>JAWDJE010000002.1:154772500-157172500 GCA_035047345.1 Bradypodion ventrale
TCTGCATGTGCTTAAAGTAAACCATATGAAGGCAAATTTCTACTAATTAATTAGATGGCCATGAAGCTGACTGAGTTCAAAGGTATTAATTAATTATATGCCAATCATGTTTCTGGTTGTATGCCTGTCACACAATCATATATGCAACTATACTGTGTCCCATACAGTATCTCATTAAGTTTTGGCAATTTGCTGCTACAAGTTGTGTGATTTTACTTATTATGTTGTTGTTATGTACTCTCAAGTTGAAACCAACTTACAGCAACTCTAACAGGTCTTTCAAGGTTAGTGATATACTGTATATAAGGAATGGTATCACCAGTTCTACTCACCTAGTGAGTTTCCCATGGATGAGGAGGGATTCAAACCCAGGCCTCCTGAGTCCTAGTCTGTCATTCTATTCGCTACACTACACTGAATATCTGTGATTTTACTTATACAGTTGAACCTCATACAACAATTTCCCCATATAGCAACAAAATCACATAACAATTAAGTTTTGGGGGGAAATGGTGTCCCGCATAACAATTTTCCCTATGGAAAAAATTGTACAACAATTTTTCAATGGGAAAAACCACTTAGCAAAAAAAAAATTGTTGCATGATGCATCCCTAGGGAAAATCGCTATACGATGCATGTATCGTATAGCAATTGTTTCGTACAACAACGAGCTCCGTGGAACAAATTAAAAATATTGTATGAGGTACCACTGTACATGCATAAATCTCCAATAGGATTCCGGCCATTGTATGGTGTGAGGCTTTCATTCAAAATAAGGCAATCACATGTTTCTTTAAAAATGTGTATAACAAGCTAGAGCGATACAAGTGAAGACTGCAAAAGCCGGGTATGATCATGTGATTATATGGTTCATGCATGATCCCCATCTCACTCTCTTATCACATGACTGATATCATATTGGTTGGAATAACTTGATGTAGCTAATGGTGGCTAATTCAAGGTGTCTTTTTCTTCCAAGAGATGTCAGTGTGCATCTTAGCTGCACAACTAGCTCCATGATCAGATGCTATTCTGGAGGCACGTGCCGACCTGGCATGTATCACCAAGACCTGGCTGAGACCGGAGGATGGTGTACCTCTGTCGGAAATGTGTCCGGCTGGGTTCGGTATTTGGCACCAGGCAAGGGATGAGAGAAGGGGTGGTGGCATCGCCATTATTGTCAGGGAGTCACTCGGAGTCGCCAGTGCCACTGCTCCACAAATCCCGGGTTGTGAGGTGCTGCTCCTACAATTGGGCACTAGGGGTCAGTTGGGAATCTTACTCCTGTACCTGCCCCCTTGCAGGATAAGGGACTCCCTGCCTGAGCTCCTTGAGGCCGTCTCTGGGTTGGCGTTTGAGTTCCCTAGGCTGATGGTTCTGGGGGACTTCAATTTGCCTTCACTGTGGATGGGGTCTGAGGTAGCACAGGAGTTCATGGCTTCCATGACAGCCATGGACCTGACTCAGGTAATTCAGGGTCCAACCAGGGGCAGTGGCCACACGCCGGATCTAGTTTTTTTGTCAGGGCAGTGGCAGAGTGATCTGAAATTACAGAAATTAGACACTATACCTGTGCCATGGTAACTCTGGACTCCCTGGAGGGTGACGTTCCATTGTAGGGAGGCTGGACCTATTAAAATGGCCCGCTCCCGGCAAATGATGGATCCTGATGGATTCCAGAGGTAACTGGGGGATTTTCCTCTGGACCGGTTATACAGTGTTTCTCAACCTTTGGTTTTTGGACTTCAATTCCCAGAGGCCTAAGTTAGTCCATTGGCTGATCAGTGCTTTGGGGAATTGACTTAGGCTTCTGGGAATTGAACTCCAAAAACCAAAGGATGAGAAACACTGGGTTATACAATTCTTCCGAGGCGCTTGTTGACCTGTGGCACAGGTCAACTATGGCTGCCTTGGATGAAATCGCACCACAACGGCCTCTCCGAGCCCATGGGGCTCAATCTTCCCCATGGTTCACAGAGGAACTGCGGGAGCTTAAACGGGCAAAGAGACGCCAAGAGCGCCGCTGGATGAAGACCCAGAGTGATTCCAACTGGACACTGGCTAGGGCTGCTATTAAGACCTACCTGGTGGCAATGGGGGTGGTGAAGCAGCAGGCCCAGATATGGTACAGAGACGGCATTGGTCACACTTGTGGATGATCTCTGGAGAGAGTGGGATGGTGGTCATCTGTTCTTCCTTGCTCTCCTCGACCTCTCAGCGGCTTTCGATACCGTCGACCACGGTATTCTTCTGGGATAGTTCAAAGGGTTGGGGAGCCAGGGCACTGTACTGTCCTGGTTCTCCTCATTCCTGGTGGGCCGGACCCAGTCGGTGTGGTTGGAGAGTGAGAGGTCCGGCCCTAGGGTTCTCCAATATGGGGTGCCTCAGGGGTCGGTACTCTCTCCTCTCCTGTTCAATATCTACATGAAGCTGCTGGGTGAGATCATCCGTTCCCATGGGATGCGGTACCCTCAGTACGTGGATGATACTCAGTTGTACATCTCGGCCCGTGGGGATCCAAGTGATGCTGTCAATGTCCTGTCCTGATGCCTGGAGGCTGTGGGGATCTGGATGGGGGCCAATGGGTTACAGCTGAATCCTAGCAAGACTGAGTGGCTGTGGGTTTGGGGTCCCGTACTATCCTGGGAGCTGCCAACCTTGGTCTTGGATGTGGTTACCTTGCCCCAGACAGACCCAGTGCGCAACTTGGGGGTCCTCCTGGATGCGCGTCTGCTGCTGGAAGAGCAGGTGGCAGCCGTGACCAGGAGGGCCTTTGTACAACTTCATGTAATTCACCAGTAGTGCCCGCTCCTGGATAGGGATTCCTTGCTTATGGTCACACATGCTCTGGTCACCTCCAGACTTGATTATTGTAATGTGCTCTACATGGGGCTGCCCTTGTCGACCATTCAGAGGCTGCAGCTGGTCCAGAAAGCAGCGGCTCAGGTAGTGAGGGGGTGCGGGCTTTATGCTCGTGCCTCGCCTCTGCTCCGGAACTGCACTGGTTACCAGTTTGCCTCCGGGTGCAATTCAAGGTGCTGGTTTTGAACTTTAAAGCCCTACATGGTACTGGGCCAGGTTACCTAAGAGACAGCATCGCCCTAAGGACATCTGTCCGTCCAACCAGAGTGAACCGGAGGGGCTCTCTCATTGTACCATCCGCTAGAGGGGCTCACCTCTCCAGCACAAGGAGGAGGGCCTTCTCCGTGTCCACACCGGCTCTCTGGAACCTCTTACCAACAGAGTTACATCTCCAGATGGAATTGCTGCCCTTCAGTAAAGAACTTAAAACCTGGCTGGCAGGCCAAGTATGTGGTGCAGGTGGAGGGGTGACTTCCGCGGGGTGGCTGGTATAGCAAATCCCAGCACCCTTGGCCCCTGCACCCTCTTTTAGTGAGTGAGTGGGTAGTTTTTAAAGCAGTTCTAACTGTTTTTAATTGTGTTTTTATTATGCTGTGAACTGCCCTGAGTTGGCCTTGGCCAAGTGGGCAGTATAGAAACTGAAATAAATAATAAAAATAATAATAATAAAATAATTGTTCAATGCAGGCAGTTTTAATGTGGGTAGATTTTTTAAAAATATGAACAGGGTAGGTGGGTGGGTATGTAGTATAGACAACCCATCCATTGACGTCTTTAGGAGGTTGATCACTCGGGACATTGGCAAATTGGAAAACACATCCAAAAAATCTTTCAATTTATCTCTAGAAGATATGACCCTCCTTAACAGTCTGGGTCGAGATCCCAACATAGTAATAAAATCAGCTGACAAGGGAGGGGGCATTGTACTACTGGATAAAACGGATTATCTTAAAGCCGCCGAACATCAATTGGCGGATACTAATTATTATATGCAACTAGATAGAAATCCAACTACACACATTTCGAACATTATCTCAGTAGTTTTACAAGGCGGCCTGGCGATGGATTACATTGACGAGAGCACCTTCCGTTTCCTTCACAATAAGTTCCCCAGAGTGCCCATCTTCTATCTTTTACCTAAGGTTCATAAATATTCACAGGACTTGGAAATTTTTCCATGTAGACCTATTATTAGCGCAAATAATTCCCTGTTGGAACCTATCGCGAAATACATCAACCATCATATTTTCCCTTTCTCGATAAAAACGCCATCCTATGTTAAAGACAGCACACATTTCATTCAATCTGTAGAGAACTTTGCGGTCCCGAAGGACGCAGTTCTACTTACCATGGATGTCAGTTCCTTATACACAAACATACCTTTAGCTGAAGCCAGAACACTTATCGCTCATCACTTGGATTCAAGACAAAATAGTTTTCCACCCACCGATTTTCTTTTGGATTTATTGGACATTTGCTTTGAGCACAATTTTTTCAGATTTGACAATTCTTCTTATTTGCAAATTCAAGGAGTATCTATGGGTTCTAATTTCGCCCCTTCTGTTGCGAACATTTTTATGTGTAATTTTGATTTAACCTTTATTTGTGATCCTGCAGTTAACCCATTCTTTACAGACATTTTATGTTATAGAAGATATATTGATGATTTATTTTTTATTTTTAGTAATCAGGACTCAGTTACAGATTTTTGTCAATGGATTAATCACCAACACCCTCAGTTAAGTTTTACCCATAACATGCAACCCACCACTGTGTCATATTTGGATCTTACAGTTTTTATTACTGATGGGAAAATTCAGACTAAGTTGTTTCACAAACCAACAGATAGGTTCCCGTATCTCCAATTTAGGTCTTTCCATCCCAAACATCTTAAAGACAACATCCCATATAGCCTGTTCATTAGGGCAAAACGAAATTCAACCAACCCACGGGATTATGATGAAGCAGCTGATAAAATTTCGGAAACCTTAAGATACAGGGGATATCCCACCAATATTATTAAGGAAGCACGCCATAGGGCTAATAGCCGCCTGAGACACTCTTTACTTAGAGAAAACGTCAGGGCACCACAGGATAACTCCAGGTTATTCTGGTCGCTCGACTATACACCGCTTGCTAATAAGATCAAAAGTGTTGGAATTCTGCTTCATGTAAAGATATCTTCTTTATTATTCAGTCAGCCTCATTAGCAGCAGTTATATCCTCAGATCTTTAAGATAGCAATCAGTCCCATGAAGTCCTGCTTCATTAGGCTTTTTGTAGGGAGAAACAGAGAGACAGAGAGAAAGCACACTGTAGTCCTTGGCTGGTCAAATGCTACTAACTTCTTTATTCAGGCAGAGTATATATCAGAAAACGAAACTCAGGCTGACAGAGAATACCAGAAACGAAACTTCACCTACATAACCCAAATAAGGAGAAAGAATTTCTCTCACTTTTCTACGCATGCCTAAAGCACAGCGTTGTCTCTCAGGCAAAGAGGCCTTTGTTTACAAAATGTGTCAGAAGCAGCCTGACAGAATCCAGATGCATTCCTACATGTCCTCCTTTTTCATTTAAATTTGAGAGAGGGACGGCTAATCATACCCCTGCATGACATCATACTCCATAACTACTCCTCCATATACATAATCACTGTCCTCCTGGACATCGTACCCCTCCTGACTCCTGGTACTTTGTTCCGGAGGATGATACCTCATTGAGTACAATTGCCGTCGTGCAAAACTCGATGTCTCCCTTCTACGCAATGGACATGTGTTACACATAGAAATAAGATTAGGAATACAAGTAATACAAAAATACAAAGGTATAAAGCAGATAATAATAATAAACCCATAAAAGAAAACTTGTCTAAGGACAGATAAATCAGGCAACCAAGAAGTCACCCAATCAAAGAGATTAACATCAGTGCGTACATTGTTAGTAATACTCTCCTGTAAATTCTGAAGTTCTTTCTCAATAGTATTATTCAGATCCTGGAATTTTACCCGACATCCCTGGTTCCCGACCAGTTTACAAAATCCTCCGGATTTTGCTAACAGGTAATCTATGGCCAGTCTGTCCTGCATTTGGTCTTGATGAAGCTCAGTGATTTCCATTTGAAGATCCCGTATGACCCTCCCTGTGGCATTGATTGATTTCTCCAGCCTACAGGTGAGTCCCAAAATGGACCTTCTATTCTCCTGGGAAATGACACCTGGGTATGATCCCAAGGTGAGTGCTCCAGTGATAGCACTCCCTATAGCTCTCCCCCAGGAGCTACCATCAGAAAGCTGAACATCGATTATCACTTCATCATTGCAGCCAGAACCCATCGGGCCGGCAGCAGCTCTCCGGCGCCGTGCATGTGCCTGAGGCGGCATTTGCACTTGTACGGGTAAGGTAAAATAACCCAATGCTGCACATTGATATTGTCCTGGATGGAAATTCGTGGCATCTCCATTAAAAAAGAACCACATGTTAGGATCCTTAATTTGCCATCCATTGCAAATTGAACCACTATCTATAGCAGAATAATCAGGAGTAAACATAGGAAACACACCATATATATCTTCAATAGTAGTGTTAAACAAGGTATAATTAAGCTTATAAGAACTGTTATAACTACCCCATAACCAAAAATAATCATCACAACCCGTATAATTGCCTACATTCCGCAAAACCCTTTCCGCTTGAGTCCAGTATTTCCATTTACTATTCCAGACTCCAGAACTATGACAGCAGAAACAAAGTCCTTTAGTGTATTTCTTGAATGTCATGCTTCGCCAACGGGTGTTGTTAAATTGTTCTGGAGGATTGGAGAAGAGTGTAGACCTATCAAGATGTTGCAAATGTCCAATAACCAGCTCAGGTGTGTTGAACAATGCCGGAAGAAAAGCCATTTGAGACACTGCCAGTGGATGCTCATAGTATAACGTTGCATTCTTACCATGAACCTCAAACATATAGTTAGCATGACGAATCCAAAAGTTGGGGTTGCCCCCATGAGGCATTGTTCTTACAGCTGGAAGCACAGTAAGAAAGAAAACAAAAGTCAACAAAGTTAGTTTACTGGTGAACCACCATCCTGGAGCTGAGTAACCTTCTTCTCTCTCCATGGGCGGATCGCTCGTGCAGGAATCCACACAGGTCCTGAGGTTGTAGAAACCACTGCGTATCCTCGTCCCCAGGTGATTAGAGGTACAGGACCCTTCCACTCAGGATCGGGTTGCTGCCGATAAACGACCAATGGCTTAGGAAGACACTCCTCAGTCCTGAAATGCAATTCGACTGGAGAGTGTGACCTGTTATGGGGAGCAAGAAGAAAATTAAGAGTATACAGTACTTTAGCAACAGCTGTAGGTATTTCAGCCACAGGAACCCCTCTATCTCCCACTTGCTTGTGTAACAAATTTTTGAATGTCAGGTGGGCTCTTTCAACAATCGCCTGTCCAGTCGAGTTATAGGGTATTCCATGGGTTAGCTTAATGTCCCACTGACGGCAAAAGTCCTGAAAGGCAGAAGAAACATATGATGGCCCATTGTCTGTCTTAAGGCGTTTAGGTTTACCCATTGCCGCAAACGAACGAATGCAATGTTGTATAACATGTCTGGATGTTTCACCCCGTAAGGGTGTAGCCCATATAAATCCAGAGAAGGTATCAACAGTCACATGTAACTTAGAAAGCGGAGCCAAAGCAGGTACTTGCGTGACATCCATCTGCCATAGCTGATTGGCTTCTGTTCCTCGAGGATTAACAGCATCAAATGGCAGGAATATAGGAGACTTCGTACAGGAAGCACAGGACGACACAATGTCTCTAGCCTGTGACATAGGAATGGAAAATCGTTTATGCAAAACCTTAGCAGATTGATGAAACATTGCATGACTGTCAATGGGGTTGTCAAAGAGAGAAAAAACCTCAGCAGAGTCTCGGAGAGCAGAATCTGCTCGTGCATTGCCCTCCGTCAGATAACCTGGAATCTTTGTGTGAGAGCGTATGTGGGCAATAAAGAAAGGGACCGTACGGTTAAACATATTGAGTATCCACAATCAGGTTAAAAGGCACATCAGAAAACGTAGAGAAAGCAAGTATGACCGCTGCCAGTTCCGACCGCTGGGCCGATGCTTGAGGTCCTGTAAAAACAACCTCCCATTCCCCAGTAGGACCCTGCCATGTAAGGACTCCACGGGAGGGGGAGCCATCTGAGAAAAGAGTAATGGCATGCAAGATAGGTTGCATGCAAAGCGGGGATGACAGGGAGTAAGAAGTGAGATTCAGCAAGGTAAACCGCTTATCCTTGGGGGGGTTAAATTTAACTTGTCCCACAAAGTCCGCCATGGCCACCTGAAATGCCTCAGAATGCTGTAGCAAGGCGGTTAGCTGATCCTGTGAAAAAGGAAAACAAACAAAGTCAACGTCATAACCAGTCAAATGCTTTGCCCTAGTACGGCATTTGAGGAAAAGATCAGCAATCGCATCAGGTAGGCGATAACAGTTTTTCGAGGGAGTGTGCGCCAAGTGTAGCCATTCCACGATGGCCACCTTCTGAGCGTTGACAGGCGCGAACAAAACCGCAGTGGGCAGCCTCGGTGTAGGAAGAAGAGCGCATGCCAGCGCAATGGTGCCTGAGGGCACCCGATCCACAGCGATGGTATGCAGCTTTTCGTTGAGGCGTTGAAGAGCTGTACGCATCTCCGTTGTGCAGGGAATGATGTCCGCTGGAGAAGTGTGTCCAGAAAGAGCAGCAAAGAGTGGTGATAGTTCCTCCGTGCTCAGGGCCAAGAAAGGACGAGCCCAATTTATGTTCCCTAGCAATTGTTGCAATTGTACAAGAGTGAACTGCTCCGGAATAGCTATTGTTGGCAATAGCGGAGTTGAAGCTGTAGCTGAGAGCCTATGTCCCAGATATTGGAATGGATACATCCGCTGCACTTTTTCAGGAGCTATGATCAAGCCCGCTTGTTGCAAAATGTCTGCTAGGTCCTGCAGGTGTTTCTCCGTGACTTGTGGACCATGCAATAAAATGTAGTCTGTGTAATGATAGACTTTAACCTCTGGATGGCGTTGCCTGAAAGGTTCCAAAGCCATGTTCACAAAATGTTGGCATAGAGTCGGCGAGTTGGCCATACCCATGGGCAAGACACACCATTCAAACCGTTGAGTAGGATGTTCATTATTGTATACTGGCAATGTAAATGCAAATTTTTCTCTGTCTTGCGGCGCTAGCAAGATTGTATAAAAACAGTCCTTCAAATCTATAACCATGAGTTGATGATCTTCCGGAATCATGTTCGGATTAGGAAGTCCAGATTGTAGAGGTCCCATTGGCAAGATGTGCTCATTAACTTTTCTCAAATCATGTAACAATCGCCATTTTCCAGACTTCTTTTTCACCACAAAAATCGGAGAGTTCCAAGGACTAGTGGTTGGTTGAATATGTCCCAGATTTAATTGCTCCTGTACAAGGGCCTCCGCCGCTTGGAGCTTTTCTTTTGAGAGCGGCCATTGATCCGTCCACACTGGTGGGGTGTTTTTCCATTGTAGTGGAAGTGCATGCAACGGCGCTGCAGGGGAGGCCCGTATCAAAAATTTGTCTGCAAGGTACACCCTCTTTTAGCCAGGAGATCCCGGCCCCACAGAGTAATAGGAATATCCATAATCAGGGGGTGAAGAGAAACTTTTGTTCCCCCTGAGGTCTCAAAGATGATTGGATGAACACTTTGCTGTGCTGGCTCGTACCCGCCCACCCCATAAACTTCCCTACAGGGGCGGACGGCCCATCCAGTTGGCCAATCTTTTTTTGCCACCACTGAAATATCGGCTCCTGTATCGACCAATCCAGACACTGAACGTCCACCCATAAGCAGCGAGCGGGTCGGTCTATCCTCAGTGATTAGTATCACCGCCATAGCCGCTGTTGCAGTCCCCTCCTGGGATGGAGTTGCAGTGGTCCCTAGTGGGAGCAGATGAAGGCGTCCTACAGGTTGTCCCTTAGGCAGGGTGAGATGTTGCGTGGCTGATGCAGGGATGACAATTTCTTGGTGACCCAATGTAACTGACCCTGCTGCAATGTGTACAGAAGCGGGTAAGGCGTCTGGGCAAGGAAGAACGATGCCCATCATGCCCTGGAAATTAACATCATCAACCAGTGTGGGAAGAGCCTCCACACACCCTGGCATAGTAAAAGTACAGTCCTTAGATAACCTCAATAAAAGTCCTTCTTTTAGAGGATGGTTTTTTCTATATCGTGAAATCATTTCTTGGGCAAGTTCCATATCTTCTGCCAAAACCTCCTGTATTGTTTCTTCACTGACCTCTGGTAGCCCTATTATTTTGCCTGGGCCCGAGCCTGGCCCGCACTCCCATTTCCCTGCTGCTGTGGAGAAAAGTCAGAGTCTTTGTGCTGAGCAGCTGAGGAGTTGGCATTAGGATTTGAGCGGCACTGATTGGCCCAATGGTACCCTTTCTGGCAAATGGGACACTTCCTTGAAGGGCGTGCTGCCTGCTTTTGAGAGGAGCGACATTGTGCTTTAAAATGTCCTTCCTTCCCACAACCAAAACAACGTTTGTTTTGAGCCTGAGTTGTGGGCAATTGAACTGCAGCTGCCAGAAGTTGAGCCTTGTAACTGTGAGTCCCCACATTTTGACAAACTTTCATCATGTCTGCTATAGATGTTCCTGGCCTAGCATAAACAGCTGTCAGAGCCCCTTTACAATCCTCATTGGCATTTTCAAAAGCCAGTTGTTTCATGAGCATTTCCCGTGCCGGCACATTTTCCACCTGGCGGCTGAGAGCAGTCATGAGTCTGTTAATGAACTCAGTGTAATTCTCTTTAGGGCCCTGCCTAATTGCTGCAAATCCAGCAACGGAGCTATCCCCTTTGGAAGGGATCTTACTCCAGGCACGCATGACTATCTGAGCAATCTCTCCCAGCTGGGCATCATTGAGGGCCAATTGCTGTATGGGGTTGGCAAAATTTCCCTCCCCACATAACATATCCATTGTGAGTGCAGGGCGTGTATGATGAACCTCCCAAGCCACATCCCTCCACTCTTGCAAGCAGAGCATGGCTTCTGCTGGGGGCAAAAGCGCTTTAATCATCTGTTTCCAATCCACTGGTAGCAATTTTTGAGATGCAATGGCTTCCAACAAAGCTTTAGTAAAAGGTGCATTAAATCCATAGTCACGTATGCTGACCCTTAGTTCCTTCAGATATTTGTAATGGAGGGTTTCATACCTATCTGGGACAGCCAGTGCGTTGCCCACAGCCGGAGCCCCCCTTATCACTGGGTATATTTCAGGAGATTGCATGTCCAGCACAGCTGCCGTTAAAGCATCAGAAAAATGTGTCTTTGTAGGGCTAAAACTGCTTGATTTTTGCAAGTCAGGACATAATGTCCCATCTCCATTTTCACCTCCACCCCCATCAGGAGTCTGTTGTTTCTCATATGATGGAAGGGCAGTTGCCATGGCCGCCATGGTTGCCATGGCCCCCCTTTCTCTGAAGGCAAAAGCTGTGGGAGGGGATGGCCATCAAGTCTTTGAGACAATAAAATATTTTTTGGAGTAAGTCTCTGAAGGCAGTCCCTAACTGCCTCCCATGTAAATAATATTGACACAGAAATTCCATTATGCTTCTGCATTTCTCTCCCAATCTGTTTCCACTGTTTTAAGTCCAGACCTTCATATTTAAACCAAGGACAGAATTTTGCTATAACTTTAACCAGCTGCTGTATCTTCTTCTCATCTACCTTTCGCCCATTCTCATGCAAAAGATCTGAGATATCTTTACAAAGTTCCTGCATTTCTGAAGAAAGCAAACATCCCATGATAAAAAAATATATATATTTCTTTTCCACTTACCCTATATGGGACCCAAAGATGACTTTGGATGAATTTTCGAGCTCGATTTATGACCTTTCCTCCGGTCTGACCTTTTGCCTGGTCGTAGGTGAGTGAAGACCTTCCCCGGTCGATGAGATGATAATTATGTGCTAATTGCTGAAGCAGCTTTCACAGCAGGCTCTCTCATTGTAGTTCAAAGCGTCACACGGAGCGCCACTTGTTGGAATTCTGCTTCATGTAAAGATATCTTCTTTATTATTCAGTCAGCCTCATTAGCAGCAGTTATATCCTCAGATCTTTAAGATAGCAATCAGTCCCATGAAGTCCTGCTTCATTAGGCTTTTTGTAGGGAGAAACAGAGAGACAGAGAGAAAGCACACTGTAGTCCTTGGCTGGTCAAATGCTACTAACTTCTTTATTCAGGCAGAGTATATATCAGAAAACGAAACTCAGGCTGACAGAGAATACCAGAAACGAAACTTCACCTACATAACCCAAATAAGGAGAAAGAATTTCTCTCACTTTTCTACGCATGCCTAAAGCACAGCGTTGTCTCTCAGGCAAAGAGGCCTTTGTTTACAAAATGTGTCAGAAGCAGCCTGACAGAATCCAGATGCATTCCTACACAAAAGTATAATACTAAGACATTGGCATGTCTTGGACACGACGCCAGGTTGCCAATTACCTCCCATGATCGGCTTCCGTAAAACCGATGCCATTGGGAACTTTGTGTCTCGAGCTGATATATCTTCTCGCATCTTCACTGCCAGCTCCCCCTCAGGTCACTTTGCTTGCGGGCATTGTAAGTACTGCACTTACATGTGGCGGACCAACCGCGTACAGATACCATCGAGCAATTTTACGCTGGATTTAAAAACATACTCCTGTTGTAGTACGAAAGAATCTATATACATGATCAAATGCACCTGCCAGTTAGCCTATATTGGACAGTCTAGGAGGCCGGTCAGGATTCGGCTGGGAGAGCATTTATCACGTATTAGGAACCGTACCCTAAATGCCCCCATGGTTAGCCACTTCTTAGAGAATAAACATAGTTATAAAGATCTTAAACTAGTTATACTAGAAACGTACATACCAAAGAAATATGAGGTGGTGGATGTAGAACGCTTCCTCCTACAAAGGGAGGCGTTCTACATCCACCACTTCAAGACGTTATGCCCTTTCGGACTCAACACGGATTGGGATCTTTCAGCTTTCCTGTGAGCAACCAGGTATTCCCCGACATTATGCAGACTTACCTTAGATCGTCCGTCAAATGACCATCTGATAGTTATTGAACTCTCTACCTTTAAGTAAAACACGAAGACGCCAGCAGCTGGAGAATATTATGTAGCACTTGTTTTACTCTAGCTATTTAAACTAGCACCCCACCACCTGTCTTTAACGCGAGAACACAATAAGAATACACCCAAGAGGTTCACGCGCGAGATTAAGATTTATACAGGTATGTCCTTGTCTGTCTCGTCTTGCACGATTTTGTAGTCCTGTAGCTTCTTGTAGTCGTTTATATGTCTCGTATTGCTCTTAAATGACAGTTTTACATGTTATATATATGTGGTTAAATTTTCGCCTTGATCATTGATAGAGGGCATTAGTTGTGTAAGCTGTTTGTGTATCTTTTTTGTACATATTGTAGACTCTGAAGAAGGGTTCGAAATGTCACCATACCGGAGGGACATCAGCAATTAACGGACCTCGCATTTTTCCCCCCCTTCTGGGTCGAGCCGTTCCGACTGCTTATCTGAGGTCTTCGTTCCGTTCAACATAGGAGTGTACTATTGTTTCCACACTCGCTGTGGTAGCGTTACCGACTTAGTCGGATGTTTTAACAACAAATATTTTGCACGTACGGACAGTGACCATTGAAGACGAACTTACCTTGGACTGTTCTTGGATTGAGTTTTGTACATATCTGCAGATCGTCGACTCACCCAGTCTCTCGTTATAGAGGAAGGGAAAAGGATTTCATGCTGATACAAGTCTTTAAGTCATTAACTTTTGTGCCTTACCTGATTGGGTGGCATAGAAATCTGAATTTAAAATAAATTAAAATTAAAATACAACAAAAATTAACACAACTCAGTATCTCATCAATTAGCCATAATCAGCAACAGCATAAGTAAAACCCTACTTATGAAAAAAAAAGTCCGTTCTGTAGGCTTTTGCTTAAATCGAACTTTTTTGTAACTCGAAACAAACCCATAGGAAAAATTATTATTTTTACATAACTCAAAGCAAAACCATAGGAAAAATGAAATTTTTATGTAAATTGAAAACCCATAGGAAAAAGAATCTTTATGTAACTTGAAGCAAACCCATAGGAAATTGTGTAAATCAGGACATGGTTTTAACATAAAATCATTATGTAAGTCAAATTTTATGTAACTCAAGGCATTTGTAAGTTGGGGTTTTACTGTATAAGAATAGCCCCTCATAAGATACTTATAGGATTTTGACCGTTGTTTCCAAAATGCCCCCTTATTGGCAATATGGTACAATGGAACCTCGGTTAACATAATTAATGTGTTCTCCAGGACGTTGCTTACAGCAAAAATTACTTTAACCAAATTTCCCATAGGAATGCATTGAATGCAGTTTCCCATAGGAATGCATTGAAAACCAATTAATCCATTCTGGAAAAAAATTCATAAACCGAGCCTCTATTTTTTATGTTTATGTTTATTTGATTTGTATGCCACCCTACTCAGCACAGACCGACTCAGGGCGGCTCACAACACATCAAACAAAATACAATATAGCAGAAACAAAATAGCAAATACAATGAGGCAAAAACAAAATACACAATATGGCAAAGACAAAATACAATATAGCAGAGGACAAGGTTAAAAATACAACAGCAAATAGCAAATAGTAACAATAACAACTCAGTAATACAACACATGACTCACTCCGGTCCCAAGTCAAAAAGTGAAAAGTGATGGCAGCAAAAGCAGGGCCCAGGAACACCGGCGATGTTCTCTGCGTCCGGCATTCAGCACTGCAAGGGTCCCTCTGCCCCACTAGGAGGGGCCAGAGGCAGCGGTGAAGTCTCGCTGCCTCAACGGCCTTTTAAGTCCTGGCTGGAGGCAGCTGGAGGCAGGGCACAGGAACGCCGGTGACGTTTCCTTCCATGTGGCAAGTTTTCCATTGCGCGAGGCATCCGTAAAGCAGGATTCCACTGTATTTGAAAATTCCCTCCTCTGCCTTTTTCTTAAACAAACAAGTGAATCAATCCCATCAATCTACAGTAGCTTTGCTGGCAATATTTCAAAAGTTATTCCAAATTTGTTTTTGTTGGGGGTTTTTTTTTACTCAGAAAACATATGGTAACATTTTTGTGGTTAATATAAACTAGCAATCAGATGGCAATTTTAAATATGTGACAGAAAGTATCTTTTCTGAATATGACAGTAAGACAGAAAAGAAAAAGTAACACTTTCAGAGATTCATTCTTTCTCTGGCTAGCACTGAATTTGACATGGGAGACACTTGAAGGATGGCATTAGTGGGCTACTATGATCTCTTTTTTCAGAACAGTCTACCAGCAAATCCCATTAGTGTAATCTTCCAAACACAGTAGAACCTTGGATAAAGTCCAAACTCCGTTCCACAAGTTTGGACTTTATCCGATTTTGGACTTTATCCAAATCAAATGGGCGATGCATCAAATAACGATGAAAAAATGGACTTTATCCGAGGTTCCTATACCAAATACTTCGGATAACATCCATTTTTAAAGCGGTTTTGGACTTTATGTGATGCATCACATGTGCATGAAAACCCCGACTTTATCCGAATTGGACTTTATCCGAATTGGACTTTATCCGAGGTACCACTGTATGTCTATTGCTTCTGCATTCACAGCCAGACAAGGTAATATGGGAGGTTTCCAATTTCAATGTTACAGTTATGTTAGCTCTGCATTTTGTTGCTTGAGGGGAACAGCAAGTTGCCTCTGAAGACCTTACTGTTTCCTTTAGAGAATCCAAATTGACTAGTAAGGTAAAGGTAAAGGTCGCCCTTGCTCGAAAGCCAGTCGTATCTGACTCTAGGGTTCAGTGCTCATCTCTGTTTATAGCCAAAGAGCCAGTGCTGTCTGTGTTTGCAGACATTTCCATGGACATGTGGCTGGCATGGCTAGACATCGGAGTGCACAGAGCACTGTTTACCTTCCCACTGAAGTGGTACCTATTTATCTGCCTGCAATTTCTTGCTTTCGAACTGCTAGTTTGGCAGGAGCTGGGACAGAGATGGGAGCTCACTTCATCGTGCAGTACTCAGGGCTCGAACTGCTGACCTGCCAACCTCCCAGTCATCAAGTTCATCATCTTAACCACTTGAGCCACCACAACCCCACTGCAGCCCCCAATTGACTAGTAGCTGAAGCTAAATTCAGTACTGGCAATGAAATAGCATTCTCCATTAGTTTTGATGGCAGCAAGCCAGCTTAGGAGAGCCACTGTACACACAGTTCTGTCCTCTGCCACCTTTTCATCACTTCCTAAGACCCTCAGGATCTACTATATGACAGGTCTTCTGCACTATACTTAACGGATTCTTTATGCAATATGGAAATGAGAAGAGGTGAAGCTCTAGCTCAAGAGTACATGTTATCTGCCCTTGAAGCATGACCAGGAAAAACCAGAGAGACCCCAACGAATTATCTCATTAATCTTTCCCCCTTGACTTACTTGAAAGTAGATGTGTGCTCATATTGGAAAACAAAAAAATCCAGCCCATGATGTTAAAAAAAAATCATTAGTCCCAGATCCTGAAGACACTACAGTGACCTGGAGCAACTCTGACCAAGAGATGCATTATAACTTGAACATTTTACTTTCCACTTGCCCCATAAACATCACTTGTTTTCAACTCCCAAACCAAACAAGTCCCTCCCAGGGCAAACCTCTACTAGCAAGCAGAGATAAGTCTCCAGAATGGTTTTTTTTTAATTTGTAAACTTAGGATGCTGCATATTGGTGTTGTGGGTTGAGGAGGTTAAAGATTTAAGTACAGTACTGTACTAAAAAGAAGAGGTGCTTGTTGTTTTTAATGGTTAAAGCTGTGATTGCTTTTTGGCCCTGTGTTGCTTTTGGGAAGCATGCCTGTTATATGCAATAAAAAAATCTGTGTGTGGTCTAGAAAGCAACACAAGGATAGATGAATGTTAGGTTTTGAAGGCGATAGTTTGAACTCTCATTTTATGTAAAACCAGCAGAGGTTGCCCGGCATTGCCGGGCTGTTTTAAATGGTGTTGGAAGGTTTTTTGGTTTTGTTTTGTTTTTGATAATGTTTGTAAAGTAGAGGTTAGTCCAGCCATGGGCAAACTATGGCCCATGGGCCGGATCCACCCCGTTCGGCTGTTCTATCCGGCCAGTGGTGTTGGAAGTTTTTTTTGATAATGTTTGTAAAGTAGAGATTAATCCAGCCGTGGGCAAACTACGGCCCGCAGGCTGGATCCGGCCCATTCAGCTGTTCTATCCGGCCCATGGATCCGAAAGAGTGGAGGGTTCTCTTTATATTAGTTCACACAAACACTCCATCCATGCTTTTGTTCTGGCCCTCTGGTCCAGTTTAAGAACCCATTGTGGCCCTTGAGTCAAAATGTTTGCCCACCCCTGGGTTAGTCTACAATTGAATTTTTAAAAATGTTTATTTATCCAAAAAAAACTTTTGGTGGGCTGTTATAAAATGTGTTCATCTTTTTGGGGTTTTTTGGTGGATTAAAAAAAGAGAAAAGGATGATATAATTTTTTCAAATTTTTTTTAACTGAATAATGTTTTAGTTTGTGGGATTTTTGAAAAAATAGTTGTACCTTAGGTAATAATTTAAAAAATGTGAAAGTACATGTTTTTTTTACATTTAATGTTTTTAAACTGTGTTTAGATGTGTTTATTGTGAGATTTATTTGTGATTTGTGTGAATGTGTGATGTAATGTTATGTTTTTGACTGTTTTTTCTATTGTGGCCTCTGGGTGGGGCTGTTGAGTATTTCCTTTACTTTGGCTGTTTTTTCTCTACTGGCCTCTGGGTGGCGCTTCTTCCGGTAAGTAGTCTCTTTCCTTCCTCATTTCATTTCCAGTCGTCGTGGAGGAAGGACGTGGGGGTGAGTTGGCTTGTTTTCTTTATTTTGTGGGGGGGGTTGGATTTTGTGGTGTTTGGCTGGTTTTTGTTTTAGAATTTGTGGTGTTTGGCTGGGCGCTGTTTGTGTTTCTTAATTTTTGTTTTTGTTTACTTTTTATTGTTTTTGGTGTTATTTTTGTTTGGTTTTGTGTATTTTTGGATGGTTTTGATTGTTGTTTTTGTGTTTTTATTTATTTATTTAAGTATTGATTTATTGATTTATTTTTAAAAGTTTGTTTTTATGTTGTGGCTTTGGGGGCCCGGTTTCCTTTCTGTGGGCCAGGCTCACTGTCCAGGCCGTGGAAATCCCAGCGCTGCTTCAGGCGGCATTGGGGGGGGGGGTTATGGTGCTTTGATTGTGTGGAGTCGTGAAAGTAGATCGGGGTTTCCTGTTTAATATCAGTGGGTGGGGGGGTTGCGATCCCCCTCTCCGCTGGCTCCCCTGGCATTGGGAGGGTTGGGGAGAGCCATCGGAGAGCCATCGGAGACCCAGGAGAGCCATCGGAGAGGGGGAATCTTCCCCCCCCCAAACTCCATTTTTAAAGAGAAGAAACCACTTGGACAGACCCCTTCTGTCCCCCCAAACCTTCCAGACTCATGGGGCCCAGGAGAGGGGATAGATTCCACCCCCTCCTAAACATTCCATTTTTAAAGAGAAGAAACCGCTTGTTTTCTTCTCTTTAATATGGTGTGTGTGTGTGTGTGTGTGTGTGTGTGTGTGTGTGTGTGTGTGTGTGTGTGTGTGTGTGTGTGTAGGGAGGGGAATCCCCTTTCTGCTGAAAGCGAAACCCTTTTGCGGTAAGTAAAGTCAGTGGGCGGAGCTTTGCTTACCTGGGAATTGGTTCACTTTCAAGGGTGGGCCAGTGCCTTCCCCCCCTCCCCCCCTGTTTTTGTGGCTTTTTTCTGTGAGGCGCTGTGTCTGGCTGCTGCGAACTTGCACTCCTGGTGTGTTTTTTATTTTTATTTTTCGCTCACCAGCTTCCTCAGTGTTCTGCGCGCTCATGGCGTGCAGGATGCTGGGGCTTGTAGTTTGGCATTTGCGTTTTCAGCTTCTGCGTCATTTTTTTCCCTGCGGTTTTCTTTTGATTGGCCATGGCGCGTTTCCGAACATTCCTTTTGCTCATGCCTCTCAGCCTGATTGGTTCTGGCATGGCACAGTGCAAGGAACATTGGGAAATGAAGTTGTTTCCCTTTTTTCGTGTTTGTGGGGCTCTTGCCCCACTGGCGCTTTTCTCAAACCTTCGTTGACCTGCGGACCCAGTTCAGGCGTGTGCACGAATAGTAGGTGTGGACTAGTAGGGCCTGGCTTAGGAACCTATGCGAAGTTCCAATGGTTAATGCTTGGTTTTATAGGTTAAGATGGAACTCTTTTTTGAAGAAAAATCTTCTGGAAACATGAAAGAAAATAATAGTGGATAAACTGTGTCAAATGTTTCATTTAAATAGAACAAAAAGATAAATTACAATACTTTCCCCCTCAGACATCTTTTTTGTCTTCTCCATGAGGTAATTCCACCCTGAGGTAGTCCTATTTGTCTCCTGCTGGAGAGCTGATTTGTTTCCAGGTAACCATAACTGTGACCAATCTCTTTGAAAATAGCCTCCCTCAGAGAAGGCAACTGAGGCTAAATTCAGTACTGGCAATAGAAAAGCACTTTCCATCAGCTTTCAGGACAGCAAGCCATCTTAGAAGCTTAGAGTAAGATTTCCCTTGCTCGAAAGCCAGTCGTATCTGATTCTAGGGTTCAGTGCTCATCTCTGTTTCAAAGCTGAAGAGTCAGCACTGTCTGCTTCTGCAGATGTTTCTGTGGTCATGTGGCAGGCATGACTAGACGCCAGAGTGCATGGAATGCTGTTACCTTCCCACCAAAGTGGTCCCTATTTATCTACTTGCAGTTTCTTGCTTTCGAACTGCTAGGTTGGCAGGAGCTGGGACAAAGACGGGAGCTCATTCCTCCTGCAGTACTCAGGAATCAAGCTGCTGACCTCCCGCCTCCCAGTCAGCATCTTAGCCACTTGAGCCACTGCAGGGATACCCAGTGTATTGGATAGACTAAGAGACTAAGACTCTGGAGACTAGGATTTGAATCCCCCACTTGGCCAAGGAAGCCCACTGGGGAACTGAAACTGGTAAAACCATTTCTTATTATTTCACATACCTGGAACTTGATGTTACATAACTAATCAAAACTGTGGCCTTGAAGGGGGGAAAAATCTCTTTTACCATTGACAGTTACTTGTACGATGGTACCATCAGGGCAGTACTTTGGGCCAGATGTCCAGTGACCTCTTTAGTAGAAAATGCAGAGCCTTGAATTGACCTAAGTCAATACATTGGCTGATCAGTGCCTTGGGTGATTGACTTAGGCTTCTGGGAATTGAAGTCCAAAAACCAAAGGTTGGGAAACACTGGTCTATACTCTAAAATTACTTTAACTCAACTGGACCACTGTGAGTTTACACATACTGGGCAGGAATGTGAATTTGGAAGTCGATCTTTCGGATCTGGCCTTTGTCATGAACAGCATTCATTCCAGCACCATCCTCTTTTGCAACATCGTTGCATCCTCCCTTGCTGATTGATTGTAAGCATTATGGACATTATACGCCCAGTATTATTGTTTGTTCTTCTTTGGGCAATAAACATTCCATGACATTTTGCTCTTTGTTGGAAAATGTGTGCACATTTATTGTGTGCACAAGCATGTGCCTTTTCACCCATGTATCAGCCCGTGAGAGTATACAGCTCCTAAGGATTGACCTTATAAAGATGTGAGCTTCAGGGAGTTTATATATCCAATAGAAATATGCAGAGCTCCAGGTCCCAAATTCCCCAGCCAGCTGTTAACTATGAACAAAACCTGCACATCTCTTTTATCCAGTTTGCTGAGAATGAATGTCTTGAATCAGTGAAATGGTTTGGATCCCAAAATGCTTTTTGTAAGGAGCGGATCTTGTATCGCCAAGTCAGAAAGCTGCCAAGGAAGGTCAGCCATAGGCCACATTTATGTAACATTAGCAAGGGCATAAAACAATTCATAAATCTGCATTAATGGCCTGCAAGCACATGCAAAGGCCCTTCCCTCACATTGCTTTTGAAACCATAAATTTTAATTTGAAGAATAGTGGATGTTATACTATAGCAATGTAGAGATTTGATATAGTGGACTTTTCTTTCATACTAAGATTTTCATTTTCCTTTCATAACAAATGAAGTAGAAATAATATAGCAGACGTTGCAAGTACAGCAACTGACTTTTTTACAGTAGAGACTTCTGACAATGTGTTTCCAAACTGTGACAATTTGAACTAATATAGTAACTCAAATAGCAACTAATGTAGATAGCGAACCTACAAGTAGAGACTTGATATATTGAACTTTCCTTAACTGTTTTTTTTTATTTTAAGCTGATAATATGCATGATAATACTTTGTTTTGAACTGTAATAACATGTATGATGTGAGGATACTGGTGTAGAAACCGGCAAACCACGCCAGAAATTTTGCCAAGAGAACCCTATGGACGTGAACAAAAGGCAAAACAAAAGAGGCAAGTTAGATGAAACAGGATGCTTAACGCAGATCAAAAGAAGGGGAGGGACAGGAGAGGGGGAGGAGAAATACAGTGTTGCAAAGAACAATACTGCATAGGAACATGGAATGTGAGGTCGATGAACCAAGGAAAACTGGAAGTGGTGAAAAATGAGATGGAAAGAATAAACATTGACATCTTTGGAATCAGTGAGCTAAAATTGACAGGGATGGGTGAATTCAACTCAGGAAACCATCACATCTACTACTGTGGTCAAGAAAACCTCAGAAAAAACAGAGTCACCATAATTGTCAACAAAAGAGTGAGAAAAGCAGCAATGGGATACAATCTCAAAAATGATAGAATGATGTCAGTCAGAATACAAGGCAAACCTTTTAATATCACTGTAATCCAAATATATGTACCAACTACTGGTGCAGATGAAACTACAGTGGACCAGTTCTATGAGGACCTACAAGACCTCATAGAACAAACACCAAGAAATGATGTCCACATTATCTTGGGAGATTGCAATGCCAAAGTAGGAAATCAAAAAGTAGATGGAATAACAGGCAAGTTTGGTCTTGGAATGCAGAATGAAGCAGGGCAAAGATTGATAGAGTTCTGTCAAGATAACACACTGGTCATAGCAAACACCCTCTTCCAGCAACACAAGAGGCACCTTTATACATGGACATCACCAGATGGCCAACATCGAAACCAGATTAATTACATACTCTGCAGCCAAAGATGGAGAACCTCCATACAGTCAGCAAAAACAAGACCTGGAGCATACTGTGGCTCAGATCACAACCTACTAATAGCAAAATTCAGACTTAGACTAAAGAAAATAGGGGAAATCATCAGGCCAGACAGATACGACCTAGACAACATCCCTAAGAAATACACAGTGGAGGTGAGGAACAGATTTAATGGTTTGGAATTGATAGAGTGCCAGAAGGATTATGGACAGATGTGCGGGACATCATGCAGGAGGCAGCAAGGAAAACCATACCAAAAGAAAAGAAGCGTAAGAAAACAAAGTGTTTGTCTGATGAGACTCTTAAAATAGCAGAGGAAAGAAGGAATGCAAAAGGCAAAGGAGAAAAGAAAAAATACAATCACTTGAATACAGAATTTCAAAGAAAAGCAAGGAGAGACAAGGAAATCTATCTAAATGAACAGTGTAAAGAAATAGAGGAAAACCACAAGAGGCAAGACTAGAGATCTTTTCAAAAAAATTGGGGAAATCAAGGGAACATTCAAAGCAAAAATGACCCTGATAAGGGACAAAGACGGCAAGGAGTTAGCTGATGCAGAAGAGATTAAGAAAAGATGAAAAGAATACACAGAGGAACTTTACAAAAAGGACCTCAACACCACTGATAATCACAATGATGAGAACATTGAACTTGAACCAGACATCCTAGAGAGTGAAGACAGAAAGGCCCTAAAAAGCACTGCAAACAACAAAGCTAGTGGAGATGACGGTATCCCAGTTGAATTTTTCAAAGCTCTAAAAGATGACGGAATCAAATTACTGCATTCGATATGCCAGCAGATCTGGAAATCAAAACAGTGGCCACAGGATTGGAAAAGATCAGTATATGTTCCAATCCCAAAGAAGGGTAGTGCCAAAGAATGTTCAAATTATCAAACAATTGCACTCATCCCACACGCTAGCAAGGTGATGCTCAAGAAAATACAGGATAGACTTCAGCAGCATGTGGAGAAAGAATTGCCAGAGGTCCAGGCGGGGTTCAGAAGAGGCAGGGGGACTAGAGACCACATTGCCAATATACGGTGGATCATGGAGAAAACAAAGGAATATCAGAAACAAGTATACCTCTGCTTTATAGACTGCACCAAGGCCTTTAGTGACTGTGTGGACCACAATAAAATGTGGCAAGTACTTAAAGAAATGGGAATACCAGAACACCTCATATGCCTCATGAGAAATCTGTACACAAACCAAGAAGCAAAAATTAGGACAGAAAATGGAATGACAGAATGGTTTGGAATAGGAAAAGGAGTAAGACAAGGCTGCATTTTGTCACCCTGCTTGTTCAACCTATACACAGAGCACATAATGCGCAATGCAGAGATGGAGGAATCACAATATGGGATCAAAATTGCTGGGAGAAACATCAACAATTTGAGATATGCAGACGATACCACCCTAATGGCAGAAAGTGAGGAAGATTTAAAGAAGCTCCTGATTAGGTTGAAAGAAGAGAGTGCAAAAGCTGGCCTGAGACTTAACATCAAGAAAACCAAGATAATGGCAACAGACCCTATCAGCACCTGGAAAGTAGACTGGGAATAAGTAGAATCAGTGACGAATTTTACTTTCTTGGGATCTAGGACAGAGATGGGCAGTCTTGGCCATCCAGCTGTTCTTGGACTTCAATTCCCAGAAGCCCAAGTCAACACACCAGCTGGTCAGGGTTTTTGGGAATTGAAGTTCAAGAACAGCTGGAGGGCCAAGACTGCCCATCACTGATCTAGGATCATTGCAGATGGTGACTGCAGCCATGAAATAAAGAGGCGACTGATTCTAGGGAGGCAAGCCATGAGAAACCTGGGGAACATAGTGAAAAGTAGAGACATCATCTTGCAAACAAAAATCCGTATAGTCAAAACAATGGTATTCCCGGTGGTAATGTATGGTTACGAGAGCTGGACCATTAGTAAGGCTGAGCACAGAAGAATAGACGCCTTTGAGATGTGTTGGAGGAGAGTTTTGAGTGTACCCTGGACAGCGAGGAGAACAAATAGGTCAATCTTGAAAGAAATCAGTTCTGACTGCTCCTTAGAAGGTCAAATAGTAAAGATGAAGCTGAAGTACTTTGGACACCAAATGCGAAGAGAGGATTCACTTAAGAAAGCCTTGATGCTGGGAAAGGTGGAGGGTAAAAGAAAAAGGGGATGGCCAAGGATGAGATGGCTAGATGGCATTTTGGACGCAGCGGGCACCGAGCTGAGCGGGCTGAGGAGGATGGTGGAGGACAGGGGTGCCTGGAGATCTATGGTCCATAGGGTCACAAAAGGTCTGAATCGACTGTGCGACTGAACAACAAAATAAAAGCCACAACTGGGAACCTCTGGTGGGGCTTTTCAGCAGTGTTCTTTCTGTTTTTCTTTTGGAAGACATGACTAAAGGACAGAACATTTTAGAGTACAGTAATACATCAGATAACAAATGCATTAGATAATGCTAAAATCGGATAACGTTAAGCAATCTGGAAAAAAAATTGCATCGCATAACGTTAAAATCCTATGGGATGCACCGGATAACGTTCGCTAAAGCCTGTGCCAGTTACAATGTATCTCTATGGAGTTTTAACATTATGTGATTCATCCCATAGGCTTTTAACATTATCTGATGCATGCATCAGATAATGTTAAAAATCGGCTAACACTAAGACTTGTGGAACCAAGTTTTAGCGTTATCCGTGGTTTTACTGTAAGTGCAATGTTTTTGAACACCTGGCTCTTACAGCACATAGATTTTTTTATCGTGTCAGAAACACACAAACGTACTTTCTGGGTTGAAAGGATTTTTGCTGCAGGGGACGCCAGAATGAGGCTCCTTTCATGTCACCAAGATCTCTTCTCACCAAAATGGTCCCTATTTATCTACTTACAATTTTTTGCTTTCAAATTGCTAGGTTGGCAGGAGCTGGAACAGAGACGGGCACTCATTCTGTCATGCAGTACTCAGTTCTTGAACTGCCAACTTGCCAACCTTTCAGCTAACAAGGCAAGTTTCTTAACCACTGAGCCACCACAGTCCCTTAGCACATAGATAATCATGGAACATCAAGGAATTATTTCTCACCTGGGAGATAAAGCAGATGTTACAGATATGGTAGCCAAATAATAATCAGCCCACATTTTCAAAACAAAAGGAAGCTTAGAACAGTTTGTTCATCATGATCTACTAGTAGGATGCAACACGCTGAACTGTAGAGAAAGGCTACCTGGAATCAGTACAGAGTGACATGCTCTTGATTTTGTGCAATTGTTGTCCACTTCGCTGCCTCATGCTATGCTAGCTGAAGATCTCACATACTATTAATATGGAACACAGTTGTAGTAGTCTAGCTAGGCTGCAGTCGAGATAAGACATGAATGATGGTTGCCAAGTCAGGTTAACTCAAGAGAGGTTGCTGCTGGCATCAGAAGCGGAATTGTGCCAAAGAATTCCTCCTTAGTCCTGCCTCTTTGGACTCCAGGTACAACACAATAAGCACACTATTGAATTTATAGGCCATACTCTGTTTAGAACTGTGGTTTCTTAACATGAGCCACACGCCCCACTGGGAACTTCAATTTCCAGAAGCCTAAGTCAGAACATTGGCTGATCAGTGCTTTCAGGAATTGACTTAGGCTTCTGGGAACTGAAGTAAAACAAACCCAAAAGTTGGGAGACACTGAAGTACAGTAAAATATCAGATAACGCTAAAACTTGGTTCCACAAGTCTTAGTGTTATCTGATTTTTAACGTTATTTGATGCATGCATCGAATAACATTAAAATCCCATGGGATGCATCAGATAATGTTAAAACTCCATAGAGATATGTTGTAACCGGCACAGGCTTTAGCGAACGTTATCCAATGCATCCCATAGGATTTTAATGTTATGCGATGCATTTTCCCCCAGAATGCTTAATGTTATGTGGTTGGAGCATTATCTGATGCAAACGTTATCCAAGGTATTACTGTACTTTCCTTTCAAGGAGTGGTTGGGGAATAAATCACAGAGTAAAACACCTGCTCCTGGAAGAGGTCAGAAAGCCAGGGCAGTAATTTCTTGGTCCAGCAACCATTCTGTCTGAGCAGATGTTTGGGCCCCAGATGCCCAACACCATTCAGACTCCATGCTAAGATAAAACTGTTGTAGAAAACATTAGATGCCATGAGCTGATTCAGACTGGTGATGTGTTCCTATTGCTGGGTTTGGATTTAGGAAACCTTTGCTCATCCAGAATGCCCCCAGAAGGGCCTTGAGAAAGGTACTCTCATTGAGCTGTTGGGAGGACAAAGTGAGATCATGAATGCCACCCTGTGCTGCTTCAGATGGCTATATAAAAATATGAGAGTACATGTAACAGGTAGAAATTACTCATTTTGCAGAATTGAGATTTGATTACATCCGCTATGCTTTGCACTTATATTTGTCTGATTACAGCAATATCTCAAGTGTAAAACACATTGTTCAAGGGAAACCATGGCACGTTCAGGGCTACGTTTTATCTGTTAAGCAGTTGGGAAAGGATGTGCATCATGATTTGCAAACATCATGGAAACCTTTAAAAGGAAGAAGAGATAGCATTTCCCTTGGATGCGAGGATCTCATTGGACTTAAGAATTCCATCTCAAAGTGTCTCATCAAGAAAAATTTAGGCTGCCAACTGGACATCAAGTATGAAAACAGGCTAAAGGCATGAAACACAGCCACCCAATCCACCAATGGGTCCTCACAGCATCTCTCCCAGGCCCACGCCACCGGCCCGGGATGGGAGACTCAGCTCACCTGCGGCTGCCTGCCTCGCCCCTCCTGACCCCTCCTGCCAGAGGGGTTTGAAAAGGACATCGGAGCCGCTGCTGCAGAGGGTCCTCACCGCATCTCTCCCGGGCCCACACCACCGGTCTGGGATGAGAGACTCAGCTCACCTGTGGCTCCCTGCTTTGCCCCTCCTCACCCCTCCTGGCCCCTCCTACCAGAGGGGTGTGAAAAGGACGTCTGAGCCACTGCTGCAGAGGGTCCACGCCGTGTCTTTCCCAGGCCCATGCCACCAGCCCAGGATGGGAGACTCAGCTCACCTGTGGCTGCCTGCTTCACCCTTCATCGCCCCGCCTGCCAGAGGGGTTTGAAAAGGACATTGGAGCTGCTGGGTCAAGGTTCTCCCTGGTTCTGCCGTGGACATTTGAGCTTGGGGCTCCGTCATGGACACTAGGTGGTGGAGGACATTGCAACTGTGTAACTTTGGTAATGTGACAAACCGTATATTTGCTTGTTATTGTATTGTATATTGTACTTGTTTAATTTGTATCCTGTATTTTGCATTTAGTGATATTGTATTTTCTGACTTGTAGCTGTAATTTGCATTTGTAACTGTATTCTTTTTTTGTATTTGTTGTAATTGCATTTTTTATATACTGTATTTTGTATACTTTTTCTATGTTGTAAATGCTGCTTTGGGTCACCCATTGGTTTGAGGAAAGTGGGGTATAAATAATAAATGAAATGAAATGAAATGAAATAAGTTGATTTCAACTTGACAGCACATAACAGTAACAGCAATGTAATACCAAGACAAGAGAATAACTAGAAGTTGTCACATAACTCAAGTACATGATCCCACCCAGCAATTCACAAGATACATCACATGCATGTATTCTTCAGGTGCTGTATCCATTCTGGATATTGGCTATCATCATGGTGATAGTCTTCCTGTTCTTAACTCCTCAGAAGAGTTCTTCTGATGATGCCACACCAGTCCTTCAGGTTCTTCAGCCATGAAGTCTGTCTATCTACATCCAGGGCCTCTCTTCTCAGGGGTCTTTCCTTGCAGAGTGAGTTGGAGTATTCTATATTTTATGTTGTTCCTCATGATATGGCCAAGGTATTGGAGCTTTCTTTACATGCATATTGTAAACTCTCAGGGAATTAATAAAACATTTCTAATGTGAGGATTTCCCCACTCTAGCTTCTCTGTAGGGTCAAAAGTACACCCATTTCTACTCAATTTCTAAACACTGAGCTATTAATGAGCTACTAATAAGGATGGGCTATAATTATAAAATATTCATGATGTCATACATTCTCTGACATATTTTAAACATTTCTATCAAATAAGTAAACCTATTGGGCTCATTTAGTCAGGGTTCTAGTAGAAAAGAGAATGTTGTTTTGAATTAGCTGCTTAATTGCACAATAAGCTTGCCCAGAACAATATTTGTGCTACATTGTGCCGAATCAGCACCATGGGCTCAGTCAGATCAGACGACCACACTCATTTCTTTCATGCGAGGGTTTGTGTCATGAAGCCGCTAAGAAAACATTAAGTGCTGCAGCCTGTGCTCTTACAGGCTCCAACAGAGTGTTTATAGAATTGTGTCTATGACAACAGGCAGATAATAGGTTTGTTATTATGGTTTTACCAACTATTTATATAATTTTAATTTCAATACATAGTTTCAGCACTGCAGAAGATGGGATGCTGCCATCCCATTTATATTTAGATTTATTCCTTACCTCCATGATACATTTCAGCAGGGGTCTGGATAGTAACGTGGAGGAACAGTTGCCAACTTAGCCAGCTTGTGGATTCCCCAGAAACATCTGGCTGTCCACAGATGGAAATAGCATTCTATGTTGGGCAGATCCCTGATCTCAACAGGCAGGTTTCTTATGGGCTAGGCAAACTGTTATGTTTGCCACAGAATTCTGCTGGAATAATATCAGTCTTGTGTGCAGGAACATTGGGTATCAGTGGGAGTAGGGCTTTACAAATTAATGTGATTATTTTTCCCACTAACTTGTTTGTTATAGTTCTTTTCCTGCTTCAGGCTGTTGAGATAATCCTCCATCCCTCTTCCTCTTTGTTTTCTGCTTTCATTATTTTGCAGATAGCCCTCTTTTTTTCTGACCCTCCTCCAAACAGAAAGCACATAGGGTCTCCTGCATGCTGGAGAATCCCTCCCTCCCTTTTACATAAGAACATAAGAACAGCCTTGCTGGAACAAGTCACAGCCCATCCAGTCCAACATTCTGTCTCACACAGTGGCTCACCATTTGCTTCAGGGTATTCTCAAGCAGATGCCTTCACCTGCTTAGGATTCCCTGGAAATGGCATTGAGAGATATCCTGCCTATCTCTCCAACCCAGAGGTTGTCCTTAGGCATCCATAATTATAGCCATTGATACCCTTGTCCTCCATGAACTTGTCTAATCCTTTCTTAAAGCTGTCAAGACTGACAGCTGTCACCACTTCTTCTGGCAGGGAGTTCCATAGACCAGTGATCCTCTGGGTGAAAAAGTAATTTCTCTTATTTGTTTGAGAACTAGCACCCAAAGGTTTCATGGAGTGGCCCCTAGTTCTAGTGTTGTGTGATAGGGAAAACAGTTTTTCCTTATCTTTTTTCCCTTATGACTGAAACTGCAGATGTTTACTGTAAGTAGTTACCTTTTTCTACTTTCAGTGCTTATAGAGCAATTTATTTTTTTACAATACAAAATATTAGTTTTATGTTCGATCCAGGGATGCTTTTGTTTTATGAGATCTCTACATTTCTGTGTTACTGTTTTTCTTTTTCTTTTTCTTTCTGCCTTATAATCTAAATAAAAGGAATAACCAAATTCCCAGAAACCTCTTTTTTTACCAAGTTCCTCACTAGAGTCAGCATTTGTGTGTTGAATCAATTACCAACCTGCAGGAATGTTGTTTCATACAGCTTATCAAAGACATTGGACTGTATGCTTTCTTATCCCTTTCAAGAAACTCTCCCTAGAGCAAGGGTTCCCAACCTACTGCCTGCAGCGCCATTTCATGTGGCCCACCACCACCACCACCACTGCATCAGGAAGTGCCATGTATGATTCCTTTTTAATCTACCAGCCGCCCCATCATGTAGGCAGGGCAAAATGGCCAAGGGGCCTGACCCAGCCCTTGGGTTGAAAAGGTTGGGAACCCCTGCCCTAGAGGAAGTTCCAAACAGATAAGCGTAGAGAGAACCCTTGTCATAGCTGGTTATGTAAAGTAGGTTGGGGGGGGGCACTAATGCCACGATTAAAAAAAAAGGTTCTTATTCTGAAGTTAAGCCTTAAACATCTGTCTGGAAAGATTATTAAGCTGTTTTTGCCAAAGATTTCAACTTTCATTTTTTAATTTAAAGATGGAGAAAATTATGTTTTTGGACCACAACTCCAATAATCTGCAAACCACAGGACCCATTGGCCATGCTGGCTGGGGGATTCTGGGATCTGCAGCCCAAGAATGGAGCCCTTCCGAGCTCTGCATTGGGACTATGTGTATTTCTTGCAAGGAAGGGCTCTGGGCTCAGACTATTAGTCGGTTTAATGGCTGTGGGGGAAGGAAAGAGATGATAAACAGAGTCTCATCCTTTCCATAGTTCTGTAGACTTCTAACCTGGGGTCAAGTACACTTGGATCTTCTCTCAACAGATTGTCACATGTCTGGATGTTAAGAACTTCCCGTTCCTTGGTGTTCTTTTCTTGAGAGACATGCTGTATCATCCTGCTAGTTATTAACACGATACCAAAGACTTCCACGTCCTCTTCACTGTAACCTAACTCTGCCTGTCTTATTCCTTGGCATCTGTAACATGAACTAAATCCCATTCCAAATTAAAGCTGGTAAATTTAGCAGCAGGCCATGATATCACTGCCACAGTGAGTGAATGATGCTAGTTTCATTCATATAAACCCACTGGCTTTACACAGTATAGTCCTGCTTGTCCACTGAGTTGCTTGTTTACAAAAGATGTTGCTCCAGCCTCTAAAGTTCATGAAAACCCAACATAACCCAGGTAGTTCGGGGTCCGACCAGGGGCAGTGGTCACATGCCAGACTTAGTTTTCTTGTCGGAGTAGTGGCAGAGTGATCTGAGATTACAGGATTTAGTCATCTCACCTGTGCCATGGTCAGATCACTATCTGGTGACTCTTGACTTTCTGGGGGCGACGCTTCATCGTAGGGAGGCAGGGCCTATTAAAATGGTCCACCCTTGGCGACTAATGGATCCAGATGGATTCCAGAGGGAACTGGGGGATGTTCCTCTGGATCGGCTACATGATTCACCCGAGGCACTTGTCGACCTGTGGAACAGGACGGCAACAGCAGCCTTGGATGAAATCGCGCCACTGCGGCCTCTCTGCGCCCGTGGGGTTAGGCCATCCCCGTGGTTCACGGATGAACTGCGGAAACTCAAACGGGCAAAGAGATGCCTAGAGCGCCACTGGGTGAAGACCCAGGATGACTCCGATTGGACACTAGCTAGAGCTGCTATTAGGGCCCACCTAGTGGCGATGGGGGTGGTGAGGCGGCAATACTTCACCACCCTTATTGCCTCCGCTGATAATCGCCCAGCCGCCCTATTCCGGGTAACCAGGTCCCTCCTCGGTAGGGGGAGATCGGTGCCCGGTTGGCAGGGTTCGGCTGAGGACTTTGCTGACCATCTGGTGGAGAAAATCGATCGGATTCGTTCAGGGCTGAATCCCGGCATGGATGGGGAGGGTCGGGGGGGCACCGGAGCACAGTCTTGCTGTACGATCTGGGATCGGTTTGATCCTGTTGTCCCTGATGAAGTGGACAGGCTCCTTGCAGCTGTGCGTGCCACTACATGTCCTTTGGAGCCCTGTCACACCTGGTTGGTGGAAGCCTCCAAGGTGGTGACAGGTGGCTGGGTCAGGGCGATAATAAATGCATCATTATGGGAGGGGGTATTTCCTGCACCACTAAAACATGCTTTGTTGCACCCCCTCCTGAAGAAAATATCCCTTAACCCAGCTGTCCTTAACATCTACAGGCCGGTTTCCAACCTGCCCTTTCTGGGTAAGGTTTTGGAGAAGGCGGGGGCACGCCAGCTGCAGAGTGTCCTGGAGGAAGCGGATTATCTAGACCCTTTTCAATCAGGATTCAGGCCTGGGTATGGTACGGAGACGGCATTGGTCGCACTGATGGATGATCTCTGGCGGGAGCGGAACGGGGGTTATCCATCCGTACATTGCTCTTCTTGACCTCTCAGCGGCCTTCGATACCGTCGACCACGGTATCCTTCTGGAACTGCTCAAAGGACTGGGGATCCAGGGCACCGTGTTGTCCTGGTTTTCCTCTTTTCTGGAGGGCTGTACCCAGTCGGTGTGGTTTGAGAGTGAGAGGTCCAGCCCTAGGCTCCTCAAGTATGGGGTGCCTCAGGGCTCGGTGCTCTCTCCTCTCCTATTTAACATCTACATGAAGCCACTGGGTGAGATCATTCATTCCCACGGGGTACGGTACCATCAGTACGCGGATGACACCCAGTTGTACATCTCGGCCCGTGGGGACCCCAGTGATGCTGTTGAAATCCTATCCAGATGCCTGCAGGCCGTTGGGGACTGGATGGGGGCCAATGGGCTTTGGCTGAATCCCAGCAAGACAGAGTGGCTGTGGATAAGGGGCCCCATGTTATCCAGGGAGCTACCATCTTTGGTACTGGATGGGGCTGTTTTGCCCCAGACAGACCCAGTGTGCAACTTGGGGGTCCTTCTGGACTCGCGGCTGCTGCTAGAAGAACAGGTAGCGGCTGTGGCCAGGAGGGCTTTTGCCCAACTTCGGGTGATTCGCCAGTTGCGCACGCTCCTGGACCGGGGCTCCTTGCTTATGGTCACCCACGCTCTGGTCACTTCCCAACTAGATTATTGTAATGCGCTCTACATGGGGCTGCCCTTGACAACCATTCGGAGGCTGCAGCTGGTCCAGAATGCGGCAGCCCAGGTGGTGATGGGATGCGGACGATATGCCCGCGCCTCACCGCTACTTCGGGAGCGGCACTGGTTACCAGTTTGTCTCTGGGTGCAATTCAAGGTGCTGGTTTTGACCTTTAAAGCCCTATATGGCAGTGGGCCAGGATACCTTAGAGACCGCATCATCCCAAGAGTGTCTGCCCGTCCAACCAGAGCGGACCAGAGGGGCTCTCTAATAGTGCCATCAGCTAGGGGTGCACATCTATCCAGCACCCGAAGGAGGGCCTTCTCCGTGTCCACACCAACCCTCTGGAACCTCCTGCCAACAGACCTAAGACTTCAAAGAGAATTGCTGCCAGTCAGGAAAGGATTGAAGACCTGGCTGGCAGGGCAGGTGTGGGGCCCTAATGGGAACACGGTCCCCGCCTGCTGGCTTATGTAAACAATTAAGAACTCTCTCTTCTTCTTTTTATGGTGGGTGGGATGGGTGGGTGGGATATGGGTCTTTTAAAATGTTTTTATGTGTTTTTAGAACTTGTTGTAATGCCGCCCTGAGTCGGGTTTTGCCTGAGTGGGCGGCATATATAAATATGACTATTAAATTAAATTAAATTAATTAATAACTTGAGCACAAAAATATCCAAGCAAATTAATTTGCATCTTGTCAGTTAGAAGCAGTGGTCTCCCTTTCTTTGTGAAATAAATCTACAGCCTTTAAAGGAAACTTAGATTTATAGCAATTCAGCCATACAAATCTGGTTTGTTCAAATTCCATACAAAGAAAAACTGGTGGTTGTGCCACTGTTTGTGGAATAACAGGCTTTCTACGAAGGCAAAGCAAGATGAGGCCTATTTGTTTAAACCCAAGTCATCATGTACATGTCATTTATGCAGATATAGTCCAACTATTTTTCTCATTTATATGTGTATTGATTTTTGTAAGGTTTTATGTCTTTAGTCTAAATTCAAATGCTCTGCTATCCCCTACTAGAGCAACCTAATTGAATCAACGAGATCTATATAAATGTTGAAATACCGTTTAGCACTTGATTCAGTGGGTCTTTTCCAGTTGTAACGTGGAGTTATGCCTTTTTATTTTAACGTGTTTTACATGCTTTATACTACTTGTATACCATACTGTATATGTATCACATTGTACATGTATTTCATATGAACTGTTGGAGATTTTGCTGTGTCAAAATATAGTAGATATAAATATTTATATAGGAGTGTACAGTCCAGATTTTTAAGGAAAGTGTAAGCTTAAGAAGTAATGCAATGCCCTCTCTTACATGTATGTAGAGTAGCTGTCTGCAACGTATGTTTCCAGGATTTCTCTTTTTAGCTAAACTCTAGAAATAAACTCCACTCACTGAAAGGAAAAATGAGAAATTAAACATTGGAAGGTTCATCCTTTTCACCCTGGATTCATTTCATGAGCAGGAAGAGTGGCTTTCATGAGCACATTTGCACACCCTCCCCACAAGCTTCTTATTTGCTCTGTGGAATATTTGGCATGGCTCTAATAAACAACCAATTCCACAGCCAAACGGTAAATACTGGAACACGACAAGACAGCCGTTTGAGGCAAAAAAATATTAACCAACTATTGCAAAAATTATATAAGAGTCTAATCTTTTATTGAAGTGCCTCTTTCAATATTCACTCAAGCACCAAAATAAATCTTCATAGAAAACCAATCTAAACCTATAAATCCAAGCGTTAACCGTTGGAATGTGACAAAGGTTCCTGCACCCGGCCATACTAGCCCGTACCGAGCCTCCTGCACTCGCCCAAACCCGGTCTGGAGGTTACTGCAGGGTTGAGAAATGCGCCAGTGGGTCAAGAGCCCCACGAATGCAAACAAAGAAAAAGGACTTCAATTCCCAACGTTCTTTGCGCCGCACCACAGCACGCCACAGCTAATCAGGCTGAGAAGCATGAGCAAAAAGAACGTTGGGAAACGCATTGTGGCCAATTGAAATTGAGCTGCAGAAAAAAACCCACCACATGAACGCAAACCACAAACGCTAAACTACAAGTCCCAGCGTCCTGCACGCCCTGCACGTGCAGAATGCTGAGAAAGCCGTTGCGCGAAAAATAAACTTACAAAAAGCAACGGGAGCGCAAGTCCCCAGCAGGCAGACTCAGCGCTTCACAGCCATGCAAAACCAAAAGCCACAAAACGCCACCGCGAGACACCCACCGTCCTTCTTTCCCGGAGCAAGGGGGAGAAGAGGGACTCCCTCTCCTCCATGCTACCCCACCGAAGACACGGCAAGACCACCACCAGCCTCAAGTAAAGTTGTGTCAGGGTGGGGGAAAAACCCAAAAACAGGCAGCAGTTCGTCAGGGGAAGCACCCTCCCTGGTGGATGACTGGCTGATGCCTTTGTATTTCCAAATACAAAAACAACAGCCAGCAATTCGCAAGGAAGAGCACCACCCCTTACGGATTGCTGCCTGCTGATCTCCAGTTAGGTAAGCTGGGAGAAAAAAGAGACAGAGAAGAGAGAACCATCTGCCTCCTCTTTCTCCCCCAACCTACCTAACAAAAAAATAAACCACAAAATACACAAACAAAAACATCCACAATGGCACAAAACCACAAAGAAAACACCTAACTACAACACAAAAAACCACAAAGTACACAAACAAACAACAACTAAAATAAACAACAAAATAAGAAAAATTAAACAAAACCAGAAATAACCAAACCAATTAAACAAACCTAAAACTAAACCAAAACAAAAAAAGAACAAACAGAAACACCTCCCAGCCCACCAGCACAAAAACAAAACAAAGAAAAACCCCGGACAACTCACCAGCATGTCCTCCCTCCCCGACGACCGGAACAGAAATGAAGAAACAAAGAGACTACTTACCGGAAGAAGCCCTATCCAGAGACCAGGAGAGAAAAAACAGTGAAAGTAAAACAGAACCCCTAGCAGCCCCACCTGCAGGGCAGAATAGTAAAAACAACTCAAAAACATAACACTAAATCACAATTTTACACAAATCACAAACATATGTCAAAAAAATAAAAATAAAAAGATTTATAACATCCTGTGTTGAGTGTTAACTCAAATAAAAAACCCAAAACATCTAAACACAGTTTAAAAACATTGAATGTAAAAAACATGTACTTTCACATTTTAAAAATTATTACCTACGGTACAACTATTTAAAAAAAACCACAAAATAAAACATTATTTGGTTAAATAAAACAATTTGAAAAAATAATATCATCCTTTGTTCTTTTTTTAATCCACAAAAAATATATGCTGATCACAGTTTATAACAGCCCGGCATTGCCGGGCAACCTATGCTAGTACAACATAAAAAGTTGGAAACTCAGATGATACTTCTAACTGATTTCTGAAAAATTATTTCATAAAACTTATATGTATAATTCTCAAAACCTAATCTGGTAGATGGTTTTTCGATCAGTGTCTTCCTCAGGAAATATTCTTAATTTCTATAATACAATAGGCAGAGAAAGAAATTGCTTAATACATATAAAGGTAAAATACATTATCTAAAAATATCCCTAGTTGAATCCATTATACAATCATTACTAATTTACCTCTTAAATGTGTCAGCCGGCCTCTACCGGATTAGGTTTCTTATATAATTTTTGCAATAGTTGATGAATTTTTTTTGCCTCAAACGGCTGTCTTGTCTTACTCCTGGCTCTAATAAAGACATTTATGAGAATAAGAAAGTATGATAGCCACTGTTTTCCTTCCACCAGCAAAAAATAAAAGCCATGCAAAACACAACATCCACTGTAGCCAATAGTTAAACTTGTTTCTACAATTTGCTAACATTTACCAAATTTTCTAAAATTCAAGTGCAGAGGAAAGTGAGCTGTAGGAGCTACTACTTGGATACTTCATAATTCTGTGACAGTGCAACACAAAGCTAGACTAGTGCTACTGGGAAGTGGGTCAGATACTTACTGTTACAAAAATGTTCCTTTAGTGGTTAAAAACAGGTAACTTAGATTGCAAAGCTATATTCATTTACCTGGAAATAAGCTGCACTGAATTAATGGAAGTTTAATGAGTAGACACACATATGGAAGTGCTGTTATCCACCACCTCTTCTAATGCTCTTGGTAGGACTTGAACATTTACTAAATTATAAAAACCACAACCTAAAACAACAGAAAATATACCACCATTCAAAGAACCCAACACAGTGTTAAATATACTGTAAAGTGTATCTCCTTCACAGAACTATGGAGCAATTCAAAAAGCAATGTATAAACAAGTATGTACCCATGCACCACAAAGTATGAACTTCATACAGCATCTCCTCAATGCATGGTAAAAGTCGGGCAAGAGAAATACTTGTTTCCTTCCTATGTTAGGGTCCTCATTAGTCAGAAGTGACTTGACAGAATTCAACATAACATGTTTGATTAGCACTTTCCAAAATGCATTCATTTTATCAGTTTTTATTGGAAGCAATTTGGGTTTAAGAAATTAAAAAGTGGAAGAAAGCCAACCTTACAAATTTATACATCTTTACCTTGCATCTGATCATCTGAAATTTCTAATGAGTTTCACTGAATTGGTTTGAAACTCATCCAATTTTTAAAAAAATGTTGAAATATGGGTAAGAGATTCCTTTACAGATACATTTGAATAAGATGAAGTTAAATAGCAGCACTTTCAGTGCAGAGATGGGTAGGAACTTCATTTCGATTCAATTTTGATTAGAATTGATCAAAAGTCACCATATGAAACATGGAACTGGTAGATTTGCCCATCCCTTCAGTTCCATTTTCAATCAGAATTTAGCAGAATGAACAAATTTCAAATGTAGAAGAAAGTGAAATCCATAGACATTTAAAACTGAAAATACATGATTGAAGGTATGTATATGTAGCATGGTATATATTAAAATTTACACCCAGAAAAGACAGAGGAGTGTGGAAGACTACAATTTCAGTACATCAATTTAAGAAGCAAATCAGAACATGACAATACTTATGAAAAATTATACAACTTGAACATTTCCCCTCTGGTGCCAAAAATAGTTTTTCTCCCAAACCCATTTCACAATAAGGATTATGCTGTTCTCTTCTATTTTGCTAATAGTTGTAGACATACAGTATGCTATAGTTGTCTAATTCATACAAAAACACAAAAGCTGGAATGCTGAACAAAAAAGTCCACATTTTCTTCTCAGCTGTACTAGTATACTCCCACTGAAAATTAATTCGGGTGAGAACAACATAATGGACATAAAAGAATGCTTTAACAAGGGAAGTGTGATGAAAAGAATTATTAACTGCAACAGATGTTGGTTGGTTAAGAATCAGGGCCATAGCCAGAGGGTGGCCAGGGGGGATCAGCCCACCCTGAGCTAACACCCCGCCCCCCCAAGTACGCTTGTGGGAGCCGACTTAGTTGCCTCATGTTTGCCTCTTCACCCAATACCTACCACAAAGATTCCATAAGAAGCAGGGGACCTTGCAGAATGGGGTAAGCTGTGTCAGAGTGTCTCAATAAAAGTCTTTGTAAATCAGGCAGCAGTACCTGCCATGATCCTCTAGTCTATGCCATTTTCAGGGATCTCTTCCTCTTTCAACAGAACCCTTGAAACTGTTCATACCTGTCAAGTATCCCAGATTGGCCGGGAAATCCCATATTCTGATGCACGTTCCTCCCCTTTCCAGCGCTGTCCCATATTTAGAACAGTGGGGAAAGGGATCACTGTGCATGTGTGCACATGCAGAACCCATCTGTTCATGCGCAAATGTGTTCTGCGCATGCAGAAAGGGGTTCTGCGCATGTGCAACGGATTTTTTCCTGCACATGTGCACCTGGGCCAGAGAAGTTTGCGTATTTTCTGGAGCGGCGCTTGACAGGTATGGAACTGTTGTGTAGAACTGATGGGCATAAAGTGGCAAGGATCATCTCTTTTCTCAGTCTCAGTGATATGCTTGTTTGAAAAGTAGTGGCTGTAGTTTTATGAGTGAGATGTTATGATGTTCATCTGATTCCCATCGATGCAAATATGAAAAACTGGGGGTAGAGTAGGGATGGGTGCTATTTTTTCTGAAGCTCATAAACTGAACTCTGTGAACAAGGGCATTAAACAATGTACACCCTAGTGCCATGATGGTGAACCTTGACACTCCAGGTGTTCTTGGACTTCAATTACCAGATGCCCAAGTCAGCACTCCTGCTGATCAGGGCTTCTGGGAATTGAAATTCAAGAACCGATGGAGTGCCAAGGTTTGCCATCACTGCCCTAACATTTAGACACAAAACAGACCCGCATAATGCATCCAAAATAAGATCTAATAGGCATCTACAGGCTGATCATTTACAGGCTCCTTTTTATTGTTTCTAACACAAATGATCTGTTTGACATCCTTCTATTTCCATTACAACCTTCCAAATATGGCTGTAGCGTTTGAACTGCTTCCACTAGAATAGTCCCTCCCATTTCTGTGGGTTATTGAAGCGGAAGGTCAGCAGTTCGATTCCCGAGTACTGCAGGATGGAAATGAGCTACCGTCCTCGTCCCAGCTCCTGCCAACCTAGCAGTTCGAAAGCAAGAAATTGCAAGTAGATAAATAGGGACCACTTTGGTGGGAAGGTAACAGCGTTCCGTGCGCTCCAGTGTCTAGTCATGCCTGCCACATGACCATGGAAATGTCTGCAGAAGCAGACAACGCTGCCTCTTCAGCTTAGAAACAGAGATGAGCACTGCACCCTAGAGTCGGATACGACTGGCTTTCAAGCAAGGGAAACCTTTACCTTTACCTTAGCAGGGTACATACTTTGCGTATAGGTGACTTTAGATTTAATTTCAAGGGCTTTTCATTGAAGTATTTCAGATAGAAGCCCTAGAAAGACCTCTGCCCCCAAACTGTGGAGAGCTACTTCCAGCTAGAGTAGATAACAAAAGCAAAATACTCCACCTGCTCTGATCACAGTAAAGCAATGTTAAGTTCAAAATCAGCAGTGAAGACCTTCCTGTTTAGAAAAGGTATTTGAAGTGGATTTTTATTTGTTTTCCTGGTCTTTGATACAGTTATGGTTTGTTTGTTTGTTTGTTCTTTCTTTACTCTTTTAGTTTATTTTAGAATTGAGGTTCTACCAAATTATTAGCTTACTGCAACCTGATTTTTAGTACTGAATTTTATATATTTATTTTAGATCTTAAGTGTTATTGGCATAATAGAATCCCATAAAATAATGGTTTAAAAGAATTTTTAAAGTTACATTCTGAGAATCAGGGTTGTTTAAAACACAAGTTGTAATTTTTTTCTGATTTGCAGTCTTCAGTCAAGCAAAGTGCTCAAATTCTTCAATTTTAATATCTAGAATAGTGGCTGAATCACATCTACAAGGACATATCAAAGAGAGTACTTTAAGTGCTATATATGTGTAATTGCTATTGTTATATAACAGCTGCTACTCCTCTTTCATTTCACTCAGTCATTTGATACTGTGGTAGCTCAGTGGTTAAGAAGCCTGCCTTGTTAGCTGGAAGGCTGGCAGGTCGGCAGGTTGAGACCCGGGTACTGCATGACAGAATGTGTGCCCGTCTCTGTCCCAGCTCCTGCCAACTTAGCAGTTTGAAAACAAGAAATTGCAAGTAGATAAATAGGGACCACTTTGGTGGGAAAAGATTTTGGGGACATGAAAGAAGCCTCATTCGGGCATCCCCTGACTGGAGTTTCTCCAGAAAAAATCCTTTCAACCCAGAATAATTTATAACACAATATTATTATTATTACTCAGTCAGTTGAAAATGAAATGTTAATCTGGTTCATACATGATCAGCAGTCAATGTCCTCTCATACATGCGCTCCAGAATACAATGTATACTTGCAAAACTTGGCCTGTCAGAAGGCAACTTACTCCAACAAAGACGCATGAGATTGTACAGCTCCAGCGGGCAGTTATCTGGACAAGAAAGGACATTTCCATCTCTCACATAATAGATAACTTCCTCATGAGCCATCCCATAATAGGGCTGCATACCAAAGGCAAAGATCTCCCATAAGACCACACCATATGCCCAGACATCTGATTCAGTTGTATAGCGGTTGTAGAAGATAGATTCTGGAGGCATCCAACGAATGGGAATGGCATCATTCTCATTTGCTTTGTAATAATCTGCTGAGTACATGTTTCTTGAGAGACCAAAGTCAGCAATTTTAACCACCATGTTTTCTCCCACTAAACAGTTCCTTGTGGCCAAATCCCGATGCACAAACTTGCGTTCTGAGAGGTAGGCCATCCCAGCCGATACCTGTTTGGCAATGTAAAGCTGATCCGTACAAGAGAGATCAAGAAAATTAGGGCTATAGGGTCTGATCCTTGGATCAAAGGTATTGTTGTTTAGGCTACAGAGGTTGCGTGGTGATCTGTTACGCAGATATTCATTGAGATCTCCAAAGGCCATATATTCAAAAAGTAGACACATTGGCTTTCCAACAGCACAAACTCCTGAAATCAAGGAGATGCATTAAATAAATACTATGCCATGCACAAGATGGACAAGTTTATATACAATAACTGCTATCTAAAGGGTCATGATGCTTAGGAAGGAAAGCTGATGTTTTCATTCACAAATGATGTACAGTAGAACCTTGGATAAAGTCCAAACTCAGTTCCACAAGTTTGGAATTTATCCAATTTTGGACTTTTTCTGAATCAAATGGGTGATGCATTGGATAATGTCCAAAAATGGACTTTATCTGAGGTTCCTATACCAAATACTTAAGATAACATCCATTTTTTTGCGGTTTTGGACTTTTTGCGATGCATCACGTGTGCATGAAAACCACGACTTCATCTGAATTGGACTTTATCCGAATTGGACTTTATCCGAGGTACCACTGTTTTGTCATTAGCAATTAAGGGAGAGAGAGTCCATGCAAAGCTTCCCAAACTGGTATATGGAATTTGTATTTCCCCAATATTTCAAGTACAATTCTCCCTTCTGGAGCTGTAATCTGGGTAAGCAGTGCAGTGTACACCCCTAAATCAATTGACATGAAAATAATACAAGGAGAAATTAAGAATGTGTCACTCATTATAGTGATGGGAATTCCAAATCCCAAAATTCTTCAAGTACAGTAATACCTCATACAAAGTCCGCTTCATACAACATCGGATTCATACAACATTGCCTAATTCCTTGAAAAAAGTTGCCTCATACAAAGTCATGCGACTTTGTATGAAGCATTGGGTTTTCCCCAGGTTGCATTGTGCCTGGGCAGTATAAAAGGTAGGACACATGCGTGCATTGCTCTTGTGGGTTTTGCATGAGGTGAAGAGTGTTTTGAAGTGGTTTTGAGCGCGATTTTGGATTTTTTTGAATTTTTTCGTCACAATTTTTAGAAGCATTCCTGGGATTTTTGCAGCATTCTTCAGGTTCTTGGACAATCATGGTTGTTTGACATGTTTTTGTAATGTTTTTAGCCTTTAGACAATGATTTCTTAAAGTTCTGTCAGTTTCCTGTCTGTTTCTTTGACTTTGCCCTGAAGTCTGTGCTGTTACAGTACCATGTATCTCTATGGAAATGACGTTGTACAAGGCATCGCGGCAAGGATTTGGACGTTGTATAAGGCATCGCGGCTAGGATTTTGCATGCCTCATACAAAGTCCAAATCCGTATAAAGTCCAAACTTGTGGAACCAAGTTTGTACGTTGTATGAGGTATCACTGTACTTGGGTAGCAGGAAGTTAGGCCAAAGTTCAGCGTAGCCAAGGCCATAAAGCCTTTTTGGTAAGCACAATTTTGGTGTGAATCTGGTAAGTGGAAATTCCAGAATGGAGAATTGTGGAATTTGAAACCCACCCACCCACCCACCAAAAAAGGGAAAAAATAAAATAATAATTATTTCATGTCAGAAATTATTCTGGATTGAAAGGATTTTTCCTGGAGAAACTCCACTCAGGGGACGTCCAAATGAGGCTCCTTTCATGTCCCCAAGTTTTTCCCCCTATTTATTTACTTGCAATTCCATACTTTCAAACTACTAGGTTGGCAGGAGATGGGGCAGAGACGGGAGCTCAAACCATCATGCAGTACCCGGGTCTCAAAATGCCAACTTGCCGGCCTTCCAGCTAACAAGTTACATACCTAGTGCTTAAAATGCTGAACTGTTAGTCAGCATCTGCTCTTACCTATTGGGAATCAAAGCATTGACAGAGTTATAAAATGAATTAATAGTGTGGAGATGGCTTTCTGCACTGTTCAGCCCAGAGGTTTGGTTGATCAAGATCTAGGTAGACCTTCCTTCTCAACAAGAGATACCTGGTCTATCCAGAATCCAATTAGATCTCAACAAGAGATACCTGGTCTATCCAGAATCCAATTAGATCACTCTTCCCTCTGTATGCTTTCTTGTTTTGAATCCAAACCAGAGGCATGGTCTACCTACAACTGGCTAGATATTACCTCAGCTGCCTCACCAGGCTTTGATATACCAACCACCTTTCCTCTGTTCTGCCTCAATAGGCTGGTTTACTGCCATCTTTTTCTATGGCAGTAGCCCAAGGTGATTTTGGAAATCTGGGGGAATGGGGTCTGTCCTCTAATTTTGTCTTCCTGAGACAAAGCCCAGATTATCTTTCCCTCCTTCTTTTAGAAACAGGTAATGGGGAGCCTGCACACTCCCTCTTTATTCCTGGTGGATCTTTTTGGAAATCATGGGGTACACTGTCAGCATACCACACTCCCAGGTGGCTACAGTGGAGATATTTCCAATGGCCAAAGCCATTACAAGCTTTTATGTACCTTGACCAATTACAGTGGGTAGCCTGCAAAGAAAACAATCAGCTAGCATTTGTGTTACCGTAGGATGGATATTTGACCTGATCGGTGCAAAATCTGTGCACTGTGCTCAATAAAATGTTCTAGTTATATCCAGCCAGGTTCACTTCCTTGTGTTCTGCTTTACCAGCCAAACAGCATGTCCAGTTGGCTAGTGGAGATCATTCCTGGCAGTGGATGCCTCATGTTAGTTGACTAAGCATCATAAGGGCATTGTTCCATTCACAGAACAACCCATCAGTCTCAAATAGAGACTTTGGTAAAACTATGTGTTATTCTATTTGTGTTACTGAAATAGGGGTCTCTGGCGGGACATCCTGCTACAGTAATGGAATAGACCATACAGCCAGCAACTCAACACCAAGTGTTGGGTGGTGATAAATAACCTGACTCCCTAAAGGGGCCAATGGCTATGGACGGATGAGCCCCTTTAGGTGGGGTGATGGTCCCCTCATTGGAGGAAATGCCACTGGAAACCATCATATTGGGCCCAATGGCAAAATGAGTGGAGGAGGAACTCTGATTCCCAATAGTCATGGAGGCGGAAGAGGCCACACAAGATGGACTGGCTGTGAAGGCACACCTTCTCCATATCGTCAAAGCTGTGGTAGTCCATTGCAGTTCCGATGTTAAATCCTGCATGTCTCATCTCATATATGCTGCAGGAGATGGCTCCGTGATCATAGTGTGTGGGTCAGTTCACAGCAAGCTGGGATCCACCTTAAACAAATTCATGCCAATGGCACTTTTCCTAAGGGGGAAAAATGCATTCTCGGATATGAGTTGCAGTTGCAGCTGACGACGACTGAAATAGGTTACCTGATACAACTAATCTTTTATTGGAGAATGGAGTGTTCTAGATTTGATTTTTTAGACCTATTGAATCAGTGGAACAGGAATCAATGTTGAATCAATTGAACTTACAGCAGAAGTGACTAAGTTTCCATTGATTCAGTAGGATTACTCCAAGATTAGCAATTGGATTTAAACCAACATTCCTACATTTACAGTTCTGGTGGTTTAAGAAACATTTTCAGCTAGCATTTACTAGCTTCGGCTTTCTGCTGCTGGTTTCACTCTTGCCTTTAGAGAAAAAGCAGACAACACTTAGCATTTTGAAAACATCTGTGTCTGGCTGAAATGAAAGTGTGCATGTAAAAGGTCCCTAGGTCAAGTGATGTTCAACAGTCCAACAACCCTGCAGCATGAAACTAATGAATTGGTTTGGCCTTTCTTAATTTATCTATTATTGGCAGCAGTGACTGCAACTTGTATCCAAGAATACATTTTTTTCCTGAAGCAGGAAAAATGTTGCTGATGTGAATTTGTTTAAGGTGGATCCCAGCTTGCCATGAAGTGACCCACATGCTGTGATCACAGAGCCATCTCCTGTGGCACATATGAAATACAACATGCAGGATTTAACATCAGGACTGCAATGGACTGCTGCAGCCTTGAGGATATGAACAAGGTGTGCCATCACAGCCAGTCCATCTGGCATGGCCTCTTCCACCCCCATGACCATTGGGAATCAGAGTTCCACCTCAGCTCATTTTGCCATTGGGCCCAATATGATGGTTTCCAGTGGCATTTCCTCCACTGAGGGGACCATCACCTCACCTAAAGGGCCTCATCCTCCCATAGCTGCTGGCCCCTTTAGGGAGTCAGATTATTTACCACCACCCAACACTTGGCATTGAGGTGCTGGCTGTATGGTCCACTCAATTACCGTAGAGGGATGTTCGGCCAGACTAGTTATCTATTATAACATGTTGATAATAAAGGAAGAGATTACTCCAATTGAGGATTCATTTCCTATTTTCATCCTTTTGCTGTCATATATATAGTCCTTCCAGTCTGAAAAGTGATGTCAAATTCCTCTTAATATGCATGTTTTATAATATCTACATGGGAATAATTTTTGACTTTGATTACTAGTACTAATTGTATTCACATAGGAAACAGCACAGCTGCAAAACCTGGTGGCCTGTGACATGAGTTGAGGGAAGAAGAAAAACAGTGTAGTAACATCAAGGAATGCATTGTATTATGGTAGGCATATCCAGGAAGAGGGAGGAGACATTGAGAGTCAAAAACTCTGCATCTTTTGTTACATGTTCCAAAGAGGTCCAGGTGATTTTTGCAGAGAATTCTACATAGGTAGACAAATGTACCTGGAGCAGCATGAGAACCAACTCTCTTGGTTCTTGTGTTGTAGCTCCCCTTTCAATAAGCCAGCCTAGATGTCTGTCTAGTTTGCCCATATGATTCAGTGAGCACTGGGGAGGAGGAGCTATTTTAAATTTTATTTCAAAAATTGTGAGCAGGAAGGCATGGTTAGGTTCGGTACCTAATAGTTTGACAATGTTAGGATGATCAAATTCAGCCATGAGAGCTGCTTCTCTCTGAAAATCAGCCTGCATGTCTGCTGAGGCCTCTTCTTTCAACATCTTCACAGCCACCATCGTGAACGGCTCATAAGGAAGCAATCCTGGTGCCCTAATAAAAGAACAAAGGAAAAAAGGCATAGAGAAAGGTTGTGACTTTAAAAAAATTGCAATCATTGCTGGGGTGGCCCAAGACATTCTGTTGCTTGAAACAGAGCAACAAATGGTGCCCAACACCCACCCTGTACAGAGTGCATAGTATCTGAGTCAGGGAACTATGTTTTACAGATTAGGCATAAGATTCAACAAGTATCTCTCTTTATCCATAGCAGTAAAATACAACAACAGAACAATTAGCTCCTTCATGATACTCTTTGTTGTGATCTACTGCCTGAGGAGAAAGGTGAAGCCCTGTATGTCATGTACAAGGATCCTTGAAATTAAGCTGTAAATGGTTGTCCAAAACCCTTTTTGGCATTATATTTCCCAATTCTATCATGTTGTGTCTTTGAATGTTTGAGTTAGGTTGGTGAGAATGCCATGTTGTAATCCTACCCATGGTCTCTGTGAGTATGACAGTATATAGAAAGTATCTGCTGCCTTAAGAATGAAGTGGCCACACACAACCAACTTGCTCAGCTGTTCCTTAAATATCAGGGCGTTTTACTATTCAGAAGCTGTAGGAAGTTCTAGTCTCCAAAGCAAACTTCCAGTTCTTGCAGTGTCTGCTCCAGACATATGGCAGTGTAACAGGTGCTGTTGGCTGCAGTAAATGTCACATCATTGTCAAATGCCAGAGAATGGCAAAATGCCCATCTGAAAACAAATCTTCCAGGAAAGCAACACAGCTGCAATGCAGCCTATGTAGTTTTTGCAACCACAAGTAACATAATTCCCTGTAAATATCTCGGCTATAGTTAAATGCCTTTTTGACCTCTGGTTTTTGGGAAGCTTTGGACTCTCACAATGCGTTGAAGAAAACTCTTTTAATGTCCTTTGAATGGCAGTGTATTTTACCCTCCTAAAATGGAAAGGCAATTGGTTTCTGACTTGTTCTCTGCTGATAAAGGGCATTTACAGAATTAATTATAATTTTATTGAGCATTTGGCTTAGTGGTTAAGATGCTGAACTTGATAATACTGGCTTTGGGCTGTAACAATAAAGAATTTGAACTTGAACTTGATAACTGGAAGGTCGGCAAGTCAGCAGTTTGAGACCCAAGTGATGCATGATAGAGCTTCTATCTCTGTCCCAGCTCCTGCCAACCTAGCAGTTCGAAAGTAAGAAATTGTAAGTAGATAAATAAGTACCACTTTGGTGTGAAGGCATTTCAGCCATCCAAGTTCTGCAACTAGAACAGATGACTGAAACAAAACAGGTTTGTCCATAAACTTCCATATTGGCTTAGTTTGCTTTATGGCATGATTTGATATCTTTCCTCATTCTAAACAATTAAATATTATTTATTTAATCTATTTCTATTATATATCATCTATTGCTCCCTTCAGTGCCATATCTGTTGGCCAAGCTTCCTGCACATATGAAAGAGATCCTAAACATGTACTGCTATACATGCTGTTGCAAAAGACTGTATATTCAGTACATACTCCACCACATCTGCTTACTTCATTTCCCCAGACAATCTAACACAGGGGTGCCCAAACTTTTCAGGCTGTGGGCCGGTCATGTGGTTCAGGGAGCTGGTCACTATGGCATGGGGGCTGGATGCGGCCCCTGATGCCAATTCATCCAGCCCACAAAGCCCTCATTGCTCCTGGAAGCGGAAATAATATGTGCCCGTATGGCCATAGTTTGGGCACTCCTGATCTAACATCTAGCTCAGATTTCATAATGGGGCACTCTCTTGATAGAACTCTCTAAAAGTGGCAGAGGGGAATAACTACCCAGTTTTCACATCTCCTTCCTGTTTTTCTGCAATGGAAAGCATTAATCGTTCTATCACCAGTTTTTATGAAGTTTATAAGAAACAGGTTTTGCCAGCTTGTTTAGGGAAAAAAACCTCCATGTACAGATGTACAGTCAGGTTCAGAAACTTTGGACTAAAGAGAACTTTTTGGCATGTGACTTCTGCACCCATCCCACTGAAGATGAAAGGAAACACTCTGATGAGCAAAGTCAGGATTGTCGGGTTTAATGTAAGGGGTTTGACAAAAGTGGGGCATTAATGGGAAGTGACTTTTGCCATCTACTCCTGATTATCTGTAAATGGTTAGAGGAAGTGATTTTTTTTATTTAGGTAGATTATTGCTGATATGTTGCATCATTTTGTTTAAATTAAGAAAAATGTTTTCCTTATTTTAACTCTGTACTGCCAAGCAAGGACCTGCCCACAGCCACAATATACAGACAACCAAAGAAAAAAATATTTTTATGTAAAGAAAGTGATTGTAACTCATGAGCAATGATCTACAGATATAAAATAATCACTTCCCCATACCATTCAAAAATGCTCAGGAGAAGTTTTCAATTTCGGATATGCTGAAGCTATTTGTTACCCACTGTAACATACTGGATGTTTATACTGGAAGCAGCCTTTGGCAGCTGCAATGCTCCCATATATGCTGTCTTCAGGTGCTGAGAATGGCATATATGGGGATAAGAACATAAGAACAGCCTTGCTGGAACAGGCCACAGCCCATCCAGTCCAGCATTCTGTCTCACACAGTGGCTCACCATTTCCTTCAGGGTATTCCCAAGCAGATGCCTTCACCTGCTTAGGATTCCCTGGAAATGATATTGAGAGATATCCTGCCTATCTCTCCAACCCGGAGGTTGTCCTTAAGTATCCATAATTATAGCCATTGATACTCTTGTCCTCCATGAACTTGTCTAATCCTTTCTTAAAGCTGTCAAGACTGACAGCTGTCACCACTTCTTCTGGCAGGGAGTTCCATAGACCAGTAATCCTCTGGGTGAAAAAGTACTTTCTCTTATTTGTTTGAGAACTAGTACCCAAAAGTTTCATGGAGTGTCCCCTAGTTCTAGTGTTATGCGATAGGGAAAACAGTTTTTTGGGATGCACCAAGAGGCATCACATCTTGGGAGTGAACTGGGCCTGCTCTTGGACAAGATTTTTTTTGGGGGGGGAGGGGAGGGGGGGAGGTGGACGACTCCATCCCCCAAACCACATCTCTTTGTAGAGCAGGCTCAATGCCCATCTGGACTGGACCTTTCTTTCATAATCCATGCATTTAATATTACACATATTATTAATGTTTATCTTTATTTTATTATTTATACTTATCTTTCTAACACTGAAGTTTCACTTAGAGATAGACAAGTACTGGTTGATTAGGAATTCACTTACCTAGCTTGAAATACTCGTCCAAAAGCTCCTTCCCCGATGTCTCTCACATATTCAATGTTGTTTCGCGGGTACTCCAGACTGAATAATTTTGGGTTCAGGAGTAATGGCATCCGCTGGTACATGGGATTCGGATGCAGTCTGTCCAATAAGAGCTCAGAAGGAAGAGTTGTCAAGGCTGGTGGGGCTGAATCTCTGGAACAATGAAGAAGAAGTTGCTTCTTGGGAACAGTAAGCAGTGCATTTCGAACAATATTTTAAAACCCTAAAAGAGTTGGTCTTTTAAAACCCTGAACAGGGTGCAGGGGAAAACAAAGAATACAGTTCAGGGTAACCTTATCATAAAGCCACAGGGTACCCACTTATTTATTTATTTATTCATTCATTCTATTCTATTCTATTTATGCAGTTTGTATAGCTGCCCCAATCGATGTATGACTCTGGGTGGTGTACAGCATTCAATTCAGATACAGTGGTACCTCGTATAAAGTCTGATTCGGATAAAGTCACGGTTTTCATACACATGTGATGCATCGCATAAAGTCCAAAACTGCTAAAAAGGGATGTTATTCGAGGTATTTGGTATAGAAACCTCAGATAAAGTCCATTTTTAGACATTATCCAATGCATCGCCCATTTGATTTGTATAAAGTCCAAAATCAGATAAAGTCCAAACTTGTGGAACGGAGTTTGGACTTTATCCAAGGTTATACTGTACATAAAATCCCCAATGCTTAAACTATAGAAACCCTTAAAATTTCTAAAAACACTGAAAAACTACCTCCCACCCACACCAAAAAAATATATAGTTAAAAACTTTTAAAAGTATGAGTGACCCTGCTCTAAATGAGCCAGTGTGTGTGTGTGTGTGTGTGTGTGGGGGTGTTGCTCCTTCTCCACCTCCCCACACCTGGCCTGCCAGCCAGGTTTTCAGCTCTTTCCTGAAGGGCAGCACAGCAGCTCTGTCTGGAGATGCAGTTCAACTGGCTGGAAGTTCCAGAAGGCCGGAGCAGATACCAAAAAGGCTCTTCTTCTAGTGTTAGAGAGGCATAGCAGATGGTACTTTTAAAGAGCCCCTCCGGTCCACTCTAGTGGGACAGACAACCTAGGAGTGATGTGGTCTCTTAAGTATCCTGGCCCACTACCATGTAGGTCATCACCACTACCTTGAATTTGCACCCAGAGGCACACTGGCAACCAATGCAGCTCCCATAGAACTATTTATTTGCCAGGAGATAATGGAGACACTAATTAGGATGGAAGAGGAGGTTTAACTCCTTTGCCTATGACTGTCCTTCAACAGTATGTATGTTTCTGAATTTCTAACAAGGAGTGTGACTACTGTTTGAAAGAAAAATGAAATAGGCCTATGTGAAAGTTAAATGTGCCAAAGATGATGGTTTTTTAAAAAGGCAATCATGCAGCCTTTATTGGTAACATTGCTATGTTTATCATGATGTATACAAAAGTAATAACAATAAATGCTCCTTAAATAAACTTATCTGTTATAATCTAACTTTGAATATACTTAATAAGAGGTATTTACATCTTCTGAGAACCTTCTATCCTTCTCAATAAAAACTTTGTCATGCCTCTGGGAACTGATTAGTAGTTAATTCTTTACAGAAACCCAAGTTATATTGTAGCTATAAGTACTATGATAGCAATTCCAAAATTAATTGGCAAATTTAATAACTGTTGATTTATTTTGATGTAAGCCACTTTAAAATTATTGGGAGAAAAGCATTCTACACATTTATAGAAAACCTATGCTTGAATTTCATTATTAAGCCCTGTATATATACTCCTAGTTTTGTGTGAAAGTAGTTGCAACCTTAACAACTACGTAAATAAACAAATATCTTTTTGAATGCCTGCTTGGTTAACTCCTCATGCTAATTCTTGACACAATAAATCCAATTTTTATCATATTTAAGAGAATCTATTCAGAAAAAGATTCAGCAAATGGTTACTTGAGGAGCTACAAATCAATAAAAAGATGGCTATATATTTCAGTGTGCCTAAAACATAATCAAAATGGTGCAAAAGGGAGTTATATGTGTCATAGTCTTTTTCCAAAACACAGTGCAGCATGATAGTCCCCAAACTTGGAAGTAACCAGTTACAAATAACAAAATAGTTTGTAACTCACTACCTTTTCTGGAAATAAGTGTGTCACAATATAATATTTTAAAAGCGATTTAGTAAGCAGGAATAACATTACACTTTGGGAATGTATAATGCAGGGGTGAACAACCTACGGCCCATGGACTGGACCCAGCCTGCAGCACTATTTCATGTGGCCCACCACTGCCCTCACTGCTACCGGAAGCAGACTGGTTTACGGCAGCCATAAAATGCACCCGTGCATGCGTAAATGTGCCCACCCACACTTGCCGTAAATGCTGCCGTAAATGTACCTGCAGCTGCCATAAATGTGTGTACGACAGCCATGGATGTGTTTTATAGCAGTGTTTATGGCTGAAGAAACCATGTGATGAGCCTGATTAGCTATCCAGGGGCATGGTCTGGCCCGCAGCATGAAAAGGTTGGGAACCTCTGGTATAATGAATTTTGACTTCTAGTTAGATGCTTTTAGGACATTTCCCCAAAACTTTAATTAACTGTAACAAATTACTTTGTGTGGACTTTACAACAAGTCTCACAATAAATTAAAGTGGGAAATGCATCTTTGCATGTTCTGGGGAGCAATTAGGACAGCTCATAGTGTAGAAATGGCTTCAGTAAAATCTGAGGCCATGCTACAGCCCTAAGTACTCCAGTCCAGAATTGTCATCTCAGAATCCGCCCTTCTTCTGTAAAGCTGCGAGTTTTAAAAGAACAAGCTTAGCATTCCCATATCTCTTTGAAAATACATGCCATTATGCAACCTCTCAAATTTAGCAATTCCAAACACCCCCTTGCAGTCCCACACACCCATGGGGCCAGGTATCTCTGTTTTGAACATCTCTAGAATGTTTGGGTTAGAAAGACAATATTTTTGCAATGGTGCATAGGCATGGGGACTCCATTGGTTCTTCAGCCTCTACATGTATTTTCAGGTCATTGTCCAGGTCACTACCACTAGTTATGGTAACACAGTTCTGAGGTCAAAATCAGAAACATGTACCATGCTAATCTATAGCATCTACCTATTTTTAATATGATTACAATATGCAGAAATAATTGTGAGCACTCAAGGCATTTGGAAGATATAAATAGCAACATAGAGATGGTGACTGTTAAGTCAGTCTAGGGCAGGGGTTCCCAACCTATGCCCTGCAGGCCTAATCCGGCACATGGAGCTCATTAATATGGCCCACGATGGTCCCCTAGGCACTGCCAGAAGCTTCCACCACCACCGGAAGTCTGAAAATGTCACTTACCATGGTGATGGCAATTGTGCCATTTTTCGGCTTCTTGCACAGCTTCCGCCGCTTCCCATGGTGGCGGGCAGGTTTTCAGAGCATTTTTATTCCATGTTGGGGATTTTTTTCACACAGCTAAAACACACCAGTTTGGGACTTCTGATGCCAGACAGAGCTTTTGGCAGTGCCTGGGTTCCCAACATGGAACCACGAAGTGCCCAAACATCCGATTTTAGCTGCCGAAACTCAGTGGGGATGTGGCAAAAAAAATCCCAAAACAGAGCAAAAATGCTCTGAAAACCCTTCCGCCACTGTGGGAAGTGGTGAAGACTGTGCATGAAGTCAAAAAAATGGTACGATTGCCAACAACAAGAAGAAAAACGTAAGCACTGGGAGCAACCATGCCTCTGGCCCACACAACTGAGTGTTGGGGTCGGGAACGGCCCCTGGGGGAAAATGTTGGGAACCCCTAATCTAGGGCTACAATCACAACTGAACTAGTAATACTCTTCTTTCTCCATGACTATGTAATTCGAACTAGAAATTTAGACTGGGCCTCAAGATTAAGTATATTCAGCTTAGGTTCAATGTGCCTTATGTCTGAATGGTTTAAGAAAGTGTAGGAATGCATCTGGTTTCTGTCTTGCCTGTCTCTGACACATTTTGTAAACAAAAGCCTCTTTGCTTGCTATTCTCCTTATCTCTCTTTCTTTGGGTTCTGACACTTCTGATTGGCTGTAAGCACTCAGTTTTGTCTCTGCTATGTTTCGTTTCTGGTATACAATGCTTGCTAAGTTTCGTTTCTGAGTCTCTCTGCCTGAATAAAGAGAAGGCTTCAGTAGCGTTTGACCAGCCAAGGACTGGAGTCGTTTTTCTGTCTCTACCTCAAAAGATCTGAGAATATAAACTGCTGCTAATGAGGCTGGCTGATTGAGAATAGATCTTTACATGAATCAAATCCCAACAAGTGGCGCTCCGTGTGACGCTTTGAACTACAATGAGAGAGCCTGCTTTGAACTCTGCTTCAGCAATTAACACCTCATAATCGACCGGGGAAGGTCTCATTCACCTCCGACCAGACAGGTCCGACCAGAGGAAAGGTCCAATCGAGCGCTTGAGAATTACAACAGGGTGAGTGGAAAATGGGGTGTTTGCTTTCTTCGCAAATGCAGGAACTTTGTAAAGATATCTCAGATCTTTTGCATGACAATGGGCGAAAGGTTGATGAGCAGGAGATACAAAAGCTAGCTAAAGCTGTAGCAAAAATCTGTCCTTGGTTTAAATATGAAGGTCTGGACTTAAAACAGTGGAAACAGATCGGGAGAGAAATGCAGCAGCATAATGGAATTTCTAGATCAATATTATTTACATGGGAGGGAGTTGAAAACTGCCTTCAGAGACTTACTCCAAAGAATATTTTATTGTCTCAAAGACTTGATGGCCGCCCCCTCCCACAGCTTTTGCCTCCAGATAAAGGGGGGCCATGGCAACTGCCCCTCCATCATATGAGAAACAACAGCCTCCTGATGGGGGTGGAGGTGGAAATGGAGATGGGACATTAGATCCTGCCTTGCAACAATCAAGCACTTATAGCCCTACAAAGACACATTTTTCTGCTGCTTTAACGGCAGCTGTGCTGGACGTGCAATCTCCTGAGATATACCCAGTGATAAGGGGGGCTCCGGCTGTGGGCAACGCACTGGCAGTCCCAGATAGATATGAAACCCTCCATTACAAATATCTGAAGGAACTAAGAGTCAGCATACGTGACTATGGATTTAATGCACCTTTTACAAAAGCTTTGTTGGAAGCCATTGCTTCTCAAAAATTGCTACCAGTGGATTGGAAACAGATGATCAAAGCGCTTTTGCCTCCGGCAGAAGCCATGCTCTGCTTGCAGGAGTGGAGGGATGTGGCTTGGGAGGTACACCATACACACCCTGCACTCACAATGGATATGTTATGTGGGGAGGGAAATTTTGCCAACCCCACACAGCAGTTGGCACTCACTGATGCCCAGCTGGGAGAGATTGCACAGATAGTCATGCGTGCCTGGAGTAAGATTCCTTCCAAAGGGGATAGCTCCGTTGCTGGATTTGCAGCAATTAGGCAGGGCCCTAAAGAGGATTACACTGAGTTCATTAACAGACTCATGACTGCTCTCAGCCGCCAGGTGGAAAATGTGCCGGCACGGGAAATGCTCATGAAACAACTGGCTTTTGAAAATGCCAATGAGGATTGTAAAGGGGCTCTGACAGCTGTTTATGCTAGGCCAGGAACATCTATAGCAGACATGATGAAAGTTTGTCAAAATGTGGGGACTCACAGTTACAAGGCTCAACTTCTGGCAGCTGCAGTTCAATTGCCCACAACTCAGGCTCAAAATAAACGGTGTTTTGGCTGTGGGAAGGAAGGGCATTTTAAAGCACAATGTCGCTCCTCTCAAAAGCAGGCAGCACGCCCTTCAAGGAAGTGTCCCATTTGCCAGAAAGGGTACCATTGGGCCAATCAGTGCCGCTCAAATCCTAATGCCAACCCCTCAGCTGCTCAGCACAAAGACTCTGACTTTTCTCCACAGCAGCAGGGAAATGGGAGTGCGGGCCAGGCTCGGGCCCAGGCAAAATAATAGGGCTACCAGAGGTCAGTGAAGAGGCAATAGAGGAGGTTTTGCAAGAGATGGCAGAAGATATGGAACTTGCCCAAGAAATGATTTCACGATATAGAAAAAACCATCCTCTAAAAGAAGGACTTTTATTGAGGTTATCTAAGGACTGTACTTTTACTATGCCAGGGTGTGTGGAGGCTCTTCCCACACTGGTTGATGATGTTAATTTCCAGGGCATGATAGGCATCGTTCTTCCTTGCCCAGACGCCTTACCCGCTTCTGTACACATTGCAGCAGGGTCAGTTACATTGGGTCACCAAGAAATTGTCATCCCTGCTTCAGCCACGCAACATCTCACCCTGCCTAAGGGACAACCTGTAGGACGCCTTCATCTGCTCCCACTAGGGACCACTGCAACTCCATCCCAGGAGGGGACTGCAACAGCGGCTATGGCGGTGATACAAATCACCGAGGATAGACCGACCCGCTCGCTGCTTATGGGTGGACGTTCAGTGTCTGGATTGGTCGATACAGGAGCCGATATTTCAGTGGTGGCAAAAAAAGATTGGCCGACTGGATGGGCCGTCCGCCCCTGTAGGGAAGTTTATGGGGTGGGCGGGTACGAGCCAGCACAGCAGAGTGTTCATCCAATCGTCTTTGAGACCTCAGGGGGAACAAAAGTTTCTCTTCACCCCCTGATTATGGATATTCCTATTACTCTGTGGGGCCGGGATCTCCTGGCTAAAACAGGGTGTACCTTGCAGACAAATTTTTGATACGGGCCTCCCCTGCAGCGCCGTTGCATGCACTTCCACTACAATGGAAAAACACCCCGCCAGTGTGGACGGATCAATGGCCGCTCTCAAGAGAAAAGCTCCAGGCGGCGGAGGCCCTTGTACAGGAGCAATTAAATCTGGGACATATTCAAACAACCACTAGTCCTTGGAACTCTCCGAGTTTTGTGGTGGAAAAGAAGTCTGGAAAATGGCGATTGTTACATGATTTGAGGAAAGTTAATGAGCACATCTTGCCAATGGGACCTCTACAATCTGGACTTCCTAATCCGAACATGATTCCGGAAGATCATCAACTCATGGTTATAGATTTGAAGGACTGTTTTTATACAATCTTGCTAGTGCCACAAGACAGAGAAAAATTTGCATTTACATTGCCAGTATACAATAATGAACATCCTACTCAACGGTTTGAATGGTGTGTCTTGCCTATGGGTATGGCCAACTCGCCGACTCTATGCCAACATTTTGTGAACAAGGCTTTGGAACCTTTCAGGCAACGTCGTCCAGAGGTTAAAGTCTATCATTACACAGATGACATTTTATTGCATGGTCCACAAGTCACGGAGAAACACCTGCAGGACCTAGCAGACATTTTGCAACAAGCGGGCTTGATCATAGCTCCTGAAAAAGTACAGCGGATGTATCCATTCCAATATCTGGGACATAGGCTCTCAGCTACAGCTTCAACTCAGCTATTGCCAACAATAGCTATTCCGGAGCAGTTCACTCTTGTACAATTGCAACAATTGCTAGGGAACATAAATTGGGCTCGTCCTTTCTTGGCCCTGAGCACGGAGGAACTATCACCACTCTTTGCTGCTCTTTCTGGACACACTTCTCCAGCGGACATCATTCCCTGCACAACGGAGATGCGTACAGCTCTTCAACGCCTCAACGAAAAGCTGCATACCATCGCTGTGGATCGGGTGCCCTCAGGCACCATTGCGCTGGCATGCGCTCTTCTTCCTACACCGAGGCTGCCCACTGCTGTTTTGTTCGCGCCTGTCAATGCTCAGAAGGTGGCCATCGTGGAATGGCTACACTTGGCGCACACTCCCTCGAAAAACTGTTATCGCCTGCCTGATGCGATTGCTGATCTTTTCCTCAAATGCCGTACTAGGGCAAAGCATTTGACTGGCTATGACGTTGACTTTGTTTGTTTTCCTTTTTCACAGGATCAGCTAACCGCCTTGCTACAGCATTCTGAGGCATTTCAGGTGGCCATGGCGGACTTTGTGGGACAAGTTAAATTTAACCCCCCCAAGGATAAGCGGTTTACCTTGCTGAATCTCACTTCTTACTCCCTGTCATCCCCGCTTTGCATGCAACTTATCTTGCATGCCATTACTCTTTTCTCGGATGGCTCCCCCTCCCGTGGAGTCCTTACATGGCAGGGTCCTACTGGGGAATGGGAGGTTGTTTTTACAGGACCTCAAGCATCGGCCCAGCGGTCGGAACTGGCAGCGGTCATACTTGCTTTCTCTACGTTTTCTGATGTGCCTTTTAACCTGATTGTGGATACTCAATATGTTTACCGCCTTGTTTTTACTTTAGCTCAAGCTTATTTGTCTCCATCGATGGATAGGGATCTTTTTGCTTTATTCCAACAGCTTCAAGTTTCTTTCCAACCGTACGGTCCCATTCTTTATTGCCCACATACGCTCTCACACAAGGATCCCAGGTTATTTGACGGAGGGCAATGCACGAGCAGATTCTGCTCTCCGAGACTCTGCTGAGGTTTTTTCTCTCTTTGACAACCCCATTGACAGTCATGCAATGTTTCATCAATCTGCTAAGGTTTTGCATAAACGGTTTTCCATTCCTATGTCACAGGCTAGAGACATTGTGTCGTCCTGTGCTTCCTGTACGAAGTCTCCTATATTCCTGCCATTTGATGCTGTTAATCCTCGAGGAACAGAAGCTAATCAGCTATGGCAGATAGATGTCACGCAAGTACCTGCTTTGGCTCCGCTTTCTAAGTTACATGTGACTGTTGATACCTTCTCTGGATTTATATGGGCTACACCCTTACGGGGTGAAACATCCAGACATGTTATACAACATTGCATTCGTTCGTTTGCGGCAATGGGTAAACCTAAAAGCCTTAAGACAGACAATGGGCCATCATATGTTTCTTCTGCCTTTCAGGACTTTTGCCGTCAGTGGGACATTAAGCTAACCCATGGAATACCCTATAACTCGACTGGACAGGCGATTGTTGAAAGAGCCCACCTGACATTCAAAAATTTGTTACACAAGCAAGTGGGAGATAGAGGGGTTCCTGTGGCTGAAATACCTACAGCTGTTGCTAAAGTACTGTATACTCTTAATTTTCTTCTTGCTCCCCATAACAGGTCACACTCTCCAGTCGAATTGCATTTCAGGACCGAGGAGTGTCTTCCGAAGCCATTGGTCGTTTATCGGCAGCAACCCGATCCTGAGTGGAAGGGTCCTGTACCTCTAATCACCTGGGGACGAGGATACGCAGCGGTTTCTACAACCTCAGGACCTGTGTGGATTCCTGCCCGAGCGATCCGCCCATGGAGAGAGAAGAAGGTTACTCAGCTCCAGGATGGTGGTTCACCAGTAAACTAAATGTGCTGACATTTGTTCTTTTCTTTCTTACTGTGCTTCCAGCTGTATGAACAATGCCTCATGGGGGCAACCCCAACTTTTGGATTCGTCATGCTAACTATATGTTTGAGGTTCATGGTAAGAATGCAACGTTATACTATGAGCATCCACTGGCAGTGTCTCAAATGGCTTTTCTTCCGGCATTGTTCAACACACCTGAGCTGGTTATTGGACATTTGCAACATCTTGATAGGTCTACACTCTTCTCTAATCCTCCAGAACAATTTAACAACACCCGTTGGCGAAGCATGACATTCAAGAAATACACTAAAGGACTTTGTTTCTGCTGTCATAGTTCTGGAGTCTGGAATAGTAAATGGAAGTACTGGACTCAAGCACAAAGGGTTTTGTGGAATGTAGGCAATTATACGGGTTGTGATGATTATTTTTGGTTATGGGGTAGTTATAACAGTTCTTATAAGCTTAATTATACCTTGTTTAACACTACTATTGAAGATATATATGATGTGTTTCCTATGTTTACTCCTGATTATTCTGCTATAGATAGTGGTTCAATTTGCAATGGATGGCAAATCAAGGATCCTAACATATGGTTCTTTTTTAATGGAGTTGCCACGAATTTCCATCCAGGTCAATATCAATGTGCAGCATTGGGTTATTTTACCTTACCCGTACAGGTGCAAATGCCGCCTCAGGCACATGCACGGCGCCGGAGAGCTGCTGCCGGCCCGATGGGTTCTGGTTGCAATGATGAAGTGATAATCGATGTTCAGCTGTCTGATGGTAGCTCCTGGGGGAGAGCTATAGGGAGTGCTATCACTGGAGCACTCACATTGGGATCATACCCAGGTGTCATTTCCCAGGAGAATAGAAGGTCCATTTTGGGACTCACCTGTAGGCTGGAGAAATCAATCAATGCCACAGGGAGGGTCATACGGGATCTTCAAATGGAAATCACTGAGCTTCATCAAGACCAAATGCAGGACAGACTGGCCATAGATTACCTATTAGCAAAATCCGGAGGATTTTGTAAACTGGTCGGGAACCAGGGATGTCGGGTAAAATTCCAGGATCTGAATAATACTATTGAGAAAGAACTTCAGAATTTACAGGAGAGCATTACTAACAATGTACGCACTGATGTTAATCTCTTTGATTGGGTGACTTCTTGGTTGCCTGATTTATCTGTCCTTAGACAAGTTTTCTTTTATGGGTTTATTATTATTATCTGCTTTATACCTTTGTATTTTTGCATTACTTGTATTCCTAATCTTATTTCTATGTGTAACACATGTCCACTGCGTAGAAGGGAGACATCGAGTTTTGCACGACGGCAATTGTATTCAATGAGGTATCATCCTCCGGAACAAAGTACCATGAGTCAGGAGGGGTACGATGTCCAGGAGGACAGTGATGATGTATATGGAGGAGTAGTTATGGAGTATGATGACATGCAGGGGTATGATTAGCCGTCCCTCTCTCAAATTTAAATGAAAAAGGAGGACATGTAGGAATGCATCTGGTTTCTGTCTTGCCTGTCTCTGACACATTTTGTAAACAAAAGCCTCTTTGCTTGCTATTCTCCTTATCTCTCTTTCTTTGGGTTCTGACACTTCTGATTGGCTGTAAGCACTCAGTTTTGTCTCTGCTAAGTTTCGTTTCTGGTATACAATGCTTGCTAAGTTTTGTTTCTGAGTCTCTCTGCCTGAATAAAGAGAAGGCTTCAGTAGCGTTTGACCAGCCAAGGACTGGAGTCGTTTTTCTGTCTCTACCTCAAAAGATCTGAGAATATAAACTGCTGCTAATGAGGCTGGCTGATTGAGAATAGATCTTTACATGAATCAAATCCCAACAAGAAAGGTTCATGCTTTTCATGAGCCAAACTTCTAACCAGATTCAGTTTATTACCTTAAATCATTTAGAGCAGGATCACTCATGTTTTTAAAAGTTTTTAACTAGATTTTTAATTGGTGTGGGTGAGAGGTAGTTTTTCAGTGTTTTTAGGAATTTTAAGGGTTTCTATAGTTTATACAAATTGAATAAATAAATAAATAAATATATTTTGAGATAACAACTTCCAATATCCCTTAATTAAGGCAATTTCAAATTTAAACCCCAATTCAAAGACCATATTTACTGTAAAAAATATCTGTAAAAATGATTTTATCTATATACTGTACCTCACCTTGTTTTGTTCTTCCAATGCTTCCTCCTCCGACAACAAATAAGAGAGGCAATAATGAGAAAGATTAGTATTACAAAGCTGGAGATGATGGAGATGATGACTGTCATGGAATATGTTGGGGGAAAAGAGGATGATGAAGGGTAATATGGTGCAACCATACTTAGCTTTGTTGTCCCCAATGTGAATGATTCTATAATAAAAAGAAAAAAGAATCATTTGGATTTTAAAGGCATTTGCCAGTAGAGTGTTTGTGATAATACAACTGCACGTTGTCAATGAAAAAGAAGTGTTTTGTTCCTGGCCTGTGCTAATTAGGATCTTTTCTGAACAGGAAGCTAGTCAGGGCTAGGTTTAGCAGAATCTTAAAGCGTTCCCGTTTTAGGCCGCCGCCACCCCTCCCCGAGGTGAACCACATTAAGGTGTCTACAAGGTTTATTTATATACATATAATAATCAAGTGTCTGCAAGTCATTTCAGAGTTATGGTGACCCTTTTCAGGGTTTTCCATGTAGACAGAACTCAGAAGTGGTTTACCATTTTCTTCTTCTGGGGAGCACCCTGGATTGTGCAGCTTGCCCATGGATGCACAGGCTGGCTCTTCTCTAAGGAAGCACAGTGGGGAATCAAACTCCCAACCTCTGGTTCCACAGCCAAAAACCTAAACCATTTTTGAGGTATCGTGGGATGCAGCTTAAGCCACAAACCTACAGAAGAAAGATGTAGAGACTTCCCAGGTGCTGCATGTGAGAAGAGCTCTGAGCAAGATCCATGGAAAGAGTGACACTGCTTGAGCCTGAAGTAGAACAACTACAGAAATCAACTGAAGGAAAAGATGATGATAGAGAGGAAGCTCCTCCTTTCACTTTAGGAGTCACAGAGGCTTCATCAAATCTCGCACGTATAGATTTTTAAAAACAAAAAATGGGGAATAGGAGAGACATCTGTTGCAAGCCAATACACTGAAAAGCGAAACTGTTGTAATTTATTTTGCATTTGCATTCACATGGATTTGGGGATAGCAAGGACTCTAAACAAATAAGCAAAATGTCACATTGTGTATCACAGTTTATTATGCAGCCTTGCCCAAACTTAGCCCTCTAGCTAATTTGGTATTACACCTCCCAACTTTAGTGGCCTCCGGCCACTCCACCTGCGGGCATTTGTTAGGCCCCGCCCTCCCCTTCGGACTTAAAAGGTGGGAGGCACTGGATGAGCCACTGCCACTGCACTTTCTGGCCCTGGTGGGGGTGAAGAGGCCCTCCGGCCACTCCATCTGCCGGTGTTTGTTGGACCCCACCCTTCCCCCCTCGGACTTAAAAGGTGGGGGCGCTGGATGAGCAGCCACTGCCACCACGCTTTCTGGCCCCGGTGGGGGCAAAGAGGCCCCCCAGCCACTCCACCAGCCAGTGTTTGTTGGGCCCTGGCCTCCCCCCTCGGACGTAAAGAGCGGGGGGCACTGGATGAGCCACCGCCATGCTTTCTGGCCCCGGTGGGGGCGAAGAAGCCCTCCCACCACTCTACCTGCCGGCGTTTGTTGGGCCCCTCCCTTCCCCCTCAGACTTAAAAGGCGGGAGATGAGATGTTATTGCTGCTAACATGTTATAATGTAGCTGTTATGAACAGGTTTATTTTTGATATGATTTTTTTGTATTGTAATTTGACTTTGTAAACTGTTTTTTAATTGTTTTTTGAATTGTACTGTATTACATATGAATTGTACTGTATTATATTGTATTGATTGTGATGTTGTTGCCGCCTTGAGTCAGCCTCGGTCAGAGAAAGGCGTGGTATAAATTAAAATTTGATTGATTGATTGATTGATTGATACCATATTCCCATGTGGCTTTATATTTAGAATGATAGAATAAATTATAAAGTGGCTTAGAACATATCTGTATTATATCTACAATATAGTCTCAGAGATATGAATGAAAAGTGACAAATGTTTTCTCCCTGCCGGGTGAAATTGATGCCTTTTGTTATATTTTGGGACTTCAGAAGTGTTCATTTTAATAAAAAAACATTGCATTTTGCATAAAATACTTTGGTTTTATGCAAAACCATTATATTTTGTACAAAATATGCTTTTTGTATGCAAAATAAATCTTTGCGCAAAATTGGCTAATGCTGTCACAAAAAGGCATTCCTCTTTTCTCTATTGTGCAGGAACAAAAATCTCACAGTAGTTCAGGGGTGGCCAACCTTTTTTTGCTGTGGGCCTGACTATACCCCCCGGACAACTGAGTGGGCCTGACCATGCCCCCAGAAACAGAAGTGGACACATTTACAGCTGTCATAAATGTGCCCACTTCCATGTGTACAACATCTGTGGGTGTGTTTACTCATGTGAGGGTGCATTTTACGGCCGACGCAAATGGTGGCCACTTCCACTTCCGGGTGCAGCTGCAGCAATGGCCAGATGGAATGGCACCACAGGCCATAGGTTGGGAATCCCTGCAGTAGTTGAATGGTTTTGTTTTTTGAGAGAGTGTCACAGCATATCTAATAATAATATTGTGCAGTCAAATCAATTCCAATTTAGGGCACCTTTTTCCTGGGTTTTGTAGGTAAATGAAACTGAGAAATGATTTACCATTCCCTTATGCTTAGGGGCACCTTTGGATTGTGCAGCTTGCCCAAAGCCACACAGGCTGGCTTTTCTCCTGGGAAACATAGTAGGGAATCAAATTCCCAAGCTTTGCTTTATTGCCTGGACATGATCAATCAAGGTACCCTTTAATGCCAAGAAAGAGAAAACTTAAAAATATTTTTTATTTTTAGTTATAGTGTCGACAGTTTGAAAGTACTAAAGTACAGATTTCTGAGGTGATCACACACAAAAAATAGCATGTTCTACTAGTGTACATTTTTATACCTTACCATCATCACAGTGGGGCACATTGCAGTATTCCCATTTTATAGAAGCATCCTCTGTGTAACACCATGGTCGAGCATTTTCACCCCCTGGATTACGACAGTAGTTGACTGCATTGGAGAGCTCAGGAAAAAACTGAAAAGTTTTTTCATGTGAATGAGGTACCTAAGGACAAAAACAAATACACTCAATAGCTTAGAGCAGTGGTTCCTAACCGTTTTTAAGCCATGCCATACCTAAGCATCTCTAAAATCCTGATGTCCCCCCCCCCCCACTCCCAGCTGTGACATATAATTCTTATTATTAAAAAAGTGAGCTCTTGTTCACTGGAGGAAGCCTAAAAGGCCATTAACTTGGTCTTTAAAAAGCTTACAAATTGTCCACTTTAAAAATCATCTTGCCCCCCACCCCCCTCTGGGAATCATGGGCTTAGAGTAAATTTCTCTTACAACTTTTTCAGAGACAAAATAGTCATGTTCTGTAGCTCTATGTTCACCACAGGTCCCTCATTTTAGTTCTATACTAATCAGCACAGTTACTATTTTCCCAATCAATTTAAGAGCAATCGTCTTCAAAAACAATGCCTAATTTGGAGAGGTGTTCGTCTATGAATAAAATTGATGAAAACAAACCCCCAACTCTATCTTTCCACCAAAAATGGCTTCCTTCCCAGTTGCCTAAAATATGGGTGTTACAACAGAGACTACAGTGAATACCTTCTCACCTGTTCACTCCATTTCTGACAAGGAATGCCCGAAGCTGTGACATTGATTGAACCTCCGTAAGTTAACCCATTGCCTTTGTAACAAATTGCTGAAGAAGAAATAAAGCAGGATGATAGAATAAGAAAACACATTCCATTTGCTTGAACAAATCATATTTGCTCCAGAAATACTGAAAGGCTACAGAGTTCTCCTTTGAGAGTTAAGTAGTAAAGCCCACTCTACTGTGAGGGCCACTGACTAGCCTTGAGTAGGTCCGGTTCTCTACATAATTTCCTTCACATGGTTAGTTGCATGGGAGTTTGCTTCAACAGCTTTCTTAAACCTCTTAAGGTTAAACTATCTTCTCAGACCCAGCCTACTGGACAGTAAATGGGCTGAAATTCAAACTACAGAAATCCTTCTGCATGTGTGTGTGTGTGTTCCATGCCTCGGAACTTTAAATTTTAAAATAAACATGTTCTATTGTACACTGTTTGGGACCAGAAACAGATTGTTATTGTTTCCAAAAGTGTCTCATACTGCTGTTAAATTGTTATCATGGCTGGTGTAATCTTTGAACATACATGAAAAGTCTTGCCAGTTACTTCAACAGGGCAATTCTGTTTACTGTATATTGAAAATACTTGGATGAACACCTTACAAAGTAATGTTTTCCTTGGCACTTTCTTTTCAGATGTCCTGAAATACAATCTCACACATACATTTAAATTTAATTTAATAGTCATATTTATATATGCCTCCCACTCAGGCAGAACCCGACTCAGGGCGGCATTACAACAAATTCTAAAAACACATAAAAACACTTTAAAAGACCCATATCCCACCCACTTTAAAGACCTATATCCCACCCACCCATCCCACCCACTATAAAAAGAAGAAGAGAGAGTTCTTAATTGTTTACATAAGCCAGCAGGCGGGGACCGTGTTCCCATTCGGGCCCCACACCTGCCCTGCCAGCCAGGTCTTCAATCCTTTCCTGAAGGGCAGCAATTCTCTTTGAAGTCTTAGATCTGAGGGCAGGAGGTTCCAGAGGGTTCAATGTGGTTTTTTTTAGTCTAAAGCATTAATAAACTGTCTGGATTGTTGGAATTCTCCTTTCTTAGGAGTAATAGTTTAGTGAATAAAATGAACTTCCATAACAAAATCCCTTTCTATAAAAATGTATCTCCCTGGCACTTTCCTCACTAAATCCAAGAGGATGATCATCAAGAATTAAAAATTACTTCCATGTTGAGATGTATGTCATCCTGGCTGGAAAAATTATAAATCCTCACAAATGAAGCTTCCATGTTCAGAGGCAGGATACCCCCTGAATTCCAAATACAGTGGTAGCTCATACAATGATTTTCACGGGGCTCATTGTTGTCCGAAACAATTGCTATACAATGCATGCATCGTATAGCGATTTTCCCTATGGGATACATCGTACAATGATTTTTTTGCTAAGTGGTTTTTCCCATTGAAAAATTGTTGTACGATTTTTTCCATAGGGAAAATTGTTATGTGTGACGCCATTTTCCCCAAAAACCTAATTGTCGTGTGATTTCGTTGCTACACGGAGCGATTGTTGTATGAGGTTCCACTGTACTTTAAAAAGTCAATGTATGTGGGAGGGACTGCTTATGAATTTTTCTGCAGCACTACTAATAGATTGACTACCTGAGATCAACTCTATAGATTGACAGGGAATACATTTTTACCTTTGCTGATTCCATATATCCTAAAGGTGACTTCTCAAACTCAACCCTACTGGCTATCTCCACTTTAGCCTTTTCTGTGTGAAGCAAAAAGTCAGACTTAGCATATTATACTGTCTCTCTGGCAACCAGCTTAAACCAGGTCACCTTGTCTGCACATGCATCAGCAGCTTCACATGTGCATTTGCACTCCCTCCTGCATTCACCAACTCTATCTCTCACACTTACCCACCCACCAACTCTTGCTCTGTTGCCCTCCCACTTTCTTGCCCACTCTTTCATGTACAGTGCCTGCCCCACCCCATGCAACTCTCATGGGCCTATTTTTACATGTGCAACCATTTTATCTTACTCTCATTCTCATTCTCTCTCATGAACTCAGTCTCACTCTTTTTTTGCACATACATACGTATACACCTGCTCAATTTCATTGGTATTGACTTGAGCCCTTTTTTGTGCCTGCTCTTGCTCTCCGGCATATAAACATTTGCACCACATTTGTGCCTGCCATTCGGAACTAACTACCCATATGAACCTCCCCCCTCTGTCATTGCTAAGGCTACTGATCATTGCCACCACTGAAAAGTAAAAGGTAGACACTCTTTCTCCTGCCATTGAAAAAGTAGCAAATTACTGTACAACCAATTAAAAGAAAAAGAAAAGAACTTGGTTCCAGCTTGTTAATATAGAAAATAACTCTTTCCAAAACTATGTTATAAAAATGGTTACTTCTCCGCTCTGATATACCTATTGATGATGCAAACCTCAATCACACCATATGGGAGAGAAAGCTGTTGTGAAAATGTTATGATTTAAAGGCTCGCGCTGGAATCTTACCAAATAATGTTGAAATAAAGTTTGAGTGTCTGCCAATGGCTTCTTCTGCATGCAACATTAATTGAGTAAACATACTTTGGTCTCATGCTATTTCTTCTCTATCCTTCACACCACTTGTAAGCTGATCTGAAACCTCTATTCTGTTTTTCACTTACTGGTTTTGTATACAAAACAAGAATTTACAGCTGGACTTAACTACCATTATCATTAAGATAAGGCCAGTGATGCACTGCAATTTTTTTGACTACCTACTCTGTGGCCTGGCCAAATCTGTGGGTGGGGCCAAATCTGTGGGCGTGGCCAAACATCCTGTACTATGGGCTATGGAGGTGGGCGTGGTGAACCAAATGGGTGTGGCCTGGGGGAATTTCCGCTACTGGTTCTGCAGAACCTGACAGAACCTTCTGCAGTGCATCACTGGATAAGGCCATGACTCAGGAAAGAGCCTTTTTGGTGGCAGCGCCAACACGGGAGAGCCTATGGAACTCGCTCCCAGTGGAATTGCATCAGACCACTTGCTTACTGACATTTAAAAAGCTGCTAAAATGCCTTCTGATTAGGGAGGCACTTGAAAAGGGGTCATCATCAGCCTAGTCTGAGGCTGCTCATCATCCCCCCACCCATTGTTAATTTAGGCCTGGATTTTTTCTTCTTTTTAATTGTGTGATTTGTAAGATGTCATTTTATGATTGTGTGAATTTTAAGATTTTTAAAAATATATTGTTGGTATATCATTTAAATGCTTTAGTTTTTAATAATCTAATTCTATTGCTCCTTACTTGTCTCCTCCTCCACCATGATCAACGACAGCTCCTCCTCCTCTTCCTTTCCCTGCGATGTTCCACCTGTAGCACCACCGGCCTCCGCCCTCTCATACTCCCTCCCCAGGGCACCCAATTCCATCAATTCCCTCTTAAGATTTATCCACTCTTCCGAGTCTGTTTTTACTAACTCCAGCAAACTCAAATACTCCAATGGATTAGTCCCTTCATCAATTACTTGCATTCTTTTATCATAAAAAAAGCGCAGTTGCTGTGGAAATCTCCAGTTGTACCTTATATTTTTACTCATCAACAATTTGGTTACAGGCCTCATCTTATATCTCCACGTTCTTTCTTTCAATGAAATATCATTATAAACTTCTACATCAGAACCATCAAATTTCAGGGCATCAGGTCCAGCTCGTTTCAGAAAAGCCATTACTCTTAGCTTATCACCCCAATTTGCAAATTTTACCAAAACATTTCTTTGAACCACCCTCCCTCTTCTTGGACCCACCCTGAATACACTTACAATATCTTCCTGAACAAATTCCTTTCCCGTATTCAAACCATTTAACCACTGAACCATTCTTTCTCTTAACTGATCCGGTGTCCATTCAACCACCTGATGGATCACAATGTTCTGCTTTCTCATCATATCTTCCACAGCATCAATCCTTCTCTCTTGCTCTTCCAATTTCAATTTATTCTCCCGCACCGCCTCCTGAGTCCCTTTTATTTCCCTTTTTATGGCAATTACCTCATTTTGAACCAATTTCACATTTCCCTCTATTTTTTGCAAGCTTAAGTCCACCTTTTTTGAAAAGTCTGCAACAGATGATACCACCTTATCTTGCTTTTTCATCATTTCATTTCTATCTTTCACCCTTGATTCCTCATTCTTCTCCAATTTCTGAAACAATTTGCCAATTTCCACCATAATTTGAGTTTGATCATAAGTCTCCGGGGGCTGTGATGAAGACTGAGGGGCTTCTTCCATTGGTGCTTTTTCTTTCCTCTTAGATTTCACTACTGGTTCTTCCTCTTTTGCTTTCCCTCTTGTCCCTTTATCCATGATAAGACGCAATAGAAGAGTCCAGTGTTGCAGACCGTTGTAAAGATTTAGTCAGTCCAACAAGCCTATAGCACTGCAGCCACTGGTAGCACGTATCCAAACAAGGCAGACAAAACTTGCAGGAAGGAAGAAATCCAGCGAGGAGTTAGATACTATAATCCACAAAAAAAAAAGAAAGGAACCGGAATATAGTCCAAGCAAACAAAGGAAAAAGAGAAGGAAAGAAAAAATAATAATAATCCACATCCGACCCGTTTCCCCAAGGCAAGCAGTCCAACTGTTCGTCTTCCAAACCACGAAAATAAAGGCTCCAAGGAAACGGTCACCCAGAATTTTTCGTTTGAGTCAAAGCCACCAAGGGGGGGGGGTGAGAGGGGAAAAAAGCCCAAAATCCAAGCAGGAAGGAAGAAAGACGTGAGGAGCAATATGTCCAAAAAAAGAAAATGATATTTGTAATCCACACGGTGAAGGAATAAAAAAGAAACCAATTAAGCCTTCTCTTGAAGCGGACAAATCAAAGCGCCATTTTCCAGCAGTTACAGTAACCTCAGGGGGAAACCCCCCTTCTCCCTTTGTGGAACAGCAGACTTTCCCCACACACTCTAAACTGGAAACACACTGCAGCCTTCCAATACTTGAGCCCAGACGAAAACTTCTTAAGCCACTTTATTGTCGCCAAAACACGCCACGGTTCTCCTGGGGCGCAGGGAAGCCATAGACCAGGACAAAATCACTTTCATTTTCCAGGACCGCCGCCATTAATGGGACGACCGCCTGATTTCATCCACTTCCACCCGCTTCCAAGTCCAGGCTCTTCTAAGCAAAATCCCCAGTTAACTTTAACTTTTCCATATAGTCTTTCATGCACTTACATACGATTGTTTTCTTGCCAATTCCACTGCCGCCACAAGTCTCCTCCGTCTCGCTGGTCCCGTTCTTGGCTCCTCGGCAGGAAAAGCCGCGGCTTCCGTCGCGAGCCTCGCCTGCCCAGGAAAACCTCCCAAACTTCGACCGTCTGACCTCAAAATTTTCCAAATAGGCAAGCAGGAGTCTTATCGCCAAAAAGTACCACTTTAAAGTTTTCCAATTTTGCTCAATCACATTGATTACCACTTTGATAAGCGCGAGCGTCCAGATCAAGATTTTACTCGTCGGCCGTCTTAGCCACACTAAGGGGAATATATAGAAGGGTGAGTAGCACATAGCACTGGTAGGAGGCACATCTTGCATGTCCCCCCTCTCCCCTCTTTGGTTGTCGAAGGCGGCTTTTTTTTGAAGAAGGTGGGGAGAGAGATAGTGTGTGTTTTATGTAGATTTGTGTGTTTATGGGGGAAGGGGTTGGTGGTGGCACGCCCAATGGAGAGTTTAGAAATTAGAAAGGAAATAGATTATGGGAAATATTAAAATATTAACATGGAATGTGAAGGGTACAGGTTCTGTCCTTAAGAGGTGGAGGCTGGAATTGGCGTTGAAGAAAGATAGACCCGATATAGTGTTCTTACAGGAAACGCACCAGAAGTCAAAAGATACGAATAAACTTTTTTTTGGGATGGATTCAACATTACGAGATGGCGTTTGGAACTTCAAAAGTGAGAGGTGTGGCAATTATGATTTCTAAGAAATTAGGATTTGAGATTACAAAAAGTGTTGCTGACCAAGAGGGTAGATACTTGATTGTAAGAGGAAAAATAGAAGATGAGGAAATCATGTTGGTAAATATTTATGCTCCAAATGATCATCAAGCGGATTTTTTTAGAAAAAGTTCGGAAAATAGTGGAGCCAGAGAATGTTGCAAAAACTATTGTGGCTGGAGATTTTAATTTGATAAGGTCGGGTTTAGACTATACGAATATAGCAAGAAGTGGAATTGGCTTGAAAGGGAAGGTTTTAGACAAATGGATGGCTGCGATGGGTTTGAAGGACTCTTGGAGAGAGATTAAGGGTTCTGAAAGGGCATATTCTTTTTTCTCACACGTCCATGGGACTTACTCGAGAATAGATTACGTCTTTCTTATGGAAAACTTGATTAAAGATATAGAGGGAATGGAAATTGGGATCATCAAGGAATCAGATCATGCCAAAGTACTTTTGGAATTGAAATTACAAAAAGATATTCGAAGAGGAAGATGTTGGAGGTACGATCCTAACCTATTTAAAGACCGAAAATGTAAAGAGCAAATCATGGAAAGGTGGAAAGAAAGTTGGCAGTGGAACGATAACAATGAGGTTACTTTTAAAGTTGTATGGGATACCATGAAGTCGGTTTTTAGAGGGGAAAGCATAAAGTTGGCGAGTTTTAAATATAAAAGACATAAGGTAGAACAGATAGAAAAAGAAAGAGAAATAAAGCAGTTACAGGAGGATCATTCAAAAAGTAAAGATAATTTTTTTTCCACAAAACTGCAAAGCCTTAAAGCAGAGCTAATGGGCAAGGATATTGATAAAGTTAAAAGAGACTTGATTTATTTAAATAGAGAGTATTTTGAATTTAGTAATAGAAGTTCAAAACTATTAGCAAGAGCAGCTAAGGCCAAAAGGGAAAAAAGAGAAATTGGGGTATTGGTTAATAAACAAGGTTTAAGGTGTAATAAGAATAGAGATAAATGTAAAATTGTGAGGGAATTTTATCAAGCATTATATGCAAAAAAGGAGGTAGATGTGGAGAGGCTCAAAACGATTTTGGAGAGACAGTTAGGGAATGGAATAAAACAAGAACATAGAGAGAAAATGGAGGAAAGGAAGATGAGGAAATCATGTTGGTAAATATTTATGCTCCAAATGATCATCAAGCGGATTTTTTTAGAAAAAGTTCGGAAAATAGTGGAGCCAGAGAATGTTGCAAAAACTATTGTGGCTGGAGATTTTAATTTGATAAGGTCGGGTTTAGACTATACGAATATAGCAAGAAGTGGAATTGGCTTGAAAGGGAAGGTTTTAGACAAATGGATGGCTGCAATGGGTTTGAAGGACTCTTGGAGAGAGATTAAGGGTTCTGAAAGGGCATATTCGTTTTTCTCACACGTCCATGGGACTTACTCGAGAATAGATTACGTCTTTCTTATGGAAAACTTGATTAAAGATATAGAGGGAATGGAAATTGGGATCATCAAGGAATCAGATCATGCCAAAGTACTTTTGGAATTGAAATTACAAAAAGATATTCGAAGAGGAAGATGTTGGAGGTACGATCCTAACCTATTTAAAGACCGAAAATGTAAAGAGCAAATCATGGAAAGGTGGAAAGAAAGTTGGCAGTGGAACGATAACAATGAGGTTACTTTTAAAGTTGTATGGGATACCATGAAGTCGGTTTTTAGAGGGGAAAGCATAAAGTTGGCGAGTTTTAAATATAAAAGACATAAGGTAGAACAGATAGAAAAAGAAAGAGAAATAAAGCAGTTACAGGAGGATCATTCAAAAAGTAAAGATAATTTTTTTTCCACAAAACTGCAAAGCCTTAAAGCAGAGCTAATGGGCAAGGATATTGATAAAGTTAAAAGAGACTTGATTTATTTAAATAGAGAGTATTTTGAATTTAGTAATAGAAGTTCAAAACTATTAGCAAGAGCAGCTAAGGCCAAAAGGGAAAAAAGAGAAATTGGGGTATTGGTTAATAAACAAGGTTTAAGGTGTAATAAGAATAGAGATAAATGTAAAATTGTGAGGGAATTTTATCAAGCATTATATGCAAAAAAGGAGGTAGATGTGGAGAGGCTCAAAACGATTTTGGAGAGACAGTTAGGGAATGGAATAAAACAAGAACATAGAGAGAAAATGGAGGAAAGGAACACTGACAAAGAGGTAAAGGAGGTAATCAGTGGGTTGAAGATGGGGAAAGCCCCGGGAGATGATGGATTATCGACAGAATTCTATAAAGAATTTAAATATGTTGTGGTTCCAAAGTTAGTGAAGTTATATAACTATATTTTAGATGGAGGACAAATCCCGACCTCCTGGTACAATACTATAATCGTTCTGCTGCCAAAACCGGGAAAGAATTTGGAAAGGGTGGAATCATACAGACCAATTTCTCTTATAAATCAAGATGCCAAGATCTTCACAGCAATATTGGCTAACCGTTTAAATAGTTTTATGGGGGAATATATAAATGTTGACCAAGTTGGTTTTTTAAAAGGCAGGCACATGGCGGACTTGACTAGAAGGGTATTAGATTTAATTGATAATGTTAATCAAACAAAGGAAAAGGTGGGTTTATTATCATTAGATTTTTTAAGGCATTTGATTCATTACAATGGTCTTCAATCAAGGAAATAGTTAGAAATTACGGATTTGGGGATAGATTTAGAAGGGTAATTGATTTATTATATCAAAAAGGGAATGCTAGGATCAGAGTAAATGAAGAGGTTACTGATGTGGTAAAGCTCGAGGCAGGTACCAGGCAGGGATGTCCACTATCTCCTATCCTGTTTATCATGGCAATGGAAATACTAGCCAAAAATATAAGGGATGATTCAAATATAGAAGGGATAATGGGTAATAAAGTGAGCATGTATGCAGATGATACGTTGTTAATGGTGAAACATCCGGAGATGGTAATGGATAGGATTAAAGATCAACTACAGGTATTTGAAACTATAACCGGACTGATGATAAATTGGGATAAATCAGAACTGATGTTGTGCAATATGGGGGTAGGCGAGATGGGAAGGATAGTGGGGACACTCAATATTCAAATTAAAGAAAAGTTGAAATATTTGGGGATAACTATTTCAAATAAACTGGAAGAACTTAAACGATTGAATTATGACAGTTTGAAAGTAGAATTTAAGAGTAAAATACAAGAGTTTCAGAAGCTGAAGCTGTCATGGTTCGGGAGGATTGCAATTTGCAAAATGATATTGCTGCCAAAGATTAATTTCTTATTTGATGCACTTGCGATCCACTTGAAGGAGAAGGAAATTAATGAGTTTCAAAAGATGTTTAATAATTTTTGTAATGGAGGTAAAAAATCTAGACTTCCAAAGAAGTTTTGGTACTTATCTCAGAAAGAAGGGGGTTTGGGCATGCCAAATTTGTTAGCATACTATCGAGCATTCCAAATCAAGAATGTTGTGAAGATCTTGGCAAGAGAAAAGGCAATTTGGGAGGAATTGGAGATGAAAGAGTATAGGAATATTGGCAAAATGTTCTTTTTGGGAATAAAGGATAAACCGATAAAGACAAGTAATACTATGATGAGAGGCCTCATGGAGGTGTGGAAAAGAGTAAAGAAAGATATGGTCCCAAATCTCTCTCCAATTTTGGAATTGACTGATATGGTGTGTTTTCCGATAAAAATAGATAAGGAAAAAAAGGAAATATTGGATAAAAATGAAATGTCTTTACTGAAGGACTGGTTAAAAGTTTGTGATGATGAAACCAAGAGGAAAAAAATATTTGAAAAGTTAAAATTGGACTGGTTTCAGAAATTGAAGGTTGATAATTGGAATAAAAAATATAGAAGAGAAGTAGGGATAGATAGAACAAAGACCGAATTTGAAGAATTGGTATTAAAGATCAGAAAAGGGGAAAAGAACATTAAGGGTCTAGTAAGCAAACTTTACATTATACTGAATAAGGGTAAAGATCCACAGGAAGATTTGAAACGGAAGTGGGAACAAAACTTGAATATAAAAATAGGGGATGTTGAATGGAGGAATAAATGGAAAAAGAGGATAATGAGAACAATGTCAGTAAGAATTAAGGAACATAATTTTAAAATGCTGTGGCAATGGTACTTGACACCACTGAGGCTTCATCAGATGGATAATAAAAGGGACAATTTATGTTGGAGATGCAAAGAAACGGTTGGAACATATGAACATATGTGGTGGAGTTGTAAAAAAATAAATGATTTTTGGAGAGAGATAGAAGGGGAGATAAGTGAAATAATGGGTAAAAGAATTAAGTTGGTGTCAGATACCATTCTTCTAACAAATGTGGAAGGCATGGGTTTGAACAAGGAGGAAAAAGAATTAATGGAAATTATATTAACTACAGGTAGACAATGTATAGCCAGAAATTGGAAAAACGATGTAGTTATACAGATTGGAGAGTGGTATAAGGAAATGTGGAGTTTAGCATTGAACGACAAACTGACATGGGAGATTAAAGTAAAACGGGATAAATTAAAATAGAATAGGTTTTGGAGTATTTGGAAGCCGTTTGTGGATCATTCTCTTATGGCAAGTGACAGTTCTGGACCTGTACCATTTCAAAGAGGTTTTTGGAGATGAAATAGATACTAAACTCTCCGGGCATTGTATATATTCACAGGGTGATGTGTAATCAGTAAAGAAACAAAAAATAGTGGTAGCACTGAAAGTTTTTATGATTGTTATGGTTATAGTAATAACTCACAATGTGGTATTTAATATTGGGGGCTATATGGTAAATAATCAGTTCAATTATTATCATGTGCTAGCTCTTATGAATTTGAGGCAATATTGTATTGATGTTGTTTCTGATGTAATACTGTATTGTATTGTTATTGTTTTTCTTTTTTGTATGTTTGTTAAAAATTTAATAAAAATTTACTATAATATATATATATATATTGTTGGTAGCCGCCCAGAGTGGGAATGAATCCCCATATGGGTGGGATATACGTGGAATTTTATTATTATTATTATTATTATTATTATTATTATTATTATTATTATTATTATTATTATTATTATTATTATTATTATTATTATTATTATTATTATTATTATTATTATTATTATTATTATTATTATTATTATTATTATTAAGATGGGGTTTTGAAGTTTCTTGTTTGAAGAAACTGACAAAATTACAAACTGGGTTTAGTAGAAAACTGCCTCCATGCTTTACTTTATTCTCATAGGTGAGAACAGCTTTTTAAAATGTTTTCTTCCCACCAAGCAAAATTATGAATATTTTTCTTCATTTTGCCACTTGGAACTTTATTGCAAAAATTTAAAAAATCAACAAAGTAGTTTGTTTTGAGAAATAAAACATGTATTTTGTGTAAAACTCTTGTTCTAGTGCTAGAAGAGTTAGAATTCTATAGGCAGCAAAGGTTTTCTATACAAAAAGCAATATTTTTTATAAAATACAAGTTTTTTGAGGTTTAATTTTGCTGTAATGCTAGTGCTGGCAGGAAAAAAAAAACCAGGTCTTTTCAGTCTCACAGAGGAGCAATAAAATCTAAAAAAATGACAATTTTTAAAATCGTGTCAGAAGCACACAATTTTGCTTTCTGGGTTGAAAGGATTTTTGCTGGAGGAATTCTGCTCAGGGGATGCCCAAATGAGTCTCATTTCATGTCCTAAGATGTTTTCCCTCTAAAGTGGTCCCTATTTATCTACTTGCAATTTCTTGCTTTTGATTTGCTAGGTTGGCAGGAGCTGGGAGAGAGACGGGTGCTCATTCTGCCATGCAGTACTCAGCTCTTGAACTGCCGATTTGCCAGCCTTCCAGCTAACAAGGTGAGCTTCTTAACCACTGAGGCACCGCAGTCCCACATTTGACAATGTTTAACAGACTATCTATCATGATGTGACGAGACACTCTTTTTTTGTCAAGAGTGAGAAAAATTGGAAGTATTTGCTACATCCTTTTTCTGAAGGAAGAGAAGAGAGCTACTAAGGCATGTGAACTTAGAAGCATTATTTCTGTCCAGAGAATACCATGAGTGAAATGCCAGGCATTTATTCTAACAAACACCAGATTCTAAAAGGGAAATACTTACTTGTTATGTCTTCCTTTTTAAGGTCTGATAAAAGAAAAAGACAAGCAAGTAGTAATCAATAGCAGAATTATTCTAAAACAGCTTTTTGTTGTTGATGTAATTATAAGGTTAGTGATTTTCCATGAGCCATTATAGTTACACCTGCAGTTCCTGCTTAATATATAGACACTTATAGATAGACTATGGACTATATTAAACATAATACTGTACTATGATAAGGGAAAAAAATCAGGGCAGTTATGTTACATTGCACTGCAACAATAATAATAGTATAAATAGCACTGCACTCAGACAGCGCCTAATGGGGAACTGTTTGTGCAATACCTTGTGCAACAAAAGCCATATTGGATATATTCAACTCCAAAAATATGCGATTGGTTATGTAATGATGCTTAAGGATAGTGATGAATATACATCTGTGTTGATCACAATCCCATGAAAAATACTGTCTGTTAATTTCTCTGTTGTGTCATCTTTAGGAGCCCTGGTGGCACAGTGGTTAAAACTGTTGTACTGCAACCAAAAGGTTGTGAATTCGATCCTGACCAGAATTCAAGGTTGACTCAGCCTCCCACCCTCCCGTGGTCAGTAAAATGAGTACCCAGCATGTTGGGGGCAAAATGCTAATTAACTTGTGAACCACCCAGAGAGTGCACTAAGCACTATGGGGTGGCATATATGTGTGATTGCTTTAAAATACCCATAGAACTGCATCAAACGGGCTCCCACTATTTCCATGTTTCATCCAAACTCATTCACACATATATTCTAATTGCCCAATTACACTAGAAAAGGGGTTCCCAATCTAAGGGCCATGGACTGGATCCAGCCCGCAGTGCAATTTCATATGGCCCCCTACCCCTCCAAGGGCATTCAAGAAACAAAATGGCTGCCCCTTTGAAGCTGTTGGAACAAAATGGCCGCCCCCATCATGCAGGCAGGGCAAAACGGCTGTCCAGCCCTCAAAGCTGACTGGGAGAGCATTGAAAAGACACTGTGGCCACGGGCTGGAGGACCTTGCTGCTTCCCCCCACAGCCCACACCACCGGCCAGGAACGAGAAGCAGCTGCGGCCGCCGTCTCCACCCTTCTGGCCCCACCTGGCGGAGGGTTGAAAAGACAATGCGGCCATGGGCTGGAGGACCTTGCTGCTTCCCCCACAGCCCACACCACCAGCCACGAACGAGAAGCAGCTGCGGCCGCCGTCTCCACCCTCCTGGCCCCACCTGGCCAGAAGGTTGAAAAGACAACGCGGCCATGGGCTGGAGGACCTTGCTGCTTCCACCCACAGCCCACACCACCGGTCGGGAATGAGAAACAGCTGTGGCTGCCATCTCCACCCTCCTGGCCATGCCTGGCCGGAGGGTTGAAAAGATGCTAGGGCTACTAGGGTGCTCTTATATTCTGTATCCTCTTCCCTGGCTGGGAGGGGATAAAAGAACTGTCAGGCCTCGTGGTCAGACGAAGAACACTGTTGCCACGGCCGCAGCTGCCTGAGGCCCCACCCTCCCTTACCCGGGGAAGGGACAGAGAGCCGCCCTATCATATTACATTTTTATTCTTATATTAGATATATCGACTGTATCAACCGTATTGTATTATGATGTTGTATTTATATTTTATATTGTAATATTGTTGTTTCATGGAATATTAGCCACTCTGAGTTGCACCATTGAGTAGGGCAGCATACAAGTCTAATAAATTAATGAAATGAATGAATGACCTGTCCCCCAGATTGCTCTAGAGCTTACTTAGTTTTGGATGGCCCTATATCTTATGAATATATCAGGAAACTCGTTAAGAATGGGGCTAATGTGCTTCCAATTTCCATCTTATTCCTCCCTGGGACCAATGTAGATTTCTGATTCCTACAGTAAGCCAGGGATGGAAAGCCAGGTTGACAGCAGCTCTCAAAGATTCACTACTTCCAACTTTAGCAGAACTCCTTCTAAGAGTAATTTCACAGAAGCCTGTGTCTGAACCATGGCTCACACAATGAGCAGCTTACCCAAATGTGGGATCCTTGTGCAAGCCTTTGGATCCTTGTGTATGCTGGGAAGTCTGTTGCACTCAGGAAGGGTCAATAGCATCAGTCCAGGTTTGTAGATTCCCTTGCGGGCATTTTCTTCCATCGAAAGCCATTCCTTAAAGCAGTAGAGATCCTTTACAGCAAGGCAGTGCTCTCTACATTGTTTTAAACAACAGGGGAATTACGTTCAATTATGTGATTAAAGTATTGCAATAGCAAACAGAATACAAATGTCTCATTAAATATTATAAATCACAATTGCAGTATTAATTCCAATGCTCTTTTAAATAGGATGTGTGGCTAGGGTTGCCATAATTCTTCCCCCCCCCCCCAAACAGGAGCTTCCTTGCTCAAAAGCCAATTATATCTGACACTAGGGTTCAGTGCTCATCTCTGTTTCAAAACCGAAGAGCTAGCGTTGTCTGCTTCTACAGACGTTTCTGTAGTCATGTGACAGGCATGACTAGACACCGCAAACTCTAAGACCCTTCCTCTCCCTGAGGTCACCCCTACCCTTCACCCCCCCCCCCCCCCCATTGAGTTGGACTCACCAAACCACACACAAGGATCCCTTCGAAGAAAGCTCTAAAAAGTCTGGAACGAAAAAATATGTAAAATGCTACAGAGGATTCCTTCAGACTGCAAAGGGTTGAATGCATAGAGTCAGCATTCCTAGAGAGGAAGGGAAGAGTTGTCTTTCTCACTTCCTATCCATAGTGTTCCCTTCCTCTCTAGGAATGCTGACTCTATGCATTTAACCCTTTGCAGTCTGAAGGAATCCTCCATTGCTTTTTACATATTTTCCCTTGAATTGGGATTTTTACATGTATTTCCTTGAACTGGATGGGACAGCATGAATCCTTGAAAATCATGGGAAAATGGGACATATGGCATCCCTATGTGTGGTCCATTCACTGATATGCTCCAATCTTTGAGGCAGAATCACTTTAGAAATAATACTTATCAAAAGCTATACATTATTTATAGTAAATAAATTAATAAGAATGAATGGTTCTTGTTGGAGTGTTTTTATACTTGGATTTGAGAAGTTTTTTAAAAATATTGGGTCTATACCTCCATCATTGAAAACAACTTGGTGCATCAGCTTCAAATGCAAGCTCCATATCAATTATAATTAAATAGATTCTTTTAAAAATGGCTTCTAGTTCTTGATCACATGCTAAACATTTGGTGAGAGCTAAGAATGAGTGGCTCAAGTGGCTAAATTGCTGACTGGGAGGCGGAAGGTCGGCAGTTCGATTCCCAAGTACTGCAGGACAGAATGAGCTCCCGTCTTTGTCCCAGCTCCTGCCAACCTAGCAGTTCGAAAGCAAGAAATTGCAAATAGATAAATAGGTACCACTTCAGTGGGAAAGAAACAGCGTCCCGTGTGCTCCGGTGTCTAGTCATGCCTGCCACATGACCATGGAAACATCTGCAAAAGCAGACAGCACTGGCACTTCAGCTTTGAAACAGAGATGAACACTGAACCCTAGAGTCGGATACGACTGGCTTTCAAGCAAGGGAAACCTTTACCTTTACCTTTACCTTACTAAGAATGAGACATTGACTAAAAACTAAAGATGAGAATATGCTGTATCCCAGCTATAACAAGCAACATTATCATATTGTTTTCATTATCAAAACATGAAAATGCTATTTATTATTCAAGGAAATCCGAGAAAGTTGGAAAGGATTAAACATCCCAATCCAGGAAATCAATCCATAAATTATCTATAAACAGAAAATAAGCATGATATCTTAGTTGTACTAACAGTTAGTGGCAGCAGTGTATAAGCTGGCCCCATATAAACTCTGCATGAAGGAGAGATTGCATGGAATGTACGTGAGAATAGATTTGGAAATGTACTTTAGAATGGATTTGGGAAGGCATAATGTTCTGAGAATGACCTATGAGTCAATACACACACATATACACTTGGGGTAAAAGGTGTAAACATTTGCTGGCCAACATCCCAGGAGCCATGCAATTGGTTCCATGTGCTCATAAACAGCAAATCCTTCTTCCACACCATGCTGAAACCAAACAGATTTGGAAACTCAGAGTCACATTGAAACCATTTTATGATACTGTGCAAGAAAAATAGTAAAAATGCAACTGAACACATGCAAGCCTCTGGGTATGCCTTAAAAAACTGTTTCAGTCAATGCCATATTAAAGTCACTGGCAAAAATAGGCATTTGATGTAGAAGACTCAAATCCAATGTAAACAAGCAGTATGATACAGAGGGATGTTATTGTCCAGATGTGCTGCTTGTGGGCTTTGTATTGGTCATTTAGTTGGCAATTGTCAGAACAGAATATAGGGACAACTAAGTCTAACCAGCTGGAATTCTCTTCTGACCCGAGAACTCTTAGGTCCGTGATGGCCATACAGTAAACCCATTCGTGTGGATTCCCAGACACTTGGCCTTCTGGGAATTGAAGTCCAAGAATAGCTGGAGTTCCAAGGTTCTCCATCATGGTCTTAGGTCATCTTCAAAGGCCTTTCTCCATGTGGCTTCACTAAAGTATCTACAATAGAGATCCCTACTGCACTTACTGATTCTAAATGCATTCAGAACTTTTACAAGTTCTTTTTAAGGGTTTCTTTTTTATTATTTTGGGAGGGGGGTGTTTTCTTTTGGCACTTGATCAAGATCTCACTCTTTCCTCATCTTTTCTGCCTTGCTTTTTTCAGATGTTGATGTTTTAACAAAATACTGTATAGCATCCTGTACATTTTGGGGTTTTAAAAAGAAACAGGATGATGACCTAGATATCAATTTTTAACCTTCCTGTCTCTTGTTTACACCACACTAAATTCCTTAAGTCAATAGAGAAACCATACATATTCAGTTATCCTAAAGTACACTCATTTTCCTCCTTACATGTACAAATTTTATTATTATTATTATTATTATTATTATTATTATTATTATTATTATTATTATTATTATTATTATTATTATTATTATTATTACAGTATTTATATACCGCTTTTCTTGCGAAAAGGCAACCCAAAGCAGTTCATAATTAAAAGATCACATATAAACAACAATCAATAGCAATGCTAAAAATACAAAATATGTAGAATACAAAATATATATCAATAGCGACACAAAAGTACATAATGCAAAATACAAAATATCCAAATACAATTGAATTCATTACAAAGTTACCCAATTATAGCTCACATAACTCACTCTGAACCACAAAAAGTCCAGAAGTAGAAAGAAGCGTTGGCAAGAGTCCCACTGCAACAACGAAGAGCGGCTTTTGAGGGCCTCGCTCATCTTCCTCCCCGGCCGGTCGCCGGTCGAGCGGTGATGGTGGTCTCAGCGGTGAGGGTGAGCGGCCTTTGAGGGCATCGAACCAGCCCCCAGGTGCCGCTCATCTTCCTCCTCCTCCTCTTTTTATCTTGAAAAAAGTTGCCTTTTTCCTATAGGATGGAACTATTACTTCTAATACCATTTAACTCATGGGTTCCCAACCTTTTCAAGCCAGGGGTGAGAACACGCTCTCTCAGTCAGCTTCGAGGGCCAGATAGCCATATTTTGCCTTGCCTGCATAATGGGGGCAGCCACTTTGTCCCAACAGCTTCAAAGGGGTGGCCATTTTGTTTCTCGAATGCCCTTTGAAGGCATAGCTGTCAAGTGTCTCGTATTGGCCAGGAACCTCCCGTATTTTACCCTCTTTCCTGGTGGCTGCCCGTATCAGTCAGACTGCAATGCCCTAATGCCGCCACTGGAGGGCTGCACAGGATAAGCATAGCTGTCAAGTTTCCTGTTTTGTCCAGGAAATTTCCCTTATTTTCAAATCCAAAACTTGACAGCTATGCTTTGAGGGGGGCACATGAAATGGCACCACAGTCTGGATCCGACCCATGAGCCTTAGGTTGGGAACTCCTGATTTAACTAGTCATGTTTGGGATCATTGTGTCTTATTATAGCAGAAACAATATTGGGAAAGTCTGTTATTATTTTGACAGTTACCACACATGGTCATTTCATTTTCTGAATTATTCTACTTGTTTCTTGGATATTCTGGCCTTTCTGTATAGTACATTGAAATCATTTTGGTCAAGATAATTGTTTTTGGCTTGCTCACTTGTGTTACCTGCAAACTGGTTTTGGAGCAGGTCCAATCCTGGATCGGTTGCACTCCTGGAAGATGTAGTGACAAAGCAGTGACTCAGCAGCTGGATGGCATAAAGGACTCACAGTTTTCAACTCAGACAGTGCAGTGCGGAGAAGCAGTTCCTGGGTCTCCTCTGGGTCTCCATAAGAAGCATTGAAGAAAACAAATGCATCTTTTGCCAACAAAGTACTGCACACATCTCCCCGGTAAGTGCTGCAGTAGCCTGCATCTCCTTTATAGAGTCTGTTGGTGGCAGAAGCATATGCACATGGGAAATTCTGTGCACCAGAGTTGTGAAAAGCAAATAAGTAGTAGCTTTTTCTTTTCCACAATATGGTAAGTTGACGCCAGAAGTGGCTTTAACAGCTGCAAGGTTTCATATATGTTGTTCCCAGCATCCACAGGCCCAGCATATATGGAAGTGTGCCAAAATAGTAGAACTTTGGATAGGGGCTCAAAAGGCATGTGTTCGGGTGGGGGCTGGGGACTGGGCCCACTCCAGTGTCCAATATGTGTGGATGCCTTTAAAAGTGGACCAGCCCACCCTCAAAATGCCCCAGAGAGGATACATAGTGTCCGTTTGGACAATTTGGTTTTGTTCAGGTGCACAAAACATAAGAACATAAGAACAGCATTGCTGGAACAGGCCACAGCCCATCCAGTCCAGCATTCTGTCACACACAGAACCCAGGTAGGTTGAGATTGTGATATCATCTGACTAGCTCAGCTGTAGTTTTCACAGTAGGTGGAAGACAAACTCCTGACATCAGAATTCTTTAACTCTTTGATCTTTTGCACTAGAATCATGTTAGTGGATAGTTGTGTTCTTTTATTTAAACAAACAACCAAACAACACAGAAGCTTAAGTCTACTGACCCTGAAGTAAGAGAAGGAATGGGCTGTTCTACTTAACTACAATTGTATGTCTGGAGAAAACATACATGGTAATTGGTTCCTATAGCAATTTAGACCTGGCTTGAAACTGCACAGAGTCTAATCTTTCTATTCCTGATTAGATTACAGGGTGCGTCAAAATTTTCCACTCTTGTGTGGTTTTGAAGGAAAGAGAAATTTGTTACATGACAGAGTTATAACTGTACATTTTAGATGACTAGATGTTCTGGGGGGAGAAGGAGAATGTGGCTGATGTTTTTCACAGCAGCTATCCATCACTCATAAATCTAATTTTCCTGCCTTAACAGAAAATGTAAGTGGGCAGTATAATAAGTGATTACACACAATTTTCTATTCACACAGTCTCAATAATATGCATCCCAAGATTACTCTTACCTCCATTCTAAGTAGACAGGCATAAGGTCCGTTCATATAAGCAGATGAGTGGAGGTGGAGAGAGATAGAGACAGAGAACAATAAGAATTACGTTTCAACAATAATATCATTTCTTCTGAAGTTTCTAGGAATGGGATGGGGAAAATGCACTGACTTTCCAGTCAAATTATTAGTCTTTGAAACAAGTCAGGCATGCTCCATGAGTTTGTCTATATATATAAAACAGAGGTGTGGTCTTGTATGTGCTCTATACAAATCCACACTCCTGGACCAATCGTGCTGAAAATTGGGCTGGAGAGATCAGCACTGCGGGGGTCACAAACCCCATGAGGAGTATGCCCCCCAAATTGCGTCCCAATTAATCTATACAATGTGTGTGTTTCCCAATGGTGTAATTAAGCTGATGTCATAGTCCCAGGTAGGTTGAGATTGTGACATCATCTGACTAGCTCAGTTGTAGTTTTCACAGTAGGTGGAAGGCAGATGGTGGGCCTGGTTGGGCCAGCACAGTGGTGGCAATGGAAGCCCTTGAGAGGGCTGGGAGGGCACGGGAGCTGCGGAGGAGGCCAACCCCCCTCCATAAATGGCCACTCAGCCTCCCCGGTGGAGGAGATGGCCACGGTTGGTGAAGTTGAGGAGGGAGGAAAGGTCCAAGGGCTCCTCAACGGCTGTGTGCTGCTCTCTCACCAGGTGGCTGGACACATGTATGGGAAGGATAAGGGTGGTAAGTGACCATTAATGGAGAAGCGGGGATGGGTGAGGGAAGAGAGAGATGGAGGAAGGGAGGCAGGAGTGACCCACATATACCCCACGAGGTTTCCAATAGGGAAAGGCTGGCCTACGTTAAAGAAACGGAAAACCCGAGTGAAGCCGGGTAATCAGCTAGTTTTATATAAGCAGAGGAAATAAGTTTAGTAATAGTAAAACCATTTTTGGTGACGACCAGGGGTTGGGGGATGTCTGGCCTCCAGTACCTCTCCAGATACAAAGCAAAAAGCAAAAGCAATCACACTTATATACCATCCCATAGCGCTTAGCACACTCTCTGGGCGGTTCACAAGTTAATTAGCATTTTGCCCCCAACATGCTAGGTACTCATTTTACCAACCTCTGAAGGATGGAAGGCTGAGTCAACCTTGAGCCCTGTTCAGGATCAAACCTATAACCTTTTGGTTTCAGTACAGCAGTTTAACCACTAAGCCACCAAGAGTCATTCCTCTTTGTGAGGAAAACAAAGTGAAGAAAAACACTACTGGATGAACGGTCTTACTGAGGCAACAGACCCTAATTAAAAGTAAAAGCATGGTAATAGCTAAGAGAAGTGACTTCAGCAGTGTTTAATGTTTTGTGAAATGATCTTCATTTGTCTTACTTTACAGAGGGTAGTGTTCCATCAGAAGGGCTCCATAGAATAGTTCTTTACTTAAAAGTGTGGAAATTCTTCATAATAAAATTTTCCTTACTCGCTAGATTTCATTAATATAATCCACTTAATTGTAATGAAGCACATGCTATACTAAAATATGAAGCATGGCTACATGCCCACATTCCTAGCAAATTTTTATTTTATTATATTTAGTAATAACATTTAATCTAATTCTGAACCAGAGCTGCTTCTATGTACCCAACCTCACACAAACATCCAGGAAGGTAGATAATCAATTCTGATAGATCTAGGAATTTAGTGGCCTGGTCACTCAGGAAATAATAAGCCATGGTAATTATGTCTAAGCTAAGAAATTCTCTCTTCACCATCTTCCTGAGGAAATCCAATGGCTGGGACATCAATGAATGTAAACCCCTTAAGGAAATATGAGATGGTACTGAAAAATAACATTTAAATAGAAAAAATAAACCTAAGAAGGTAGAGCAGGAATTTACTTATTCATAGTGACATCCAGATAGCACATGCAGGTCCTAGTTCCTCTGATATGATGAGATACTTTGGATTATATTTAAATTGCAGCAATTATGGCTATATAAATTTCCATATGCAAATTTTATGCAAATATATAGTTCCTTTTGTATTCTTTTTGGCAATTTCTTTCTTCTTTTGTATGTGATATGAGTCAATAGTCACTCTAGCAAGAACAGTTCATTTGGAGACCATTTAGAAAACCAGAAAATTCACTAAAGGTTTGGATTGTTTCTTTTACCAGCTAATGACTAAAGAAGATGGTGTTGAAACACAAAACTGTGTGAGAGATACGGTGTTTTTAAAAGAGACTTTTAAAAATGACATATAATTTGTGACAGAAAATGTCATGACAAGGACTAATTCATAAGGTTAGTTTCCATATGGTAGAGTGATCTCTTCAAAGTGTCCAGTGTTTCACAAGGTGAAGTGATTTCACTAAAATTCAGCAATTTAGTAATTCACCAAATACTTTCAGAAAGCTACCATACAGAAGGTAAAAATGAAAGTATAACCCTGTCAAGATTTTTCCATTTCATTGTGTTGTGTGCACTGGCCCTGAAGCATAAAGATCAAGGTACTGTATTCCTGAGCACTTTGGCTTGCTAAATGTTTTCCTTTGAGACCAACACACACGTCCATGTAAGTAATCTTCAAGATGTTGGAAGCACTCTAAACTATTTCCACAGCGATATTAATATAGAGCCTAGTAACAGTTACTTCCTCCTCCTGGATGAGTTTACACTACAGATTGCTCTTGGGACACTGTAATCAGGATGGCAGCAAATATGTAGGACATTATAGCTGTGCCAACCTCTGAAGTGTAGTAATACAGGAAGAAATAGCTGGGAATGAGGTGCATTCCTAAACCAAATTTATCCTGCTGTAAATTAAAAGGAAGTGAAGCCCTTCACTTTGATTTGGGCCTGTGTGAGAGAGGGAAATCCTGTGCTGTAGCTAAATGACATTTAATCTACCACTGGTCCTGTCTTTCCTTTAATACATACCTGACACATTGATGGTGGCTGCAGCTTTTGCAGTGCCATATGTCTCACTGTGCTTGTTGGTGGCTATGCAAGTGAATAAACCAGGCCGGGTGACATACACCTGCAGCCTAGAATCAATCACTCTGCCTTTTACGGTTTCCACTATGGATCCTGCCGAGACCTAAGGGAAAAGATGCCAAGAATGAGCAGGGCTTGGAATATTCCTTTTAAAAGTGATCCATTGAAGTGTCAAAGCCAAAGATGGAACAAAAAGCACTTCGTTATAATAACATTCATAACTTTGAAGATTAATTCCTTTTTCTCAAAACTACTGTATTTTCTGGCGTATAAGACTACTTTTTAACCCCGAAAAATCTGTGCCAAAGTCAGGGGTCGTCTTATAGGACAGGTACTTAACTGCAGCTTGTTTCCCCTTGCTTCATATGTCCGGCGCATATGGTGGGGGGTGCCGCGGCTCTGTGCGGGGAGTATGAAGCAAGGGGAAGCAAGCTGCACACATCTTCCTGTACCTCGAGGAGGAGAACGTGAGCATGGATTGGCTCTCCACCAGAACCTGCCCATTCGACTCGGAGGGCAGCGCGTCTTTGGGTTGAGTGTGGGTTAATTTTTATTTGGTGTGCATTGGAAGAGAGGTAGTCTTATATGGCAAGTATATTCCAAACTCTATATTTTAACTGGAAAAGTTGGGGTCGTCTTATACGCCCAGTTGTCTTATACACCGGAAAATACGGTAAATCGTCGCTTTTGTTGTTTTTAAAAAGCCATCTGAATGCTACAAGCAGCTTATATGCCTCATTCACCCTCCTCATTGTTGCCCTGACACCCATAGGAAAGCATGATATAGCAGCACAAGCCAGCACATCACAAGCCAGTATGTAAACCATGTGGAATATTCTACCATTTAGGAAACCACACGACACAAGTAAAAAAGAAACTTAAAAGTTGCATCATAAAAAGGAGCAAAATTATCCCTGGTTAGTTACAATCTGCCTTTCTGGGCAGTTTATAATGTAATAACATATAACATAAGGACTGCAGTGGCTCAAGTGGCTAAGATGCTGACTGGGAGGCGGAAGCTCAGCAGTTTGATTCCCGAGTACTGCAGGACGGAATGAGCTCCTGCATCTGTCCCAGTTCCTGCCAACCAAGCAGTTCCAAAGCAAGAAATTGCAAGTAGATAAATAGGGACCACTTCGGTGAGAAGGGAACCAGGGTTCTGTGCACTCCGGTGTCTAGTCATGCCTGCCACATGACCACGGAAATGTCTGCAGAAGCATATAGCGCTAGCGCTTCAGCTTTGAAACAGAGATGAGCACTGAACCCTAGAGTCAGATACAACTCAGTCCTAGGCCAGTATTAATGAAGCTGCTGCCCTCCATCAAGATGGATTCAAGTGGGATTTAATCCACTTGGGAACCATCACCCTTCCCTGTGGACTTTGGCACCCAAGGCCGTTAGTCCTCAGGGTGGTCAGGTTAGTTAACAAGCGCCTGACACTCAGCATTGAGTCGCTGGCAGTAGGGTCTACTCTATTAACTTAGCAGGATAACCTGGCCAGACTGGCAGGAACACTTATATAAAGAAAAATGCAGATATTTGCTGCTCATTAACAAGGTGTTGGTTGTATTCTCAGTGCATGTTCAATTATGCAGTTAGCTCAGGGCTTCCCAACCTAAGGCCCATGGGCCAGTTTTGTCCTATGGCACCATTTCATGGCCCCCCCACCCCTCCAAGAACATTCAAGAAACAAAATGGCCACCCCTTTGAAGCTGTTGGGACAAAATGGCCACCCCAATCATGCAGGCAGGGCAAAATGGCCATCCACCCCTCAAAACTGACTGAGAGAGCGTGACCCGGCACCTGGCTTGAAAAGGTTGGGATCCCTGGTTCAGATGAACACCATGGTACACAACCATACTCACACAGAAATACCTGTTGTTCTGAGTTGTTAATATACCATACTACCTGGTTAGCCAGGTTTTACCCAGATTCTGGGCTCTTCCATGTTGATTTCCTTCTTGCCCATTTCTGCATTCAATAAACGTAAACATAGTTTTGCATTTCCCGCAATCCTTGCCTGCCTTCTCTTTGTGTGTGATCAGAAGGGTCCACCCCTGTGACATCACAAGGGAGCACCTCCTAATCTCAGATTTAGAACATGAATTTCTAAGAATAGAATGGGGATGACTAGGCAATCCTTATTCTTGGGGAGTAAAAACAATTCTTATCAATCTACATTATTACATTTCTATCCTGCTATCATTTTCTCCAACAAGCTCAGTTGTGTCATCCTCCTTTAATTCCTTTTTGTTGTTGTTCAGTCGCACAGTCGATTCCGACCCTTTGCGACCCTATGGACCATTGTCCTCCAGGCACCTCTGCCCTCCACCATCCTTCTTAGCCCACCCAACTCTGTGCCCATTTTGTCTACAATGCCATCTAGCCCTCTCATCTTTGGCTGCCCCCTCCACCTTTCCCAGCATCAAGGTGTTCTCAAGTGAATCCTCCCTTCTCATTTGATGTCCAAAGTACTTCAGCTTCAGCTTTACTATTTGAACTCTAAGGAGCAGTCAGGGTTGATTTCTTCTAAGATTGACCTATTTGTTCTCCTCGCTGTCCAGGGGACTCTCAAAACTCTTCTCCAACACCACGTCTATTCTTCTGTGCTAAGCCTTCCTAATGGTCCAGCTCTCACACCCATACATTACCACCGGGAATACCATTGCTTTGACTATACGAATTTTTGTTTTCAAGTAGTCTTTTTATTTCATGGCTGCAGTCACCATCTGCAGTGATCTTAGATCCTAGGAAAGTAAAATCTGTCACTGCTTCTCCTTCTTCCCCATCTATTTTCCAGGGACTGATTGGGCTTGTTGCCATTATCTTGGTTTTCTTGATATTGAGTCTCAAGCCAGCTTTTGTACTCTCCTCCTTCAGCCCAATGAAGAGATTCTTTAGGTCTTCCTCACTTTCTGCCATTAGGGTGGTATCGTCTGCATATCTCAAATTGTTGGTGTTTCTCCCAGCAATTGTTGATGTTTCTACCATACTGTGATTCCTCCATCCCTGCATTGTGCATTATGTGCTCTGTGTATAAGTTGAATAAGCAGGGTGATAAAATGCAGCCTTGTCTTACTCCTTTTCCTATTCCAAAACACTCTGTCATTCCGTGCTCTGTCCTAACTGTTGCTTCTTGATTCATGTACAGATTTCTCATGAGGCATATAAGGTGTTCTGGTATTCCCATCTCTTTAATTACTTGCCACCTTTTGTTGTGGTCCACACAGTCAAAGGCCTTGGTGTAGTCAATGAAACAGAAGAAGACTTGTTTCTGATATTGCTTTGTTTTCTCTACGATCCAACGTATGTTGGCAATGTGGTCTCTAGTCCCCCTGCCTCTTCTGAAACCAGCCTGCACCTCTGGTAATTCTCTCTCCACATGTTGCTGAAGTCTATCCTGTATTATCTTGAGCATCATCTTGCTGGCATGTGGGATGAGTGCAATTGTTTTAAAAAAAACTATGAGGCAGGTTACTATGCATGCTGCCTCTTTTGGTTATATCTGTGTTTAAGCGTAATAGCATAAAGACTCTTGGGGAATATAGTTTGGCAACATTATCAAGCATATGCTACTCATTCTTTTTACAAAACTACTTAAGAGGGTGAGACAAATCTCTTTTATGTATTCTTTAGCTCAGTTGCACAGCAGATCACTATTTTTTAAAATTGCAACCCGCCATCTCCCTTCAAAATTATACCAGTTCCTAAAATGAAATCAGGCGACATAGGTGAGTTTAGCCAACAATTTAAACCCTAACTCCTTCAGGATGTTTCTATGGAATGAATTCTTCACAATTCTGCTAATATGGAATTCATTCCCTAAAGAAATATGATTGGAAAAATATCTTTACAAATAAATAATAGTGCATTAAAGAGCTAGTACAATTCAGCGCTGATATTTGATTCACTGTTCTGACTGACATAGGCACTTAAAGAGATTTTTTCCATTTTAATAAGGGAGGCAGGATTCCTAAATCAATAAGCATGTTCAGGCTAATATATAAAGCAAACCATAGGTTGTTCACATACACACACAAAATACCTGTGCCAATTAATTCACACAGCCATACTGATTTCCCATTACTGTTTAAACATTTCAATTTGTTCAAAGCAAAATATTTAATCAAAGGGTTTCTTTCTTTTTTAAAAAAATCCCACTTCCTTGGATTTAATGTGCACAAAATTATTCTTTCAGGTTTGCAGAAGCAATTTCCTCAGGGCACGAACTCAGTTTTCCTTGAGCTCACCCAGGTGCAGTAATGTCTGAGCTAGTGCAGCAGATTTAATAAAATTCCAGCTTTAAACCTCTTTCCCCCATTTCCCATCGAGTATCTGTAGATTTCTCTGCAGTCACAAAAATCAGTTATGGACTTGCACCTGGGATAGGGAAAGTCTGTCCACATAGGCATGTAGCTATTTGGATTGCTTTGGGTGAGGTTTGCTTCAGACCAAATTACAGCAACCCACACATATTTGGATATAGAGAGATCCATTAAAGGGAAAGGTTTCCTTTGCTCGAAAGCCAGTCTTTTCCGACCCTAGGGTTCAGTGCTCGTCTCTGTTTCAAAGCCAAAGAGCCAGTGCTGTCTGCTTCTGCAGATGTTTCCATGGTCATGTGGCAGGTATGACTAGACACTGGAGTGCTTGGAACGCTGTTCCCTTCCCACCAAAGTGGTCCCTATTTATCTACTTGCAATTTCTTGCTTTCGAACTGCTAGGTTGGCAGGAGCTGGGACAAAGACGGGAGCTCATTCCGTCCTGCAGTACTCGGGAATCGAACTGCTGACCTTCCACCTCCCAATCAGCATCTTAGCCACTTGAGCCACTGCAGTCCCATTATGCCCATCTTAAAGCTGTCCCTCTCCTTTCTGACACAGTGCTAGGTTTTTGGGTATAATTTGGAGCACTCCTAATTATCCTGTTCTGTAGCCCACGTGGGAAGTTAATTCACACCAAAAGAGAGCTGTGAGCGGTGTTATGTGACAACATGCATTTGGTTCCGGGACTGCTGTGGCTCAGTGGTTAATATGCTCGCCTTGTTAGCTGGAAGGTTGGCAAGTCAACAGTTCAAGACCCGAGCACTGCATGATGGAATGAGCACCCGTCTCTGTACAGCTCCTGCCAACCTAGCAGTTTGAAAGCAAGAAATTGCAAGCAGATAAATAGGGACCACTTTGGTAGGGAAAAGGGACTGCAGTGGCTCACGTGGTTAAGACACTGACTGTGAGGTGGAAGGTCGGCAGGTCAAACCTGAATACTGCATGACAAAATGAGCACTCATCTCAGTCCTACCTAGATCCTGCCAACCTAGCAGTTTGAAAGCAAGAAATTGCAATTAGATGAATAAATACCACTTCGGTGGGAAGGTAAACAGCGTTCTGTGCACTTCGGTATCTAGGCATGCCTGCCCCATGTCCACAGAAATGTCTGCAAATCTTTGGCTATAAACAGAGATGAGCACTGAACCCTAGACTCAGATATGCCTGCCTTTCGCGCAAGGGTGACCTTTACCTTTGTGGGAAAAGATCTTGTGGGGACATGAAAGGAGCCTCATTTGGGCGTCCCCTGAGCAGAGTTCCTCCAGCCAAAAATCCTTTCAACTCAGAAAGCACCTTTGTGTGTTTCTGACACAATAAAAAAAATTTGGTGGGTTGTGGCATAGGGGTGAGGGAGAGGTGAGAATTCCCCCTCTCCACAGAAACTAACACTTTTTCTTCTCTTTAAGAGAATAGAACAGCCTGAATAGCACAATTCAATAGAAAAGGCAATGGTGGCTGTACTGAGATGAAAGCAAGACCACTAGAAATGACTGATCCCTGAGCAAGGGTCATTTTCCCTCTCCCACAAAAAAAAACAAAAAAACCCAAACGGCACATGTCAAGATTCAATCATCTCACTTTTAACATAGGCTTCTCTCATGAAGGTCTGAAAATTATAGTACTAACACAGAGAAAACATATTCCAGGCAATATAACCCATTATGGCTAAAGTTTAACACTAATGCTTAATGTCACTACCTTTAACCAACATCTTAATAGAAAAATCACATGTTGGGTCACTTCATTCCCTTAAGGGTACAAGAATTTTAAAAACTGAACACCAATTATGCCAAAGAGATCAAGATTTACAGTTTTAATCGGAGTCGTTGCCATCCTGAATGGTATGATAGAGACAATGGAGCCCCTCCCCACCATATTCATATACTGTACAGTAAAAAAATGTTTTATGGGAAAAGTCCGTTCCATAGCTTTCCTATTAACTTGTTTTTTTCTGTAAAACAAGATATGGGATGGGTTTTTTTAATTACAATTTTCAATAAGTAAAAAAACACAAGAAAAAGAAAAACATCAATACATAATACAAGGTAATATAAAATACAAAGTACAAATAAAAATTAATAACTTAAATCACCTAATTATAAGTACACTAGTGGCCAGAAAAAAAAATAAAGATAGATAAATAAATACATAAATGTTTCCATCAGAGAAATCAGCATAAATTCTATTTCAATATACTATAATTCTCTTTCCCAAAAAAGGAACGTATCTGGGCTGGGTTGAACCCTTTTTTTTCCTATTAGAGTATAATCAACAAAATATTTTCATATTTCCCAAAAGGATATTTTAGCTGACAACCCTCTTCCTTGTCATAGTTGCATCGTTAATTTTTCATTGAGGGCTAGTTGCCATACTTCTGCATACCATCTCTTCTTGTTGATATTTTCCCCTCTTTTCCACTCCTTTGCGATCACTTGTCCCACAACCAACAATAATGTTAACAATAATTCCTTTCGGCCCTCATCCAAATTCAACTGATCCATTTCCCCCAGAATTGCCAGTTTTGGATCTAATACAATTGTTACATCCAATATCTTATTTACTTCCTCTTCTATTGTTTTCCAAAAAATTTCTTATCCTCTCACATGTCCACCACATATGCGTATATGTCCCTTTTGCTTTATGACACCTCCAACACATATCTGATACACTAATATACATAAAATGCAGCTTAGCCAGAGTGAGGTACCATCTCCATAATAGTTTACAGTTGTGCTCTTTTTCTTTAATTGACATTGACTTCATGATCCTTTGACTCAATTTTTTCCCCAATTTATATCTTGAATCACAATTTCTAGATCCTCCTCCCAGGTTTTTTTTAAAATATTTGTTGAGCTTTCTCACCAGGGGATAATAGATTATATAATTTACCAACTATACCCTTTAATTTTCTTTTTCCTTGTCTTACTTCTAGAATCACTTCTTCAAAAGGAGTTAACGACCTAAATTGTATGTTAGTGTCCCGCTTACATCTATCCCAAGCTTCCATCTGTCTTACTTGTAACCAAGTCAAATTTAATTTGTCATAAATATCATTTCTGTTATGAAAGTCAGTACAATTTTTCATCCAGTCTGTAAATAATAGAGATTTACTTTGTCTCAGAATGTCCTTCATTTCCAATGTTAATTTTAATGGACAGTCTTGAAAGTCTAAAATTTCTATTATAGGGGAATAATTTGGAGCCAAAATTTTATTTAATCCTTTCCAAGTTGCATATACATTTTTAAAATTATAATTAATAAATTTTATCTTTCTTTTAGATATACCAAAAAATTGCTCCCCCTTCAATTTTTAAAATTCTATTTGATCTGTTTCTATTCCTTGTTCGTGACTATAACAGAGTAAATTTATTATTTTTTTCAAAGTGAATGCCTCATAATATCTTTTAACATTAGGAATATTTAACCCTCCTTCTCTATTCTTAATATACCACAACCCTTTACTAATCCTCGGCCTTTCCCCCCCACTACAAAATTCATTAATCATCTTTTGCCAAGCTTTGAGTTCAATTTCTTTTATTCTAATTGGAAGATTTTCTAATAAAAAGTTTATTTTAGACATAATTTTCATTTTACATAAATTAATTCTCCCATGATAACTTCAATAATTTTAAATGTGCTATAGTATACTTTAGTTCATTTTTTAATTTATTAAAGTTAATCCTATATAAATCTTTGACCTCCTCCGTCACCATTATCCCTAAATATTTCAATTGGTCTTTAATCTTAAAACCCGGTTTTTTCCCCCAACTGTTAAGTTACACGTCATAGCCTCTGTTTTACCCCAATTGATCTTTAAACCTGTCATTTCCTCTAAAATATTTAAATGTTGCTGGATTTTACTTATATTCTGAATAGGGTCTTTTATTACTAAAAGGGTGTCATCTGCAAATAGACTTATTTTTTTCTTGTTTATTGCTACTAAACTTGTATCCTGTCTTATATTCGTTGCTAATAACTCCATCGCAAGTATAAATAAAGAAGGAGACAAAGGACATCCTTGTCTTGTTCCTGCATTTATATTAACTTTCTTACTCAATTTATTATTTATTTTAATTTTTGTTACCGATTCCTTATATAGTTGTCCAATTATATGTCTGAATTTGGAGCCAAATTGTAATTTACGACAGATTTCCTTAATAGTAATCCATTGGATAGAATCGAAGGCTTTATATATATCTAATGCTAATATGCAGACTTTATGCTTCTGTTTTTTTAAGATATCAATAATATTAGTTAATCTACTTATCAACCTTTCCATCTGTCTCCCCTTAACAAAACCTACTTGATCTTCCCCTACATATAAATTTATAAATTTATTTAAACGATTATTTATTAAAGATGTAAATATTTTAGCATCTTGATTTAGAAGGGAAATAGGACGATATGCATCAATCTTTTCCTTATCTTTATCCGGTTTTATCCAGGATTTGGGTATATCTCCTCCTTCCAAAATAAAATTATATAATATTTTTAATTTAGGGATAAACACCTCTTGACACTCCTTATATATTTCAGATGGGAAACCATCTTCTCCTGGAGCTTTGTCATTTTTAAAAAATTTTTATTACATTTACAATTTCTTTGTCCTCTATTTCCTGTTCCATAAGATCTATATGTTCTTTCTCAACTGAATACTTAAATTCTTATCTAAATATGATCTTAATTTTGATATATCTATAGGTTTTTCCTTATATAATTCCGCATAAAAGTCTTCCGCTATCCGAAGTTTGTCTGATGTTTTATACTTCCTTACACCATACTTATCTATCAAGGTCCCAATCTGTATCTTATTCTTCTTATGTTTTGCCATGTTCACCAACTTCTTCATATCCTTGTTATTGAATTCAAAATCATGCCTTTTTAAATACACCAAATCTTTTCTTGCCTTGTCTATTTCTAAACTCATAACCTCTTGTCTCAGCGCTTGTAATTTATTCCATATCATCTCGTTATTTGTTGCGGCATGCTTCCTTTCAAGTTCTTTCAAATCTAGCTCCATTTTAATTTCCTTTCTATTCATTTCTCTATCATTAATAACCTTCTCCTGTATACAATCACCTCTCAGAACTGCTTTCATAGCATCCCATAAAATAGGAAGAGCAACTTCACCTGTGTCGTTAATTTCCCATTTTTCCTGCCAGTTAATCATCAATCTTTTTTTATAGAATTATTATTAAGAATTTTAGCATCTAACCTCCATATATTATCTGAGATTGTATCTCTACTTAATTTTACTTCTAAATCAATCATCGTATGGTCAGATAGCTTAAACGTTCCTATTTTAAAATCTTCTAAATTTGGCAGTAAATTTTCTGAAATTAAGAAATAATCAATGCGGGAATAAGACTTTAACATTGCAGAATAAAATGTAAACGCTTTTTCTTTTCCTCTTACTGTTCTCCAAGCATCTCTTACCCACAATTTCTACATCCACTTATCTAGAATATTTTGTTGCCACTTTCTATGTCTAGAAGGCTTCGAGACATCAGACATTGATCTTGTCAAATTAAAATCCCCCCTATTATCAAATTATCTGATCTTTCCTTCTTAATAATTGGTAGAACTTTATCTTTTAAAAGTCCTTGATCTTTATTAGGTGCATATATAGTCACCAAGGTGTATTCCTCATTTTCAATTTTCCCCTTAATTAACTGAAATCTACCCTCTTTATCATTCACACTTTTAGACATTATGAAGCCTAGTTTAGATGCAATCAAAGTAGCAACTCCTCTCGAATTTGAAGAACCTAAACTTTTTTCATAAATATCAATTCCCCTTACATATAAGTTATTCTTATTCTCAAAGTTTTGATGCATCTCTTTCAAAAATATAATGTCCGCTTTCTCTCTTTTCAAAACCCCTCCTACTCTCTTCCTCTTAATTTGATTCCCTAAGCCCTTCACGTTCCATGAAATAACTTTTAACTTTCTCGACATACGTATTAATTAAACAAATCATCTTCATTACTATTTCCCCAATGGTAAAACAAAAAAGGCAGATAACCAACAAAAATAAAATAAAAACATTTGAATAACATTCAAATTCCCCCATCCCTCCTCCAAACATATAAAGTATACATTCCAAAAAATAGAAAAAAATAGAAGAAAGAAAAAAATTGTTCTTTCTATCCTCCCCACTTCCCTAAAAAAGTAACCTTTGAGAACAAAGAGGGGAGGGGGGTTGCGGGCGGCGAATCAAATTTATGGCGTATATCCGTTTCTTGTTCCTTATAGACTCTTTTATTTAGGATATTAATTCAATACATAAGACATGTTTTATTCCTTCCTATTTCTTATTCACTATCTCCTTCTGCCCCTGCGGTTTCTTCCTCTTCTCCATCTACCCCTAATGAGGCACCACCTACATTAGTCAAGGTATCCCTTAATTGCTTCCATTCGTCTGAACCTTTTTCTACAAGCTTTGACACTACTAATTCATTCAAACCATCTGACTCTTCTCTAATCCAAAAAGTTTTCCCTTGAACAACAAAAGTTAATTGCTTATATTGTCTCCATCTGTATTGTATCTCCTTCTCCCGCAACTTTTTTGTGATCGGCTTCATTTGCAGGCACCAAGTACGTTCTTCCAAAGAAATATCTTTATAGATCTCCAATTTAGCTCCATCCAGTTCTAATGTTTTGGGACCCAAAGAGTTAAGATGTTTCAATAGTCTTAATTTAGGACCCAAACTATTGCATTTTAATAAAACATTTCTTGTTTTCACATGATCTCTTTTTTCGGCCTAATCTATATGCACTTTCAATTGCATCTGATCCCATTTCATCCCCCAATTTAAGCCCATTAATCCAATCCACCATCCTTTGCCTCAAATTGTCTGGATTCTTTTCTGGCACATTCCTGATTATCACATTATTCTTTCTAGCCTGATTTTCCAACATTTCTAACCTCCTATCATATTGTTTTTGTCCACTTTCTTTCGTTTGAACTTGGTCCTTCACCTCTTTTAATTCATGTTTCATTTCCCAAACCTCCTTTCCAATTACATTAACACCTTCCTTTAAATCCTCAATTTCTTTTGACAAATTGGAGCATTCCTTTTTTGTATTTTTGAATGCTTGTGTAATACTTTCTTTAACTTCCTTTTGAAATTTTTGAGTGTCTTTTATTCGTTGATCTTCCAGTATCTGGAGCCTAGCTTGTAAATCCTCTTCAAGTTTATCAAACCTTGCTTCTAAATTACCTTTTAAATCAATCAAATCTGGGCTTGGACCCCTATCACTAGATGTTTCTTCCTCTATTCCCTTAGCCTTCCCTTTGTCCATTCCTTTCTTTTTCGTAGCCATCTGGGTTACTTTTCCTCCTACCACATATATTTCTTGTCTACTCTCTTCTCCTTGCACTTCAAGTCCCTCTTTGTCCTCTGTTTCCTCTTGTAACTTAAATCTCAATTTTCTCTCCTCTGCTTCTTTCCTCAAAAGTTCAAATTCGTGGACCTCTTTGATTTCTTCCTGTAATGATTTTCTCCTTCCCTCCCCTTGTTCTTTCTCCTCTAACCACCCTATCCCAGTCCAACCCTCGTCTCGTTTCACACTGTCAGGTTTTTTACTCATTAATAATGTAATCCTATTTCATCCAATTTTATGATATTCAAGAATATAGGTTAATTCAAAGTTAACAACCTTAATTCAATAAGACTGTACAGACTATACAGAGAGAACTAACCTGAAGGGGAAAAGAATACTTATGCAAATAACTTCCCCAGTGTTAATGATTCCACAAACAACTAATGTTTCTACATTAAATCTTGGATATAGTTTCAGATCCTTATCCCTATCCTCCACTCAAACATAAAATATGTAGATAGGGATAATTTGTAACCATATCATCCTTGTGGCAAAAATCCAGAACTTAGAAACCTTATACCTTGTATCTAGTACCCTTCTTATATATTACTACCTCTAATACAATTCTTATCTAAACTACAATTTTATATTTTTGATAATGTACAATTACACTGTAGTATTTCTTAAATGATTTGCTCCATTAGCTCCTAACGAGCCCAAAATATATTAAAACTTAAATGTTTTTGTAAAGTTTCAATCTGCCAATCACAGCTACAACTACATAGAAATAGAAAGAGTCCCTATGTCTTAGTGTCTCAATATCCTCTTGACTCCTTGATTCCTTGATTTATTTATTTAGGTCCCAGAGGAATATTCTATTACCACAGTCAGCGAACAAGGGAGAGTCTCTCCTTATTAGACTTTTTATAAATAAACCACTGGCTTCTATATCTCTCCACTCTTCCTCACTTCAAACCTTTCAGTCCTTGGAGCTTCCTTCTTTGATGTTTCACTCCTGTTCTTTTTCTTTTCCAATTTTTATAACATAGTTCTTATGTCCACAAACAGCTCCAACTCTTGTATTCCCTGCAATATTGATTACTCCGCTTCTTGGCGAATTCAATCCGAAGTCACCCCCAAATTGTTTTCAACCAAGGAAATCCGCAGAGTACAATAGTAAACTTTTAAAAAGTTATATAACAAGAGTCCAGAAGCCGAAGTCTTTATCTTATTAAGTCCAGAACCAGAGTGACAGGGCAAACGGCATGTTTTTTTCCAACGACCGCAGACCTCAGGTCCAACCAGTCACCTAGTCAGAGCCCTCCATAAATCCATCGTGGAACTATAACAAAGTTCATATTTTACCACCGCAACTTATTGAACTCTGTAATTTATCACAATCCTCTTTGTCGCAGTCAACCAAAAAAAACAGGTCTATCTATAAGAATCCGCTGGCTCCTGAGTCTCTTTACTCTCTTTGCTCTTTCCTTTCTTGAACTCCAACGATCCTCGGAACTTCCTCCTTCTTTCATATATCATTGACTCATCATTTTTCCACTCTCAAGTGTTCCAACACTCTCCTTCAAAAGTCAAAAGTCTACAGAGTACTATAACAAAGTTGCAAAAATCAGCAACAAGGATAAAAGAGCCAATGCAAACAAAAGTTCCTCCAACCATACTTCGAATGTAACAAGACTCTTCTTTGCTGCTCGGCGTTTCGCCTCAGCTCGCCGCCACCACTTGCTGGTTTCCACAACTTTACCCCTCTGGTATTTCAAAAAAATTATTCAAAAGAAACAAGAGCTCATAGAGAATCCCTCCTTGGGACTCCTAGCAATATTTTCAGACCTTTTTGTAACTTCAAAACATCCTTTATCACCACCTTTCACTACATGCCTTTCGGAACCAACGGAAAAACTAGCCGCTCAATCCGCCATGATGCCACACACCCCATGGGATGGTTTTTAAAGAGTCTTTTATTGCTGTTTTTTGGGTTTTAAAAATATTTTTATGTGATTGTGTACCACCCTGAGTTGCCCTAGGGCAAGAGGGCAGGATATAAGCTCAAAATAAATAAATAAATCAGTTGAGATTACACCAGAGGTAAAAAGTACAAAGAAGACATCTCCCAATTACCCCTTGTGGATAGGCCCCAAGTGTTTTTGCTCCCAGAGCTTCCAAAGTATGAAACCATAAACTAATGTCTTAGCTGATAACAAATTTGGCATATTTTTCTACACTAGATGATTGGTGTAGACCTAGGAGGTCTCCATTCAACTCCCTGCTTGGCTGTAGGAATTCTTTCGGGGTGCCTTTGGTAAAACCACTACTTAAATATCTCACTTACCTCAAAAAATGTATAGGGTCACTGTAAGTCAGATGCAATTTTATAGTACATAACACACATATTAAATTACCTTGTCCATATTCTGCAAATTTCTAATAAATTTCTACTGAACTGTAGTTCTATATTAAATATATAATCTTTTTTGTAAAAAGCCCTTTTAAGTATGCATAAAGAAAGATAGAAAACTAAAAGACGCATCTGACATAAAAATCGCTCCATGGCAGTATCAAAACTTCAGCCAATAGATGTTCCTAAATAAATAAGGACTAGAATGGCTGCAGTGGCTCAAGTGGCTAAGATGCTGACTGGGAGGCGTAAGGTCAGCAGTTCGATTCCTGAGTACTGCAGGACAGAATGAGCTCCTGTCTTTGTCCCAGCTCCTGCCAACCTAGCAGTTTGAAAGCAAGAAATTGCCAGTAGATAAATAGGGACCACTTCAGTGGGAAGGTAACAGTGCTCCATGTGCCCCGGTGTTTAGTCATGCCTGCCACATGACTACGGAAACATCTGCAGAAGCAGACAGCGCTGGCTCTTTGGCTTTGAAACAGAGAAGAGCACTGAACCCTAGAGTCAGATACGACTGGCTTTCGAGCAAGGAAAACCTTTACCAGAGATCTGTTAAAAAATTTAAAAATGAAAATCAGAGAGCTGTTCCACATTATGTGTATACCACCAAACATTATGGAACAAAATATTGTAATAGTCAGGGCTGAGCTATTCGAATTTGAGCAAAGTTGCTCCTCTTCTATTTCAAAGTGCACTCAGCTAGCTCCAAATTTCTTTCTTTTCTTTTTTATATCAAACCAGCTGCATGAAAATCTTAAAGGGACTGTGTCTAGTCACAGAGGTGTTGTATGTGGCACAATGTTCTGGTTGAACACTTGGAAAGGAAATGTGAGACCTGAAGAGTGAGTCAGAATACAGTACAGTACTTCATTCTCAGCTTGGACCACACAGTGAAGAATACTTTCCTCATCACATTCACTGATAGAACTCACTGGGATAGGAAAAACAAGTAAAGAAGGTTTGAGAATAGCTTCAGGAGATAGGCAATCTATTGCCAAGCCCTCCTAAAGTAAAATGATATATTGGCATTGCTTACTTCAAAACAGACTGAAATACAGTTAAGCATTGCAGTCTCCCATCAGTATTAGGGAAAACTATGGTAATAGAAAATAGCTACAGAAAGCCTTCTGAATTTTTGTGTCCTGTGTCTTGGTTTTCATACACTAAACTTCCCTTTCTTGACCTCTCAGCGGCCTTCGATACTGTCGACCACAGTATCCTTCTGGAACGGCTCAAAGGATTGGGGATCCAGGGCATGGTGTTATCCTGGTTTTCCTCATTTCTGGAGGGCCGGACCCAGTTGGTGTGGTTGGAGAGTGAGAGGTCCAGGTCTAGGCCCCTACTTAATGGGAGGCCTCAGGGCTCGGTGCTCTCTCCTCTCCTATTCAACATCTACACGAAGCCACTGGGCAAGATTATCCGTTCCCATTGGGTGAGGTATCATCAGAATGCTGATGATACCCAGCTGTACATCTCAGCCCGTGGGGACCCCAGTGATGCAGTCAATGTCCTATCCAGATGTCTGGAAGCTGTTGGGGTCTGGATGGGGGACAATGGGCTGCAATTGAATCCCTCCAAGACTGAGTGGCTATGGATAGGGGGTCCCGCGTTATCCAAGGAGCTGCCAACTTTGGTCTTGGATGGGGCTGCTTTGCCTCAGACAGACCCGGTACGCAACTTAGGGGTCCTCCTGGATTTGGGACTGCTACTTGTAGATCAGGTGGCAGCCATGGCCAGGAGGGCTTTCGCACAGCTTCGCATCATCCATCAGTTGCGTTCGCTCCTGGACCGGGACTCCCTGCTCATGGTCACACATGCTCTGGTGACCTCCAGGCTAGATTATTGCAATGCGCTCTACATGGGCAACTCTGTAACTGAACTTAATTGTATCTCTACTGGGAACTCTGTAACTGAACTTAACTGTATTTGGTATCTTGTATTTTGTATTCTTGTGTTGCTACTGATTAATACTTTGTATTTTGTTTACTTTGTATTTTTGCTTTGTTATTGACTGCTATATTTATGCAATACTGTAACTGGATTTGATGCTATGTTATTGTAATACTATGGTGTGTGTGTTTTTTTTGGGGGGGTATTTTGTACTGTATTATGTATTTTGTTTTGGAAACTGCTTAGAGTCACCCATTGGGTTGAAAAAACGGTATATAAATAAACCTGAAATGAAATGAAATGGGGGTGCCCTTGACGACCATTCGGAGGCTACAGCTGGTGCAGAATGTGGCAGCCCGGGTGGTGATGGGGTGCGGGCATTATGCTCGCACCTCACCATTGCTTCGGGAGCTTCACTGGTTACCAGTTTGTCTCTGGGTGCAATTCAAGGTGCTGTTTTTGACCTTTAAAGCCCTACATGGTAGTGGGCCAGGATACCTAAGAGACCACATTGTCCCAAGAGTGTCTGTCCGGACCGGAGGGGCTCTCTAATTGTTCCATCAGACAGAGGGGCTCACCTCTCTGGCACACGAAGGAGGGCCTTTTCTGTGTCCACACCGGCCTTGTGGAACCTCCTGCCAGTAGAGTCGTGGGAGCAGATGGAGCTGCTTCCTTTCAGAAAAGAATTAAAAACCTGGTTGGCAGGGCAGGTGTGGGGCCCAGATGGATGAGTGGCCCCTGCCAGTTGGCTTATAAAATAAAGCCTCCCCATCTTTTTTAATGTGGGCAGTTTTAATGTGGTTAGTTTTTAATAGGTGAGTGGGTATGTTGGGGTTTTAATTGTTTTTAATATGTATGTTTTAATCCTGTTGTGAGATACCCTGAGTGAGGTTCGCCTGATTGGGCGGCATAGAAATCTGAATTATAAATAAATAAATATAAAATAAACTACCTTGCCCAAACATAGCCAGCCTGGCCCTGGTGATTAGGTGATAGTTTCTATGTATCTCTGGGTCTAAGGAAAACATTTTCAGGAGTTGCACCACTGTTGCCTTAAAGACAAAAGGTAAATGTTCTTTCACACAATTAAGTGTTCATTATTCATTGCTGCCCCTCTTCAACTTTCTTAAATGATAGGCAGGTTTCAAGGGTTAATAATTAAACTTTCATATATGCTCTACCACTAGATCCAAGAAATTGCAGGAACACTTACAGCCTTTCCATTTTCAAGCCATGTTACAGTAGGAATTGGAATGCCTGTTGCCATACACTGCAGTGTCACCATGGATCCAAAGCTGACATTGTAGGATTCAGGAGCTTTCACAATCCGAGCAAAAACTGTAAGGAGAAAGTTAAAATACTTTTGTGATGTCAAAGTCAGCCATTCATCAAGTACTGTAGGTGGAATGTCTTCTTTTGAAAACCCAACAAAAGCCAAAAACTAAGCCAATCCAAAAAGCTTGGTACCAAATCAAGAAAACAAAGGAGCCTCATTCGGGCATCCCCTGCAAAAATCCTTTCAACCCAGAGTAATCTCTATCTGGCATGAAAATACACACAACAACATTTCAAGTAGACATTTTTGGTATGTTGGTTGCTGTGTTTAGAATACTTGGGAAATAAAATGGTTATTTTCCATTCATTCTGCAGTATACATAGATCTGCTTCATTGGTAGCCATAAAAAAAGTTACCCGGACAACTGATTAGATTCTTTGTAGAATTGCACTGGTCCTGTAAACATTTAGCCTTTCATGGAAGAAAGACTTGATTCTACTCATTGTGAATTATCAAAAATAAAAAAGCTTATAAAATACATATACAGTACTACAATATAGATATAGCAACTCGGGGTTTAAAATTTAATTGGTATGTAGATGTAAATACTTTCTATCCGATGTATTTATATAAAACCACTGTAATTTCTGTATACTGTATCCTACAAGCCTCTCAAAGCAAATGTATGCAAGGATAGGATGTGTTCAAATTACTTCCCTCGGAAATGAGTAAGGGAGTTCTTTTCATGCCAGACCTTGTTCTATCTATGAATGTAAGGAGTCTTTGCTCACGCATACAGGATTAAAGGTAGTCCACGTCTGTTGGCTCAGCTGTTAAGTGCATCAGATAAAAATTATTCAGTCAGTGAAGCCTTATGCCATAATAAATTTGTTAGGCCAGTATACGCTCAATAATCACAGACTATAATGTTTTATGTACACACAACACTGAAGCCACCTCCATATATACTCTTCAATACTCAGGGGCAAGAATGGGATGGAGAAGAGGTTAGAAGTATTGCCTGCCCACCTTTAAAGCATCACCACTTCTTGGGTGGCAATATGGATAATGTCTAGATTCTTGGGACCTCAGGACCAAGACATTGGGGAGAAAAGTCCAAACAATTTTTGTTTGTGGCTGAGTTGTTCTGGAAATCACTAAACAATGAAAAACCACATGCTTCATAATATCATGCCAGCTGGATATCTGTGGTATCTGGTGTAGAGCCAGATGTTGGGAATTTGATTTCCTACCATGCCTCCAGAGAGAAGAGCCAGTGTATGTAGTTAGACACCCTAGAAAGAATTGCTATAAGTCAGAATTATGCAATTATTATTGTTGTTGTTGCATTATTGTTCAGCATAGCAAAACAATATTTTAAAAGTCAATCCTAAAAATTAGGGCACTCAAACAAAAAAAATGTAACAATGAATTGAAACTAGATTTTGCTCTTGTTCTGGGCCAAATTTGGGGAAGTTTGGGCATAGGGTTTTGAGTTATGATTTTTTTCAAAAGTAAAATGATTTATCCTCATGCAGAAACAAGCAACTTTTTATGTCCTCTGATTTAAAATAACTCATATAAATGGGGGGAGGGGAACAAATCTTGCTTAGATGGAAAAAGAATGGTTGATCCCATCTTCTCTCTTTTTTTTACTATTTAGAAAGAATCTTGGCTGCAGTGGCTGAAATATTTATCCCTTTTTAAAAGACCCTTTAAAAGGGTAAAACAGTAACTGTTTCAGGTTATCTGTGACTAATAGAAACTATGTGGCTTACCAGGGTGAATGTGCCAAAGAGATATGGCTTGAGACCACATAACCTTCCTCCCCAGGATTTACAGACAATGTTTGAACTCATCACATGCAGAGCAGGCATAGACATCTGTCGTGAATTTTTGAAGTCTACATTTTTTCTGCACTGTCTATGGAATGTTGCTGCATAAGCCTGAAAAAGTGAATTTTTTATTCAGCCAAATGATGACAACACCAATGGCAACAGTCAAGATGGTCTACTTTCACATAGTGAATACAGTAGTACAATTCACATAGAGACACCAAGCAAGGGAAAATCCCAGAAGCTGACTTCTTTTTTCCATCAGTTATTCACTCCTTGTCCAAACAAAAAGTAACTGCCATAGCTGTTTTGCATCAAATCAGCACAAGAAAGTAGGGAACACAAGAAGGTATCCTATAGACCAGTGATGGCCAAACTTGGCACTCCAGGTGTTTTTGGACTTCAATTACCAGAAGCCCAAGTAAGCATTCCTGCTGATCAGAGCTTCTGGGATTTGAAGTCCAAGAACTCCTGGAGTGCCAAGGTTGGCCATCATTGCTATAGACCATCTTGACTGCTGCCATTGGTGTTGTCAACATTCAGGCTCCCATTTGCTCTATAATGCCTGGCACCCTCTTTTCTGCTGGCAACATGGGCACAATATTTTGCAGCAATATTTGACCATTTTCTGATGCTTTGAATTGTGGTTACAAAAGCATACTATCCTTCATTCATAACCTGAAGGGTTTTTTTTAAAAAAAGAAATGAATTATTGTTATTCAGTCCCACAGTTGAGTCCAACCATTTGTGGCCCCATGGACCACCACAATCCAGGCTCCCCTGTCATCCAACATCCTCCAGAGTTTGCCCATTGAATGATTATATACTGTACATACTCGAGTATAAGCTGAGCATTTTAGCCTCAAAAATGACCCCCATAAAGGGGACATGACTTCTACTTGGGTCAATGACCACAAAAGTCCCAAGACAAAGCCAGATTGAGACACACCAACAATTTAATTAATTTTACCATATTTTCATGTATTTTGATTATTGAACTAGCAGCTGATGCATTTCTCACCCTCGGCTTATACTTAGATCAATCTATTATCCTGGATTTTCAGGTCAAAATTAGGTACCTCAGTTTATATTCAGGTCGGCTTATACTTGAGTATATAAGGTAATAGCCTATTTTAAGAGTTGTATAGTGTTTAAATGAAATTCCACTTGCAAGTTCCCCAATTTGTATTGTTTGTAAGGTTTGCAGCAGCAAATATTACCAGGCTGAATATTTTTTTATAAATAATATAAAAATAACATTATAGGAAAGAGATACAGTAATAATTATCAATTACAAAATCTGCTGCCTAATCTGACTGCTCTACTGTGTAAAATGGTATAGCTAGCCCTACTAAGAATCCAGGTTTGTTACTCCTTTTCTCTAATGTCATATACACAAGAAAAATTTGCATCAGGTATTATAATATCAGATAATATAATATCATAATCTTCTGTCAGCTCAGAGAATGTGTGACTAAAGACACCCAATTCTTAACACTTTCTTTGGGTGAAGAGGCTGTCATTTGGGAAATTGTCAAACTTAATCTCAAAAGTCTTCTGCTGTTGATGGTGCCACTATAGATCCATAAAGCTACCCAATTAATTGGCTGCACCCAAAGATTTCTATTGAATGAAATGGCACTAGTTTATATAGTTACCTATCTTGCTGATATTTTCTAGTGGGCTTTATTATAGCGCAGTTATTGCCAGGTGTCGTTATTTCAAGAACATATTTTACCTTCGTTATTTGTCTTTTTAACTTTCCATGCAGCTTTAAATATATTGATATATGGAAATGAAGATTTATATATCCAAAATAAACAAAGCCTTCTGTAGCATATATGAGCTGTTTATGTCTGGCCCATCTCTTAGGCCCAGTGAGGCAAGAGCCTCAGGCAACAAATCTGAGGTGTTTTTAAAAATTGATTGATAATTTTTATATAGTATATACCCAGAAGGTGGCATTTACAAAATTTTCTGTCTCAAGTGCCCTGAAACAATTTGAAGGGCCTAGAGCATGGGTTCTCAACCTTTTCAAGCTGGAGGCTGGGTCACACTCTCTCAGTCAGCTTCGAGGGCTTGACAGATATCTTGCACTGCCTGCATTTTTTCCCAACAGCTTCAAAGGGGTGACCACTTTGTTTCTCAAATGCCCTTGGAGGGTGGGAGTCCACATGAAATCGTACCGTGGGCCAGATCCAGCCCATGGGCCTTAGGTTGGGAACCCCCTGCCCTAGAGTGCTATGAACATTGTATTTGACAGCCAGCAGAGGGATGTAGTTTGCAATTCTGCCTCAGACAGCAAAATATCTCAGGTCTACACTGGTCCTTGTGGATGTACCAAATTCTCAGAGGTCTCAAAGAGTAATAGCAAGGCAAAGAGGAAACTGCGATAGATGCAGGGTGCCAGGATTCTTCTCAGTCATCTTTTTTAAAGTTCCTGGCTGGCCTGAGGTCTAGTTTGAGGGGAAACCCTTTACAGGCTATCCAGCAGATGAACTGAGGCCTCACGCTCTCCCTCACTCTGCTGTATGCCTAGAGCTGCTATAGAGAATGAGAAATGGGCAGCATCGTGCAACGGATGTCTTGAGCTTGCAAATATTTATTAAAAGCCTCCTGGAACACATCAGCATCTAGAATTCAGAGCTTTACCACTTCAACAGCTGCCCAACCCTACTCATTCCAATAAAACAATAATTCCCAAACTGGGTCACCTGCATTTTTTGTTGTTGTTGTTCAGTCATACAGTCGATTCCGACCCTTTGCAACCCCATGGACCATTTTCCTCCAGGCACCTCTGTCGTCCACCATTCTCCTCAGCCCACCAAGCTCTGTTCCCATTGTGTCCACAATACCATCTACCCATCTCATCTTTGGGCACCCTCTTCTTCTCTTGCCCTCCACCTTTCCCAGCATCAAGGCCTTCTCAAGTGAGTCCTCCCTTCTCATTTGATGTCCAACGTACTTTAGCTTCATCTTCACTATTTGTCCCTCCAATGAACAGACAGGAGTGATTTCTTCCTGTATTGACCTATTTGTTCTCTTTGCTGTCCAAGGGACTCTCAGGACTCTCCTCCAACACCACATCTCAAAGGCATCTATTCTTCTGCGCTCACCCTTCCTAATGGTCCAGCTCTCACACCCATAATTACCACTGGGAATACCATTGCTTTGACTATGCGAATTTTTGTTTTCAAGGTGATGTCTCTGTTTTTCACTATATTCCCCAGGTTTCTCATAGCTTGTCTCCCCATAATCAGTTGTCTTTTTATTTCATGGCTACAGTCGCCATCTGCAGTGATCTTAGATCCTAGGAAAGTAAAATCTGTCACTGCTTCTACTTCTTCCCCATCTATTTTCCAGGGACTGATCGGACCTGTTGCCATTATCTTGGTTTTCTTGATATTAAGTTTCAAACTAGCTTTTGCACTCTCCTCCTTCAATACAATCAAGAGGTTCTTTAGGTCTTCCTCACTTTCTGCCATTAGGGTGGTATTGTCTGCATATCTCAAATTGTTGATGTTTCTCCCAGCAGTTTTGATCCCATATTGTGATTCCTCCATCCCTGCATTGCGCATTATGTGCTCTGTGTATAGATTGAATAAGCAGGGTGATAAAATGCAGCCTTGTCTTACTCCTTTTCCTATTCCAAACCACTCTGTCATTCCATGTTCTGTCCTAACTGTTGCTTCTTGATTCGTGTACAGATTTCTCATGAGGGATATGAGGTGTTCTGGTATTCCCATCTCTTTAATTACTTGCCACATTTTGTTGTGGTCCACACAGTCAAAAGCCTTGGTGTAGTCAATGAAACAGAAGAAGACTTGTTTCTGGTATTCTTTTGTTTTCTCCATTATCCAACGTATGTTGGCAATGTAGTCTCTAGTCCCCCTGCCTCTTCTGAAACCGGCCTGCACCTCTGGTAGTTCTGTCTCCAAATGTTGTTGAAGTCTATCCTGTATTATCTTGAGTATCACCTTTCTGGCATGTGGGATGAGCGTAATTGTTCGGTAATTTGAGCATTCTTTGGCATTGCCTTTTATTTTATTTTTTTGCTTTTTTTATCTGTCAAATACACTGATGTTTTCCAATCCTGTGGCCATTGTTTTGTTTTCCAAATTTGCTGGCATATTGAATGCAGTAGTTTGATTCCATCATTTTTTAGGGCTTTGAAAAATTCAACTGGGATACTATCATTTCCACTAGTTTTATTGTTTGCAGTGCTTTTTAGGGACTTTCTGACTTCACTCTCCAGAATGTCTGGTTCAAGTTCAAATTTCTCATTGTTGTTATTATCAGGAGTGTTGAGGTCCTTTTTGTAGAGTTCCTCTGTGTATTCTTGCCATCTTTTTTTGATCTCCTCTGCTTCAGTTAACTCCTTTCCATCTTTGTCCCTTATCATGGTCATTTTTGCTTTAAATGTTCCCTTGATTTCCCCATTTTTTTTTGAAAAGATCTCTAGTCCTGCCTCTTTTGTTGTTTTCCTCCATTTCTTTGCACTGTTCATTCAGGTAGTTTTCAATATCTCTCCTTGCTTTTCTTTGAAATTCTGGATTCAGGTGGTTGTATTTTTTCCTTTCTCCTTGGACTTTTGCATTCCTTCTTTCCTCTGCAATTTTGAGGGCCTCATCAGACAACCACTTTGCTTTCTTATGCTTCTTTTCTTTTGGTATGGTTTCTCTTGCTGCCTCCTGCATGATGTCCCATGTCTCTGTCCATAATTCTTCTGGTACTCTGTCTATCAGGTGCAGGACATTTAATCTGTTCATGAACTCCACTGTGTATTCTTTAGGGATGTTGTGTAGGTCATATCTGTCTGGTCTAATTGTTTTCCCCATTTTCTTTAGTCTAAGCCTGAATTTTGCGATCAGTAGGTTGTGATCTGAGCCACAGTCTGCTCTAGGTCTTGTTTTAGCTAACTGAATGGAGGTTCTCCATCTTTAACTGCAGAGTATGTAATCAATCTGATTTTGATGCTGGCCATCTGGTGATGTTCATGTGTAATGCCGCCTCTTGTGTTGCTGGAAGAGAGTGTTTGCTATGACTAGTGAATTCTCTTGGCAGAACTCTATCAATCTTTGCCCTGCTTCATTCTGTGTTCCAAGACCAAACTTGCCTGTTATTCCATTTACTTTTTGATTTCCTACTTTGGCATTCCAATCTCCTAAGATAATGTGGACATCATTTCTTGGTGTCTGTTCTATGAGGTGTTGTAGGTCCTCATAGAACTGGTCAACTGTGGCTTCATCTGCACTAGTGGTCCATTACCTTAAAAGTATTTTCCAGATAGATGTTCTCAAGCAATGTCAGAACATTCCTAGCTGCCTGGATTTTGACTGCCCTCCATAAGAAGACATGGTAAAGGGTCTAAAATGCAATGGTCCTCAGCCTTCTGAGACATGGGGGCTGCATTACAGTGTCCGGTGCATAAAGAGTGCCACATCTTAAAATGTAGCAAAATTATTGACTTAGTGGTTTAATCAAAAACAATGTTCAGCAGTCAACGGGGAAAAAATTACAGGCACCTGAGCAACCCTGGCTAGCAAAACACCCAGAAGGGCCAAAATGCTCGTGTGAAGAAGGAGGAGACCAATAGGGGCCTGACAGAAGGAACCATGGAGACTGTGGTGGGCATCAGCAAGTTTGCACCAGTACGTGCATACTGGTAGTAAAAATGGCTGGCCTTGCCCACCACCCCGCCCACCACCTCTTCCTAGAAGAGGCTTCAGAGGGGGCCGGCTCCATTTCCCGTTTCATCAAAGGCATTTCTAGGGTTCCGTTTCATCCCAAAGCACATCCCCAGCCACTCCAGAGTGGCTGGGGAGGCACTTTGGGGTGAAACAGAGCCCTGGAAAATCCTTGGACAAAGGGGAAATGGCTTCAGAGGTTCGCTATCGCTATAGAGTGATGAAAATAGAAGAAGCTTCTATTTTCATACCTCTATAGCAAAGACCAGTCATATGGCCAACAGGCCACGCCCAACCAGTCACATGGCCATGATCACAGTGTGGTAGGAATATTTTTTTTGATGCCCACCACTGCATGGAGACCTGAAGAAACATTGTAGCTCTTGTATTTTTTATAAGAAAGAGATGGGAACAGCAGTAGAAGATAGTGCCACTTGGGACAGACAGAACAGTGCAAGTCTATTGTGTCCAAATGTTTATTAACGTATATTGCTTAAGTTGCATTCACCATTAAGTCTTTGCTGTAATCACACCCTTTTCTTTAAGGCGCCTTGTTCATGTGTTTTCAATGCAACCTGATTGGTTTACACAGGTTTCCCGCATTAAGTCTGGGCAAATGTATCACTGTAACTGTGTATTGGTATGGAGCTAAAACAATTGCGAGCTTTGAGCAGAGACCGTTGACTACGAAAAACCTAATTCTTCCTTTCTAATTAATTTATTATTTTAAATTTACCTTCCACTTTTCAGTTTCTCTTTGGATTTAAATTAATTATAGTTTTTTATTTTATTTTATTTAGCGGAGCATAAACCACAATTACAGTTATCATCCATTCATTTACAATTTATATGTTAAGATTTTAAGGTTAAGATTTAATTTGTTTACGTAAAATATACTTTCATTTCTTTTCATTTACTTTTCATTTGCGAATATACTCTCCAAAAACATATATATATTTTAAAAATAACATCCCGAACCAATTCTCAACACACATAAGCCGAACGCAACGGATCCATTCCTACTGAACTACAAATCGTTACGCAAACCGTAACGCATCGGAGCTATTGAAAAGCAAATTATTAATGCAGCACACTCCATTCTCTAAATAAATTATTTAAGTTACAAAAACCATTGAAAATAATAGAATCATCGAAAATAGATTAAATCAAATTTAATACACGTTGAAATAAACCAAACATGACAGAAAAATACATTTGAGAAAAAAGCGAAGCGCATTTAAAAGCAGAAAGCAGCAGTTTACACTAAAGACAATTAAGGAACAGAATACCTTCGCGAAATCAGAAATAACCCAAGGAAATATATTTAAACCACACCATACTATTCCTTGAAGACAACAAATCAGCACTTTGTACTCAATTTTAAAGAGAAAAGACCATTTAAAAACAGAAAACATCAACTTCATACCATAAAATACGTTTCAAAAATACTTTTCAAGTTGTAAAACATTGGAATAATAGAACACTTTAAAACAACAACTCGAGAGTATTCACTCTTTTAAAAAGATACAGCCCCATTTAAAGACTGCAACCTTCGACTTCACAACATTTTAAAAGATCCAAAATAGTTTCAATTAAACCTAATTCAGTAAACTATTCACTGACCGGAATCCATTTTGTCTGCTGCAAACTCCATTTACTCTGCTGAAAATTAAATAACAAATAACCAAACTGCCTTTAAAAACAGAAGACTTCCACTTTATACCATTACAATATTAATCAAAAAATGAAAAACAACAACAACAACAAAATAACCCACAACTACCAATAAACCAAGATGTAGACATAGATTCAATAATACAAAGACATCTACCATATCCATTCAACCAGCCATTAGCAGAATTAATGCTACACCATTTTATGAAAATCAAATTTCAACAGAGCCAGGAAAAAACAGGTAAATAACAATAAACATTTAATTACAAAAAAATATTTTTTAACAACAGTAAAATGTAACTCTCTAATTCTTCTCATTTCATAGATGCCCCAACAAAGCCAAAGTCACCAAACTTACCTACAAAAACCAACCACAAAGATTAATGAAGGTAAATAAAAATTTATGGATGAACTTTTTTTGGAATATATATATATATATATATATATATATATATATATATATATATATATATATATATATATATATATATATATATATATATATATATATATATATATATATATATATATATATATATATATATATATATTAAAAAATGTTTACGAATAACAATTATTACAGTTAAATATCAATCTAAAAATACCTTAATTACAATTACTCCATAAAAAAGATAAACCATCATTACTAAAATGTTGCATGACACTAGACAAATATCAATATCTCTCCCTATGTATTGTGTTTTACAGATGCGACAGACACATCGATGGAGCAAAAAAACAAATACAAATATTTCAAACTTAGAAACAGTTAAATTTTTAAAAGATTTTTAACAAAATTGATTAACATACTTTAGTATGCAAGTTACAGTAATGTTACGCCAGTTTTTAAAAAGTTACAATGTTTAAAATATATTTTTGAAAAAAAGCAGAAAAACCATTAAAAAAAATATTCAATTGCATGCAAAAAAACCATATAAATAAAAAATATTTCAAAACTAAATTGATTCATATTTTTTAAAAAAAAAAGCCCAGCAACGCCGGGCAACCCTTGCTAGTAAGGTATAAAAATCTACATCAGTTATAGAGCTGAATAGAGCTCATTGAATATGTGTTATTTCAATTCTAGAATGCTTCAAAAGTAATTTCTAAAAAGGGAGCCAGTTGACCATCTTAACTGGTTCAATAGCTTAGAAGCACACCACATCTGGCATACTTAAAAACAGAAACAAAACACAAGATTGTGGCTTAATTTGTTTATTTAATGTTCTGCTATAGAAACAACTTGGGCTGGGGTTTCTTTTTGTGTGTGTTACCAATATATATTTGATTGCCTATTTTCAATTTATCTATGTTAGAAGGCATTAGCTAAGAAGGTCTAGAATGTCCTAGAATGGCACTTTACCTTCAAAATGTATTGGTTTCTAAATATTAATATGTTTCTTTTTTAATCTTTTATTTAAATAATTAAATATTAACAAAGGAAAACAAAACAAATAAAGAAGAATACATAACAAGTAACAACAACAAAAAAGAATACAAAACCATTAGTAGGTATACATATTTGTCTTTGAAGTTATTTATACAGTTTAATACTTTTATCCTAATATTGTTTACATATCCCTTTATAATCAATCATATAATGGTTCTACTAATATTTTGTTACTTAATACATTTTATAACTTACATAACACCCGTGTGATATTTACATTTGTCTTGGAGGCTGAAAATACTTATGATTATGCACTGGATTTCCAAAAAGCTAATTGGTCGGCTACAGGCACACAGTCATTTCCTTTTTGTATTGCATGTTCTATGAAAGCTTTCCAAATTGTAAAAAAATTATTCTCTTTAACAATTCCCTTTTTTAAATTCATTTCCCAAGTTAATTTATCATTTAATGCCATTGTTTACATCTCCTTATACCATTCCTTAATTTCTGGAGTAGTTTCATATTTCCATTTTCATGCTATACACTGCCTTGCAGTTGACACCTTAATTGAGATAAGATCTTTTTTATTTACATCATTATTTAAATCTTCAACATCGGTTAGTAATGCAATACTAGCTCTTAAGTTAAATTTTGAATCAATTATACCTCTAATTTCATTTTCTACTGTTGACCAGAAAAGTTTTAGTTCACTGCAGTCCTACCACATATGTGTATAGGTACCTTTCTCATTTCTACATCTCCAACATTTTGACGATTTTGATTTATCCATTTGTTGTAAACGAAATGGTGTTAAATACAATTTCCAGAGCATTTTAAAATCATGCTCCTTAACCCTCACTGATAACATCTTCATGATCCTTCTTCCCCATATTCTTCTCCAGTTTTCTTTACTTATTTCTATATTCAGATCTTGTTCCCATAATGCTTTTAAAATTTCTTGTGATTTTTCATCTGAATTTATTAATTTGTATAATTTACTCACTAGTCCCTTAATTTCTACCTCTCCTAATCTTATACTAAACAATAGATCTTCAAATTTTGCATTTTTCCTGTTTAGATTATCATCTGCCATGTACTTTCTATTCCAATTATCTACAGAAATGATTTGGAGCCAATTCAATTTTAATTGCTTATATATATACAAAAAGCTGCTCTTCCTATACCTTTTAGTTCTTGCATTTCTATTTTCCCCATATAAATTCCTCTTTAGCTATTAATTTACATAAATTTCTCACTTGAAATGCCTTATAATAATTTTGGATATTAGGAAATCCTAATCCTCCTTCTTTTTGACTCAAATACCATAAAGTTTTTGTAATTCTAGGTCTTTTACCCCCATTACAATATTTATTTATCAAATTCTGAAACACCTTCAAATCTTTTTCTGTCATTTGAATTGGTAAACTGTCAAATGGAAAATTAATTTTGGGCAATAGCTTCATTTTTGCCAGAGCGATTCTGCCAAACCACGACAAATTAAGTTTATTATATTCTTGTACCATTTCTTGAAGTTCTTTTATCAACTTGTCATAATTTAATTTTTTTTAATTCTCAAATTTGTCCGAAATGTTTATTCCTAAATATCTTACTTGTTCCTTTATTTGTATTTTATAATTATTTCTAATTTTAATTATATCCTCCTTATTAATATTAAGCATAATCGCCTCCGATTTCTCCCAATTTATATTTAGACCAGTAACATCATAAAAGTGAGTTTGAATTATTGGTATCACTGTTAATGGATTTTTTATTGTTATTAAAGTGTCATAGGCATATAAATTGATTTTAACTTTATCCACACCAGTTATTTCAACATCATCTCTTATCACATTCACCATTAGTTCCATTGCCATCACAAATAGCACTGCAGATAAAGGATCTCCTTGTCGAGTACCAGCTTCTAATTTGATTTCCAGGATGTATCTATCATTAACCTTAACTTTTGCTATAAATTGTTGATATAAATTTTCTATAATTCTTCTAAACTTAATTCCAAAGCCATAATTTTCAATCATTTTCTTAACAGTTAGCCATTGTAAAGAATCAAAGGCTTTGTATATATCCAATGCTAATATTCCTACTTTTCCTTTCTTGTTTCTGCTTTATTCATTTATTCATTATTATTCTTGTTAAATCTGTCAAATTCCGTCCTTTAATAAAACCCGCTTGATCATTGTTAATATACTCAAAAATAAAATTGTTTAGTCTATTAGTTAAAATGGCTGTAAAGATTTTAGCATCCTGATTGATTAGGGATATCGGTCGATATGAGTCAATTTTTTCTAATTTTTTTCTTGGCTTTGGGATTAGAATTATATTTATTTTGTTCCAAGATTTTGGGATTACTCCAACATCTATTATATTATTAAAAAGCCAATGAATTTTAGGTACTACCTTTTCTCTAAATTGTTTATAATATTCAACATTTAACCCATCTTCTCCAGAAGCTTTACCAGTTTTTAATTTATCTATTGCATCATTAATTTCTTTGAAAGTAATTTTTCTTTCCATACTCTCCATGTGTTTCTGACTTATTATCTTTTTTAGTCTTTTTTAAAAATAAGTATCTAATTTAACTCTATCTATTTTTTTCTGAATACAAACTTTGAAAAAACTCTAACAATTTCAATTTTCTGTTCAATTTTATTATATCTATTTCCATCTTTACCTATCAAAACTCCTATCTCTCTCTTATCTTTCTTTCTTTCAGCCGCTTTTGCTAATAATTTTGAGTTCTTATTACCAAATTCAAAATATTCCCTTTTAAGGTATATTAAATTTCTCTTTATCTGCTCAATTTCTTTACCTGTGACTTCTGCTTTTAATTTTTGTAATTTATCAAAAATTATTCTATCCTTCGTCCTGGCATGTTCTGCTTGTAATTGTTTAATTTCTTCCTCTATTTTCTTATGTTGTTCTTTACTTAATTTATGTTTGATCGCTGAGAGTCTTATACATTCACCTCTGAATATTGATTTCATTGCGTCCCACAATGTTTCATTTTATGTATTAACAATAGTTTTTAAAAGAAGTCTTTGCTGACAGATTAGTTAAGCATCAGAATTAAGCAAAAAATAGATTTTCTTTTTTCTATTAATATAGACAACTAATATTAATATGAATAAAGCTTATTAAAGATCTTCATTGCTGTATAGATCTGTATAGAGAGGGGTAGGGGGAGCTCATGTTAAGACTTGCGACAAAGTTCCTCCTAACTTTTTCTGTCCAGCCCCCTGTTCTGTCCATCTGTTTCACTCTCAAGAGTGAGAGGTGTGGCTTTCGCCTCCTCTGTTTTCCTCAGCACTGAACCCTAGAGTCAGATACGACTGGCTTCCGAGCAAGGGAAACCTGTACCTTTATGTAGCAGGCATGACACGGCCAAATTTTGCCATGCCCACAGATTTGACCACACCCACAGATTTGGCCATGCCTACAGAGGGGCATGGTCAAAATGTATGTGTGGGGAGGGCAATAAGATTGCTCAGTACGGGGCCCAGAAATTTCTGATGGCGGCCCTGCTTGCCATAGATGGCTTGGGTGTTCCAACAAGCTCTTCGAGCACCCCAGAGCCAGGATGGGCAAACGCCCTTGTAAGTCGCACTGGTGTAGCTCTATTTAGTGGTTCCGTCAAGGGGGAGTTGGAACTCCCCATAGTCGATCCAGAGCCTAATCAAGGCGGCCAAGTCTATCTTCATATTCCTCATGTCTCTGAGCTGGTCACCTGTAATCACCCTCCCCCAATTGTTATAGAGCTGGTTCACTTAGACTTGGCTCAGACAACTGCATCTGGCAGCCTCCATGGTATGGGTTTGGGGTTCACGTCTGATTGGAAGACAAGACACACAGTTTCCCTGGTAGTGCATAGGGGTACAGATGTGTTAGGGGGCCAGGGATTGCCCGAAGGTTGGGCCGGTAGGGAAATGGGGGACAAGGGAAAATTGAGTATCTTCCGCTCGGTTAACTCTGCAACCCTGGAGTCAAACACTGCTAAGTCTGTGGTAGAGAATGTCCCTCACTCTATGTGTACAGTTTCGGTGAAGCCACAAGATAGTGCTATACTGCAGTCGCCTTCAGACTTCTTGTCGGTCGCCAGGGTGCCAGCCGCACCTAGGACTAGTGCAGAGATGGCTTGTATTGACTCTTCCGCAGCCACGGCCACGAGTCTGCCGTGCTCTTACAGGGGCTTGACCCTCGTTTCAAGTACATTTTTCAGTTCCAATTATGATTCTAGTAAGCTATCTCCAGTACCTGCTTCACATAAGCACCATGGCTCTTGCTTCGTGCAAACCGTTCAAAAGCTCCTAGCTTGCCTAGGTTGACCAGTGAGTCCAGCAGCATTCCCACAGACCCTGGTTGTCCCATACCCCATTGCCCTAAGTCCCACCAATGTTGGGCGCCCTTAACAGTTTTGTGGTCCGCCATCGACTTGTGCGAGAGTGTGTGTTTTTGCTTTTGAACTGCTAGGTTGGCAGGAGCTGGGACAGCTGATGGGAGCTCACTCCATTGTGCAGCACTCAGGTCCCAAACTGTTGGCCTGCTGAACTTCCAGTCATCAAGTTCAGCTTCTTAACCACAATGCCATCATGGCCCTAAATATAGTCTGACTTTGGGTTCATATTTTCGAGGTTTTTCTTTCAACCTTCCACATTTCCTCTATTATATGTTTTCAGTTAATATCATCCGAGCAAAGACTATAATCTGTATATGACACTATATGTATATGACCCACTCACCTTCCACTTCCAGAATTACAGGTTTCGAATAAGCTGTCCCCAAGCTATTCTTTGCCACACATCGGTAGTGACCACCATCTTCCCTTTGAACGTTATGAATCCTTAAGCTGCCCGATTCAAGAATAGCAATCCGTGCATTTTCCTTCCACAACAAAGTGATCAAAATGAGAAAAGAGAAACTATGCTTTATGACAAGGGTGAAGAGCTTTCACAATATGAAGAAATATCATTCCCACTCCCACCTCCAAACACATAGCCCATCACTGCAAAGGGGTGCTGATTTTATTTGTACCCCAAACTCACTCACCTTTATGATATTTTCTCCTTTGATCCATGATACCGAAGGCTTTGGATTTCCCATTGTAGTACATGGGAAAACAGCTTTCAATCCTTCTATTATTTTCACATTTGAAGGTGGACGGGTTATTTTGGGTTCTAAAATTCAAAAGGTTAAAATGAGATAGAAATCACAACCATCTATTCAAATATCACATGCCTATAGAATTTTCCCTCTCACTACTTATGTTATCAGTATTGATTTTACAGATAAGTGGAACAGGAATATCAGGTTTAAATCAAGTGTTGGGTTAAACAACTGTAAAGTAGAGGATGGGCAGAGTTTTCAATCACACTTACCTGTATATCCTAACCCATAGCGTTTAGTGCACTCTCTGGGAGGTTCAAAGGTTAATAAGCATTTTGCACCCAACATGCTGGGTACTCATTTTACTGACCTCAGAAGGACAGAAGGCTGAGTCAACCTTGATGCCCAGGCAGGATCAAACTCACAATATTTTGGCTCCAGTACATTTTAACTACTGCACCACCAGAGCTTTTCAATTAAATAATGAAGGAAATTTGCATAGTGAATTCAAATAAACAGATCAGAATACCTACATTTATTTGACAGTGGATCTCTTGTAAAGTTATATAAAGAAATATGTGTGTACTGTATGTTCCTGCCCTTTAGGTGTGCAATAGTTAGTCCAGAATAAGACTCTATTCATGCCTTTTCGGCACTATTATGGCTTGAGATCAAAGCAGTGAGCTACCTCATCTCACTGTTTCGGAATGGTTCTGTAGTCCTTCTGGGTCCCAGTTTTACTCAAATCTATGCACTGAAATGGTGTTTTCAATACACACTCTTGTGAGTGTAACAGGGTCAGAATACAATGAATGGTGATTAATCAGCATCATGTGATCTTGATTGTATGCCACCAAACTTGACATTCCATAAGACAATTGAAGTATAGGTGTGAAGTAAAATTGAATCCTGCTCCACACTATATATGCCCCTAGAATGGTAGAGAGACTGAATCATGTAACACTATACAATCAAAGAACAAAAGGTTGCCATTTTTTCTTTCACATGAACTAACTTTAATTCAGTACTATGTACATATACTTACTCATTTTCACCTGTAATGCTCCACAGTTTTCTGTTGGTACTCCTACTCCATTGTTTGCATTACAGCAGTATACTCCATCATCAGTGTCTTCCACACTGAGAATTTTTAGAAGCTGACCATTTTCCCTTATACTATACCGCGTGTCAAAGAGCCTGAAATACAAATTTTACTTTTTCAGCTCCCTTCTTATCCCTTCTTATATTAGCTTTGTAAAATCCGGTTCTCAAGAAGAGTACTCAATATTTGGAAACTGCTTAAGGAATTATCAGACAGATCCGTTACTTAGTTTTTCAAACACAATAAAATGTATCATGTTAACTGTAGTGCTAAACCAGGCATTTGCAACCTATGGCCCATGGGCCAGACCCAGTCCCCGACCCCAATTCATTGGCCCCTGATGCCTTTGCCGCTCCTGGAAGCAGAAGTAAAATGCATTCTGCACATATGTGGCACGCATTTTACTTCCGCTTCCGGGTGGAAGGAACCACATGACTGGCCCAATCAGTTCCCCAGGAGGTTTGGTCAGGCCCACAGCCTGAAAATATTGAGTATCGCTGTGCTAAGCTGTCTTTAGCAATGGGTTAAAATTCTCAAAACATGTTTGATAGAAATAATTTTGGACTCTTGATACATTTAATTGTGTGGGCAAAGATATATTTAATTGATATAACTAAATGTAAGCATATAATTTATCATTCTAGGTCACTTCAGAGTACATCACATCAAACCTGCCCCTGACATTCTTATCGCACAATTTAATCAAAATTAAAGACTAAATTAGTCTAAAATGTTGGCCAGAATAATGTGATATGAAATGGGGTGGGAATTCTTCCCAATAAGGGTTTTTTAGAAGCAATAGCATCTTTGCAGTAAGGTTAGGAGTTACTGTCTGCTGTCAAGTGCTGAAATGGAAACATTCACTGTTAGCACTAATCACCCCCACCCCCTAAGAAAACAAAATCTAGAAAAGAGAAGGTGTCTTTCTTTTGGGTGGGAAATGCTGAATCAGTTGGGAGATCCTGCAAGATTTCTTATGACATTACTCATAAACCTGCTGACCTTCCAGTCATCAAGTTCAGCATCTTAACTACTAAACCACCACAGTCAGAGACCTGAGTGCTGCATGATAGAGTGAGCTCCAAAACCTGTCCCAGCTCCTGCCAACCTAGCAGTTGGAAAGCAAGAAATTGCAAGTAGATAAAAAGGTACTATTTAGGTAGGAAGGTAAACAGCATTTCGTGCAGCTGATCAGTTGGTGAGTAGTCATGTCTGCAACATGTCCACAGAAACATCTGCAGATGCAGGCAGTGCTGACACTTTGGCTATAAACAGAGATGAGCACCAAACCCTAGAGTCAGATATGACTGGCTTGCGAGCAAGGGCAACCTCTTCTTTTTTTTACTCTTAAACAAAGCTTGCAGATTGAAATCTTAAATTGGGAAGAAAATGAATTTTTAAAAATCTCTTCAGACAGAATAAGAAGCTGTGAGATTCATATCATTAATTTATAACATTTTTTCACAAATACATGTATTCTGTAGCAATTTCCATCTCACATAGACTGGGTGCACTTTTTTCCCCCTGAGAGCTCTGCTGCATGTTTGGCAAATATGAATGCTACTGCTCACATCCTGAAAATGTAAAATTGGGAAAGTGTACACTAAAATGCAAAACAAATACACTTCTCTCATATCCTTACCTACCTGTACAGCTTGCTGTGTCAAATGAATAGAGACTTAGAATAGAGAATAATAATAACTGGTGGCCAAATATTTTTAGACAGTATTTTATATATTTAAGAGTGACATGTTGCTAATGAATGTTTGGAGATAACCATATCCTCATCTCTTTTGTGCACATAATTCTTACCGTATAGGAATGTTATTACGTGTCCAGGTAACCTCTGCTTGGGGAAAAGCCTCTACTACGCACTCAAAAGTAGCTTCCTCTTCAACAAGTGCATCCACAGTTTCTAGAGGAGTGGTAATAATGGGAGCTGCAGTCAGAAGAAAAAGGTAATGAGGCTGAATTAAGGATATTCTTTTATCTTCATGGTAGAATCTTTATTGTACTTTCCTGAGTAACCTCAGCTTACACATATAAACATGACTTCTCATGGGGAGGAATAGGCAAGAGAGAAGAATGTCATCAAGCTCCCTAGACCCGTCTTCTGTTTGCTTTGCTCTACCCTGATCAGTTGGATCAACCTAGACCAGTGATGATGAACCTTGACACCCCAGGTGTTTTTGGACCTCAATTCCTAGACACCCTGATCATCAGGAGTACTGATTTGGGCTTCTGGTAATTGAAGCCCAAGAACACCTGGAATTCCAAGGTTCACCATCACTGACCTAGACTGATACTGTTAGGGTTGCTGTTGTCACTTCCTTCTCCTGTTCTCTTGACTACCTATGACTAAGGACAGTGAATCCACAGTTTATCTTGCTGCTTAGCTAACTAAGAACATAAGAACAGCCTTGCTGGAGCAGGCCACAGCCCACCCAGTCCAGCATTCTGTTTCACACAGTGGCTCACCATTTGCTTCAGGGTATTCCCAAGCAGATGCCTTCACCTGCTTAGGATTCCCTAGAAATGGCATTGAGAGATATCCTGCCTATCTCTCCAACCCGGAGGTTGTCCTTAGGTATCCATAATTATAGCCATTGATACCCTTGTCCTCCATTAACTTGTCTAATCCTTTCTTAAAGCTGTCAAGACTGACAGCTGTCACCACTTCTTCTGGCAGGGAGTTCCATAGACCAGTGATCCTCTGGGTGAAAAAGTACTTTCTCTTATTTGTTTGAGAACTAGTACCCAAAAGTTTCATGGAGTGCCCCCTAGTTCTAGTGTTGTGCGACAGGGAAAACAGTTTTTCCGTATCTACTTTGTCCACACCATGCATGATTTTATAAATTTCAATCAGGTCACCTCTTAGACATCGTCATTCAAGAGTGAAGAGGCCCAACCGTTGCAGCCTCAGATAGTAAGGAAGGTGTTCCAGTCCCCTAATCATTCTGGTTCTAACAATCTTGAACTCATTTAAACGAATGCCTAGCTCAGTGGTGGTGAACCTATGGCACGCGTGCCAGAGGTGGCACTCAGAGCCATCTCTGTGGGCTCCCTGCACAGTCACCCCAGCACGGAGTTTGCCCCACCCCTCTACCCAACAGCCCCATGGGAGTGCTTCCTCCCTCCTCCAGCACTGAGTTTGACCCACCCCTCTGCCCAGCAGCCCAATGGGAGTGTTGCCTTCCTCCCCTGTTGCTGTGTTGGTACTTTGTGATAAATAAGTGAGTTTTGGGTTGCAGTTTAGGCACTTGGTCTCGAAAAGGTTCACCATCACTGGCCTAGCTCTTAGCCATCAGATGGTTACTTGTGCAAGACAAATCTTAGACATTTATAAGCCAAAACTAGTTATAAGCAAATTGAAAGTAATCAAGAATAAGAATGAGAAGTATAACTGAAGACTCGTTCAAAAGCTTTTCTGAAACCATAGCTTGCAAAATGAGTGCTATGCAGACCTTGGCTAAGACAGTTCAGAGAATGTTTTGCAGTGTTCGACAACTGCTTTTACCAATGTACTTCCTTCCAGATGTGCTGCAAGCCAAGTTCTGTCATCCACTAATAGTATGACACTGCTCTTAGGTATCTTGTAGCTTCTCTCAAGTTTCAAGATTTCTCTTGCCCAAGCTGGATTTTCTGAACTTTTGCCAAATTTCTTTGTTGGCAAACCCTCAGAAAGAGACTTATTCTGCAACAACACCGCAGAATAGCACACACCCAATTCAGTATCCTTTGGCAGCACAGCACACATTGTGATACAAATAGTCAGTAAATGTCTCTCTATGTGATATGATGGCTGAACATGGCTTTCGAGAACTATAAATACTTTTATATCATGTCATAAAACTATGGATGGATGGAGATCAAGAGGGCATCTCCTATGAATTGTTTTCCTCTACATGGTACTCTTGGCACATACAACTGTCATCTGAGCAACTGTTTCAGTGTATGTCTTCCAAGGGCATCCACCCAGTTTAAAAGCTATTGTTGACAGCTGTGTTGGCACTTTCTTTGCCGCACACCACTGGGAACACTGCAAGGGGTGAAAAGAATTCCCCTGACCTACACTGAATGTTAAAATACAAACCCACCCACGGCATGACAAAGACTAAACAATGTGAATTCAAGCCAAGGATTAAAACTCCTGTCTTTTAGTCAGATCGAACGGTGGACTAGCCAGAGGCCTAGGGGGCTGGATCTAGCTGCTAATTCAGTTTTAGCTTTCCCTGGCATTAGTACTAAATGCTATAGTTTCACAGGGACTGCAGTGGCTTAGTGGTTAAGATGCTAAAAAGGCTGGAATGTCAGAGTTTGATATCCGAGTACTGCACAATGGAGTGAGCTCCCGTCTCTGTCCCAGCTCCTGCCAAACTAGCAGTTCCAAAGAAAGAAATTGCAAGTAGATAAATAGGTACCACTTCAGTGGGAAGGTAAACAGCTTTCCGTGCACTATGATGTCGAGTCATGCCTGCCACATGTCCACGGAAACATCTGCAGATGCAGACGGCACTGGCTCTTTGGCTGTAAACAGAGATGAGCACTGAACCCTAGAATTTAATACTATCGAGCAAGGGCGACCTTTACCTATACCTATAGCTTCATGACTGCAAATCATTGCAAGACTTCTTCTGGCCATATGGGCTCAGGTCTATGACTCTCATGGCTGGAGCTAGAGAACCCACTTGGGATGGGGATTTTATTTTAGGAATAATATTAAGATTCTGTGAGCATTGCTGACTGCCTTCAACTGAACTTATACACACACATACCATATATACTCAAGTATAACCTGAGTTTTTTAGTCCCCAAAATGAGCCCCCAAAAGGGGACATGGCTTATACTCAGGTCAGTGACCACAAGTGTCCCTAGACCACACCAGATTGAGATGCACCAACAATTTAATTAATTTTACCATATTTTCATGTATTTTAATTATTGAAACTCACTAGCAGCTGCTGCATTTCCCACCCTAGGCTGTGTTTTCAGGTCAAAATTAGGTACCTCGGCTTATATTCAAGTTGACTTATATTCGAGTATATACGGTACCTTCCAAAATACTTCAGTGTGAAGTAATTCCTATATTAGCAGAAAACTTCCTCAGCTGTAAAAAGTAAAGTTCTAGTATAAATATGTAATTGCAAAAGTTTGACCAGCATATTTAAACACTACAGTTTGGCTATAGGTTCTTGGTTTTAAAAGCGACTTTGTAAGGAATCTAATCATGCTGTGCTGTCCACTGCTTAATAAATGGCATGACACATGAATGCAAAACATTAGCAATGAGTTAATTTCCAGGATTACAAAAGCTGATACCACAATAAAATGAATGGTATTCATTCCCCTCACCCCCTATCTCTTTCTACAGATGAGTTGCTCTCTCTCAAATCCCCAAACTGGATTTCTTCACTGTAAAAGCAACATCATGTCATGTGTATATGGATCATCATAAGTCATAAGAGGTTGTTAGAGCATACACAAGAAGAAACTAACAGTGACGTATACTGCTTTTAGAGATATCTAGCTCCATAATGATTTTAAAATACAGAACATTTGTGAGAGAACACTTAACTCAAAGCACTTCATCATTGTGTATAAAATATACAGGGATAGCTGAATCTATCTCTCTACCTATCTGTCTGGAATAGATAAAACAATGTATTCACTTATAAATCTGAAAGTCTGAACCTTTTTAGTTAAAAAATACATACTTACATGTTTTCTATCAAGATATATATTCTCTCAAAATACAGTTTTTAAAAATCAGATTCACTTTTTAAGAAACAACAACTGTATCAGAGCAGTCACTGAAACGCAAGCCCTTATAGATAAAGAACAATGGAAACTTATCAGGAAGTAAATCCTACTGAACTCTGTGGAACCCATTAGACATATAGTAGATTTCATGGAAATAAGACACACTGAATATAGTTGGAATTGTTTCTGAGGAAACATGCATAATATTGTGCTGTAAATTTCAATCTGCAATGAGTTCAGGAGTTACTGATTCTTTATTTATTTATTTTTCTGATTTATATTGCCGCCCAACTTCTAAGACTCTGGGCAGCTCACAGAAAATAAAACCAATCACATTTCAAAAACTAATAAAAACACCATTAAAACTGCCACCAAAAATTCCTCCGACCCCTACAGATTAAAAGAGATTAAAAGAGGGAGAGAGTGTTCTTACTAAATCATCCAACAGGCAGGGGTCACCACATCGCTGGTGCAATGATGCTAATGAATTAACTGATCCCAGCTAATTAACTGATAATGCCAGTTAATATTGAAACTAGCAAAAAATCTAATTCTACAGAAGTCCCAATTTCTATCTAGAGTAAGTATCTTTTTTCATCTAATCCTATGCATGTTTACTCATAAATCCCACTGAATTTATTTCCTAGTAGGTGTTCACAGGATGCAAAATTTATTCTAACATTTTTAAGATGTTTGGCTAAATATGTCCTGTTAAAAGTAGAATAAAGCAGTTTCAATAATTTCACTTGTGCATGGCATAATACACAGGCTAAACTGACTTCCCACACAAACAGCTGAGAGGTATCCCTTACCCATCGGAGCACAGTTTATGTACAACAATTTGTATACAACAGCAGAATTGGTTCTTTCAGAGTCCACTTTCAAAGAAATGCAAGTGGAAGGAGTTCATTCATAACAGATCCCAGTGGTTTATATCTTTCCCCCATTGCCTGGTACCCCGAGGCAATAGCATAAACATATAACCAGAGGCAAAAAGAAGATGTATGTTATTTACACCAACCTTTAGGGAGTCTGTCAGCTAAGCTGAAGTCTGCTAGAGTGAAGATATGTACGAGTGGAATGTTGAGCAAGTATTTCATTATTAATCCAAGGATGGGGAGAAAGGGATCCATCTTCTTTAATCAAAGGCAGGCATATTTCTTCCTGGCTGCTTAATTTTAAAGCATGCTTTGTTGCAAACTTCCTCTGAGCCACTGACTCTGTGGGTTCTAAGTATAATCAGGAATTCTCAGACTTGGCTGCTGTGATGGACATGACCAGCTGGTCTGCTTCCACTTCGGTCAGTATCAAAACGTGTGGACTCGTGAAACAAGAGAACGTAAATCCCTTTAGAATTCCTTTTGGGCAAACAGTGAAGAGCACAATGCCTCCATGCCTTTCGAAAATAATAGCTTGATACAGAAAGTATTTGGCCTCTACTTCAGACAAGGAAGACTTTCTTCTTTTGTGTCCCAATCAAAGCTTGGACTGCCAAAATGAAGCCACTTCCTTTGCTTTGTCGTTGCCCAAACCCAAGTCCTCATCAGTGCATGCCACTGACAGCAATCAGCAGACCAGTAAATGAGTTGGATTCTGTATCTCTTCACACTCACACCATGTGTTATTGTCCACCAGCAGCCCCCACTTGAGCATGCTGGTCTTGCATTTATGGATTCCAACCCTCAGCCTATCCAGGATCCTCCAAGTGATGTAGGGAAGATTGTGATCCTCAATTATATCCTCCTTTAATGTTGTTTCCTGTTGAGTGAGCTCCTTCCTCCAACTTCTAATTTGGTTTTGCTCTTGTGTACCCTCAAGAATGTTTGTTTTTGCCATAAAGCTCTTCCTGGATCTGAGCCGGTGGACTTGAGGCTTATATCCATTCAGAGGGTGTCGAGTGTCAATCTCTTGCTTAGTTCTCTCAGCGTCCACTGCTACGTCTCTCCTGATCTTGTAGATGGAGTGATACCAACAAGAGGATATATTTTCTCAACTGGTGTATATTTGAGGCATCCTGTCACTATACACATGGCTTCATTAACAGCAATGTCAACTTGTTTTGCATGTATGGATCTCCATACTAGAGCAGCATACTCTTCTGCAGAGACACTCAGGGCCAAAGCTGATGTGCGCAGCGTGAATTGTTGAGTTCCCCATTTATAGTTTGTGAGTTTCCTGATGATATTGTTCCTTGTACTAATTTGGCTTTTGCATGCAGTAATACTGGATATGAGTGGGAGAAGGCTTTACTGCCTAATGTGATTGTCTTTTACCACTAACCTATATTGTAAAGTTATTTTCTGCCTCTGGCATTTGAGATACCCCTCTCCTTCTTGTTTGTTCCTGTTTCCATTGTTTTCTCGATAGTATTCTTATTTCTCTGACCTTCCATCAAGCATGTAGAGGGTCTACCCCTTCCACATGCTAGAGACTTCATTCTCCCCGGGTTTTTCTTCTGAATATAACTATAAATGGTAACTGAAAGTAAAGATACATTTTTCTAATGAAAATGCTTCTAGAATACTTTTATCTTGCAAAGTACTAGATAGATAGATAGATAGATAGATAGATAGATAGATAGATAGATAGATAGATAGATAGATAGATAGATAGATAGATAGATCTTTATTGTCATTGTCCTGCACAGAACAATGAGATTGGGGGGGGGGGACACTTATCGACCCAACAAAACCTAAACAAAATACAACTATACAAAATTATCAACATACTCCCATCCCACATATACACATTTAACCCCTAAAAAGCTCTAAAACTCTAAAAACTATATACAGAAGCTCCCTCATAGACTGCATTGCACTGCATTCAAAGCCAGAACTGCTTTTGGGTAGAAACTATTTCTCAAGCGGCTGGTCCTGGTCTTTATGACTCTATACCTTCTTCTAGAAGGCAGAAGCTGAAAGAGATCATTTCCAGGGTGCGTACTATCTTGTGCAATCTCTACAGCTTTCTTATAACACCTGGTGGCATAGATTTGATCTAGAGTGGGTAGAGTACACCAAATTATCCCCTCTGCAGTCTTTACGACCCTGTACAGCATTGTTCTTTCCCTAGCTGTACAACTCCCAAACCATACACACAGACCATAGGTTAACACACTCTCTATGGTACAGTGGTAGAATGCCAACAGCAGGTCCTTTGAAAGATTGTTCTTCCTAAGGATTCTCAAGAAGTATAACCTTTGCTGTGCTCTCTTTATCAGATCTTTGGTGTTTGCTCCCCATGTTAGATCATTCCTCAACTCCATTCCCAGAAATCGAAACACTGAGACCTGTTCCACACAATTCCCTTCAATAATAAGTGGCTGGATGTTCAATTTGCATTTTCCTCCTTCCTGTAAGCCGACTCCCCCTCCCCAGCAGTAATCAGACCAACCACCATTGTGTTGTCTGCAAACTTGATGATCTTATTGCTGTTTGTGTGGTAAAAAGAAACTGAAGTGGGTGGAACTGCCATGTTTCTGTGCTTTTTTATTTATTTTATAACATATAACATACAACATGTAACATATAACCCTCCACCCACCAACACGCAACACTCAAAAATCTCATCCACTCCCCACCAGGTTAATTATTGCCTGGCCGCTCCCATTTAGGGAATGGGGGGGAGGAGGGAGAGCCTATCCCTTCTATTCTAAATTCCTTCTTTCACTATTCCCCGTCTCCTTCTCTTATTTTTCCTCTATTTTAATTCTTTTGGTCCGTATTCTATTCATATTCCTAAATTGTTAACACTTTCTTGCCTGTCCCTATTTATATTTATATATTATTTTTACTTTTTGGCTTTTGGCTTTATCTTTGCACCAGACAATTCTGCATCCTTTTCTTCTCTTATTTCCCCTCCACTTCCATAACCCAAAGGTTTCTCCCTTTGTTTCTCCCTTGAATGGTCTCTCCCCTTTGCTTGATACTCCTCTTTCCCCATTTGATCCTTCTGAACCTTTTCCATAGAGATTTTTTCCCAGTTTTTCCCAGTTTGGGTCTCCCACTACTATAATTTTTAGTAATTCAAGTTGTCTCATTGCTCTCTTTGGGTCCTCTGCTCTAACCACCTTCCCATCATGAAATATCTTTAAGAAGATAGGGAAACCCCATTGATATCTTATATTGCAATTAAACAAAATTTCAGTTATCGGCTTCATCTGTTCTCCATTAAATAGTCTCATTACTTAAATCATGATATACTTGTACTTTTACTTCTCCTATCTTTAATGCAGAGTCACCATGCTTCCTTAAATAGTCCATTACTTGATCTTTTTTTATAACCTGATACAAAAGTAATTATCATATCTCTGGGGCGTTAACCTCTCTTGAAACCAACCTTAAAAATTGCTTCGATCTCTTCTTCTTTAATTGGGCCAGAGTCCAAAGCAAAGGTATGTAACCATTTAACCACTTCAATTTTTAAATTGTCTTTATCCATGTCGGGGGGGGGGGGGGACTTAATCCTGATGTTTTTCTTTTTCAACTGATCCTGTAGCTTCTCCAATTGCTTAAATCTTTTGTCCATAGTATTTTCATGCCTAACTGCAATCTCCACCAAGTCCTTCACCTCTGACTCCAAAGTATTGGTTCTCATGTTTAATCCAGGAATTGATTTTTCCAGAGATTGCATTTCCTCTCTGACCACCTCTTTAACAAACTGTTTAATTTCTTTTTTTATCTTCATTAGATTTTGTAGTTATAAAGTCTTTTAATTCCAACAGAATCAGATCTCCACTCGGTTTTTCCTTAGAGGGTAGTCTTGCATCCATATTTTCAGATTCTTCTTTGTTTATTGCATACCTGTCAACTTTTGGATTTGAAAATAAGGGAAATTTTGGCCACACCCCGCTGTGGGTGTGGCCAAATCTGTGGGCATGGCCGAATATAGCCATGTGACTTGCTGGGCTCTAGTCATGCCTGCCACATGGCCATGAAAATGTCTGCAAACACAGACAGCACTGCCTCTTTGGCTGTAAATGGAGATGAGCACTGCACCCTACAGTTGGATATGACTGGCAGATTTTACTTTCTTAGGATCAAAGATCTCTGCAGATGGTGATTGCAGCCATGAAATAAAAAGGCAGCTGATGCTTGGGAAACAAGCTATGAGAAACCTGGGGAATATAGTTAAAAGTAGAGGCATCACCTTGCTAACAAAAAATTGCATAGTCAAAGAAATGGTATTCCTGGTGGTAATGTATGGGTGTGAGAGCTGGACCATTAGGAAAGCTGAGTTCAGAAAAATAGATGCCTTTGAAATGTGGTGTTAGAAATAGGTTGATCCTAGAAGAAATCATCCACGACTGCTCATTAAAGGTCAAATAGTAAAGATGACGCTAAAGTACTTCAGACATCAAATGAGAAGGGATGACTCACTTGAGAAGGCCTTGATGCTGGGAAAGGTGAAGGAGAAAAGAAGGGGGTGGCCAAAAATAAGATGGCTAGATGGTATTGTAGATGCAATGGGCACAAAGCTGTGTGGGCCAAAGAACCCTTTCCCCATCTTCTTGGGGGACTTTTGTTTTCTTTCTTGTTTACTTAGTGGCTTAAGTGAATAAGATGCTGACTGGGAGGCAGAAGGTCAGCAGTTTGATTCCTGAGTACTGCAGGATGGAATGAGCTCCCGTCTTTGTCCCAGCTCCTGCCATCCTAGCAGTTGAAAAGCAAGAAATTGCAAGTAGATAATTAGGGACCACTTTGGTGGGAAGGTAACAGCATTCCATGCGCTCTGGTGTCTAGTCATGCCTGCCACATGACCACAGAAACGTCTGCAGATGCAGACAATGCTGGCTCTTCGGCTTTGAAACAGAGATTAGCACTGAACCCTAGAGTCGGATATGACTGGCTTTCAAGCAAGGGAAACATTCACATTCATCAAGAATCCTCAGTTTTCAGAATAACTACATTAAGCATAGAATGAGCTGAGTTTTAACTCAGAAGTCAGGCAAAATAAAATAAAAATAAAATAAACACAGTCATAGGCAAAGAACAAATGCATGAAGTCAGAGGCTGAGGGATTCACAAGGGATCAAGCTATCAAATAGAACCAGAGGCACTAGCCTCGAGTGAAAGAGAGCCTGCTGGATATTTCAAGGAGAGACTAGGCATTAAAGTACTGAAAAGGTAGCTGGAATAGGGACTGATATGAAATAAAATTATTTAGCATAAAGGCAATTTTGGGACAAGCCAAGGCAGCAGGAAAAAATAGATATACTGTAAAGGCAAAAGAAGATGACAATCAGATCCAATCCTTGCTCATCTCAATATTCTTCAAAATGAATGTACCTGTGTTACACAATGCTCCCCTCCCCTTTCACTCTCTCTCTCTCTCTTTGGAAAGGAATGCAGGCAAAGCATCCAAGCAGAGCAAAACCATTCAGGTGGTGGTGGTGGCTTTCTCTCTCTCTCTCTTCCATCTTCTCCCCCCCCCCCTCCTGCCTCGACTCCCCCATCCCCCTTTCCTTATCAGCAATTCTGATCGCAACATCTCACACAAATTCCTACCCACCCACCCACCTACCTTGAGTTTCCCCCTTGCGGAGCTTCTCGCTGCCGGTGCGTCAAGTTTTGCAGCACTTTGACGACGCCCAGGCCAAGCCCCCTTTTGCAGTTTTTTAAGCAACTCTCTCTCAGTCATGCTCAGGGCCAGGCTCAACGGAGAAGCTCTGACTGACTGTGGTCAGTCTCAGACCCAAAGAGAACTTCTCTCACTCAACTGCCTGCCTGCAGTAAGGTGTTTGAATTTCGTTCGTGTGCACGCGATTTCCCACGCATGCGCACCAGTCTCTATCGAACTCCCCCGATACTGGCTGTTGCAAGTCTCTCCGCCCCCCCCCCCCCAATAGCTCCTGAGTCCTGGAGCTCCATGGCAGTCGCGGTCAGCGTTTGTGAGGCGCTGTGTTAAACATAAGTATAAATATAAATAAATAAATAAATAAATATAAAATACGGGACATTTATTGGGGTAGGAAAAAATGGGTGGGGGTGGGAAATGGGGGTAAAATACGTGGCTTTCCTGGGCAATACGGGATGGTTGACAGGTATGTTATTGGGCTGTCATCTGTGCTGACAAGACGTCTATATGCTTTATCAGATACAGTCTCTTTTTTCCAGACTCTCCTCTTCATTTATTTTGATCCACCACTGCTGCAGTAGCTCTTGTAAAAAAAAGTCTCTTACTGTTATCTCTCTTCCAGTACCTGATATTATTTGCTCAGCAACTTGCAGCTATCAATAGTCCACAAATATTTTTCCACCAGCTACTAAGAGACTGCAGTTTTATTTTGATTTACAACCACAAAGCTTTATCTTATCACAAAAAGCACCTGGCTTCGTGCCAGCTCTGTCGGCCCAGCCCAATATGGCGGTTCCTCTCTCTGAAATTAGGACAGCAACAAAAAGAAACAGCCTTAGTGGATAAACTGTAAACTGTGAACTTTTCTAAACCAATCTTGTATGAAGCCTTTTCCTCCAAAATTGTATCAGAGGTAAAGAGGTGAAAAAGAAAGACTTCACAGCAACAAAAGGGAGATGGCAGGTCTATTGCTTTAAAAGCCTTGCAGCCAAAGGCCCTCTGCTTCTTAGCACTTTTCTCTCCGGTATTTTTCAACCGAAGATTTATCAGCAAATAGTTTTTCAACAGGACCTTCAACACCTCCCACAGTACCCTATCATCCAAAGGACTGCAGTAGCTATCTTTTGGCAAGTTCCATGGTACTTTTAACCCAAATAGGACCTTTTTTCTTTGTCTGGAGAAGGAGATGACAGAAATCACTCCAACCAGCTACCTTAGGCTCCTCCCTCCTCCTCTGTGCTTTTTTTACCTCATATTGTGCTAACTTTGGCTTTGGCTGAGTGGGCGGTATAAAAATTTAACAATAAATAAATAAATAAATAAAAAACTAAGAGGAATAACCCAAATCTCCAATAGGTTATGGGCCCAGACTAAGTAGTATGGCTCAGAGAGATAGCTAAACAGGGTTTTTTTGTGTGGAGTGGGGTTGTGGGGGGGAAGTAATTGTGTCCTAAGTATTGTGACCTCCCCAACTAAACCACACACTTGCTAAAAAGAGGTGTTGGTTATTTTTGATTTTCTTTTGTCTGATATCAGTAACCAAACTCACTCAGAAATGCAGTGGTACCCTATAGAATGAAATTACTGTGTTCCATGGGACCTTTCGTTCGATTACATTTTTGTAGTACGAAGCACATTTTCCCATAGGGATGAATTAAAAACCCAAACTTCTGCTCCAGACCTTATAAATATAGGGGAAAAATATCCCAAACCACGAGAGCACACATTAAAAAGTTAAAAACATCTACCTACCTTGCCACTCAAATGTGTAGTGCTGAAACGCAGTGGCAGAATTGTGCACTTTTTTCAGCTGCATTTGCAGCCTCGATGGCAGCGGTGGGGCGAGGGAGGGTTTTTGCTTTCTTTTAGGCCCCAAAAATTTGCCATTTACATCACTTCCAGTTTCTCCATGGTACTTCTGGTTTCTGTTTTTGATCCTCCAAGGCTTCCCTTGGCTGGGGGGACCTTAGGAGAGCATTTTTGTGCCATTTTTTAAAAAGTAGGTGTTTTTTTGACATCACAATATTCCATTTTCAGCACTAAAAACACACCTAATGTTTTTTAAAATGGTGCAAAAATGTTCTCCAAAGCCCAGCTATAATCAGGTTACACGATCCTAATTGGGCAGATGGACCCTCCAACACCAGTACCTCTATCTTACCCGGATTCAGTCGCAGCTTGTTAGCTCTGGTCCATTCCACTACTGCGGCCAGGCAGTCATCCAAGCACCTAGCCGCTCCCATTGCTGATGATATGAAGGAGAAATAGAGTTGTGTGTCATCCGCATATTGATGACAACACTCCAAATCTCCAGATGATCTCTCCCAGTGGTTTCACATATATGTTAAATAGCATAGGGGAAATAATCGATCCTGTGAAACCTCCATTGGAGTATACACAGGGCCAACAGACTTTTCCCAAGCTGAACCTCTGAGGACGATCACCAAGGAAGAAGCGGAACTACTGCATCACAGAGCCCCGAACTCCTAACTCAGTCGTCCCAGGAGGATACCATGATCAATGGTTTCAAAAGCCACTGAGAGGTCCAGGAGTGCCAGGATGGATGATGCCCTCCGGTCTGCCTCCTGCAACAGATCATCTTGCAGTGCAACCAATGTGGTTTCAGTGCTGTGACAAGGCCTGAAGCCCAACTGGGATGGGTCCAAGCAGTTGGCTTCATCCAAGAGCTCCTGCAGTTGATCTGCCACTGCTCTCTCGATCATCTTACTCAAAAAAGGGATATTCGCCATGGGTCTATAGTTATCCAAGACATCCATGGCAAGGTTTGGTTTTTTCAGGAGAGGGTGTATAATTGTCTCCTTTAGTTTAGAGAGCACAACACCCTCCACCAAGGAGGCATTGATGATGTTTATTAGCCACTCCCCTATTCATTTAGCTGACTTTAAAAGCCAGGGTGGGCAAGGATCGAAACGAGAGGTCATGGGGTTACAATATGCAAGAGCCTTGTCTAGCTCCACAAGAGACGCAAGCCGAAACTGATCCCAGGAAGTCCGGATGGAGATCTCGCTGGACATCCCATCCAGATTAACTGCAGGAACTGTGGAATCAAGACCCCGGCGGATGATCTCCACCTTTGATTTAAAGTGGGATGCGAATAAATCACAGGACAGTTGGGATTGTTGAGGGCCTACAGAATGGCCAGCTATGAGGCTAGAAATTATTTTGTATAATTCAGCCTGTCTATTAGTAGCATGCACATCGCATAATATGTCTTCCTGGCCTTCCTTACAGCTTGCTGATACAACGAATAGGCCCTCCTCAAATGCCCAAGGCTCTCATATGATGGGACCTATCTCCATCTGCTCTCTAGTCTTTTCCTATGTTGCTTCATCACTCAGAGTTCCTCCGTGAACCACAGGGAAAACTGAGCTCTGCCGAGCAATTGAAAGTGTACATTCCTAACTATCCAAAATGGCTGATGGTTAAATTCAAATCTAGTTACAGTATGTTGGAAATTGTTTAGGAAAACAGTGATCCTTCTTAGCTTTGTGCTGGCATAGTGGCTATTAGTGTGGGCTGGCAGAGGTTTGGAATTGGCACGACTCAGCTTCTCCCTTGTCTATCTCCTTTACTTCTACCTTTTTCGTTCTTCTATTGGATGATTTCAGTCAGCATCGTAACTATCCCACGAGATGCAGTTGTGCGGGCATAAAATTCTTCTACCCATTCACATCCTCCCGACCTAATGGTATCTCTGTCTTTGGATCACACTGCCTGCCTAATGTTGTTGTTGTTCAGTCGCACAGTCGGTTCCGTCCCTTTGCGACCCTATGGACCATTGCTCTCCAGGCGCCTCTGTCCTCCACCATCCCCCTCAGCCCTCCCAGCTCTGTGCCCATTGTGTCTACAATGCCATCTAGCCATCTCATCCTTGGCCTCCCCCTTCTTCTTTTGCCCTCCACCTTTCCCAACATCAATGCCTTCTCAAGTGAATCCTCCCTTCTCATTTGATGTCCAAAGTATTTTAGCTTCATCTTTACTATTTGACCTTCCAATGAGCAGTCAGGGTTAATTTCTTCTAAGATTGACCTATTTGTTCTCCTCGCTGTCCAGGGGACTCTCAAAACCCTCCTCCAACAGCACATTTCAAAGGCATCTATTCTTCTGCGTTCAGCCTTCCTAATTGTCCAGCTCTCACATCCGTACATTACTACTGGGAAAACCATTGCTTTGACTATTCTAATTTTTGTTTTCAGTGTGATGTTTCTGCTTTTCACTATGTTCCCCAGGTTTCTCATTGCTTGTCTCCCAAGAATCAGTCGCCTTTTTATTTCATGGCTACAATCCCCATCTGCAGTGATCTTTGATCCGAAGAAAGTAAAATCTGTCACTGCTTCTACTTCTTCCCCATCTATTTTCCAGGAACTGATTGGGCCTGTTGCCATTATCTTGGTTTTCTTGATATTTAGTCTCAAGCCAGCTTTTGCACTCTCCTCCTTCAGCCCAATCAAGAGATTCTTTAGGTCTTCCTCACTTTCTGCCATTAGGGTGGTATCGTCTGCATATCTCAGATTGTTGATGTTTCTCCCAGCGATTTTAATCCCATATTGTGATTCCTCCATCCCTGCACTGCACATTATGTGCTCTGTGTATAGGTTGAATAGACATGGTGACAAAATGCAGCCTTGTCTTACTCCTTTTCCTATTCCAAACCACTCTGTCATTCCATGTTCTGTCCTAACTGTTGCTTCTTGGTTCATGTACAGATTTCTCAGGAGGCATATGAGGTGCTCTGGTATTCCCATCTCTTTAATTACTTGCCACATCTTGTTGTGGTCCACACAGTCAAATGCCTTAGTGTAGTCAATAAAACAAAAGTAAACTTGTTTCTGGTATTCCTTTGTTTTCTCCATGATCCAGCGTATGTTGGCAATGTGGTCTCTAGTCCCCCTGCCTCTTCTGAAACCTGCCTGCACCTCTGGTAGTTCTCTTTCCACATGCTGCTGAAGTCTATCCTGTATTATCTTGAGCATCACCTTACTGGCGTGTGGGATGAGCGCGATTGTTCGATAATTTGAACATTCTTTGGCATTGCCCTTTTTTGGGATTGGGACGTATACTGATCTTTTCCAATCCTGTGGCCATTGTTTTGTTTTCCAAATCTGTTGGCATATTGAATGCAGTAATTTGACGCCGTCATCTTTTAGCGCTTTGAAAAATTCAACTGGGATACCATCATCTCCACTAGCTTTGTTGTTTGCAGTGCTCTTTAGGGCCTTTATGACTTCGCTCTCCAGGATGTCTGGCTCAAGTTCTACTTCTTCATCATTGTGATTGTCAGGAGTGTTGAGGTCCTTTTTGTAGAGTTCCTCTGTGTACTCTTTCCATCTTTTCTTAATTTCTTCTGCATCAGCTAGCTCCTTTCCTTCTTTGTCCCTTATCATGGTCATTTTTGCTTTAAATGTTCCCTTAATTTCCCCGATTTTTTTGAAAAGATCTCTGGTTCTGCCTCTTTTGTTGTTTTCCTCCATTTCTCTGCACTGTTCTTTTAGGTAGTTTTCCTTATCTCTCCTTGCTTTTCTTTGAAATTCTGTGTTCAAATGATTGTAGTTTTTCCTTTCTCCTTTGACTTTTGCGTTCCTTCTTTCCTCTGCTATTTTAAGAGCCTCATCAGACAACCACTTTGCTTTCTTACTCTTCTTTTCTTTTGGTATGGTTTTCTTTGCTGCTTCCTGCATGATGTCCCTCATCTCTGTCCATAATTCTTCTGGCACTCTATCTATTGAGTCTAAACCATTGAATCTGTTCATCACCTCCACCGCGTATTATTTAGGGATGCTGTCTAGGTGATATCTTTCTGGTCTCCGTGTTTTCCTTATTTTCTTTAGTCTAAGCCTGAATTTTGCGATCAATAGGTTGTGATCTGAGCCACAGTCTGCTCCAGGTCTTGTTTTTGCTGACTGTATGGAGGTTCTCCATCTTTGGCTGCAGAGTATGTAGTCAATCTGGTTTCGGTGTTGGCCATCTGGTGATGTCCATGTGTAAAGTCGCCTCTTGTGTTGCTGGAAGAGAGTGTTTGCTATGACCAGTGCGTTCTCTTGGCAGAACTCTATCAATCTTTGCCCTGCTTCATTCTGTACTCCAAGACCAAATTTGCCTGTTATTCCCTCCACTTTTTGATTTCCTACTTTGGCATTCCAGTCTCCTAATATAATTTGGACATCATTTCTTGGTGTCTGTTCTATGAGGTGTTGTACGTCCTCATAGAACTGGTCCATTGTGGCTTCATCTGCACCCGTGGTTGGTGCGTATATTTGGATCACAGTGACATTGAAAGGTTTGCCTTGAATTCTGACTGACATCATTCTGTCACTTTTGAGATTGTATCCCATTACTGCTTTTCTCACTCTTTTATTGACAATTATGGCTACTCCATTTCTTCTAAGGTTTTCTTGTCCACAGTAGTAGATATGATGGTTTCCAGAGCTGAATTCACCCATCCCTGTCCATTTTAGCTCACTGATGCCCAAGATGTCAATGCTTATTCTTTCCATCTCACTTTTTACCACTTCCAGTTTTCCTTGGTTCATTGATCTCACATTCCATGTCCCTATGCAGTATTGCTCCTTACAACATTGCATTTCCCCTCCCCCTTTCCTGTCCCTCCCCTTTCTCCCCTCTGTGGTGTTAAGCATCCTGTATCACCTAGCCTGCCCTTTTGTTTTGCCTTTTGTTTTGGTCAATAGGGTTCTCTTGGCAGGATTTGTGGCGTGGTTTGCCGGTGTCTGCGCCATTTTTCTCTCCTCATACATTTTATCACAGTTTTTAAAAGTTTAAAACATTTAAGACAACATATTATCATGCATATTATCACACTTTAAAACACAGTCTCTATGTCAGTTTCTATGTTTAGTCAGTATAAAGTCTCTATGTCAGTTGCTATATTAGGTCTTCTACATTTGCATATCTGCTACTTATCCTTTGCCTGGGACTCTGGCTCTCCTCCTCTTCCTCACCCCCCCCCCCGGCTGGGGGTGGCTGTCCGGCGGCGGCGGCAGCAGGCCCCTTTGCCGCTCACCCGGCTCTCCTCCTCTTCCTCACCCCCCGGCTGGGGGTGGTTGTCCGGCGACGGCGGTGGCAGGCCCCTTTGCCGCTCGCCTGGCTCTCCTCTTCCTCCTCCTCCTCACCCCCAGCTGGGGTGGTTGCCCGGCGGCGGCGGCGGCAGGCCCCTTTGCCGCTCGCCCGGCTCTCCTCCTCTTCCTCACTCCCCGGCTGGGGGTGGTTGCCCAGCGGCGGCGGCGGCAGGCCCCTTTGCCGCTCGCCCGGCTCTCCTCCTCCTCCTCCTTCTCACCTCCGGCTGGGGTGGTTGCCCAGCGGCGGCGGCGGCAGGCCCCATTGCCGCTCGCCCGGCTCTCCTCCTCTTCCTCACCCCCCGGCTGGGGGTGGTTGTCTGGCGGCGGCGGCAGGCCCCTTTGCCGCTCGCCCGGCTCTCCTCCTCTTCCTCACTCCCCGGCTGGGGGTGGTTGCCCAGCGGCGGCGGCGGCAGGCCCCTTTGCCGCTCGCCCGGCTCTCCTCCTCCTCCTCCTTCTCACCTCCGGCTGGGGTGGTTGCCCAGCGGCGGCGGCAGCAGGCCCCATTGCCGCTCGCCCGGCTCTCCTCCTCTTCCTCACCCCCCGGCTGGGGGTGGTTGTCTGGCGGCGGCGGCAGGCCCCTTTGCCACTCGCCCGGCTCTCCTCCTCCTCCTCACCTCCGGCTGGGGTGGTTGCCCGGCGGCGGCGGCGGCAGGCCCCGTTGCCACTCGCCCGGCTCTCCTCCTCTTCCTCACCCCCCGGCTGGGGGTGGTTGCCCGGCGGCGGCGGCAGGCCCCTTTGCCGTGTAAGGTTCTGTAAATTAGAATTGAATAGTAAAGGTAAAGGTTTCCCTTGCTTGAAAGCCATATCCGACTCTAGGGTTCAGTGCTCATCTCTGTTTCAAAGCCGAAGAGCCAGCACTGTCTGCTTCTGAAGACATTTCCATGGACAGCTAATGAGCTGTCACTTTAAGATCTGAAGCAAAGTGCAAAAACAGAGTCATGTCTGGCAAATAGATTATAAACTATGGACATTTATGGAAGTGGAAGATTGATAGCTATAAGGAGAAGTTCAGAAACTGGTGTCCAGAGGGACAGAGTACTGTATTTTCTATTGTCATGACAGCCACAGTCTTGTGAATTGAGATAACTGGTGTCTGGTATAGCCATTATGCAGAAAACATACATAATCTCAGTAGCAAGAGTTCAAAAATGTTTACTTTGTACAAAATAAAAGGAGCATATCTTCATAATGTTTCTTATTTGCTTGCTGAACATTTTATTTTCACAAAACATCAAGGTTAAACTAAGTACTGTGTTAAATACATAACTTGCAATGAAGTTTTATTTTAAGGTTTTATTTTAAAACTGAAATAAGCACATACAGCTCAACCCTACTGTGCAAAGTAAAGAGCACTTAATTGTCTTTCAACTACAATTTGGTGGGTTTTTTCATTAAATCTTTCTTCATTGCACAGTTGAACAAATAAATGAAGAAAGCATCTAACTGTTTTTTGTTTTTGTTTTTTTGCTCCTGCTTGGTGAGGGGGTACTTTGCAGGGGGGCAGGATTAATGTACTTTAGCAATTCATAGTAGCCCAATTTAGAATAATGTAAATTAAGAAGATTTAGAGTGGGGGGAAATTAAGAAAGGCATTTATTAAAATTTCCTCTAGAAATGTAATAATATTAGGTGGAGTGTGAGTTTTGATCTATCGGAATGTGTTTCTGTAAAAACAGAGGTGAAAAGAAAAAGAAAGTAACCATTAATACTAGGCTTCTTTTTGTTGAGTACTGTACTAGTAATAAAGAGGATTGCACTGAAATACCCATTGTAATTATACATTTTTTTTAAAAAAATAACATCAACAACCATAACAACTTCTCTACATGCTGCTCCCTCTCCTCCTCTTCATTTCTTCAGCTGTGTGACTTATTTCTAATGAAACAAGCTGCAAAACCTTATGGGACCAAGCAGTTATCTATAACAACTTAAACTCAAGAATTGCTGATATGCAATTACATCTAAAGTGGAATTTGACAGCTGTTTTAGTGTAAGCAAAAGCAAATCCCTGTCCATAAAAAGTCATGTTCAGTTTACCATACCACAGAAATTATTCTAAACAACAGCTCATCCAACTTCTGGGATCTGTTCCACAGCAAAATACTTTCTGCAATTGCCACGCTCTCTTCTTTACCTGATTCCTCAAAAATATCAAATGGCCTCATATCTCCCTTTATTAAGGTTGAATGGAAAAGATATTAAGGAGGGAAAGATAACAACTCAATGGTAGAGCATGTACTTTGAAGTCTCAAGTTCAGCCTCTATCAGTGGGTGTGGGAAATATGCCTTCTGCCTAACCCTAGAATGCTATTGCGAGTTGACAACATTGGACCAGATGTCAAAGTTTGACATTTTGTTTGTGTATTCTCTTTCAGAATTGCTTCACTGTCTAACTTGGGCAACATTTAAAGAGCAAAGCTTTTCTCTTTTGGTACAGTAATTCTAAGGGCTTTTCTACTGCTTCCTATATTTCTTTTCTTACTGAAAATTCTGAAATGCAATCATTAGTTGAACCTAACCTATCATAGCACTGTATAAGGCGGGTTTCCATGGATAGCTTTATTATTCTGCTCTGACTCGAAGTGTGAAATTACATTTTTTTTACTTAAAGTGCTGGAAAGATCCCAGAACTGTGAGCCACAAGATCTATACCTATAAAAAGAGCCCTTAACTGTTGGGTTCATTCAAAGGCTCCCACACCAGGCCCAACCATCCCCGACCTAGCCTTCCGCACTCACCATAACCCCTGCCTTCCCAGCGCTGCAGGGTTTTGGTCGTCGCCAGTGGGGCAGCAGCCCCATGAACGCGGCCAATAAAATAAAACTACAATTCCCAGAGTCCTCTGCACTGCGCAACCCCTCAGCCAATCAGGCTGAGGGTCGCGAGTGCAGAGGAAGCTGGGAAAGCATGGTGCGGCGGTTTTTAAAAAACCGCCGGGAGGGGAAGACTTTTAAAGAGGGGTTAGGGAGTGGAGGGGTAGGCACAGCCCCGTTAACCATGCCAACCACCACCCAGCCCCACCACCTAGCCCCCCCTTCCTAACACCCACCGACCATGCTTACCTCCTGGCTCCGGCTGGGATTTTAAATGTCTTTCCCTCCCGGTGCGGCCTTTTACGTCTCAGCCTCGTTTCTTTCTGGGTTGGTTGGGGATGAAAGTTCCGTTCCCAGCCAACCCAGAGAGATGTAACGGCTCTCCATTATGTGGATTCCTTCTTTCTGGGAGGCAAATGTGCCTTTGCCTCCTCCCCAAGAGAAGGAATCACTTCTCTCTGGGTTGGCTGGGAACAAAACTTTCATTCCCAGCCAACCCACAGAAAACTCTCTCTCTCTCTCTCTCTCTCTCTCTCACACACACACACACACACACACACACACACACACACACACACACACAGAGGAAACACTACACACACACACACACTGCGGAACAACCCCCTAACAACAAACCTTCCCTCCAAACATACCTGCATGCATCCTATTCGCCTGTCTCCTCTGTCTGACTGTCGCCTCCCCCGTCTCTCACTCTATCTAACACATTAGTGCCCTATGGTGGTCTACTCTATCTGTCAGTCTCTCTTCCTCCCTCCCTCTCTCTCTCTCTCTCTCTCTCTCTCTCTCTCTCTCTCACACACACACACACACACACACACACAGCACACACAGCACACACAGCACACACATGACACTCCTGCCTTGCCAGGAATTTTTAATGTGTGTGTTGGTGGTTGGAGTGGTATTGTATGGGTGGTGGTGGTTGTGCACACCCAGAACCACCCATAATCACCAACAAACACATTAAAAATGCCCAGCTGGCCGGGCACAAATATGCTAGTATTGATATATAACTACAGGTCTGTCTGTTTCGCTTTGCCCTGCTTTCAAATGTTTAAAGCTCAAGTTATTTACAACCTGTACCCATTTGTGAACTTTTGCAAATTCTGCTAAAATGAACTGGAATAAACGGCTGACCAAATTCTATAGATAAAGCTATATTAAGCAAGGCAAGAATCATTATGTGCTTGCCTGCTGTATAAGTGGTAAAGATGAAGAACCTTAATAGCAGCAATAAAATGGTTTATTTCAGAGGGATTTTAATCCAAATGTCAGTGAATTGAGGCAAACTCTGATTTGAATAGGTGAATCTGTCAATTTTGCTTTCTCCCAAATTTGAGCATTTTTATTCTAAAGTTCTTTCTATCCTGAATGTAAAGGAATTTGTGGATTTTGGAAAACGTTAATGAAAAACAAACAGAAATAAAATTATTCTGATTCCCTATTATTAGCTTGCAAAAGGTTTCTTCATGCATGCCCCAAGAGTATAAGTCAGCAACTGAAAGGGAAGGAGACTGCTCGCTCTGCGCCTGCGCAGTGGCGGCCTCTCCCTCCCTCCAAAGGCATGTGTGTCGGCGGCATCCAGACTCACTTAGATGTAAGTCCCTTTTAACATGTGGGGCTTGCTTTTGAAGCAAGAGGCATAAAATGGGGCTGCTCAACTGGAAATCTGTCCATACCTCTCCTCTTTTTTAAAAAAAATCATGTCAGAAGCACATGAAGGTTCTTTCTGGGTTGAAAGGATTTTTGCTGGAGGAATTCAGCTCAAGGGGTGCCTGAATGAGGCTCTTTTCATGTTCCCAAGAGCTGGGACAGAGACAGGTGCTCAACTGGTCATGCAGTACCCAGGTCTCGAACTGCTAACTTGCTGGCCTTCCAGTTAACAAGGTGAGCTTCTTAACCACTGTGCCACCACAGCTCAAAACATTGCATTAAGAACCACATTCAATCAGCTCTGAGCCTGTCCCCAGAAGAGGTTTAGTTTGGAATCCAAACCGGCACTGGGGCTTTCTCTCTCCACTACCCATACTCCCCCCTCAACGTTTCCCTCAGGCCTCCCTCAGTTTGTCTTTGGACGGGGCCTGGGGGCCTGGGAGGTCAGCAGTTTGATTCCTGAGTACTGCAGGAATGGAATGAGCTCCCGTCTCTGTCCCAGCTCCTGCCAACCTAGCTGTTCGAAAGCAAGAAATTGCAAGGAGATAAATAAGGACCACTTTGGTGGGAAGGTAAACAGCTTTCCGTGTTCTCCAGTGTCTAGTCATGCTTGCCATATGATCACGGAAACGTCTGCAGAGCAGAGAGCACTGGCTATTCGGCTTTGAAACAGAGATGAGCACTGAACCCTAGAGTCGTATATGACTGGCTTTCAAGCAAAGGATACCTTTACCTTTATGTGGCAGGCATGACACATGGCCAATTTTTGCCACACCCACAGATTTGGCCACGCCTACAGATTTGGCCATGGCCACAGATTTTGGCCACACCCACAGTGGGGTGTGGCTAAAATGTGGGCAGGGGCAATAGGATTGTTCAGAAATTTCAGAAATTTCTGATGGTAGCCCTGACACTGTAATAAAAGTAGTTGCTGCTAAGAGCCTTGAGCTTGCCTTATTTGCCAAATACAGAGGGTGCCAAAAATGCATACATATTTTTTGAGATGTTATCTATGTATTACTTTTCAATGTTGAATTGACTTCAGGAAAAAAAATACCCCCTGTTGGTTATATGACTGCAAAAAGAGATAAAATTGCTCTGGCAGGATTTGTTCTTGAGGAATCAAAATGCCCATTGCAGGCGCACCCCCCCAATAACGGACACAGACAACATTGAAAGTGGATAACAGCAAAGGGCCACATTTATTGATTCAATGCCCTAGTCCGAATTATAAATTTGTATTGGTAAAACGACCAATCATAATTCCTAAGGCAAGCAGGCCGAAGTAACACTGGTAAGGTACCACCCCAAAATTGCCAACGGCAATTGGTTACAATGTATCAATTTGTATCAATTTGTTTGTCAACAACAAACAAATTGTTGACCGTAGTCAATAACTAACTCATGACCCCACCCTCTGACGCGTATCCGTGAAATCACAGGGGTGATGCATGCTGGTTAGCAATCACCATCACCCCATCGCCTGGTTCGTCGTTGACCGGACAACGTTTAACTAATTTATTCCTGTCTAGTGTTGTCCAGTCAACTGCGAACCTGCCGGATACTTGTGGGTCATACTGTTTACCTTACCAGTGCTACCCGCCCATGTGACCAAAGTCAACAGTATTAATGGAGAAAGACCCCTATATCAAACCATAGCCACAGTGTGGGGTGGGCAAAAAAGCCAGGACCCGAAGCCAATATGGGTCCCAACCAAAAATTCCCACCCGGCCCCGAAGCGACCATAATCACACTGTTAACTAGGGAGGGGGTGGAGGGGAAAAACTTCTCCGCTCCGTCGCTGAGGCAAAATGGCAGCACGGCTGCCTCGTGGCCACCCCTTTTATCAAGGCGGTGGCCACGCCCCTAACTACCCGGATTCTCTGTCCTGTGGGGGGGGGGCCCCGCAAAGGGCGCGGCGGCCATTTTGGCGCCGCGCTCGCATTCTTAGAATGTGTAGATGTTTTTGGCACCCTCTGTATGATCAGCCCTGGCTCTGTCATGAGAGCAAAACAACCATCTCAAGAGACTAATGTTGAAGATCGACAGTAGCAGTCTCCTAGTTACTCCTTTCCAACTCTTTTGTCCTGTATAAAAGCAGCAGAGGTCTATATACTACGTCGCCAAATTTCAACCTATGAAACTTGCCTGCTGTTTCTGGAGTATGGACGCTATTTCACTCTCAGTATTGAAATCTGATTCCACTGCCAATCCAGCTGGCTCCTGTACACAGAGTGCAAAGGGGGTGCCATCTTGTCTGTTTCCTAAGGCAGAAAAATGTCTTGGTCTGGCTGCCACACAAAGTTTCAGAGATCAGCAATCTTAATGAAGAACAAAGTGTTTCAAAGCACTTTATATGGAACTGACTGTAAACAAAGACAGGGCAGTTGGATCATCTTTCTGTGTCTCAGAGGACCAGATCAGGCTTTAAAATCCACAGTCTGCAACTGTCACTGGCAGAATGGGCAGATAATAAATCAACATTGCTTGGCATGATTAGCATTTGCTGACTCTGATAAAAGTACAGTGGAACCCCGTATAACAAATGCCTCATACAACGAAAAACTCGTACAACAAAGAGGATTTGCGTAAACCATTATATCCCATATAACGATTTTTTTCCATTATACATAGCAATGCATCTCTATGGGGGAAATCATACAACAAAATCTCTATGGGATACATCATACAATGAAAAATTTTTCATTGTACGATTTTTCCCATAGAAATTTTTGTTGTACAGTGCATCCCATAGGGATTTTCGTTATCTGAGGTATGCTTCGTATAATGAAAAAATTCATATAATGAAAAATGAAGTGGAACCAACTTTTTTTGTTATATGGAGTTCTACTGTACTTAGAACAAAGTGACTATGTCCTGAGAAAACTAGATTATATTAGACTGCCACGTCCGGCTGAAATTCATTCTAGAAAGTAGCACCCATTTCCTAATCTCAATTAATCCTGTCGGTTCCAGGACCAGCAAGTAGCAGTTCATACAGCAGTAGTTAGTTCTTGGAAGATCCCAGCTAGGGGATAAGGCTATTCTTTTTGTTTTAAATGGAAAATTATGGCAACAACTTGTTCTGTCGCACAGTCAATTCCGACTCTTTGCGACCCTATGGACCATCGCTCTCCAGGCACCTCTGTCCTCCACCATCCTCCTTAGTCCACACAGCCCCGTGCCCATTGTGTCTACAATACCATCTAGCCATCTCATCTTTGGCTGTCCCCTTCTTCTTTTGCCCTCCACCTTCCCCAGCATCAAGGCCTTCTCAAGTGAATCCTCTCTTCTCATTTGATGTCCAAAATACTTCAACTTCATCTTTGTTATTTGTCCTTCTAAGGAGCACTCAGGTCTAATCTCTTCTAATATTGACCTATTTGTTCTCCTCGCTGTCCAGGAGACTCTCAAAACTCTCCTCCAGCACCACATCTCAAAGGCATCTATTTTTCTTCGCTCAGCCTTTCTAATGGTCCAGCTCTCACAGCCATACATTACCACTGGAAATACCATTGCTTTGACTATGCGGACCTTTGTTTGCAGTGAGATATCTCTACTTTTCACTATGTTCTCCAGGTTTTTCATAGCTTGTCTTCCAAGAATCAGTCGCCTTTTTATTTCATGGGTGCAATCTCCATCTGCAGAGATCTTGGATCCTAAGAAAGTAAAATCTGTCACTGCTTCTACTTCTTCCCCATCTATTTTCCAGGGACTGATAGGGCCTGTTGCCATTATCTTGGTATTCTTGATATTGAGTCTCAGGCCAGCTTTTGCACTCTCTTCTTTCAACCTAATCAGGAGCTTCTTTAGGTCTTCTTCACTTTCTGCCATTAGGGTGGTATCATCTGCATATCTCAAATTGTTGATGTTTCTCCCAGCAATTTTGATCCCATATTGTGATTCCTCCATCCCTGCATTGCGCATTATGTGCTCTGTGTATAAGTTGAATAAGCAGGGTGACAGAATGCAGCCTTGTCTTATTCCTTTTCCTATTCCAAACCACTCCGTCATTCCATACTCTGTCCTAACTGTTGCTTCTTGACTCATGTACAGATTTCTCATGAGACATATGAGGTGTTCTGATATGCCCATCTCTTTAATTAATTGCCACATTTTCTTGTGGTCCACACAATCAAAAGCCTTGGTGTAGTGAATGAAACAGAAGTAAGCTTGTTTCTGGTATTCCTTTGTTTTCTCCATGATCCAACGTATGTTGCCAATGTGATCTCTCGTCCCCCTGCCTCTTCTGAACCCAGCCTGCACCTCTGGTAGTTATCTTTCTACATGCTGCTGCAGATTATCCTGTATTATCTTGAGCATCACTTTGCTAGCTTGTGGGATGAGCGCAATTGTTCTATAATTTGAACATTCTTTGGCATTGCCCTTTTTTGGGATTGGGACGTATACTGATCTTTTCCAATCCTGTGGCCACTGTTTCGTTTTCCAAATCTGCTGGCATATAGCATGTAGTAGCTTGATTCCATCATCTTTTAGGGCTTTGAAGAATTCAACTGGGATACCATCATCTCCACTGGCTTTGTTATTGGCCGTGCTTTTTAGGGCCTTTCTGACTTCACTCTCTAGGATGTCTCTCTAGGTTCAAGTTCAATTTCCCCCTCATTGTTATTATCCGGGGTGTTTAGGTCTTTTTTGTAAAGTTCCTCTGTGTATTCTTTCCATCTTTTCTTTATCTCTTCTGCATCCACTAACTCTTTGCCATCTTTGTCTTTTATCGTGGTCATTTTTGCTTTGAACGTTCCCTTGACTTCCCCATTTTTTTTAAAGAGATCTCTAGTCCTGCCTCTTGTGTTGTTTTCCTCCATTTCTTTTGCACTGTTCATTTAGGTAGCTTTCCTTATCTCTCCTTGCTTTTCTTTGAAATTCTTTATTTAAGTGATTGTATTTTTTCCTTTCTCCTTTGCCTTTTGCGTTCCTTCTTTCCTCTGCTATTTTAAGAGCCTCATCCGACAACCACTTTGCTTTTTTGCACTTCTTTTCTTTTGGTATAGTTTTCCTTGCTGCCTCCTGCATAATGTCTCTCATTTCTGTCCATAATTCTTCTGGTACTCTGTCTATCTGGTCCAGACCATTTAATCTGTTCCTCACCTCCACCGTGTATTCCTTGGGTATGTTGTCTAGATCATATCTATCTGGCCTATTAGTTTTCCCTATTTTCTTCAGTCTGAGACTGAATTTTGCAATCAGTAGATTGTGATCTGAGCCACAGTCCGCTCCAGGTCTTGTTTTTGCTGACTGTATGGAGGTTCTCCATCTTTGGCTGCAGAGTATGTAGTCAATTTGGTTTCGATGTTGGCCATCTGGTGATGTCCATGTGTAGAGTCTCCTCTTGTGTTGCTGGGAAAGGGTGTTTGCTATGACTAGTGTGTTATCTTGGCAGAACTCTATCAGTCTTTGCCCTGCTTCGTTTTGTGTTCCCAGACCAAACTTGCCTGTTATTCCGTCCACTTTTTGATTTCCTACTTTTGCATTCCAATCTCCTAAGATAATGTGGACATCGTTTCTTGGTGTCTGTTCTATAAGATGTTGTAGGTCTTCATAGAACTGGTCTACTGTGGCTTGATCTGCACTAGTAGTTGGTCCATATATTTGGATTACAGTGATATTAAATGGTTTGCCTTGTAGTCTGACTGACATCATTCTATCATTTTGAGATTGTATCCCATTACTGCTTTTCTCACTCTTTTATTTATAATTATGGCCACTCCATTTCTTCTGAGGTTTTCTTGTCCACGGTAGTAGATATGATGGTTTCCAGAGCTGAATTCGCCCATACCTGTCCGTTTTAGCTCACTGATTCCCAAGATGTCAGTACTTATTCTTTCCATTTCCTTTTTTACCACTTCCAGCTTTCCTTGGTTCATAGATCTTACATTCCAGGTCCCTATGCAATATTGTTGCTTACAACACTGTATTTCTCCTCCCCCTTTCCTGCCCATCCCTTTCTGTCCATCTAATGTGCTGAGCATCCTTCCAATTTCCTCTGATTTGTCCCTTTGTTTTGCCTTTGCTTTGGTCAATAGAGTTCTCTTGGCAAACTTCCTGGCGTGCTTTGCCGGTAACAACTGCTCAGACATATTATGCTAACTGACCAGGTTGATTCACTTTACTAAGTAACCATACTTAACTTTATTCACATGCTGTTTAATTGCTTTACTCATTCACTTTATATGCTGTTAACTGCTTACCTCACTTTTATTTTATTTCATATTTCTTCTGAAATGAAGTCCTTACCTCAATGCTTCTCTTCATGATAAACTGAATTAGACACACAGAATCTGTGAACTGGCTTAGCCTTTGTCACTCAGGATTCATATATTTTTGTGACTATCACAATGATGAAGGGTATATTTAATCTCCTAAAAGAATGTTGTCTGCAAATGGCTGCCCTAAGTGTAATGAGGATTCCAGAATAATCTTTCCATCCAGAGCAAATATTATTTGGCATACAGTACATTGACATTTTCATATTTTTGTAAAGATTGTTTTCCATATTCTTGTAAAAAAATCATTATATCCATTGTAACAAGGATGTTATGGAAGTATGGATTTTTAAAATGGCATTGCAAACAATAACATTTTGTCCAGACTTTTATTTGGATGTAATGCTAAAGTATGATTGAACATTACCTAAACAAATCTTGGGCTCCTGATCTTCTTTTGACCTTCTGCCATGGGTTTTCTGTGTCTTTTTCAGCCTTTACCATGTCCCAAACTTTACATACATGAGGTTGCTCCATATTTTTGCACAAAGGCATTACAATATCTAGAGGTAGAGCTTCATCTCTTTCCTAGTATGGCTTTCACCTTTCTTTTGCTGTGGGATTAGATCAAAGTTTCTATTGACTACACAGCACAATTTAAAGATCTCTTTACAGTCAGTCACCATCAGAAGAGCACCATCAATGCCTATATATAATTAGGATTATTTAGCCTAACATACTTTACTTGACAAGTATTTGACATTTATTTGTACCAATCACTTTTGACATTCCGTATCCTGTCCTAACTGTTGCTTCTTGACTCATGTACAGATTTTTCATGAGGCATATAAGGTGTTCTGGTATTCCCATCTCTTTAATTACTTGTCACATTTTGTTGTGGTCCACTGCAGTGGCTCAAGTCGCTAAGACGCTGACTGGGAAGCGGAAGGTCAGCAGTTCGATTCCCGAGTACTGCAGGACGGAAATGAGCTCCCGTCTTCATCCCAGCTCCTGCCAACCTAGCAGTTCGAAAGCAAGAAATTGCAAGTAGATAAAAAGGGACCACTTCGGTGGGAAGGTAACAGCGTTCCGTGCGCTCCGGTGTCTAGTCATGCCTGCCACATGACCACGGAAACGTCTGCAGAAGCAGACAGCGCTGGCTCTTTGGCTTAGAAACAGAGATGAGCACTGCACCCTAGAGTCGGATACGACTGGCTTTCGAGCAAGGGAAACCTTTACCTTTACCTTACACAGTCAAAGGTCTTAGTGTAGTCCATGAAACAGAAGTAGACTTGTTTCTGATATTCCTTTGTTTTCTCCATAATCCACCATATGTTGGCAATGTGATCTCTAGTTCCCCTACCTCTTCAGAACCCAGCTTGCACTTCTGGTAATTCTCTTTCCATGTGCTGCTGAAGCATAACCTTGCTAGGATGTGGGATGAGCACAATTGTTCATGATTTGAACATTCTTTGGCATTACCTTTTTTGGGATTGGAACGTATACTGATTTTTTTCAATCCTGTGGCCATTGTTTTGTTTTCCAAATCTGCTGGCATATAGAATGCAATAATTTGATTCCATCATCTATTAGGGCTTTGAAAAATTCAACTGGGATGCCATCATCTCCACTAGCTTTTTAGGGCCTTTCTGACTTCACTCTCTAGGATGAATAGGAAAAGGAAAAGGAGTAAGACAAGGCTGCATTTTATCACCCTGCTTATTCAACTTATACACAGAGCACATAATGCACAATGCAGGGATGGAGGAATCACAATTTGGGATCAAAATTGCTGGGAGAAACAGCAACATTTTGAGATACACAGATGATACCACCCTAATGTCAGAAAATAAGGGAGACCTAAAGAAGCTCCTGGTTAAGTTGAAAGAGGAGAGTGCAAAAGCTGGCTTGAGACTCAACATCAAGAAAACCAAGATAATGGCAACAGGCCCATCACTACCTGGAAAATAGATGGGGAAGAAGTAGAAGCAGTGACAGATTTTACTTTCTTAGGATCCAAGATCACTGCAGATGGAGATTGCAGCCATGAAATAAAAAGGCAACTGATTCTTAGGAGACAAGCTATGAGAAACCGAGGGACATTAAAAGTAGAGACATTACATTGTGAACCAAAATTTGCATAGTCAAAACAATGGTATTCCCAATGGTAATGTATGGTTGTGAGAGCTGGACCATAAGGAAAGCTGAGCGCAGAAGAATAGACACCTTTGAAATGTGTTGTTGGAGGAAAGTTTTGAGAGTCTCCTGGACAGCGAGGAGAACAAATAGGTCAATCTTAGAAGAAATCAACCCTGACTGCTCCTTAGAAGGTCAAATAGTAAAGATGAAGCTAAAGTACTTTGGACATCAAATGAGAAGAGAGGATTCACTTGAGAACACCTTGATGCTGGGAAATGTGGAGGGCAAAAGAAGAAGGGGGTGGCCAAAAATGAGATGGCTAGATGGTATTGTACAAGAGACAAGAAAACGGCTGGGATGTAAATACAAGGAAGGTAAGGAAACACACCCAAGAGAAATTAAATCAAAGCAAATCTACATACAAATTTAATTTTAATCAACTCATGTGTATGAAAACTACCTAAGTGCTCAACATCTAATAATAATAAAAATTAATACGGCAGGTTGCTGAGATGTCCAGACAAAAAGTTACATCAACACTGTACACCAACAACCCCGCCCCATGCCTGCAGTAATCTTAGCTAAATTTCGAAAGGCTCCCCATCGGTGTGCACAATAAAGTTCGTGAGAACATTCTATTGCAAAGTTCAGTCCATCATGTTCCTGGAAGCTGTAGGCTTCAGGACAGAAATGGAGTTGGAAATAATCTTCATAAACCACACCAGCAGGGAGAATAACCAGGCATTAAATATATGCAGGTGTAGGAGCGGGCATGGAACGCTAGGTCTCGATATCCATCCAGTAAGTGGACATTTCGCGAGCCTTTTTCACGAGTCTGTAAGAAACAACAATACCGCTATACAATGGCAACCTACTAGTAACAACACAACAAAGGGTGACATACAGTAATGACCATGATAAAAACAATTATTATAATCACAACAACATACCTAGAATGTTTTCATAGCGCATAAAATCTCCATGGTGTTATTAATATTGGGTTATAGCGTTACTACAATCAAAGGAAGTAGGAGTATAAATACCTAAATTCTTACAATTACTGCATGTGCATTCTATTATCCTTAATTGGCCCAATTCTGTAACTCGTGCCAAACCTGAAGCATTTAAAGATATAGAGACTCAATCCATGAGGTCAAGAAACCAAACGACTTGTATGCATACAAATGTGTTCACAGAAATGCAGAGAGATCGAGATCTGTATTCAACCCCTGTGGAGTTAGAGTTCCAAACCTGTGTATGTAGAACGCTTCTCTCTGTAAGAGGAAGCATTCTACATCAATCATTTGGTACTTATTAGGATGAAACGTTTCCAATACTACAATTTTCATATCTCTCAGTGTGTGTTCCTGCTGGATAAAATGGGCAACCATCGGGGCAGTGTTGATTCAATTTCTAATGCGGGACTGATGTTCCCCCAGTCTTATCTTGATGGGCCGTCTCGATTGACCAATACAGTAATACCTCATACAAAGTCCGCTTCATACAACATCAAATTCATACAACATCACCTAATTTCTTGAAAAATGTAACCTCATACAAAGTCGCTCGACTTTGTATGAGGCATTCAATTTTCCCAGGTTGCATTGTGCCTGGGCAGTATAAAAGGCAGGACACATGCGTGCATTGCTCTTGTAGGTTTTGCACAAGGCAAAGAGTGTTTAGGAGTGGTTTTGAGCATGATTTTGGATTTTTTTGGATTTTTCGTCAGAATTTTTAGAAGCATTCCTGGGATTTTTGCAGCATTCTTCAGGTTCTTGGACAATCAGGGTCGTTTGACATGTTTTTGTAATGTATTTAGCCTTTAGACAATTATTTCTTAAAGTTCTGTCAGTTTCCTGTCTGTTTCCTTGGCTTTGCCCTGAAGTCTGTGCTGTTACAGTACAATGTATCTCTATGGAAACGACGTTGTACGAGGCAGCGCGGCAAGGATTTGGACATTGTATGAGGCATCGCGGCTAGGATTTTGCATGCCTCATACAAAGTCCAAATCTGCACTGATGGATGATCTCTGGCGGGAGCGGGACGGGGGTTATCCATCCATCCTTGCTCTTCTTGACCTCTCAGCGGCCTTCGATACCGTCAACCATGGTATCCTTCTGGAACGGCTCAAAGGACTGGGGATCCAGGGCACCGTGTTGTCCTGGTTTTCCTCTTTTCTGGAGGGCCATACCCAGTCGGTGTGGTTAGAGAGTGAGAGGTCCAGCCCTAGGCTCCTCAAGTATGGGGTGCCTCAGGGCTCGGTGCTCTCTCCTCTCCTATTTAACATCTACATGAAGCCACTGGGTGAGATCATTCGTTCCCACGGGGTGCGGTACCATCAGTACGCGGATGACACTCAGTTGTACATCTCGGCCCGTGGGGACCCCAGTGATGCTGTTGAAATCCTATCCGGATGCCTGGAGGCCATTGGGGTCTGGATGGGGGCCAATGGGCTTCAGCTGAATCCCAGCAAGACAGAGTGGCTGTGGATAAGGGGCCCCGTGTTATCCAGGGAGTTACCATCTTTGGTACTGGATGGGGCTGTTTTGCCCCAGAAAGACCCAGTGCGCAACTTGGGGGTCCTTCTGGACTCGCGGCTGCTGCTAGAAGAACAGGTAGCAGCTGTGGCCAGGAGGGCTTTTGCCCAACTTTGGGTGATTCGCCAGTTGTGCACGCTCCTGGACCGGGGCTCCTTGCTTATGGTCACCCATGCTCTGGTCACTTCCCGACTAGATTATTGTAATGTGCTCTACATGGGGCTGCCCTTGACGACCATTCGGAGGCTGCAGCCCGGGTGGTGATGGGATGTGGGCAATATGCCCATGCCTCACCGCTACTTCGGGAGCTGCACTGGTTACCAGTTTGTCTCCGGGTGCAATTCAAGGTGCTGGTTTTGACCTTTAAAGCCCTATATGGCAGTGGGCCAGGATACCTTAGAGACCGCATCGTCCCAAGAGTGTCTGTCCGTCCAACCAGAGCAGACCGGAGGGGCTCTCTAATGGTGCCATCAGTTAGGGGTGCACATCTGTCCAGCACCCGAAGGAGGCCCTTCTCCGTGTCCGCACCAACTCTCTGGAACCTCCTGCCAACAGATCTAAGACTTCAAAGAGAATTGCTGCCCTTCAGGAAAGGATTGAAGACCTGGCTGGCAGGGCAGGTGTGGGGCCCGAATGGGAACACGGTCCCCGCCTGCTGGCTTATGTAAACAATTAAGAACTCTCTCTTCTTCTTTTTATAGTGGGTGGGATATGGGTCTTTTAAAGTGGGTGGGATATGGGTCTTTTAAAATGTTTTTATGTGTTTTTAGAACTTGTTGAATGCCGCCCTGAGTCGGGTTCTGCCTGAGTGGGCGGCATATATAAATATGACTATTAAATTAAAAAAATTGACGGCATGACTGACAAAGGGTTTGCGTTTTCTGACGCAGACAGAGATCGTATTTTGAGCTGTGCTACATCATTAGATCTAGATACTGATACTTGTGATGAAGATTTAAATAAATTAGAATATCTTGAAAAGGAATGCATTAGGATGAATCTACATTCATCCTTCCTGTTGGAGTATTATAAGTCCTCCATTATACGCAGAGGTCTACAAATGCCGAAGGGGCCTACACTCTTTTCAAATAAAAAGGAGTTCTTGGAGAAATGGACTTCGATTCTTGACCGGTGCTCGTTCGACCTGATCTTACTTATTATAGATCAGTGTCACTTATAAACTGAGTCTCTTGATACAGATATAGACAAAACAAAATAACAAATGTCCGTAACCAGTGGTGTTCCAACCAGTCTAACCACCATGGAAACAAAACTTAAAGAATTTAGAGATGATCTGCTGGCCTTTAAGAATAAAAAACTTAATAAGGACCGGAGTGACTCTCAGAACTCACGAGTATATAAATGGCAATTTTCACACGGTAACAACGTACAGAAACAAGTTTCCTGGAGATGGCCTCTGGAACAAACAGACTATGAGACGACTGACTCAGACTTGGCAGAATCCTCGGCAGACGAGTGGACTCGTGATCCATACAACTTTAGAACCAACAGACGGCAGACAGACACGTCGGCGTCCTCTTCCTCTAAAGCACCAAATAGAGCTGATTTTTTAGAACAACGTCTGCAGAAACGAACCCGGAAAAAGTAGTTCCCTCTTTAGTATTCAACATCTCCAGTTGGGTCTTGACGGTAAGAGAACTACAATTGCTAAATCTAGGCTTAGGGTTCATGCCCACCCCTAGATACTCCCCCTTCCAGACCCGTATCAATCTTTTCAAGCTTATCAGGCTTTTGAAACTTTGCATATTTTTCAGAGATGCCCCAGGTCAATCTAATTTGTTTCAGCCACGCTCTAATTTCACCCCCAATGTAGACAATCCATCCATTGAAGTATTTAAACGTTTGATTTTATGTGACATTTCGAAATTGGAATCCAACTCAAAGAGTTCCTTTAACCTTTCGCAACAGGACATGGCCCTCCTAAAAGACCTGGGAGAGGATCCTAACATTGTAATTAAGCTGGCCAATAAAGGCGGGGGTCTGGTAATGATGATTAAGACGGACTACATGAGGGAAGCATCTGCCCAACTATCTAATACGGAGTTCTACCAGAGACTAGATAACAATCCCACACAACATGTATCTAATGTAATTTCAGTTGTCTTGCGAGAAGGATTAGCGATGGGGCATATCACAAATAGCACATTTCGGTTTCTCATGAACAAATTTCCTAGAGTTCCCATTTTTTATTTCCTTCCAAAGGCTCATAAATTCTCTTCAAACAGTGACAATTTTCCATGTAGACCTATAATTTCAGCAAATAATTCTTTATTAGAGCCCATCGCGCAATATGTTGACCACTTTATTAACGTTTACGCCATGGACACACTTTCATACATTAAAGATTCAAGTCATTTCATACAAACTTGTGGAAATTTTTTCTATTCCCCCTGGTGCAGTTTTGTTGACTATGGACGTTTCATCATTATACACTAACATTCCCCTTCCCGAAGCCTGTACCTTGATCTCCCACCACTTGGATTCCCGGGCAGTACCTACCCCTCCTTCCGATTTCCTATTAGACATTCTGGACATCTGTTTTGAGCACAATTTTTTTAGGTTCGAACACTCTTATTATTTACAAGTCCAAGGTGTGTCCATGGGTTCTAATTTTGCTCCCTCCATTGCAAATATTTTTATGTGTCATTTTGATAAAACTTTCATACTCAATCCATCTATTAATCCTTATTTTTCTGAAATTATTTGTTACAAACGGTTCATAGACGATTTGTTTTTCATTTTTAAAGATCAATCTTTAATTCAAGATTTTTGCCAGTGGATCAATCTGCAACACAATAATCTCAGTTTTACACACACTATGGATCCTATTTCTTTACCATTTTGGGACTTATCAGTCTTTATCCACAACCAAAGACTCCAAACCAGACTTTATCACAAACCAACTGATCGGTTCGGTTATCTTCAGTTCAACTCTTTTCATCCCTATCATTTAAAGGCAAACATACCCTATAGCCTCTTGATAAGGGCCAAACAGAACTCCTCACAGGATCAGGACTACTCCACTGCTGCTAATGAGATTTCCACTCACTTACAAAACAGGGGCTATCCCATGAGGGTCATTGACTCAGCACGGAAAAAAGTAAGTATATGCCCCAGAAGAGCTCTATTTGTGCCAAAGGATAGACCTTCTCCATCTAATTTGTTTTGGTCATTACACTATACCCCGTTGGCCAATAAGATCAAAAATACGATCCTAAAACATTGGCATGTACTTGACTCCATACCAGGATGTCAGGAATGACCCACCATAGGGTATCGTAAAACCAATACTATAGCCAGCATAGTCTCCCGAGCCGACATCATCCCGAGGCAAGTCATTCCCTCAGGGGCGCCAGCGGGCCATCAGGACACTGCAAGTATTGCACATACATGTGGCGTTCCAACATTGTACAAATACCGGGTAGCAATTTCACTCTTGACCTAACCACGTTTTCGAATTGTCAGACACAAGATGCAGTATACATGATCCTCTGCACGTATCAGAAAGCATATACAGTGATACCTCATACAACGCCAGAGATCATCCATACCCGGGCCTGAATCCTGATTGAAAGGGGTCTAGATAATCCGCTTCCTCCAGGACACTCTGCAGCTGGCGCGCCACCGCCTTCTCCAAAACCTTAGCCAGAAAGGGCAGGTTGGAAACCGGCCTGTAGTTGTTAAGGACAGCTGGGTCAAGGGATATTTTCTTCAGGAGGGGGTGCACCAAAGCATGTTTTAGCGATGAACAAGAGACGAGAAAATGGCTGGGGTGTAAATACAAGGAAGGTAAGGAAACACACCCAAGAGAAATTAAATCAAAGCAAATCTACATACAAATTTAATTTTAATCAACTCGTGTATGAAAACTACCTAAGTGCTCAACATCTAATAATAATAAAAATTAATACAGCAGGTTGCTGAGATGTCGAGACAAAAAGTTACATCAACAGCATTATTTATCCCCATCCATGCCATCTAAACCTCAATAATCAATCATTATTCCAAATCTTTGTATAAAGCACTAGGTATTAGTAAAGATCTTTGAGAGACCCAGCTACCATTGATGATTTTATCTTAGTAATGTTTGTCAACTTGGAATAGATATTAAGGTATCTAGTTAATAAGTTCCTGGAGCCCTTTGAAAACATGGTGTACACAATAGCTTTCCAGTTTCCTAATGGGAAAGCTTATTTTAAAGACAAGCTTTTCTTTGTGGTAAGATCTACATTTATGTTACAAAACCAGCAATTTAATACCTGTGCTTTTCAAGAGCTCTTAGAAGAATAGCATCCAGACCTGAGGAGATACATGGGATCAAGAATCCTCAGAGTCAGAAGATTCTTCTTAAACAACAACTCCTTGACTCCTCCATCCTTCATGGGCAATTTTCTCCACATCTGTAATCAATCATACCATTGATCCCTGAAGTTTAGTGCTACCTCAGGGGTTTTATCCAAGTTCATTCCCAATCATACCTGAAGAAGCAAGGGGTCAAACATAGGATGACTTCAATCTAGATCTATAAAACAGACGTGTGGGTTTGTATGTGCTCGAAAGGCTCCCACACCCCTGGACCAATCCTACTGAAATTTGGCACATACGTACCTTGGGCTGGCGAGATCAGCAGTGGTGGGGCACAAACCCCATGGGATGTACGCCCCTCAAATTGTGTCCCAATTGATCTATATAATGTGTGTGTTTCCCAGTGATGTAATTGGCAGATGCAAAATAATTTGTTCAGTTTTTCTTTATTCTCCTGTGAGGCTGCTCACCCCAGAGAGGATCCAGAATCCCAGTACCTTCAATACTTGGGACAGGAATGACATGGCATGGCTGGTGTGCTCTCCAAACCTTTATTATAAACTGAACATAAAAAGTTAACAAGTGACGTCTTTCACTACCTTGCACCTGTCCATATTCTGGGCTAACCGTGGTTACCTTGAACCGGATCTGCCAGCCACAAGTCTTTATATCAAGTGAATTGTCTCCTTATAAATGGATGCAGGATATACTTTGACTTAAGAAATGATTCCTTGATAAAAGACAGTCAGTCTGAAAAGCTAGTATACCGGATAACTTCGGAAAATATTACTTCTACAAATCTATTAACAAAACTGAACATTTTGGACTTTTTATGAATTTATTCTTGGCAATTGAATGAATTTAATTTTGCCAACTGAGCCCTTTCTTCTGTATGTTACAGTTTGTGCATTTTTGTGGATTTGAATACCTGAATATAAGGAAATTTATTTTTACAATTTATATCTACATGGACGTTGAACATTTACAGTGTGCGAATCGGTAAAGATATAACGTTTACAAATGGTTTTTGCTCTTTCCTTCTCAAGTTACATTGTTTGGCCCCATTCTTTCTCATTTGGGTTATACTTCCATTTTCTGAAGGAACTTTTTGCTTATAATTACTTTCTTGAATATGATCATAAAGACCAGCAATGTCTTCTCTAGTCTGGCACTAAAATTTCTTGCTTCTTAAGGCCTCTGGAGTATGTACAGCAATACTTCTGAAGGCACCATTACAGTGCACTCCAATAACAAAATGTACCTCTTCTATTACACTATCTTCCAACATCTGTAACCTAGGACATTACACTGTGCAATCCCAAACACAGCTCTCTATGTGAAGATTCAGTCTATGCCATTGCAACAGAAACATTCAAGAACAGTGCCAGCTACAATGATTTTTCCTAACCTTAAGATCTCATATATTTTCTACTAGAGAAACTGTGGGCTGAACCTGGAATCTTCTGCCCTCCCCAAATGCTAAACCTTTAGCCATAATCACAAACAGGTATTTTGTATTTCCGCTTCCTCCTACCCCTGTATTCTTCAGAAAGTATCCTTTAAATAAATTATGCCCACACTTTCAATAGCCAGACTTCTGCATTCTTAGCATTATCACATCTTTCATCCAATGATTAATCCCTCCATTAAGGCTAAACATTTTTTAGTTTTCTCCCTTTTTTACCCTATATCTAAATCTGTAGCAACACAGCCATCTGCTGGCTAACTGTAATATACAAATAAAATATCACATGGAAGCAAGATTGACAAGAGACATTGTTAATGAAACATTGGATTTATGATGAGTCTGGTATTTGAATCTCATAATAAATCTAGCATTGAATTTATTGATTCTCATAATAAATCCAACCCACAAACACAGACACTGCTGTAAACTTTAGTTCCAAAAGTGCTTGTGACATTTAGATAGGTCCTATTGTCAAAATAGGCAAGATTTTATTCAGTAAATGAGGATTTTCAGATATAAACTGCCAAGTGTAGGTCCTGAACTGGGTGTGTTTGCACATCTGCCTTTAAGCAGTAATTAAGTGTAGATTAACATGACCACCACAGTCTTTTGTTTAGATAAATGTCTGTTCCCTTTGCTCCTGGATAATGGGTGGTCTAGTTCGGGTCCAGGTTATATTTGGATGCACCATCAATCAACTCACTTTGAGAGAGGCACCTAGTCATATGACTCATCTTTTATGATGAAGTTAAAAATGTAATGTGGGGATTGGCTAACCACACTTCAACCAACTATGCAAAATAGTTCAGTAAGAGTTATTAATCTTGGTTACCTGACTCTCACATTAAGTCTTCAAATTGCACACAAGCTCTTTTCCAAATGAGTGTTCTGCAATTTCATTCCCTAAACCACTAACTTGAGTTCTACATTAAACCTTTTGCCTTGCAGAATCTGGTGATAGAGAAAGTTGCCAGTTCAGCAATGTTACATTCTTTGAAATTTCAAAAACCAATGCCTGAGCTCGAGATATGGACCTTTGTGATGTCCTAAAGGTAGTTGAAAAGGCAGTGTTTGGGAGGGATAGATGGTTTTGCTCTAGGCCAGCTGATTGCGGAAATGGGATTAGAAGGAATCTGGGTTAAAAAAAGCCTGGAATCTCATTAAAACCCAGCTAATCAAGATATACAGCAGTCTAGAGTTAGAATGAGAATGTTTTTGGCTTCTAGACAGGAGCAAAATGTATCCAGTAGCTGCAGTAGTTGCTATAATTCCTGCTAGGATTTATATCCTGCAAGATTTTACTACTACTTCTTTTGTGTCCCAATCACAAACACCGGACTGCCAAAATGTAGCCACTTTCTTGGCTTAGTCATTGGCCAAAGTCATTGGCTTCATCGATGTATGCTTCTGGCAGTAATCGACAGACCAGTAAATGAGCCAGATTCTGTATCTCTCCACATTCACACAGAGTATTGTTGTCCACCACCAGCCCCCACTTGAGCATGTTGGTCTTGCATTTAGGGACTCCAACCCTCAGCCTATTTAGGATCCTCCAAGTGATGTTGGGAAGTTGAGATCCTCAGCTATATCCTCCTTTAATGTTGTTCCTTGTCCAGTGGACACCAGCTCAAACTAAAGCAAGACTTTACTAATATTACATGGTCATGCTGAGATGTATCAAAGGTTTACTAAAAGCTGGGGCTTCAGTTGCTTGGTGGTTAAAAAGCTCACCTTGTTAGCTGGAAGGCTGGCAAGCTGGCAGTTTGAAATCCGAGTACTGGCTGATGGATTGAGCACCCGTCTCCATCCCATCTCTTGGAGACATGAAAGGAGCCTCATTTGTGCGTTCCCTGAATGGAGTTTCCCCCCACAAAAATCCTTTCAACTCAGAATAATTTCTGACATGAAATTATTATTATTACTGATAGCTCACAGGGTTTGTTTCCAAGTCTCTACTCTTTACCAAGTTCATAATCCACTGGCTCTTTTCAAAGTCCCTTCCCCTCAAATAATTGTTGATATTGTACATACAAACAAACATATTTATGCTGAGCTAGTGGGCCATGATACCAGCTGAAGATGGATGTCCTGGTTCCATATCACACATAAAAGCCACTTATATTCTCCATCCAATATTGCATTTGTTTGTTTGTTTGTTTGTCTGTCTGTCTGTCTGTCTGTCACATTTGTATTACCACCCACTCAGCAAGTGACGCTGGGCAGTGTACAACAATTACATCATGAACTACATAAATCCCACTTGAGAACTATAAAAAACTTAAAACTAGTAAAAACAATTAAAAATACCAAAAAAAATTAGCCTGACTGCATGCTCTGACATTTGTCTCCCTGCAGAGAAGTACAACAATTCCATGAGACTTTAGTCAGTACTTTGAGACTTTGGTAGGCTAGTGATAAAAGTTTGCTTTAAATTCCAACATACCATTGCTATCATTTTTCATGTGACATAATATTTAACAGTTTGGGTAATATAAATAATTTATGAAAAATCACATGTACTTGCTGAAGGCATTATCTTGGATGAATATGTTTACCTCTGTGAAACATATGTGGATTTCCTGAAATAAATCAGAATCTGCTGACACAATCAGAGACAGGTAGTAGCAGTCAAGCACAGTCTACTGTGTCTCATTTAGCTCTAGCTGAGACACACACCCTCCCTCCAACTGTTAATTGATACTCCCCTAATCCTGTGGTTGCAAACAGGAGAGGAGGTAGCAGCATTTCATTGTTCTTGGATCCATCTCTGTCACCTGCTAAACATATCACCTGCTGAATAGAATGCATCATCCTACTGAATGTTTTAAAAGAGGATCTATTGCCTATGTTTGATTTCCCTTCCTGCATTTCAATCCCTTTTAATTTTGTGTCATGATTTCCAGATTACAAATCCATGGGCAGGGTTTGCCTCATTCTGTCACGTGTAAGTCATTTTGACAGTCTTTTGACAGACTGGTATAAAAATGAGCTAAAGAAAGACATAATTTTCTTCTTTAGTTGATTTATCCATTCCAAATATAGGCTATCATTATGGCAATAGTCTTCCTGTTCTTAACTCTTCAGAACAGTTCTTTTGAGGACATGCCACACCAGTCTCTCAGGTTCTTTAGCCATGAAGTCCATCTACATCCAGGGCCTCAATTCCCAGGGATTTTCTCTTGCATAGCAAGTTGGAATATTCTATACTTCATGTCGTTCCTCATGATATGACCATGATACTCGAGCTTTCTTTGCTTAATGGTCTTAAACAGTTCTTGTTCTTTATCCATCTGGCGCAACACTTCTACATTGGTCACATGATCAACTCATGATATCCTTAGAAACCATCTGTAGATCCATGATTCAAAAGCTTTGATTCTCTTTTCAGATTCTTTAATCAATGTCCAAGCTTCAACTCTATAGCGCACCACTGAGAATGCAAAACATCTCACTACAGTGATACCTCATACAACATCCAAACTTGGTTCCACAAGTTTGGACTTTATACGGATTTGGACGTTGTATGAGGCATGTAAAATCCTAGCCACGATGCCTCATATAACGTCCAAATCCTTGCCGTGATGCCTCATACAACGTCATTTCCATAGAGATACATTGTACTGTAACAGCACAGACTTCAGGGCAAAACTAAGGAAACAGACATGAAACTGACAGAACTTTAAGATATCATTGTCTAAAGCAGTGTTTCCCAAACATTGGTTCTTGGACTCCATTTCCCAGAAGCCTAAGTCAATTCCTCAAAGCAATGATCAACCAATATACTGACTTAGGCTTCTGGGAATTGAAGTCCCTTGTGGGGCGTAGGGCACACTTTGGGAACCACTGGTCTAAAGGCTAAATACATTACAAAAACATGTCAAGCAACCCTGATTGTCCGAGAACCTGAAGAATGCTGCAAAAATCCCAGGAATGCTTCTAAAAATTCTGACGAAAAAATTCAAATAAATCCAAAATCGTGCTCAAAACCACTCCTAAACACTTTTTGCCTCGTGCAAAACCCACAAGAGCAGTGCCTTTTATAATGCCCAGGCACAATGCAACCTGGGGAAACCCTAATGCCTCATACAAAGTCACAGAGACTTTGTATGAGGCAACATTTTTCAAGGAATTAGGTGATGTTGTATGAATTCGATGTTGTATGAAGCGGACTTTGTATGAGGTATTACTGTATTTGGATCTTTGTAGTAAGAGTTAAATCTCTACTGTATAACAAATGTCACATTTTTATGAAGGGGGGGGGGTCTTGCTTTTTCTATTTATATTTTAATCTCTAAGAATTCCAATTTTCATTTAACATACTCACCAAATAGACAATTTTATCCCCTCTTTTGATTTCTTGTGTTCCTGCTATTAGCTTGCCATATGTTGGTGCTTGGCTTATAACAAGATACAGTAAAACCCCAACTTACATAAAAAGTCTGTTCTGTAGGCTTTTATGTAAATCAGTTTTTTACTTAACTTGAAGCAAATCCATAGGAAAAATGAATTTTTACATAACTCGATGCAAACCCATAGGAAAATGAATGTTTATGTAACTCGAAGCAAACCCATAGGAAATTGTGTTATGTAAATCGGGACACTTATGTAAATCAAGACATGGTTTTAGTGCAAAAATCATTACGTGCGTCAAATTTTATGTAACTTGAGGCATACGCAAGTCAGAGTTTTACTGTATTTAGTCTTCTAAACAGTCTTATAACAGACAGGCTTCTGAAATATTATATATAAGCCTCCATACATTTAGCTGCCAGGTCACACTGATGACCATGAATTAATGAATTATGACTTGCTGAGGTCCTAAGACATATTGGCCAAAATCCTGTTGCTTAGCGTAGTATGTCACACTAGAGTAGGCCAATTGAATAATTGGGGGTTTGATAAGTCAACTCCCTTTAAGTTCCATTGATTGAACTCAGCCTGCTCTAGGTGGAGCTTAGAGTTTGATCAAAGATAGTGAGTTGTTTTGCTAGGAGTGATTTTCCTTAAAATGACCCTTCTGTGTACACAAGGAACCATTCCAACCTAGTTCCAAAAAAGAGTAGCTCTACTGCTGGACCAAAAAGGTCCAGATTGAGCATGAAGTAGGTTTGGGTCAGTTCATGGTTCCCTGTATGTTATCTGAATACCAAAAAAAAAAATAAAAAAATAAAAAATAACCTGAACTAGATTGTGCCACAAACAGCCCAAAATGCAAATGATTATACTCTTACTCAGTGGTGGGATTCATTTTTTTTTACTACCTACTGTGTGGGTGTGGCCAGGAAGACAGCCCTGCATTGCACCCGAATTAGGACTACTTTATTTCAAAACTTGGATGGGCGGGGCCAACCAGAATTTCTGCTACCGGTTCTGGCGAACTGGGATGAACCTGCTGAATCCCAGCACTGCTCTTACTTTAATATAGAAAATTACAACTAGAATAGGATCATTTGAATCATAGGAACATGTGGAGTTGACTCACCAAATCCCCAGTGTTTCAATGTGCTTTACTATGTTAAGTAACAGGATTTCAGCCAATGTGTTTAAGGCCCCATGGAATTACAGATTTTTATTGTTTTTGTATTTAGACGCCCACCATAATCTGTCTTGAAAGGCATTATGTCCAATTTCCAGGAGTTTTGGGAGGTGGGTTGGTCCTCTTTTTTGCCTGGCATCTAGACATGTTGGAAGTTGTAGTGGTCCCAACCACCAGCAAGGCACACCTTTTGACCTCCTGTCAAGTGTGTTCCCAATACCCCTATAGATGCTGGGAACAGCAGCTGTCAAAGTCTAACAAGCCTTCTCACTGTATCAGATATTACAATTCAATGCTTTCCCCTGTAGGAGAGGCACATGGAGAATGAAATTTCCCCCCTTCCTATTTGATCCCAGTTTCTGTAGTGCCAATTGAAATTGGCTGTGAGTAGTTTCTCAATCGGTGCTACAGAGGAAAAAAGGAATCTTTCTTTCTTTTTTACTCTCATAGCTACCGCATTGCACCAGCATTTAGTTAGGGAGGGGGGGTTACATTTTTCCTACCTCTCCACAGAGAAGTAGGGGAAGGGTTTGATTTGCTTGTATTATCAGATGTACAGCCCTAGGCCTCTCCATTATGGGGTGCCACAGGGCTCAGTACTGTCGCCTCTCCTATTTAATATCTACATGAAGCCTCTGGATGAGATCATCTGTTCTTACGGTGTGAAGTATAATCAATATGCTGATGATACTCAACTGTACATCTCCACCTGTGGGAACCCAAGCGATGCAGTTGAAGTCCTATCCAGGTGTCTGGAGGCTGTAAAGGTCTGGATGGGGGACAACAAGCTACAACTGAATTCTGGCAAGACTGAGTGGCTGTGGGTCAGGGGACCCATAGTATCCCGGGAGCTACCATCTTTGGTACTGGATAGGACTCTTTTGCCTCAGACAGATCTGGTGCGTAAATTGGAAGTCCTCCTGGACTCATGACTACTGCTTGAAGAGCAGGTGGCAGTCATGGCCAGGAGGGCTTTTGCACAACTTCGTGTCATCCGCCAATTACACCCACTCCTGGACCGGGACTCCTTGCCTATGGTCACTCACGCTCTGGTCACTTCCAGACTAGATTATTGTAATGCGCTCTACATGGGGATGCCCTTGATGATCATCTGGAGACTTTGATTGGTTCAGAATGTGGCTCCCTGGGTGGCAATGGGGTGCAGTCAGTATGACCGTGCCGCACCCCTACTGTGGGAGCTGCAATGGCTGCCAATATGCCTCCAGGTGCAATTCGAGGTGCTGCTAATGACCATTAAAGTGTCACCCCAAGGCTATAGGCTCATCCTACGAGAGCAGACTGGAGGGGCTCTCTAGTGGTCCTATCAGCCAGGGAGGCACGTCTCACTGGGACTAGGAGGAGAACCTTTTTGGTATCTGCTCCAGCCCTGTGGAACCTCCTGCCACTCAAATTACGCCTCCAGACAGAGTTGCTTCACTTCAGGAAGGCCCTAAAACATGGTTAATGGCAGCAGGTGTGGGGTATTGCCAGTGTCGCACACACACACACCCTCATCGCTGGCTTATCTTGGACTGTCTGGGTTTTTAAGGTGATTTGGGAGGGTTTTTATATAAAGGGTTTTAGATAGTTTTTAGAGTTTTAATCTTTGTATTGGGGTTGTTTATAAGTTTGAAACTTGATGTTGTGAGCCACCCTGGGTCGCCTAGGTGAGAAGGGCAGCTATACAAATGCAACTATAAAAGAAATAAATAAAACATCAGCCAACTTCACAAAATTTGCAAAAGTCGCTTGTGCTTTTTAGATGGGAGGAATGGGCTAAATCAAAGGTTCCCAAACTTTTCAAGCCGGGGTCATGCTCTCTCAGTCAGCTTCAAGGGCCAAATTGCCATTTTTCCCTGCCTGCACGTTGGGGTAGCCATTTTGTCCCAACAGCTTCAAAGAGGTAGCCATTTTGTTCCTCAAATTCCCTTGGAGTGGTGGGGGGGGGCACATGACATGGTGCCACAGGACAGATCTGGCCCATAGGCCTTAGGTTGGGAACCCATGGGCTAAGTGATATTTAGCTCCTCCCAAAGCCTCAAGCAACTTCAAAAGCTGTGATCCTAAACTATCCCACAAGGGATAGTCTGGACTGGACTGGAGTCCAAAAACTAAGCTTGTTAGTACCCAAACTAAGCCTGGAGTCCCAAAACTAAGCATCTCATGAGGTTGCTCGCTAAGTGATTTTTTTTAATGTGGAATGGGACTGAATACACTTCCTGACAACTGGCTGCCAAGTAACAACACAATATGAGAAAGCACATCACAGAGACACTGTTAATGGGGAAAGCTTCTTGTTTTATGTAGGGCCGGTGGGGCAGATTCTCTCCACTTACCCGGATTTCCCTCAAATGTGCAGATGACGGTTTAAAGATATTTCACAACTAGCACTATTTTGCCATATCTATGTTTATCAATGAGAGCTGATAGAATTACCCTTCTCCTTCCCCATAGCCTTTGGAATCAAGGGAAAGGAATGGAAGGAATCCATTTGCATTACAGACATCCAGAAGTGATGGAAGCGTGTTTTTTTTCCTGCTTCCAGGATTCTGAGCCATTAGCCTCCCCTGCAACTGCTGCACTCACTACAGGACTCAAGGGAAGGGAAACAGCTGGAGTGATCAGAAATAATAGTTGTCTGGCTATGAAGGCCAACCAAAATATGTCCTGGAAATTAATCAGATTTCATGATTGTTGTAATTGTTTGCACATGGAGAGCTGCTTAGCTGCAATTGGTACATTCTTCCAACTTTTCTTGAAGTTATAAGAGCAAATAATTCATGTTAGATTTAAATTGTGTGAACTAAGGGAGTCTTAAGGTCAAACTACATGCAATGCGGATTATTTAGTCTGCCCATCAATCAATGATCTTTCTTTCAGAAACAGTAATTACTATTTTTTTAAAAAGAAAAGCCTTATACATGAAGTATGTATACACAATCTGAAATAAGGGTGGATGATACTTTTATTAAAGCACTAAATAATAGCAATTTAACTGGTTTGCAACTCCACAGAGCTGCAGAGAGAGCGAAATGACCACACACTGTTTACTTTTTTTCCCTTTACTCTCCACAGATGTCTGGTACCTAGCTTGATGACAACCTAAGTAGCTTACGTTTGTGATATCATTGGCACAGTGAGTTAGATATCTTGTTATGAAGCCAGAGTTTGGGAGATCAATTCCCTACCAAGCCTCCCAGGGGGGGAAACCAGCCTTTTGGCAACTTCACGGTCCCAGGGTGCTCCTAGAATAAATGAATGGTAAACCATTTCTGAGTATTCTCTGCCAACACTTTCTGCCTGAAAAGATGGAATCAGCTTGATGGCACAGAAGGAGGAGGTAGAGGATTAAAGGTCTCACCCACTCTTGGTTTTACAGTAATTATAAACACCATTGTATTAGAGAGGTACTGTTACAGATGCCACAGTAATCTAAAAGGTTTAGCTTTCCAACACAGAGTGTAGTCTTATAGGAAAGGTAAAGATCGCCCTCACTCGAAAGCCAGTTGTATCCAACTCTAGGGTTCAGTGCTCATCTCTGTTTACAGCCAAACAGCCATCGCTGTCAGTGTTTACAGATGTTTCTGTGGACATGTGGCAGACATGACTAGATACTGGAGTGCACGGAAAGTTGTTTACCTTCCCACTGAAGTGGTACCTATTCATCTACAGTAAAACCCCACATAAGGAAAAAAATCCATCCCACAAGATTGCTCACTAAGCAATTTTTTTGTTATGTGAAATAATTTTTCGCATAACGAAAATTCCTATGGGGAAAATCACATAGCAAAAATATTCTCGTTATGCGAATTTCCCCATAGGCATTTTTGTTATGTGAAAATTTCCTATAGGAACACTATTTTTGCATAACAAAAACTTTCACTATCCGAGGCACCATATATTTTTTTCAATTTACTTTTGTTGTGCAAGTTTTTATCTATCCGAGCCCTTTGTTATGCGGGGTTTCACTGTCCTTGCAATGTCTTGCTTTCAAACTGCTAGGTTGGCAGAAGCAAGGACAGAGATGGGAGCTCACTCCACTGTGCAATACCTGGGTCTCAAACTGCTGACCTGCTGACCTTCCAGTCATCAAGGTCAGCATCTTAACCACTAAGCCACAACAATCTTATAGGTACAGCCCTCTTAAAAACATTTGTTTACCTTACTTTCCTTGTTACATTTTTACTTGCTTTTCTTTCAGTGAGCTCATGGCGATAGTTCTCCAAATTTTAGCTTCACAACAACTCTGTGAGTTGCTCTGGCTGAGGAAGTATGACTGACCCAAGGTCATCCAATGGATTTCATGGCTGAATTGGAAATGGAATTCCAGTTTCCCAAATCCTAGTCAACATTGCAAATAGCATCCTACCTTGGCTCAAGTGGCTAAGACGCTGGCTGGGAGGGGGAAGGTCAGCACTTCAATTCCCGAGTACTGCAGGACGGAATGAGCTCCTATCTTTGTCCCAGCTCCTACCAACTTAGCAGTTAGAAAGCAAGACATTGCAAGTAGATAAACAGGGACCACTTCAGTGGGAAGGTAACAGCGTTCATTGCGCTCCAGTGTCTAGTCATGCCTGCCACATGACCACGGAAATGTCTGCAGAAGCAGACAGCGCTGGCTCTTTGGCTTTGAAACAGAGATGAGCACTGAACCCTAGAGTCGGATACGACTGGCTTTTGAGCAAGGGAAACCTTTACCTTTGCTCTATATCACTAGCCCTTGGAAAATAGCTTGGGAGAATAATTTTCATTCTCCTGGCTGCCTACCCCAGGTCGGTCCACGCCCCCAAAGGGTCGGTCCACGCCCCCAAAGTAGTACATTCACTTCACTTCAAGGTGTGTGTGCATCCATCATGAATTTTACAGTCAGATTAAAATGTAAGCCTTACACCTCAAGTACAAAACAGCACCAGCCTGTCTTGTTGAATAATATAATATTATATAATATTCTTTTCTTAAAGACCAAAAATTTGGGAAAGGGTTCTGGGAAAGAGTTCAGGAAATTATTATTATTATTATTATTTTAAATATTACATTTTTAAAAAATTATTAATGGGGGCGTGGCCAAGATGGCCGACGAGTAACATCTATATTCGGACGCTCGCGCTTAACAAAGTGGTAACTAATGCACCAGAGGGAAATGGAGAAGTTTTAAAGTGGCAAACTTTAAAGATAAGAACCTTGCCTGTCGTTATGGAAAATTTTGGGATCTTTTGAGGCTGGATGGTCGAAGTTCGGGAGGCTTTTCTGGGCGGTTGAAGCTGTGACGGTAGTCGCGGCTTTTCTGCCTGGGAACCGAGAACGGGACCAGTGAGACTGCGGAGTAGGCTTTGGAACTGGCAAGAAGTTGTTTGGCACGAGAACAGCTTGCATGTAAGTGCATGAATGGAACTTTAAACTTTAAAATTGGCTGGGGTTTTTTCTTAAATGAGCTCGGACTCTGAAATGGCAGCGGGTGGAAGTGGATGAAAGCAAGCGGAGGTTCCGTTAATGGCGGCGGTCCTGGAAAACGAAAGTGAGCGTGTTTGGGCTATGGTTTCTTTTACACACCAGAAGATCGCGCCACGTTTTGATGACAACAAAGAGGATTAATTATCTTTGTCTGGGCTACAACATTGGAAGGCGATTGGGAGTTCCCCAGCTTAAACTGCTTGGAGAAAGTTTTCTGTTCCTTAGAAAAAGAAGGGGGGGTTTACCCAAAAGTTAAGGCAGCCGCTGGAAAATGGCGTTTTGATTGTCCGCTTCAAGAGAAGGATTGGGTGGCTTTTGCCTTTTGGTTCCCTCACCGTGTGGATTATAAACATCTGTTTGTTTACTGTGGAATATACTGCTCCTCACCCCTTCTCCTCGCTGGTTGGATTTTGGGCTTTTTCTCCCTCTGGTCTCCCCCCCCCTCTTTTTTTCTCTGGTGGCTTGGTTTTTTTAAAGGAGAAGCTTGGGCTGACTGTTCCCCTGAGCCATTTTACTGCAGTTGGAAGACGATTGATTGGATTATTTGCTTTGGGGAAACGGACCTGCTGTGGATTAACATCTTTTGCTCTTCTTTTTTTTTTCTGAGCTGCCTGTTGGGAGAACTGTTTCCTTCTGTTTTACCTCTGTGGATTACAGTAATTTTTTTGATCTTCTGCTTGCATATAAATTTCCCTTTTGGATCTGTGGAACCAGTGGTTGCAGTGTTACAAGCTTTATTTCAGTGACTAACATTTACAACGAACTGCAGCATTGGGCTTCTTATATATTACATTACTATGGATAAAGGTACAAGAGCGAAAACAAAGGAAGAAGAACCAGTTGTAAAGGCAAAAAAAAAAGAAAAAGCACCAATGGAGGAATCCACTCAGTCTTCATCCCCGCCCACAGTGCCATATGATCAGACTCAAATTATGGTGGAAATTGGCAAATTGTTTCAAAAATTGGAGAAAAATGAGGTTTCAAGGGTGAAAGACAGAAATGAAATGATGAAAAAACAAGATAAGATGATGTCATCAGTTGCAGATTTTGCAAAAAAAGTGGACTTAAGTTTGAAAAAAATTGAGGGAAATGTAAAATTGGTTCAAACTGAGGTAAATGTCATAAAGAAGGAGGTAAAAGGGACTCAGGAGGCGGTGCGGGAGAACAAGCTGAAATTGGAGGATCAAGAGAGAAGGATAGATGCTGTGGAAGATATGATGAGAAAGCAGAACATTGTGATCCGTCAGGTGGTGGAACGCACTCCGGATTTGTTAAGAGAAAGGGTGGTTCAGTGGTTAAATGGTTTGAACATGGGGAAAGAATTTGTTCAGGAAGATCTTGTAAGCGTTTTCCGGGTGGGCCCAAGAAGAGGGAGGGTGGTTCAAAGAAATGTGTTGGTTAAATTTGCAAATTGGGCAGATAAGTTAAAAGTAATGGCCCATCTGAAACGAGTCGGTTCTGATGCGTTGAAATTTGATGGCTCAGATGTGGAAGTTTATAATGATATCTCGTTAAAAGAAAGAACATGGAGGTATAAGATGAGGCCTATCACTAAATTATTGATGAGTAAAAATATAAGGTATAATTGGAGATTTCCGCAACAATTGCGGTTTTTTATGACAAAAGAATGCAGGTTATTGATGAAGGCACTAATCCATTGGAATATTTGAGTTTGTTAGAACTGGTAAAGGTAGATTCGGAAGAATGGAAAAATCTTAAGAAGGAATTGATGGATTCTGGAGCTTTGGGGAGGGAATATGAGAGGGAGGAGACCGGTGGGGCTACAGCTGGAACACCACAGCGAGGAGAGGAGGAGGAGGAGCCGTCCTTGATCATGGTGGAGGAGGAGATAGGTAAGGAGTAACGAACATTAGACTTTAGTAATTTTAAGCAGTTAATAGAGGTAGAATGGGTAAATAGCGCGTAGCGCCGGTAGTAAGGCGCATCTTGCATGTCCCCCCTCTCCCCTCTTTGGTCAACAGAGGTGGCTTTTCGTGGGAAAGTGGGGAGAGTGAAAGTGTGTGTTTTATGTTCTTGGTATGGTGGTAGGGTTGTTGGTGGCACGCCCGATGGAGAGTTTAAAGCTGGGAAAAGAATTTGGTTATGGGAAGTATTAAAATAATATCGTGGAATGTGAAAGGTACAGGTTCTGTTCTCAAGAGACGGAGATTGGAATTGGCGTTGAAAAAAGATCGACCAGATATATTGTTCTTACAGGAAACACATCAGAAGTTAAAAGATACGAATAAACTTTATTTGGGATGGATGCAACATTATGAGATGGCGTTCGGTACTTCGAAAGCAAGAGGGGTGGCAATCATGATTTCTAGGAAGCTGGGATTTGAAATTACAAAAAAGATTGTTGATCAAGAGGGTAGATATCTGTTGTTAAGAGGAAAATTAGAGGATGAGGAAATTATGTTGGTAAATATTTATGCTCCGAACGACCACCAAGCAGAGTTTCTTGAAAAAATTCGGAAAAGTAGTGCAGTTGGAAAATGTTGCAAAAACTATTGTGGCTGGTGATTTCAATTTGATAAGGTCAGGATTAGATTGCACAAATATAGCTAGAAGTGGAATTGGTTTGAAAGGGAAGGTGTTGGATAATTGGATGGATGTTATGGGCTTGAAGGATTCGTGGAGAGAGTTTAAGGGCTCGGAAAGGGCATATTCCTTTTTTTCACACGTCCATGGGACCTACTCAAGAATAGATTATGTTTTGCTTTCGGAAAATTTAATTGGGGATATAGAAGGTACTGAAATTGGGATTATTAAGGAATCGGACCATGCTAAAGTATATTTGAAACTGAAAGCACAAAAAAATATTCGAAGAGTAAGAAATTGGAGGTACGATCCTAATTTGTTTAAAGATCAGAAAAGTAAAGAGGCAATTATGGAAAGTTGGAAAGAAAGTTGGCAGTGGAACGATAATAATGAGGTTAATTTTAACGTTGTATGGGATACCATGAAGTCAGTTTTTAGGGGGGAAAGTATAAGATTGGCAAGCTTCAAATATAAAAAATATAAAGCAGAACAGGCAGAAAAAGAAAGAGAAATAAAACAATTACAGGAGGAGCATGCAAAAAACAAAGATAAAATTTTTTTTATGAAATTACAAGGACTTAAGGCAGAAGTAATGGAAGGATATTGATAAAGTTAAAAGAGATTTGATTTACCTAAATAGAGAATATTTTGAATTTAGTAATAAGAACTCAAAATTATTAGCAAGAGCAGCCAAGGTTAAAAGGAAAAAAAGAGAAATTGGGTTATTGGTTGATAGTCAAGGCACAAGGTGTAACAAGAATAAGGATAAATGTAAAATTGTTAGGGAATTTTACCAAGTATTATATGCAAAAAAGGAAGTAGATGTGGAGAAGCTTAAAAAGATACTGGAGAGGCAGTTAGGGAATGGAATAAAACAAGAGCATAGGGAGAAAATGGAGGAAAGAATAACTGATAAAGAGGTTAAGGAGGTAATAAGCGGATTGAAGATAGGGAAAGCTCCGGGGGATGATGGATTATCGACAGAGTTTTATAAAGAATTTAAAGAGGTGGTGGCTCCGAAACTGGTGAAGTTATAAAATCACATACTAGATGGAGGACCAATTCTGACTTCATGGTATAACACTACAATCGTTCTTTTGCCAAAGCCTGGTAAGAATTTGGAAAGAGTGGATTCGTACAGACCAATTTCACTTATAAATCAAGATGCGAAGATCTTCACAGCAATATTGGCTAACCGTTTAAATAGTTTCATGGGGGAATATATAAATGTTGATCAAGTTGGGTTTTTAAAAGGACGACATATGGTGGATCTGACTAGAAGGGTATTAGATTTAATAGACAGCGTTAATCAAACAAAGGAAAAGGTGGGATTATTATCATTGGATATTTTTAAGGCTTTTGATTCATTGCAGTGGTCTTCAATTAAGGAAATAGTTAAGAAATATGGATTTGGGGATAAATTCAATAGGGTTATAGATTTACTATATCAAAAAGGAAATGCTAGGGTTAGAGTAAATGAGGAGCTCACGGATGTGGTAAAGCTAGAAGCTGGCACTAGGCAGGGCTGTCCATTATCTCCTATTCTGTTTATTATGGCAATGGAGATTTTAGCCAAAAGCATAAGGGAAGATCTAAACATAGAAGGGATTATGGGTAATAAAGTGAGTATGTATGCAGACGACACACTGCTTATGGTGAAGCGCCCGGAGTTGGTAATGGACAGGATTAAAGATCATTTACAGGTATTTCAAGCTATAACTGGATTAAAGATAAATTGGGATAAATCAGAACTGATGTTATGTAATTTGAAACCAAGTGAGATGGGTAAGATAGTGTCAACACTTAATATACAAATTAAAGACAAACTGAAATATTTGGGGATAATTATTTCAAACAAATTAGAAGAACTTAAACGATTGAACTATGACAGCTTGAAAATGGAATTTAAGAACAAAATACAAGAACTTCAGAAGTTAAAGCTGTCATGGTTCGGAAGGATTGCTATGTGTAAAATGATATTGTTACCAAAGATTAACTTTTTATTTGATACAATAGTGATCCATCTGAAAGAGAAAGAAATTAATGAGTTTCAAAAGATGTTCAATGGCTTTTGTAATGGAGGCAAAAAATCTAGGCTCCCAAAGAAGCTATGGTACCTGTCTCAAAAGAAAGGGGGTTTGGGTATGCCAAATTTGCTAGCATATTATCGAGCTTTTCAAGTTAAGAATGTTGTGAAGATTTTGGCAAGAGAAAAGACAATCTGGGAGCAATTGGAGATGAAGGAATATAGAAATATTGGAAATATGATTTTTTTGGGAATAAAGGATAGGGTGAAAAGGTCAAATAATACTATGATGAGAGGTCTCATGGAGGTGTGGAAGAAGGTAAAAAAGGACATGGTCCCAAATCTCTCTCCAATTGTGGAATTGACCGACATGATGTGTTTCCCAATAAAGTTAGATAAGGAAAAAATGGAAATATTGGATAAAAATGGGATACTTTTATTGAAGGATTGGTTAAAAACTTGTGATTCTGATGTGGAGCGGAAAAAAATATTTGAGATATTAAATCTGAATTGGTTTCAGAAGTTGAAGGTGGACAATTGGAATAAAAAATATAAAAAAGAAGTAGGGTTAGATAGAATACACACAGAATTTGAGGAGTTGGTAAGGAAGATTAGAAAAGGGGAAAGTAGTATTAAAGGTCTTGTAAGTAAGCTTTATAACATACTGAATAGAGGTGCAGATCCACAGGAGGATTTGAAACAGAGGTGGGAACAAAATTTGAATATAACAATTGGGGAGATTGAGTGGAAAAACAAATGGAAAAAGAGGATTATGAGAACAATGTCCGTAAGAATTAAAGAACATAATTTCAAAATGTTGTGGCAATGGTACTTGACGCCATTAAGACTTTACCAGATGGATAATAAAAGAGATAAGTTATGCTGGAGATGTAGAGAATCCGATGGAACATATGAACATATGTGGTGGAGCTGTAAAAAAATAAGGGATTTTTGGGGAAGAATAGAAGGTGAGCTTGGTGAAATACTGGGTAAAAGTGTTAAGCTGGTGTCAAGTACCATTCTTTTAACGAATGTGGAAGGTTTGGGTTTAAACAAGGAGGAAAAAGAATTATTGGAAATTGTATTGACAACGGGTAGACAATGTATAGCTAGAAATTGGAAAATGATATTGATATACAGATTGGAGAGTGGTATAAAGAAATGTGGAGTTTAGCACTGAATGATAAATTGACATGGGAGATTAAAGTGAAAAGAGATAACTTAAAAGAGGATAGATTTTGGAATATATGGAAACCATTTGTGGACCATTCGTGTATGGCAAATGATAGTTCAGGACCAGTACCATCTCAAAGAAGTTTCTGGAGATGAGCAGAAAATAAACTCTCCGGGCAATGTATATATTCACAGGGTGATTATTATTTATCCAAAGATTAGCAGTAGCACAGAAAGTCCTTATTATTTTGGTTCTGGAAATAATGGTTTTTAATATTTGGTGGTCATATAGTAATTAATGAGTTTAGATATTGTTATGTGCTAATATTTAGTAATGTTTGTTAACATGATACTATGGATTTGTTTGTGTATTGTATTGTTAGTCATTGTCCTTTTTTCTTTTTTCTGTATGTCTTAAAAAATTCAATAAAAATTTATACAAAAAAAAATTTATTAATGCTACAAGGAAGAGAAAGTTCAGGAAATTCTGAAGGCCTGTAATAACAGTAAAAGAGAAGTACTGTATTGTCATTTCTCATCCATAGTTGCCAAATAAAACTTCAGCGATGTGCACCAAAGTGAATGACGTGATCATTTCTGAGTATGGTCCCACAAGAATCACACTGCTCCTTAGAAAGGGATCAAGCCTTTGGGAGTGGCTCTGGGTATGACCAGATGAAAAACTGGCTGGCAGTTTTGCCATATCTGGGGACAGGCTCATTTGTGCCTTTTCTTGGCAACTACATGACATGCAAGCTATTGCAAACCATTCCATCCATGATCTTTGTCTTCTTGGATCTTTGTAAGGGGCTCCTGGTTTTTAGTTGAGGGTAGCATCCAGTATATGTGATTGCTGTAATCCAACCAAAGGAAATGGTTTAAGCTGTCCCTTTGCTTAAGCTACGTCATGATATTGGGAAAAGGAAAGCTTCATCCTATTCCCCTTTGGAGGGAGAGACAGAGGAAGGAAAAAATTGTAAAGCCCTTAGGACAGTGCTAATGCAAAATGACATTTGGGGTGGTGGGTGGGGGTTGAAAACTTCCTTTTTCTCTTCTTCCACAGGGGAGCAGGAAGAAGCTTTCAGTTTTCCATGATTGTGAAGTAGCTTAAACAAAGCAGAGAGGAGAAAGAGGAGACAAGGAAAGGAATTTTCATTACTGTACTTTTTTCTCCCTTTCTTTTTAAAGGGAAAGAATGTCCAAATTGGTCACCTGAGATTCAATATGGTTGACACTTGCATGTGGATGAAAATATCACTCCAAATGATAGACTTTACTTCAAAGCAACCCTGTTTAGCATGATCTTTGTTGTTGTTGTTCAGTTGACAGCTGATTCTGACCCTTTGCGACCCTATGGACCATTGCCCTCCAGCCACCCCTGTCCTCCACCATCTTCCTCAACCTACCCACCTCTGTGCACATTGCGTCAACAATACCATCTAGCCATCTCATTTTCTGCCACTGCCTTCTTCTTTTGCCCATGACCTTTCCTAGACTCAAGGCTTTCTCAAGTGAATCCTCTCTTCTTATTTGATGTCCAAAGTACTTAAGCTTCATCTTTACTATTTGACCTTCTAAGGAGCAGTCAGGGTTGATTTCTTCTGAGATCGACCTATTTGTTCTCCTTGCTGTCCAGGGGACTCTCAAAACTCTCCTCCAACACCACATTTCAAAGGCATCTATTCTTCTGCGCTCAGCTTTCCTAATGGTCCATCTCTCACAACCATACATTACCACCGGGAATACCACCGCTTTGACTATGCGAATTTTTGTTTGCAAAGTGATGTCTCCACTTTTGACTATGTTCCCCAGGTGTCTCATAGCTTGTCTCCCAAGCATCACACCTTTTTATTTCATGGCTGCAATCACCATCTGCAGTGATCTTTGATGCTAAGAAAGTAAAATCTGTCACATGATCTAGGCCAGGATAATTTGGCCATCTTTTCAATATCTTCTGTTTCTCCAATGCTTTGAACCCCTTAAGGATGTTTGCTGCTACAACCCTTCTTCTTCAGTTGAAATGACGGGTATGGGGCCCCGTTTCCTGTGTGGGATTTGGGCAGCCTTGGTCAGATGCTTGGTCAGATGCTTGACAGATACTGTATAATTAGTAAATTATCTGCCATAAAATTGATTAAGATTTATAGCAATGCTTGCCAGGATTACCTAGCTATAAAGTAGAAGTGATTTACCAGTCTCTTCTGGGGCTGCTCCAGGACTGTTCATCTTACCCAGGGCTACCTGCAGTACATTAAAAAGAGCTATACTGAACTATGATAGGAAATGATATAGTGGATTTTTTCTTTCTTTCTTTCTTTCCCTTTCATTAATTAGTTCAACTTTTACTTTGATACTATGTGATAAACTGTGATATTGTGCATGATAATACTTTGTTTTAAAACTGTTTAAACTGTGATAACATGTGTGATGGGAAAAGACTGGCGTAGAGACCGGCAAGGCACGCCACAAAGTTTGCCAAGAGAACCCTATGGACCAAAACAAAAGGCAAAACAAGGGGATGCTCAGCACAGCAGATCTGAAAAGGGGGAGGGATACGAAAGGGGGAGGAGAAATACAGTGTTGCAGGGAACAATACTGCATAGGGACATGGAATGTGAGGTCTATGAATCAAGGAAAACTGGAAGTGGTAAAAAATGAGATGGAAAGAATAAGCATTGACATCTTGGGCATCAGTGAGCTCAAATGGACAGGGATGGGAGAATTCAGCTCTGGAAACCATCATATCTACTACTGCGGGCAAGAAAACCTTAGAAGAAATGGAGTAGCCATAATTGTCAATAAAAGAGTGAGAAAAGCAGTAATGGGATACAATCTCAAAAATGACAGAATGATGTCAGTCAGATTTCAAGGCAAACCTTTCAATGTCACTGTGATCCAAATATACGCACCAACCACTGGTGCAGATGAAGCCACAATGGACCAGTTCTATGAGGACTTACAACACCTCATAGAACAGACACCAAGAAATGATGTCCAAATTATATTAGGAGACTGGAATGCCAAAGTAGGAAATCAAAAAGTGGAGGGAATAACAGGCAAATTTGGTCTTGGAACACAAAATGAAGCAGGGCAAAGATTGATAGAGTTCTGCCAAGAGAACGCACTGATCATAGCAAACACTCTCTTCCAGCAACACAAGAGGCGACTTTACACATGGACATCACCAGATGGCCAACACCGAAACCAGATTGACTACATACTCTGCAGCCAAAGATGGAGAACCTCCATACAGTCAGCAAAAACAAGACCTGGAGCAGACTGTGGCTCAGATCACAACCTACTGATCTCAAAATTCAGGCTTAGACTAAAGAAAATAGGGAAAACACGGAGACCAGAAAGATATCACCTAGTCAGCATCCCTAAAGAATACATGGTGGAGGTGATGAACAGATTTAATGGCTTAGACTCGGTAGACAGAGTACCGGAAGAATTATGGACGGAGATGAGGGACATCATGCAGGAAGCAGCAAAGAAAACCATACCAAAAGAAAAGAAGAGTAAGAAAGCAAAGTGGTTGTCTGATGAGGCTCTTAAAATAGCAGAGGAAAGAAGGAACGCAAAAGTCAAAGGAGAAAGGAAAAACTACAACCATTTGAACACAGAATTTCAAAGAAAAGCAAGGAGAGATAAGGAAAACTACCTAAAAGAACAGTGCAGAGAAATGGAGGAAAACAACAAAAGAGGCAGAACCAGAGATCTTTTCAAAAAAATTGGGGAAGTCAAGGGAACATTTAAAGCAAAAATGACCATGATAAGGGACAAAGACGGAAAGGAGCTAGCTGATGCAGAAGAAATTAAGAAAAGATGGAAAGAGTACACAGAGGAACTTTACAAAAAGGACCTCAACACTCCTGATAATCACAATGATGAAGAAATTGAACTTGAGCCAGACATCCTTGAGAGCGAAGTCATAAAGGCCCTAAAGAGCACTGCAAACAACAAAGCTAGTGGAGATGATGGTATCCCAGTTGAATTTTTCAAAGCGCTAAAAGATGATGGCGTCAAATTACTGCATTCAATATGCCAGCAGATTTGGAAAACAAAACAGTGGCCACAGGATTGGAAAAGATCAGTATACGTCCCAATCCCAAAAAAGGGCAATGCCAAAGAATGTTCAAATTATCGAACAATCGCGCTCATCCCACATGCCAGCAAGGTGATGCTCAAGATAATACAGGACAGACTTCAGCAGCATGTGGAGAGAGAATTACCAGAGGTGCAGGCTGGTTTCAGAAGAGGCAGGGGGACTAGAGACCACATTGCCAACATACGCTGGATCATGGAGAAAACAAAGGAATATCAGAAACAAGTTTACTTTTGTTTTATTGACTACACCAAGGCATTTGACTGTGTGGACCACAACAAGATGTGGCAAGTAATTAAAGAGATGGGAATACCAGAGCACCTCATATGTCTCCTGAGAAATCTGTACATGAACCAAGAAGCAACAGTTAGGACAGAAAACGGAATAACAGAGTGGTTTGGAATAGGAAAAGGAGTAAGACAAGGCTGCATTTTGTCACCATGCTTATTCAACCTATACACAGAGCACATAATGCGCAGTGCAGGGATGGAGGAATCACAATATGGGATTAAAATCGCTGGGAGAAACATCAATAATCTGAGATATGCAGACGATACCACCCTAATGGCAGAAAGTGAGGAAGACCTAAAGAATCTCTTGATTGGGCTGAAGGAGGAGAGTGCAAAAGCTGGCTTGAGACTCAATATCAAGAAAACCAAGATAATGGCAACAGGCCCCATCAGTTCCTGGAAAATAGACGGGGAAGAAGTAGAAGCAGTGACAGATTTTACTTTCTTAGGATCAAAGATCACTGCAGATGGGGATTGCAGCCATGAAATAAAAAGGCGACTGATTCTTGGGAGACAAGCGATGAGAAACCTGGGGAACATAGTGAAAAGCAGAGACATTACATTGCAAACAAAAATTAGAATAGTCAAAGCAATGGTTTTCCCAGTAGTAATGTACGGATGTGAGAGCTGGACAATTAGGAAGGCTGAACGCAGAAGAATAGATGCCTTTGAAATGTGGTGTTGGAGGAGGGTTTTGAGAGTCCCCTGGACAGCGAGGAGAACAAATAGGTCAATCTTAGAAGAAATTAACCCTGACTGCTCATTGGAAGGTCAAATAGTAAAGATGAAGCTAAAATACTTTGGACATCAAATGAGAAGGGAGGATTCACTTGAGAAGGCATTGATGTTGGGAAAGGTGGAGGGCAAAAGAAGAAGGGGGAGGCCAAGGATGAGATGGCTAGATGGTATTGTAGACACAATGGGCACAGAACTGGGAGGGCTGAGGGGGATGGTAGAGGACAGAGGCGCCTGGAGGAAAATGGTCCATGGGGTCGCAAAGGGTCGGAGTCGACTGTGCGACTGAACAACACAACAACAACATTAGCAAAAGACTTGATAATATAAGAAATTGCATTACTGTTTCTTTTAAAGGAAACCTTTGGGTGGGTCTTTGAATGAACAGCTATCCAGCAGAAAGGAGGCAAACCTTTGTGAGTGGGTAGATTTTCAGACTACAGATGACCTACAACTACATCCAAAATTGGTAAAGTCAAAATGACATCAAACCTCTGTTAGGAGGAAAATGGGAAGATTATTTTATTATCCCAGTTTGGGAAGTTGCAGCAAGCCATCACTAGAGTGCAGCAAAACCTCAGTATTTAAATATCATCCCCTAGCAAGGTGCTGCAGTGGCTCAGTGGTTAAGAAACTCACCTTGTTAGCTAGAGAAACAGCAAGTTGGCAGTTCGAGACCCGGGTACTGCATAACGGATTGAGTGCCCATCTCTATCCCAGCTCTTGGGGACATGAAAAGAGACTCATTTAGGCATCTCCTGAATTGAGTTTCTTCCCCAAGAATCCTTGCAACCCAGAATAATTTCTGACATGAAACTATTATTATTATCCCCTAGCAAATTTTCTCTCACCTCCCCATCTCTAATAAAAAAGCCAAGGTTAATATTTTTCAGTGTTTCTTAGAATAATCTTAATTATTAAATCAATAAGCAAACAAGTTAAGATTTGAAGATTGTATGTTTCTCAATAAATATTTAGGGACACAATGATGAATTTTTAGTTGTAGTAAAACCAGCAAGGATATCTAGGTGGTGTAATGGAAAGAATGACAGAATAGGACTCAAGAGATCTGGGTTCATATTATTATTATTATTATTATTATTATTATTATTATTATTATTATTATTATTATTATTATTATTATTATTATTATTATTATTATTATTATTATTATTATTATTATTATTATTATTATTATTATTATTATTATAAGGGACTGCAGTGGTTCAAGTGGGTAAGACGCTGATTGGGAGGTGGAAGGTCAGCAGTTCGATTCCCAAGTACTGCAGTACGGAAATGAGCTCCCATCTTCATCCCAGCTCCTGCCAACCTAGCAGTTTGAAAGCAAGAAATTGCAAGTAGATAAATAGGGACCACTTTGGTGGGAAGGTAACAGCATTCCATGTGCTCCGGTGTCTAGTCATGCCTGCCACATGACCATGGAAACATCTGCAGAAGCAGACAGCGCTGGCTCTTCGGCTTAGAAACAGAGATGAGCACTGCACCCTAGAGTCAGATACAACTGGCTTTCAAGCAAGGGAAACCTTTACAACATTATTATTATTATTATTATTATTATTATTATTATTATTATTATTATTATTATTATTATTATTATTATTATTATTATTATTATTAGACAAATCAACCATTTAGTTCTCAGCTCAGGACTGGAATAAAATTAACAGTTTAAGCCATAACCAAGGACGTAAGAACTGTTAAGGTTACATCTGAGTATATATGCAGTTCCTAGTAGAGCTGTTTTTTGGAGAGTTAGGATGTTCAGATCCGATAAGTCCAAAATTTCCAGATATCTAAGGAGTCCTTTAGGTATTGCTCCAAGGTCTCCAATCACAAGAACAGATCTTCCTCCATAGACACTTGACTTCAATTTGCAAATCATGATTTTTGTTATTTTCTCCAGTTGTTTGTATCATCATCATCTAAATAGATACCACTTACTAGTGCATCTATCTGGAGTTGTTTTTTCACAATGGTAGGTAAAGGTATCACCCTTGCTCCAAAGCCTGTCATAGTTCTAAAAATATTCCTTGTTTATGATTATTTCTAAAGATATAGCCATGGTTGTCTGTTTCAGCAAATTTACAAAATTGAAGGGGGGAAAGAAGAAGAAAAAATAGCAAAATATCATATTTTTATATATATCTTTTTCTGCCATCAGTACTCCTTTGCATTACACATGATACAGGCAGGACAATGTCTGTGCAAAAGAATGAATGGACACAACTCTGATATCAGGACACAAAAACAAAACAGTTCTAGAGCAGAACACTCTGTTATGGATCTCAGATGGCTATTGTAGAGCAAAAAATAATTACAAATGGAGACATCAGAGGGAGGCAGTAGAAATTTCTACACAAATAAGGGCTGTGGTGGCTCAGTGGTTAAGAAGCTCACCTGGTAAGCTGGAAGGCTGGCAAGTTAGCAGTTCAAGACCTGGATATTGCATAGTGGATTGAGTGCCCATCTTTGTCCCAGCTCTTGGGGACATGAAAGGAGCCTCATTTGGTCATTCCCTGAGCGGAGTGTCTTCCACAAAAATCCTTTCAACCCAGAATAATTTCTGACACGAAATTATTATTATTAGTACCAGTTCCAGTGCATCACTAAGAGCCTAAATAGAAACTCGAGCTTCTTGACACACTTCATATACTAATATTCCAGTTTTCTATATTATCTTGTGGGTATACAATAAGTTGTCTACCTTGATGGACTCCGACCTCTGTTCCAAAACAACTTTTAGCATTTCTGTGACTAACAAATCCATCTGGAACTGTATCTAGCAATATAGATTGCCAACCTACATGTACTGTATCTTCACCTGGCCATGATGCTTACCACAATGGAAATAAATACAAAAAAGTACATAATGTTTGCACCACTTGTGCCTAATGAACCATAAAGCTCATGCTGGGGGGGGGGGGTATCTTTAAAGTGATGCAATATTTTGCCTACCCCCATAAATCGCTAACACTTAATGACAATGATCCTTGCTCATTGTTCAACAGTTAACCTTTTGTGATCAACTAAATTATTTCTTCCTCATCAGCTACTGACAAGATAAAATAAAGCTATGGCTGATCCCATTTTAATTCCAGTTGAAATTCTTCAAAGACCACAAAATCCTCTATTATACAGCAGACCAAGATTACAGTAGGTCTTCAGACTCCATGGCTGTCTAAGATCCACTGGTGGTTGCCAACATCAATAGTTCTGTTCTGCAGTATTAAATGCCAAAGTCAACCCAGTTCACCATAATAAGAAGTCATTAGCTAATTGAATTAGCTTGCATGTAAGATATGAGAAGGACTGGCAACAGTAAGAGCTAATTTAAAAATTATGTTAGTAGATTTCATCATGGGAAAAGATATGTGATCCTCCCAGAGCAAAAATCAACAAATTGTTGGGACACCTTAAAGACTAATGCCTATATTCAATGATGACATTGTGCCGGCACAAGACATGTTGCATATTGGTCTAAACTACTCATTTGCTATTATCTACAGCATTCTAAAAACATGGATTACAAACATTAATGAACCTGCTTAAAACACATGTCTTCTGGTTTAATGTGATTCCTAACATTTAAATGAAAGTGTGTGATGTGATGCCTACCTCCTTCAACAAATGTGAATGATGGAGTAAGGATTTAAATGCCATCTTTGAGATGTAAAGTTGATATTTAAATTCTTATTCAACCATTCACACTTGTAAAAAAAAAAAAACCAGCCATGATCATTGCTTTGTGTTTGGGTGAGAAATGGTTAACTGATTAAATCTTACTGAGCACAAGAGGGTATCCTGTAGGTAGGCAATCTTGACTGCACCCATTGTTGTTATTAACATTCAGGCTACCCTTTTTATGTAAAACTTTGAATCCTTTCTACTCCACATTTCTGCCCCAAATTCAACAAGGAAAATAGTGTAGTTGCACTATTATTTGCCATAACTCATTCTGAGTACAGTATTGTACATCCGTGAGAATCCCAAGAGGTTTAAGGATTAATAAAAACCCTAACTTATTTATACAAGCCTTTGGTTTTAAAAAAATAAATGGGCTTTCTGGTATAGAACTAGAGAAAATAAACAGTTTCATTCAAGAATGTTAATCTCACCTTTATTTCAGTAATTTATCACAGGAAAAAAAGATACAAGATGTAAGGATCTACATATGTACCAATATTCAAAAGGTATAAACACCATTAAAATAAATGCATTTTAAATTATCAAATAGATTATCACAAGAAAAAGGTATTTCCTAGCTTAAATGTACTATCCCATAGGCTACTGTGTTGATTTAGAGAGGGCTGGCTAGGTCAGAGTTGTCACCTGGTCAGAGACTGTGGTACCTCAAGTGGTTAAGATGCTGAACTCAGTGACTAGGAGGTCAGAGTTTGATTCCTGGGTACTGCATGATGGAGTGAGCACCCGTCTCTGTCCTAGTTCCTGCCAACCTAGCAGTTCAAAAGCAAGAAATTGCAAGTAGATAAATAGGTACCACTTCAATAGGAAGGTAAACAGCATTCTGTGCACTCTGGTGTTGAGGCATGCCTGACATGTGTCTACAGACATGTATGCAGATGCAGACAGCACTGACTCTTTGGCTATTAACAGAGATGAGCACTGAACCCTAGAGTCAGATACAACTGTCTTTCAAGCAAGGGTGACCTTTACCTTTACAGGTGGTTTAAGATGAGCAGCACCAGGAACTGATGTCATTAGTAGGCACAATGCACTCATCAGCTTAGGAGACACCTTGCAAGCTATGACCAATATGTGCCGGGGGGCAGGGGGGGACAGAACAGGTGGGAAAGTAAGCAGGCCAACAGAAGCAGTGGTCTAAAAGGCTTTAGTTGAGGATGGAAGAGAAAATGAAACAGAGATGGATGGAACAAAGACAGAAGAGATGGAAGGTCTTAGGAGAGGGGGAGATGGGCAGTGGGCAGAGATGACGGATAGAAGATATGAGAGGAGATGAAAGGAAAGGATGTAATGAAGAAGATTAAAAGATAGCAGGAGAAGATGGAAGGGGAGAAAAATACACAGGTGAGTAAATAATAAGAAAGATGGGAGCCACTTATGGGACCCAGGGTATCATCTTACCCATTTTCTGTGATGGATTGTTTCAGTATGTAATTATAAAGTACACAGAAAGAGCCTCCTCAACGATTGTGGTATTTTTGAACCACAATCGGGCATACCCTGGTAATGGCAACCTTGTGTTGACAGCTAATCTTTCTCACACTAGGTTAGGCGAAAGGAACTGCAGAATGAACTCACCAAAAGGTGCCTTCATTTTGGTAGTTTCACATCTGGCCTAGACACAGAAGAAAATGTCATTATGGTAATTCTTCTTGAAAGTAACTTTCCAAACTCTGTTGCCTGTGGTGAAGGCCTGGGTATACCAAAGAAATTTGGAGGATTCATTTAATTCACAGAGAGAGCTAGAGCAAGTGAGCCATATTCAGACGTATAGGATAACATGAACGGAAAATTGTGACTAGTTAGGAAGAAAGACTTTTATGTGTTCTTCTTCATTCCATATTATATTAACATAGCCACTTCAAAACTCCTCAAAACGCCTCATATGCCTCATGAGAAATCTGTACATGAGTCAAGAAGCAACAGTTAGGACAGAATATGGAATGGTTTGGAATAGGAAAAGTAAGACAAGGCTGCATTTTGTCACCCTGCTTATTCATCTTATACACAGAGCACATAATGTGCAATGCAGGGATGGAGGAATCACAATTTGGGGTCAAAATACACAGATGACACTACCCTAATGGCAGAAAGTGAGGAAAACCTAGACAGTAAGACAGCTGAGTGTCCTGCCTGCCTCCATTGACCACTGCACACCAAGCGAGGAAGAAGGAGACCTGGGCAGCAACATCACTGAGTGGAATAAAACAACAGATTTATGTTGCTTTTATCACAGACTCCTTGATGCATGCATTTGGTAAGTATTTGAGTTATCACTATTTAGTTGATTTCTTGCTATTTAGTTCTGCTTAGTTTCAAAATTCAGATAATTATATGATAAGTAATTAGATAATCAATAACCTGTTAGTTACTAAATAACAAGTAGGTAATAATACTGGGACCTAGAATAGTGAATTTTCCTTTGCATATCAAAGTTGATGTCAAATTTTGAATTAACTACTGAGACACTTCTTTAACTACTGACTACAAATATCCAGTACGAACAAAACAAAAGCTAGAACAATACTAAGTAGCAATGAATAGTATACTAACTTCCTTTAGTATGTTAAATTGTGATACTATGTATAGTAATAAAATACTGGTGTAGGGATTGGCAAACCACGTCAGGAATTTTGCCACGAAAACCCCATGGACAGCAACAAAAGGCAAAACAAAAAAGGCAAAGTAGATGGAACAGGATGTCAAGCCCCTCAGGTCGGAAGATGTAGGTGGATAAGCTAGTGGGAAGGGAAATATGATGCTGCAAAGAACAATATTGTATAGGAACATGGAATGTAAGATCTATGAACCAAGGCAAGCTGGAAGTGGTAAAAAATGAGATGGAAAGGATAAGCATTGACATCTTGGGAATCAGTGAACTAAAATTGACAGGGATGCGTGAATTCAACTCTGGAGACCATCATATCTACTACTGTGGCCAAGAAACCCTTAGAAGAAATGGAGTGGCCATAACAGTCATAAAAGAGAGAGAAAAGTAGTAATGGGATATAATCTTTAAAATGACAGAATGATCTCGGTATGGATCCAAGGCAAATCATTCAATATCACTGTAATCTAAGTCTATGCACCAAACACTGGTGCAGATGAGGCCACAGTTGACCAGTTCTATGAGGAATTACAGCATCTCATAGAACTGACACCCAAAACTGATGTCCATTTTATATTGGGAGATTGAAATACCAAGGTGGGAAGTCAAAAAGTTAATGGAATAACAGGCAAGTTTGGTCTTGGAACACAGAATGAAGCAGGACAAAGGCTTATAGAGTTTTGTCAAGAGAACACACTAGTCACAGCAAACACCCTCTTCCAACAACATGAGAGGAAACTTTACACATGGACATACTAGATGGCCAACATCGAAAACAGATTGATTACATATGCTGCAGCCAAAGAGGGAGAAGCTCCATACAGTCAGCAATGCCAGACCTGGAGCAGACTGTAGCTCAGATCATAATCTACTGATTACCAGTTTCAGGCTTAAATTAAAGAAAATAGGTAAAACAATTAGGCCACACAGGTATGACCTAGACAACATTCCCAAGGAATACACTGTGGAGGTATGGATCAGATTTAATGGCTTAGATTTGATAGACAGAGTACCAGAAGAATTATGGATGGAGGTTCAGGACATCATACAGGAGGCAGCAAGTAAAACCATACCCTAAAGAAAATAGGTTCTTAAAATAGTGATGAGTCTCTTAAAATAGTGGAGGAAAGAAGGAACACAAAAGGCAAAGGCGAAAGAGAAAAATTCAATTAATTGAATGAAGCTTTTCAAAGAAAAGCAAGGAGAGATAAGGAAACCTTAAATGAACAGTGCAAAGCAATAGAGGAAAACAACAGAAGGGGAAGGACTAGAGATCTTTTCAAAAAAATTGGGGAAATCAAGGGAAAGCTTAAAGCAAAAATGACCATGGTAAGGGACAAAAATGGCAGAGATTTAGCTGTTGCAGAAGAGATTAAGAAAAGTTGGCAAGAAGATACAGAAGAACTCTACAAAAAGGACCTCAACACCCCTGACAATCACAGTGATGAGAACTTTAAACATGAGCTGGACATCCTGGAGAGTGAAGTCAGAAGGGCGCTAAAAAGCACTGCCAATAACAAAGCTAGTGGAGAGGATGATATCCCATTTGAATTATTCAAAGCTGTAGAAGATGATGGAATTAAAGTATTACATTCTATATGCCAGCAGATTTGGAAAACATAACAATGGCCACAGGAAAGGAAAAGGTCAGTATATGTTCCAATCTCCAAAAAAGGCAATTCCAAAGAATCCTCAAATTATTGAACAATTGCACTCATCTCACATGCTAGCAAGGTCATGGTCAATGTAATACAGGATAGGCTTCAGCAGCATGTGGAGAGAGAATTATCAGAGGTGCAGGCTGGGTTCAGAAGAGGCAGGGCGACTAGAGACCACATTGCCAACATACGTTGGATCATGGAGAAAACAAAGGAATACCAGAAACAGGTCTACTTTTGTTTTATTGACTACATCAAAGCATTTGACTGTGTGGACCACAACAAAATGTGGCAAGTAATTAATGAGATGGGAATACCAGAACACCTTATATGTATCATGAGAAATCTGTACATATGTCAAGAAGCAACAGTTAGGACAGGATACGGAATGATGGAGTGATAGATAGATAAAGCTTTATTGTCATTGTCCTGCACAAAACAACGAGATTGGGTTGGAATAGGAAAAGGAGTAAGACAAGGCTGCATTGCAGGCACACCCCCCAATAACGGACTCAGACACCATTGAAAGTGGATAACGGCATTGGGCCACATTTATTGATTCATGCCCTAGTCCGAATTATAAATTTCTATTGGTAAAACGACCAATCATAATTCTTAAGGCAAGCAGGCCGAAGTAACACTGGTAAGGTACCACCCCAAAATTGCCAACGGCAATTGGTTACAATGTATCTATTTGTATCAATTTGTTTGTTGACAACAAACAAATTGTTGACCGTAGTCAATATCTGACTAATGACCCCACCCTCTGATGCGTATCCGTGAAATCACGGGGTGATGCATGCTGTCTAGCTATCGCCATCACCCCATCGCCTAGTTCGTCGTTGACCGGACAACGTTTAACTAATTTATTCCTGTCTAGTGTTGTCCAGTCAATTGCGAACCTGCCGGATACCTGTGGGTCATGACTGTTTACCTTACCAGTGCTACCCGCCACACGGAGGGGCTTCAAAGAAGGCCTGACGCCCCCCCCAGACCGTCAGCTCGGTCAACAGGCCTGCTCGCCAATCACCCAACAGGAGGTCCATACCTCCTCGCGACAGATGGACCCCATCCCCTGCATACAAGTCATAATTTTGTAGGCTAATAGCGGGGTGGAGACTGACCCTCCCCCAAGCCCTGTCAACAAGGAACCGCGCCACTGCCCTATTCGCCATGCGTCTAGCGCGGTCGAGGGCCAGGAGGTCAACACCCCCTCTGTAGGAATGGTGCGGCACCATGTCCGACCAAACCAGGGTTGTGGCGGGCCAGACATAATGCAGGTAGGCGAGGTCCTCGCAAATCGCATGCTTCAGCGATAAGCCGGTGACCTGGCCCAAATCATTGCCCCCCAGGTGTATGATAAGAATGTCAGGCGGGTCAGCATTCATGCCTGAAAAAAGGAAAGGCAGCAGCTCCCGCCATAACATCCCAGGCTTACCATGCCATGTGAGACTTGCGTATGCACCCAGTACCAGTCGGGGTCCCCACTCTGTCGCCGCAGAGTAACGCGCTGCCCTTTGCACGTAGCTATGGCCCACCAGCCATACTGTCACCGGTGTAATACGACACCCAGGGTCTGTAGAGAAAAGTGAGGAAAAGAAGGTAAGGTGACTGGATTGGTACTCACGGCGGAAGTGGGCGCACATAAAACTGAAAACATTGCGAACCCCACCTTCCCATGCTGCGTATGTCAGCCCCGGAGTACCCAAAAGCAGCTGCAGTAGAGGCTGCCCCTATACGGAATGAATGTGTGCCATAGCGGGCACCTGGGTGGCCCACACTGGCCAGGGCTTTGCCTGTCACCTTCCAAAATTGAAATTTAGTAAGGGGAGACCCATCTTGGTGCGTGCCACGCAGTGCAAGAAACTCCTGTAGGGCACCAACCAGACAGATGTCTGCCAAAGAACACCGTAGCAGTCTTACACCACTGCCTACGCCATGCTGATCTGTCTTAGAGGAGCGTATCCTCAACTGAGCCCAGTCTTTGGCAACATAGACATCCTCGAGTTCCAGTGCCCTACAACTTGCATCCGCCTTAGACAGCATCACAAGCTCGCTGATGCGGAGCGCTCCAAAAAATGCCACCGTTGTGGCTGCATGAAAGAGGGCTGCCTCATACTTATCAAAACAGAGGCAAGGCCAGCCCCGGGCCAACTGGGTAAGAACCCCTGGGGAAATAGGGTGGCGATCGTCCGGGCAACGCCCGCGCTCGCGCACCCACCCCTCCAAAACATGTCTCACACGGAAGTCAGAGGTGCTGTCCACATGACCCCCCATTTTGGCCATAAAAGCCAACACTGAAAGCTTGGATGCTATGGTGCGAGGTGCGAGGCCCTGGGCATGCAGGTGAACCATGAACCGCAGAACATGGTCCACCGGGATAGGCCAGGTCTCTGGTAGTTGGAATTGGGCAGAGAATGCCCTGTAAGAATTAAATGCTTGTTGGTACGCCTTACGCGTGCGTGGCGCTAGTGACAGGCCAATCGCCCGGTTCACCTCTCCTTGCCAATGGTCCATATCTCTTCCGGGAGTGGCGAGGGAAATTCCTCCGCATCCGGGGCCAAGGCACGGAACCGGGAGATCTGTAGGCGGGACAAAGCATCAGCAATATCGTTATTGACCCCTGGGACATGCCTGGCTCTGAATAGGACGTTGAGGCGCAGGCTGCGCAACACAAACTGGCGCACTAGGTCCATAACCCTGGGCGATTTAGAAGTCTGTGCATTGACAATGTGGACAACAGCCGCGTTGTCACACCAGAAATGCACGACCGAGTTGGCCCATTCCTCGCCCCATAGCATCAAAGCACCCAGGATAGGGAAAAATTCTAGATATGTGAGATCGCGCAGGCGACCCGTGCCTGCCCAGGCCGGTGGCCACCCACCATAGGCCCACTTCCCATTGAAGTACATCCCATAACCCAGGGATCCTGAGGCATCAGACTGAATCTGAAAATTGGGGGAAGCCAGGAGGTCAGACCTCCAAAATGAGACCCCATTGAACTCCCTCAGGAACTGTAACCAGACCCGCATGTCTGCCCTGATACCCCGGGTAAGCCTGAATCTATGGTGAGGCCTGGACAACCCTGCCATGGCATCGCACAAGCGCCGAGCAAAAGCCCTGCCCGGTGCGACCACCCTGCAAGCGAAATTAAGGTGACTATGTAGAACCTGCAGTTCTCTCAGTGATGCCTTGCGCTTGGCCAGCAAGTCCGAGATAAGGGCCACTATCCTGTACACCTTATCCCCCGGTAACCTAGAAGCCTGCGCTACCGTGTCAATCTCCACCCCCAGGAAGACTAGCTTGGTAGATGGGCCCTCGGTCTTTTCGGGCGCTAAAGGGACACCAAGTTCCTCCATTAGCGTCTGAAATGTGTTGAGGAGACGTGTACACGTGTCCCAGCCCCGTTCACCCCCGAATAAAAAGTCATCCAGGTAATGGGCTACAGACCGGGACCCTGACCTGCGGACGAAAGCCCACTCTAGGAAGGTACTGAAACGCTCAAAGGCCAAGCATGATATGGAACAGCCAAAAGGCATGGCCTTATCAAAATAATATTCGCCCCAAAATTTAAAACCCAGCAACTCAAAGTCGCCCGGGTGCACCGGGCGAAAAGCCGACTTAATGTCGCACTTAGCCAGCAGCGCACCCGGGCCACATGAGCGCACCATGCGCAGCGCATGGTCAAAAGATGTATACCTGACTGAGCAAAGGTCATCAGGGATAGCATCATTGACCGATCGGCCGGCTGGGTAGGACAAGTGATGAATAAGGCGAAACTCGCCTAGAGACTTTTTGGGAACCAAGCCCAGGGGCGATACCTTAAGATTGGGAAACGGGGGTGCAGGGAAAGGGCCAGCGACCCTGCCCGCATCTAACTCCTTATTAATGCTGGCAGCAGCCACCTCCTCCCTCCCCCTAAGGGACAAAAGGTTGGGGGCATCCTGAGGGGACCTATCACCCATGAAAGGGATACGGAACCCCTGCCTAAAGCCCTGAAGGAGATACTCCGCATCCTCCCCCTTCGGGTACGATGTGAGCCCACGCTCCAACACGTCCACATTAATTGGGGAGGGGGCCTTTCGGTGAACCAGCTCTGTCTGTGGTAGTCTTGCCAGCCCACTGTCCGCCCCTCCCTCTGCCCCGTGTCCCTCCAGGCCTGGGACAGGCAGAGGCTGCGTGGGGGCCCGCACAGGTGGGACACTCATGCCTATACTTGCAATTCTTCCTATTGCAGGAACCATTGGACGAGAAAGTCCAGCACAGCAGGCGGGCTGGAACCCCCTGCCCCGCCACCTGGTGGGGAACCTGTGCTGGGGCCGCTCGCTGGACCGCATGTCCACAATGGTATCTTTCCCCTGGCGCGGGGCGCGTGGGCGTCATGTACAGAAGCCAAAGCCTCTGGCACGGCTCATCCCACCTCATCTCGGGGTGCAGGGGATTCCGCATACGGAATTCCTCGTCATAAGCCAACCACGAGGGGCCCGGAAAATCAACCATCGCCCTATAGATATTGTCCAAATATTGGACCATCGGAATTGCCAAATCCGGCCGGGCCCTCAGGTACACCGCCATGTAGATGAGGTAAGCCGGCAGCCAATTGGCCCAGGTACGTGGCGGCTTGCGACGACGTGCCTGCTCCTTATCCTTCTCATCCTGCCCCTCCCTCTCTTCCTTGGTGGGCTCCCTGTTTAGGAGTGAGAAGATATCTACATACTCCCCCCGCCATATTTTCTCTCTGGTGGCCTGTGCTAAGTGGTCACCCAGTGGCAAAGAATACCCCGCCGTCGGCAAGGCCGAAACAGGCACCGCAGACACTGCGGGCATCTGAAAAGGGGCTTGGGCTAGCCCAGCCGCCCCCAATACATTCCCCACAGGGTAGGAAACACCCCCAACCCTGGGGCCCTGGGTGGTAGTTGTCGCCGCCGGGTGGGGCGTCAGCGGCTGCACCGCCGCACCACCCACGCGAGGCCAAGGCCATTGGAAAGCCCCCCCCCCCAAGCGGCCATGTGTGTAGGTATACTAGTTTGGACGGCATACTCACATGCTGCACCCCCGCGGGCCACCCCCACCGGGGGTTCCGGCCCACTGGGGGCGTCGGAGCTCACGACCGCCGTACAGCTCGTCGCAGGGGCCTGACCCGCACTGGTCTGCAGGTTGGGGAGCTGCGAGGCAGTGGCCGAGGTCACGCCACGCGCCTCAAGCAGCTCGACCCGTCCCGTCGCCTGCTGCTGCCCAGCAGACGACGCCTCGAAGTGAACCCCAAAGGAAGCCCCAGCATGGCTGGCCCGAGCCAAGGACGCCTCAAGGGCCACAACGCGGGCCAGTAAGGTCTCCACGCTGACCTGGGGCCAAGGGCCGGCCGGCCTGCCTGCTACAGGCGTGGGTACAGGTCCCTGTACCCCGGGACCCGAATAGGGCCATGTCCCCACACCAAGGCCCGGTAGGGCCGATGTAGGCACCTGCCATGGCAGGGGGCCACACCACCCCCCCAAGGCTGGAAGGCCCCGGAGTGAGCTGCGCCCCCATTGACGAAGGCCCAACAGGATGGGAAGCACCAGGAGCGGCATCTGCCGCTTGCGGGCCGCGGACCGGAGCCCTTACTGGACCCACGCTCGATTCCCCCGCCTCCGGCCAAGGGGGAATAGACCCCATCCCACCGATCCCGGTGGGTGTAGGCAAAGGCGGCTGCTGGGGAGGCGCAACCGCGGTCCTCCGACCCGGATTGCGTCTCCTTACCGCGCGAGCCGCGCTCACAGCCGCCTTCCTCTTCGAAGGCATCGCAAGCCAATCTATGGGAAGCTGAAAGAGAAAAATTTGCAGCCAAAAGGCTTCCTAGGCAAGGCAAAGAGCGACGGAGACAAGAGGGGAAAAACTTCTCCGCTCCGTCGCTTCGCTAAAATGGCAGCGCAGCTGCCTCGTGGCCACCCCTTTTATAAGGGAGCTGGCCACGCCCCTAACTACCCGGATCCTTCGTCCTGTGGGGGGGCCCGCAAAGAGCGTGGCGGCCATTTTGGCGCCGCGCTTGCATTTTGTCACCCTGCCTATTTAGCTTATACACAGAGCATATAATGTGCAATGCACAGCTGGATGAATCAAAAGTTGGAATTAAAATTGCTGGGAGAAACATCAACAATTTGAGATATGCAGATGATACTAGAAAGTGAAGAAGACCTAAAGAGGCTCTTGCTTACGTTGAAACAAGAGAGTGCAAAAGCTGTCTTGAGATTCAACATCAAGAAACCCAAGATAATGGCAACAGGCCCTATCAGTCCCTGGAGAATAGATGGTGAAGAAGTAGAAGCAGTGACAGATTTTACTTTCTAAGGATCCAAGATCACTGCAGATGGTGATTGCAGCCATGAAATAAAAAGGAGACTAATTCTTGGGAGACATGCTATGAGAAGCCTGGGGAACATAACTAAAAGTAGATATATCACCATGCAAACAAAAGGCTGCATAATCAAAGCAATGGTATTTCTGGTAGTAATGTATGGTAGTGAGAACTGGACCATAAGGAAAGCTGAGTGCAGAAGAATAGACGCCTTTGAAATGTGGTGTTGGAGGAGAATTTTGAGAGTACCCTGGACAGCAAGGAGAACAAATAGGTCGATCTTAAAAGAAATCAACCCTGACTGCTCTTTGGAAGGTTAAATATTGAAGATGAAACTAAAGTACTTTGGACATCAAATGAGAAGAGAGGATTCACTTGAGAAAACTTTGATGCTGGGAAAGGTTGAGTGCAAAAGAAGAAGGGGGCAGCAGAGAATGAGATGGCTAGATGGTATCATTGACGCAATGGGCACAGAGCTGGGTGGGTTGAGGAGGATGGTGGAGGACAGGGGTGGCTGGCGTGCGATAGTCTATGGGGTCATAAGGGGTTGGACTGTGCAACTGAACAACAACAAAAACAAATAACTCTTACCGCTTCATCCTTCTCCTCTCTTTTCTCTTGTTTTTTCCAAATCTTCCTTTCATTAGGGTAGCACCTAATGAGGCTCACAATTAAATTCCTAGAAGCCTTTAGAAAAAAATGGAACTTTATTTTTCTGGAAGCCCAGTTTGAGAGCTTGGAAAGATGTACTTCTGGAGATAGTTAATCTTCTGATCAACATTATTTCCTATGTCTTTAATTCTTTCCATACACTGTTTGTAGGTAGTTTTGCAAAAATGTCATTGTCCGTATAACAACTAAGGCTCACTTTTCCCATAACTAAAACATTTACTTATGAACTGTGAGAGGATGAACATTCAATACTGTATAAATCTGTAAGTTGCTGCCAAATTGTAGATGGCTTCATTAATTGACTAGGTGTACTGGAAATGTCATTTCTCACAAAATAATTGGCCAAAACAGTGATTGCATTTGTATCTCCACCAGTTGTATAAGTTTAGAAACCAGGCCAAAGCTAAATGACTACTAGGCTGCATGCCTAAAATCAAGTTGAAATAATGGCCAAATATACGACAAACCTAAGTTCTCTGGTATCAATTTTAAGAGGTTCCTTGTGGCACTCTATGTGAAGCTACCAGTAGTTGAAGGAGTGAACAGCACTAGGCATGGGTCATGGGAGACACAACAAAAGAAGCAACTGCCATCTTAAGTTCCCAAGAATGCCTCTAGGTCAGTGATGGCGAACCTTGGCACTACAAGTGTTCTTGAACTTCAATTCCCAAAAAGCTGAAGTCATCACTCCAGCTGAACAGGGCTTCTGGGAATTGAAGTTCCAGAATAGCTGGAGTGCCAAGGTTCAGCATCACTGCTCTAGGCTTTATATCAGGGCCCATATAAGCCTGAGGAAATAAGGATTGTGTGGCTATTTTCCTGACAACATTTCTCTTCATGCTAATGTAACTGCAGTTTATTTATTTAGGGGGGGGGGACAAATAGAGGACCATACTAGTGATTTTAGAGGACCCTGTTGCACCCAAGAGCACCAGTATTTGCCCTTCTGTGTCTGTTGAATATGCAGGGATGCTCAAACTGACCAGTCTTATAAATCAGAAGAAATAAATCAATCCTTCCTTGCATGTTACCAATTCAATTCAATTTTATTTACAGTCCACGACCAGCATAACAAGAACACAAAAGCATAAACGCCACATCCTAAGCTAGACAGGACAGAGGTAATAAAAGGAAACTATACTACTAAAAACCTACTGAGAATTGACATACAACAGCAGGCCACCTATCTAAAAGAACAATATTACTGAAACCCCTTAATAGTTACTAAAACCTAATATTGTGAAGATAAAATGCTAATATTTACAAGGAAAGAAGAGGGATAGCCTCCAGCAGAGAGCATATTATATCCTTGTAACGTCTAGCTTAGGAAGTGGTGTTTATGCTTTTGTGTTCTTGTTATGCTTGTCATGGACTGTAAACAGAATTGAATTGAATTGAATGTTACGATAAGTCAACCAGAACTAGCCTAATTTTTGTTTACAAAGTGGCGAGTTTCTTATCCTCTCTCCTCAAATTTATTTTATGGTTCTTTTAAAAAAAATCCACAGAATAACAATTTTTTTTACTGCCTTGTGTGCAGCTGTTCTGGCTTTTGTTGTTGTTGCTATGTGGTCTGCTTGGTGTCTGGTTTCTGGTCATGTTGCCAGGCCAGACTTTCATTACTACTGCTGCTTGCTTGAGTGGTTTGTGTGGTGAGTCATTGTAATGATATTTCAAGAGCAAGTTTCAGATGGAGACTAACATTGTGCATTTCTACCTAGAATGTAGAGTCCCCTGCTCCCAACATTTATGTTATCTGAGTTTCTATCACACTTACATAGAAACACAGAGGTCATTTATTCGTCGTCGTCATCGGCTGCTACTTGTATACATTTCCCCCTGAAAATCATTTTCACAAAAGAAGAATGACAAACAGGAAAAATGCCATTGCCGTGAATTTGTTTAAGGTGGATCCCAGCTTGACATGAAGTGACCCACACATTGTGATCATGGAGCCATCTCCTGTGGCATGTATGAACAATGATCATTTATTAACAACGGTCTAATTCTCAATAAATAAATGCCATGTCAGAAATTACTCTGGATTGAAAGGATTTTTGCTGGAGAAACTCTGCTCAGGGGACACCCCAATGAGGCTCCTTTCATGTCCCCAAGATCCGTCATGGAGCACTTGGGTATCGAGCCCTGTCTTCAAACTCAGCATCTTAGCCACATGGTCTAATTATCTGGCCTTTTATTATGAAACTTTTTAAAATATTAAGAATGTTCTGTTGCTAAGCATTTTTTAAAAAAACTTTAGCTTAAAACATTTTAATATTCTGATGTCAAATATATTTTTTGAAAATGATATATGTATACTATTTTCCCCATACATTACCACCGAGAATACCATTTTGATCCCATATTGTGATTCCTCCATCCTTGCATTTCGCATTATGTGCTCTGTGTATAAGTTGAATAAGCAGGGTGATAAGATGCAGCCTTGTCTTACTCCTTTTCCTATTCCAAACCACTTTGTCATTCCGTGTTCTGTCCTAACTATTGCTTCTTGATTCATGTACAGATTTCTTAGGAAGCATATGAGGTGTTCTGGTATTCCCATCTCTTTAATTACCTGCCACATTTTGTTGTGGTCCACACAATTGAATGCCTTGGTGTAGTCAATAAAACAAAAGTAAACTTGTTTCTGGTATTCCTTTGTTTTCTCCATGATCCAACGTATGTTGGCAATGTGGTCTCTCGTCCCCCTGCCTCTTCTGAACCCAGCCTGCACGTCTGGTAATTCTCTAAGATTGACCTATTTGTTCTCCTCGCTGTATAGGGGACTCTCAAAACTCTCCCCAACACCACATTTCAAAGGTCTGCTGCCTGGGTCTCCTTCTTCCTCACCTGGTATGCAGCGGGCATTATTAGATTTTATACTTGGTGCTGTTATTGAACATATTGTTACAGTTTATGTGGATCTTGAATTTCTGAAAGGAAGTTTCAAACAATGGTAAGGAAATTATAATGTCCATTTCAAATGGCTAATTTCTACATAGAATCATAAAAGACTTGGGCAGAAATGGATTGTAGAGGTCATTGAATGCAGACCCTGCCAAAGTAGGAAATTCCTAAACAAAGCAACTCTGACAGCTGATCATTCAACCTCTGTTTCAACATTTTCAGTGTTGGAGAATCCTTTGAGACAGCCAATTCTAATGTTGAACAGTTCATTGTTAGGAAGTTCATACAACCAAACAGTCATAAAATAATGAAGCTGGGGCCTACAAGGCCATTGAGTCCAACCCCCTGCTCAATATAAGGATCCAAGTTAAAGTAATTTGACAGATGATTGTCTAGCTTTCTCTTGAATACCTCCAATGTTGAAGAGTTTGCCATCTTCTCAGGTAATTGTTTCCATTGTCATATTGGTTTTTTTTGTTTTTTAATAATTTTTATTAAATTTTCAAAAATAATACAAACAATAAAAGAACATCAAAATTACAAATATAAAGAAACTTACATATATAAAATTAAAATTACATATATATGTAAAATTAAACATCAACAAATCGAAACCACATTGTTTATAATATATGCTATTTCAAATCAAGCCAATAAGGTATGGTTTCTATGCCTCATTTTCCAATAATGTTTTCTGATATAAAGACAAAACAAAGAACAACAACAAGATAAACAAAAATAAAAATAAAATACTAATCACCCAGTGTTATTTACAATGGACTGGAGAGTTCGGAGATATTCATTGAGATTTTTCCCAAAAAATCTTGTGATCAGGTACAGGTCTTTGCAAATCATTCCCCCTCAGTGAGTAATCCACAAAAGCTTGCCAAACCTTCCAGAATCTATTCTCTTTAACAAATCCCTTTTTAAAATTTATTTCCCATGTCAACTTATCATCCAATTCTAAGCCCCACATTTCCTTATACCACTCCTCAATATTCAAATTTACCTCATTTTTCCATTTTCTAGCGATACACTGTCTTCCCGTTGACAACATTATTTCCAATAACTCCTTTTTATTCTTACTCAGGTTTATATTTTCCACTTCTGTCAACATAATCGTGCTAAGACCCAATTTAATTTTCTCCCCAATAATTTTGGTTATCTCGTATTCAATTTTCTTCCAAAAAATTTTTACCACAGTACATCTCCACCACATGTGTTCATAAGTTCCCGTTTCCTTCTTACAACGCCAACACATATTATCTTTTTTCTTATCTATCTGATGTAACCTCATTGGAGTCAAATACCATTTCCACAGCATTTTATAATTATGTTCCTTAACTCTAACCGACATAGTTCTCATGATTCTTTTCCTCCATTTATTTTTCCAATTCTGTTCTTCTATTTTTATATTCAAATCTTGTTCCCAGCTTAATCTTAGTTCTTCTTGTGGATTACCTACCTTATTTATCATTCTATATATTTTACCAACCAGTCCCTTTATACCACTTTGTCCCCTTCTTATTTTCCAAATCAGTTCTTTGAACTCAGTCCTGTCTCTTTCTAATCCAACTTCATTCAAATATTTACTATTCCAGCTATTAACCATCCCTGTCTGAATCCAATTCAGTTTCAACTGTCCATACAAATTTATTTTGCTCTCTCTGTCTTTACAGGTCCATATCCAGTCTCTCAGCAGGAATACCTCATTCTTATCAAGTACTTCTTTGACCCTTTTTATCAATTTTTATTGGAAAATTTGCTGTGTCCTCCAACTCTATAATAGGGGAAATGTCCGGTACCAAATCCCTTTTTTACTTTTTTCCATACCCCCAATGTTGCCTTCATCATTCTATTTATAGTGACCGTTTTACTCATATTGCCTTCTAAAAAGACCACTTTTCCAATATGTTTAAAATCTTTCATTTCTAATTCTTCCCAAATTGCCTTTTCATTAGCCAGGATCCTCCCAACGTTTTTAATTTGGAAAGCTCGATAATATGCCACCAGGTTTGGCATTCCTAATCCCCCTTCCTTCTGGGATAAATACCAAAAAAAATTAACCAATCGGGGCCTTTCCACCACCACCCCATTTCAAAAATTGTTAATCATTTTTTTGAAACTCCTTAATTTCTTTATCATTCAATTGGATAGGAAGAGCATCAAATAAAAAAATAATTCTTGGTAACAACATCATTTTACATATTGCAATTCTTCCAAACCATGACAGTTTCAATTTTTGCAATTGTTGTATTCTATCTTTAATTTCCTTTTTCAACTTTACATAATTCAATTTCTTAAATTCATTGAATTTATTCGAGATATTAATCCCCAAATATTTCAAACCATCCTTAATTCGTAAATTACATTTTTCCTTTATCCTTTTCTATTCTTCTTTATCAATATTACACAGTATCATTTCAGATTTATCCCAGTTTATTCTCAAACCCGTTATATCCTCAAAATTTTTCAGCTGCAGTTGTATTCTATCCAATGCCTTTCCAGGGTTTTTAACTGTTATTAAAGTATCATCGGCATATAAACTTATCTTGTTACCTAGAACCTCTTCTATCTCCTTGTCTTCCCTTACCTCCTTCACCAACATCTCCATTGCCAAAATAAATAAGATTGGAGACAAAGGACAACCCTGCCTTGTACCTGCTTCTAGCTTTACCTCCTTTATAACTACATCATTTACCCTTACTACTGCCTTCCCTTGCTGATATAATTGTCCAATTATCTTCTTAAATTTATCACCAAATCCATAACATTTAATTATCTCGTTAATTGTTACCCATTGTAAATAATCAAATGCCTTGAAGATATCCAAAGATAATAGTCCAACTTTCTCTTTTGTTTGTCCTACCTTATCATTTAAATTTAAAACTCTTCTTATCAAATCTGACATATGTCTACCCTTCAAAAATCCCACCTGGTCCTCATTTATATAAGTGCCCATAAAACTATTCAACCTATTAGCTAGTATCGCTGTGAAGATCTTGGCATCTTGGTTTATTAATGAAATTGGTCTGTATGATTCAATTTTTTCTAGAACTTTTCCTGGCTTTGGCAACAGAATAATTATAGTCCTATACCATGAAGTCGGGATTTGCCCTCCTTCTAATATATAGTTATATAACTTATTCAATTTTGGAACCACTATATCTTTAAACTCCTTGTAAAACTCGGCTGGTAATCCGTCCTCTCCAGGTGCTTTATCTGTTTTTAAGCTAGCTATAACCTCTTTTATTTCCTTTTCTGTTATTCGTTCTTCCATCCTGTTCCTATGTTCCTGCGATATCTTATTATTTATTTGTTTCTCCAATTGTTTTTTCAATTTTGGAATATCTATGTTCTTTTTCGCATATAATTCCTGGTAGAAATCTTTAACAATTTTACATTTATCTCCAATCTTATTATATCTTATTCCGTCCTTATTGACCAAAGTTCCAATTTCTCTTTTTTTTCTCTCTTTTCTTTTGCGGCCCTTGCTAACAATTTTGAATTTTTATTGCTAAATTCAAAATATTCTCTTTTTAAATACACCAAGTCTCGTTTTACTTTTTCTATGTCCTTTCCTATCAGTTCAGTCTTCAATCTTTGTATATTATCAAAAACCTTCTTATCCTTGATCCTTGTATGTTTTTCTTGAAGCTGTTTTATTTCCTTCTCAATTTTATCTTGTTCCACTTTGAATTGCTTATTTCTAAAACTAGCCAACTTTATACTCTCCCCTCTAAATACCGACTTCATGGTATCTCAAACTACATTAAAACTCACCTCCTCTGTATCATTCCATTGCCAACTTTCCTTCCAATTCTCAGATATTTGTTCCTTACATTTATGGTCTTTATATAATTTAGGGTCGTATCTCCAATTCCTCCTTGTTTTTCTTATATTTTCTATCCCCACTTCTAACAACACTTTCGCATGATCCGATTCTTTGAATATTCCCACTTCTACTTCATCTACCTTTCAAATCATATTTTCTGTTACGAATATGTAATCTATTCTAGAGTATGAGTTATGAACGTGCGAAAAATAAGTATAAACCCTTTCCGATCCCTTAAGCTCTCTCCACGTGTCCTTCAATCCTATATCTTCCATCCATTTATCCAAAATTTGTTTTTTAACCCCTTTTCCACTTCTTAAAATATTTGTACAATCTAAATTTGACCTAATTAGATTAAAGTCCCCAGCTACTATCATTCTTGTTGGTTTTTCTTTTACCAGTATTTTATACATTTTCTCCAAAAAGTCCTCTTGATGATCATTTGGGGCATATATCTTCACAAAAGCCATTTCCTCATCTTCAGTCTTCCCTTTTACTATCAAGAATCTTCCCTCAGGGTCGGAGATACTACATGTCATCTCAAAGCCCAACCTAGTTGAAATTAAAGTAGCCACACCCCTTGCCTTTGAGGTACCAAATGATTTCTCATAGTATTGCATCCCTTTCAAAAAGATCTTATTCACATCTTGAGATTTTTGATGGGTCTCCTGCAAAAAGACTACATCTGGCCTGTCCTTTCTTAAAGCTAATTCTATTCTTTTCCTCTTAACTTGAGATCCTGTACCTTTCACATTCCAGGATATTACTTTAATACTCCTCATAATTTACCAAAAAGTGATCTTCTGTCATCTCCAATCTCTCCAATGAATGTGCAACCTCTATTCCCATAACTAAAACTAAAACTGACACAACAAACATTCTACTCTACCCTCCCCACCCTTTTCCTTTACAATATTAAAGAAAAATCCACCTTTGCCAACCAAAGAGAGGAGGGGGGGAACGTGGAAGATGTAACTGCAAGCCTCAAACTGCCCACGCACACTCTCATTAATACAATTCCTTTTTAACACTTTTATACATACAATCCCAAGACCTCCCTAACACCACTCAGCCTCTCCTTAAATTCCTCCATCCTTATACTTCAGCCTTCCTTTGCCACATTATCAATTTTGGACCCCTCCTCCCTCCCCCCTGTTGCCCCCTCCTGCTCCTGACCTCCATATTCTCTTCTTATGCCTGCTGATTCCAACAAATCCTTTCTTATTGCCAATCCCTCTCTTGAAGACAAATCTATCATTTCAATTGTACTAAGATAATATAGTGCATCAGTGTCAGCATCAATTGTATGCATTTTTTGTTGTAAAAAAATCTTAATTGCTGTGGGAACCTCCAATTGTATTTTATCCCACGTGCAATCAACAACTTGGTCACAGGCTTCATTTTATAATGCCAAACACTTTCATCCACAGCAATATCATTGTATACTTCCACATCATTTCCATCAATTTTTAAAGTGCCAGACCCAGCTTGTTTTAAAAAAGTCATCACCTTTAATTTATCGCCCCAATTTGCAAATTTAACCAAGACATTCCTTTGAACACTCCTCCCTCTTTTCGATCCCAGTCTATAAACACTTGCAATGTCTTCATTGACATAATCTTTCCCCGTTTTCAAATTATTCAGCCAATCAATTATTCTGTCTTTCAAATGGTCTGGCGTTTTCTCTGGTAAATTGCGTATCGCAATATTCTGTTTCCTCATCATCTCTTCCACCATGTCTATCCTTTTCCCTTGTCCTTCTACCTTTATTTTGATTTCCTTATCTTCCTCTTGCAACCCCTTCACTTCAGCCTGCATCAATTTCACATCCTTTTGCATCAAATTAACACTTGTTTCCAACTTCTGAAAAGTAAAATCAACTTTGTGGGCAAAATCCTGAAACATTGTGTACATTTTATTTTGTTTCACCATAATTTCATTTTTGTCTTTCCCTCTTAGTTCCTTCATTTCCCGAAAACCCTTCACATTTGCATCCTCCATCTTATCTAATCTCTTAAACAATTTACCCATCTCAACCATTAATTGTGTTTGGTCCAATAATACTGATTCCGATGATATAGATGATGGGGGTGTATCCTCAGTTTCATTTTTCTCCTTCCTCTTAGGCTTCACCACCTCCTCTTCCTTTGTCGCCTTTCCCTTCACAAATTTATCCATTGTAATTTCAACCAATTCTTTCAATATAATCAAACTTTTATTATCTTCCAATTCCAGCTCTTGGCCTTTCCCAATTCACTTATGTTCGGAGCCTTAATTGTGGGTTAATATCTTATAACCAAATTTTTAGTAACTTTGTAATCCAATCTGCATTGACGTCTTCAGCAAAAAATATGCCCAACCTCAAGTCCTGTGTGCCAAATCTTCAAATCCCACTCAATTTATAATCCAAATATCCACTTACTTGATTTCCACCAAATCCAGATTCTCAATCAGTTTTTAATGTCAATTAGTTCAGGCTTTCAGCCCCTATATTAGTCCCTTTACTTTATGCCCAGACAGAGCAAATCAGCTTCTGTATAGCAAACCATTATTTATTTATTTTTCACGCTTATATACCACCCACTCAGGTACAACCAAACTCAGGGCAGTTTACATAGCAGACAGTAAATACATAAAAGACACATAATAAAACAAAGTTAAAAGTTAAAAAACCCACCCCTAAAAGGTGCGCAAGAACCGAAGGGACCTTGGGGGAAGGCACACTTCTCTATACCAACCACCCAATGGTACCCCCATCCCCACCCACACCCCAAACTTGGCCCGCCAGCCAGGTCTTTAGTTCCTTCCTAAAGGGCAACAACTCCGTCTGGAGATGCAGTTCCACAGGCAGGAGGTTCCAAAGTGCCGGTGCAGACACGGAGAAGGCCCTCCTCCTTGTGCCAGAGAGGCGAGCCCCCCTGGCTGATGGCACAATTAGAGAGCCCCTCCGTTCTGCTCTGGTTGGATGGACAGACGTCCTTAGGGCGATGCGGTCTCTAAGATACCCTGGCCCACTACCATGTAGGCCTTTAAAGGTCAAAACCAGCACCTTGAATTGCACCCGGAGACAAACCAGTAACCAGTGCAGCCCCCGTAGCAGTGGTGAGGCATGGGCATAACGTCCACACCCCATCACCACCCGGGCCGCGGCATTCTGGACCAGCTGCAGCCTCTGAATGGTCATCAAAGGCAGCCCCATGTAGAGCGCATTACAGTAGTCTAGTCTGGAGGTCACCAGAGCATGAGTGACCATGAGCAAAGAGTCCCGGTCCAGGAGCAGGCGCAACTGGCGAATCACCCGAAGTTGGGCGAAGGCCCTCCTGACCACAGCCGCCACCTGTTCTTCTAGCAGCAGCCGCGAATCCAGGAGGACCCCCAAGTTGAGCACCGGGTTGGTCTGGGGCAAAACAGCCCCATCCAAAACCAAAGATGGTAGCTCCCGGGATCACACAGGACCCCCTATCCATAGCCACTCAGTCTTGCTAGGATTCAGCTGTAGCCCATTTACCCCCATCCAGACCCCAACAGCCTCCAGACAGCTGGAAAGGACTTTGACTGCATCACTGGGGTCTCCACGGGCTGAGATGTACAACTGTGTGTCATCCGCGTATTGGTGGCACCGCACCCCGTGGGAACGGATGATCTCACCCAGCGGCTTCATGTAGATGTTAAATAGGAGAGGAGAGAGTACTGAGCCCTGAGGCACCCCATATTTTAGGGGCCTAGGACTCGACCTCTCACTCTCCAACCACACCGACTGGGTCTGGCCCCTCAGAAATGAGGAAAACCAGGACCACACCGTGCCCTGGATCCCCAATCCTCAGAGCCGTTCCAGAAGGATACCGTGGTCAACGGTATCAAAGGCTGCTGAGAGGTCAAGAAGAGCAAGGACAAACGGATGACCGCTATCCTGCTCTCGCCAGAGATCATCCATCAGCGCGACCAATGCAGTCTCAGTACCATATTCAGGTCTGAATCCTGACTGGAAGGGGTCCAGATATTCCGCTTCATCCAGTACCCCCTGCAACTGACGTGCCACTGCCTTCTCCAGAACCTTCCCCAAAAAAGGAAGGTTGGAGACAGGTCTGTAGTTGGTTAGTATTGCTGGATCGAGGGAAGGCTTCTTCAGGAGGGGACGCACAAGAGCATGTTTCAGCAGTGCAGGAAACATCCCCTCTCGAAAAGACGTGTTAATTATAGCCCCGACCCAGCCAGCCACCTGTCACCATCTTAGAGGCTTTTACCAGCCAGGCGGGACAGGGATCCAATGGACAATTAGTGGCATGGACCGCCGCAAGGAGCCTGTCCACTTCATCTGGGGCAACTGGATCAAACCGATCCCAGGTAAGACCGCAAGACTGCGCACTGGCTCCCCCCGGACCCTTCCTGTCCACGCCAAGTTTGAACCCCAAGCGAATCCGATCGATTTTCTCCACCAGATGGTCAGCAAAGTCCTCAGCTGATCCCTGCCAACCAGGCATAGGCCCCACCCTACTCAGGAGGGACCTGGTCACCCAAAACAGGGTGGCTGGGCGATTATCAGTGGAGGCAATAAGGGAGGTGAAGTACTGCCTCCTCACCACCCCCATCGCCACTAGGTAGGCCCTAATAGCGGCTCTAGCTAGTGTCCAATCGGAATCGCTCTGGGTCTTCACCCAGTGGTGCTTTCGGTGTCTCTTTGCCTGTTTGAGCTCCCGTAGTTCTTCAGTGAACCACAGGGATGACCTAGCTCCACGGGCTCTGAGAGGCCGTAGTGGAGCGATTACATCCAAGGTAGATGTCGTCGACCCGTACCACAGGTCAACAAGTGCCTCAGGTGAATCGTGTCGCCGATCCAGAGGAAATTCCCCCGTTCCCTCTGGAATCCATCCGGATCCATCAGTTGCCGGGGGCGGGCCACTTTAATCGACCCTGCCTCCTTATGATGAAGTGTTGCCCCCAGAAAGTCTAGAGCCACCAGATAGTGATCTGACCATAGCACAGGTGTTATGTCTAGCTTCTGTAAACTCAGATCACTCTGCCACCGCCCCAACAAAAAGACTAAATCTGGCATGTGGCCACTGCCCCTGGTCGGGCCCTGAATTACCTGAGCCAGGTCCATAGCTGCCATGGAAGCCATGAACTCCTGTGCCACCTCGGAACCAGACCCCAGCGAAGGCAAATTGAAGTCCCCCAAAACCATTAATAAGATTGTAATCCAAAAAAAATGCTCCTAAACTGCACTGCTGCTTTGCTGCTTTACTGTTATCCAATGAAAAAAAGGGTTGATAATTTCAAAAGCCCAAAACTTGATTGAAGATTTTCATGTATTAACCAAAACAATAACAATGCGTCAAAAAGCGGGAAAAAGAAGGCCCCAAAACAATTGAAAAAACCAGTAACTGTATGTCCAAAATCTTGATGGAGGAAGGCAAAACAAATTGAAACCAAAAAACCAAGAAGAACAAAGGTAACAGGGAAAGGAGAGTCAGGTACCCCAAATAAGCAAAAGAGAAAGAGAAAAAAAGAACATAAAGGGGAAAAAGAGTCCGAGGGGTCCAAAAAATTAATTACAAAAGAAAAAGGAAAAAAATTGTTCTGCAAAGGAAGGAGGAAAATCCAAGGTATTTAAAGAGTTTATGTTACTCAGTACTTAACTGCTTGGTCCACGAAATAAAATTACAACTGTGCCATTAGTCCCTAGCCTCGGCTGCGGCTTCCATGGGGGCCCTGCCTCCCTTCTCCTCCGAGTACTCCAACCTCCGTACTTCTTCTGTTCTTATACCTCCCGTCCTTCAGCAACCCTCTCCATTCCTTCACTTCTCCTTGTTTATCTTTCTCCTCTCCTTCTCTCCTTTCCTTTCAGACTCTCCACAACACTCCAAAAATCGCTCCAGAAACCGTCTCCAGTTGTTTCCCTCCCGTCTTCAGTCACTCTAACTTTCGATTTCCTTCTTCACCGCCGCCATTAATCTTCTTTCACAAACTTTCTCTCTTCCGCTCTCCCTCTTAACTCCTCCTCACTCCATTACACACTTGCTTTTCCTTCGTTTTCACTCACCTTCTCACCACCTCAGCCGCGCCAGCCACCACTTCCAAATTTGTGTCTTTATTTTCAACAACTCACATTTTCATTGTTTCTCCCAATCTCCTGGCAGTCCTGTTCACCGCAACTCAGCTGGTGAGGCCGCCGCTTGCGCCGCTAGCCTCCCAGCCAAAACGCTCCCGAACTCCGACCTTCCGGATCAAGCCTTTTCAGTTACGAGGTCTATAAACTTTCTTCTTGCCAATCTTTGAAAATTTGTATTTCTCTATGTTTATTTTCTCATTGTTTTTCTCATTGAGAAGCGCGAGCTCCGAGGAAAGTGTGTTAATGCATCGGCATCTTAGCCATGCCCCTATATTGTTTTTAACACCTAGGAAGTTTGTCCTGATATTCAGCCAAAATTTAGTTTCCTAAAACTTGACCCCATTATTACATGTACTGCACTCTGGAATGATTGAAAACAGATCCTGCCCCACTTTTATATGACCACATTTTGAGTATTTGAAGAATGCTATAATATCTCCCTTCAGTCTTCAGTTTCAAGGGTCAACATGCCCAGATCTTTCGATCTTTCATCTTGAACTTGGTTTCTATTTCCCTGATGTTGACCTCCTCTGAATCTGTGCTTGTAATTTAGAATTTAGAATTCCTTTTAGAAACTCCTTTTCTTGTTAGGATATCCTGCCATGGGAACTTAATTATCATTGTTCTGATAAGTTAAAATCAGAATCAGCTTTCCTAAAACCAGCATAGTCAAGTGGCTACACTCAGATTTTGTTTCTTTGAAATCAAGAACTCCGGTATAGCACAGTCACTTGCCTCCAGAATTCTCCTTGCTGCCACTTCATCCACTAAGTCACCTCTATTGGTTAATATTAAGACAAGGATAGCTGAAAATGAGCTGTAGTTAGTAAGAGATGCTAAAAGCTATCATTTTTCCTTCACTTTTTGTAGAGAAACCTATCAGCAACATAAGCCATGAGTTTTTGGAATTACATTTTGCATAAGGGTGCAGCTACATCAGCACCCAGGAGCTATCTAGCCTAGATTACTTGGGAATGGTGGGTTTTATTAGAACAAATCCCGATCTAATCAAGTCCAACCATTCAAAAGCCAATATCTGGAAGTGACTTGATAAAGTAGCTTAATAATTAATCTCTTCCCCTGGCTGGCAGAAGGCAAAGAAAATTATCATTATTATTTGCCATTGGAAACTATTGCTAATGCAATATGTCAGTTATTTTAAAAATACAAAAAATACTTTTCTTTGCCTCACTGGGTTTCTCGATCTGCGAGGCAAAGAAAATATTTTTATTTTTTTATTTTATAATTAACATATTGCACCAGCAATAGCTTTGAACAGAAAAAAAAGTTTTCATTCCTCCTGCCCCCTACTGAGCAGGTAAAGTGATTAATTTGTCAATATCAAAAAATTGCTTGCTTATTAACCAACTTCCCACTAGTGATACAATCTAAGTAATGATACACCAAGAAAACATGTTTATCCCAAACAATCTTTAATTGTTTCAAAGAAACAGTATACTCCAACCCTAGAGTGGTTATCATTAAAGACAAGTTGGAATCCTCTAACAAGAATGTTGTGTAGCTGATGTTTTTTACAGTGATCCTATTTATCCCAGAGCGAAATGAATTCCCATGTAGCTGGTCTTGGAGACTTCATCTGTCTTTACCTCCCAGCTTGCATCATGAGCTAAAATGATCCTTCCACATACAAAAGTCAACTAGATCAGTGGTCAAATCTTTCTTCAATATTTGCTATAGTACAACATCCTCCACTACAGTACATTCAAAAAGCATGTTTACTTTGGCAATAGAGGGCTCTCTCCTCCAGTACCTTGCTGCCACATCCCATCTGAGATGACTGCATTTACTCTGCCTAATACAAGGGCCAGTTTTTCTCAGATTAGGACATTTTCTGCCTGATAGAAAGCCATGGGCTAATTGAAATTCATTTTCCATAGTCATAAGTGTATGTTCTGGCTTATCAAGGTCATTGTTCTTACTAGTTTGTTATATATGTACTTCCAGCTAACATCCTTAGCCAGGTTAAAGATAGCGGCTTACCCAAGATTGCCCAATAAGTGTCAAGGCTGAACAAATGCTTGGTCTTTCCAAATCCCAAATATATCATGTTGTTCTTATTTGCATCTGTCGCAGACTTACTCACAGCCCAGCGTGGCCCTTAGACTGCTTTTGGCGGCACTAGCGGTGTGTGGCTGAGTTTAGAGGCTTTCCTCCTGGCGTTTTGCTGGCGGCGCGGACCTCTGCCCAGTTAGACTGGTTCATGAGTAGGAAAATAGCGATGCTATGATATAGCAGGTGTCTGGTAGCAATATGGAATGGTGAATTAAAAGTCCCATCAAGAAGCCACCTTCCTAACCCAACCACACAAAGTCACGGAGAAGATTTGGCCCAGGCAAAGCTCCGAAGGGTAAGGAATGCTTTACCTTTGAAGTGAAACTGTCCCAGTTGATAACACTGCCTGGCCAAGGAAATGAAAGTCACCAATCCTCCCTTTAGGATTCTTTCGACACCCCTTGAAGTAGATGGTGTGAGAAAAGAGACTTATTGTTGCCTTTTATCGCTTCCCTGTGAATACTCCCTTTTTTAGAGTCACAATGCTTCTTGCAAATTGGAGTTTAGCAGCTTTATTGTAGCATAGCAATTATCCAGAATATGCAAGGTAAAAGCGCAAAGATCTCATCTGAACTATACTGAATTAAGAACTTAATAAAATAGCAAAATAGCTAACTTAATCAAGGTATGGATTCAGGGGGGCTGGTTAGCCCTCCTCCAAGACATGAGTTCAGCTAAGCCATTATTTCGACTGAAAAAGGCTCCCGCTGGGATCGGGGGAAAACCCCTTTTGACATCCGAAATCTCGGATCTTAAATACAGTTTTAGGGCTCTCACTCCCACCTTCTAGAATGTGAAAGATATTCTAGAAAAGATGTGGTGTGACCACTAGCTTGTTTGTTAACATTCCCAGATGTTACTTTATCTTATTGCTCCATCTGTAAGATGCCCCTCTCTTGATTGGCATCCAAGAGTCTGCCCTTGCTTTGTTGGCAAGCCTGTGTCTTAATGACATGTTAATGTGGAGTGTGCTTGTATTGGAATGCAAATAGCATTACTGCCATTTCTCAGTGATAGCCTAACTAGACTACTGAAATTTAAAAAGACTACAGTATAACTGAAGTAAAAGCAAAGAACTTGAGTAAAAATTGACTTCCCTTAAGGATTTTCACAACAGCATCCATTTAAAAAAATATTTAGTGGGCAAGAGGTCAAGGCAGTATGTAAAATATTCCCTTCTGCATTTTGTTCTGTTTGGGATAGTCATTAACAGGCTTATAAAATAATTGTACAAAATGTTATTATTCATTACTTCATGAAGAAAACCAGCTGTTTCCTTCTATGTCTTTGACTAGTCCACACATACCCAAAGCATTCCTGATTTCTGATTCAAACACGGCTGCCCTTAAGTCTTGTGGAGTTTTGTGTGCATAGCAGGAGACACATGCCATGTATTACAGACGCTGTGTTTGAGCCAAAGTTTATAGAATTATAAACAATGGCTTCTTCTTTTTTCATTAAAAGAAGGACAACATCTGGAGAGTCTAGAGTATTAATTAGATAACTAAAATGGCCATATTCATAGGTAATGTGCCTCTGAACATTATATGTTCATGCCAAACCACAGGGGAAGGCTGCTATTGTCCTTTTTCCAGGAGTGCTTGGGGAAAGCGAGTCAATGTGATCCAGTAAAAGTATTCTGAAAGAATGTGCATATCTTTCTATGCAGTATGGAAGTCAGTTTATAGACTGCCACATATAAAATTAGACCAGTTTCCATCTCCAGAGGGACTCCCTCTCCTCCACACTACCCCGCCGAAGACATGGTGAGACCACCACCGGCCTCAAGGAAAGTTGAGCCAGGGTGAAAAAAAAACCAAAAACAGGCAGCAGTTTGTCAGGGGAAGCACCCTCCCTGGTGGATGACTGGCTGATGCCTTTGTACTTCCGATGGAGGTAATACAAAAGCAGCAACCAGGAATCCGTAAGGAAGAGCACCACCCCTTACGGATCGCTGGCTGCCGATCTCCGGTTAGGTAAGCCAGGAGAGAAAGGTCGGAGACAGAGAGGAGAGAACCATCATTAGGCAGAGATAGCTCTTCTCTGCCTCCTCCTTCTCCCCCAACCTACCTAATGAACCTTCCCAGGGGAAGAGCCAGCTGACTGCCTCCTCCTCCTTTCCCCCATTGCTGCATCGAAACCAAAATTCGAAGCAGCAATGGGGAAAAGAGGAACCGGCAGGCAGCCTGTTCTTCACGCTAAAGTAAACACCAAAAACAAACACCAACATTAATAAAGAATAATAAAACAAAAATAAATCAATAATTAAAAAACCATTAATAAACAAAAAAGTAAACCACAAAATACACAAACAAATACATCCACAATACCATAAAAGCGCATACAAAACACCTAACTACAACATGAAAATACCTAACTCTAACAACACAACTACCACAAATTACACAAATAAACAACAATAAAATCACAAAAATTAAACAAAACCAAAAATAACCAAACCAATTAAACAAACCTAAAACTCAACCAAAACAAAAAAGAACAAACAGAAACACCTCCCAGCCCACCACCACAAAAACAAAACAAAGAAAAACCCCAGAAGAAAGGAAACCAGAGAACTCACCAGCACGTCCTCCCTCCATGATGACCAGAATAGAAATGAAGAAACAAAGACTACTTACAGGAAGAAGCCCCACCCAGAGGCCAGAAAAGATAAAACCACTAACAGCCCCACATGCAGGGTGGAATAGTAAAAACAACTCAAAAACACAACAGCTCCACCTAGAGGCCACAAGAGTAAAAACAAGTCAAAATCATAACAATAAATCAAAAGTTTACACAAATAACAAACATATGTTAAATAAATAAAATAAATTTTATAGCATCCTCTGTTGATTTTTAACTCAAAAACAACCCCCCCCCCCAAAAAAAAAGAAAGAAAGAAAGAAGCAAAACACAATTTAAAATAGCCCGGCATTGCCGGGCAAACTATGCTAGTTTGTTATAAGAATGGAGAGCTAGCAAGAGTGATCTGCTTAGCAGTTCAGGAATTTGAGAATTCCTTCAAGCTATATCTTTCTAGAAGAAAGTCAGTGAAGTAGATTGGAAGCCACTGAGAGTTAATAGCCAGTGATATCAAAAGGAATGATCAGTTACTATAGAAAACTGGGATTCCCTAGGAAGGAAGATAAATTTCTTTGGTTTCTCCTGAGGGAGCAGGATATGAGAGTAAGTGTAGATGATAGGAGATCATCGATTCTGTTATTTTGTTGTATGCTTGCTATGTATTTCTGCCTGTGTATCTTTTTGTGGAAGTTTTGTGAACTTTTGCCTAAGTTTGATCTACTTTTTAGTTTCTTTTGCTTGCTTTCATTTAAAAAAAAATGTATAGAATCCATTCTGGCATTTGGAATTGGATTTGGTTAAGGGAAATCTTGTATTAGCAATAGCAATCATATTTATCTATTAAATCTCATTCCTAACCATTTGAGCTATAATCTACCAGAATAAATATTGGTTATTAAACATTTTGGTTTAGATAAGATAAAGGAGGTGGTGGCAGCAGGATTTTACACAAAGAAATCCACCCTCAAATAGTCACTGACCTTAGTCTGACTGTGAATCCTTTGAGGATTTCTCTGACTTCAGGGTGAAGAAATAGAGACAGCCGGGACAGGCATTGAAAAGCCAGGCTGAGTGGTAGATTCTATGACACTAACCAATGAAATTAAATGAAATTAAATACATGTTTTAATCATGTCAGGTAAAAATGCAATCCTATATATGTCTGGGCCTCATAGGGAGGTAGTTTCATATAGAATGGATTGCAGCTCAGAAGACAAAATAAGTCTTTAAGAGAGCTTCACTCTCATCCTCATGTTCATACTGTATATCAAATAAGTACAAGTTTTCATTCCATTCTAAATGTTTTAACAGAAACAAAAATAAAAACAAAGAACAAAATAAACAGCTGAGAATCTGGGTCACTAAAAGTTGTAAAGGTACCAAGTGGCCTGGCTAGAATCCAGATGAACTCAGCCAACTGAATAATCTGGCATTTACAATCATTCACACTTTTATCCATCCTACTCCAGCCCTTCAAGGAAACATACACTTACAAATAGAAACAGGCAAGGTTCATCCTGCATCTGTTCTACACAGAAGCTGTAGCTTTGTTTTACATTACTGAGAAAAGCAAGAAGAGAAATGTAAGTGTTTGCTACCCTACTCAAATCCATCTGCAAGCATTTGGATTCAGGTTTAGAGCTTCCTGTTATTGAGGAGATTTCACACTGTCACAGCACTCTTTTACATTCACAGATATGTTTACAGACTGCAGAATCTGGTTTCTGCCACTGCAAACTATAGAGAGATTTAAATAAATTCATCACTTTAAAAAAAACATTGGGATTCACACCTTCAGTGCTGTCATAGTATCTACATACATTTTAGCTGTCTAAATGTTATAGTCCTGAAACTATAGCAGAAACAGAAAGACAGACTGTGGGTGGACTGGTATTAGTCCTCCAGGTATCTCTGAACAACAGATGTTTTGTGCCAATCCTATTTTTTATGCCAACCTTCCACAAATTATTTAACCCAACAAATTACAAAATTATGTGAAAACAGGAGTTCAAACTCCACATTGGGCAAAAGGAATGTAAAATATGTTATATAGTGTGCATTCCATTCCATTTTAAGTCTCTGGTTAGAAGAACACGTTGTTAAAATTCAGTTGTGGTTTATCAACCTAGGCAGCAATAGCAGCATGACGCAGGAGGATCATGTCCAGATTGTTTTCTTAAGATGCAAACAAATGCCCCATAAGGAACATTATGTATATTTTTATATTAGAGCAAAAACATAGATAGTTCGTGGGCTGAGGGAGGAACTCACCCTGACATTTTGCCGTGTACCCCTAATCTGCAACATAATATATCGGTGTCTGGAAGTATACTGTGTTCAACTTGATAATGTCTCACTCCTCTTTTACATTCATCTGCATTTAACAGCATATGTATTTAGATGCATGGGTTAAAATATTTTTATTTCAAAATGTTCATTTCTTTAAAGTATATATTCATTCAAAACATAAAATTTCAGAACATATTTTATCTCAGAGTGCAAATTTTTAAATATTAATGCATTTTTAAACATTTTGACTCATGTGTAGAAGACCATATGGATCACATCCGTTGATATCAGCACCCTTTCCTTCATGTCATGTGATAGAGGTTTTATTGCAAAGGTAATCCTCAAATCACTCATACACAAAAACTACTATGTTTGAATAGCATGTTACTCATTGCAGATAGGATGTCCACTCAAACTTGCCTGGGGGCATAGGGTTGCCATAATTCTTTCCCACCAAACCAGGGCAGCCACATGATGGCATTGCATTCTTCAAACTGCACATGTATCGGGTGGGGCTGTTGATGAGACTACGGCTCTAAAACGCCCCAGAATCCCCTTTTGGGGTGGGCAGCTTCCATCTACCCCCCCCTTTTTTTCCCCTTCTCTTTCTTTCATTGGGTCCATGAGCTGGAGCTCTTTGGGCTAGTGCTCCAACATGCCTCTTGCCTGTGCCATTGCTCAAGGTGAGCCAAGAGATTTTTGCAAAGAATTAATTCACTGCCTCTCTGCCTTTCTTTCAATTATCCTGCTTGCAAGCATCTCCCCCTCCCCAGCAGGCTTCTCAGGGTGCTGTTTTGCCTTCACCGCTTGCAAGCAGGATAATTGAAAGAAAGGCAGGGAGGCAATGAATTAACTCTTTGCAAAAATCTCTTGGTGGAGGAAAGGTGATCTTGCCTGTTTTGTTCGAATTTTAAAATCCGGGACTTTTACATGTTTTTTTCTTGAACTGGCCAGGACAATTAGCTTGAATCTGGGAAAATTCTGGGGAAATGGGACATATGGCAACCCTATGGGGGCAGAGGATATGTGTATATGCGTTTAATGTATGTGATAATGAAACAGTGCATGGAAGAGATTTGTTAGTTTATTTAGTTTATTTTATTTATATCCCACCAACAGTTAGTGTTAGACACTACTCTGGGGAGCATACAATAGAAAAGGAATACAGTAGCATCAAACAAAGAAAGAAATATAACATTAAGTTGAATATCAACAAATATAAACAAATCACATAAAACAAAACAAAAAGCAATAAAACAATATAGAAACCTCTATGGCAGTTGTTCCCAACATGGAGCCCACGCCCCACAGGGGGACTTCAATTCCCAAAAGCCTAAGTCAGTACATTGGCTGGCCAGTGCTTTGAGGAATTGACTTAGGCTTCTGGGAATAGAAGTCCAAGAATCAAAGGTTGGGAAACACTGCTCTCTGATATCATATACCTATAACACTAATCCCCCCCCCCCCCCGCAATTTTAATTAAACCAAAAAAGGAAGTTAGAACAGCTTGCCAGTGTCAGAAATTTTGATATGGGAAGATCTAAGTTGGAAAAGCCTCTATAACCAAGAAAGGTTTTAGTATTTTCAATAAGGCCATTAAAGTGGGGCTTGTTCTAATTTCAGTGAGTAGAGAATTACAAAGTGTAGGTGCCACAGCTGAAAAAGCTCTGGTATAGATTCATATACATTATGTAAGTTTTTTAGAGATCAGTGTGCTCCATTCTCCTCTTTCAGGGTGATTTTCATAGTTATTGTTGTTCTTGCTGATTCTAACATGGTTAGCAAGATTGAATGTTATCCATCTGGAAAAATGAAAGGGAACGGAAACCCACTTATGAAAGGATGATGGAAATAAAAGCCCAAAGACAGGATAAATTGCCATGTGCAAGTCTATAGATGTCTACTCACAAATAACACTTGTTAAGTGCAATATGATGTACATTGCATTGATCTTAGGTTGCAGTTCTATCCATTCAGAAGTAAGTCCCATGAATTCAGTGGACCTAACCCACATACTAACCCCAGGTATGTGGATAGAGGATTAATTAGATACATTTTAGATTTGGTGATATTGTCTCATGCACATATAAGAAGGTGACATTCTGTTTCTCCTTCCAGAAAAGCTAATCTGCTACTTCTGTCCCCACAGAACTCCTAAGCATTTTGTACCTGGCCTATAACTGTACAGCAGGCCATGATAATTTCTTTCACCTTCCTCCTGCATTTCTTTGATTGTATTCATGGGTCACATGGCTGATTTCTGCTTATCCTTCCAGAAAATGCTTCTGCAATTTTCCTCCCAACCAATGACAATCCATAACAGTAGTAGTAATGTGTTTTGTTTTTTCTTTCAGAGTGGGGGAAAGCTTTCTTGATTTGGTTTGGTGCAATATTTTTACACACATCGTGGCCTTTTGCAGCTTCAAGTGATCCTCGTGTAATCACTTCTCAACCCCCACCTAATAATTGGAGATATATCACACAATTTTAATGGGAATTACCATATTTAGGCACTAAGTATAAGAATATGAAAAGCAACCCTTAGCTATTCTGGTATTAGAGAAGTGAGTCACAAACTCATTTGCATTTTAGGAATTCAACTGCATAATATCTCTGGGATGCAAATGGATTCAATATCATTTTTCAACCTGGTACAATGAAACATTAAGGTGCTAAACTTTTTTTTGCAGTTTTGAACACAAAGCATATAAAAATGACTTTAGAGAGATATGGAGAGAGGTTTTAGACTATGTATTGGCAAAGGGGAAAGGACTAAAGCCAGAACAAGATGTATTATCTTTTTGGAATGAGGGGACAAATACATAAATTTAATGATACTTAATAAAGACCTAATGGATAAGGTTTATATGTCACATGGGTGGCAGGCGCATTTAGAGCAAGGGTTCCCAAACTTTTCAAGCCAGGGGCTGGGTCATACTCTCTCAGTCAGCTTCAAGGACTGGGCAGCCATTTTGTCCTGCCTGCATGATGATGGTGGCCATTTTGTCCCAACAGCTTCAAAGGAGTGGCCATTTTGTTTCTTGAATGCCCTTGGAGGGGTGGAGGGCCACATGAAATGGTACCACAGGTTGGATCCAGCCCACGGGCCTTAGGTTAGGAACCCCTGATGTAGAGAGTTATATGGTGATATGTGTATGTTGTTTGGGGGGGATTGGTTATGTTATATTAATCACCATACTAGACATATTTAGACTTAGTTCTTTATGGGGCACCTTAAAGGATGTGGTGTATCATAGGAAGAGGGACAGAAATGTGACATAATGGGACAGAGTCCAAGAAGGGAATCATTGTTGAAAGGATAGTTAAACATTATTTGTACATTGCCTTTGCTCTTTAAATGAGACTGTCACTTTCTATTTTCTTATGTACCTAAAGCATATATGTATTTAAAACAACTTTAAATTGCACCTGTCATCTGTTTAGGAATAAGTACACCACCCATGCTCCACAAAGCCAAACCAGACAGATAGTTCATTTGTTTAGATATCTGGTTGCAGAACCAGAGGTTGGGAATTTGATTCCCACTCTGCCTCCTTGACAGGAGCTGGACTCAGTGGTCTGCAGGGTCCTTTCCAGCTCTGCAGTTCTAAGTTCTAAAATAAAAAACAGGAGTGTTCTACTTGAAATATAACTTACTAGCAGAGGTTGCCTGGCATTGCCGGGCTGTTTTAAATTATGTTGGAAGGTTAAATTGTATTAATGCTTGTTAAAAATTGCTTAGTCTGTAATTTTTAAAATGTTTATGTATACAAATTTTTTTTTTTTGCTTGGCTGGCTGATTTATGTAACTGAATAATGTTTTAGTTTTTGGTTTTTTAAAAAATAGTTGTACCGTAATTTTAATAATGTGAAAGTAAAGGTTTTTTACATTCAATGTTTTTAAAATGTGTTTAGTTGTTTTGGGTTTTTATTTGAGTTAGAACTCAGCACAGGATTTTAATAATTTTTTTATTTTATTTTATTGACATATGTTTGTGATTTGTGTTAAATTGTGTTTTCGTGTAATTTTTTTGACTTGTTATTATTGTGACCTTTTGTGTGAAATTGTGATTTTGTGTTATTGTTTTGATTTGTTTTTACTGTTGTGGCCTTTTTTTGGGGCTGTTGTGTGTTTTTGAATTGTTTTTACTATTGTGGCCAGCAGGTGGTGCTGGTAGGGGTTTTCTTGTATTTTGACTGTTTTTTCTCTCCTGGCCTCTGGGTGGAGCTTCTTCCGGTAAGTAGTCTCTTTCTTTATTCATTTCGTTTCCGTTTGTCGTGCAGGTAGGACATGTGTTGGTGAGTTGGCTTGTTTTGTATATTGGGGGTGTGTGTATTTTTTTGACTGTTTGTTTTGTTTTTGATTGTGTTTTTGTTTACTTTGTATTGTTTTTTGGTGTTGTTTTTGTGTATTTTTTGATGTTTTTGATTGTGTTTTAAGGTATTTTTGGTAAATTATTTATTTATTTTTGTTTTTGTTTTTTGTTGTGGCTTTGGGGGGGTTTGGTTTATTTCCATGGGCCGGATTAGCTGTCCGGACCGCGGGAATTCCAACGCTGCTTTATGCGGCATTGGGGGGGTTATTTCTGCGGGCTGGCTTTGCTGGCCAGACCGCGGGTGTTGGGGAGGGGGGCTTTATTGTGTTATGGTGCTTTGATTGTGTGGAGTCGTGAAAATAGATCAGGGTTTCCCCTTTAATATCAGTGGGTGGGGGGTTGCGATCCCCCTCTCCACTGGTTCCCCGGGGGTTGGGAGGTTTGTGGGGACAAAAGGGGTATGTCCCCCCAACCCTTCTGGACCCAGGAGACCAGGGAGAGTGGATCGATTTCCCCTCCTTAAAAAACCCTCCGTTTTAAAGAGAAGAAACCGCTTGGTTTCTTCTCTTTAAAGACGGAGGTTTTTTGGAGGGGTGGATTTGATCCCCTCTCCCTGTTCTACTGGGTCCCGAAGGGTTGAGGGGACAGATCCCTTTTGTCCCCACAAACCTCCCAACCCCAGGTGAGCCAGCGGAGAGGCCACCCCCCATTTACTGATATTAAAGTGGAAACGCCGATCGGATTTTCCCTTTTAATATCAGGGGGTTGGGTTGGAATCGATCTCCTCTCTCAGGTCCCATAGGTCCGTGAGGGTTGGAGGGGACAAAAGGGGTATGTCCCCCCAACCCTTCTGGACCCAGGAGACCAGGGAGAGTGGATCGATTCCCGCCCCCTCCTAAAAAAAACCTCCATTTTTAAAGAGAAGAAACCGCTTGGTTTCTTCTCTTTAAAGATGGAGTTGTTGTTTTTAGGTGGTGGGGTGGATTCGATCCCCTCTCCCTATTCTACTGGGTCCAGAAGGGTTGGGGGGACAGATCCCTTTTGTCCCCACAAACCTCCCAACCCCAGGTGATCCAGCAGAGAGGGAGATCGCCACCCCCCACTTACTGATATTAAAGGGGAAACTCCGATTGGATTTTCCCTTTTAATATCAGGGGGTTGGGTTGGAATCAATCTCCTCTCTCGGGTCCCGTGGGTCCATGAGGGTTGGAGGGGACAAAAGGGGTATGTCCCCCCCCAACCCTTCTGGACCCAGGAGACCAGGGAGAGTAGATCGATTCCCCCCTCCTAAAAAAAACCCCTCCATTTTTAAAGAGAAGAAACCGCTTGGTTTCTTCTCTTTAAAGATGGAGGGTTTTTTTAGGAGGGGGGGGAATCGATCCACTCTCCCTGGTCTTCTGGGTCCAGAAGGGTTGGGGGGACAGATCCCTTTTGTTCCCACAAATCTCACAAACCCAGGTGAGCCAGTGGAGATGGGGATCGCCACCCCCCACTTACTGATATTAAAGGGGAAACTCCAATCGGGACCTTCAGGCACTGTAGGTGAGGGAAAGAAGGGCGGTTGGTTTTGCGTGGCTGTGAGGCGGCGAGTTTTTTTAAATTTTTTAGGCACCAGCTTCCTCAGCGTTCTGTGCGCTCATGTCGCGCAGGACTCTGGGGCTTGTAGTTATGGGTTTGTGATTTGTGGTTGTGGTGCCTTTTTTTCCTGCGGCTTGATTTTGATTGGCCGTGGCGCATTTCTCAATGTTCTTTGTGGTCGCGCCTCTCAGCTTGATTGGCTGTGGTGCGGTGCAGTGCAAAGAACGTTGGGAAATGAAGTTGTTTCCCTTTTTTCCCGTTTGTGGGGCTGTTGCCCCACTACCGGTTTTCTCAATCCTTCGTTGACCTGCGGACCCAATTCAGCCATGTGCACGAATGGTGGGTGTAGGTCATTAGGGCAAGGCTTAGGAACCTATAGTAAGTTCCAACAGTTAACCCTTGGTTTTATAGGTTAAGATTAATCTATTTCATGGTCTCAACCTTTTGGGACATAGGGGCCGCATTTGAGTGCCCAGTGTCTAAAGAGGACCAGATTTAAAATCAAATATATATATACAAAAAATTAACTTACCACTTTAAATCCAAAGTAAACATTCAGAAGTCAATGAAGAAATGCTATCTTGAATGCAATCCATTTTTGGAACAATATTTTGATGTGGGATCCTTTTATCTAGCTATACAGTGATACCTCATACAACGTCCAAACTTGGTTCCACAAGTTAGGACTTTATACGTATTTGGACTTTGTATGAGGCATGCAAAATCCTTGCCTCGATGCCTCGTACAACGTCATTTCCTTAGAGATACATTGTAGTGTAACAGCACAGACATCAGGGCAAAGTCAAGGAAACAGACAGGAAACTGACAGAACTTTAAGAAATTATTGTCTAAAGGCTAAATACATTACAAAAACATGTCAAACAACCATGATTATCCAAGAACCTGAAGAATGCTGCATAAATCCCAGGAATGCTTCTAAAAATTCTGACAAAAGATTTTTTAAAAATCCAAAGTCGCGCTCAAAACCACTCCAAAACACTCTTTGCCTCGTCAAAACCCAAAAGAGCAATGCATGCATGTGTCCTGTCTTTTTATACTGCCCAGGCACAATGCAACATGGGAAAAAATCCAATGCCTCATACAAAGTCGCAGCAACTTTGTATGAGGCAACTTTTTTCAAGGAATTAGGCAATGTTGTATGAATTCGATGTTGTATGAAGCGGACTTTGTATGAGGTATTACTGTACATGCTTACCTAGCCAGCATGATTTTTGAGGGTTTTTTCTGTTAGCCAAGGCATTAATGTCCAAGGCAAGGTTTATGACAGATACTCCTAAAATGTCATGTAAAGATTCATCAGTAGGTCTTCACCTACATTTTGATTTCACAATTTTCATCTTGGAAAAAGTTTGTTCGTAGAAGTTTGTGGTGCTAAAGACTGTTGAACATGTGTGCTGAAAATTTCTTTAGGTTGATAAACATATCAGGTAGACCAGAAGAGAAATTTAACAGACTATTTACTGGCTTGCAAATCTATTAGTTTAATCTGAAAAAATTACTTCCACCTTCTGGTACTACTTCAAATGAATTCCGAAACAATCTTAATTTATTTCCATACTTATGGCAGATTGGCCAGGTTATCATGCTATGGTAATAGAGTAGACCATACTGCCAGTGACTCAATGTTGATTGTTAGGCAGCGGTTAACTAACCTGACAGCCCTGAGGACTAACGGCCATGGGTGGCCAAGTCCACAGGGAAGGGTGATGGTCCCCAAATGGATTAAATCCAAATTGAATCCATATTGATGGAGGGCAGCAACTTTATCAATACTGGCCTGGGTCTGATGAGGACTTTGTGTGCCAAAAGCACTCAGGACCAGAAAGTGACCTGCAGAACTGGATCAGTGGTATGGGTGTCATGCTGCAATGCAGAAGTCAAATGGAAGGCCACTGTATTATATTGTTCCCAGGACTGATCACCATGAGGATAGCCAATATTTGGAATGGCACAAGAAGAAGAAAGAAGAAAACTTATGACAATCAGTGAGGGCTTTTGCACAACTTCGTGTCATTCGCCAATTACGCCCACTTCTGGACAGGGACTCCTTGCTTATGGTCACACACGCTCTGGTCACCTCCAGACTGGATGATTGTAATGCACTCAAATGGGGCAGAATGCAGCTGCCCATGTAGTGATGGGGTGCTGGCATTATTCCCGTGCCTCACCCCTGCTACAGGAGCTGCATTGGTTGCCAGTGTGCCTCCGGGTGCAATTCAAGGTGCTGGTAATGACCTTTAAAGCCCTACATGTAGTGGGCCAGGATACTTAAGAGACCGCATCACCCCAAGGACTAGAATGGACTGGAGGGGCTCTTGAAAAATACCAACTGCTAGAGAGGCTCGCCTCTCTAGCACTAGAAGAAGAGCCTTTTCGGTATTCACTATGGAACCTCCTGCCAGTTGAACTGCATCTCCAGACAGAGCTGCTGCCTTTCAGGAAAGAGCTGAAAACCTAGCTGTCAGGGCATGTGTGGGGAGGTGGAGAAGGAGCAACCACCCCCACCCCCACCCACACTGGCTCATTTAGAGCAGGATCACTCATGCTTTTAAAAGTTTTTAACTAGATTTTTAATTGGTGAGGGTAGGCGGTAGCTTTTCAGTGTTTTTAGGAATTGTAAGGGTTTTTATAGTTTAAACATTAGGGATTTTATGTACACCGCCCAAAGTCACATGTCGATTAGGGCGGCTATACAAATTGAATAAAAAATAAAATAAAATCCCTTCTTGGATTCCATTGACCTTGATGGGTGAAGACTCCCAAAATACTTTATATATACTGCAAAATACTTTTTATATATGTGTGGAATGGCTATTTGATATACAGCCTGCCCTTCTCCTGGCTACTCACAGCAAAATTAAAATATAGTTGAATTGCATGCCATGTCCATGAAAATCTTCTTCCTGAGAAACCTGTCAGTTGTAGAAAGAGAATCTGAATTAGGTATTTGACAATGAGTGGAACAGCTACAAGGATGGATCCAGCCCAGGATCTATTGAAAGAGAGTTCCTCAACTCCAGTAAAGACTATGATAAAATGGTGATCAGCAAAGTGGTCAACATATATTTAGCCACAGTCAGAACTCTCTATGCTTTATCACTACTTTCCATAATTCTTTCTAAGAGGCACACTTTTCTCCCAGACTAAAAATATTTTCTCTCGTCTCTTTTAACTACTTGGATGTTTTCTTTGTTTCATAGCCATGCCTTTGTGACACTGAATTTGTCAATCTTTGTGGAATTCCTCATTCCTTAATCTGACAGAAATCATGTGTACTGCGTTTCAATTCCATTTACTTTTTTTTTACAGAATAAATTGCTTTTAGCCTAGCTAATCATATATATACATATAAATTGTGTTTTGCCTTATGGCCTACTGAGCCATCAACCTTTTGACACACTGAGTCCCACTGGTTTGAATAGGGAAAAGCTGAATGTATAATGAGGGTAGATCAGCAGGATGGGAGTTCTGTCACACAGAAAAATATGCATTTTTATTAATCTCTGTATGAGAAGGATTAATGTATAATTGTCTCCCAGATTTTTAGCTTCACACATGTGAGGAGGCTGCTGAGATTAAAATAAACTGCTGCGTTTTCACGTTAGTGGTTTTCTGCAATGACCTGTCATGTTCTGACAGCAAGTGACTGCCAAATGTAGGGTTATAATCAGTGAAACTGCTTAATAATGTTGTAGGGCATGTGTTTCATCTGCCTAATAAAATACACAATCAACTGGCAACTTTGATAGAAAAGACAATAAATTTCTGCATATCAATTGCTAGAGAAAGTGAAAGAAACAGTGCAGTGGTATTCATGTTCTTCTTCTGGCCTTGAAACAAACTATTGGCTAGCCGGCATAGCAACAGAGTCCTGGATTAGGTAGATCTTGTTCTGATCCAGAAGAATTCTCATGTTCACGGAGCTTTAAAGTCATGTTTATACTAAGTATTAATTCATTGTAACAAATTACTTTCTTCTTCTTCTTCTTCTTCTTCTTCTTCTTCTTCTTCTTCTTCTTCTTCTTCTTTTTCTTCTTCTTCTGAATCCTAAGGCTTTCTTCACCTCAAAAGTAATGAGGAATGTATCAGGTCATTGTTTTAAAGGAGACATTATAATGAAGCATGGCAGTAAATCACTTTTTAAACATTGTAATAAAAACAGGAAATGAACTGGTTTTTAAAAGTCATGTGCTAGGTTCTGCTGAATAGTATCATTGTGAACATAGCAGATGGTTCAATGAAGGTTATTGCTTTCTAGAGAGTTAGAGGCTGTAATAGGTGAGTTATCACATATTGTGATGGATGCAAACTTGGTGAAATTTGAAACAGCTTGGTTGAAAATAGAATTTATTGTCCCATTGATTTGAATGGCTCACCTATAATAATAGATAAATTTGGATCAATTAATTGATTGTTTGTCTCCTGTAATGATCATATTAGCTTTGTATGTTTTCTTAATACAGTATATCATCTAAAATGGTCCAGAGGATGTTATATGGTATTTTGATGTGGCTTTTCATTGCTGTCTATTTGGTCTCCATTTACAGTAAGTATGGCCCAATGGCAAAATGAGCGGAAGAGGAACTCTGATTCCCAAGGGTCATGGAGGCGGAAGAGGCTATGCCAGAGGGACTGGCTGTGAAGGCACACCTTGTCCATATCCTCAAGGATGTGGCAGTCCATTGCAGTCCTGGTGTTAAACCCTACATGTTGCACTTCATGTGTGCTATGGGTGATGGTTCTGAGATCATAGTGTGTGGGTCACTTCATGGCAATATGGGATCCACCTTAAACAAATTCATGCCAGTGAAATTTTTCCTGCTTCAGGGGGAAAATGCATTCTTGGATACGAGTTGCAGTCGACAATGACAGTAAGTATATTTCTGAATATTTTACACCTTGAAAGCCATATAATGAAATAATCCAAAATTAAACAAGAGGTAGTGATGGAAGCTGAGACTCCAAGATTAAAAGCACTCACTCAGGCAGCTATTGAATAATAATAATTTTGTGTCAGAAATTATTCTGGGTTGAAAGGATTTTTGCTGGAGAAACTCTGCTCAGGGGATGTCCGAATGAGGCTTCTTTCATGTCCCCAAGATCTTGTCCCACCAAAGTGATCCCTATTTATTTATTTGCAATTTCTTGCTTTCGATCTGCTAGGTTGGCAGGAACTGGGACAGAGACGGTTGCTCAAACTGTCATGCAGTACCTGGGTCTTGAACTGTCGATTTGCTGGCCTTCCAGCTAACAAAGTGAGCTTCTTAACCACTGAGCCAAAGAATAAGTACCAATAGTAATGTAAATTAATGAAGCAACTGAGTTAAAGCAGAGAGGGAAGCTAGTTACCAGTGAATGCATAGACTACAGGAAAGTGCAGTGCTATACAACACATATACAACTAGAACACAGAAACTAAGAAAGCAGGAACATACAATGTACATTCCAATCTCAAAGAAAAGAGCCAAAGAATGCACTAATTATAGAATCATTGCATTAATTTCCCATGTGAGCATAGTGATGCTCAAGGTTTTACTATATATGAAGTGAGAAATACTAGATGTTCAAAGTAGACTCACAAAGCAGCATTAGAGACCATACTGCAAACATATATTAACTATTCAAATGTGCCCCAAAAAATTTCTGAAGAAAATTACTCTGTGCTTTACAGATTACAGCAAAACCTTTAACTGTCTAGAACAGGAGTTCTCAACTTTTTTAAGCCAGGGGCCGGGTCACGCTCCCTCAGATGGCTTCAGGGGCTGGATGGTCATTTTACCCTTCCATGGTAAGATACTTTCATTGTAATTTATTACTGTCTTTTTGTCTTTCTTAACATGATTACCGACCCACGCTCTCTGGCTTTACTCTTTTGTTTATAAATTTCAGAAATTGTAAATCCCCTTCTGATGAAGATGGTTGAATCAAAATATCCTATACCGGAGAGATATAATATATATTTTGGATTTTGTCCCACAATTTTGGAACTCCTTGTACTATTTTATCATTATAAGACAGGACCCTTGTGAAGAAAAAACTTGCAAATTATATACTTTGATTTTATTGCACTATTTGAGAAATTCTTATGCACTATATGTGTTGTTGTCAGACTGTACCTTTGTGAAGAACCATTTGTAAATTACTTGGAGATCAAGAAACTATTTTGTATTATTTGATGTCTTATGAACTGAACAAAGAGTTTTCAATTACTGCACGGACTATAAATAGATCATAATGACACGACTGCCTGGTCTGTCTCCTTAGATTCATTTAATCATATAGACATATTATTGTGCATCTTCCTTGCTCTCTGGTGGTTTTTTCTTTCTATAGTGACTTTTCCTGATCTGCCATCCCTTCTTTTGTGATTTAGGGTTAGCATTAAGTCTGAAGCAACTTGGCAGCACATAAAACCAACATATAATAATACTGGAGCAGGAATCTAAAATAGTTCTCTAGTTCCCAAATGTTCCAGTATTGACTACTGGCACTGTTGTGAATTATATGCCACAATAAGAGCCCAGTATTTACAGACATTACTAGACAAGGCTCCTTTCATCTCCCCAAGATCTTTTCCCACCGAAGTGGTCCCTATTTATCTACTTGCAATTTCTTGCTTTCCATCTGCTAGGTTGGCAGGAGCTGGGACAGAGACAGGCGCTCATTCCATTCACGAAGTACCCGGGTCTCGAACTGCAGAATTGCTGTCCTTGCAGCTAACAAGGCAAGCTTCTTAACCACTGAGCAACCGCAGTTCCTGTCTATGTAGATAATGGATATGGGCTTTATATTCCAGTGACATATGAACGTGGAAGTTAGCAATTGTTTCATTCTGTGATACACTATAGACATGAAATAAAGGTAACAGTTCCTCATAAGTAGCTGATAGATTTCAAAGTGAAACAAGGTTGGCAGGAGCTGAGACAGAGACAGGCACTCACTCCATCATGCAGTACCCAGGTCTCGAACTGCTGACTTGCTGGCCTTTCAACTAACAAGCTTCTCAACCACTGAGCCACTGCCGGCCGTCCATAGATATATCTCAGTAAAGGTTGCCTTTGCAAGAAATCCAGGGGGTGGCCAGGGTGGGCTTTGCCCACCCTAAGTTAGCAATTTGTCCACCCTCAGGCTCCCAGTTGCTTATATAAAGGTAAAGGTTTCCCTTGCTTGAAAGCCAGTCGTATCCAACTCTAGGGTTCAGTGCTTATCTCTGTTTCAAAGCTGAAGAGCCAGCGCTGTCTGCTTCTGCAGTCATTTCCATGGTCATGTGGCAGGCATGACTAGACACTGGAGTGCACACACAGAACGCTGTGTACCTTCCCACAGAAGTGGTCCCTATTTATCTACTTGCAATTTCTTGCTTTCGAATGCTAGGTTGGTAGGAGCTGGGACAGAGGCGGGAGCTCATTCCATCCTGCAGTACTTGGGAATTGAACTGCTGACCTGCCACCTTCCAGTCAGCATCTTGAGCCACTTGAGCCCCTTCTTATATATATCTATATGACATATATATGTGACATTGTTGCTCATCCTGAAAAATAATATTGGCCCACCCACATCTAGAATCCTGGCTAGAGCCCTCATGACTAGACACCGGAGCACACAGAACGCTGTTACCTTTCCCACCAAAGCAGTACCTATTTACCTGTATCTCCTTGCAATTTCTTGCTTTAGCCCTGCTAATTTTATTTTTATTTTTATTACTCCTGCCTGGGTGTCCTTCATTTAAGGGGATGGGGGAGGTTTTAAGGATGTTTCAGAGAGTTTTATAGTGTTTGGTTTTAACTGATATCGGGTGTGGGTTTTGATTGATATTGTGACTTGGGTCGCTTCGAGGAAGGCGGTTGTATAAATTCAACTAACTAAATAAATAAATAGGCAGGAGCTGGGACAAAGGCAGAAGCTCGAACTGCTGATCTGCCGGCCTTCCAGTCATCAAGTCCAGAGTCTTAACCACTAAGCTTCCTTTTTAAAGCCACTGCACTTCGGGGGAAACATCAGCAGGCGAAACTCGGAAAATTAGAATATCCTGCAAATGTTCATTCAATTCAGTAATGCAAGTGAAAAGGTGAAACAAATATATGAGATAGACTCATTACATGCAAAGCGAGATAGTTCAAGCCTTACTTTGATCTAATATCGATGCTTATGGCTTAACAGCTTATGAAAACCCCAACCCCCTCAATCTCATGTACCCCATAATCATCACATAATCTCATGTATGCTGTACGCCATGATCATCACAATTATAACGAATGAAGGCATGGCATCTCTCTTTTTGCATGCAGCGAGTCTATCTCATATATTTGCTTCACCTTTTAAGCGAAATGAATGGACATAGCCGTGTTTTTTTGTATTTATTGCATTTCTGCTTTTATTGTCGTGATATTATGTACTGTTATGTAATTTTGCATTTATTTGTTTTTTTTACTTGTAAAACTGTATTTTTTTCCTTGTACTATTGTATTTCTGTATGTTTCTATAGATTGTGAACCGCTTTGGGTCGTCTGCGAGACGAGGAAAGCGGTATATAAAAATAAATTCAGATTCAGATTCAAAATTTGCACGATATTCTAATGTTCCGAGTTTCACCTGAGGGCAGGACAGAGAAAAGGGATTCCCCCCTCACCAAGCGCCGACTGGTTCGCGCCCACCCATCCACTCCTCCTTCCACCTCCTGCCGTGCGTTATTGTTGCACACTCACACAAAAAAAAGTGTTTCCCATTCCTGCGGCTCTCCTGGGAATCTGGATTCTTCCTCTTTATTCCCCCCCTTCCCCTCTTAAAAGTCCCCTCTCTCCCCTCCCTTCGTCCGGCGCTGCCTGCCAGACATATGGGATCAATCAAGAGCTTAAGCCGCGGTGCCGATGTGTTTGCGTTGGGAATGTTGACAGCCTGGCTGGCAAACACCGGAGCGGTGTATGTGTGTGTGTGCAGTGTGTGGTGTGCGTGTGCGCGCGCGCTCTGGTGACAAGGAATCTGAAAGTCAGCAGCAACAACTTCACCACACAGACAAACGAGAGAGGGAGAGAGACGGAGACAAAGTGGGGAGGAGGGGAGACATTCATATCTGGATTATTATACACCCACCCCCACCCCCCTTTTGTGTGTGTGTGTCTCCTTTCAAACACTTCAGGGGAGGGCTTGAGAAAGGGGGAGGAGGGAGGGCGGCATTTTTTTATTATTATTTCTCTCAGAGACTGTCTCTCTCGAGCTGAGGCGAAGGCGCTCAAGTGTGAGGGAAGGGAGAGTCTCCCGCTCGCTCGCTCGCTCGCTTGCTCCGCGCCAAAAAAAAGGGGGGACACGGACGCGGCTACTACTGAGGAGGCGTGTGTGTGTGGCGGCCGTCGAGCGCCGCTGAGGTGTTTTGTGTGGGGAGAGACTTTTTCGGGGTCCGGGACACTCGGCGGCCACTCGCGAGATGGGGCTCCTGGCGGTGCTGTGCTTGTGGGGCGGCGTGTCCCTGGTGGTGTGGGGCTGGGCGCCTCCGCCGCCCTCCGCCTCCTTCCCTCGCGCCCTGCTCAACCTCAGCGCCCTGGCGGCGGCGGGCTCTACTGCGCCAGAGGCGAAGCTTTCGCCGCCGCCGGAGAGCAGCCGAGTGGAGCGCCTGGGGCGGGCGTTCAAGCGGCAGGTGAGGCGCCTGCGGGAGGCGAGCGGCTGCCTGGAGCTGGTCTTCCTGGTGGACGAGTCGTCGAGCGTGGGCCAGGGCAACTTCCGCAGCGAGCTGCGCTTCGTCAAGAAGCTGCTCTCCGACTTCCCCGTGGTGGCCACTGCCACGCGCGTCGCCCTGGTCACTTTCTCCTCCAAGAACCACGTGGTGGCCCGGGTGGACTACATCTCCCCGCCGCCGACGCTACTAGCCCGGGCGCGGGGCGGGGCCCGGGCGCAGCAGCAGCAGCAGCACAAGTGCGCTCTGCTCAGCCGCGAGATCCCGGCCATCGGCTACCGAGGGGGCGGCACCTACACCAAGGGCGCCTTCCAGCAAGCGGCGGTGAGTGTGAGGGGGGGGGGGGAATACAATGTATGGGGTAGGGTGGGTGGGACACTGCGGTGGCTTACTGGTTAAAAGTAAAGGTTTCCCTTGCTCGAAAGCCAGTCGTATCCGACTCTAGGGTGCAGTGCTCATCTCTGTTTCAAAGCCGACGAGCCAGTGCGTCGTCTGCTGCTGCAGACGTTTCCGTGGTCATATGGCAGGCATGACTAGGACACCGGACCGGAGTGCACGGAACGCTGTTTACCTTTCCCACCGAAGTGGTCCGTATTATTTGGTAAAGGTTTCCCTTGCTCGAAAGCCAATCGTATCCGACTCTAGGGTTCAGTGCTCATCTCTGTTTCAATGAAGAAGGGAAATCCGACCAGACGGAAAATGCAGAGAAAACGAAGAAAGCCGTCTGAGGCAAAATCAACAATTAATATAATGAAAATACAATTTCTTCAGAACATGTCAGAATATCCATTTTTTAAAATATGCAATTGTAAGGTCTATTAAACAGGGTTTTTTTACACATATTTAAAAATTGGATATTGTGACATTTTCTGAAGAAATTGTATTTTCATTATACTGTATTGATGAATTGTTGATTTTGCCTCAGATGGCTATCTTTGTTTCATCTCTGTTTCAAAGCCGAAGAGCCAGTGCTTCCCTCTTTATCTACTTGCAATTTTCTTGCTTTCGAACTGCTAGGTTGGCAGGAGCTGGGACAAAGACAGGAGCTCACTCTGTCCTGCAGCACTCAGGAATCGAACTGCTGACCTTCCGCCTCCCAGTCAGTGTCTGAGCCACTTGAGCCACTGCAGTCCCTGGCTTACTGGTTAAGAGGCTGGATTTGACAATGGGAAGGTCCCTCAGGTCAGCAGTTCGAGACCCGACAGTGCCGCACAATTTATTTTAATTTAATTTTCACGCTTTTTTACTGCCCACTCAGGCGAACCCGACTCAGGGCGGTTTACATAGCGGACAATAAATACAATAACGCAATATACAAGTACAGTAATACAATGTTAAATAACATACAATTAATACTGAGAGTCAAAAATACAATACAAAATTCAATATGCAAAATTCAGTATGCAGATTCACAAACAGAACCACACCACAATGCTTATACTGCAATATCACAAGCGGCAAGTTACAGAGTTACATAATACTGTCACAACAGAGTAGAATGATAATAATGTTTGATGAAGTGAACTTGATCCACGAAAGCGAACAGTAAAAATATAGCAGTTAGTCTTTAAAGTGCTGCATTGGTGTTTTTTTATTGTTTTTGTTTTCTGATATGCAGGGCCATAGCCAGGATTCTAGATGTGGGTGGGCAGATTTTTTTCCAGGATGGGCAACAATGTGCTATGTATACAGGTGAAACTCAGAAAATTAAAATATTGTGCAAATGTTCATTCATTTCACTTAAAAGGTGAAACAAATATATGAGACAGACTCACTACATGCAAAGCAAGAGATGTCATGCCTTAATTCATTATAATTGTGATGATCATGGGGTACAGCGTACATGAGATTATGTGATGATTATGGGGTACATGAGATTGGGGGGTTAGGGTTTTCATAAGCTTTAAACCATAAGCATCAATATTATAACAAAGTAAGGCTTGAACTCTCTCACTTTGCATGTAATGAGTCTATCTCATATATTTGATTCTCATTTTACGTTGCATTACTGAACTGAATGAACATTTGCACGATATTCTAATTTTCCAAGTTTCACCTGTATATACAGAGCACGTAATGTGTAGTGCAGGGTTGGACGAATCACAAGTTGGGATCAAAAATGCTGGGAGAAACATCAACAATTTGAGATACGCAGATGATACTACCCTAATAGCAGAAAGTGAGGAAGATGTAAAGAAAATCCTGCTTAGGTTGAAAGAAAGCTGGCTTGAGACTCAATATCAAGAAAACCAAGATAATGACAACAGGCCCTATCAGTCCCTGGAAAAATGATGGGGAAGAAGTAAAAGCAGTGACAAACTTTACTTTTCTAGGATCTAAGATCACAGCAGATGGTGACTGCAGCCATGAAATAAAAAGGCGACTGATTCTTGGGAGACAAGCGATGAGAAATCTGGGTAACATAGTTAAAAGTAGAGACATCACCTTGCAATCAAAAATTTGCATAGTCAAAGCGGTGGTATTCCCGGTGGTAATGTATGGCTGTGAGAACTGGACCATTAGGAAAGCTGAACGCAGAAGAATAGATGCCTTTGAAATGTGATGTTGGAGGAGAGTTTTGAGAATCCCCTGGGCAGCGAGGAGAACAAATAGGTCAATCTTAGAAGAAATCAACCCTGACTGCTCCTTAGAAGGTCAAATAGTAAAGATGAAGCTGAAGTACTTTGGACATCAAATGAGAAGAGAGGATTCACTTGAGAAAGCCTTGATGCTGGGAAAGATGGAGGGCAAAAGAAGAAGGGGGCAGCCAAAATGAGATGGCTAGATGGTATTGTAGATGCAGTGGGCACAGAGCTGGGTGGGCTGAAGAGGTTGGTGGAGGACAGAGGTGCCTGGAGGTAGGGTTGCCATAATTCTCTCCCGCCAAACCGGGACAGCCATTGCGTTCTTCAAACTGTACATGCATTGTATGGGGCTGTCAGGGAGACCGTGGCTCTAAGATCCCACAGAACCCCTGTCCAGGGCAGACAGGGAATACCGACCCTATACAATTAACCCTTTGTGGTCACATGAAGAAGGAATCCTCCATCTCAGTGTATGGTGGAAGTTTGGCTTCTTAGATATGGGTATTTCTTGCTCCCTCTAGGCTTTCGAAGAAAAGGGTTGAGGACGACTCCTTGTCCCCCAAACTTCAAGGTGAGCCAAGGGATTATTGCAAAGAGTTAATTCACTGCCTCCATGCCTTTCTTTCAGTTATCTCACTTGCAAGTGTCTCCTCTCCCCAGCGGGCTTCTCACGGTGCTGTTTTTGCCTTCACTGCTTTCAATCAGGATAATTAAAAGAAAGGCAGGGAGGCAGTGAATACTCTTTGCAAAAATCCCTTGGGAGGGGTGATCTTGCTTCCTGTGTTCAAATTTAAAAATTCGGGACTTTTACATGTTTTTTCTTGAACCAGCCGGGACAGCTTGAATTTGGGGAAATCCCAGAAAACTGGGACATATGGCAACCCTATTGGCAGGCAATGGTCCATGGGGTCGCAAAGGGTCGGAATCAACTGTGCAACTGAACAACAGCAAACAAAATTTCACCCACAAATTGTTGAGATGATAAGATAATATGTACTGTGAATATCACACAGTGGTAAAAAGTGATCCTTGGTTTTCCATGTTTTAGTTGCACCACTCCTCATTGTCTTAACCATTTTTTGATACCACTGGCTCTTGTAGAGCTGTTGTAATGCCAATAAATGTTTTATGTACATTATGTAAAACAGGATCTGCCCTGTAGGGCCAAACAAGCTGAAATGGTTATCCATGTCCATTTCTATTGCCCATGTTATGAGGAATCCCACCTTAAAAATTTTAATCCCCTTTTGACAAGGTGCAGCAGACTTCCAGATTCATCTTGCTGCTTCTTTTAAACAATGAGTCTACTGATTTTATGGCTAGAGTGGCTGCCTTTTTAATGTGTGCTGTTAGACTCCACACAAGAGTTGGGAGTAATTGATCCCAGTTTCCCCATGATTTTATTTCATCACACCTTGTTATATCAACTGCCTGCGATGCTTTCAGCACTGGAGTGCTGGTTGTAATGCCAATAAAAAGTGTGTATGTGGGGCTAGTTCACAAGAAGAGGTTCAATAGAGGCTGCCATGGTGTTTTTTTTTCTTTAGGTTTTCCAGGTAATTCAGCCTGTACATTCTTCTTCTTTCAGCACTACTTCTCTTGTTTTCCTTGAATGATCAGATGTAACAATCAGGACCTTTTGTTCCTCGTGATATGACTAATGTATTCTGGCTTCCTGCATTTTAAATGTTTTATATCTTCTTTGTCTTCATTGCTTTACTACTTCTTTGTTGGTTGACTCCTTGATGCAAGAAATTCTTAGCATTCTGTGATAAACCCACACTAGATCAGGGGTCCTCAACCTTTTAAAGCTGGGGGCCAGTTCACACCCCCTTAGACTATTTGTGGGCTGGAGGGAGTGGGAGGACTCTGGGTGATCCTGCCACCACCAAGCCCCATGGCACTCCTCCCATCACTGCCGACAGCGATGGTGGGACCACCCCGAGCCCCCAACATCCCCACTGCCACAGGTGGCAGGACCACCCCAGCCCCCAACACTCACACACACACACACACCGCTTCCCTGTTTACCAGCGGCCATGTGTGTCACTCTTGGCCAGAGCAGCCCATGGAAAAGACACATGTGTCCACCACTTCCGCTGCCTTCTTACAACATCCGCCCTGCTAGGGAACACAGTTAGGGACACACCAAACCAAGTGGAGGGGACAAAGGTTGAGGCAGTGGAGGTGGCAGCAGAAGCAGTGTCTGGAGAGAGGGTGCAGGCCTGATGGAATGGTGCCACTGGGCTGGATCTGGCCCATGGGCCATAGGTTGAGGATCCCTGCTTTAGGTACTTCCTTTTTATAGCTGCCTGTGTTAAAGTCCACGGACCCATGCCATACAATAAAACTGAGATTCCATATCCTTATATGTGCATTCTCAAAGCTAACTTTAAGCTCTTGTTGCACATTACATTCTCAATATTATCTTTGTTATGACTTTCATTGTGTAGCTATGATCCCACTATTTATTCAGCCACATTTCAAGCTAATTATATTTGCTAGCATGCTCCACTTTACGTGTAGATCTTTAACTGCTTGTCTGAGTGCTTGTCTCTGCCCCAGCTCCTGCCAACCTAGCAGTTCAAGAGCAAGAAGTTTAGATCAATAGGGACCATTTCAGTAGGAATGGTCCACAAGTGTCAGTTGTGCTCCACAAGTGTCTGGTTGTGAGGCCCTGCTTCTACGGTTGGGCCCCAAGGGTCAGTTGGGGATCTTGCTCCTGTACCTGCCCCCTTGCAGGGTAAGGGATGCCCTGCCTGAGCTCCTCGAGGCCGCCTCGATGCTGGCGTTGGAGTTCCCGAGGCTTATGGTTCTGGGGGACTTCAATTTGCCATCGTTGGGGATGGCTTCTGAGGGGGCAAGGGAGTTCATGGCCTCCATGGCAGCCATGGGCCTGACTCAGGTAGTTCGGGGTCCGACCAGGGGCAGCGGTCACATGCCAGACTTAGTTTTCCTGTCGGAGCAGTGGCAGAGTGACCTGAGATTACAGGATTTAGTCATCTCACCTGTGCCATGGTCGGATCACTATCTGGTGACTCTTGACTTCCTGGGGGCGACACTTCATCGTAGGGAGGCAGGGCCTATTAAAATGGTCCACCCTCGGCAACTAATGGATCCAGATGGTTTCCAGAGGGAACTGGGGGATGTACCTCTGGATCGGCTAAACGATTCACCCGAGGCACTCGTCGACCTATGGAATAGGACGACAATAGCTGCCTTGGATGAAATCGCGCCACTGCGGCCTCTCCGCGCCCGGGGAACTAGGTCATCTCCGTGGTTCACAGAGGAACTACGGGAACTCAAACGGGCAAAGAGACGCCTAGAGCGCCGCTGGGTGAAGACCCAGGATGACTCCGATTGGACACTAGCTAGAGCCGCTATTAGGGCCTACCTAGTGGCGATGGGGGTGGTGAGGCGGCAATACTTCACCACCCTTATTGCCTCCGCTGATAATCGCCCAGCCGCCCTGTTCCGGGTAACCAGGTCCCTCCTCGGTAGAGGGAGATCGGTGCCCGGTTGGCAGGGGTCGGCTGAGGACTTTGCTGACCATCTGGTGGAGAAAATCGATCGGATTCGTTCAGGATTGAATCCTGGCGTGGATGGGGAGGGTCGGGGGGGGTGCCGGAGCACAGTCTTGCTGTTCGATCTGGGATCGGTTTGATCATGTTGTCCCTGATGAAGTGGACAGGCTCCTTGCAGATGTTCGTGCCACTACATGTCCTCTGGACCCCTGTCCCACCTGGTTGGTGAAAGCATCCAGGGGGGTAACAGGGGGCTGGGTTGGGGGGATAGTAAATGCTTCTTTACGGGAGGGGGTATTTCCTGCACAGCTAAAACATGCTTTGGTGCGCCCCCTCCTGAAGAAAATGTCCCTCGACCCAGCTGTCCTTAACAACTACAGGCCGGTTTCCAACCTGCCCTTTCTGGGTAAGGTTTTGGAGAAGGCGGTGGCGCGCCAGCTGCAGAGTGTCCTGGAGGAAGCGGATTATCTAGACCCCTTTCAATCGGGATTCAGGCCCGGATATGGAACGGAGATGGCATTGGTCGCACTGATGGATGATCTCTGGCGGGAGCGGGACGGGGGTTGTCCATCCGTCCTTGCTCTTCTTGACCTCTCAGCGGCCTTCGATACCGTCGACCACGGTATCCTGCTGGAACGGCTCGAAGGACTGGGGATCCAGGGCACTGTGTTGTCCTGGTTTTCCTCATTTCTGGAGGGCCGTACCCAGTCGGTGTGGTTAGAGAGTGAGAGGTCCAGCCCTAGGCTTCTCAAATATGGGGTGCCTCAGGGATCTGTGCTCTCTCCTCTCTTATTTAACATCTACATGAAGCCGCTGGGTGAGATCATTCGTTCCCACGGGGTGCGGTACCATCAGTACGCGGATGATACTCAATTGTACATCTCGGCCCGTGGGGACCCCAGTGATGCTGTTGAAATCCTATCCGGATGCCTGGAGGCCATTGGGGTCTGGATGGGGGCCAATGGGCTTCGGCTGAATCCCAGCAAGACAGAGTGGCTGTGGATAAGGGGCCCCACGTTATCCAAGGAGTTACCATCTTTGGTACTGGATGGGGCTGTTTTGCCCCAGACAGACCCAGTGCGCAACTTGGGGGTCCTTCTGGACTCACGGCTGCTGCTGGAAGAACAAGTGGCAGCTGTGGCCAGGGGGGCTTTTGCCCAACTTCGGGTGATTCGCCAACTGCGCACGCTCCTGGACCGGGGCTCCTTGCTTATGGTCACTCATGCTCTGGTTACTTCCCGACTAGATTATTGTAATGCGCTCTACATGGGGCTGCCCTTGATGACCATTCGGAGGCTGCAGCTGGTCCAGAATGCGGCGGCCCGGGTGGTGATGGGGCGTGGGCGATATGCCCATGCCTCACCGCTGCTTCGGGAGCTGCACTGGTTACCAGTTTGTCTCCGGGTGCAATTTAAGGTGCTGGTTTTGACCTTTAAAGCCCTATATGGCAGGGGGCCAGGATACCTTAGAGACCGCATCGTCCCAAGAGTGACTGCCCGTCCAACCAGAGCGGACCGGAGAGGCTCTCTGGTGGTGCCATCAACGAGGGGTGCACATTTGACTAGCACCCGAAGGAGGGCCTTCTCCGTGTCCGCACCAACCCTCTGGAACCTCCTACCAACAGATCTAAGACTTCAAAGTGAATTGCTGCCCTTCAGGAAAGGAGTAAAGACCTGGCTGGCAGGGCAGGTGTGGGGCCCGAACGGGACTATGGCCCCCGCCGGCTGGCTTTTATAAGACTCTCTCTCTTTCCCTCTGTGTGGTAGGTGGGACGGGTGAGTGGGATATGGGTTTTAAATGGGGGTGGATGTCGGATTTTTCTTTATTGGGTGGGTTTTTTATTGGGTGGGTTTTATAAGGTTTTATAATGTTTTTATGTATTTTTTGGAGTTGTTGTAATGCCGCCCTGAGTCGGGTTCTGCCTGAGTGGGCGGCATTTACAAATGTGAATGATAAATAAATAAATAAATAAAAAGATCTTGGGGACTTGAAAGGAGCCTATTTCAGGCGCCCCCTGAGCAGAGTTTCTCCAGCAAAAAATCCTTTCAACCCAGAATAATTTCTGACATGACATTACTGTATTATTATAACTGCTTGTCTTGAACTGTTTGTTTTTTACTGATTATCCTGATTTCATAACTGAGTACTTTTGCAGATCATTTGAACTATCAACTTGCAATGCTGTTTTGTCTAACATCTCAGTTGTTTTTGAGATCAGTATAGCAGCTTTGGGGAGGCAGTTACTGTACTTTGCAGAGTGTCTTTGCCATAGTGGACTCTCTCCAAACCAGGCCTCTCATAGCTACTTGTAGCCAGAACAAGACTTATACTAGGAAATCTGATCTCAGACCTATCACATCATCTCTAGTTTGACCCTTGTTTCATATATCCAGGGCCAAACCACATACTGTATTACATTGCAGTTACATTCAACAATATCTCAGTGTCCCGTTCACAATGAAATGTAATAGAGTGCTGTCCAATCTCATCCCTGCTCATCTGCTTTCCCATTTTCTTCTCAAATGTTTCCTTCGCAGAGTTCCAGACCTATGATGGTGAGCTAAATGTGATTCTGGAAGGAACACTATAGCCTAAAATCATCTGAAGAGAATTTCAGGGAACAAGCAGCCAAGAGGGAAAGAAGGGGCTGAATACTTCCTTCCCTTTTGACCCTTTCGGATAGCAGGGTACTTTGCCTTGTCTGGAAGCTGCTGGACTCTCATTCCCTGAAACAATGTACACTGTGCTGAGCTGCCTATCTGCCATTGTGGAGAAATCAAACACTATACTTGTCTGAAAGATGCCAATTGAATACAAAAATTATGTTCGCATTTGTTGTTGTTCAGTCACACAGTCGATTCCGACTCTTTGCGACCCCGTGGACCATTGCTCTCCAGGCACCCCTGTCCTCCACCATCCTCCTTAGTCCACACAGCCCCGTGCCCATTGTGTCTACAATACCATCTAGCCATCTCATCTTTGGCCGTCCCCTTCTTCTTTTGCCCTCCACCTTCCCCAGCATCAAGGCCTTCTCAAATAAATCCTTTCTTCTCATTTGATGTCCAAAAAACTTCAACTTCATCTTTGTTATTTGTCCTTCTAAGGAGCACTCAGGGCTAATCTCTTCTAATATTGACCTATTTGTTCTCGCTGTCCAAAGAACTCTCAAAACTCTCCTCCAGCACCACATCTCAAAGGCATCTATTTTTCTTCGCCCAGCCTTTCTAATGGTCCAGCTCTCACAGCCATACATTACCACCGGAAATACCATTGCTTTGCCTATGCGGACCTTTGTTTGCAGTGAGATGTCTCTACTTTTCACTATGTTCCCCAGGTTTTTCATAGCTTGTCTCCCAAGAATCAGTCGCCTTTTTATTTCATGGCTGCAATCTCCATCTGCAGAGTTCTTGGATTCTAAGAAAGTAAAATCTTTTACTGCTTCTACTTCTTCCCCATCTATTTTCTAGGGACTGATATGGCCTGTTGCCATTATCTTGGTTTTCTTGATATTGAGTCTCAGGCCAGCTTTTGCACTCTCTTCTTTCAACCTAATCAGGAGCTTCTTTAGGTCTTCCTCACTTTCTGCCATTAGGGTGGTATCATCTGCATATCTCAAATTGTTGATGTTTCTCCCAGCAATTTTGATCCCATATTGCATATCCCTCCATCCCTGCATTGTGCATTGCAGGCGCACCCCCCCAATAACGGACACAGACAACATTGAAAGTGGATAACAGCATAGGGCCACATTTATTGATTCAATGCCCTAGTCCGAATTATAAATTTGTATTGGTAAAACGACCAATCATAATTCCTAAGGCAAGCAGGCCGAAGTAACACTGGTAAGGTACCACCCCAAAATTGCCAATGGCAATTGGTTACAATGTATCAATTTGTATCAATTTGTTTGTTGACAACAAACAAATTGTTGACCGTAGTCAATAACTAACTCATGACCCCACCCTCTGACGCGTATCCGTGAAATCACAGGGGTGATGCATGCTGGTTAGCAATCGTCATCACCCCATCGCCTGGTTCGTCGTTGACCGGACAACGTTTAACTACTTTATTCCTGTCTAGTGTTGTCCAGTCAATTGCGAACCTGCCGGATACTTGTGGGTCATACTGTTTACCTTACCAGTGCTACCCGCCAATGTGACCAAAGTCAACAGTAGGAACACAGAAAAACCCCTATATCAAACCATAGCAACAGTGTGGGATGGGCAAAAAAGCCAGGACCCGGAGCCAATATGGGTCCCAACCAAAAATTCCCACCCGGCCCCGAAGCGACCAATAATATCACACTGTTAACTAGGGAGGGGGTGGAGGGGAAAAAACTTCTCCGCTCCGTCGCTGAGGTAAAATGGCAGCTCGGCTGCCTCGTGGCCAGCCCTTTTATAAGGGAGCTGGCCACGCCCCTAACTACCCGGATTCTCTGTCCTGTGGGGGGGGGCCGCAAAGGGCGCGGCGGCCATTTTGGCGCTGCGCTTGCATTGCAGGCGCACCCCCCCAATAACGGACACAGACAACATTGAAAGTGGATAACAGCATAGGGCCACATTTATTGATTCAATGCCCTAGTCCGAATTATAAATTTGTATTGGTAAAACGACCAATCATAATTCCTAAGGCAAGCAGGCCGAAGTAACACTGGTAAGGTACCACCCCAAAATTGCCAACGGCAATTGGTTACAATGTATCAATTTGTATCAATTTGTTTGTTGACAACAAACAAATTGTTGACCGTAGTCAATAACTAACTCATGACCCCACCCTCTGACGCGTATCCGTGAAATCACAGGGGTGATGCATGCTGGTTAGCAATCGTCATCACCCCATCGCCTGGTTCGTCGTTGACCGGACAACGTTTAACTACTTTATTCCTGTCTAGTGTTGTCCAGTCAATTGCGAACCTGCCGGATACTTGTGGGTCATACTGTTTACCTTACCAGTGCTACCCGCCACACGGAGGGGCTTCAAAGAAGACCTGACGCCCCCCCCAGACCGTCAGCTCGGTCAACAGGCCTGCTCGCCAGTCACCCAACAGGAGGTCCATACCTCCTCGCGACAGGTGGACCCCATCCCCTGCATACAGGTCATAATTTTGTAGGCTAATATCGGGGTGATGACTAACCCGTCCCCAAGCCCTGGTGGCAAGAAACCGCGCCACTGCCTTATTGACCGCGCGCCTAGCGCGGTCAAGAGCCAGGAGGTTAACGCCCCCTCTGTAAGAATGGCGCGGAACAATGTCCGACCAAACCAGGGTTGTGGCAGGCCAGACATAATGCAAGTAGGCGAGTTCCTCGCAAATCGCATGTTTGAGCGATAAGCCGGTGACCTGGCCCAAATCATTGCCCCCCAGGTGGATGATTAGAATGTCAGGCGGGTCAGCACCCAGGCCAGAAAAAAGGAAAGGCCGCAGCTCCCGCCATAACATCCCAGGCTTACCATGCCATGCGAGACTGGCGTGGTCACCCAGTCCCAGTCGGGGTCCCCACTCTGTCGCCGCAGCGTAACGCGCTGCCCTGTGCACATAGCTGTGGCCCACCAGCCATACTGTCACCGGTGTAATACGACACCCAGGGTCTGTAAGAAAATTGAGAAAAAAGGCGGTAAGGTGACTGGATTGGTACTCATGGCGGGAGTGGGCGCACATAAAACTGAAAACATTGCGAGCCCCACCTCCCCATGCTGCGTATGTCAGCCCCAGAGTACCCAAAAGCAGCTGCTGTAGAGGCTGCACCAATACGGAATGAATGTGTGCCATAACGGGCACCTGGTAGGCCCACCCTGGTGAGGGCTCTGGCTGTCACCTTCCAAAACTGAAATTTAGTAAGGGGAGACCCATCTTGGTGACAGAAAAACGGGCCGTGGTGCATGCCACGCAGTGCCAGGAATTCCTGTAGGGCACCAACCGGACAGATGTCTGCCAAAGAACACCGTAGCAGTCTTACTCCACTGCCTACGCCATGCTGATCTGTTTTAGAGGAGCGTATCCTCAACTGGGCCCAGTCTTTGGCAACATAGACATCTTCGAGTTCCAGTGCCCTACCACTTGCATCCGCCTTAGACAGCATCACGAGTTCGCTGACGCGGAGCGCTCCAAAAAATGCCACCGTTGTGGCTGCATGAAAAAGGGCTGCCTCATAATGATCAAAACAGAGGCCTGGCCAGCCCCGGGCCAACTGGGTAAGAACCCCTGGGGAAATAGGGTGCCGGTCGTCCGGGCAACGCCCGCGCTCGCGCACCCACCCCTCCAAAACATGTCTCACATGGAAGTCAGAGGTGGTATCCACATGACCCCCCACTTTGGCCATAAAAGCCAACGCCGAAAGCTTGGATGCTATGGTGCGAGGTGCGAGGCCCTGTGCATGCAGGTGAACCATGAACCGCAGAACATGGTCCACCGGAATCGGCCAGGTCTCTGGCAAGTGAAATTGAGTAGCAAATGCCCTATATGAATTGAATGCTTGTTGATACGCCTTACGCGTGCGTGGCGCTAGTGACAGGCCAATCGCCCGGTTCACCTCTCCTTGCCAATAGTCCACATCTCGTCCGGGAGTGGCGAGGGAAATTCCTCCGCATCCGGGGCCAAGGCGCGGAACCGGGAGATCTGCAGGCGGGACAAAGCGTCAGCAATATCATTATTAATCCCTGGGACATGCCTGGCCCTGAACAAGATGTTGAGGCGCAGGCAGCGCAGCACAAAATGGCGCACTAGATCCATAACCCTGGGCGATTTGGAAGTCTGTGCATTGACAATGTGTACAACGGCAGCATTGTCACACCAAAAATGCACCACCGAATTTGCCCACTGTTCGCCCCATAGCATCAAAGCCCCCAGAATGGGAAAAAATTCCAGGTATGTGAGATCCCGCAGGCGACCTGTGCCTGCCCATGCCGGTGGCCACCCACCATAGGCCCACTTCCCATTGAAGTACATCCCATAACCCAGGGATCCTGAGGCATCAGACTGGATCTGGAAATTGGGGGATGCCAGGAGGTCAGACCTCCAAAATGAGACCCCATTAAACTCCCTCAGGAATTGCAACCAGACGAACATGTCTGCCCTGATACCCCGGGTAAGCCTGACTCTGTGGTGGGGCCTGGATAACCCTGCCATGGCGTCACATAAGCGCCGGGCAAAAGCCCTGCCCGGAGCGACCACCCTGCAGGCAAAATTAAGGTGCCCATGGAGCACCTGCAGTTCCCTCAGGGATGCCTTACGCTTGGCCAGCAATTCCGAGATAAGGGTCACTATCCTGGACACCTTATCACCCGGCAACCTAGAAGCCTGCACTACTGTGTCAATCTCAACCCCCAGTAATACTAGCTTGGTCGATGGGCCCTCGGTCTTTTCGGGCGCTAAAGGGACACCAAGTTCCTGCATTAGCGTCTGAAATGTTGTAAGGAGACGTGCACACGTGTCCCAGCCCCGTTCACCCCCGAATAAAAAGTCATCCAGGTAATGGTCTACAGACCGGGACCCTGACCTGCGGACGAAGGCCCACTCTAGGAAGGTACTAAAACGCTCGAAAGCCGAGCATGATATGGAGCAGCCAAAAGGCATGGCCTTATCGAAATAATATTCCCCCTTAAATTTAAAACCCAGCAATTCAAAGTCGCCCGGGTGCACCGGCAAGAGGCGAAAAGCCGACTTAATGTCACACTTGGCCAGCAGGGCACCCGGGCCACACGCGCGCACCATGCGCAGCGCCTGGTCAAACGATGTATACCGGACTGAACAAAGGTCATCAGGGATAGCATCGTTGACCGATCGGCCGGCTGGGTAGGACAAATGATGAATAAGACGAAACTCACCTGGGGACTTTTTGGGCACCAAACCCAGTGGTGAAACCTTAAGATTGGGAAACGGGGGTGCGGGGAAAGGTCCAGCGACCCTGCCCGCGTCTAACTCCTTTTTAATGCTGGCCGCAGCCACCTCCTCCCTTCCTCTGAGGGATAAAAGGTTGGGAGCATCCTGAGGGGACCTATCACCCATAAAAGGGATACGAAATCCCTGCTTAAAACCTTGAAGTAGATACTCCCCGTCCTCCCCCTTTGGGTACGATGCGAGCCAGCGCTCCAGCATGTCCACCTTAATTGGGGAGGGGGCCTTTTGGAGGATTAGCTCCATCCGCGGCAGCTTTGCCAGCCCACTGTCCACCCCTCCCTCTGCCTCGTGCCCCCCCAGGCCTGGGACAAGCAGAGGCTGCGTGGGGGCCAGAACATGTGGGACACTCATGCTTATACCTGCAATTCTTCCGATTGCAGGAACCATTTGACGAGAAAGTCCAGCACAGCAGGCGGGCTGGAACCCCCTGCCCCGCCGGTTGGCGGGTAACCTGCGCTGGAGCCGCTCGCTGGACCGCATGTCCACAATGGTATCTATCCCCCGGGGCAGGGCGTGTGGGTGTCATATACAAGAGCCACAGTCTCTGGCACGGCTCATCCCATCTCATCTCGGGGTGGAGAGGAATCCTCATACGGAATTCCTCATCATATGCTAGCCATGAGGGGCCCGGGAAATCAACCATTGCCCTATATATGTTGTCCAAATATTGGACCATGGGGATAGCTAAATCCGGCCGCGCCCTCAAATATACCGCCATGTATATTAAATAAGCGGGAAGCCAGTTGGCCCAGGTACGCGGCGGCTTACGGCGGCGTGCCTGCTCCTTATCCTTCTCATCCTGACCCTCCCTTTCCTCCTTGGTGGGCTCTCTGTTCAGGAGTGAGAAGATATCTACGTACTCCCCTCGCCATATCTTTTCTCTAGTAGCCTGTGCCAAGTGATCACCCAATGGCAAGGAATACCCTGCCGTCGGCAAAGCCGAAAAGGGGACAGCCGGCCTAGTAAAAGGGGCCTGAGCTAACCCAGCCACCCCCAGAACATTCCCCGCAGTGTAAGGGCCAATGCCCACCCCATTGCCCAAGGTGGCAGTTGTTGTCGCCGGGTGGGCCGTAGACAGCGTGGCCCCCGCACCACCCGCGCGAGGCCAAGGCCATTGAAAGGCCCCCCCTATATTGGGAATGTGTGTGGATGTACTTGCTTGCACCGTATACTCACATGCTGCACCCCCGCGGGCCACCCCCACCGGGGGTTCCGGCCCACTGGGGGCGTCGGAGCTCACGACCGACCTAGAGCTCATCACCGGGGCTTGACCCGCACCAGGTTGCTGGCTGGGGAGCTGCGAGGCAGTGGCCGAAGCCGCGCCACCCGCCTGCAGCAGCTCGACCCTCCCCGCCGGCTGTTGTCCTGCTGCCGACAGCACCTCAAAAGGAGCCCCGAAGGGGGCGCCCGCCTGACTGGCCCGGGCCAAAGACGCCTCCAGGGCCGCAATGCGGGCCAGTAAGGTGTCCACGTTGACCATGGGCAAAGGGCCGGCCGGCCCGCCTGATCCAGGCACGGGTACAGGTCCCTGCACCCCGGGGCCCGTATATGGCCATTGGCCAGCACCGAAGCCCGGCAGAGCTGGTGGAGAAACCTGCCAAGGCAGGGGGCCGCCCCACCCCCCAAGGCTAGAGGGCCCAGGGAGAGGCTGCGGCCCAAAAGGAATAGGCCCGACGGAGTGGGCAGGAGGAGGAGCGGTGTCCACCGCTCGTGGGCCGCGGGCCGGAGCGCCATCCGCGCCCACACTCTGCTCGCCCACAGCGGGCCAAGGGGCAATAGACCCCATTCCGCCGGCCCCGGTCGGGGCTGGCAAAGGTGGCTGCTGAGGAGGCGGCACCACGGTCCTCCGACCTGGGTTGCGCCTCCTAACAGCGCGAGCTGAACTCGAAGCTGCTTTCTTCTTCGAAGGCATCTCCACCGAAGCAAAAAAGGGAAGCCGGCAAGGCAGAATCGCTACCAAAAGGCTTCCCGGTAAGCTAACGAGCGACGGAGACACAGGGGAAAAAACTTCTCCGCTCCGTCGCTGAGGTAAAATGGCAGCTCGGCTGCCTCGTGGCCAGCCCTTTTATAAGGGAGCTGGCCACGCCCCTAACTACCCGGATTCTCTGTCCTGTGGGGGGGGGCCCGCAAAGGGCGCGGCGGCCATTTTGGCGCCGCGCTTGCATTATGTGCTCTGTGTATAAGTTGAATAAGCAGGGTGACAGAATGTAGCCTTGTCTTACTCTTTTTCCTATTCCAAACCACTCTGTCATTCTGTATTCTGTCCTAACTGTTGCTTCTTGACTCATGTACAGATTTCTCATGGGGCATATAAGGTGTTGTGGTATTCCCATCTCTTTAATTACTTGCCACATTTTGTTGTGGTCCACACAATCAAAGGCCTTGGTGTAGTCATTGAAGCAAAAGTAAGCTTGTTTCTGGTATTCCTTTGTTTTCTCCATGATCCAACGTATGTTGGCAATGTGGTCTCTGGTCCCCCTGCCTCTTCTGAACCCAGCCTGCACCTCTGGTAGTTCTCTTTCTACATGCTGCTGCAGTCTGTCCTGTATTATCTTGAGCATCACTTTGCTAGTTTGTGGGATGAGCGCAATTGTTCGATAATTTGAACATTCTTTGGCATTGCCCTTTTTTGGGATTGTTTGCATTAGTGAATTGATAAACATGTGGAACTGAACCAGATCTTAGGTTTAGGCCTTCCTTAGCACAAGGAAAGGGTTGAGGTGGAAGAAACTAACGTGCTCAGAAGTTTTCTGTATAATTTGTTGGTCAGAAAGTGGATGACAGGTGGTTTTAAATTAAGTAAATACTGAAACAAATGCAAGCTTTACATTCAAATTAAAGTGCACAAATGCTCTGTGCTTCACCTACACTCTATGAGTGGATGTCTTTAATCAAAGATATAAGGTGAAAGAAACCTCTTTTGTAATCATGAGTGATTATCCATCCAAAACAGAGTTTAGCTTGTCAAAATATACTGGCTCTCAGCATGTAACACTGGTGAGAGATGTTCTATGCCAATAAATGTGAGATCCAGAAAAATCAAAGAAAAAAATAATTCCTAATAATCTGTTAAAACGTTGCATTCATAGGCATAGTACATACTTGTAGCATACCCATCTCCAAACATTTGCATAAATTGATGTGTAGGGATCTTTCAGTATATGTGTGGTAATAATTGTCTGAGAGCATATGCAACTACTGCAACTGATCTTGGAAAGGTAATGTGAAGAGGAATGGATATAAATTCCGCCATAACTGAGATGACACAAAAGGATGCTTTGGTCAAAACCTTGTTGCTCAAGGTATGATTGTGTAAGTTGTGATGTAATTGTCAGCTATTGCTATTTCAGGGATGTTAAAAGCTTCCTATTCTCTCTCCCCTGTTCCCCATATACTGAGAATCCTCAGGGATGCCCTTTCCCTGGAAAAGCCTTTGAGATCCTTGGAATGGGAGGAAAAATGGCTATCTGCCAGGATACCTTAGAGACTGCATCATCCTAAGAGTGTCTGCCCGTCCAACCAGAGCGGACCGGAGGGGCTCTCTAATAGTGCCATCAGCTAGGGGTGCACATCTATCCAGCACCCGAAGGAGGGCCTTCTCCGTGTCCGCACCAACCCTCTGGAACCTCCTGCCAAAAGATCTAAGACTTCAAAGAGATTTGCTGCCCTTCAGGAAAGGATTGAAGACCTGGCTGGTGGGGCAGGTGTGGGGCCCGAATGGGAACACGGTCCCTGCCTGCTGGCTTATGTAAACAATTAAGAACTCTCTCTTCTTCTTTTTATGGTGGGTGGGATGGGTGGGTGGGAAATAGGTCTTTTAAAGTGGGTGGGATATGGGTCTTTTAAAGTGTTTTTATGTGTTTTTAGAACTTGTTGTAATGCCGCCCTGAGTCGGGTTCTGCCTGAGTGGGAAGCGTATATAAATATGACTATTAAATTAAAAATTAAATTAAAAATTAAAATGTTTTAATGCCTAGAAATCATCAGTGCGATTAGAACTGGGATTCACATCACCAAACCCTTGATTGATATTCAAAATTTTGAGATGGGTGTCCAGCATATGTATGTTCTTTATCTCCACTGTCTCTCTCTGGATCCTTGTCTTGTAATTTTTTTGTTCCAGAATGTCTACTTTCAAGTCTTGTGCAGATTATCCAGGTAGCTGCAGATTATCCAGGTGCAGATTATCCAGGTAGATTGAAAAGGGTTGAAACAGGTTTCTGTGTATTGTCATAGTTGATGTCTGATTTATGTCCATTAACTCTTTTGCGCAGAGACTGTCCTGTTTGTCCTATGTAGAGAGAAGAAGGGCATTTCTGGCAAAATATGGCATAAATCATATTGGCAGAGGAACAAGTAAAACTGCCCTTAATGTTGTGTTTGGCCTTGTTGGATCCAGTAATACTGTTGCCAGATTAAATGTGGGTGCATAGCTGACATCTGTGTTTGCAGCAGGGTTTCATTTTCATCTCTGTTTCACTGTTGCATAGACTGTTGTGTGTCAATAGTTGCCTGAGATTGGGAGGTTGTCTGTAAGCAAGTAAAGGTCTGTCACCAAGGGCTATGGAGAGTGAAATATTCTTGTCCAAGATGGGTTGGAGATCTTTCATTATGTGTGTGAGATGTTTTAGTTGTGGGCTGAAAGTGACAACCAGTGGTGTTCGATTGCTTTGTCGCCTGGGCCTGTCTTGCAGTAGGTTGCTTCTGCATATTCATCTTGCAGTAGGTTCTCTTGCAGGAGGTTGCTTCTTGGGAATTCATCTAGTAAATTAATGTGGCCTTCCAACAGGAACAGGTTCCCCACCCCTGCCATAGGGGCTGTTCTAGATGCTTCTCTGTGTTCGTGTGTTGCAGGGTTTTCATCATTTTCCCTTCTGGCTGCATAGTTTCACACTACAGTAGAACCTCGGTTAACATAATTAATGCATTCTCTGGGACATTTCTTACAGCGAAAATTACTTTAACCGAATTTCCCATAGGAAACGCATTGGAATGCATTGAATGCAATTTCCTATAGGGCGTTGTATAAAGCACTGGGTGGTTATTTTTTTGTAAAGTGTTTAGTATTTTAATTTTTGCAAGATTATATTGATCTACAAGTTTGATTTAGTAGATATAACAATTTTTAGAGGTTATGAATTGAGTTTGAATTTGTATATTGGGATAATAAGAATATAAAAAATTTGAATATGAATATTATTATAATTGTATAAATGAAATATGGGTTATTTTTTATTTTTTGAAAGTGTAATCAAATGATCAAAGATGTGAAGAAGAATGTGATAAACTACCAAGTCATAATGAAATAGTATTTTCTAAGATATTATATTTTTATATTTTTTTTCTTTCTTTTATTTTTTATATTTTGGTTAAAATATTGTATTAGTTAAAAATGGTTATATTCTCTATGTATGGTATGTATCTTGTATGTAGTAGTGTTGTGTTTTTTTATTTGTTGTGTTGTTAAAAAAAATCAATAAAAATTGATTAAAAAAGGAATGCATTGAAAATCAAAATACTTTAATCAAAATGTGGTTCCCCATAGGAATGCATTGAAAACCAATTAATCCACTCAAAAAAATTCTATAAATGAGCCACTATTTTCCACGGATTTCCTTTTGTTATGTGATTTTTATTTTAACCGAGCCATTTGTTAACTGAGGTTCCACTGTACATTGATTCCTAATGTATGGAGGCCCTTGATTTTCAGGCTATAGTTTTTGAGGGCATGAGAAAACAAAGTAATGAAAAGGTGGGAGTTTACAATCCAAAGAAGAGAAGACAATGTATGGGCAGTCAAAGTTTTGTTTCATAATTTTATGGCTCCCGTTGTAAAATAAGTAACAAAATGCATGGTTTTGTGCAATTACTTTGGCCAAATGTAGGAATCTGATCCATGTAAAGATCTAAATCAGCCTCAGAAGGAGCAGTTTATAGCCCCAGATAAACAGAGGAAAAGTTAAAAGCTAACGAAGTCCAGCTTCATTAGGCAAAGTAAGTAGGAAACAGAGATAGAGAGGAAGCATACACACGACTGCAGTCTTTGGCTGAACAAAGGCATAATAATGGCGTCTCTTTATTCAAACAGAGTATATCAGAAACAAAACTTAAGGCACCCACAGCCAATTAGAAATGTCCGAACCAAATAAGGAGAGATAAGGAGAATTCTTCTCACTATTCTACGCATGCCCAAAATCCAGCGTTGTCTCTCATGTATACAAAGAGGCCTATGTTTACAAAATGTGAAGGCAGACAGCCAGACAGAAACCAGATACATTCCCACATGTCCTCCTTTTTCATTTAAATTTGAGAGAGGGACGGCTAATCATACCCCTGCATGTCATCATACTCCATAACTACTCCTCCATATACATCATCACTGTCCTCCTGGACATCATACCCCTCCTGACTCCTGGTACCTTGTTCCGGAGGATGATACCTCAGTGAGTACAATTGCCGTCGTGCAAAACCCGATGTCTCCCTTCTACGCAGTGGACATGTGTTACACATAGAAATAAGATTAGGAATACAATAAATGCAAAAACACAAAGGTATAAGGCAAATAATAATAATAATGAACCCATAAAAGAACACTTGTCTAAGGACGGACAAATCAGGCAACCAAGAAGTAAGCCAATCAAAGAGATTAACATCAGTGCGTACATTGTTAGTAATGCTCTCCTGTAAATTCTGAAGTTCTTTCTCAATAGTATTATTCAGATCCTGGAATTTTACCCGACATCCCTGGTTCCCGACCAGTTTACAAAATCCTCCGGATTTTGCTAACAGGTAATCTATGGCCAGTCTGTCCTGCATTTGGTCTTGATGAAGCTCAGTGATTTCCATTTGAAGATCCCGTATGACCCTCCCTGTGGCATTGATTGATTTCTCCAGCCTACAGGTGAGTCCCAAAATGGACCTTCTATTCTCCTGGGAAATGACACCTGGGTATGATCCCAAGGTGAGTGCTCCAGTGATAACACCCCCTATAGCTCTCCCCCAGGAGCTACCATCAGAAAGCTGAACATCGATTATCACTTCATCATTGCAACCAGAACCCATCGGGCCGGCAGCAGCTCTCCGGCTCCGTGCATCTGCCTGAAGTGGCATTTGCACTTGTACGGGTAAGGTAAAATAACCCAATGCTGCACATTGATATTGTCCTGGATGGAAATTCGTGGCAACTCCATTAAAAAAGAACCACATGTTGGGATCCTTAATTTGCCATCCATTGCAAATTTAACCACTATCTATAGCAGAATAATCAGGAGTAAACATAGGAAACACATCATATATATCTTCAATAGTAGTGTTAAACAAGGTATAATTAAGCTTATAAGAACTGTTATAACTACCCCATAACCAAAATTAATCATCACAACCCATATAATTGCCTACATTCCGCAAAACCCTTTTTGCTTGAGTCCAGTGCTTCCATTTACTATTCCAGACTCCAGAACTATGACAGCAGAAACAAAGCCCTTTAGTGTATTTCTTGAATGTCATGCTTCGCCAGCGGGTGTTGTTAAATTGTTCTGCAAGTGTCCAATAACCAACTCGGGCGTGTTGAACAATGCCGGAAGAAAGGCCATTTGAGACACTGCCAGTGGATGCTCATAGTATAACGTTGCATTCTTACCATGAACCTCAAACATATAGTTAGCATGACGAATCCAAAAGTTGGGGTTGCCCCCATGAGTCATTGTTCTTACAGCTGGAAGCACAGTAAGAAAGAAAAGAACAAATGTCAGCAAATTTAGTTTACTGGTGAACCACCATCCTGGAGCTGAGTAACCTTCTTCTCTCTCCATGGGCGGATCGCTCGAGCAGGAACCCTTCCACTCAGGATCCCCTTGTTGCCAATAAACGACCAATGGCTTAGGAAGACACTCCCCTAAGAAACAGGAGCATGCCCTGTTATTACTAGTACCATGTAACTAAACATGAAACATGCCTGACATTTAACACAAATGCAATATCACAAACCCATTTACATGTGTAGGGTACCGAAAACTCTTCCATGTACTTCTGTAGGTACCTTGAGAAATGCAGTTTCATAAAGCAAAACATAACATAAGCAAAGACAGGTCTTTCCCCTGCAAGAGAATAAGCAAACATTTAAGCATGAACAAAACATGAACATTTCTCTTCTTCCTTACATGAAGGAGGTCTCTGTTGCATTCTAGCAAGCATTTCTCACTCCCCAATTACATGAGTAAGGCATTACATTTTTTCTTCTCTCACTGGTGTAAATGAAAGAGGCATTCAATAACTTAAAACCAGCATAGAATGGTAAATCAATACAGTACAAATATCATTAGAGCATTTCACACTCATAGCATGAGCAGGTAGACAATTTTTTGCTTAAAAAAGGTTTTCAGGTTTTAAAATGCAAACAAAGCCAATTCTTCTTTAGAGGCCACACAAACTTTTTAGTCCAATTAAAATGTCCAAATGTTGATTGAAGCTTTCTTCTTAAACACTATCTTCTCTCCAGCACAGTTCTTGGCATGGCAAGGTTGAAATTAGGCCATAAATTACTTCTCACTGAATTCACAAGACACCCAGCCAACCCCCCTTTTCAGGTTTTCAGGCAAACACACATTCCTTCATGCTCCAGCCACACCCATCTGCATTAAGGCAGGCAGATGAGGTATGAAGGCACAAAGAACTTCTCCAGAATTTGCAAGCAGCGATCTCTTTGTTTGAGGGTTGGGCAGTTCAAAATCAGCCAAAAACTGTATGTCTTCTCCCTCCTTGTACTTTTGCAATAGCCTGCTGTCCATACAGGATGGATCCACACCCCTTTTCCTCTGGACTTCTTTCATTTGCAGCATCTGAATTTCAACTTTATGACAAACTGCATCTGTTAGTTTGTACTTGCGAGAAGACCCCTTTTTGTGCTTGTGTTTTCTGCATTCCTCCTCTGGGCCATCCTTCCAATTCTTGCCCAAACATGAGGTATCAAGTTTACCACTCAGCTTCTCCTGCTTTTGTGATGAGGGTTGCTTCAGGGGCGGGCTGAGATCTCTTGTGCTGCTCTTTGAATCACACACCTTGCTTCCTGCCACTCTGCATGCATTGATAACTTCACTCTGTGATGAGGTCCCCACCATTTGTTCCCCATCAGCTGGCACTAGTTGTTTTTTGGACTTGGCAGGCAGTATTGCAGCAGTCCCATTTACCATAGCCTCTCTGTTCACTGGATATATTTCAGTAGATTCCACATCCAGCACAGCTGCAGTTAAAGCAGCAGAGAACAGGTCTTTTGTAGGGCTAAAAGTGCTTGATTGCTGCAAGGCAGGATATAATGTCCCATCTCCTTTTCCACCCCCATCCCCATCAGGGGGCTCATGCTGTTGTTTCTCATATGATGGAGGGGCAGTTGCCAGAGTCCCTCCCTTGGCTGGAGGCAAAAGCTTTGGAAGGGGACCAGCAAGCCGTTGGGAGAACAAAATATTTCTTGGAGTAAGTCTTTGAAGGCAGTTTCTAACTTCACTCCAGGTATATTGCACTGATACAGAAACTCCATCATGCTTCTGCAATTCATTCCCAATCTGTTCCCACTGTTTTAAGTCCAAACAGTCATATTTAAACAAAGGACAGGTTTTTCCTACAATACGGACCAGCTGCTGTATGTCCTTCTTATCAGCTCGTTTCTCATTCTTATGCAAAAGATATGAGATATCTTTACAAAGCTCCTGTTCTGGCGAAGCAAGCACGCACCCCATGATAAATATTTTTTTTCACTCACCCTGTGGGACCCAAAGTAGACTTTGGATGAATTTCGAGCGCTCGACTGACCTTTCCTCTGGTCGTGGGTGAATGAAGACCTTGTCCCTGGTCGCCAATTATGAGGTGATAATTAGGTGCTAATTGCTGTTCGCTGAAGCAGATTTCTTCAAAACATTCCTTTGAATTTCATTCAAACGCCTCGCGACGGGGCACCACTTGTAGGAATCTGATCCATGTAAAGATCTAAATCAGCCTCAGAAGGAGCAGTTTATAGCCCCAGATAAACAGAGGAAAAGTTAAAAGCTAACGAAGTCCAGCTTCATTAGGCAAAGTAAGTAGGAAACAGAGATAGAGAGGAAGCATACACACGACTGCAGTCTTTGGCTGAACAAAGGCATAATAATGGCGTCTCTTTATTCAAACAGAGTATATCAGAAACAAAACTTAAGGCACCCACAGCCAATTAGAAATGTCCGAACCAAATAAGGAGAGATAAGGAGAATTCTTCTCACTATTCTACGCATGCCCAAAATCCAGCGTTGTCTCTCATGTATACAAAGAGGCCTATGTTTACAAAATGTGAAGGCAGACAGCCAGACAGAAACCAGATACATTCCCACAGCCAAAGGCAGGATTCCAGGCAGCAGGTTCATAACTTTTTTCTTTAAAAAAATTACAGATATCGTTTAAGTCCCTAGATTGGGGTTTCAATTTTATTCCACAGGCTTCTGTGTAGATTATTTGGGTTACTCTTCTTTCTCCTCTAATATTTAGGATAGGGTAGATCTGGTCGATAGCATAAGAAAAATCTGTGGCTGGTTCTCAGACTGTGTTATCATCTCAAAAGATTAATAGTAAGCTCAAGTGGCTAAAACGCTGACTGGGAAGCGGAAGGTCAACAGTTCGATTCCCGAGTACTGCAGGACGGAAATGAGCTCCCGTCTTCGTCCCAGCTCCTGCCAACCTAGCAGTTTGAAAGCAAGTAGGTAAATAGGGACCACTTTGGTGGGAAGGTAACAGCGTTCCGTGCGCTCCAGGGTCTAGTCATGCCTGCCACATGACCACGGAAACGTCTGCAGAAGCAGACAGCGCTGGCTCTTCGGCTTAGAAACAGAGATGAGCACTGCACCCTAGAGTCGGATACGACTGGCTTTCGAGCAAGGGAAACCTTTACCTTTATAGAGTAGAGGAATAATAATCCTCATTAGCTCTACTTTTCAACTATAACTGAAGTTATTGCTGGATCATTTAGTTATGTCTTATTTTGTTTGCTCTTGACATCATAGTGTTAGAAGATCCTGCAACTCCTATCAAAATCCCCCAAATTGCTTTCAATTCTTCTCTTGAATGATGCTTATTCTTTAGAATAGTAACTCACTCCTCAAGAACTCTAGCTATTATCTCTCTGCAACAGTGTGTAGAGAGATTCTTTACCTCTCTATATAAAATACACATAGAGTGGTACCTCGTATAATGAAAACAATTCGTTCCATGAGGCTTTTCACTATGCAATTTTTTTTCGTTATACAAAGCATGCTTCATATAACGAAATTTCCTATGGGGAAATTCATATAACAAAAATCTCCATAGAAATGGATTGAAAACCACCCGGACCACGGAAAATAAAAAGCCTGGGAGAAATGTTGCTTCGTATAACAATAAATTTCGCTACACGAGGCAACATTTTCCTTCAAATTCCTTTCATTATACGAGTTTTTCTTTATAAGAGCCCTTTGTTATATGGGGCTTTACTGTGCAACCAAGTCTTGCATCTTGGAAGTATTCTTAAATTTATCTTTGAACCTGGATGCTCAGATCTTAGCTGCAACCAGGAGAGCTTTTGCACATTTACATCTGAAGGACAGATGTTAAATAAGGGAAATTTCCTGTCCAAAACGGGAAACTGGACATTTATGCTTATCCTGTGCTGGCCTCCAGTCTAACTCCAGTCTAATTGTCGTCTAACTAATATGGGATGATGGCGGGAAAGAGAATAAAATACGGGGGGTTGACAGAAATTTCCCGAAACTTGACAGGTATGCATATGTTCCTTATGCTTTTAAGGCCTTCTGGGGGAAACCCTACTCTCAGTCCAGTCACATGTAAAGGTGTGCTGAGAAGGACCTGAGAGAGAGACTTTTTGATGGTTGTGGGATGCCTTCCTTTGTAAAGCTAGGCTTGGCCCATGAGAACTGAGTGGTGCGTTGCACTAGGAGGGCAGGGTAGAAATCTATTATTATTATTATTATTATTATTATTATTATTATTATTATTATTATTATTATTATTATTATTATTATTATTATTATTATTATTATTATTATTATTATTATTATTATTATTATTATTATTATTATTATTAACAACAATAAGAACAACAACAATAATAAGAACAACAACAACAGCAACAACAACTTGTGTTTGGGCTATGGCAAAGCAAAGAAAGTGGCTTCATTTTAGCAGTCCAGGGTCTATTAGAACAGGAATGAAGAAGAAGCAACAAGTGAGAAACTTTTCTCTTTAGGCAGTCTTTTGATATCCAGTTTTAACATAGGGCACTAAACTAGATGCTTTGTATCTTTTTAATGGCTTTTTAAAGTTTTCATGTTTATAAAATTGTTTTTAGATGGTTTAGCATTATCACGTTCAGTGAGTTTTTGAATAGCCATAGTAGTATTTTGCTTTCATTCCTGCTTGTTTTATTGTTGCTTTGAGCCACCTTGAGTCCTTGAGAAAGGTGGCATAAAGTACAATAAATAAATGTATATCAATTTGATTTACAACAAATAAATGAATGTTAGAAGCTCAAGGTAGCTCAGAGCATCAATAGGACAAGCAGGAATTAAAGCAAAATACAAATGATACAGTATCAACACAGTATATAGGGTTGCTGTGGCTCAGTGGTTAAGAAGCTCGCCTTATTAACTGGAAGGCTGGCAAGTTGGCAGTTCAAGACCCGGATGGGGACATGAAAGGAGCCTCATTTGGCTGTTCCTGGAGCAGAGCTTCTTCCACAAAAATCCTTTCAACCCAGAAGAATTTCTGACATGAAATAATAATAATAATAATAATAATAATAATAATAATAATAATAATAATAATAATAATAATAATAATAATAATAATAATAATAATAATAATTATTATTATTATTATTATTATTATTATTATTATTAACACAGTATATAATAATATTTATTTGAACAGTTTGACACTTTTCCATTGCAAATCTTCCAAATGACTTTTGTAGCCAGAGTCCTCATATTTCATTCCAGAGTTGACTGGGCAGGAATTTGTAATTTTTGTCTTTGATTCCCAACCCCCTTTGCAGGCGCACCCCCCAATAAAGGACTCAGACACTGGTGAAAGTGGATAACGGCATTGGGCCACATTTATTGATTCATGCCCTAGTCCGAATTATAAATTTCTATTGGTAATTGACCAATCATAATTCTTAAGGCAAGCAGGCCGAAGTAACACTGGTAAGGTACCACCCCAAAATTGCCAACGGCAATTGTTACAATGTATCTATTTGTATCAATTTGTTTGTTGACAACAAACAAATTGTTGACCGTAGTCAATATCTAACTAATGACCCCACCCTCTGACGCGTATCCGTAAAATCACGGGGTGATGCATGCTGTCTAGCTGTAGCCATCACCCCGTCGCCTAGTTCGTCGTTGACCGGACAACGTTTAACCAAATTATGCCTGTCTAGTGTTGTCCAGTCAATTGCGAACCTGCAGGATACCTGTGGGTCATAAATGTTTACCTTACCAGTGCTACCCGCCCATGTGACCAAAGTCAACAGCAGCATCAGAAAACCCCTATATCAAACCATAGCAACAGTGTGGGATGGGCAAAAAAAGCCAGGACCCGAGAGCCAATTGTGGGTCCCAGCCAAAAATTCCCACCCGGCCCCGAAGCGACCAAAATATCACACTGTTAACTAGGGAGGGGGTGGAGGGGAAAAACTTCTCTGCTCTGTCGCTTCGCAAAATGGCAGCTCGGCTGCCTCGTGGCCACCCCTTATATAAGGGTGCTGGCCACGCCCCCTAACTACCCGGATGCCTTCGTCCGATGGGGGCCCCGCAAAGGGCGCGGCGGCCATTTTGGCGCCACGCTTGCATTGCAGGCGCACCCCCCAATAAAGGACTCAGACACTGGTGAAAGTGGATAACGGCATTGGGCCACATTTATTGATTCATGCCCTAGTCCGAATTATAAATTTCTATTGGTAATTGACCAATCATAATTCTTAAGGCAAGTAGGCCGAAGTAACACTGGTAAGGTACCACCCCAAAATTGCCAACGGCAATTGTTACAATGTATCTATTTGTATCAATTTGTTTGTTGACAACAAACAAATTGTTGACCGTAGTCAATATCTAACTAATGACCCCACCCTCTGACGCGTATCCGTAAAATCATGGGGTGATGCATGCTGTCTAGCTGTAGCCATCACCCCGTCGCCTAGTTCGTCGTTGACCGGACAACGTTTAACCAAATTATGCCTGTCTAGTGTTGTCCAGTCAATTGCGAACCTGCAGGATACCTGTGGGTCATAAATGTTTACCTTACCAGTGCTACCCGCCACATGGAGGGGCTTCAAAGAAGGCTCGAGCCCCCCCCCCCAGACCGTCAGCTCGGTCAACAGGCCTGCTCGCCAATCTCCCAACAGGAGGTCCATACCTCCTCGCGACAGATGGGCCCCATCCCCTGCATAAAGATCATAATGTTGCAGACTAATTGCGGGGTGACGACTGATCCGTCCCCAACCCTTGTCGCCAAGGAACCGGGCAACAGCCCTGTTAACCATGCGTCTAGCACGGTCAATGGCCTTGAGGTCGAAACCTCCCCTGTACGTGTGCCGCGGGACCATGTCCGACCAAACGAGGGTTGTGGCGGGCCACACGTAATGCAGGTAGGCAAGGTCGCCGCAAATCGCATGCTTCAGCGATAAGCCGGTGACCTGGCCCAGGTCATTGCCCCCAAGGTGTATGATCAGAATGTCAGGCGGGTCAGCATTCCGGCCTGAAAAAAGGAATGGCAACAGCTCCCGCCATAACATCCCGGGCTTACCATACCATGTGAGACTTGCGTATGCACCCAGTCCCAGTCGGGGTCCCCACTCTGTCGCCGCAGTGTAACGCGCTGCCCTGTGCACGTAGCTATGGCCCACCAGCCATACTGTCACCGGTGTAATACGACACCCAGGGTCTGTAAAGGAAAACGAGGAAGAGAAAGGTGCGGTGACTAAACTGGTACTCACGGTGGAAGAGGGCGAACATAAAATTGAAAACACTTCGAACCCCACCTTCCCATGCTGCGTATGTCAGCCCCGGAGTACCCAAAAGCAGCTGCAGTGGAAGCCGCCCCTATTCTGAATGAATGGGTGCCGTAACGGGCCCCTGGGAGGCCAACACTGGCCAGCGCTTTGCCGGTCACCTTCCAAAATTGAAATTTAGTAAGGGGAGACCCATCTTGGTGACAGAAAAACAGGCCATGGTGCGTGCCACGCAGTGCAAGAAACTCCTGTAGGGCACCAACCGGACAGATGTCTGCCAAAGAACACCGTAGCAGTCTAACTCCACTGCCTACGCCATGCTGATCTGTCTTAGAGGAGCGTATCCTCAACTGAGCCCAGTCCTTGGCAACATAGACATCTTCGAGTTCCAGTGCCCTACGACTTGCATCCGCCTTAGACAGCATCACAAGCTCGCTGATGCGGAGCGCTCCAAAAAAGGCCACCATTGTAGCCGCATGAAATAGGGCTGCCTCATACTGATCAAAACAGAGGCCATACCAGCCCCGGGCCAGTTGGGTAAGAACCCCTGGGGAAATTGGGTGGTGGTCGTCCGGGCCACGCCCACACTCCCGCACCCACCCCTCCAAAACATGTCTCACACGGAAGTCAGCGGTACTGTCCACATGACCGCTTACTTTGGCCATAAAAGCCAACGCTGACAGCCTAGATGCTATGGTGCGAGTTGCAAGGCCCTGGTCATGCAGGTAAACCATGAACCGAAGTATATGGGCCACTGGGATCGGCCAGGTTTCTGGCAGCCGGAATTGGGTACAGAAAGCTCTGAAATAATTGAATGCGTGGTGATACGCCTTACGCGTGCGTGGCGCTAGTGACAAGCCAATCGCCCGGTTCACCTCTCCTTGCCAATGGTCCATATCTCGTCCGGGAGTGGTGAGGGAAATTCCTCCGCATCCGGGGCCAAGGCACGGAACCGGGAGATCTGCAGGTGGGACAAAGCGTCAGCGATATCATTATTGACCCCCGGGACATGCCTGGCCCTGAAGAGGACATTGAGGCGCAGGCTGCGCAACACAAACTGGCACACTAGGTCCATGACCCTGGGAGATTTGGAAGTCTGTGAGTTGACAATGTGGACAACGGCCGCATTGTCACACCAGAAATGGACGACCGAGTTGGCCCATCCCTCGCCCCATAGCATCAAAGCCCCCAGGATAGGGAAAAATTCCAGAAACGTGAGATCACGCAGGCGACCCGTGCCTGCCCACGCTGGTGGCCACCCACCATAGGCCCACTTCCCATTGAAGTACATCCCATAACCCAGGGATCCCGAAGCATCAGACTGTATCTGAAAACGAGGGGAAGCCAGGAGGTCAGACCTCCAAAATGATACTCCATTGAACTCCCTCAGGAACTGGAGCCAGATAAGCATATCTGCCCTGATACCCCGGGTGAGTCTAACCCTATGGTGGGGCCTAGATAAGCCTGCCATGGCGTCGCACAAGCGCCGAGCAAATGCCCTGCCCGGTGCGACGACCCTGCAAGCGAAATTGAGGTGACCATGTAGCACCTGCAGTTCCCTCAGTGATGCCTTGCGTTTAGCAAGCAAGTCGGAGATAAGGGCCACTATCCTTGACACCTTATCCCCCGGTAACCTAGAAGCCTGCGCTACCGTGTCAATCTCCACCCCCAGGAATACTAGCTTAGTAGATGGGCCCTCGGTCTTTTCAGGCGCTAAAGGGACACCGAGTTCCTCCATTAGCGTCTGAAATGTGGTGAGGAGACGTGTGCACGTGTCCCAGCCCCGTTCACCCCCGAATAAAAAATCATCCAGGTAATGGGCTACAGACCGGGACCCTGACCTGCGGACGAAAGCCCACTGTAAAAATGTGCTGAAACGCTCGAAGGCCGAGCATGATATGGAACAGCCAAAAGGCATGGCCTTATCAAAGTAATATTCACCCCGAAACTTGAAACCCAGCAACTCAAAGTCACCCGGGTGGACCGGCAGGAGGCGAAATGCCGACTTAATGTCGCACTTAGCCAGCAGTGCACCCGGGCCACATGAGCGCACCATGCGCAGCGCTTGGTCAAAAGATGTATACCTGACTGAGCAAAGGTCATCAGGGATAGCATCATTGACCGATCGGCCGGCTGGGTAGGACAAGTGATGGATCAGGCGAAACTCGCCCGGTGATTTTTTGGGCACTAAGCCCAAGGGTGATACCTTAAGGTTGGGGAACGGGGGTATAGGGAAAGGGCCAGCGACCCTGCCCGCACCGACCTCCTTAGCAATGCTGGCAGCAGCGACCTCCTCCCTCCCTCTAAGGGACAAAAGGTTGGGGGCATCCTGGGGGGACCTATCACCCACGAAAGGAATACGGAACCCCTGCTTGAAACCCTGAAGGAGGTAAACCGCGTCCGCTTCCCTTGGGTACAATGCGAGCCAACGCTCCAACATGTCCACATTAATTGGGGAGGGGGCCTTTCGGTGAACCAGCTCCCTCTGCAGCAGTTTTGCCGGTCCCTTGTCTGCCCCTCCCTCTGCCCCGCATCCCTCCAGGCCTGGGACAGGCGGAGGCCGCATGGGGGCCAGCACAGGAGGGGCACTCATGCCTGTACTTGCAATTCTTCCTGTTACAGGAACCATTGGACGAGAAAGTCCAGCACAGCAGGCGGGCTGGAACCCCCTGCCCCGCCACCTGGCGGGGTGCCTGTGCTGGGCCCGCTCGCTGGACCGCATATCCACAATGGTATCTTTCCCCGGGCGCAGGGTGCGTGGGAGTCATGTACAAAAGCCACAGCCTTTGGCAGGGCTCATCCCACCTCATCTCAGGGTGCAGGGGAATCCGCATACGGAATTCCTCGTCGTAAGCCAACCACGACGGGCCCGGGAAGTCAACCATCGCCCGGTAAATGTTGTCCAAATACTGGACCATCGGAATTGCCAAATCCGGCCGGGCCCTGAGGTAGACCGCCATGTATATGAGGTAGGCCGGCAACCAGTTGGCCCACGTACGTGGTGGCTTGCGACGACGCGCCTGCTCCTTATCCTTCTCATCTTGCCCCTCCCTCTCCTCCTTGGTGGGCTCTCTGTTAAGGAGGGAGAAGATGTCCACATACTCCCCCCGCCAGATCTTCTCTTTGGTGGTCTGAGCCAAATGGTCCCCCAGGGGTAAGGAATACCCTGCTGTCGGCAAAGCCGACACAGGAACGGTGGAAACTGCGGGCGTCTGGAAAGGAGCATGGACTAATCCGGTCACCCCCAACACATTCCCAACTGGGTAAGGAGCACCCCCCACCACGGTGCCCTGGGTAACAGTTGAAGTCACCGGGTGGGACGTCGGCGACTGGACCGCCGCACCACCCGTGCGAGGCCAAGACCATTGAAAAGCCCCCCCCTACGTGGCCATGTGTGTAGGAGCACTAGTTTGGACTGCATACTCACATGCTGCACCCCCACGGGCTGCCCCCACCGGGGGTTCCGGCCCACTGGGGGCGTCGGAGCTCACGACCGCTATAGAGCTCGTTGACGGGGCTGGACCAGCACCGGCCTGTTGATCGGGGAGCCACGAGGCAGTGGCCGTTGCCAGGCCACGCGCCTCAGGCGGCTCGACCCGTCCCGCCGCCTGCCGCTGCCCGGCAGACGATGCATCCACTTGCACCCCAAAAGGGGCCCCAGGGTGACTAACCCGGGCCAGGGACGCCTCAAGGGCTGCAACGCGGGCCAGGAGGGCCTCCACACTAACATAGCCCCCTAAGCCAAGGGGGGGCAGAGGGCCAGCCGGCCCACTAACTACAGGCGCTGGTCCAGGTCCCTGGACCCCAGGGCCCGTATAGGGCCACGATCCGAAGGCCGGGCCCGGTAGGGCCGGGGGAGTACCTTGCCAGGGGAGGGGACCCCACCACCCCCAAGGCTGGAAGCCCCCGCCGGAGGCTGCGCCCCAAGGGAGGAAGGCCCAGCGGAATGGGCCACGCCAGAAGCGGTGGCCACTGCTTGCGGGCCGAGGGCCGCGGCCCCTACTGGGCCCGCACGCGGACCCCCAGCCTCCGGCCAAGGGGCAATTAACCCCATCCCACCGGTCCCGGTGGGCTCGGGCAAAGGAGGCTGCTGGGGAGGCGCAGCCGCGGTCCTCCGACCCGGATTGCGCCTCCGTGCAGAACGAGCCGCGCTCGCAGTTGCCTTCTTCTTTGAGGGCATTGCAGCTAACCAATGGGAAGCCGAAAAAAGCGAAATCCGCAGCTAAGAGGCTTCCCGGTGAAGGTAAAAGCGACGGAGGTAAGAGGGAAAAACTTCTCCGCTCCGTCGCTTCGCAAAATGGCAGCTCGGCTGCCTCGTGGCCGCCCCTTATATAAGGGTGCTGGCCACGCCCCCTAACTACCCGGATGCCTTCGTCCGATGGGGGGGCCCGCAAAGGATGCGGCGGCCATTTTGGCGCCGCGCTTGCATTTGCTCCTCATTGTCTCACTTTTTTCCTTCGACCCTTACTTTCAGTTCCTTTAGTTTAAAATACTGAGTTGCGTTTTGGTGACTCTCACTTGCCATAACCTGGTCTTCCCATTGTTGGTGTGTACAGTTAGCAGAGTTGTATGCAGCGGCCAGCAAGATGTGCGCACCTGGCAAGCTCAGAAAAACAGGCAGACAGGTCTTGGTGCTAAACAGAACTCAATGCAGGTTTACTCTGGAAGTAAAAGGTGCAAGTATATACAGTGCAACAATTGTAACACAAAACAGATATATTCTCTTGGGTTGTCCAGTTGACCTCACTGAGACAGTTCAGTTGTGCTATACATACAAGTCTATACAGTCCAGTAGCAGTCCAGTCCAGGTGAGTAGAAGCAAGCTGGAATTACTGACAAAACCAAAAGTTCTACAGCCTCTGTCTTTCCTGATGGAGGCTTAGCCCCGAGTAGTCCTTCCTTGTCAAGCAAGCACGGATGGCATGTCAGGCAAAAACCATCCTCAGAGTCTGTGCAGAGATTCAGTCCTTGTAGCAGGTTCTGGAACACGCAGAAGTCTTTGTCCAGACTATCAGCAGAGAAGGTTGAGCATTGCAGCTGGAGCCTGCAATCCTGCTCTGACCTAAATACACTGGTTCACAGAGCATACCAGGGAAAAGTCCTAACACATCTTGCAGTGGGATCTTGAAGGCATCACAAACACAATATGCCTTGCAACCAGTTAGGGTGTGAGGTGAAGACTTACATACCCTAACACCCATGATGCATTGAGAATGAAGCCACAACTCCATATCCAAAATAATTCTCATACAACAGTGAGGTGGAGTCTTTCTGCTTGTATACTGATTTCCCATCCTTCTCTAAATCTGGACAACTCCTTGTCCTCATCTAAGTTCCCCAAAGGACTGCTTGACCACATCCTTCTTTCCCCAAATGCCTTTGCTAATAACTTGCCATTCCATTGTTTTCAGCTGCCTGAAGTGCCTCACTATTTCCTTCATTGTCTCCATTATGCTTCTAACTGCACTGTCATTTGTTTCCCATCCTTCAGATCCATCCATGGAAGTCAGTTTTTCCGTGGAAGCTTTGGCTCCAAATCTTTTCTCCAGGCTCTGTTCATTCAAGCGTGAATTTGTATAACTACATTGTCTCATTCCTTCCCGTAGTAACTAAAGAGACAATAATATTGTACAAAAGGGGGTGAAGGAGAGCAGTGATCGGGAGAGGGGACTCTTCTCAAGAGCTGCTGCATTCCTTTCTTTCTTTCCCCAGCCATCTGGGAAAAAAGTCAAACAGGAGGCTCAGATGAGGGAGATAGAGGCCACCACTGAGAGGTATATGCTTCAGCAAGCCATAACTCTGCTATGTCTCTCTATCAGTCACAGAAACATAGAATAACTGAGGGGGTAGCTATGAGACCATTAAGTCCAACTCCCAGTTCAGTGGAAGAATCCAAATTAAACCAGATCTGACAGGTGGCTGTCTTAATTTTCTCTGAATACCTCTAGAACTGGAGCACTATCCACCTCCCAAACTAGTTGGTTCTGTTGTCATAGTGCTCTAATATTTAAGATTATTTCATTTCATTTATTTGATTTGTATGGCGCCCACTCAGCATACGCCGACTCAGGGCGGCTCACAGCATATCAAACAAAGATGCAATAGAGTAAAACAATAAAGTACAAAATATCACATGATAACTAACATACACTAAACACAGTTAATACTAAAAGTCAATCACAAGGTCCTTCCCGCTCAGCGTTTCCAATGGAGCCCGGGGCTCAACGTCCATGACCAGTGGCTCCGGCATCTCTTCTACCCTCTGGCCGGGCAGGGCCAGGGGGAGAGCCGCCGGCAGCTGCAGCTGTCTCCCATCCCGGGACCGATGGCTTGGGCCCCGGGAGAGACACAGTGAGGTCCTCCGTCTGGCAGCTCCGGTGGCTCTTCTACCCTCTGGCCGGGTAGATCTCTTCAGCCTTTATCTGGCTTCCTGTAACATGAGCCTGTTGTTATGTGTCCTGATCTCTGGGAAGATTGAGAATAGATCCTGCCCTTCCTCTTTATTACTATTTTTCAAATATTTAAAAGGTGTGATCTTATTTGTATTTCTGGAAGCAGTGAGTATCAGAAAATTGTGACTATTCTTTTAGGCAAAATGGGTGACTTTGTTTATCACCCAAAGGAGATGTTATAACTAGATGTACGGACTAAATCATATTATTAGTGTTGTAACTGACCTAGTGTGTGTGGAGTGTGAATTGAGATTTTTTTTTTTTTGGCTTTCCAACCACACTGTCTGCTGAAATATTGTTTATCTTTTGGTATTAATTCTGGGTGGTCTTGCAAAAACAGTTAAACAGTACCAGTGAGCTCAAAAGACTATGACTAGGCCATAAGCTTATTTTGTCCTACCAATAGAGCTATGGCTGTAGACGGAATTGCTGCCCTTTAGGAAAAGACTTAAAACCTGGCTGGCAGGGCAGGTGTGGGGCACTGGTGGAGGCGTGACCCCCGCCTGCTGGCTTGTTTAATATCCTCCCTCTTTTTACAGATTGGGTGGGTGGGATTTTAATGGGGATGTTTTTTTTAAAAAAAACAATTTTATCATGGATGTTTTATTGTCTTTTATGCTTTTTTTGTGAGCCGCCCGGAGTCGCTTCGGCGAGGGGGCGGCAATGCAAATGTAAAAATTAAATTAAACTCTTGACATGAAATATTGTTCATTTTCTTGCCTTTTCATAGCAAATACTGCTCCACTCCCGTGCAAATGCTACCAAGGTGATATTTCTTATTACGGATGGCTATTCCAATGGAGGGGATCCCAGGCCTATCGCAGCTTCCTTACGTGAATTTGGAGTGGAAATCTTCACGTTTGGAATATGGCAAGGCAACATCCGAGAGCTGAATGACATGGCTTCTCACCCCAAAGAGGAACATTGCTACTTGCTCCACAGTTTTGCAGAGTTTGAAGCTTTAGCTCGCAGAGCGCTTCATGAAGGTATTGTATTAAGTTTTGTGAAATGTTATCATAGCCTTTTGGAGACTGACATTTTTTTAAAAACGTATTGATATTTTATCAATTATCTGCATTATAAATTTAACATGAGGTTTAGCATGAACTTGTACATTAATTGAAAACCAGGACGTCAGAAGAGATTCTTGTCTTAAATCTGAAAATGCAGTATTCCCAAAACTAGCCATATAAAAAAAGAAACATGAGACATGTAAGTACCCTGCCATTTCCCCAAATGTGAAATGATAGTTTTCAGTTAAAAACCTAAGAGGCTCTTAAAATTAGAACCAGAAGGCTTCTGCAGGTATTTGTTACATGAAGAATGAATGGTTGCTTATACGGATGGATTTCAATTAGAATGATTCATTTAGTCAAACCATAGCTAAAGTACTGCATCCAGTTCTGGACCCTCCTCTCTGTCATGTTCAGAGGAGGACAACAAGGATGATCAGGAGACTGGGAACCAAAACCCTGTGATGAAAGATTGAAAGATATGGGCATGTTTTGTCTTGAAAAAAGAAACTGAGGGAAGATATGATCACACTTTTCAAACAATTAAAAAATATTCATAAAGCGGAGGGGCAGGATCTGTTCTCAATCACCTCAGAGTGCAGGACACATAACAACAGGCTCAAGTTACAAGAGGCCAGATATAGACAAAAGATAAGGAAAATTGTCTTAAATATTAGAGCAGTGTGACAAAGGAAACAATTACTTTGGGAAGGGGAGGTATTCAGGGTAAAGTTGGTCAACTATCAGATCAACTTTGATATGGATTTCTGCATTGAGCAAGGGGTTGGACTCAGTGGTCTCATAGGCCCCTTCCAACTCAGTGGTTCTATGATACTATGATTCTACCTCCCATACACTATCTTTTATTAAACTTTTGTTGCTCAGTGGATGCAGAAAATCTGATCAGTGAATCAGAAAAAATACAATGCAATTAAGATAACATTAAAACCAATCTTAAAGATAAATGTAATTCTGCACAAGTAAACAGAAATTTAGCTCCTGGTAGAGGGATCAAAAAAACCAGCTGGTTAAAAAAATATGTAAGGCAGAGGTTCTCAATGTTTTCCTGCCAATACAAATTAGAAAAATAAATAAATAAATAAAATTCACCCTTTCTAGCACTCAGGTGCGATCCTTTATCGCTATCTCATCACAGCCAAAGTGGATAAGGGCTTTACATTGTTTACATAAAATCACACAGGGATAGTAGCTAGAGCTGCCACTATGGTACAATCTGACTAGATCAAAAATCCGTTTGTGGCAAAGTCTGTCTAGACCCAATCCGATGAAATTAATAATTCAAATGTGCAACCAATGGCTTCAATAATCAGTCTTTGTATTCTTATATTATACACACTCCAAACAAGGTAAGTTTCATTCACTTCAGACACAGAAAAATTCAAATAAACTTCCAGGTGTTGTATAGTTCACACTATTCAATCTACAAAGTAAAATAAATGAAATTCCGAGGTCCTAATGAGGCTCCTCCCTTCGCTTTTATTCTTCGGCGGGAAAAGCTATCCCACAAATTCAAACAACTCCCAAAGACCGCCCGGTTAACAGACCTTTCAACGACTCTTCTTCAGGGGAGTGTTATTAATTAATATCTGTGAAATTATACAATGAACATACATCATTCCCTGTTACATAAATATAACAATATTACAAGGTAGTGTGCTGCACAGCCCACTAGCTAATTCCCAGTTCAAACCTTAATTCGCGTCACATGAGCCTCCTTCCGACATTCTTTCTCAGGTGCTCCGACGTTACTCACTCTTGACTGAGAACTCCTTAAATAACAAGCTCTAACACCTGAGACCCGCTACATCCTTACTTCTAAGTATTCAACCTGTGCCCCGATAGATTGATTACCCCAAATCATAAAAAGCAAGAAAGATCATTTTCACAATTCAGACCATTGGGAGATAAGGTATCCAATCGATGTATATAGAAAGCTTCCTTTCTCAAAAGAAAGGAATGAATTTTTGCATATACCACAGTGACCGCATTGGTTAAGCCCCTTAATCAAATTGATCCGTAAATTCTCCTTTGGAGCAATGTCTGCTTTCATAGCTAGGTTACCCACAGATCTAGTTTTCCTCATGCCTATAGTTGGTTTCTCCACACAATCGGGGATATCTGAAAGAACAAACCAATGCTTGTTAATAATCCTTTTTATGTCCCTGACTCTGGGAGAATACTCAATGGACCACTGTATGCGTCTACTGTCATCCCGTTTCTGTCTCTTCAAAAGCTGTTCTCTTGGTACCTCCTGTACTCGGGCAAGTGTACCACTTGACTAGGGTAACCCCTATTCATCAAATTATCCCTGATTAGTGTTGCTGAAAGTTCGAAATCCGTGTTCCTGGAAGAATTCCTCTTAGCTCTGGCCAAGATGCTGTAAGGAATACTATGACGTAAATGGGGTGGGTGAAATGAGTCAAAAGGTAGATAAGAATTTCTATCAGTCTGCTTCTTGAACAATTTCATTTGCAATTTATGATCTACTCCTACATAAACTGTTAGGTCCAAAAAGGGAACTGATGTTCTATTCATGTCATAAGTAAATTGCACATGGACACTCTGTGAATTAAGCCAGAGCACAAAATCGGGAATCACATTAAAGTTGTCAAACAAAAAAAAATCGTCTATGAATCTCTTAAAAAGAATAATGTGTTTCCTAAAGGGATTGACTGCTGGATCCAAAATAAAATTATTCTCAAAGGAAATCATAAATAAATTGGCTATGCTGGGAGCCATTGGAGAACCCATGGCCATTCCTTTAATCTGAAGAAAGAAATCTTTGTTAAATCTAAAAAAAAAATATTCTCCAAACAAATATCTACAAGGTCCAGCATGAAGTGGGTGGGTGGCTGTTGCACTGCTCTTGATTGCAGGGCTCCTTCCGCCACACACCTGTCTTCCTCAAATGGTATATTAGTATACAGTGCCGTGATGTCCATGGTCACCAACCCCCCTAGTGGTGGCACCCCAAACCCCTCCACTTTCACGAAGTCTGATGACTTTTTCTAAAAAAATCAGGGGAGAGAAAGAAGAAATGTTATTTTGGGGCATAAAGTACTGTAGCTCTGTTAAAATGAATAGGAGCTAAGGAATAGTTTCACAGCAGTCTTCTACAGGCTGCTTTCATTTTAATGAAGTTTGTAGAGGAAGAATACTCAGAGGCAATTGGCAATTAACACATCAGTCCAAACTGAGGAAGTTGATTGGAGACATATTGTCATCATTGGGGGAGAGAGAAAATGCTAACTTCTTCATTCCTTACAGCAAATGAAAAACTAGTCTTGTGAGCATTCAGCAAGAAACTAAAAATGTTTTTTTAATAAATAAATAAATATCTAGGATTTGCTTTACATTTGCCCTCTAAAAGGTTTCCTCTAGTTTTAAAAAAAGTATTTTTAATGCAATCCTACTTTACATGTTCTCCCACCCACCCACCCACTCCAAACCCTGGTTACAGATCTGCCCTCCGGTAATTACATTCAAGAAGACATATCCCATTGCTCCTATCTCTGTGAGGGAATGGATAATTGCTGTGATATCATGGCAAGCTGCAAATGTGGCACCCATACAGGACAATTTGAGTGTGTCTGTGAAAAAGGATACTATGGCAAAGGGCTACAACATGAATGTGCAGGTCAGTATCACTGTTCTTCTTTTATGATTATTAATATAAGAAGATACTGTAACTTCTTTTAAAGCTGATAGCACTCTTAACTCCGGTAATAGGGACTGTACCTTACTTTTTAAATAAATGAATAAATCATTTTATTTGATGTCACATGCATGGTGGGGGTTCTAAAAAGGCAACTCAATATATTTTAGCCAGCCATGTGCTTGGTAGCCTTTTTTGTTCCACCGGCTCACATCCAGGAAGAGTTTTGTGGCAAGAACAAACATACTTGAGAGTACACAAGGAGGCAGGAGCTCACTGGACAATGAACAACATTGAAGGAGGATATGGCAGAGAAACTTTACATCACTTGAATAGGCTGAGGGTTGAAGTCCCTAAACGCAAGACCAACATGCTTAAGTGGGGGCTGCTAGCATACAACAATACGCAGAGTGTATGTGGAGAGATACAGAATCCAGCTCATTTACTGATCTGCTGATTGCTTCCAGAGACATGCACCAATGAGGACTTGGGTATGGGCAGTGATAAAGTGAAGAAAGTGACTTCATTTTGGCAGTCCAGGGTTTGATCCAGGGACACAAAAGAAGAAGGACCTTTATTGTTTGTTTTGCAAACCTAGTCAGTCATCATCTAGACCAGTGTTGCCCAAACTACGGCCCGCAGGCCCAATTAGGCCCATGCATATAATTAATCTGGTCCAGGCTGAGTACCTGGGTTCTCCTTGAACCGCCTCCACCACCTGACATCACTTACAATGTCAGCCATGGCGGCAGTGGCGATCGCACTTTGTCCCCGCTGCACCGAGCAGCCTCTGGCTCGGTCCCCTCACTTCAGCAGCCTTTGGGGACGTGGATCGCTGTGTTGGGGAAATTTTGAGAGCCTTCCCCCTTTCAAAATCCATGGTGCTAGGAAAGCCCCATAGCGTGCCCAGGATGACATCATCCTGGGCACGCCATGGGGCTTTCCTAGCACCGTGGATTTTGAAATGGGGAAGGCTCCGAAAATTTCCCCAATGCAGCGATCCATGTCCCAAAAAGCTGCTGAAGTGAGGGGACCAAGCCAGAGTCTGCTCGGTGCAGCGGGAACAAAGCGCGATCACCACTGCTGCTGCCACGGCTGACTTCAGAGCCCTCAGTGAAAGGAGCATCCCACCTCTGGCCCCCACACCTGCATATCAGGGGTGGGACCAGCCCAGGGGAAAAAGTTTGGGCACCACTAATCTAGACCAGTGTTTCCCAAACTTTGTTTTGTGGACTTCAAATCCCAGAATCCTAAGTCAATTCCCCAAGCACTGATCAGCTAGTGTACTGACTTAGTCTTCTTGGAATTGAAGTCCCCCTGTGGGGTGTGGGCCTTATGTAGGGAAACACTGATCTAGACTTAAGACCTCCTTGAGCTAAAATAAAGTGTTTAAATTTATTTTACAGATTCATGAAGAAATGCTAATACCTATATTGGGCGGTGTTTTGCAGCACTCTAGTGGGTAGCTTATCTATTCCAAAACCATTCAGAAGTCATCTTTCAATATTTACACATTGAGAGATCCCAAGAGTGAAACAAAGTTTAATAAAGTCGAATGAGTGGGAGAATAAGGTCAAAAAAGAGTATTCCAAAATGCAAAAGACTGTCTGAGCAGCAATGTAAGTCTTTGACCTACATATAGTATCCTTAGTGTCAGGAAATCAAACGATTATATTACTGTACTTTCAATGTCCCTTTCCCTTAATTCAAGTGTCTGACCATCTTTTTGACCATATAAATGCCAAAAGGAATGTGAAGGATCCATGCGGGTGGGGGGGGAGTGGCTAACAGTGGCTCTTTGCTACACACTGTGGCCACCTGAAAAATCAAACAGTTACTCTGATCTTGTCCATTTTTGCACATTTGCTTGAAAAAGAATAATTTTTTGGCGGATTTCATTAAAAGATTCCAGAAATGTTAGTCATGCATGTCTAAAAGTGTTTTCAGGAGTAAAAGTATCCATGACTGCAATTGCTAAAGTTGTTGCTTTAAAATGGAGAAGCTACACATAACTCTTTAGTCTAGCTGTTATCACTATTTGCTGTAACAATCAAACACATCTGGTGTAGATTATGCTATAGAGTAAAAATGGCTGGTTTATGCAAATTTAATTTTTAATGTGACATTTCTGCACTTATCTGAGTACCCGAATAAAATGAAATCTTGACTCAGCTCCACTCTGAAGCCTATAATGGGCAAAACATCAAAAATCCTTATGTTCATCATAGTCTGAACATACAGCTATTGTCTGTTTTTTGAACATGCACAGTATAAAATCCTAAGATTTTATGGTTGCATTTAGCATTTCCTATTCATTTCTTGTAGAAACAATCAGCAAGGCATTAATAAATATATGTTTTTTTTTTTAAAGTGGCACATATGAGGTGGATACAAAAATCTGTCATCTGCTGCGCATATACTTATTGGAGGGAGGAGGCGTACATGGGTCATAAAATTTGGCATAAAGAGTTTATTTTTTTCCTGTAAACAAAACTGGATCTTTCATAAGACTCACTACATTTTTTAAAAAATAAGATGGCTCACATACTGTATGTCTTGTGCAGGTGAAGAAAATGTAAAGAAAAATTAGGACATTTTATAATATATAACACATGGTGATGCTGCTGCAAGTAATGGCAAATGGAGAAGATAAGTCTAAATGGGAACTGGAAGAGTTTGCTATCTACTCTGCGGATTCCGCATGCCCAATTGGCATAGAACCTTGGCAGAGGTTAAACCAGTCGAACAAACTCCTGGCCACTGGCCCTTGCCAGTATGGAAATCGGGGGGGGGGGTGGATTAATAATCAGAGGGTTGATTCACCCACATCTGACCTGACCAGCGGTTCTGCTGAGAGAAGCAGATCACTAACCTCCGTTACCTATTAGGCAATTACTGACTCACAGATCAGCCCAAGCTCTAGTGTAAATAGAGGCCATATTTACACTGGTGTAAGCCTCGAACAATGGTTTTCCCCTGTCAGTGTTTGCCCGAGTTAATTAACTTCCCCAAGAGAGATTTCCCATTAACCCGAGTAAATGGGTGATGTGATTTTCTGTCAGATGACGATTCTATCCCGTTTTGCCTTCTGATCTATATATGATGATGCTTTTCCCTCAATAAACCACTGATCTGATCTCGCTCCATACTGCCTCGTATCGTTACTTGATCAGTCTCCTCCGGGACCTCACGGCTGTCCAGCGGCCCCGATTCTACATCTGGTGACCCCGAGACGTGATCTTACCTGAGAGTAAGCGATCACACGGTCCGGTTCTGCGCTCGAACCGCGTCCATTCGTCCCGGAGGACAGCGCGGCAGCCCGGTCGGTAAGCCAGCCGATCGGGAAGACGGCCCAAGCGGCGAGGCATTACAGAAGAGGCATCCTACAGCTTGCTCCCGACTTTCGCGGCAGGCTTGCAGTAACGGAAAAACGCGTTCCGCTCAGGGTCAGCTGTGAACCCCTGACAGCGCAGAGGCCACCGAGGGCCCGTGGCAGCAGGCCACGCTCCGAGCTCTACCCAGACAACCGTCACCAAAACCTATTGCCTGAACCACAGACGCGTCGACTCGTCCCGAGGAGGAATCTTCGGAGGACCCCGCAGGTAATATGGGGACTTGACCTCAGCGGCAACGTCCGTCCACTAGCCAAAGAATTCATGAGGAAGAATTCAAAATCCTGGCCAGGGTATATCAGACATGCTTTCACAGTGGAGAGCTAGCGAGACTTTTGGTGTACTTAAGGGAACACTGCCTGCTTTACCCAGAAGTAGGTACGCTAACCCTTCAGCTCTGGGATCAGATAGGAGACTGCATTCAGCAACCCCCGAAAGCTCCAGAGGGCATAATTCGCACATGGAGTAAATGTAGGAAGCTCTTAGCGGAGGTAGATCCAGTCCGGGTAGAGGCCAAAGAACCCCCAGCGCCAGTAGAGCCATCGGCGCCCACGGCGCTCTATCCGTCATTACAGTTTAAGCAGAGTAGTGTAGGGAGCTTTCCCTCGGTGACAGCTGCAGACGTCACCGACGGAATGCATGGAATGGGAAGCGCAGGCGCTTCTCTGACAGCTACAGGTTCCCAAATCAAGAGTGCCCTTCAGCGCACAGTTGAGGAAGAGATCAAGAAGGGGGATTTGCCAGCAGAAGAGCTAGCTGAGCTTAGTCAGATTTGTCCAATTCGCTTGGAAATGGATGCCCTCACAGGGCAACAGCAGGTAGTTCATTCACCAGTCCCGTATAAGCTTCTTATGGCTATACGGAAGGCCATTTCAGAGACAGGGCTACAGAGTCGCTTCACTAGGGGCACGCTTCAGCAGGTGTGCGAGAATACCATGTTCATCCCACACGACTGGAAAGCCGTCATGCAGATGATGCTCAATCCCAGCCAGTATTTGCTATGGGACAGCGAGTATCGCCTCAAGGCTCAGACAAGGGCTGCCAGGATGGGAGGCGCAGTACTTCCTGACCAGTTATATGGTTCAGGTGCCTTCGAATCCATCGATGCGCAGACCAACTTGCCACTCGCCACTCTTCAAATGTCAGCCGAGGCTGCCTTCAGGGCTTTTCTCAAGGTTCCAGCAACTGGCAAAGTGGCCAAAAATTACACCGCAGTCAAACAGGGAGCCCAGGAGTCCTACATGGACTTTATCAATCGCTTAGAGGAAGCGATCAGTAGGCAGATCGATAACGAGCAAGCCCAACAAGAGCTCATGATGAAATTGGCCAAAGACAATGCCAATCTCGACTGCCGTAAGATCTTGCAGTCACTGGGTAATCGTCCCGACTTGACTCTCACGGACATGATTAGAGCTTGCGCCGACGTTGGCACAGAATCCTACAAAATGGGTCTGTTGGCAGCAGCGGTGCAAGGGGGTAGGAAACCCAAGAGCAGAAACCAAGGGGCATGTCACAATTGTGGCAAGATCGGTCACTACGCTAGGGAGTGCCGATCCAAGGGAGGCGGACAGAATTCCGGCCATTCCAAGGCTCCAACCACCCCGTGTCCGAGGTGTAAGAAAGGCTACCATTGGTCCAGATACTGTCCGAATTCGGGAAACCGGAACACGGGCACGTCTCTGGCCCCAGTCCAAACAGAGGCTTCCCTTGCTCTGGGCGAGTCAGAGCTAGACTAGATTCCGATCACATTCCTAGCATTGCGAAGGCACAGGCCAGCCCCAAGAGTAGTACAGGGCTAGAATTGACTTGCCAGGCGGACGTCACATGCGATCTGCCAGTCTATCTGGTGGACTCCCAGTACATGGGACCCCTGCCCAAGGGCTTTATAGGTTTAGTTTTGCCTCGCAGTGTAGCAGGAGCACGCGGAATTCTTGTAATTCCGGGAGTCGTTGACTCCAATTTTTCAGGCGTTCTCCAAGTCCAGCTTTGGACACACCTACCCCAGACAATTCACAAAGGAGACACATTAGCGCAACTGATTATGGTTCCTTGTCACTCGCCAGCAGATAGCCAGGGAAGGCTCAGGGACAGCTCAGAGTCCGGGTCAGCAGACCGCTCGAGCGCAAGGGAGGCAGTGCAAGGATACCAAGTCTTAGCGACAGTGGAGACCAACATAGAGTGGAAACAGCGACCAGTTATTGAGGTATTTTTGAATAAAAAATCATTCTCAGGGTTGTTAGATACCGGAGCTGATGTCAGCGTGGTCAGCCAGAGCCAGTTGCCACGGGAGTGGGCCATTGAGCCGGTCTCCGATGTGTGGGGGGTAGGCGGCATCCAAGAAGCGTTTAGGAGCCGGGAGTGGGTGGAAGTCACAATCCCAAAGGCTGACGGCACAGCGGTCATTCGGCTGCACATTCTGGATGTGCACATCAACCTTTGGGGGCGAGACATTTTACAGCAGTACGGTGCTACTCTTACCTTCGGGTAATGGCGTTGCCACTTAAATGGCTCACCAATACGCCGGTCTGGGTGGAACAATGGCCAGTAGTGGGAGAGAAATTAGTCGCCCTAAAGCAACTGGTTAAAGAACAGCTAGACGCAGGACACATAGAGCAGTCCACTAGTCCTTGGAATTCACCTATTTTTGTCATCAAAAAGAAGTCGGGGAAGTGGTGACTCCTCCACGATCTCAGGGAGATCAATAAATGTATACAGCCAATGGGTCTGCTTCAATGCGGCATCCCAAATCCAAATGATTCCCGAGGGGTGGGAGATCCTAGTTGTAGATCTCAAGGATTGCTTTTACACCATTCCCTTAGACCCCAGGGACAGGGAAAGGTTCGCCTTTACGGTGCCGGTTGTGAACCACAGTGAGCCCACGCAGCGTTACGTGTGGAAATTTTTGCCACAGGGCATGCTCAATTCGCCCACCCTGTGCCAAATTTATGTTCACAACGCACTGGCAAAGTTTCGAAACCTTCATCCCACAGCCTTAGTATGCCATTTCATGGATGATATCTTGGTCGCAGTGCCGCAACTCGGCAGCGAAATGTTTAAAGACCTCCAGGCCAGCCTGGGGGAGAAAGGGTTACTCATTGCCCCAGAGAAAGTGCAGAGAACCGAGCCCTTCTCATACTTGGGTCATCGGCTTCTCCGCTCTTTTGCAGCACCAGTTTTGCCCCAGATCAACTTAAAGGACTCAGTCACCTTGGTAGAATTGCAGCAGGTTTTAGGAAACATTAATTGGGCCAGACCGTATTTCCGATTGGATACGGATCTTTTGAAACCGCTCTTCTCGCTGCTCACGCTAGGCAAGCAGCCGGCAGACCGGATACGAATTTCTCGAGAGGCACGCTTGGCTCTCGAGAAAGTCAACCAAATTCTCAGCGAAAGGTGGGTGGACAGGATTGCGCAGGGGCCATATGCCCCGATCCTGAACTTGTACATCGTTCGGGCCGGATCCATGTTCACCGGAGCCCTAGGAGTGGACTCCGAGAAAGGGGCGAGTATCGTGGAATGGGTGTACTTGCCGAACACCTCTTCCTGAAACATCGTTCCTCCCCAAGAGTTGGTCTCCGCGGTGGTTTACCGCGGAAGGCTGAGAGCTAGGGACATTTCAGGGCACGACTTAGCAAAGATCGTGGTCCCGTTCACCAAAGAGCAGGTTCAGCAATTGATGCAGCTCGGTGACTCGCTTCCAATTGCTTTGGAGGGATTCACCGGATGCTTGGCATACCACTTGCCGAAAGACCCCAGACTTGTCTTGCTTCAAACGCAGACAGTCAGCTTGTTCGAATTGCTCTCGCTGGTTCCGCTTCAGGGGGCCAGGACAGTTTTTACAGATGGGGGTCGCACGTATGGTGTCTTAACTTGGCAGGAGGGCCAGGCTTGGCGCACGCTGTTAACTCTTCCACAGAAGTCCGCGCAGCGGGCAGAGTTGGCAGCGGTGAACCTTGCCTTGCGCACCTTCGCCAAAGAGCGCCTAAACATCATTACTGACAGTCAGTATGTTAGGAATTTGCTTCACAGTCTACCGGGAGCATACATCACTCCCGCGATAGACAAAAACTTGCTGAGTTTGTTCCTCACAGCTCAATTTCATTTGCGAAACTGCACAGAAGCGCTCTATATTGCCCACATCCAAAGTCACCAGGACCTCCCGGGTCCAATCTCCGCGGGCAATAGCAGAACGGATGCGGCTGCAAAGGAAATTCAGCAACGTTCAGTGTTAGGTGTTTTCACTACTCCAATTCAGAGTCATGCATTCTTTCATCAGAATGCCAAAGCGCTCGCCAGACAGTTCAATCTGCCACTCTCTCAAGCCCAAGGCATAGTTCGTTTTTGCCAGCATTGTGCAGGGGCACCGGGGGGGCCTTCGGGGGGGGTCAACCCATGAGGAACAGAAGCTAACCAGGTGTGGCAAATGGATGTCACGCACGTCACGCAGTTTGGCAGATGGCAGTACATGCACGTTTGCATTGATACTTTTTCGCAATTCGTTTGGGCGACAGCACAAAAAGGGGAGACAGTTTCCCACGTGGAGCAGCACCTCCTTTCCTGCTTCGCGGCAATGGGCAAACTGCGGCACGTGAAAACCGATAACGCACCGTCCTACAGCTCTAGGCAGCTGGCCGCCTTCATGGCCACCTGGGACATTAAGCATACTTTTGGCGTTCCTTACAATCCGCAGGGGCAAGCGATTGTGGAACGAGTCAATCGGACGCTCAAGTCCTACATTGACAAACAAACAGAAAGGGGGGAGCCACCAGGCCTCCCCAAGTCACAGGGTCAGGCACAGCATTGTCTGAATAAGGTATTGTTCACCTACAATCACCTTAATGTTTTTTTCCGATTGCACGCCGCAGGAGAAACACTTCCGCCGTTCGGAAGCTCTCCCACGACCGATGGTCCGATACCGGGTGTCACCGGACCCTTCCTGGAGGGGCCCGGCGCCACTCGTAACCTGGGGAAGAGGGTATGCTGCAGTTATGTCTCCTACAGGTGTCATCTGGATTCCAGCTCGGTGCGTTAAGCCTCACTTGGAACCACATGGCATGGACCCAGACCGATCCGAGTCCGATCCCGGAGATGGAGGACCTCACCCTGACTGAGGGGACCCGGCAGGAGAAGCGGCGACTGCGGACGACAGCGCCGAGGATCACCTGGGGGATGGTCAAGACCCTTTGCAGTGAGGCCCAGGACGCCCTCCAACGCGAAGAGAGGGAGCCGACACCGGAGAATTTCGTAGCTGCAGTCTTTGCCCAGATTAATGCCAACTCCATGGCAGTCACTATCATCCTGGCCCTCTCCCTACTTGCGGGGGGAGGCGTTCAGTCTCACTAAAGGCCAATGGTTTGATGCCAGGCGAAGATCTTTCTGCCCGGATGCACTACAACCTATGGGAAAGGTTGGCGGGTCTCGTCAACCAGTCCGATTTTTGCCTGAAGCAGGACGCAGGCTCTGCCTCAATTTTGAGTTCTTGCCTCATCCCTGTGTGCCACACTCTGGACGTGCGCACCAGGGATGGCGACTGGCAGCTGAGGCGGATTTTCGGTCCGCACCTCCCTGCGAGCTTCACAGCATACGCTCGCTGGGGAATGCAGCTGACTATGACTTTGCCGGCTGACGCAGCCACTCTCCACACTCCTCGAGTGGCGGTCAGCCTGAACTCTACCTGTGCTCGGATGGTCGGCTGCTCTGCAGTCGGCCGGACTCAGCGCCGCTGCCTCGACACTGGCCGCGGCAATTGGACTTGTGATAAACCAGAGACACTTGGTTCAATGTATGCTCATGTTACCCTACCTTCAGGGTGGTTCTTTACATGTAATCAGTACACTTGGAACTACATTCCCGCAAATGTATCAGATTCTACATGTATCAGTTGGTTGACACTGTTACTCCCCACTAAGGATATGATTGTTCCAAGCACAAATGTTTCCTCACCCATACGACACACTCGTGCCACCCAGTTAGACAGCTCATGTGATAGCAGCATTAGGGTTCTGAGTCCAGCTGAATACGTCTCGTTGGCAGTCAGCATACTTGGCGTGCCAGGCTTAGCCGTCGGCAACGCTCAGAGAATTGGTCAATTGGCTTGCGGATTAGCAAAAGCCATTAACCATACCTCCTCGGCGATAGCACTGCTCAACCAGGAGCAGGCAGAGCTTCGCCATGCCATTCTTGACAATCGAGCGGCTATAGACTATCTTCTGTTGTTACATCATTTGGGTTGCGAATCTGTTCATGGCATGTGTTGCTTTAATCTCACAGACAACTCACGCAAGGCCAGCTCACGGACCTCCACACCCTAGTTAAGAACATCAAGCAGGGCTCCGCATGGGATTGGTGGAGTTCCCTGTGGTCATGGCTCCCATGGGGGTGGCTCCAGACGACGCTTCAAGTGATTGTGGGGGTGATAATACTAGGCATAGCAGGATGCTGTTTCATGCAATGTATTCCCTCACTGTTATCAAGATGTCCCCCGTGGGGGGAGCCCCGAAGTGTCGTTCCCGTACACCAGCTGATGCCCCTCTTGCGCAGGGTCGCCGGTCAGGTCCCTAAATAACAGAAAAAGGGGAGATGCGGATTCCGCATGCCCAATTGGCATAGAACCTTGGCAGAGGTTAAACCAGTCGAACAAACTCCTGGCCACTGGCCCTTGCCAGTATTGAAATCGGGGGGGGGGGGTGGATTAATAATCAGAGGGTTGATTCACCCACATCTGACCTGACCAGCGGGTCTGCTGAGAGAAGCAGATCACTAACCTCCGTTACCTATTAGGCAATTACTGACTCACAGATCAGCCCAAGCTCTAGTGTAAATAGAGGCCATATTTACACTGGTGTAAGCCTCGAACAATGGTTTTCCCCTGTCAGTGTTTGCCCGAGTTAATTAACTTCCCCAAGAGAGATTTCCCATTAACCCGAGTAAATGGGTGATGTGACTTTCTGTCAGATGACGATTCTATCCCGTTTTGCCTTCTGATCTATATATGATGATGCTTTTCCCCCAATAAACCACTGATCTGATCTCGCTCCATACTGCCTCGTGTCGTTACTTGATCAGTCTCCTCTGGGACCTCACGGCCGTCCAGCGGCCCCGATTCTACACTACTCTTTGGGAATGGCAGAGTTTCTGGAAGTCCTGTCTCTTAGAGCCAGATATTTAGCTGTATAACTCCAGTAGCTGTTATATTTAAGTGGAATGAAGAATAATGATAGATGTGAAGTCTAGCTTTCTGGAGTTTCAGTTTCAAAGTTAGAAGAAAAATCAGAACATGAGCTGGGATGCAACCAAGTAGCACATAGCATCATTTGCACTGTTTTTTCTTTCTAACCATCTCCCACAGCACTCTATTTTTCTTTCCTTTTTTCCTTTTAAGTGGTTTGCTATCTTGAAAAGCTCCTCCAGAGGATTGTAGGCCTTTCTCAAAAACATATGGGATATAACAAAATGGTGAAAGTGTGCTACCTCTTTCCTGTAAAGCAAAGTCAGGACTGGATACAACCCAACATGTTATGGGGGTAGGGGTATGCGTCAGGGATCTGTAACTAATTACTGCTATCTAGTATACAAATCTCTTGTGTCTACTTCATGTTCCTCATGCTCCTGCACTTAAATGGGCAGTCTGGAAAGGCCCTGAATTTGTGCCACTGTTCAGATATTTAAAGTTTGCTAAAATAAATCTAAGTTCACATAATTCACTAGAGCAGGGGTTCCCAACCTTTTTATGCCACAGGCTTGACCACGCCCCCCCAGAAGCAGAAGCGGACACACTTACAACAGCCAAAAATGCACCCACTTCAGCATTTACGATAGCCATGGGCGTGTTTACACATGTGCGGGCGCGTTTTGCGGCTGATGTAAATGCATCAGCTTCCACTTCCAGGTGCAGGTGCAGCAGTGATGGGCCAGATGGAATGGGGCCATGGGCCGGGTCCAACCCATGGGCCATATGTTGGGAACCCCTGCACTGGAGTGAGCTTGGCAGATGAGTGTGTATAATTGGATCGAAAGCAATTGTCTTCCCTTGAACTTTCAATGACTTACAGTGTTTTTTTCTTTTGTGTGTGTGTGATATGCTAATAATATTCCATTATCTTATCCAAATGGTATTTTCATCTAGCTACTTTGGTGCCTGGAATTTGTTTTTCTTACTTCTTTGCCTTTCTTCCAGGGGGGCTTTTGTTCTTGAGTGTGAATAATAACCCTTTTCATGCCTAGTGTGGTCTTCAGGAAGGGATTTTATAATTCTGATAAAGCTAAATAATGATTGCAGTGAGCCAAAGACTGTCTTATTTTAAATTTTCATTCTTTATCGTATACATTCAGAGAAGAGCTGCTGTTTTGGACTATAGTTGCCAGTATTCATCAGCCAGAGTGGTCAGTATAAATTAGTCCTGCAGATATCTAGTTACTAATTTCCCTATGAGAATATCAGTGATTGTTTCAAAGAAAATATTGTACTAGTTTCTTAAACTACAGGTAGGAATATGATGATTGTTGATATCGTTGATGCTTCATGCACAAAAGAACCTTGTATCTCCCTTGACATCTGAAGTGGTAATAGAGGAAGGGAAAAAGAAGAAGAAGATGCAAACAGAACGAGTTGCAAACAACTAGGAGGACAATGGAGTGGTTAGAATTGCTATTTGGAGAATTGAAGAGCAGAAGATTGAGCATACTAGGTTTTGTAGTCTCCTACTGACCCATTTTTCTAAAGCAACTGTTGTCTCATTTCTTAGAAGCAGGGGTTCTCCACATTTCATGCTATGGGCCAGACCACGCCCCTCAGACAGCTGAGTGGGCTGGACACGTGGTTCCCCCCACCATAAACACTGCCATAAAATTCATCTACAGCTATCGTAAACATTTTAAGTCCTTTTAAGGGTGCATTTATGGCACATTTTTGGCTGTTTTTGCCGCTTCTGGCGGTGGTGGTGGGAGCAAGGACAGCAAGTTTTTGGCTGTTTTCACCACTTCCATCGCTTCCAGCAGCAGTGGTGGTGGGAGCAAGAGTGTCAGGCCACATGACATGGTGCCACAGGCCGCAGTTGGCCCGTGGGCCATAGGTTGCAAACCCCTGCTTTAAAGCATGGCAAGGTATGACCCTCTGGATGTTGACATATTCTGACTCCTATAAATTGGAATCAGTATGGGCAATGGCCAAGTTTGATGGGAGATTAGTCTCAACACAAGGACCTTAGTTTGGAAACTATTGTTTAAGGAGGATTAAACCAAATGTGACTAGAGTTCAAACAAGCCAAGACGTTTTTACAGCATTGATTGGCAGATGTTTTTTAAAAAGTAAAATAGTTCCTTTATGCCACATTATTTAATCTGTTTATGACTAGGAAATGTTTACATTTCAAATCAGCATAGCTGATTCATTTTGATTTATATTAAAATTTTGCTTACCCCATTCATGGATAACCACTACAGTGGCAACTATATTTGTTGTGAAAAATTGTCTTAAACTTGTCTGATGTGAGATTGTCCACGTTTCTGTGTGCCTCTGTTCATAGCCAAAATAGAGTCTTTTATATATAAAGTAATGAGGGAATAATGACAGCTCTTTGTCTACTACGATTGGGGAAAACAATGAAATCTACCTTCACCTGAGATGAAATCTGAACTTTGCACCCCCTGCTTGACTTTGCAAACAGCCTGGTCATGATGATTTTTTGGACTTTTCTGCTTGTTCACATTGCCCTTCCCTTTCCAGCTATGTAATGTTTAGCCTGATGAAAAGTCTTGCAGGACTCACACCTAGCAGTTGTGAGATTTTAGTGGTTTAATAAAAGTGTTTGCGTAAAAGGATCAAAATAGTTTTCTTTTCTTTTTTATCACAGTGACTTTGTGTAGTCTGTTTGGGGATTGTGATTAGAAATGCTGCTGTAATAAAAGGGTAGCATGAGTCCCAATAAGTAGAATTATATTATACATAATGTATGCTAATGAGTATGGTTTAGTCAGCTCTTCTGTTAACTGAAATCTGAAGAAAGTGGAATAGATTAACTAGTGGTAGTCCTTCAGTTATAGCAACTATTATATAGGCCAGTGAATTTTGACTGCTTGATCTTAATTATGAGATATACTTTACTATGATTTAGTGGTTTAACCTTAGACCTAAAAATTGGAGCTTTGGTTGTATTTTAATATTGCTAAATGCTTTGATGTAAAGCTTTCATCCCTCGCCTGCCTTTGATTTACTAAGGAGGGCTTTGATTAAGTTTGGGTGTCACTGCAATTTAATAAGGCTACTTAGATGTACACACATACAAATGTTCTTGGTGCCTAAAGAATCTATGTAGATGACATAAGCATGCAACTTTTTGATGGAGGCTTACCAGTATTCTAATGGTTGAAGCATGCTCCACCATCACACCTGCTTTATACTCTTAAAAAGTCCACCTTTAGAATGTGAAAGAATAAGAATAATGCATCTCTCCCAAGGAAAACCCACCCACAGTGTTCCTGAATTACTGTGATCACTCCCGTTATGCCTCATAATAATACCTGTCAAGTTGCCACTGTCCAAATATGGGAATGTTTCCGGGCACCGGCATTGGCACATGCACGCTGCTGCCTCTGATGTCAGAGGCAATGTTGTGCATGTGCAGTAACCCATGTGCACATGCACAGTAACCCTTTCAGCCAGGAAATGGGTTACTGCACATAAGTGCCCATCAGAGGCAGCGGTGCGCATGAGCAGTAACCCCTTTCCTTGCTGTTCAAATATGGGATGACGGCGGGAAGGAGCGTGACAGAGTGGTGAATTATGGGAAATCCCAGCCCAAATGGAATACTTGACAGGTATGCTCATAATCACTACAACAATTTCTTCAAAATGCATCTAACAGCCACCCTCTTTTTTATGCAAAGAGATTGAGTTGAACATTTTGTCTCACACTTTTGAATTTGGAGGATACAAGTTTTGCCACATTTGTTTGAGGGGAGCATATGTGCACTGTTAACATTCTAAGGTCCCAGGGCTTTTATGTACCTGTATATTACAGGATGTCCCGAAAGTTGCTATAAATAGGGAAAATGGAAAATTGTAGCTAAATGTACCTTTATTGAGAAAATATTACAAATTATTGTCTATGTTTTGGTCACCTCTTTCTACACACTCACTAAGTCTTATCCTGAACTCATGGAAAACACTTTTTCCAAGATATCTGTTGTTATGCAATTTTGCCTATGTATGGCAATGTTTGGGACACCCTGTATTCTGCTGGTCTTGCTTTAAAAACTAAAAGAACGTGGTATCAAATGCCCAATGTGTGTTTCCAGAGAACCTCTTATTCCAGAGAAGGAAAGACTCTGCGAGATTGGATCGTGGCCTTTTATGAGTGTCCGAATAAGCTCTTTAAAAGATTTTCATTCACACATTGTTCATGGGGCCTGAGGTGAATGGTCTGGAGCAGGGGTCAGCAAACTTGGCTCTCCATGTGTTAAAGGTAAAGGTAAGCCCAAGTCAGTACACCTTCTGATCAGGGCTTCTGGGAATTGAAGTCCAGGTACATTTTATTTATTTATTTATTTATTTTCTGCATTTCTACCCCGCCCTCCCAGTGCAATGCACCACTCAGGGCGGCAACAACGGGAAAAATATATATGTATAATACAAGAAAGATAAAACCATTACCAATAAAAACATTACATAAAGACCTCAGCGAAAAGCAAAATTAAAACACATAAAAACTAACATCATCATCATTAAAAGCTACCCTAATCCTCCCTCCACCCACAGTAAAACAGTCTTATCAGAGAACGAGAGGGGGGGCTCAATCCCACAACAGGCAGGCTAAATAAGCCAATGGGCTTGAGATGTGGAGCCTAATGTGTCCCACACCTGTTGTCAGAGCCAGGTTTTCAACATCTTCCTGAAGGGGAGTAGCTCCGACTGGAGGCACAATTCTGATGGAAGGAGGTTCCAGAGGGCTGGGGCAGACACGGAGAAGGCTCTCCTTCTGGTCCCCATTTGGAGAGCTAGGTTTGCTGGCCCCTGGTCTGGAGGTACAGGTTGAGTTAGTTTGCTTACAGAGTTTTTACAGCATGAGGATGAGCTATTAAAGAGAAGATGAAGGCAGCTATCAAGAGCACTGTGAAATGCCTCTAGAAGGTCATGGCTGCCTATTAATTGCCACTTAAAGTCATAAGTGGAGGGCTATTGAATCTAGAAAAAGGTGGCGTTAAGAATAGCACTACTTTTGTATACATGCATAGTACATTAGGCCATTGAATTCTGCATGGCAAAACTGATTAAGTTTAATAAACTAGTGACTAGAATGAACATCAGACCAGATAAAACACTATATATTGTCTGAAATGCTGAGACAGAATTAAGAACGTTGGATGGATCCTAAATGATTCCGTTCCAAAGCATATCAAGACTATAAACAAAGTCATGGAGATATAAAATTGTGCTTGGGAAGCAACGCTACAGAGCATGAAAAATTGTATTTTAATTTAAAGGACTAGCAGAAGCTAATGATGATTGTACATGTTTGTCTCCTGCCTTCATAAGGTCATGTCTTCAACAGTTTGTATATCTCGACTACACATTGGCTGATATTCCCTTCAGGAAGGTCTTAAAAATGTGGCTATGCCAGCAGGTGTAGGGTACAACTGGTACCACAACCATACCTGTCAACCATGGCTCCGGACAATCCGGGACCTGCGCAGAACGGTTCTGCGCAGGTCACTTTTTACGCATGCGTAAAATGCTTCTACGCATGCGTAAAAGCGACTTGCGCAGAACCGTTCTGCACAGCTCGCTTCTTTGCATGTGTAGAAGGCTTTTACGCATGCATAGAAGGCTTCTACGATCCCCTTCTGCACAGAAGCCTTCTACGCATGTGTAGAAGGCTTCTCCGCATGCATAAAAGCCTTCTATGCATGCATAGAAGCGAGCTGCGCAGAAGGGATGTGCAGTAAGACCTCCCCCCCCTCTCACTGCCAAATTTCGGGGTTTCTGCAGCTCCGGGCGGCAAATGGTGAAAATCGGCGCCGAAAAACAGGAAGTCCCGGCCAATCCGGGAAGGTTGACAGGTATGACCACAACCCATCCCTACTGGCTTATTTAGCCCTGCCTGGGGTTCTTATTTACTCCTTCCTGCCTGGGTGTCTTTCTTTTTAAGAGGATTGGGGAGGTTTTATAAATGTTTTTAGATAGTTCTATAGTATTCAGTTTTAATTAGGATTGGGTATAGGTTTTAACTGACGTTGTGAGTTGCCCTGGGTCGCTTAGGCAAAAAGGGTGGTTATATAAACCCAACAAACAAATAAATAAATAACAAACTAGATTTAGGGACACCAGCCCAAAAAGGAATCCAGTCGTTGCTCTCCTAAACTATTTTAATAAGCAGTGTTTACTCTGGGTTTTTAACCTGTTTTTATCCTGTGTTATGTAATCATATTTTATTTAATGTATTTTATGCTAACCTGATATGGTCAGAAAACTAATCAATTAATAAAGGATGGTGGCAAAAACTCCTCTAGGTGAAAAAGAGGGGGGGGGGAAACCATACTGATAGGCTTCTAAGGAGCTATAGCAGTGCTAAGCATTTAATGAACTTCTTAATCTTACCAGTTATTAACATAGACTGTGGAAAGTGCTGTGAGAGATTATTTCTGACTTTGATGGAGTTCACTGAATAAATTCATTTTTAATATGCCATTTTTACTATATTAACCTTTTGAACTGTCAGCAAGTCGGCAGTTCGAGACCATACCTGTCAAGTTGCCGGTGTCCAAATATGGGAAGGTTTCCAGGCGCCGGCACCAGTGCATGCGCACCGCTGCCTCTGATGTCAGAGGCAGTGACGCGCATGCACAGTAACCCCGTGTGCATGCGCAGTAACCCCTTCAGTCAGGATAGGGGTTACTGCGCATGCCTGCTCGTCAGAGGCAGTGGCATGCATGTGCAGTAACCCCTTTCCTGGCCATTGAAATACAGGATGACGGCAGGAAGGAGCATGACGGAGCAGTGAATTACGGGAAATCCCAGCCAAAATGGGATACTTGACAGGTATGTTCGAGACCCGGGTACTGCATGACAGTTTGAGTGGCCATCCCTGTCCCAGCTCTTGGGGATGTGATATAGAAGCCTCATTCAGGCGTCCCCTGAGCCAAGTTTCTCCAGCAAAAATCCTTTCAGCCCAGAACAATTTCTGACACAGAATTATTAATATAACTTTTTGAATGTGTTTTTGTTGCACTACCTATTATGTTGCAGTGGAATAGGTTATTAAAAGTACAGGTAGAGAAAAGAAAACCAGGACTTTGAACATGCAAAAAAAAAACCCCACCATGATAGGCAGAATAAATCAGAGGAGTTTACCACCAAGGTAATACATGCCAGGAGCACAGAAATCCCTTAAGGTGAACCTACAAGGCACATATTTCAGACACTTTTCTCATGAGAGTCATGTCTGGTACATTTTTGCTGAAATACATCATAGACCATATTGCTATAGGATGCTGATATAAAGACATAGAGACGTTTAGCATAACTCCTGTGGACTAGAGATGGGAAACAGCTGTGGCCCGGGATGGGAGACAACTGTGGTCACCGTCGTCACCCTCCTGGCCCCGCCTGGCCGGAGGATTGAAGAGATGCCGAGCTGCGGGCTGGAGGACCTTGCTGTGCCTCTCCCATGGCCCACACCATCGGCCCGGGATGGGAGACAACTGCGGCTGCTGTCACTGCCCTCCTGGCCCCACCTGGCCGGAGGGTTGAAGAGACGCCGAGCCGGGGGCTGGAGGACCTCGCCACATCTCTCCCATGGCCCACACCATCGGCCCGGGATGGGAGTTAGCTATGGCTGCCATCGCCGCTCTCCTGGCCCCGCCTGGCCAGAGGGTTCACATTGAGCCCCGGGCTCCAACGATGACCTTAAGCCCCAGGCTCCATCGAGGACGTTGAGTCCCGAGCTCTGTTGGGGATGTTGAGCGGCAAGAACTTTGTGGTTTATTTTTTGTTTCTTATTCATATTGATATTTTAGTGTTGGGGTGTGTTTTATTGAGTATGTTGTTTTGTTGCTGTGTATTGATGTGTCTGTGAGCCGCCCAGAGTCACACATCGCGAGTGGGGTGGCATATAAGTTGAATAAGTAAATAAATAAATAAATAAATAGAGCTGGAGGGTTGCACATTAGTGCAAGAGGAGGGAAATTGTAGCCGTGTGGATGTTTCAGTAAACTAGTTCTGATTTATCTTCTACTGCATATCTTCTTGCTTGGCAGCCTGCCCACCAGGGACCTATAAGCCTGAAGGTTTGCCAGGCGGGATAAGCACCTGCCTCTCGTGTCCTGATGAGAATCACACCTCCCCACCAGGAAGTACTTCTGTCGAAGACTGTATGTGCAAGGAAGGGTATCGCTCCAGAGGCGAGACTTGTGAAGGTAATCTTTTTTTCAAAATGAAAGTAAAGAAAGATTAATATTGCGATCAGTGTTACTTTAAGCCATCATTTGGTTTTGTGCTTCAAGTTTCCTGCTGAGTTTTCTTTCCAAACAATTATATCTCCTGAGGATCCCCCTTTCTATCCTATACAATTCATATGCATTGCAGAGGAGTCTAGAATTTAATGCCAGGATTCACTGTCAGTTTAAGCCAAGTTCCAAGAGAGCCTAGGATGTCACTATTGCTTCCTTGTATCATTTTGTTTCACAGGATGGACAGGATCATACCTGTCAAGTATCCCGTATTGGCTGGGATTTCCTGTTTTTCAGCACTCGTTCCTCCCCTTTCCCGCCGTCGTCCCATATTTGAATGGCGGGGAAAGGGGTTACTGTGCATGGGCGCCCATGGTGTGCATGCACAAACAGGCTACTGCACATGCACGCCCATGGTGCGCATGCGCAAATGGGCTACTGTGCATGCACAGCCAAGGTGCGCATGTGCAAATGGGCTATGGCACACACATGTGCAGTAATTTCTTGTATTTTGCGGAGCTTGACAGGTATGGGCAGGATTTGTTGTAGGGAGAGTTTCAGACATTTACTAATTCCTAGTAAGAAATCTAGGCTGCAGCGGCTTAGTGGTTAAGATGCTGAACTTGACAACCAGAAGGTGGGCAGAGCAGTTTGAGACCCAAGTACTGTGTGTATCTTTTAGAGTTTTACCAAAAATATAGTCTTATAATGAATGATGCAGAAGGATGATTAGGACTGTGCTTATGTGCACTGAGTTTAGGCAATGTGTGGCTTCACATTTTTCTGTTATACCTTATCACTAGCTAAATTGGTTTATCATGATGTTGAGCAGCAGACAAAAGATCAACTGTGTGGTTACAGGATTTTATTCTGGGTATATGTGCTGTAAGCTATTACTTCTGGTTTCTGTTTTTTGTTCTAATTAGTGGTCCACTGCCCTGAACTACATCCACCGGAAAATGGCTATTTTATCCAGAACGTCTGCAACAATTATTTCAATGCTGCATGTGGAATCCGATGTAAAACAGGATTTGAACTCGTGGGAAGCAGCATACGACTTTGCCAGCCAAATGGCCAATGGTCTGGTTCAGAAACAACATGCAGGGGTAGGAGGCCTGAAAGAATGGAGGTTTATCTGTTGTTGGCTTGAGTTTGATTGGAATGACTCCCTATGTCTCTCCTATTTGTGGTGAGGGAGCTGTGCTGCACCTTCTGCCCTGTCCACTGGCTATGCCTGCCATCAGGCATCCATGTATGAGTGAGATGTTTGAGTAAGAGTATAAATCTAAAATCCCATGGGTGTGGATGTGAAATGTGAACCCACAATTACGTTTAAATTAAGGGAATCAAATGCACAATCTGAGCCTAAAGATACAGGGTAGAATCCTGTTGGGGAAGAATGGGCATGTGACAATAATCAGCTGTTTCTCCTCTTTGATTGGGTGCTTGTCATGTGCACAGCATTTTTCCTAATAGGATTCTGTTTGCTTCATTTTATGATGTATGTTATGTCCAGATATTATGGTCATATATTTCTGTCCAGCAATCTCATGTGTATGCCAGGTAGACCAAAAAGAAAAGTGCTTCTACTCTAAGAAGGATATTATATGAGAACATCTGGATTGGAGCATTGTTAAAATATTTATCTACAAAGAATATTTTCCAGTACTACATATATTACTGCTAACACTGCCAAAATTTCAGTTCAGTATAAAAATAACCCTGAACATTGTTCAGCAAATTCCAGCAGCCCTGAAACAAAATGTTTTGTAGAAATTGATGTCAGTGTACAGTTTTCATTTGGTATTTTCCATAAAATCCTTTTCATAAGGAACATGTCCACATAATATAACTTAAAAATATTGTAAGCCCCACATTGCAATATATCCAGTCATAATTATTTTTGCACAACGATTGAGTGTGCAATCACAATGTGACAATGGAGAATAGATTCAGGAAATATTATAGGGGCAGATTGCAGTTTGAGCAGAGGAAGATAATTCACCCCCAAAATTCAGAGGGTGTCCCAACTTTCAACCTCACTTAGGCTGTGTAGTGCCTCTCTATCACTATAAATCAGTACTGGGGTTGTTGTTTGGTTGGACTGATGGTTGTTTTTTTGTCTGTGAGTGTCATTATCTCTTTGCTGTTCTGAACAGTTTATACTTTCTGCTCATTCCCTAAAACGAGTTTTTTTTTATAATGGGGATGTTAAACAAGCTCAAAAACTGGCTTAAAATAGAGTTAAGCAATTGTCTTGTATTATTTTATTCTATTAATTGCTTCTGAAAAGTCTGAAGTACAAGTGTTTTCTTTTTTTAAAAAAAATCTGTTTTATGCTAATATACACAGTGGTGGGCATCAGCAGGTTCACCCCAGTTTGCCAGACCGATTAGCAGAAATTCCGACTGGCACCGCCCATCCAAGTTTTGAAATAAAGTAGTCCTAATTCGGGTGCAACACAGGGCTTTCCCACTCACCACGCCCACCATACCATGCCCACAGAATAGGTAGTAAAAAAAAATTGAATCCTACCACTGAATATACATGTTTCTGTATATTGTGGTGGTTTAGTGGTTAAGTCGCTGAACTTGAAGACTGGAAGGTCAGCAAATCAGCTGTTTGAGGCTCGAGTGCTGCACAACAGAGTGAGCTTCCATCTCTATCCCAGTTCCCGCCAACCAAGCAGTTCGAAAGCAAGAAATTGCAAGTAGATAAACAGGTATCACAGACAGCGCTGGCTCTTACAGCACTGATTATAAACTGAGATTAGCACCAAACCCTAGATTTGGATATGACTGGCTTTCAAGCAAGGACGACCTTTACCTTACATGTTTCTTAGTAAAACTAGCCTCAACTTCAGCATGTGCTCAAGATGCTGTTCATTAATAAGGCATGCTGTAAGCAAAAGAGTGATCAAAGGGAGAGCTTTATGGGCCATCACATTAATCCCAAGGCATTATGCATTCTCAGCATTTTATCATATTCATTTTGAAAACACAGTGAAAGATGTTAATGTCTTCAGATTGTGCTATGTTGTAACACCAGATGTGCATCTTTCGGTCCTGTTTGCTTTCCTTAGCCAACATAATAAAAGGTGTGATAAAGCAATACCCAATTACTATGTAAAACTCAGTAAAGCAAAAGTTAGGGAATGATGTTTACAATGAAGCTAATAATTTATTGAATCTTTTATGCACCCACCATAGAAAAATATCCCCCCAAAAAGATTTTTTTATAAAAAAAAATCCCATTTTTTTAAAAAAAATCCATTAGATACATTGGAGTAAGATGAGAATTTTTTAAAAATCATAATCTTGGCTAACCGTGTAGAAAAGTGTCCTAAGTTTGTTGCTTTAGTTCTTGGTATGTCAAATGAAGCTGTTGAGTTTTGCATTTATATACATGCGTCCTTGATAAATCTATAGTTGTGCATGCAGGTTCAGGTGTGGAGGCTAATGCCAGGATTATTTATTTATTCATTCATTCATATTTATACAACACCCTTTTAGTGCAAGCACCACTCAGGGGGGCTAACAAACACAAGAAAAAACACAGGAAACAAAGCCAGTTGGCATAATAAAATCTTCAAGCCACAACAGTACAGTGGACCATCAATTAACGACGTGTTCGAATAGCGTCATTTCCACATAACAACGCATCGTCACTCACCAAGTGACTATCCGCACAACGACAAAAACCATCGTGCGGATTAACGACGTTTTTAACGTTGTTGTGCGGATAATGACAGTTTTTTGCTACTAGATGGCGCAGCTGCCATTGAAAACCGCACATTTCCCCTATAGCAATGCTACTTGGGGAACCAAGCAACGTCGTTATGTGAGGGTCTACTGTATTCAAATTAAAACACTATCGGCAGCAATAAAAGGAAGTAATATCAGTTATGAGAATGGAATTCTACATTTATAATTGTCTTGTGTAATTTCTCTCCTTCATCCCTGCAAGCCCTCATGCCTGAAAATTTGCTCTCGGTATTGTTGCATAAGACACCCTCCATCATCAATTGCTGCTCAAAAAGCTCTACCTCCTTGTTAAATGTCATGAACTAATAGTAATGGTTGCAATTCTACTTCAAAACCAAAGATTTGGTTACATTTCAAGGAACACACAGACACTGGAGAAATCAAACGAGTGGTCTCCCACACAATAGAGTCCTGGCACCATCACATTTTAACATTTACACACATGATCAATCAGTGTTCCAGGAGTTTCATTTATGATGATGCCAGCCCAGGGGAAAAACATTTGGGTAGTAGAAGATCTTTCATTATATTGTAAAAACAACTAGCTGAAACCAAACCCTTTTAAAAACAGAGGTCTGTGCCTTCCACTTAAACAACAGAGGAACTGAGAGAAAGCTCCAAATTAGTTGGAAAAGCAAGATTTTGGAACATTGCTATACCTCAAAGTATCTGGGCATCACTCTGGATTGAACCCTGGCCTACAAAAATGGCTAAGCACCAAACAGAAAGTTGTCACCAGAAATAACATGCATAAGAAACTGGCTGGTTCAGACTTAGGGAGTGTACTCAGAAACAATGAGTACAATAGCTTTGTTCCTATGCTACTCCACAGTAGAATATACTTGTTCCATATGGTATAAATGAGCACCTGCCAAACAAGTCAATGTATCTCTTAATGAATCATTCAGGATTATTATTTGATGCTTGAAAGCTATCCCCACTGAAAAAAAGTCTACTATTTGATTAGCATTACGCCTCTGGAAGTATGTTGAGAGGTGATAAGAAATAATTAATGAAATAAGATAAAACAACATCAAACCCATCTACTTTGTGGATTCCAACCTCCTAGATCAGGGGTTCTCAACCTTTTTGTGCCACTGGCTGGACCATGCCCTTTCAGACAGCTGAAAGGGCTGGACACATGGTTCCCCCACATACACACACTGCAAATGCTGCCATAAACTGTGGCAGGCACATTGCCGGACCCACTCCCCAATAAAGAGATGGACTCAGTGCTGGGATTGAAACTGGGCCACTTTATTAACAATAATTCACTAATGCAAGCGGGCCGACATAGCACTGGTAAGGAGCGCTGGTTATAGCCAACTATATTGACCCCACAGAAGCGCAAATGACCAAACCTCTGCTTCTGACGTGTGTCCGGTGAACTTATAAGGCATTGCATGCTGTGTCAAGCATGGCATCGCCTTGTTCCTGAGCACACCGGATTGGCCAGGTGATTATCCCTCTATCTAGACCTGCCAGAGGCCAACCGGGTGTGCTCCCGCCAGACCCGTAGGGGTCACCCAGAGCCTCCTTACCAGTGCTAGCCGCCAAATGTCCAAAAGGCGCAAAAGGTACCCCGCAGGAGCCCGACAGTGACAGTGTGGGATGGGCGAAAACAACAAGAACCATCAGGCCAATCGAGGTTCAAGCAAAAATTCCCATCCAGCCCTGAAGCGACCAAAAGAATCACACTGCGACCCAGGGCGGGGGTGCAGGGCAAACGCTGCCTGGCCCAGTTGGCCCAGCGAAGGAGGGGCGGTCCAAGCCTCTCCCTTAAGGGAAGGCCCGGCCCCCGCCCTTTCCGGCCTCGTCCCATCTCTTATGGGGTGAGGCCAGCAAAGCACGCGGCAGCGGATCAGCGCTGCCGCGCGTCCATTGTCGGGCACACTCCCCAATAAAGAGACGGACTCAGTGCTGGGATTGAATCTGGGCCACTTTTTTAACAATAATTCACTAATGCAAGTGGGCCGACATAGCACTGGTAAGGAGCGCTGGTTATAGTCAACTATATTGACCCCACAGAAGTGCAAATGACCAAACCTCTGCTTCTGACGTGTGTCCGGTGAACTTATAAGGCTTTGCACGCTGTGTCAAGCATGGCATCACCTTGTTCCTGAGCACACCGGATTGGCCAGGCGATTATCCCTCTATCTAGACCTGCCAGAGGCCAACCGGGTGTGCTCCCGCCGGACCTGTAGGGGTCACCCAGAGCCTCCTTACCAGTGCTAGCCACCACATGGGGAGGTGCCCACCACGACTCCCCGCCCCCCCAGGCCCGCCTGCCACCCAGCCAAAGAAGGACCAAGCCCCGTGCAGGAAGGAGCATTCCAGGATCTCAATACATCTGACATCCTCTGTACGGATCAGGTTGCACTCCACCGCGACCCCACCAAGTCAGCCCTGGGGCTGGCGCCAGCCAACAAGATGTCGGCAATGCAGCCCCCTCCAGAGTCCAGGCCCAGTGGCCAGATCCAAGCCAGCGACCAGGCCGAAGTCGGAGGCACCAGAGAAGAGAAGCAAAACACCGGGTGCACCAGACTGCCAGTAAACTGGGGCAGGACATCTCGCCATCGGCATGTCGACAGGACCAGAGCCACACCAGGCACAGGCAGCCAAAGCCCCAGGCACACGCCCCTCATTGATGAAACATCCTGCCGGGCGTTCTCACTCGCAGCTGCGGCCGACGCTGCACGCCCGTGTCATCGCATCCAGGGGCTCTGGAGCTGAAACAGAGAACAGAGAGAGCAAGTGCCAGCAAGGTGCCCAACGGAACACAAGGTGTGCTTAGAAACGGAAGCGAACAGGCCCGCCCCATGGATGTCAGCCACCGAGGACACCCCAAATACAGCAGCGACCAATGCAGCACCTGCACAAGGAACAGGCACCACACAGAGGCCAGAGGAGGCAGGGTTGGGAATGAGAAGGACCAACAACCCCAAAGAAGGTAGACCAGCACAGGCAACCCACCCTGGCGGCAGAGAGGGGACCACCGGTGGTACCAAGGGGAGCCAAAAGGGGAGCCAAAGGCAAGCCCCCGGCAAACCACCAAGGTGACAAGCTGACCTCGAGACATAACTGCCAAGGCAGGGAATATGGGTGCCCCACCGATGGTGCCGGACGCCAATCAACCATCGCGAAAGTGCACCAAGCCCCAAAAACCCAGCCCAGCAGCACCCTCTGCGAGGCAGCAGGGGCACAGCCAGAAGAACATCAGGAGAGCCGGGGAAGCAGGCTGAGCAGCCCAGGGGCGGCAAGAAGGAACTGGCCAACAACCCTGCCCCCGGTGCTAAGCCAGGCGTGCTCAGTGAGTACGGGAGGGCAGCGGCAGGCCCCCAGCCTGCCGGCGCCAATGCCGGGCACCGGGCAAGGAGCAGCAGGATAGGGAAGCAGGAACAACAAAACCAGCGCCAGGAGCGCATGCAACCCCGAAAGGAGAAGGGCACGGTGCAGGGAGTGCAGCACAAACAGGCAGACAAGAAACAGACCCCAAATGAACCAGGAGTGCGGAGGCACAGAACGCACACCACTGCCGACAGGATGGCACAGTACACACAGTACGACAGGATGGCCACACCAGATCCCCCTGAGAACCCCCACGGAAGGGGGTCCCCCCGAAAGGGAAGCAGTCCTAAACCCCAATTGCCGGGCCCCCCTGTGCCCCGCCAGGGCTGGGCCAACGCCCGAGGCCTTGCCAGAGAGAGGGAGAAATGCCTCACACCAACCCCCGCCGAGGATCAGGCCGGCCCCGAGAACAGGTGTGACCGCAGCCCAGAAAGCCAGAGGCAGACCACTGGAGATGGGCAAAACTGGGTGGCAGACCCAGGGGCCGGCACACATGCCACCCGCAAGCAAGGCCCCGAGAGGCCCCTGAGCAAAACCGGCCGCAGTGCAACACAGGCACCGGCGATGCCCAGACGGGAAGGAGCGGAGAACCAGCTAGGCTGCAGCACCCAAGGAACACCCGGGAGCCCGGAGCAAAACCAGGGCGGGCAACCTAGACAAGAAAGCAATTGGAAGCCCGCCAGCCCTGTCAGGGTCGAGGCGGGAGTCCTGGTGCCCAAACAAGAGGCCAAAATGACCGGCACGGTAGTCGGGTACTAAGACCCTGCGGGGGAATAGCCAACCCCCGCCCCGACGTAAGCTGTTGAAAAGAAACGAGCAGATGGCCAGAAGCCCCCGGGCAGTGACGCCCTACAAAGAGGTGAAGCTGCGGACCCCAGACCAGCTGACCAATGGCCAAGGAAGAAGAAACCAAGCCCCCAAGGCCAGGGAAGATAAAGGACCACCACAGGCACAGCCGCCCCCGACGGAGCACCGGGTACCGAAACGGAAACCCGGCAATATAAGGCCGGTAGTAAAGCAAGGAGAAGAGGAAACAGCAACACTCCAGGAGCCACTACTAGCAGGGGAAGGCTGGAACCGAGCCAAGCCCGAACAGCGGAGTAAGGAAGGGAAACAGCAGCCTGACACAAAGGAAACCCGTGCCCCCAAAAGCGAATGGCGCGGCACAGCCAACCGCAGTCCCAGGCAAGACAAATGGTCCAGAGAAAGGCCAGTGTCTGCAGAGAAAAGGGGGGAGGAATGGAAGCAGCAGGCAGCAGACAAACCACCGAAGCAGCGGAGACCAGAGCAACCCGCCCCTAGGGGAGATGACTGAGATACACTAGTGCGCCAGGGAGGCAGGTCCGAGCACAAACCATGCTGGGCCGTCACACAGGCCAAGGCCTTGCGTAGGCGGGACAGGAGCCGTCGGCGACAAACAAGGCGCACCAACGGCCCACCAAACACCCACGTGAAGAGAAGCGCCCGGAAAGAGAGGGTCACGGAGTAAAGGCAACCCCACCCAATCCCAAGAGAACTGGACATCCCAATGGCATGGAAAAGCAAGCCAAAGCGTGGCGACCCCAAGAGAGAAAAGCACGCCGGGGCAGGTAGCCGAGGACAGCAAGCAGCAGGCCCCGCAGGCGGAACCTGCGGAAGCACTACCGGAGAAGGTGGCCCAGGGGGCAGATGGCCCAGGGGGCAAATGGAGGGCCGGAGGGCAGAGAACCCTGAAGAGATCTGGTGCAGCCACGGCCATTGGGCCGTAAGGGCCGGACGCCGAGCTGCCCGAAGCGGGCGCCAATGCAACCAGCACACCAGAGAGAGGAGAGTAGAGGCACGCAAAAAGAAGGGACAGATACCCACAGGGGAAGGGGCAAGGCTGTGCATCCAAAGGCCCCCCAAAACTGCGGGAGAAGGACCCCTTAACGCCAAGGGAGACAGACCCCAGGAAAATGCAGGAGACACCGGGGACCGCACAGCAAGGAGAACAGCGGGTGGTGACGGCCCGCTGCGCAGTCAGAACCAAAATTTAAGAAGAAAGGGGCCGCACATCCCAGAAGGGAAAGGAGAGAGGTACAAAAACCCAAATAGCAAGACTTACCTGCTCCAGAGCCACAGAACCACAGCCTGACCGCAGACACAGCCGAAGAGGGGAATCACGCTGGAGCAGGGGTCAACAATCCACGGAGCCAAGCATGAGGAACCGGCGCCATCACTTGGGCGGCTTGCCCAAGATGGAGCGGGCCGGAGCTGGCAGGAACAAGCGGCACAAACCCAGCAGCCCCCAAAGGGCGGTGAACCACCCTGGAGCACGTCCGACCCAGAGAACCCCAGTTAAACGGCCCAAGGGTGACCACCGCTGATGGCAGCAGGACGGCCACGAAAGCCTGGATGGCCAGGCGCAAGTGACTCCAGGGTGCAACCCCACCCCGAAGTCGAAGGGCCAGCACCATCCGCCCCCGCAGACACCTCCACGGCTACACAGCAGGGACGACTAGACCCGGAGTGCCGCCCAGGAAGGAGCAACCCAGACACTCGGGCCACCGCGGCCCGTGGCAGACAGGGCACGAGGAAGCCATGCAGCCACAAGGGCAAAAGCCTGGTAGCAAGAGGCCCAACCGGCCCGCAGACCCCGCAAAGCCCATCCAGAGGACCCATGGGCCACCCCCAACCGCACACCCCACGGATCTGGGGTGGCCGGCAAGAGACAGGGCTAGGAGAAGCAAAGGGCCTGCCAGAGCATGGGCTGGAAACGACCACCGGCCGAAGGGGCGGGGCACGCCCGATGTGGCCAGCAAGAGATGGGGCCAGCAGAGGCAGCGCGGACGCCGCAGCATGGGCCAGAACCGGCCACCAGCCGGAACAGCAGACCACGCCCACCACCACCGGCCCAGCAGCAGGCCCGAGGAAGGAGAGAGGACCCGGGCCAGCAGTGGGCCCTGCCCCGGCACAAAAAAGGGGCGCCAGGCCCAAGGGAGAGCCCTGCAAGGAATCCAGGCCCCAAGACCGCAACGGGCAAGGGCCCGGGCCGTGCCCCATGGCCCAACGCCACGCCCAGCAGAAGGCCTGAAGGCCCAACCACCACCGGCCTGCACCACGGCAGGCTGGAAGAGACAGGCCTGAGGCCAGGGAGAAAGCCCTGAAGAGCCGAAAAGGGGCGAGCCCGCAGGCCCCGGCAAAGGCACGGGGGAGGCAGAGGCACGGGGGAGCCGCCATGGGGATCGTGGCAGGCAGCACCACACCCTGCAGCCGGAACCGCAAGGAGCCCAAAGGCCCAAGCAGCACCGGCCCGTGCCATGGTGGGCTGGAAGAAGCAGGCCCGAGGCCAGGGAGGGAAAAGGGACAAGCCCGCAGGTCCCGGCAGGGCGCAGGAAAGCCACCACGACCGCGGCGGGCGTCGCCGCGCCTCGCAGCCCTGTGGCCGGCCTCGCAGAGGGCCTGGAGGCCCGCCGACCAAGAAGAGGGGGGCCGAGCCAGGCGCGAGCTACAGCGGGCACCCCAAGGCAGCAGGGGGCCCCCGGAGAGGGCCGCCCACCAAAGGATGCCCCCAGAGGGGGAAGAGGAGCCGTGGCCAGCCGCCACGGAGGAAGGAAGCCACGCGGCCACAAGGGCAAAAGCCCGGGCCGCGTGGAGGAGCATGGCCGACCGGAGCCAGGCAGCAAACGCTGCCTGGCCCAGTCGGCCCAGCGAAAGAGGGGCGGTCCAAGCCTCTCCCTTAAGGGAAGGCCCGGCCCCCGCCCCTTCCGGCCTCATCCCGTCTCTTATGGGGCGGGGCTGGCAAAGCAGCGGCAGCGTGCGTCCATTTGCACAGGTGTGGACTCATTTACAGCTGTCATAAATGTGTCCGCTTCTGGGGTCATTATCGTGGGCTGGATGATCTGCTGCCATGGGCCAAGTCCGGCCTGTGGGCCTTACGTTGCAAACCCATCCTAGATGATGGCTAAAACTGAGGTAACGTTTTCTATATAACTGCAAAGAATCTAAATATTAGGCAGGCAGTGTGATGAAAAAAGGAATGCTAAGGATTGTTTCCCAATAGAACAAAATTCTGGCTGGACCATGTGGAAGTCACTTAATAAACTCTGAAGGATAGTAAAAAGATCAAGTAATAATCAAGTAACATGGGGCTATTTGGATGCAGAACATATGTTCTGTGAATGTGGAGAAATTCAATCAATGCAGTACATGCCACATCATGTATATCAGGGATTCTCAACCTGCAGTCCACAGAGCCATTTCATGTGGCCCACCACCACTTCCACCACGGCAGGAAGTGCAATATGGTGGAGGAAGGGCAAAATGGCCATCCAGCCCCCAAAGCTATCTGAGGGACCATGACCCGGCATTCAGCTTTAAAAGGTTGAGAACTCCTGATGTATATGAAAGAACTTCTAGTAAATATGTAAGATAATGCTAAAGTAGCCTACTTTTGGTCAAAAATATTCTAATTATTTTAACATTTTTATTTATTTAGAGTTTTATCTATATTTCAAAAAAATCCATAATTTTTAACTGTGCCGTGATCTGATACAAAGACAGAAAGTTAGTTTCCAACAAGGAAATCTATTCTGCTTACAAAGCCAGAATACCAGCCATTGAATCAGCAAAGTATGAGAATAATATAGAATGACAGTCCTCTTGGATAGCTAATAGCTAATATTTAAATACTGATAATCAGTGTAGCCACAGACCCCCTTGCATTTACAATTAGACAAGAAACCGGCAAGAGGCATAGAGATTTAAATGTAACACTGTGCTCCTTTGATGTCCCCCAGGGCATTGTGAAGTATTCTGCCTATGATAGAAGCAATTGAATCTGTTGATCAGTCTTAAATCAACCATAAATCTCATAATCCTGACATCAAGCCTCTAAATTACAAAAGAATTCTAGATGCTTTTCTCTTTTCTTTTTTAATGAAAATGTATCCTATAAGTAAGTAATCCTGCCAAAACAAACATAGTTGTGATAAAAATTATCGTTCTCCAGGGCCATGCTTTTAAAATAGTATTTAGTACATTTCTAATTGGCAAAAAAACTGAGAAAGCATGTGGGGGTGAAAAAGGACTGCATTCTGGAACTGAACAGTGAAAAATTCCTTATGCGGAGATGTTGGGTTGCCACTTTGTCTTCTACTCTTTATATTTAGTTTTTTAAAAACTCTTTTGAAATTTTCATATATTATTCTCCTTTCACGAACGACAGCTAAAAGATATACGATTGGGTTATAAAGGTATGAGCTTGATTGCACCAGACAGGGTGCAACAGGGTTGCGTTAACAGGAATGACCAAACCACACCATGCCGAAAGCATCTCTTCCTTCTGCTAGAGAATCTCTCCTAACCCGACCCTAAGAGGTAGTAACTCAACAACTAGACAAAAACGGTCCAGCTTGGGTAGGAATCAGGTTTGGGCTAGATTGCATTTCCCTGTACATCATGTGATCACTGGGAAACAGATTACACCAGACTGCTCCACAAGGAATCCCAATTGTGCAATATTTCCTCATGCGATCACACTCTTATTTTGTCTGATACCTCAGACAAGAGTATTGCTTATTAGCTTAGGAAGTGTGTGATTTTTTAAATTATTTAATGGTTATCTAAGACATCATAGAGATTCATAAAATCCACCTGGGAAATCATTTCTGTGTTATTTTTGGAATCCTATAGTTCTAGGAGACAGGCAGTTGGCAAGAAATTTCTGAAGCATCATGAGTTTTAAATATGAGGAAGGCTAAAGGGCTCTAAGTATAACTGCGGTGGCTTGGAGGTTAAGATGCTGAACTTGATGACTGGAAGGTCAGCAGTTTGAGACCCAAGTGCTGCACAATGGAGTGAGCTCCCATCTCTGTCCCAGCCCATGGCAACCTAGCAGTTCAAAAGCAAGACATGGAAGTAGGTAAATAGGTACCACTTCAGTGGGAAAGGTAACAGCATTCCCTGCACTCCAGTTTCTAGTCACATGACCATGGAAATGTCTGCAGACTCAGGCAGCACTGACCCTTTGGCTGTAAATGGAGATCAGTACCACATTCTAAAGTTGGATACAACTGGCTTTCAAGCAATGCTGACCTTTACTAAAGGACTAAAACTGCTAGGAAGAATGCTGTGAAGGAAGTGATGAAATGATGCTTCCAGATAGAAGGTTTATACTAGCCACAGTTGAAAAGCATTATGCAGCTATTCCATTTTTTTTCTTAATGAATTTTCTTTGATAAGAAATAGGATGGAAAATGGCAGAAAGAATGAGAATACTCAAGAAGGTTGCAGATTGAATTTACCATAATTTTTCACAAGTAAAGTGGCAAAGTAAAAACCTCTACTGGAATCATGTTGGGAAATAGGAGGACCTTGATAATGTTCCTTAAATTCTTAACATGGATTAAAGGTGAGAAGAAATTTTGTGAAGGAAAACAGTGAATAAGAGAGGTACAATTTCATCTTATTAGTTGTTACCCAAGTACAGTGGTTCCTCATACAACGATTTTAATCTATTCCACGGGGCTCATTGTTGTACGAAACAATTGCTATACAATGCATGCATTGTATAGCGATTTTCCCTATGGGATGCATCGTACAATGATTTTTTTCGCTAAGTGGTTCCCATAGAAAAATTGTTGTATGGTTTTTTCAATGGGGAAAATTGTTATGCGGGATGCGATTTCCCCCTAAAACCTGCTTGTTATGTGATTTCGTTGCTATACGGGGCAATTGTTGTATGAGGTTCCACTGTACTAGGTTATGGGGACCACATGCACTTGAGAAAACAATCTGAAAATAAGGTACTGATGTTCTGCTGTTTGTGGGAAGGATAGCTCATTATTTGAGAAGGAAGTGGCTCACTCCAAATTTTTGGGTGAAATTCTTCCTATGCTAAGACCACAGGCTGCCTACATTTCCTAGCAAATAATGATGGGTGGATACAAATAGTTAGAGGTAAGCAATTATAAAGAGAGGATTCTCATTAGATTATTTTTCATTCTTACCCTTAAAAAGCAAAAGCTACAGTGCAGATCATCCATGTAAATAATACAAGCCATATGGCACAGCAGTATGTAGAGAAGATATAGATACAGTAATACCTCGGATCACGTCTGCATCAGATAATGCTAAAACTGCATAAATTTAAGCAATCTGGAAAAAAATTGCATCACATAACGTTAAAATCCTATGGGATGCATTGGATAACATTTGCTGAAGCCTGTGCCGGTTACAATGTATCTCTATGGAGTTTTAACATTATGTGATTCATCCCATAGGATTTTAACGTTATCCGATGTATGCATCGGATAATGTTAAAAATCGGATTACACTAAGACTTGTGGAACCAGGTTTTAGCGTTATCCGAGGTTTTACTGTAATATATTGCTCAATGTCACAAGCCAGTTAGACTTGGAGGACAGTATTCTTGTCCTAATCAGTTCCCTGTGCACGAGTAAGTTACATTTGTTCAAGCATCTCAAGGAAGTTTTGGTGGTTTTCTTTCTTACTGATTTGATAGTGGTAGTTTCATCTGCAGTACCAGATCTTCAAATATTGTTGTTATGTGCATTCTCTAGCTATTAAAACACATGCGCCTATACACTCAAAATCTGAAGAGGCATTTTGTAAGATCTGGCCTTATGTATAGCAGTGCATTGGTTGTTGTTTTTTTAGTGAAAAGGGATGGGAAATTAGAAATTATTAAGAGAAATGTGTATCTCTTACTCAACTTACTTCCATTGAAAAGTAGTAACAGATTTATTTTAACCTTTGCAGTCCGCACATGCCCCAAACTCTTCGCCCCTCAACATGGCCATATTAACTGTTCACTAAATGAGATCTCATACAAGACTGTATGCTTAGTGACTTGTGATGAGGGATATGAACTAGAGGGCAATTCGAAACTGACCTGCCAAGGCAACTCACAATGGGATGGAAAGGAACCAAAGTGTGTGGGTATGTGTTGTTGTTATTGTATGTCACTATCATTTGTAATACCTTTTTGTCCATATTTTTGTATTGTTTTTATGATTAAAGATAACTATTCCTTCTTTTTCCAGCTCTATACTAGTGCAAGAAAGCTTATACTGTATATCCAATTCATCATTAACCAACAAGGTGTTCATCTTAGAGGTGTCCTGCAAATATAAAAGAAAGTCATACATAAAGTCATACATACATTCTTAGTTAACTGTCTTTGTTTAGAGAAAGTTAAGTAATAGTTTACTAACAGTTTCTGCACAACTTGTTTTGTAGTTTATGATTCGCCACAAGCATTTTAAAAAATTCTGTTGCACAGTTATGGAAATATTAGGCTTTTGCATTTCTTAAGAACTCAAAATGCAGAAACATTTGCAAGTTTTCAGATTTGTAACCCCCTCCAAAAAAAATGAAAAAGGAATGGAAACTTTTAGAAGTGAAAATAAATCATTGAAACTTAAAATTTTGAACATTTTTAGTAATTAGCTAAAAAATTAGTAATTTTAGTAATTTAGTAATTAGCTTTAAATCAAAATCTCACAGAATTACTAAAATGTTGTCATTAATGCATTATAATCATCTATCTAAAATATTTTGAACTTTATCCCTGAAAGCATATGGTCTGCTTTCAATGTTTCCTTGGTGATAAACAAATTAAGATACTCTTAATGTCAACTGCGCATAAATCTGGGGTTCTGAACTGTGGAATATCTTGCATTCTTACTGTTGTTTTTGGCAATTGTCCAGAATTGCTGGGCGTCAGCTTTATCTACAGAAGGTGCTAGGGCCTGTGCAGCTGTAGTCAGCCACTTAATCACATTTGCAAACAGTTTCTTAAAATGTTTACTTAAAGAGCAAGAAACAGTCTGTCAAAAATATCGGTTTTTGCTGAGTTTCCTCCCAGATTTTTGAAATTGTCCTCCACTGCATTCTAAGAGATGACAATATCCAAGATAAGCAATGAAAGAGACCTCATAATCAGAGATTCAGAGAATAATGGAGTTGAAAGGGTTCTATAAGGCCATCAAATCCAACCCCCTGCTCAATGCGCAGGGATCCAGATCAAAGTATGTCTGACGCATGATTGACTTAATTTTCTCTTGAGTGCCTCCAGCATTGGAGCACTCGCCACTTACCAAGTTAATTGGTTCCATTGCTGTACTGCTCTAAAAGTTAGGAAGTCTTCCTTGATATTCAACCAAGATCTGACTTGCATCCTCCTTTTGCTCTGTCCAGAATTAGCACAAGTGGGGAGGACAATTGGTACTACAACATCATGGTTCATCAAGATTATACCTCAGCAGCTTCTTCCCTTTCTACCAGAGCAGGTGGAGAAGCAGGTGGCAAGAAAAGCAGGCATTGAATCTGGATTTGTTATAGACTTGGCACTTCCTATAATTCTTGTTTGGTCCCATGGCCTCTGGTAAGACTGAACAGGGAACCCAGGCTCCAGTAGGGCTGCTGGGCTCCATCTGGCATCTTGGGACCTTCTCATACAGCACTCAGTATGAAAGAGAAAGATCTATTTGGGAAATTCTAAGGGCCATGTCAGCTAGTCCGAGGGTCAGCAAACTTGGCTCTCCAGATGTTCTTGGAGTTCAATTCCCAGAAGCTCGGATCAGCAGGAGCGCTGACTTGGGCTTCTGGTAATTGAAGTCCAAGAACACTTGGAGAGCCGAGTTTGCTGACCCCTGAGCTAATCACATGACAGATGGTAACAGCAGACCTTCAACAATTTGCTTTTTCAAAAGTTTATTTTTATTTTCAATTTTAGAAATAGTAAATCTGCCCACCTCAATATTTGTTTATCAGAGTAGATTATGAAGAGTGAGGAAGCTGTGTTTAGAAACCCGTGCCTGTAATTGCCTGCCTCTCTAACACAATACTACTTTCTGAACTTCATCACTCCTTCCCTTCTCCTTTATAAGTTTAATATAAAGCACTTTATGAGCTACTAAATTAACATTATGCATGTTTCTCTTTTTGTTTATTGACATGGATGTGTTTCTTTCCTCCAGAACTGCTCTGTCCTGCCTTCCGGAAACCAGAGCATGTGATCATTCACCCCCATACTTGTGGTCTTGAGCCATCAAACTATGGGACTGTGTGCAAATTGAGTTGTCCCACTGGATTCCTTTTATTTGAGGTCAGAGAAGAAATGAAGTGTCTAATCAGTGGGAAGTGGAGTGAAAAAGTGCAGAAGGCTTTCTGTAAAGGTATGGACTTGATTATTGTTTCTTTTTGCTTTGTAAACAGTTTGACAGAGAAAGAAGAATAGGGGACAGTGTTTGCTGGCAGTAGAATGGGTAGTAAATTTCAGACTGGAATAACCAAACCTTAAGTAATTATTAAACAGCCCAAACTGGCCTGGTGAAGGCTGAAGCTTTTCCAAACTCTAACAAATTATTTCCACCATTTCTCAGTATCAGCCATAATGTAACATTGCATTTGTAGCAGTATCAGTAATAACATTTTGTCCTTTTAAAACAGACAAAATACTGTGGGTATTAGAAGTGTGTGAGGGGGTCGGTGTACTTGCCTGTTCTGTCAGCCCATTTCCATGCCAGAGTAATTTACATGGACACAATATTTTTGAGCTGTTTGATTAAAATAAATAATACAGATCTGAATGACAGTAAATTCTGAAAAAAGAGTTATCTGCACATGTTATTTGATTTCAGATTATGGATAGTGATCATTAAGCCAGAACCACACTCAGAATTAAACCAATATAAAATGCTTTTATTATTACATGTATTATTATTGAAAAGGTAAAAATAAGCTATTGTAATAAATATACCTGTAATGGCAATTTTGGAGCATAGGAAATAAAGCAATTACATTATGAATATCATAGCAGGCAATGATAATATAGTCGTATATGAAATATGAAAATAATTAAAGCACTATACTAACATATTAAGTGACAGGAAAATGCAGAGTATAATTGTAATAACGTAATCTTTTTTATTAATTTGATAATTGCTTTCATATTTTAATGTTGTAAATAGCTCAGAGTAGGATTAATCTCCCAGATGGGCATTAAATTAAAAAATGAGATGTAAGACAGACAGACAGATAGTACCTCTAAACAAAAGTGAAATAGCCCCAAGAGTCTTAACACATCTTCTAGACCAATTATTTTAAAAAGAATACAAGACAAAATGTCTTAAATATTGAATTGCAATATGATTTATTATCCGCAGTCTGGAATTATAAAATGCTACACTAGATCAGATCAATAGTCTAGACCAGGGGTCAGCAAACATAGCTCTCCAGATACTCTTGGACTTTAATTCTGAGAAGCCCTAATCAGCAGAAGTGCTGACTTAGTCTTCTGGTAATTGAAGTCCAAGAACACCTGGAGATCCAAGTTTGCTGACCCTTGCTCTAGAGTTTGATCTGATCTAATATAATGTTTTATAATTCCAGATAAAATCCAAATCTCCTCAGTTTCATAGCTCCCCTCTTTCACATAATTCCATAGATCCATCCTTTTTCTTCTTAAGAGGGAAATGAATTCCACCTTAGCAATAACTTCTTCTTGTGTACTTGCATGCAGGCAATCAATTGCCTCCACCAAAAGTCAATGTGTTGCTACATTTGTGCTTCTTCCCAGGGGACTTGTATTTCATTCAAATCTTCTCTAAAAGTTGCTCTCCGTGTTTTCATTGGTCTACCTGAGTTCATTTTACCCCCTTCTGGCACCTAGCCGATCATTATTTTTGGGTTCCCAGTGCTCCAGGTTGTGATGGGTCTTTGCCCCCTCACTGGGGTTTATTTGCCCACCCTTCCTGTCTTGCTTAGCCAGTTACCTTTTCCAGGCTCCTACTGACTAGCATACAGGGAATCAGAAGTTGGGTAGCGTGATGCGGCCCCTTTTATATGCGTGGTCCAGTCACTCTCAATTTCCAAATCAATAGACACAAAGGGTCTAAGAGTAATTATATTTATTAAAGTAAATTAAGAAAATGGGTATAGCATGAGAAATCAAACTTGCAATGCAGTCATTCAAAAGAAAATACCAAAACAAGAAACGTAACTAATTCCCTAGGCCTCTGGCCTTATCTAGTTCCTTACCCACCTCCAGTGGGGCTCAGCTCAGGATCAGTCCATGACGAAGAGAAAGAGCATCTTCAGAGCACCCAGTTTTATAGCTGATGTAACAATGATGTAACCCAAAGGTACAGGTGCCCCTGATTGGCTCAAGGGGGTCAGATGGCAATTTTATGAGCCCCTTGCTTCCATGCAGCAAGTCACGTACTCAGTGCAGGACCATCAAAGGCATAGCCATAAATCATGCAATCAAACCTTCACATAGACTTCCCTGCAACCCGAGACTAGGAGAACAGAGAAAAAACACTGACAAGAGTTATTTCTCTGACACAGGTAATCTCAAAATATGCCCTGCAGACCTCATTCTTAATGTTGCTATAATGTTTTCTAGGCTGCATGACCCACTTTGATGTAGAACCTCTTCATTTGTACTCCAGTCAAAGTACGTGATGCCAAGAATCTTTCTCAAGCATCTCTGCTGGAAAATGTTTAGCTTCTGAGCTATCCTCATTGTAATTTTCCATGTCTCACTTGTACCGATGAGGATTTAACTTTGGCCAATGAAAAAAGCCAGAAACGGTAGCTTCATTTTGGCAATTTAAAGTTTGATCTGGAAACGAAAGAGGAAGAACTTGCACATGTTGCAGTTGGTAGGGCAATAACATCCAAGCAATACAAGTTGTGGATAAAAAACTCAACCTCAATGTAGATTGTAGTTTTGCTTGTCAGTCAAGTAACAAAAACACAATTCCCTCTGTAAAATATAGAAATTCTACCAGTGAAATAAACTAGTGTCTATAGAATATTATTGAAAATACATATTCAGTACTGGCTTATATGTCTTTTTGTTACAGACACTGAACCACCAAAAATTAGCTGCCCTGATGACATTAAAACTCCTACTCTAGAACACCAGAATTCTGCAAATGTTAGCTGGCAAGTTCCAGAAGGAAATGATAATTCAGGAAATGAGGTAAGCCAAAACCAGGACCAATTTTAAACTCTTTCTATGATCCATTTTTGTTATGAATTATTGAAGCAGTGGGAATTGTTTTAAACTCTAAAAACCATAATATAAATACAGAGAAGTATGTCATCCTAGGTGCTGTTGAATCTGGTTGCTCATGTGAATTGTCTACTTAGCCATGTTAGTCTCACAGCAAAGTCAGTAATGAGATCTATGGCGTTTTGATGACTAGCATGTTTTATTTCTCATAGGTTTTTGTGAATTGCAGTCCACTTTTTCAGAAGCATAGTACAGTATGTAACTTTACCAGATAAACTTTTATATAAAGTCATGATGAAGATGGAGCAGAATTGTCTCCCTGGACACTCTGTCTTTGACCTCAGGGCAACCATTGTTCGAAAAAGAACTTCAGAGACACATCCCAGAAGTAACAAATTGAACATCAAGAGGTTCATTTCTGTCTTGCTAGCATGAGCAGGAAATGTGGCTTTTTATTTCATTAGACATGTTAATCTGGTAGTCCATACAAGTTCATTTGTATTACTACCCAGGCATAAGAGTCTGGACAATTTCCCCTACTTTACTTCTTTTCTTTAAGTTCCACCAATTTCAGCCCTATACAGGTTGTGGATCATGTTCTTTCATTAAATGTGTCCTATACAAAGATGTCTTACCACCTTACATGTGCCTGTTTATACTTGGACATACTTGTCATTCAGCAGTTACCTTCAAATGATGTTTAAAACTACTCACTAAGGTCTCTGTCCCGCTTAAAATTTCATGTTTCAAGTTTATTTAGGTTTAGTACCCCATAGGCCATACGCCATTCAAGTTTGAAATTTTCAAACACTGAAATAAAATTTTGCCAGATCTATTACACAATTTTTACAAAGGCCATTCAGAAGTAATTTTAATCATGGGTTCATCATGTGACTAATATAGAAGTATTGTGCCGGATGGATAAAGAACAAGAACTGTTTAAGACCATTAAGCAAAGAAAGCTCCAATAACTCGGGTATATCATGAGGAATTACATTAAGTATAGAATACTCCAACTTGCTCTGCAAAGAAAGATCCCTGGGAAGAGAGGCCCTGGAAGTAGATGGACTTCATGGCTGAAGAACCTGAGAGACTGGTGTGGCATGTCCTCAGAAGAACTGTTCTGAGGAGTTAAGAACAGGAAGGCTATCTCCATGAAGATAGCCAATATCCGGAACGGATACAGCAGCTGAAGAAGACAATTTCAGAAAAAGTTGAAAATTCCAATAGCCCTTTTTTGTGGTTTTTTTTTTTAAATTCTCTCTTTCTCTCATATTTTAGGCAATAAAAGTAAGTATGGGATAACGTATCAAGTTCTGAACATGAGACAATCACAGTAATGTTACTGTGATTGTCCTTCTTAAATACTGTCAGCAATGCTAAATGGCCATGGATACATCATCACTAACCTGGGCCGTTTGCATTGCATTTCATATGTCACTCCTCCCCATGTCTATAAACATCTATCTACCAAAACTACATTCTATGCATCTGATGGAGTGGGCTACACCTGAGGGACCATATCTTGTGATTTGAACCTTTATTCGTTTTAAGATATTTGGGGAATGTCTTCCTCTTGGTCCCACTGTGTGTCTCCCCCCCCCCCCATTGGGCAGGATGAAACATGGGGCTGTGGTGACTCAGTGGTTAAGCAGTTTGCTTTGTTAGCTGGAAGGTGACAAGTCAGCAATTCGAGACCCAGGTACTGCATGACGGATTGAGTGTCCGTCTCTGTCTCAGCTCTTGGGGACATGAAAGGAGTCTTATTAGGGTGTTCCCTGAGTAGAGTTTCTTCTGCAAAAATCCTTTCAACCCAGAATAATTTCTGACATTAGAGTGAGACACCAGAGAGTGTCTTTTTGCTGGCTGCTCCCAAGCTATGGAATTCCCTACCATGAGAGGGAATTCAGCATATAGGAAAAGACCTTCCTTTCCAGGCTGGCTTTTAATACACAAAGTTTGTAAGCAGCTGTTGAGGAAGGAACCTTTAAGGGGGGAAATGTTCTTTTATCCTTTAAAAGTGTATATTTTAAATCATTTTAGCAGGCTTTTATTTCCTGCATTTTGTTGTTGTTGGTTTTTTTTTAAGTCACTTGTAAGCTACCCCTAGTCCCTTTTTAGTAGGACAGGTGGGGTAGGAATCAAATAAATATATGGATAAATAAATAAATAAACATGGTTCACAAAAGATACCACCACTACAAGATTCTTTCTTGTTTAATTGGTCAATGCATCAGCTCCTGAATTTTTTTTTGCCCCTCCTGGAAAAAAAATCGGCCACCCCCCACAAAAAATCTAGAATCCTGGCTATAGCCCTGAGCTGATACAGAAAAGAAAATATAAATGAAAACTAAACTTAATGTGGAGAAAGATTATGTAATTACAAAAATATAATTATATCAATATGTTGTAAAATGTATAAACATGAACCCAAATCCTGAAGTTTTATTTAGTTGAAGTGCAGAGTTTAGCTTCTTAGTGTCCATCTATTTGACTGCAGTGGTTCAAGTGGTTAAGATGCTGACTGGGAGGCAGAAGGTCAGCAATTCAAAACCAAAGTAGTGCATGGCAGAATGAGTGCCCATCTCTGTCCGAGCTCCTGCTAACTTATATATAAAGGACCTATGCATACACTTTTCATATATCATCATACAGTCTTATATAGTTTGTTTTGTGTTATAGAGGACTTCCTCATCTCCCCATTTCATATAACTAATTTAGCACTGAAAATGAGTTTTGACAAACTACCCAGCATTTAATTTTATTCATTACTCAGGACTAAATATTTAGCATCCCAAGGGTCTCTAAAATCTTTGTTCTTGTTACAGGTGTTGATTCAAGTAACTCCAGCTTTTGTACCACCTTACCTGTTCCCAATAGGAGAAGTTGAGATCACATACACAGCAGTGGACAAATCTGGAAACCAGGCAAGCTGCACATTTAATATCAAAGTCATTGGTGAGTGTTCATAAAGAAATTATCAATTATCAGAAGTAATGAAGGCACACCAATAAGGTTTAAATAATGATTTTCATAAATAGAAAATGTGTTGTCCATACTTCTGAAACATTATTCTTAGAGCAATTTAAGAACTGTTATTTTTTTTCCCTCCCATTTGTTGGAATAAGTATTGTATATATAACTAACATAAGAATTATTTTAACACAACACCAATACATTAATTTTAATCTATTATTTCTAGGCTCTTTGATGGGAATAACAAATAGCCATAATGACTAATACAGTAGCTCTAAAATACTTAAAGATTTGTCTAATCTCATTTTAAAGTCATCCAGCCTCGTGACTCCTGCAACACTTCAGTCATGTCTCTCCTCTCTTTCTGGAGACAGTTAGAAACATATTTGTACTTGCTACCATTTTATTTATATCTCTGTATGTTTCAATGTTTTTAGACTTTAATATCAGTTTTTTAGATTATGATTTTCTTGATTTAATGTTTTGTTTGCTGAAATAATCTGTGAACATCGTTGAATTCTGCTATGTGAAAGAGGCAGCATAAAAATGTCAACCAATAAAGAAAATGTCTCTCCATGCTTGCATTTTTTTTCTAAGCTGAAAAGCCCAAAGTGTTGTAATATTCTGTTATCCAGGTTCTCAATCCCCCAATGCCTTTCTGTTCTGGTATGAAGAGTAGTTGTGGCTTATGTTTGCAGGATCTTGTGGATAAAGATGTTAAGATTACAGGGAAATGTAGGTAAGAATGTGGTTTCATGGCTTTGTTGAGCTGAAGTTATACATGGAAAGAATTCTGGCAATGTTCCAACAACTTATGTTTCTACAGAGTAGGCTTATGCTATTAAGTCTGATTTTTATCAGGTGAACAGTCTTATTGGATGCATGTGTTTGAAATTAAAAGTTTGTGTCTGTGAACTTGCCTCCTCCATTAACTTCATGGTTCTCTTTGCCAGTGCACGTATGCTTAGGATCTTGAGCCGTGGTCTGCACAGTATCTGGCAGCTAAGAGCTAGTAAGAGCAGATAAATGTCTGCATTAATAGAAGCTGCAATGCCAACTTCTTGTGTTTTCTTTTGCAGACTTAAACATAATATATACATATCCATGTTGGATGTACTGACATGAAATTTCCTGTTCTAATGAACTCTCATCCCCAGGAGTAGTTATCTTGAATTTCCATTGCATCTCAGAATTTGACTTTACCTTTTTGTATCTTTTGTATCTAGTTTTTTAAATAAAATTTCCTTTTGTCCATAATATTTAGACAATGAACCTCCAGTCATTGACAAATGCAGGTCTCCACCACCCATTCAGGTGGCTGAAAAGGAATTCAGGGTAACATGGGATGAACCACAGTTTTCAGATAATTCAGGTATGTGTATTCATCCGGGAAGGGGGGGGGGACTCTGTATAAAATCAGGCATAAAAATGTCTTTGGGAATCACTTGGATCTTTTATTTGGATTACATTTGGATGAGCAGTGACACTGACTCAAAATAATATCTATAGAGAGTACTAAAATGTTAAGAATTAAGAAATATAAGATGTCAAGATATTCTGCATTTTGTAGTAAGGATGAATAAACAGTCATGTTCAGCTTTCTCATGCTAAGTAGCATGAATTAGAATAGATGATTCAGGATAGCTGAAGTTTTGCTTAGCTTTTAGAACCCATTAAAATTCTTAGAATGAAATGATTTTTTTTCCTATTGGCCGAAATCTTGCTGCACAATGAGAAGAACGCAATTGGCAGTGGCAAATTGCCAGTGATTAAAGGCTTCCTTTTGGTGAGGTTCAAGCAGCTGTCACAAAATGCAATGAAGTTGCTTATACTGAAGATTCACAAAAGGAAGAGTTTGATCATGCAGCATGATTAGTGCTGCTGTTGATAAAAAAAAACATTGCTGTTGTACAGGTGAACCTCATCTAACAGAATTTTTACCATTTTTACATAGCATAACAATTTAATCAATTGCAAAAAAAAAGAATTATGACATTCTATAAACTTTATTGCAGGCTCATGGTGCTAGAAGACATATCTGTTCTGCCCAGATTATACTAAAGAATTTAAATATGGCCAAAAACATGGCTTGAAAAAGTTGAACAAATAACTCAATCTTGTTGTCCTCAGAAACTAAAGGAATTAAACACTTGCTTAAAGAATAGTAAAGCTGGGGTTTCCCTTGCTCGAAAGCCAGTCATATCTGACTCTAGGGTGCAATACTCATCTCTGTTTCTAAGCTGAAGAGCCAGCACTGTCTGCTTCTGCAGACGTTTCCGTGGTCATGTGGCAGGCATGACTAGACCCTGGAGCGCACAGAACTCTGTTACCTTCCCACTGAAGTGGTCCCTATTTATCTACTTGCAATTTCTTGCTTTCGAACTGCTAGGTTGGCAGGAGCTGGGACGAAGACGGGAGTTCATTTCCGTCCTGCAGTACTCGGGAATCGAACTGCTGACCTTCTGCTTCCCAGTCAGCGTCTTAGCCACTTGAGCCACTGCAGTCCCTCAGTAAAGCTGGGGAAAGTCAGGAATTCATGGTTTTGGGGTTGAAATTCAGGGATCTAAACTCCAGAGGTGTAATTAGGGAATCAAAGCAATAAATTGGCAGGTTTCCATGATTGTAAAGCACTGCAACTAGAATGACACATGTATCTCTTTTAAAATCTATGACTATTCTAGGAACAAGTTTAACAATAACTAGAAGCCATTCACCTGGAGATCTCTTTCCTAAAGGAGAGACAGTGGTTCAGTATACAGCCACTGATTCATCAGGAAATAACAGAACCTGTCAACTCTACATTATCATCAGAGGTTTGTTTGATAACAACTTATATTATAACTTGTGCAGTTTAGTGATGGGTCTAGAATTGTGCTCCTCTGAATGGAAATGTTAGAATTCCAGCTTACCTAGTCGTTTCCCAAGAGGATCCAATCTGTTAGGAATCCATCATTGTTCTGTATTTTTCCCTCTGTGCATATGTAGTTTATCAGAACTTTCACTTTGTTCATTGCAGGCGCACCCCCCAAAGAAAGACTCAGACACCGGTATATGGATAAAGGCATTGGGCCACTTTTATTGAATAATGCCCTAGTCCGAATTATAACTTTCAATTGGTACTCATCCAATTATAATTCTTAAGGCAAGCAGGCCACAGTAACACTGGTAAGGTTCCTCCCAAAATTGCCAACGGCAATTGGCTACAATTGTTGACTGTAGTCAATAAACTATCTACTGACCCCACCCTCTGACGTGTATCCGTCAAATCACGGGGTGATGCATGCTGAAAAGCTCCTGCCATCACCCCTTGCCTGGTTCGTCGTTGACCGGTCAACGTTATTACACCTGTACCTGTCTAAGTGTTGGCCAGTCAATTGCGAACCTGCCGGATACCTATGGGTCATAAATCTTTACCTTATAGTGCTACCCGCCACACGGGGAGGCTTCAATGAAGACTCACCGCCCCCCCCCCCCCGCCCCCCAGACCGTCAGCTCGGTCAACAGGCCTGCTTGCAAATCTTCCAAAAAGAGGTTCATACCTCTAGCCGACAGGTGGACCCCATCCCCTGCATACACCCCTTTTATAGAGGGGTGGCCACGCCCCCTAACTCACCCGGATGTCTGAGTCCGGGGGGGTGGGCCCGCAAAGAGCACGGCGGCCATTTTGGCACCGCGCTTTCATTTGTATCTTGTCTCTATTGTGTGCAGGAAAGTATACTGTACTGAGGTACAAAATAGGCAGTTCTACGGTGATTGCATTTATGATTGTATTAAGAGTTAGTTTATGAATGTACTGGTGGATTTAAATATACGAGTAAAATGCTATTTAAGAACTCAAAATGCAAACATAGCTCACATTTTTGTTGTGGTGTTGCACTGAGCAGATATTTATTCTTAAAAACAAAGACAGTGAAATTAAATCAATGGAACTAAAAGTTGTAAAACAACTGCATGTTCCAAGAATACTAGAAATTGCTCATTAAACGAAAACCTAGAACCCTGAGTGTGAACCTTGGCACTCCAAGTGTTCTTGGATTTCAATTCCCAGAAGCCCATGTCAGCACTCCTGCTGATAGGGGTTCTGAGAATTGAAGTTCAAGAACAGCTGGAGTGCCAAGGTTCACCATCACTGACCTAGAGAGACTGAAGCTTGGAGAAAAACAAAGCTATAGAATAGTAAAGAAATGGATAGTAAAGAAGTCTGTTCATCCAGAGTTTAAATTTCCAGAGTACTGTAATAGAGATTTGCATACTATGCATAAGGAAAACAAGCAAGTATTGGCTCTTACTCATTCATTGATTGATTTTCAGGTTCTCCTTGTGAAATGCCCTTTACCCCAGTGAATGGGGACTTTAAGTGTATAGAAGACGATACAGGAGTTAACTGTACATTACATTGCAAGGATGGATATGATTTCACAGCAGGTTCCAGTGAAAACTATTATTGTGCCTATGGAGATGGCATCTGGAATCCGTCTTACTCTGCTGAGTGGCCTGACTGTTCTTGTAAGGGTTATTTACATTTTTTTCCAACTATCCATTGTGTTATCAACTCAGCATTATAGAAAATAAGAAATGGGAAATTATATCTTTAAAAAAACTGGTTTGTGGATTTAAAAAAACTTACAAATCAAAGGCCATGTGAATACATTTGCCGAAACTGTTGCATAAATTTCAAATAAACTGGGCACTTTTTATACTGTGTCTGCATACTGTTTGTGAAATAGTGTCAGTATGTATATAGTGCTAAAGAACTCTAATTTAAATTGCATAGTAAAGCAGCTTCTCTAGTGAGTGATTTTAATGCAACAGGAAGCCAGTGAACATGGTTTTTATAGTTAGAAGAAAAAAGGTCAGAAAAATATACAAAGATGTATAAATATAGAACATAATAATATTGGGAATTTGGGAGTGATGTTAGGAATTTGGAAGTAAACTGACCATTGGGACAAATTTTAAAAGCTGATTCTGAGATTCTCCCTGGATTCTCCCTGAAGAGAGTGATGATGTAGTAGCAGCTGTGCTTTTTAATATTTGTTTCTCTGAACACCACCACTGAAGTGACACAATTATCTTTATAGAGATCCAACACTTCTCAGAGGGGCTGCAGTGGCTTAGTGGTTAAGACACTGAACTTGATGACCGGAAGGTTGGCAGGTCAGCAGTTTGAGACCTGAGTTCTCCATGATGGTGTGAGCTCCCATCATCTGTCCCAGCTCCTGCTAACCTAGCAGTTTGAACGCAATAAATTTCTAGCTGCCAGTGCTATCCTTTCCAGCTTACTGTAAAATCACTCTCCATCTCAGCTGGGGATGGAGTAGATTTTAATTTGAGAACTTCATGGAAATAATTCCCCTACCATTGTTACAGGTGGCAGGGGGAGAAGAGAGAACCATACAGTACATGTGAGAGGCTCAAAATGTCTTTGTGGAGTGGAAGATGTGTGTGTCTGTGAGCAGAGAGGAAAGATGTCTGAGTGTGAGTTGGAAGAATATCTTGTTTATGTGCCATGTGTTAGTGTATGTTTATGTGAGGAAAGCAAATTTATGTAGAGAAGTAGAATGAATGTCTTGGAAGGAAGACGAACTAGCATTTGTAGGATGTCTGTGAATATATGTTACTAGCATATTTTGCCCGACAAGCAGGGCAGGTTTGAGTTGTGCAGCCCAGCAGAGGTGTGTGTGAGAGAGAGGGAGATAGGGAGGGGGGGGAGGGGGAGGCTGTAGGTGAGGAGGCTGAATCCGTGTGAGTAGGGAGGGAAGGGGGAGGTGGAAGGTTTTTTTCCCTTTCCCTGCCTGGGGTGGTTGGGGGGGAAGCAGGGAAGGGTACGATTTGGAATTTTTCCGTATCCCCCTTTCCCAGAGTTGGGGGGTGGGAGGCATTTTTTCCTGTCCCCCCCTCAACTTACCTTGAGGCCAGCGGCGGCCTCGTTGCATCTTCGGCGGGGTAGTGGGGAGGAGGAGGAGTCCCTCTTCTTCCCGTTGCTCCAGGGATGAAGGCCGGTGGTGACGTCACCTTGGATTTGGCAGGGCTGGTCTTCCAGGGGTGGTGAAGCGCTGCATCTGCCTTCGGCGGCCTTGCACTCCCACTGCATGAGGCATTATTTTATTTTATTTTCCTCACACGGTGCTTTCCCGGCCTCCTTTGCAATCGCGTCCCTCAGCCTGATTGGATGTGGGGTGTCACGGTGCAGGGGATGCTAGGACGTGTTCCAGGTTGTGGGGCAGTTGCCCCACTCTTGGCAACTGGACCCTTGTGGTGACCCTGGGACGGTTTAAAGGTAAGTGTGGCCAGCTCTGTTCGGGATGGTTGGGCCGGGTGTGGCCGCTATTGCCGGCACCAAAGTAGCCTCTCCTTATAGGTAAAGGAGTGGGCGGTAGATAAGCGTGAAAAATAAAATAAATAAATATTTGTGGTATCCTAATCATTGTAGATCTAGCTCAAATAGCCTGTCAGTGAGGCCCTGAATGATTTTCCAGCTGCCCACACAGATTTTTTTACCAGAAAATGGACTCTCCTATTATCCATTGGCTTGGTTTTTGTTTGTTTGTTTTGCTTTCTGTTATACTTTACACCAGTGCTGCAGCTACATTTTCTAGTCTTGTATGTGGCTCTACCTTGTATCACTAGTGACCCACCAATTTCTAGTTATTGAAAGAAATGCTGTTTAACTTATATGACAACAATGCAGAAGCCCAGTCTGAAGGTGCCATTACTTTGTACAGTACTGATCACAATCAGTTCATGCGATAGTGTTGAGTACATCATTCCTGCCCAATTTTATATGAGTGTATACCTGCTTTGGACTTATATAATTCACACTTTTCTGCATCTGAATATATGGGACATTACAGAGATTATTTGAATAAATGCTGTTTCTTCTACATTGTTAGAAGTAACTTAGGCTTCAACCCAGGGGCTGGATCCCATCATCCTAATGAATCCAGTAGTATTTTGCTGTAAGGAAACATAGTTAGGAGTGGAGATGCCAGTTATTGGGTAATTGTTGAAAGTACTTCTATTTGTTTGTGGATAAATAACATTCTACTGGGGGTTTTCATTAGAGACTTATGAGTGTATTGAGTTCCCTAGGAACATTCTTCTCTCCCTTTGCTAATGATCACTCCAGGAGAGAGACTGGATTAGATCCCTAGCTGTTAAGTAAACATTAAAGTGTCAGCAAAATACTTTTCTTCTTGATAGTTATAAATAAAAGATCTAGATGTGAAACACATTTGCTTGCAACAGAGTCTTAGTAATTTCAAATATTTTTGATTTTTTAAAAAATAAACAAATGTGTTTATTTATATCCCCCCAAGGAAACGTGCTTATTATTGCATTCTCTTTATATTAAGTAGCTCACAATGTCTCAGAATACCTGCTGATAGTAGAGAAATGCAGGGGATCTCCACCTTACAATGAGTTGCTCCATAGCAGGGGTTCTCAACCTGCCTGCGGGCAGGATCTGGCCCATGGCACCATTCCATCTGGCCCACGCCCTCATGACTGCTGCCATTACTGCTGCCATCACCGCCATCACTGCCACCATCCTTTTCTTCTCTACCTGGCTTGGAGTGTCCCTAACTCCACTCCATAGCAGGGTGGATGTTGTAAGAAGGACAGTGGTGATGGCGGTGGAAGGAGAAGTGGAAGTGACAGATGCATGTGGCAGACCACGTCCTTCCCAGATGCTGTTCTGGCCGAGCATGGACAAGGAGAGGCAAGAACCCTCCTTCACCCATGGCAGGCCAGTAAGTAGGGAAGCGGTGGTATGGAGGGAGTGTTTGTGGTGGCAGAGGTGTGGGGGGGAGTGTTGTTGGTGGCATGGGGAAGTGTTGGCAGGCTGTACTGGTGGCATGTGGGGGAGGGTTGGCAGCAATGTGGGAGCGCAATGATGTGGGCTTGAGGTGGTCCAACCACTGTTGATGCCAAAAGCAATGGTGGTGGGACATCAGTCTGGCCCACCAATGGTCTGAGGGGGCAAGATACGGCCCCCAGCTTTAAAAGGTTGAGAATCCCTTCTCTATAGCATCCAGCTATTCCAATATTAACCAATACCCCCCAGCACCCAGAACTCATTTTTCTGATCACTGTGACTTCTTCTCTAAAATGGTGTACTATATGATCAGGTATGCCAGCAAAAAAAGTGGAAGTGAGAGGGATTAAGAAGGAGACAATAGAGGTTGGGGGGGGGGCAGCTATCAAGTAGATGAACTGAAGAGAAGAGGTGAGGCAGGGAAGAGGATAATGGAGGTTAGTGAGGAGTACCCATACAGCACACTGGACCAGTGGTTCCCAATATGGGGCCTATGGCCCACAGGGGGACTTCAATTCCCAGAAGCCTAAGTCAGTACTTTGGATGTAGTGTGCTTTGTGGAATTGACTTAGGCTTCTGGAAAATGAAGTCCAAAAACCAACGGTTGGGAAAGACTGCCCTAGACAGAAGAAGTGGTGTGGAGAAAAGAAATGAGCAAGCTAGAGAGAGTTGGTCAGAACAAATGACATGACTCCAGGGCTTTCTTTTACAAGGTATAATAATTTTCCAGGCATCAAACCCTTATTTTAATGTTGAGCCTGATTGGGGTGGTGTGGGAGAACAGTTCAACTTATAATAACTAGCTTTTCAACCATTATCAGGGAACCAATTTGTTTTTGTGTGATAGTTTGCTGTATATTTTGCCTTGTGATCTTTAATTTCTTCTTTATGGAATTAGTCCCCAAGTGATCTCCATTTTGATATAATGTAATAGTATAATCTTGTAAAAACTAGGCTAATATACTTTTCTGCAGCAGTTACATTAACATCCTTCTCATCATTTTTTCAGTGAAACGCTTTGCAAATCATGGTTTCAAATCCTTTGAGATGCTTTACAAAGCAACACGATGTGATGACAGCAACCTTCTTAAAAATTTTGTGGAGGCTTTTCAGAGTGCACTTGGTAAAATGGTGGGTTAGTAATACATAATTCTGAAATATTTTTTAATTAATGAATTGCTTTTCCTCAAAAATGTTGAAAGGACCTGTGGAAAAGCAATCTCTCATTTAAGAAGTAAAATTTCTGTTTCAGAATTCAAATATAAACCCGTGTTGAATTATTGTTACAGTTCATGCCTCTTGAATTATATTTTATACTAGCATATTTTGCCCGGTGGTGCCGGGCTTTTTAAAATTGTGTTGGATAGTGAAGGGTTTGGTTTTTTTTTCTTGAACAAATGGTGCCGGGCTGTTTTAGATGGTGTTGAAAGGTTTTGTGAATTTGTGGCTTTGAGGCGCTGCGTCCGCCTGTGGTGGACTTGCGCTCACAGTATGTTGTTTGTTTTGTTCTGTTTTTTTGCCCGCCGGCTTCCTCAGTGCCGGGCTCTTTAAAATGGTTTTGGAAGGGTTTTGGTTTTTTTATGCAAATGAGGTTAGTTTTTAATTGTGGTTTTTAAATTTTTATTTTTACGAACAGGCTGTTATAAACTGTGATTTTTTATTTTTGGTTTTTGGTTTTTAAAAAGAGGAAAAGATGATATAATTTTTTATAATTGTTGTATTTAACCAAATAATGTGTTACTATGTGTTTTTTTTACATAGTTGTACCTTGGATAATTATTTTTAAAATGTGTAAGAATATGTTTCTTTTAATTAATGTTTCTATACTGTGTTTAGATGGTTTTTTTGTTTTTTTTGAGTGAAAACTTTTTTTGAATTTTTTGTGATTAGTGTGAATATTTTTGAATGATTTGATAACTTATTTCAGTAATTTGGGAATTAATCTTATTATTTTGAATATTTTTGGATGTTTTTACTCTTGTGGCCTCTGGGTGAGGCTGGTGAGCTTTTAGTGTAATCTACAATTTTTCTCTACTGTCCTCTGGGTGTCGCTTCTTCTACCAGTAAGTATTCTTTTTATTTTCTCATTTTAGTTCCGGTCATGGAGTGAAGACGTCTCATGGTAAGCTCTCTGGTTTTATTTTTTGGAGGGTTTGTTTTTGGTTTGGTGGGGTCTGTGTGTTTTTTCTTGTTTGTTTTTGGCTGTTTTTGTGTTTCCTTTTTGTCCTTTTGATTTTTGATTTTGAGTGTTTTTGACTGTTTTTGGTTTGTGTTTTTGTGTTTACTTTTTTAGGGGCGGGGGGTCTTTCTTTTCTGTGGGCCAGGCTCAATGCCTGGCCCATGGAAAGGAAAGGCAGGGGCAAGGGGGGGTCTTTTTTTCACGGGCCAGGCTCGATGCCTGGCCCATGGAAAGGAAAGGCCGGGTGGGGGATCTTTTTTTTTTCGCGGGCCAGACTCGATGTCTGGCCTGTGGAAAGGAAAGGCCGGGGGGGGTCTTTTTTTCATGGGCCAGGTTCGATGGCTGGCCCATGGAAAGGAGGGGCAGCGGCGGCGGGTTTTTTTTAACTTTTATTTTTCGCGCGCCGGCTGCCTCAGCGTTCTGCGCGCCCATGGCATGCAGGACGCTGGGGCTTGTAGTTTGGCGTGTGCGATTTTAGGAAGTGCAACGTTTTTTTCCTGCGGCTTATTTTTGATTGGCCGCGGCGTGTTTCCGAACGTCCCTTTTGCCCGCACTGCTGAGTCTGATTGGCTCTGGTGCAGCGCAGCGCAAGGAATGTTGGGAATTGAAGTTTCCTTTTTTTTTGCATCCGGGGGGCTCCTGCCCCACTGGCGCAAATTTCAACCCGACAGTTACCTGCGAGCCCCATTCGGGCGAGTGCACGGAGGCTCAGATGGGGCTAGTGGGACCTGGCTAAACATCCTTTGTCACATTCCAACGGTTAACACACCATTTTATAGATATAGATTCCCAAGTCAATCCTGTTAAGTTTAGGAAGGACACAGACTGATAATGTTATTTAGCTTCAAATCACTTCTAATGTATGGGCAATGTTTAGTGAGTGGTTTATCATTTCCAAGCCTCAATGAATGTCAATAGCTCAGTGAGGGTTTGAACTCACATCTCCTGAGTTTTAGTCCAACACTTTATCCACTATAGCGTATTGCCTAATAGAATAGATTCATTTTTCAATTGGAAAGGAAATTTTAATTTAGTTAGACAGTAATTAAATCTTTGTGTACACTTCTGTTTGAGGGACAGAGGTTGCTATGTTGACTTTGCAAATTCAAGTTATTATTATTATTATTATTATTATTATTATTATTATTATTATTATTATTATTATTATTATTATTATTATTATTATTATTATTATTATTATTATTATTATTTACATAAAGATGGTTTACAGGTCCCATCATTTTGCAATGATGTTGATGACATTGACTGCAGGCTGGAGGATTCCCCACAGAAACATTGCTTAGAGTACAATTATGACTACGAAAATGGTTTTGCAATTGGTAAGTTACCTGTGTTCTTGTTTGCTGCCTCTAAATCTTTTAGATAACATAATATAGCAAGGTGCTTTTCAACTTCTTCCCCTTTGCAACCTTGAATATATGCTGCCAGGATACAGATCCATCTAGCAAATTTATGCAAACACATATTTGGAAACCTAGAGTGGGAAAGGTGGCTGAGAAGATTGATTTGATGAAGTGCACAAGGATGGCAGGATTATAAACGTGAAGAAATCTTTTCAATTTTTTGTTTATAGTCAAGCTACAGTGACTCAAAATGATAAGATAGCCTGTTAAGTACTCTCCAGACATCCTGAAAATTCTCACTTTCAGCATGAGAGTGAGACATCAAGTAGTTTTGTTACATTGTAGTTTTGGTCAAGTCTACACAGAATATCTCCAACATTTTTTTTTCTTTCTCTAAGATTCCACACAGTAAACAAACAAGGATAGACTACTCACAAACATAAAAATAAATCATATAATGCTCCTACTTTTCAAAAAAATGTGTTCAAAAACTAGGCAGTAATTACAATTGTTTTAAATACAGGGGGAAGAAGTCTCACAAATATGCAAATTCTGTCTAAAACCACACCAACAAAAATCTTAGCATCTTACTACAAAGAGAGTAATGATTTCATTTTTTTATTAAGCGCATAACCATCTTTATATGCTTTCATTCCTAGGCAAATCCAATATTCTTCATACCTCCTTCTGCTATTTTCCCATTCTAAATCCTCCCTTGCCAGGAGGGGAAAAAAGATTTTGGGGTTCTGTTTCATTGTCCTGAACATAATATAGAGTTGGTTCTTATATATCCAAGCCTTCACTGCAAGTTTGTGTTGAAGTCCTTAAATTTAATCTACAGTGTATATTGAGCATGCTCTAATGGCACAAAATTCTAAAGACTTTGAGTGTATAGTGAGTAAATCAAGTTCCTAACACACTGTGTTGGCATTCTCAACTTCTGTAAATTGGAATAACTGATCAATCTAATATATCTCTTAGTGATATGTTTGTTATGGTAGACTGGATTCCTAACAGATAATCCAAGATGTAAGTCTTTTCATTTTGTCTTTTAATAGAATAACAATGCTTGATATACTTGTAGTATCTTTAGGAAGACTAGTATTTTCATTGTGATGCTTTCTTCATTTTATCAATGTCTGTCAGGTCCCGGTGGCTGGGGTACAGCAAACCAGCTAGATTATTCTTACGATGATTTCCTTGAAGCAGCTCCTGTAGAAGATCAACCTAAACCATTAGCCGTTTCTATGGATGTGGCACACCCCCGGGTCAAAAGGCATAATAAATTGAATATGCCCATGTCAGACCACAAAATAAAGTTAGTTTTTAATATCACTGGTAAGGAAAATCCTCCTTTTTCAAAAATATAATTATATAGTAGAATATTTGCCTTATATTGAAAGCAGTTTTAAATATAGCTTTGTTTACTACTCAATACAGGAATGATGTCTTAACTTGTATATTCAAAGACTGTTACGCTTTCTTGCTGTGTCTGCTCTTACGGTGCCTTGTGGCAGTCAGCCATATAATGTCTCTGTGTATATGTGTGAGGTTTGCTTGTTTATTTCCCTAATCCCAGCTAGTGTACCATTGCCTGATGAGCGAAACGATACACTGGAATCAGAGAACCAACAACGCCTTCTAAAAACACTAGAGACTATCACAAAGAGGCTGAAAAGGACTCTCAGTAAGGATCCAATGTATTCTTTTCAGTTTTCTTCTGAACTGCTAGTAGCAGATACCAATTCACTGGAAGCTGAAAAGGCCTTCCTGTTTTGTAGGCCAGGCTCTGTCCTCAGGGGCCGGATGTGCGGTAAGCAAAATTCAGTTTAATTCATTTTTTAATCAACTGAAAAGAGTATAGGTCTTTATCAATGTGATTCTTAGATTTATCTGCATGGACTCACATGTATCTGGCTTTTCTGATTGCTATATTTGATATAGGTTAAATAAGTAAAGTATTTCCCTGTGTTCAAGACACTGAGAGAGGGTCTCACTCTGGAAAGGCAGAATGAGGCCTCCCCACTATGTAATATGTATCCAGTATCTATGTAATGGAAATTTTTGTTGCACAAAAAAATTTATTTCCTGTGACAATCTTCAGTGTTGTTCTGGTGATGTGAGACATTGGCAGAATCCAATGAGTTGCCCTCTGTTGATAGAAGCTTTTGATCACTGAAATGAGGGCATTTTCCAGTAATCTCTACTCTCTATTTCCCCTCATGCAACAGAATAGACTTCGTAAGGGGATAAATAATTGGAAACTCCTCCCAAGATAGTACAGTACAGTAGTTAGATTCCATTCATTGCCAACATTTTGACATGTCCTCAGATCAACTGAACTCAACTGGTTTCTTTGTAGTTTTAACCATTCATTTTTCATCTTAGTTACATATATTTTCTTATTTGTTGGAGGAGTATTTCAGTTATGTGAATCTGCATCTGCAGTCTGAAGTATTTAAATCCAGATATCTTGTAATCTGCTGCTTGAGAAATAAGCCACAGTTTAAGACAGGGGCACCCAAACTACGGCCCACGGGCCACATTCACCCCCTGTTTTACTTCCACTTCCAGGGGCAATGAGGGTGGGGCAAGCTGAATGAATTGGCATCAGGGCCGGATCAGGCCCTGGGCCGTAGTTTGGGCACCCTTGGTTTAAGCAGATAAAACGACAGCTTAAAATCTATCTAATCCTGTTGCAAAACAGATTGTAAGGCGTGTTTTACTTCCACTTCTGGTGGGTGGACTGGCCTGCTGAGCAACGTCATGTGGACTGGCCTGCTGAGCAACGTGACCAGCCCATGGCCTGAAAAGTTTGGGCACCCCTGGTTTAACAGTTAGTGCAGACATGGTGAATGCCATGGTGAATGCCTTACATTTCAATCTTTATTTCATTTCATTAAATTACAGTCAATTGCCCATTGGGTACTTACTATTCTCTGGAACATCATGCATGTGAAAGTTGCTGGATTGGATCTTACCAGGATAAGGAAGGACAGTTAGAATGTAAGAACTGTCCATCTGGTAGCTATACAGAATATCTTCATTCCAGAAGTGTATCAGAATGTAAAGGTGAGGAGTTAACAATCATGAAAAAAAATTAAAACCTTCTATATTCCTATTTTTTTAAAAAAAACAATTTTTAATAATTTTTTAACCTGCTGAGAGAATTGACCTAACTATTTAAACTTTGTTATACTCCACTAGTTATGGGTTAGAAATTGGTTTCTGCCATTTTCTTTGACTGTCCTACCTGTTGCATGGTGATGCTAGCATTCATACCACACATTTCTACTGTAATTAAATTCAACTTCAAAAAATATGACACATATAACATCTCTTAAAATGTGCAGTGCCCATCATAAATAAGGGTTTTTTTATTCTTTGAGCTAGAAATTTTGGTTAAGACTGACTAATTTAAACTTCACTCACTTTCAATATAAACATTTCTTTTGGTGGTACATTCTTCATTTTAACTGTGTTTGTTATACACTATTATGATTGTGTTCGGTATATGGTGTTTACAAGTTTTTGTTATACCCTGACCCGTGGTTATAAATAGTTGCATTTTGTTTTAGTGGTCAGCTTTCCATTGGTATATTGAATTGTTGGCTGTTCACCTCAATACATATTTGAAGCTAGCTGTTGCTTAATTCTGATGTGTTATTCTTACGTAATTAGCTCAGTGCAAGCCAGGAACCTATTCTCCAAATGGCCTTGAGATCTGTGAATCATGTCCTTTTGGCAAATATCAGCCTATCACTGGATCAAAGCACTGCATTTCTTGCCCAGAAAACATGTCAACAGTCAAAAGAGGAGCTGTGGATATATCAGCATGTGGAGGTATGTGACATCTAAATTCTAGGAAACAACTGTATTGCTAAACACTGTGCTGTATAATCCCACATTCCAGCTCTCTGCATTACTGGAATATATTTTGAGTAACAACATACACCATATCTTTCAACTGTCTTGTTTATGCAGTCCTAACAACAGTTTTTAAAAGGGATGAGAGTGTTTTATGGGTTATACTGGACTTGTGTTTCTAAGCAGGATTGGGAACTGAAGCTGGTCATTATACATGAACTCGTTAGAGGTCTTTACCTTGTAGTACCAGTTAAAGAGTGAATTTTTCTTCAAAAACCGGATCCATTAACCCGAGGTGTATGGGGCAATGTACCTTTCTTCTGAGAACAAAACAGGGGTGCCCATACTACAGCCCATGGGCCAGATCCAGCTCCTGACACCAATTCATTCCGCTCCTTGAAGCGGAAGTAAAATGCATTTTATCTCTGCTTCCAGGAGCAGCAAGGGTTGCACGGGACAGACAAATTGGTATCAGTGCCGGATCCAGCCCACCGACCATAGTTTGGGCACCCATGGTTTAAACAGAGAAAATGGCAGCCTAAAAATCTATTTAATTGTGTTGCAAAACAGATTGCAAGGCATGTTTTACTTCCACTTCTGGTGGGAGGAACCACGTGATTGGCCCGCTGAACCACGTGAATGGCCCATTGAACCACGTGACCAGCCCGCAGCCCAAAAGGTTTGGGCACCCCTGCTCTAAAGCCTTCAGGAAATGTAATCCTTAAACATTTTGTAAAAGAGGTCTCTATTATGGGTGAATGTGGAAGAGGAGAGAAGATGATGCAGCAGTAGTTCTAAAGGTTTTTGTTTGCACTTTGCAGTACCTTGTCCAGCTGGAGAATTCTCTCGTTCTGGTTTAATGCCTTGCCATCCTTGTCCCAGGGACTATTATCAACCTGACCCGGGAAAGTCCTACTGCATCTCTTGTCCATTTTATGGGACTACCACAGTGATCGGTGCCAGATCTATAGCAGATTGCTCAAGTAAGTTATTTACTCTAAAAGATTAAAAGTATACTCTCTCCTCACCCACTCTTACTCACAGGAATTCCTGAATTTAATGGGAAGCTGGACTTGGAGAGGATAGATACGGCCCAGATTCAGTGACACATTTCATACAGGGCATAAACAAAAGAGGTGAAACAATGATGAACAGAAAAAGACCATTCTTGAGGCAGTAGGGTTTAGTGATGTTTCAACCTATTCTGCAGTTAGGTTGATTAGCTTTCTGAAAAATTGGTTGAAGACAACATAGACAAGCCGTGTCTATTTCCTTCATAGTCTTTGTCCACTAGACTCGGCTGCTCTATGATGGCCTATTAAGTATTTTCATTTCTCATAATTTAAGGTATAATTCCAAAATTGGGGGGGACTGCTATTGGCCAATAGAATCAGTACTAATTCTCTGATCCTGACAACTGTTATATCAGAAGTCCATGGGCACTTTGTAGCATTTTTCTTTGTCATCCTTTCTCATGTATCTTAGATGAGAACAATTTTATTTAAAAACTGAGGAGTCCTATCTCATCTTGATTTGTTCTTGCCAGACATTGCATATATTCCCTGTGGGTAATAGACCAATTTTTTTTAAACTAAGCTGACTTTTCTGACAACTAAGATGCTCATGGATTTGGATTCTGAACTACATGCCCAATTAAATCTGGTCACAGCAGGATGAGTGAGAGGAGTTACAATTTGCCTCATCTCTGTACCATTTTCCTGTTAAAATAGCCACTCTTTTCTACATATATGGGGTAAAAATATTTTAAACATACCGGTATATACCTACCATATATGCAAAGTATCCTGTTTTTCCCAGAAAAACCCCTTATTTTTACCCCCTCTTCCCAACCCCCTCCCATTTTATTAATTTCTCCGTAATATCCCTTATTTTTTTTAAAAAAATCCTGACCGGAGCCCTCACAGGTGAAGCTGCATTATGTTTTTCCTGCCACCAGAGGCCGCTGTGGCTTTTCGCTTGTGGAAGGGGAGAGAGAAAGAGAAGGTGGTGGGGGCCTTCTCTTTCATTTCCCTGCCACATGGTCATGGAGGCTTCGGTTTTGCTGCTGCTGATCAGAGCCACCATGGGACAGGAGTCTACTCTAGGTGAGCGATATTTCATATATGCAGGGGCAAATCAGCTCTTGGTCTGGGGCAGAGATTAACTCCTCAGCTGCTGGGAGGCTTGGAAACTACAGAGGTTGCTTTTTTACTTTACTAATTCCCTTCCTTAAGCTGGATCTGACATTCTCAGGTATTGGTGCTTCAATTGGTTGCAGTGAGAAACAAATAGATTGGTTAATTTGGGGGAATTAATCCCTTGCTCCTCCACCCTAATGATGGGGGTGTCTAGCCATGTGCAGGGCTACTTCATTAGAGCCAAGCTGCTTACAAGTAGTTGGTAACCCTAGGGGGCTGGTTTACTATTCTGCACTTTTCTTCCCAGGAAAAAAACATTAATTAAAAATGAGTAAAGAAGAAACAAAACAAAAGTCCCCCAAAAAGATGGGAAAAGGGTTCTTTGGCCCACACAGCTTTGTGCCCATTGAATCTACAATACCATCCAGCCATCTTATTTTTGGCCACCCCCTTCTTTTCTCCTCCACCTTTCACAGCATCAAGGCCTTCTCAAGTGAATCCTCTCTTCTCATTTGATGTCCAAAGTACTTTAGCGTCATCTTTACTATATAACCTTTAATGAGCAGTCATGGTTGATTTCTTCTAGGATCGACCTATTTCAAACACCACATTTCAAAGGCATCTATTTTTCTGCACTCAGCTTTCCTAATGGTCCAGCTCTCACACCCATACATTACCACTGGGAATACCATTGGTTTGACTATGCAATTTTTTGTTTGCAAGGTGATGCCTCTACTTTTAACTATGTTCCCCAGGTTTCTCATAGCTTGCTTCCCAAGCATCAGTCGCATTTTTATTTCATGGCTGCAATCACCATCTGCAGCAATCTTTGATCCTAAGAAAGTAAAATCTGCCAGTCATATCCAACTCTAGGGTGCAGTGCTCATCTCCATTTACAACCAAAGAGCCAGTGCTGTCTGTGTTTACAGACATTTTCATGACCATGTGGCAGGCATGACTAGAGCCCAGCAAGTCACATGGCTATATTTGGCCATGCCTACAGATTTGGCCATACCCACAGAGGGGTGTGGCCAAAATTTCCCTTATTTTCAAATCTAAAACTTGACAGGTATGATACCTACTCACATCATATCTACATTCTTCTACGTAGCTTTTGACCAGTAGGCCGCACACAGCAGTTCGGCCTCATCTTATTCTAATGTGTAGGCAATTTAGCTGTGACTGTGTCATGTTCCCTTGGATGCACCATGTGAAGGCTAGTCTACTTTTGCACCCCAATGTGACTGTGGAGAAGAAGACCAAACCTTGGACCACATTATATTTAGGTGTCCTTTACCTGCATTTGGAGGCACACTGGAGGACTTGCATAGAATCACAGATGAAGCTTTTCAATGGCTTTCAAACTTGGATTGGAACTTTAGCTAAGAACTTGAGATGGTCAATTTGGGCTTGCTGTTATATCAACATTAATGTAGATAATCATCATACGATAAATAAATAAATAAATGTCTACATTGGCCCTAAATAACTTGGCTCCTAATAATTCCACACTCTAAGTTCAGCTGAAAAATCATGGAGATTTGAATCTGTTGTTGTTGTTGTCATTATCGTTATCGTTACACTTCTATGCCGCCCAATCAACAAACGTGACTCCAGTGGCTCACAACAGTACACAATACACAATAAAATCGCAATAAAAACACTTACAGAAAATACCGATCATCCAAGTAAAAAAGTTCAAAAACGGCCACAGACAGTCTAGGGACTAGGCTGGCCGGGCTGGCCAGGGGGGTGATGTCCAGCCCCCACCCCAATGGCCAAGTCCTGGCAACAAAACAGAACAACTCTGGCCATGGCCATGGCCCGGGGTTGCAGCGGTGTTCCTGCCACCCAGAGTGGCAGTTCTTCAACCCCGGCCATGGGAATGGCCTGGGGTCGTGGCGGCACTCCTGCCGCCCGGAGTGGCGGTTCTTCAGCCCCGGCCATGGGCGTGGCACGGGGTCATGCCAGTGCTCCTGCCACCCAGAGTGGTGGCTCTTCAACCCCGGCCATGGCCGTGGCCTGGGGTTGTGGCAGCCTATTGAAGCATTTGTTTTTCAGTGCTCATGTGTAAATTGAATGCGTAATTGGTTTAAGGTTGAACAGCTCTTTCTGTATTCCTGCAAACCAAATTGGATCCTTTTTTCATCACAGCCTCGTTAACTCTGTCCCAACCTTGCCCAGGAAGATCTTGTGAGTGGAATTTTTACTGCGACTTTCATGTCAATCCCATCTAGGTTTTGGCTCTACTTTCTCTGCAGCAGAAGAAAGCGTGGCACTGCCAGCTGCTCAAGGAAATACCAACAAGGAATACAAAGTCAGCAGCCAGGCAAGAACAAAAAACGTAATTTTCTAGCACATATCAAAAGGGAAAATATTCTGTGAGCAATAATGAATAGTTGCATTGTGCTGCAGCATTATTATAATGATTTATAACAAAGAATCCTGAGTTATTTTAAAGGCTAACGTGTTTAAACTTTTATTGACAGCAATCCAGTTAATCATATGAATGGCTTAGACTCAGTAGGCAGGCATTTTAAAGTATGGGAGGCAGGTTTTAATGTGTCTAGCAGAGATAGCAGCTTGCTTCATGACTATTAATTGGCAGTCAATGGGAGGTACTGTAACATGTAACCAAAGCATAGATAAACAGTTTAATAATACATGTGTGGTGAGAAAAAAAAGTCTTTGGTGAAGGGAAGTATAAGAAAAGAATTTAGATTGTAGATAAACTCTTTTTAAATAGGAAGTTGAAATAAGAATGGCTTAGCAGAATACATAGACAAAATATTAGACAGGTAAAATTGCCCAAGCAGTAGAAGTTGGGTGGTGGTACAGACAACCTATATCCGCGGTGGTGAACCTTGGCACTCCAGCTCTTCTTGGACTTCAATTCCCAGAAACCCTGATTAGCAGGTGTACTGATTTGGGCTTGTGATAACTGAAGTCCAAAAAGACTCAGAGTGCCAAAGGTTTGCCACCATTGACCTACAGTGGTACCTCGGATAAAGTCCGATTCGGATAAAGTCCGATTTGGATTAAGTCGCGGTTTTCAAGCACACGTGATGCATCACATAAAGTCGAAAACCGCTTTAAAAAATGGACATTATCTGAGGTATTTGGTATAGGAACCTCGGATAAAGTCCATTTTTGGATGTTATCCGATGCATTACCCATTTGATTCGGATAAAGTCCAAAATTGGGTAAAGTCCAAAATTGGATAAAGCCCAAACTTGTGGAATGAAGTTTGGACTTTATCCGAGGTTCTACTGTGTATGATTTATCTATGTAGTGAGGGGAAAATCTTTTTTCTCTGTTGAACTCATGGAAGATAGCGACTTCTTCATGAATTGAAAGAACTCAGAGCAATGTATTTAACACTGACACATGGTCCACTTAAACCTTAAATTTATCCATTCAGAAATGAGTATCCTTAGTAAGTATCCATATGGCCCAGGCTCATCCAGTGGTCTTTGTAGTTATCAGGAGTTTGTCTGGTTTTCCCATTCAAGCTTAGTGCTCTAATCACTACACCACACTGGGGTACTATAGTTTTAGCAACAGTTTTGCAGGCACACTGTTGTAAGGGGAGGCTTCAGTGCATTTGTTAATTCTAAAACAGATATATTGGGTAATAAAGCTGAATTATTACCTAAGAGATTTCTTAAGCATCTTCAAACACATCAACTGCGAGATGCATGGAGATACTGAATCTGAGCAACAGATATTATGGAATGCCCAGTATGGTACAGTAGAGAGATTGGATGGATGGATGGATGGATAGCTTAATCTAGAGACCATATTTGCTTTCTTATAGATTATATCATTTCCCTTGGTAACAGGTATTCCATGAATGTTTCCTGCAACCATGTCATAACAGTGGAACTTGCAAACAAGTTGGGAGTGGGTACATTTGCATATGTACACCAGGATATGAAGGTAAATAACTTGTATGTGAGTAATGTCTAACAATTGGGGGGGGGGTTCTTTTTGCTTTGAAAAGCTCGTTTCAAATCGCCACTTGGTCGTAAATAGTAAGTGAACTCTGTACATTTAAAAATACATGTATTTTGATTTGGTTTGAATCTAAATATACACTAAAAAATTTCTTGTGAACTCTTGCATGACTTCTGGTTGAGCACTTTTGGAGTTCAGTGTGACTTTCCCCCCCATTATGGTATGAGAAATGTTGAAAAGCCTGATTTGAACCACAATTCAGATTCAAGTTTCCTGAGTTCTCGTTCTACCCCACTACTCTATCCATTACACCACAAACATCCATGAGATATATAGCAAACAAGAAAGATAAAAGCTGTAACATTTTAAATTGAATTGGGTTAGGAAAAAGTTCATGAGGAATAGCTTACAAAAAAGTAAAAATCATAGGCCACTTGAGACCGGAACAAGGACAGGCATCCATCTGATGGTGAAGTACCCCTATGCTTGCTTCTCTAGCTGTTGTAATAATTTAACCGGATTTGGAGCCTTTTGTCTCAAGCAATGGTTTTTCTCTGGGTCCAAAACCTTTTCTGTTGGCAAAAGGACAGCTTTAGTTCTAATGTACCAGTTCTTTCTAGTAAATAAGTTTGTGAATCCTCTGATCTTTTGTTTTCAGCATTATTTCTGTTTTCCTGTCTTATTATTAGAGGTGGTATACTATTAGAGAAGTCTTCTGCATTATAGTCCAATACCTTTTGTAATATCTGTATATTGACCATTACTATCTAAAATTTTCTTCAGAGGATAATCTTATTAGTTTAAGATAATATGTCAAATGTTGCACCAGTATTACAGCCTTTTATGGCACTAATATAGCTAAGAATATAATGGTGCACATTTCTATTTGGATGCAAGTCATTTAACTCAACTCCAGATAAGCAAAATGGAGGCCTATAGTTTTCATAGCATTGATTTTTTTTTATATATGGCCTTTCTACCAAACAATTATGTTTAAGTATATTTTGATTTATTTTATCTTCATTTAATGTCTTGTTTTGCACTTACTTTTTTTGACAATCTATTTTCTTTTCTGTTTTGTTGTGTTACTTTGGGCTTTATTCTAGGCTTAAAATGTGAAAAGGAGATTGATGAGTGCAAGTCATCCCCCTGTCTCAACAAAGGGATTTGCAAGGATGGCATTGCAACATTTATTTGCCAGTGTCAACCAGGTTATTCAGGTGACAAACAATGAACTAATGCATCAGATCTAGGTTGCATATTTTAAAACCATGGGTCCTACTTGCTTTATCTTTACAGTATTTTGCCTTCTGTGGCCTTTTAAAAAAACACGGTTTTAAAATTCTTAATTTTTGCAGTGTGGAGGAAGTATGATCGCATGCAGTGGTGGGATTTAGGCGGTACACCCCGGCATGCGTGTACCGGTTGCAGAAATTCTGTGCACACCGCTGCTGCCAAAAAAAGCCCCAGCTCATCGGGGCTTCCTCCGGCTGACCACTACACAGCTGCTGGGCTGTTGCTGCTGCCCCCCCCCCCCCCGGAGTTCGTGTGCTCCAGGCACCACTGTGCACTCCTTGACACCCCCAAAGGCGAGCCCGCAGGGGGGAGATGCTGGAGTGGGGCGACCGGCAGCCTCCTCTTTCCCCCTGGTGCCATCTTGGAATTACAGCTGGCTGCCCTGGGGCTCCATCAGGTGGCCCCAACTTCCCCAGCCAGCCTGGCCTGGCAAGCCCACCAGCGATTGCCCCTGCCCGCTGCCCCGCTGGCCCTACTGCCTGCTCGGCTCTCACTCTAGCCCCATGCTGGGGAAAGATTTTACTGAGATGGGTGGTCATTCACCTCTGCTCAAAGCCCATATCTTAAAGGGAAACAGCACCTCAGCAGATTCCACTTTGCTTCCCCTCACCAGGCTTCGCTCCATTCCATGGGAGAAAGCCCAAAGCACTTTGGGAGCTTGGGCAGCCTCTCCAAAGTGCTTTGGACTGTCTCCCATGGAACAGAGTGAAGCCTGGTGAGGGGAAGCGAAGGGGAATCTGCCGAGGTGCTGTTTCCCTTTAAAATATGGGCTTTGAGCAGAGGCGTGTAACCGCCCATCCCGGTAAATTTTCACTCTCCCCCCCCCCCCCTCAGGGAAGAGACCATCTGGCCATGCCCACAGAGTAGGTAGCAGAATATTTTTGAAGCCCACCACTGATCGCATGTAATGATAACAGTTTGATTCTACAAAAACAAAATTCCTAGTATAAGTGATTGTGCTTTAAATATAATGTCTAAGCATACATGTCTCAAAGCATGACCCTATAGGGCAGAGGTTTCCAACCTACTGCCTGTGGGCTGGATCAGGTGCATGATGCCATTCCAACCTGCCAGTTGCCGTCTCCCCCACACCCAGAAGTAGAAGCGGGCATGTTTACATCAGCCATAAAACACACCCACGGAAGAGCAAACATGCCCGCGGCTGATATAAACACACCCTTCTGCTTCCGGGACTGTGGCCCAGCCTGTTCAGTTGTTCTGGGGGTGTGGTCAGGCCCACAGCACAAAAAGGTTGGCCACCCCTGCTTTAGGCCAGTGGTTTCCAACATGGAGCCCCTGACCCACAGTTCCCAGAAGCCTAAGTGAGTACATTGGTTGATCAGTACTTAGGCTCCTGGGAACTGAAGTCCAAAAACCAAAGGTTGGGAAACACTGCTCTAGGTGGTCAGCATGCCTGATGGTGAGGTCATTGCTACTCTGAGAACCAGAGAAAAGAAGCCCTATGATATGGGCAATGAATGCTTGCACATAACCACAGGCCTGAGTGGAATGAAAAAGCAATAAGAATTTAGCAGAAGGAAAGAAGGGACCTCTCCACTAATATTTGGTAATTTAGTCTATGGTCAGAACATTAGGGCTGCATGGGAGTATTACCACCAAATTAGATCTGTATTTTGGGACTACAGCAAATTAGAATTCCTTTGGCAGTATGTTCATGGTTATGAGCATGCTGAAGCAATTTTTTTGCCTCATATTCTCAAACAGCAAGTCACTTTCAATTCCAGAGAGCAAACTGCTTTTCAAAAGCAACTGCGGCATGGCAGAATGATTTACTCTTCAAAAACAGGTGGAGTGGGCATAGTAGGAAAAAGTCAACTTATTGTTCTATACAGACCTTGGTAAAGATACTTGATGTTCTTAAGGCTGTACTTCACATTATTTTCAAGGGGCACATACAACTGTTTGAAATAGGGGTTTTGTTTTTTTGTGACTGGGGCAATAGAAACTGGGTGTGTTCCTCCCTTTTTTTAAAAAAACTTCAGATCTCAGAATAGAGAGTTCTGCATGCAGATTGGTGCTTTGCAGGGAAAGACTGTGATATCCTGTATCCAGTGGTGTACTGCTCCAGGTTTCCACCCGATCCCGGGAACCGGTAGAAGAAATTCCCCCAGACCACACCCACTTGGCCGGCCACGCCCACCTCCCTACCCCAGGCCATGGTGTGGCCGGCCAAGTGGGCATGGCCCACAGAGTTAGCCATGCCCACAGAGTTAGCCACACCCAGGGTGGGGGTAGCAAATTTTTTTTGCAGTGCATCACTGCCTGTACCCATGATAGGCCAGATTTGGCCCTAGTTTCCTACTGGAAAAGGAAGCTAACTCCAGTATTTTCTGAGAGTCAAGGGGCTCAGACAAGTTGTTAAAACTACCATAGCATAACTGTCACATGGTCCATTCTGAAGAATGAGCACTCAAAAGGCCAAAAACAAAAATGTGCAAGTCTTTAGGCCCTTTATACAGGGTCTCCCAAATGTTGCCATACATAGGGGAAATGCAGCTGAATGTGCCTTTATTGACAAAATATTTATTACAAAATATTTACAAAATACTGTATTCTCTATGCGTTGGCCACTTCTTTCTACACACACTCAATGTCTTCTGTCCCCAACTCATGGCAAACACGTTCCAAAATGTTTTTCCTATCTATGGCAACTTTTTGGACACCCTGTATATGTCAGTGATAGCATGATTATACATCTTCCACTGTAAGCCCATAAATACATATGCATATGATTTTAACTTTTTGTAATCATTATTGCTTAAAGGTTTAGCATGTGAAGAAGATATAAATGAATGCAATTCAGATCCATGCCTGAATAAAGCAGTCTGCATTGATGGTATTAATTCTTACCAGTGCTTGTGTATGGAAGGATTTACAGGTAAAGAATTTCTCTTTGAATTAACAGCCACCCACTTTTCTGTCACTACTGTCTTCTAGGCTTTTAGCAGTAGCTTTATAGGTATAGACATTTTGTATGAATGATTGTTAAGATATTTTAATTGGCATAGGACCGTGACGGCAAACCTTGGCACTCTAGATGTTCTTTGACTTCAATGCCCAGAACCCCCCATGAATCCACACGAATGGGTTTACTGCGATTCATCTGGCCCACACCGCCCTCGTCACTCATGGAAGCGGAAGTAAAACGCGCCCATACAGTTAAGACTCTTCCGGGTTAACCCTTCCTCTGTACGGGCGCGTTTTACTTTTGCTTCCGGGAGCGATGAGGGCAGAATGGGCTGGATGAATCGCAGTAAGCCCGTTCATGTGGATTCACAGGGTGCTTGGGCTTCTGGGAATTGAAGTCCAAGAACATCTGGAGTGCCAAGGTTCACCGTCACAGGCATAAGATCTTAAAAATTGTAGGCAAATATTTAAGTTTTCATTTAAAATAAATGCATAGCTTTTGTTATTTAAGACTGCCATAGATCCTCAACAGCATGAATGACAATGAGATGAGATGAGAAAACAGGCTACGTAGTTAAACATTAATTTAATATGCTAGTATCTACATAATTGTGCCCAAATTATTATACTGAAAGACTTTTTAGGTTTCAGCAGCAGCAGCAGCTGTTATTGTTGTTGTTCCTTCTCATGATGTGCAGTGCCTGTCTGCCACTGCAGCATATAGGACAATGAGGCTCCTCATTGCTTCTCCAGCAATAAAGTTTTATGAGGTCAGGGTACTAACTCAACGCCCAACCCTCCTTTCTCATGTTACTTTTTACAATAAGTAATTAATCTGTGGTTTCTTTTTGACCACTCAAAGAACTAGTATTAAGGTAAATTACCAGTCTTTTCTTTTTCATTTCTGAAAACATATATTTTTGACATTTATGTTGAAATCCGATTGCTTTAATATAGCCCTTGTAAAGCTAGTGATCTAACTAGCTGCTACAATTTTTTAGAAATAAAAAAAAATTCTAATCACTACACAACCACAGGTTCTGAGGCTTCCATAATATCCACTTGATCACAGGGAACCTTTTTAGGGCTGCAAGATTGAATGAATTAATTAATTTCCAAAAATTGCAAACACCTATAACACCATCCCATCTGTGGTGAATTTTTTAAAATTAAAGACATCCCCAACTCATCCTGTGGCCTGTGACAAAGAGGATTCCATTGGAGCCTCAGGACCTTTATTCTTTATTCCCCAAAAAATGCTGTGGCTAACAATGTCATCAGCCTTACATAAGACCAACAGGATTTCAGCCTTAGGTTCTTTTCTGTTCTATTCTTTTTGATATGGGAATCTAGAAATTACTCATAGAATTTCTTATTGCTTCTAAAAATATTTCCATATTCCATATAATTTTTTCAGGTACACACTGTGAGACACAAATAAATGAATGTCTTTCAAATCCCTGTTTAAACAAAGCTATATGTGAAGATCGGATTGGAAGTTTCCATTGCAAGTGTCTGCCTGGATTTACTGGTGCTCTATGTGAAAAAAATATTAATGAATGTCTCAGTAGACCTTGTAAAAATGGAGCCACATGCAAAGATGGTATCAATGGCTATAGGTATGTGTTATAATATATAAAAATGATTTATTCAGTGTTGGAGGAGATCTCATTGCATTGAATTCCATGCAGTACAATTGTAAACCCAAGCATTCTATTATTATTTTTATGAAGAGGATTGGGGGAAATGTTATCAAAGAATTTAAATGAAATGTAAATAATATATGTGTCTCTGTAAGTCTCAGATTGTTACCAGGTTCTATTGTGTGGAAGCTATGTATGCAAGCCATGTCTCAACAGGGTGACTAAGAAAGTATGGACCAGATATCACACCTGTGAACATCTTTCTAGGTGCCATGTTGAATTGCAAATTAATATAGTAATGTATGCTGTTCTATAGGCACTTGTGACCAGTGTTGCACAAGAGACAGACAGAACCACATACACACCCATCTGATCCTCAAATGCTGTTGTATAAGTGCATATAGTTACCAAATAGTCTGTGGAATACCGTGTAAGCTGATCCTGCCTATGGCTTTTGTCCAAAATAGTCATTTCATGTTCCTTGAAACATGACATTATTATTTTGCATCAAGATTTGGTGATCCCATTTTTCACAAGTGAGGTTGTTCTTCTGCCTTGATTCCTACCTTTCCCAGGTGTGTAACACAAAGGTAGCAACAGTTCCTGCTGTGACCTTCACTACCAATCATGGTTCTTTTTGAAGGCTGCAAAAGGGACTTTTTCAGTTATTCCCAGGCTTGTGCCCTTGATGTTGTTAAACTTCAACTCCCAGAAGCCCCAACCAGCAGTGGAAATGGATGAAATTTTATAGAGTTCAGTAGTATTTGGGGACCCAAAGTTGAGAATCTCTGGTCTATGCTATGAGCTCTTAGGATCTGCTTTAGATTCATTTTGGGCCCATCTCTAAGTGATTTGATTAATAGAAAACAAAATCCATAAATAAATGTTTTAAAAATTCTGACAAGATATGTCCGTAATTTTGAGTTACACTTACCACTTGATGGTTTTGCTATTGCAACATATTAGGGGCTGTGGTGGCTCAGTAGTTAAGGAGCTCACCTTGTTAGCTGGAAGGCCGGCAAATCAGCAATTTGAAACCCGGGTACTGCATGATGGACTGAGCGCCTGTATCTGTCCCAGCTCTTGGGGACATGAAAGGAGCCTCATTTGGGTGTTCCCTGAGCAGAATTTCTTCTGCAAAAAATCCTTTCAACCCAGAATAATTTCTGACACAACATTATTATTATTTTTTCAACATATTGAGGCTATCTTGAATTTTAGCTACTAATATCCTTACATAACCTATAAAATATAGAAATTCTTTTACAAAGACACAAGCAAATTGTTGTATGGACTGCAGTAAGTAACTAACTGGGTGTTTGCTTTTGGCTCACAGGTGTCACTGTGTCACTGGATATACCGGACCACAGTGTGAAGTAAATATCAATGAATGTGAATCCAATCCCTGTGTAAACCACGCAGCCTGTGTGGATGCTTTGAATTCATATATTTGTAAATGTTCTCCTGGATTTACAGGCAGTCGATGTGAAACAGGTACATAGAACTGGCATGGGGAGGGGGGGGCCGTAATTGCTCAGCAAAGTTACTGGAAAACCCTCTGCAGACATTTACTAATGCCAGATGGCTTTCATGAGCACAGTAGATTTTGCAATAGGCAATGTAGATGAGCATAATTATTAAATATGGAAGACAATCACACACAAAAGGCATATATATTTTGCATAATTTTTTGAAGTGGTAGACTGCAGTGGCTCAAGTAGCTAAGATGCTGTCACGGAAACGGAAGGTCAGCAGTTCGATTCCCAAGTACTGCAGGACGGAAAGAGCTCCCATCTTTGTCCCAGCTCCTGCCAACCTAGCAGCTTGAAAGCAAGACATTGCAAGTAGATAAATAGGGACCACTTTGGTGGGAAGGTAACAGTGTTCCGTGCGCTCCGGTGTCTAGTCATGCCTGCCACATGACCACGGAAACGTCTGCAGGAGCAGACAGTGCTGGCTCTTTGACTTGGAAACAGAGAGGAGCACTGCACCCTAGAGTCGGATACGACTGGCTTTCGAGCAAGGGAAACCTTTACCTTTACCTTTAGTCATGTTAATCCATGCAAGCATATCAGAGAGTAAACAAAAAAAAAGACAAAAACCTCTGTGGCACCTTAAAGACTAACTGCTTGAACTAGGGGACACTCGATGAAACTTTTGGGTACTAGTTCTCAAACAAATAAGAGAAAGTACTTTTTCACCCAGAGGATTACTGGTCTATGGAACTCCCTGCTAGAAGAAGTGGTGACAGCTGTCAGTCTTGACAGCTTTAGGAAAGGATTAGACAAGTTCATGGAGGACAAGGGTATCAATGGCTATAATTATGGATACTTAAGGACATCCTCCGGGTTGGAGAGATTGGCAGGATATCTCTCAATGCCATTTCCAGGGAATCCTAAGCAGGTGAAGGCATCTGCTTGGGAATACCCTGAAGGAAATGGTGAGCCACTGTGTGAGACAGAATGCTGGACTGGATGGGCTTCTGTGGCCTGTTCCAGCAAGGCTGTTCTTATGTTCTTATGTTCTTATGCTGTATTTTCATGTTAGCTTTCATGGACCAAGTCTACTTCATCAGACATAAGAGTGGATTTTCATGGTGTACATTTATACATTTGATATAGAGGCCCAGAGTAGCTGTACAAATTTGGTTGGTTCAGGAGACGTATAAGGAAAACAATACAATACTTAGAATTCTTACCTTTTCTCCGATTATAGTTTCATCTCCTAAAATTTTACAGAACCCCAAGTTTAGTTTTGGAGTTGATCCAAATACTTTTTGTTTTCGAAATGCTTCCTTCATTTCCTGCTTTGGGCTTATAAGCTATATAGGAGGTACAAAGTTAAAAATAGCTATTGTCCTTGCAGTCATACATTATATACCAGCATTTTATGGAAGCAAAATGGTGACTATCATTAACATGTGAACATGTCTCCTTGAATAAGAACTTCATTTGCCTACAAGTATACTTTTCATGTTTGCAGTACTTTGAATAAAAAGAATAAGTTATCTGCAGTTGTAAAGTACTGCGATTCATTGTAATTTCAATAGAGAAGTGATAATTAAACCTGATTAAAATTCACATGACTTAAGAACACAAATACATATGCTGATTTTAATTTAACTTAATTTAACTTAAATAACGTGTATCATTTTGTGAATTTTGCCCATGTTGTAGCTGCTTGCTTGCTTGCTTGTTACCCCTTGAGAATCCAGCAGTAGCTGTCATCAGATAAATTAAGTGACAGATGCAACACATTTTTAAATAGAGTAGTGTTCAGTTGCCAGTGAAACACAAGTAAAGAGAAAGATTTCCCAGCATGAAAGAGGCTGAATATGAACTATAAGTGGAAATGCATACCAGTAGCAATGACCGAACTGTTTATTTATCCCTGGTACTGCAGATATTAAAATTGCAGGCACTTGATATTAGGAATATAACAAATATTTTGAAAAAATATTGCTTGGGAAAAGAAATCTCATGCAACGAAATCTTGCTGTGAGGAACAAAAGAGAGATTCTCTCCATAGTGAGGAACAAAAGAGAGATTCTCTCCATAGATTTTCACTGAGACTCTCAGCCTTAGGGTAAAGTATGTTTATTATATATTTATAGACTATTTGGGGAAGAACTTCAGTAGGATGTCATCCTCACAACTACATGCATGATTCCACTAACAAAATGTGCAAAAAGTATGAGAAATCCTGCCAAAAATCCTCATTCCAATGGTGTAATTACTGGTTGGTTGATTGGCTGGCTGGCAGACAGACAGACAGACACATTTGTCAAATCAGTTATTTGGGCAGCCTACTGAACTATTAGCTTTCTTGTACTTTTTGTGATGTGTTTTTATAAGTTCAGGCTTATTTAGGTAGGGGAGTGTTAAATATCTCATTATTTGGGAGGAGTGGAGAGATTTGTATGCAAGCGCTTTTAACACAGATTAGTTAGTTGGGAGTTGTTTTCATATCATTCTCCACAACCCACTAACAAAGCAAACATAATTAGATCAGTCTGAAGACAATCATATCTCCAAGCAAGTGAAATATGTATTTCATAAGTAAACTTTTTTCCCCTATTTCATGTAGAACAGTCTTCTAGATTTAATCTGGATTTTGAAGTCTCTGGGATCTATGACTATGTTATGCTCGATAGTGTCCTCCCATCATTAAGTGAGATCACATGTGCATTTTGGATGAAGTCCTCTGACACTTCTAATTATGGAACTCCGATATCGTATGCAGTAGAAAATGGAAGTGACAATGCATTTCTGCTTACAGATTACAATGGGTATATTTATTTAGTTATATTTATTTGTTTCAAATATTTATACACCATCTTTCTCCTCAGGAGGGCCCAAGGCAGATATAGCAACAGCACAGTGTTTCTTTTTAAAGTTATTTTAGTATTTGAAGAAGGGGGCTGCTAATTCTCTACCAACGGATGTATTTTTCTGCTTATGCAACCTAACATTCTCTTGGGTAGTCAGCTTCTCTAATAATGGATGCTGCACAGCATTATCCTTTTTTAAAATAAATTTTATTAACAACTGAAGGTAAACAGCTACATACAGACATAGAAACAAACAAGAATACAATCAATATAAACATTGTACATACTAACGCATAATTAAAAAATAAAAAAGAAGGAAATGATACAACATTACTGAAAAGCACCCGTGCTGTACAAAGGAATCTGTAGCGATAGTTGGTGTCTCTTCGTTCATAATCAGCATTATCCTTTCTATCATTTTAGCCATAAACACACTTAAGTAATCCTCATTTTGAACGTCTTCTTAAACCTTTTTTACCCACCATTTTCTCCCTCTGCATTTAGTAGATCAGGGGTGCCCAAACTAGGGCCCAGGGGCGGGATCTGTATGGGCGTGCGTTACTTCCGCTTCCAGGAGTGACAAGGGCTTTGTGGGCTGGATGAATCGGCATTGGGAGCCGGATCTGCTCCCCAGGCCATAGTGACAGGCTCCCTGAACCATGTGACTGGCCCACAGCCTGAAAAGTTTGGGCACCCCTGTAGTAGACAGTACCAAGTTGCTTCCATAAGCATTGGCACTTGCCTCTGAACATCAGAAATAGAATATTATAAGGTAGCCATGCTTCCCTATGTATTACATCAGCAGGCAAGCAACCTGCTGCTTTCCAGATGTTTCATAATACAATCCTAGAAACCTCAGCCAGTACCACCAATTATAAGTTGAGGACCATGACAGGTGGAGGATACTAGGTCTGTTTGACCTGGCTTGCCTGATGTATGAATACTGACTGCTTAGATATTCTTGTTGGGCCTTACTATTTAAAAACTTCTAGGACAATATTGTGAGTAGTGAAGGTAAACAATGACAAATCTTGTATGGTGCAAAATCACTCCAGTACTCATACTCACATTTATACTCATATACTCATACTCATCTTGGTTGGAATTCTTCAAGTCTGTACAAAAACTCCAAGATGATTTACAAATAGAGTGCAGTTACTTATAATGCAGGATCTGGATCTGAACATCCAATAATGCTGAACAGAGAATGGCAACCACTTCTTTTGTCTATACTTTTGGAGAAAACCATGGTAATGGTTTATTTTCTCAAATGAAATGAAAACTTTTTGGGTGAAGGTGCTAGCTGGATCCTTGAAATTTAGATTGGCTTTGGTAATACAAATCTAAACTAGTATGCTACAGATGTGATTCAAAAATATACACAGTGTTATACAATTAATGTTACATATAATCTCATATGCCATTATTGCATATGGTTACACAGTTACTGTTACACAGATGTGATCTTGCAATTTTCTAAAAAGCAGTAAAGTCTAGGAATGTCTGCTTAGCTTTATTGTCTTTCTTATCTACATGCAAATCAATCCTTGGTCCAGTCCTCTGATTTTTACCTTGAAATCAGACCCTTAAGATGGTATTAATGTTGTGCTGGGGAACAAAGAAAAAGCCTCATGAAAGATTGTGGTATTTTTTAACCACAATCAGGCATACCCTGGGCAACAGCAACCTTGTGCTGGCTAACCTATCTCACACTAGGTCAGGCAAAAGGAATTGCAGTAGTGAATCCATCAAAAGGTGGCTTCATTTTGGCAGTTTTCACATCTGGCCTAGACACAGAAGAAGGAAGAAGAAGAGGAAGGAGGAGGATGTGCCAACTCAGAAGGGGGTTTCTTTCCTATCAAGCACAGCTGGTTTGTTTCATGTGAGGCAATTTGAACCAGTGTTGTATTAGGATAGAAAATCAGCATGTTCATTTAAGTGGTTTATTTAAACTATTATAAATGCTGGGGAATAACTCAGTCTCCATCTTCCCCTCTTTTCCCTTGCTCCTCTTTTTTGTTCCAACTAATGTAGTTGGGTTCTTTATGTGAATGGGAAGGAGAGCATTACAGATTGCCCTTCTGTGAATGATGGCAGTTGGCATCATATTGCCGTCACTTGGACAAGCACTGATGGTGCATGGAGAGTATATATTGATGGGAAATCATCTGATGGAGGAAATGGCTTGTCTGTAGGATCAGTAATTCCTGGTATGACTTCTTTCACATTTCTTCAGCTATCTTTCCTGTTGTTGTTGTTATTAAGGAAAAGTCATTTCAACAGAGCCATAAAGTATAGGACCGGGTGCAATTATCTTTTCCATTTCTTTATATATATATATATATATATATATATATATATATATATATATATATATATATATATATATATATATATAGTGCCTATGATAAATTACATAATTAAAAATAAAGACATCGATTTCTGTATATAAATGGATATCAAGTATAGCTCAGTGTTGTCTGCTCTAACAATGAGTAAGCATCCTATAACAAAAATCATGCCTTCTGTACTTATGTGAAGTTCCTTATTTTGTATTTAACACCATTTCTGATGCGGTATAATGTGATTGAAAGGAAGACTGTCTGCAGCCTACAGTTATCCAGGATTTGACCATAGCTGTCAAGTTTTGGATTTGAAAATAAGGGAAATTTCCTGAACAAAATGAGAAACTTGACAGCTATGCTTATCCTGTGCAGCCCTCCAGTGGCAGCATTAGGGCATTGCAGGCGCACCCCCCAATAAAGGACTCAGACACTGGTAAAAGTGGATAACGGCATTGGGCCACATTTATTGATTCATGCCCTAGTCCGAATTATAAATTTCTATTGGTATTCAACCAATTATAATTCTTAAGGCAAGCAGGCCGAAGTAACACTGGTAAGGTTCCACCCAAAATTGCCAACGGCAATTGGTTACAATGTATCCATTTGTATCAATTTGTTTGTTGACAACAAACAAATTGTTGACCGTAGTCAATAATCTAACTACTGACCCCACCCTCTGACGCGTATCCGTAAAATAACGGGGTGATGCATGCTGTCTAGCTCGTGCCATCACCCCATTGCCTGGTTCATCGTTGACCGGACAACATTAACCAACTTGTGCCTGTCTAGTGTTGTCCAGTCAATTGCGAACCTGCCGGATACCTGTGGGTCATAAATGTTTACCTTACCAGTGCTACCCGCCACACGGGGAGGCTTCAACAAAGGCTCACCCCCCCCCCCCAGACCGTCAGCTTGGTCAACAGGCCTACTCGCCAATCTCCCAACAAGAGGTCCATACCTCCCGGCGACAGATGGACCCCATCCCCTGTGTAAAGCTCATAATTTTGGAGACTGATGGTGGGGTATCGTATGACGTGCCCCCAACCCTTGTCCAGAAAGAACCGGGCAATAGCCCTGTTCACCGAGCGCCGAGCCCGATCAAGGGCCTGGAGGTTAAACCCTCCCCTGTAAGCGTGCCGCGGTATCATGTCCGACCAAAGTAGGGTTGTGGCAGGCCACACATAATGCAAGTAGGCCAGGTCACCGCAAATCGCATGCTTCAGCGATAGGCCCGTGACCTGTCCCAAATCATTACCCCCAATGTGTATCATCAGGACATCAGGTGGGTCAGCATCCCTGATGGAGAAAAGGAATGGCAACAGTTCCCGCCACAACATTCCACGCTTACCGTACCACCTGAGACTTGCGGATGCACCCAGTCCCAGTCGGGGTCCCCACTCTGTCGCCGCAGCAAACTGTGCTGCCCTGCGCACATAGCTGTGGCCCACCAGCCATACTGTCACCGGTGTAAGACGACACCCAGGGTCTGTCAAGGAAAAAAGGATACAGGGCAGTGACTTAACTGGTACTCACTGTTGAAGAGGGCGAACATACAACTGAAAACATCGTGATCCCCACCTTCCCATGTTGCGTATTTCAGCCCCAGAGTACCCAAACGCCGCTGCGGTGGAAGCCGCCCCTATCCTAAATGAATGGGTGCCGTAGCGAGCCCCAGGGAGGCCAACACTGGCTAGTGCCTTACCGGTCACCTTCCAAAATTGAAATTTAGTAAGGGGAGACCCATCTTGGTGACAGAAAAACGGGCCAGGGTGCATACCACGTAGTGCAAGGAACTCCTGTAGGGCACCAACCGGACAGATGTCTGCCATGGAACATCGTAGCAGTCTTACACCACTGCCTACACCGTGCTGATCAACCTTAGAGGAGCGTATCCTCAGCTGAGCCCAATCATTGGAGACATAGACATTTTCAAGTTCCAGTGCCCTACGACTCGCATCCGCCTTAGACAGTAGCACCAGCTCACTGATGCGGAGTGCTCCAAAAAAGGCCACCGTAGTAGCCGCGTGAAACAGGGTTGCCTCATACCTGTCGAAACACAGGTCATGCCAACCCCGTGCAAGGTGGGTAAGTACCCCTGGAGAAATCGGGTGGCGGTCGTCCGGGCTGCGCCCACGTTCCCGCACCCACCCTTCCAAAACATGTCTTATGCGAAAATCATTTGTGCTGTCAGCAAAACCACCCACCTTGGCCATGAATGCCAGCGCTGACAGCCTGGATGCTATGGTGCGGGGGGCTAAGCCCTGGGCATGTAAGTAAACCATAAATTGGAGGACGTGAGCCACTGGGATGGGCCAACTTTCAGGCAGCCTTGATTGGGCACAAAAGGCCCTGAATGAACTGAATGCATGGTAATATGCCTTACGCGTGCGGGGGGCGAGCGACATGCCGATCGCCCGGTTCACCTCTCCTTGCCAAGCGTCCATATCTCGTCCGGGAGCGGCGAGGGAAATTCCTCTGCGTCCGGGGCCAAGGCACGGAACCGGGGGATCTGCAGGTGGGACAAAGCGTCAGCAATATCATTATTAATACCTGGAACATGTCTGGCCCTAAAAAGCACATTGAGGCATAGGCTGCGCAACACAAACTGGCGAACCAGTTCATAACCCTGGGAGATTTTGACGTCTGTGAGTTGACAATGTGGACAACTGCCGCATTGTCACACCAGAAATGGACGACCGAATTGGCCCACTCCTCGCCCCATAGCATCAAAGCTCCCAGAATGGGGAAAAATTCCAGGTACGTGAGATCGCGCAAACGATCCATGCCCCACCAGGCTGGCGGCCACCTGCCGTAGGCCCACTTCCCTTCGAAGTAAATCCCATAACCCAGGGACCCTGATGCATCCGACTGAACCTGAAAACGAGGGGAAACCAAAAGGTCGGACCTCCAAAATGACACCCCGTTGAATTCCCTCAGGAACTGGAGCCAGATGAGCATATCAGCCCTCATGCCCTTGTTCAGTCGGACCCTGTGGTGGGGCCTGGCCAAGCCAGTCATGGCGTCGCACAAGCGTCGAGCAAATGCTCTGCCAGGTGCGACGACCCTGCAAGCGAAATTGAGGTGACCATGTAACACCTGGAGCTCCCGAAGGGACACCTTGCGTTTTGCCAGCAAGTCCAAAATGAGTGCAACGATCCGTGAAACCTTATCAACAGGTAACCTGGATGCTTGCACAACCCCCAGGAATGTGAGCTTGGTTGAAGGGCCCTCGGTCTTTTCGGGCGCTAAAGGGACACCGAGTTCCTTCATTAGCGTCTGAAATGTATTTAGGAGACGCGTGCACGTGTCCCAGCCCCGTTCACCCCCGAATAAGAAATCGTCGAGGTAGTGGGCTACAGACCGGGACCCTGACCTGCAAACAAAGGCCCATTGCAGGAAGGTGCTAAAGCGCTCAAATGCCGAGCATGAAATGGAGCAGCCAAAAGGCATGGCCTTGTCGAAATAAAATTCACCCCGGAACTTGAAACCCAGCAACTCAAAGTCGCCCGGGTGCACTGGCAGGAGACGGAACGCGGACTTAATGTCGCACTTAGCCAGTAGTGCACCCGGGCCACATGAGCGCACCATGCGCAGGGCCTGGTCAAAAGATGTATACCTGACCGAACAAAGGTCGTCAGGGATAGCATCGTTGACCGAACGGCCAGCCGGGTAAGACAAGTGGTGTATCAAACGGAACTCCCCCGGTGACTTCTTGGGCACTAACCCCAACGGGGAAACCTTGAGATTGGGAAATGGTGGGACAGGGAAAGGGCCAGCAACCCTGCCAGCAGCAACCTCCTTAGCAATGCTCATGGCAGCCACCTCCTCCCTTCCCCTGAGTGATAACAGGTTGGGTGCATCCTGAGGGGACCTGTCCCCTGTGAAAGGAATGTGAAACCCCTGCTGGAAACCCTCAAGCAGGTAAGCTGCGTCTGCCCTCCTCGGGTACATCGCGAGCCAACGCTCCAGTATATCCACATTAATTGGGGAGGGGGCCTTTTGCTTGACCAGCTCCCTCCGTGGCAGTTCTGCCCGCTCCCTGTCCACCTCTACCTCTGCCCCGCAGTCCGCCTGCCCTAGGACACGCCGCGGCGGCATGGGGGCCAGCACAAGAGGGACACTCGTGCCTGTACCGGCACTGCTTCCTGTTGCACGCACCATTGGCCGAGAAGCTCCAACACAGCAGGCGGGCTGGAACCTCCTGCCCCGCCACCTGGCAGGGTGCCTGGGCTGGAGCAGCTCGCTGGACCGCATGTCCACAATGGTACCTCTCCCCTGGCGCAGGGCGCGTGGGGGTCATGTACAGAAGCCACAGCTTCTGGCAGGGCTCATCCCACCTCATCTCTGGGTGTAGGGGCACTCTCATACGGAATTCCTCGTCGTAAGCCAACCACGACGGGCCAGGGAAATCAACCGTCGGCCGGTATATGTTGTCCAAATACTGGACCATCGGAATTGCCAGGTCAGGCCGGGCCCTGAAGTACACCGCCATGTATATAAGGTACGCAGGTAACCAGTTGGCCCACGTGCGTGGCGGCTTACGTCGACGAGACTGCTCCTTGTCCTTCTCGTCCTGCCCCTCCCTCTCCTCTTTGGTGGGTTCTCTATTCAAGAGGGAGAAAATGTCCACATACTCCCCCCGCCAGATCTTTTCCTTGGTGGCCTGGGCCAGGTGATCCCCGAGGGGTAAAGAATAACCTGCTGTCGGCAAGGCCGACACCGGCACATTGACAGTGCTGGGCACCATGAAAGGAGCCTGGACCAGCCCCGCCACCCCCAGTAAGTTCCCTGCAGGACAGGGTGCCCCGCCCCAAGAGGGGCCTTGTAGTGCCGAAGCCGTTCCCGGATGGGCCGGTGGCGCCTGACCCGCCGCCCCAGCCAGGCGAGGCCACGGCCACTGTAAACCTCCCCCCATTGTGGGCTGTGGTGTGGGTGCACTAGCTTGGACCGTATACTCACAAGTTGCACCCCCATGGGCCGCCCCCACCGGGGGTTCCGGCCCACTCTGGGCGTCGGAGCTCGCAACCGCAACCGAGCTCGTAGATGGGGCCTGACCACTACCTGCTGGCGGCATCTGCTGCGTGGGGAGCTGCGAGGCCACAGCTGGCGCCGACCTACTTGCCACAGGCAGCTCAACCCGTTCGGCTGCCTGCCGAGGACCGGCAGATGCTGAGTTGACCTGTAAACCAAAAGGTGCCCCGGATGGATTAACTATCCCTAAAGATGCCTCCAGGGCCGCTACGCGGGCCAGGAGGGCATCAACGTTTACATAGCCCCCAACGCTAATGGGGGGCAAAGGGCCGGCCGGCCCACCGGTCACTGGCGCCGGGCCAGGTCTCTGGACCCCGGGGCCCGAATACGGCCATGCCCCAACCACCGGCCCCGGAGGGGCCGGGGGCATGCCCTGCCAGGGAAGGGAACCCAGCCAACCCCCTTGGTTAAAGCCCACCGCTGAAAGCTGCATGCCAAGGCCCGAAGGCCCGGCCTGGTTATGCGCCAGGCCCGGGCCGGTGGCCGCTAATTGCAGGCCGGGGGCCGCAGCCTCTGCAGGGCCGGTCTGAGGCTGCCCAGCCTCAGGCCAGGGAGCAATCGACCCCATCCCGCCGGTCCCGGTGGGTGCCCACGGAAAGGGGGCCTGCTGAGGGGGCGCAGTCGCGGTCCTCCGACCCGGCTGGCGCCTCCTTGAAGGGCGAACTGCGTTCGCCATCGCCTTCTTTTTGGAAGGCATTGCCGCAAATCGTCGGGAAGCCGAAGAAAAGAAGCGAAGAAGAAACCGCTGCCCAAAAGAGGCTTCCCGGCTAAAGGGAAGAGCGACGGAGCGATTGGGGAAAAACTTCTCCTCTCCGTCGCTTCGCAAAATGGCAGCGCGGCTGCCTCGTGGCCACCCCTTTTAAAGGGTGCTGGCCACGCCCCCCTAACTACACGGATGTCCAAGTCCAGTGGGGGGGCGCAAAGAGCGCGCCGGCCATTTTGGCGCCGCGCTTGCATTGCAGACTGACTGATACGGGCTGCCGCTGGGAAAGAGGGTAAAATACAGGAGGTTCCCAGCCAATATGGGACACTTGACCACTATGGATTTGACTACAATGTGAGACAGACAGATGGCTTACATTAAACAAATAGCAATGACACTTATCTACCACCCCACAGCGCTTAGTGCACTCTCTGGGCAGTTCACAAGTTAACGAGCATTCTGCCCCCATCATGATGGAAATCCAACATTTATGTTTTCAAATATTTTTGATACTTTTAAAGGGAAAATATGATCACTACAAAGGACAGAAGTCACAATTTCTATGCAAATACATCACTTTTCTTAAGAGTTGTCATTTTTTAATCTTACCAATTAGCCCTTTCTGGTTTGAGTCATAACTTACCTTTGCATCAAAAGCAAAGCAAAGGAATCAAACTTAATATACTGCCCCATAGCACTTAGTGCACTCTCTGGGCAGTTCACAAGTTAATTAGCAACATGCTGGGTACTCATTTTACTGACCTCAGAAGGATGGAAGGCTGAATCAACCTTGATCCGTGGTCAGGATCGAACTCACCACCTTTTGGTTGCAGGACAGCAGTTTAACCACTGCACCACCAGGGCTCCTCATGAGAGCGCATTCCACATGACCTGGTTCTAGGCCATCCCAATCATGTATGAAAAAAGGATGCACATGGGATTGGCATTACAAAATGACCTCACGCTACTACTGTCTACTCTGTAGCTATACAAGAACTGGTTTCTATGCTGCTAAGTAAATCAAATTGCATAAAAAATTATCTGGTCACTGCAAATTGCGGAGAGAACCTACCACAAATACTGATCACTATCTCATCAATATTGCAGCCCATTTAATTTTTCCTATGTAATTTATTGGCTGAATATTTGAGACCCAGATCCAAATCTACTTGCATTGCAGCTCTTTATTTTCATATCCCTGCCACACTTACTCTACAGCCCTGTCTAATTGAGAGAAGATGCTAACAGAATAATGGTGAGCTGCAGGACAGTGAAGAAAACTTAGGTGTTGATCAGTCAAGTGCAGTAGTTTCTTCTCATACTAGTCTTCTTATATTGAGTCCTTCATTAATAGGCGGAGGTGCATTAGTGCTTGGACAGGAGCAGGACCGAAGAGGAGATGGATTTAATCCAGCAGAGTCTTTTGTTGGTTCAATTAGCCAGCTCAACATTTGGGGTTATGTTTTGTCCTCTGAGCAGGTAAATATATGTTTTGAAGAAGTGTTCTATTATATTAGTTGACCAATGGCTGTTTTATTGATCATGTGCAGGGCTGGCATCAGAAATTTCCAGGCCCGGTACGCCAGGGTCCCACACACATTTTGGCCACACCCCTCTGGTTTTCTGCACATGCATTGTTTGTTTGTGCATGCGCACATCAATGGTTTCCCAGCGCCACCACACACCCGTGGTTTTCTGCGCATGCATCATTTGTTTGTGCATGTGCACATTAGTGGTTTCCCGGCAGCGCCGGGCCCCCATCATCTCCGGGCCCGGGACGGGAGTCCTGATGGTCCCCCCAAGATGGCGGCCCTGATCATGTGTACCAGCAGCCTTTTTATTCTTCGAACTATTTGAGTAGCATACATATAGAGCTACATACAGATAAATTAGAAGGTGAAGGTTTATGAATACACTTCATGGGTGCAACATACAAGCGTTCAATTTGAAACTGAAAAGAGATAGTGATAGGATCTTTCAATTCTTTTTCTAATGCCCTTGTCTCCCAGTTCAAACATTCTGCTCACAAATGTAGTGTTCACCTTCATGGCAGAATATACATACTTTGCAATCAATTTTTATTATGGTCCAAGACCAGCATAGTACAGCAAAATGAACAGAAGTTTAAATTAAGGTACTTAAAATATAATATGTTTTAAAAGGAGTGTTTCTGCTCAGAGTTAAGGAGTAGTAAAATTACTATTTAAGATTAATAATGTTACAACTATTACTAAGGCTATGAAGTAGCATTTGCACTTTATTTAGCTGAAAGGCCTGCCAGGATTGTTCTTCGATCTTACACACTGTGGCGCAAAACCTGGCAGTGTTGTGGGTGAAGGTGGGTGTATAGCAGCCAGTGTGTGTAAGTGCTGTCTAGCTGGCCAAGATACTTGCAGAGGAGCAGAGATATGAACTTGTTCTGAATGTCTCTATTAAAAGGGCAGATGCAGAGACTGTGTTCTATGGTTTCAATTTCTCCAAGTGTCACAGGGGCATTGTCTCTCTGACATCTGTGTCACCTGCACAAGAATATACTTTGCAACTATCTAAATCTACCCTTCTGACATGAAGAGGGACTAGGTGATGAAAAGGCTTCACCACATGAGAAGGCTTCACCACAAATCAACACATTAGTTGATTTTATTGTTGTTCAGTCACACAGTAGATTCCGACTCTTTGCGACTCCATGGACAATTGCCCTCCAGGCACCTCTATCCTTTACCATCCTCCTCATCCCACCCAGCCCTGTACCTACTGCATCCACAACGCCATCTAGCCATCTCATCCTTGGCTGTCCCCTTCTTCTTTTGCCCTCCACCTTGCCCAGCATAAAGGCCTTCTCAAGTGAATCCTCCTTTCTCATTTGATGTCCAAAATACTTCAGCTTCATCTTTGTTATTTGTCCTTAGGAGCAGTCAGGGCTAATCTCTTCTAATATTGACCTATTTGTTCTCCTCGCTGTCCAGGGGACTCTCAAAACTCTCCTCCAACACCACATCTCAAAGGCGTCTATTCTTCTGCGCGCAGCCTTTCTAATGGTCCAGCTCTCACAACCGTACATTCCCACCGGGAATACCCTTGCTTTGACTATGCGGACTTTTGTTTGCAGTGAGATGTCTATACTTTTAACTATGTTCCCCAGGTTTCTCATAGCTTGCCTCCCAAGAATCAGTCTCCTTTTCATTTCATGAATCAGTCTCCTTTTTATTTCATGACTGCAATCCCTATCTGCAGTTATCTTTGCTCCTAGGAAAGTACAATCTGTCACTGCTTCTACTTCTTCCCCATCTATTCTCCAGGGACTGATAGGGCCTGTTGCCATTATTTTGGTTTTCTTGATTTTGAGTCTCAAACCAGCTTTTGCACTCTCCTCTTTAACCTAATCAGGAGCTTCTTTAGGTCATCCTCACTTTCTGCCATTAAGGTGGTATCATCTGCATATCTCAAATTGTTGATGTTTCTCCCCGCAATTTTGATCCCATATTGTGATTCCTCCATCCCTGCATTTCGCATTATGTGCTCTGTGTATAAGTTGAACAAGCAGGGTAACAAAATGCAGCCTTTTCTTACTCCTTTTCCTATTCCAAACCACTCCGTCATTCCATACTCTCTCCTAACTGTTGCTTCTTGATTCATGTACAGATTTCTCATGAGGCATATAAGGTGTTCTGGTATTCCCATCTCCCTAATCACTTGCCACATCTTGTTGTGGTCCACACAGTCAAAGGCCTTGGTGTAGTCAATGAAACAGAAGTAGACTTGTTTCTGATATTCCTTTGTTTTCTCCATGACCCAACATATGTTGGCAATGTGGTCTCTAGTCCCGCTTCCTCTTCTGAAACCAGCCTGCACCTCTGGTAGTTCTCTCTCTACATGCTGCAACAGTCTGTCCTGTATTAGCTTGAGCATCACCTTGCTAGCTTGTGGGATGAGCGCAATTGTTCAATAAGCAATTGTTCAATAATTTGAACATTCTTTGACATTACCCTTTTGGGGGATTGGAATGTACTGTATACCGATCTTTTCCAATCCTGTGGCCACTGTTTCATTTTCCAGATCTGCTAGCATATAGCATGCAATAGTTTGACTCCATCATCTTTTAGGGCTTTGAAAAATTCAACTGGGATGCCATTATCTCCACTGGCTTTGTTGTTTGCAGTGCTTTTTAGGGCCTTACTTTACTCTCTAGGATGTCTGGTTCAAGTTCAAATTCCCCATCATTTTTATTTTCAGGGGTGTTAAATATTCACAGTATGATCATTCCAAAGTTTTCTTGCCTTCCCACCTTAACCAACTGTGTCTTCATTATGTAAACTCCTTCCATTATTTCTTGGGGTGGGTGGGGGAGTCAGATCATGTGGTCCAGGTTGCATGCAACCATTCCTAAAAGAAGCATGGCAAAAAACAATATACCTTATTGCTTTTATTGCTCCTTTAAAAAAATACTTGAACCATTAAAATGTGATAAACATGGTAAAAATATAATGTAAGATGTAAAATTATTCATATGTTTATCTAAATGCTTCTTGTATAGATTGAAAACATATGGTTCATATATTTTCAAGCTATACATTTTCAAAATTGGTTTTCTGTTTAACAAAATAGCAAAATATTGTCAGATAATTCTATCATAGCTAAACCCCTATATTTTATTTATAGCGTTTTGCAAGTTGTAGTAGAAGGTGTGAATCTGTTATTGTTCCTATTTTGACAATAGCAAGAGTGGCTTTCCTCAACTTTGGAAGAATATAACTCTACCACAATATACTAACTGGATAAAAGACAAGAGTTTGCCCCGTTATTAAATTAATCGATTTTGAAGTTGTGAGAGAGAGGAAAAGCAACCATTTTCATACATATGAGCTTTATATTTAAAGTTTTTGATTTAGAAAGTTCAGATAAGTGTAGTATTTTTCATGTGTTTTACTTTTTAAAAATAAAGCATAATTGAAATCATCAAAAAATCACATTGTTGGTAGATATGCTTTTAGAGTCAAACTTATACTGAATCAGCCTGGAGGAAGAGCAGTGCTGATGAACTGCAACTATTCTGCCTTTATTTTTGGTTGGTGATTAGACAATCAACCACTTTTAGAGAAAAACACTCTAATTTCTGATTGATGTCTACCAGAATCAATGACTACAATTTTATCCATCAAATATTTCCAAATTATTTTTAAGATTTGGAACTAACACTGGGGAGTCTGAAGGGGGAAATAAACAATAAAATATTATGTTTATTGTTTTGTTGCCTTGTTTTCCAATACATTTGTATACTACTCATTTGTAGACCTGTAGACCTGTATCTAACCATCTCTTTTGAACTATAAGGTGAAGTCCTTGGCTACTTCATGTCCAGAAGAACTCCAAAGAGGCAACATATTGGCCTGGCCAGATTTTCTTCCTGGAATTGTTGGAAGAGTGAAGATAGATTCTAACAGCATATTTTGTGCTGGTAAGAACTTATACCTGCTATAGCAAGTGCTGTGGTTTTCAAGCTGTATTCAGTAAGATGCTAGCATACAAGCTTTATGGAGAAAATCCGTAATGAATGTCAAACGTACAGTATCTGTAAGTAAACACTGTAACTATTACTGATATACTACTGCAATGCTTATCTTCTGCAACAAAAGTAAGTCTCAGTATTTTGTCAGTTGTAAGGGGTGTTGTTGGTCAGCATTCCACATGCATATAGGAGAACTAACCCACACAGAGGAATGAAGAAGAGATAAAATCATAATGTCGAGAAGACATATTAACAAATTTAAATGTAGTAGTGCCAGTTTCTTCAATTCTATTTCTGTCTGATTTCCGTGGCCAAAAATATCTCCTTCTTTAAATGCCATATCCAATTCTGAATATTGGCTATCCTCATGTTGATCAGCCATGAAGATTGTCCTGGGAGCAATTTGCCTATCACATCGCAGCATATCATCCATACCACTGATCCAGTTCCATGAGTCACTTTCTGGTCCTGAGCCCTTTTGGCACACAAAGTCCTCATCAGCCCCACAACAGTATTGATGAAGCTGCTGGTCTCCATCAAGATGGATTCAAGTGGGATTTAATCCATTTGGGAACCATCACCCTTCATTGTGGACTTCGCCACCCAAGGTCATTAGTCCTCAGGGTTGTCGGGGTTAGTTAACTGCTGCCTGATGATCAGCATTGAGTTGCTGGCAGTATGGTCAGTAAAGGATTGTTCTTAGAAGATATTACTATAGAAGGATAACCTGGAAAAATATCAGGCATTAAATAATCAATAAGTCATTTAGTACCTGTTTGGCTTTACCTTTTTTTCAGTTTGAACACCCTGAATAAATTGGCTGTAGTGCTCAGTGGCCCCATGACAAATAAGTGAACCTAAACCACTTGAAAATCACTGATCCACTGTGTGTATTGGCACTTCCTATGTGGCATTATGATGATGATATGATTATCCCCACTAACTTAAATACATTTAATCATTTAGTGCCTGGAACATTTAGTTTTCATTCTTCAGATTCCAGCATTGTGTAATAAATATTCATTGGGACCTCAAGCAAATATTTATGGCTTCCTGGATTCAGATGTTGAAAGAATGAATCTTAGGGTTGTGTCAAATGGGAGAGAATTCCAGTCAGTTATTGGAACAGCAAGATAAATTGCACTTGGCTTCTTGCTCTTGGCTCCTTCTTCTGTATCTTTATTTTTCTTTTTTACTTGTACAATTATTTCAAGTTTATATGATCTAGAGAAACATATTTATCACCCTTTCCCAGGTCACTTTGTGTAATATGAAATGTATGAGTAAAGCCTAAGACATTAATTTTGTTTGTCTGGAAACATTTGCAAATATGTCATGCTCAGTGTTCATAAATTGTATGCTTCTACATCTGTGCATCATAGAAGCTACCTTGATGAAATGTAAACCACACAGGAACTCAACAAAACAATGATGATCTGGCACTATTGTTATGAACCACAACTGCTAGAGAGGAATGATATGAAATTCTTGTTATACTGTACAGCCATTTGGGATGCCCAGAGCATTTTTTTTTTAATTCTTTAACTATACTCTTCTAAACTGTTTTGCATTTGTTTATTTCTCTTCTCCTAGATTGCCCACCCTTACAAGGCTCCATATATCACCTGAGAACGTCATCAGCTGATTTAAAGGCAGGATCAAAAGTGTCTCTCTCCTGTGATCCGGGTTATCATATAGTGGGGAATGCTGTCCTGCACTGTCTAAATTTAGGGCAATGGCTACAACCTCTTCCACACTGTGAAAGTAAGTGAGTGTACATCCTTATAAATGTTAGAAGTGTTCGTCTGAAGCTCTTAGGCCTGATTGGCCTAAAACAATAATATTACTGGTCCAAATCCTGTTGCTTAGTGCAGTAAATTACACTAGAGTAGGTGCATTGAATGAACAGAGACTTGATAAGTCAACTCCCCTGTAATTTCCATTGATACAAATGGGTCTGCGTTGTGACTTACTATGCTAAAATTAAGTCTCGGTTAGAAAAAGCCTATTTGAATCAATGGAACCTATGTAGAAGTATACTAGTGGGCCTAGTATAGTGCAGTTAGATACACTAAGCAACATTGTTTCGGCCAATCTATACCTATAAAATGGTGTGTTAACCGTTGGAATGTGACAAAGGATGTTGCATCAGGCCCCACTAGCCCGTAATGGGCCTCCGTTCACTCGCCCGAACCCGGTTCGCAGGTAACTGTCAGGTTGAAATTTTCGCCCGGGGGGCAGGAGCCCCCCGGACGCAAACAAAAAAAGGGAACTTCAATTCCCAACATTCCTGGCGCTGCGCCGCACCAGAGCCAATCAGGCTGAGCAGTGCAGCAAAAGGAACGTTCGGAAACGCGCCACGGCCAATCAAAAAAAAGCCACAAGGGAAAAACCGCTGCAGTAAGCAAAAACACGCAGCCAAAACTACAAGCCCCAGCAATCCTGTGCACCATTAGCGCGCAGAACGCTGAGGCGGCCAGCGCGCAAAAAATAAAAGTTACCCAAAAAAACGCCGCTGCCATTCTTCCTCACGGGCCAGCCAGCATGGCCCATGGGGAAAAAAAATAAACCACACACACACACACCCCGCCGCTGCTGCCCTTCCGTTCGTACCTGTATAGGAATACATTGCCTACTCTGTTTTACAAGTTGGGTCTGCTGCCATATTAACAGCAAAATTGATTCTTAGAGCAATTACTGGAAAGAGTAAGATAAAGGTCTTCCTTCCTCGAAAGCCACTCGTATCTGACTCTTGGGTTCAGTACTCATCTCTGTTTACAGCCGCAGAGCCAGCGCTCTCTGCACCTGCAGATGTTTCTGTGGACCTGTGGCAGGCATGACACAACACCGGAATGGTTTACCTTCCCATTGAAGTGACACCTATTTATCTACTTGCAATTTCTTGCTTTCGAACTGCTAGGTTTGCAAGAGCTGGGACAGAGACGGAAGCTCATTCCGCCGTGCACGATTTCATTTTTTGTTCTTGCATTTGATGAGACCCACTCCGCCATGCAGCACTCGGGTCTTGAACTGCTGACCTGCCAACCTTCCAGTTGTTAAGTTCAGTGTCTTAACCACTTGAGCCACCACAGTCCCCTGTTGCGCTTACCCAGTCTATTTTCTCCATCTCTTCTCGAAGGAGATTGGGTTTTTTGGTGGCTTTCATCTTACTTTCTCATCAAATACGATTTTACCACAAATAAGATGATGGTCACTTCCTGTGTTAAAGGGGATAATGACTGAAACCTCATGTAGTATGTGTCTTCTATTAACTATAATATAGTTGATTTCATGTTTTGTTCTTGCAGTTGGTGAGACCCACTTCGACATGCAGCACTTGGGTCTCAAACTGCTGGTCATGCAGTCATCAAGTTCATTGTCTTAACCACTAAGCCACCACAGTCCTTCTTAAGTGTCTAAAATCTATATCTATAAAGCCAAGGGGTACGTTAGTGTGTCCTGCATACGTTCATACCCCTTGCAACCCACCCCCCTGAAACCCCAGTGAGACCTGCCTTGCCCATACCGTCCCAGAAAGAAGGGGGTCCAGATGTTGTGTGTGGGGAGCTAGCCCAACCGGACAAGATTGCCACAATGGCGATGGTGCACCTACATCACAACCAGGTGCCCAGGCGTGCCTGTAGATGCAGCTGGGCGAGGCACCGCCATAGGCGCAGTCTCTGCCCTGCCACCAGATCAAGCCTCCGCCATGCTGCATGAAGACAGGGCCGGGCAACGCAGTGCTGTAGGCGCAGCCTCTGCCCTGCCGCCTCTGCCCTTCTGCCCCCTGCCACACCACCTGATGATGCAGCTGGGTGAGGCACCACTGTAGGCACAGCCTCTGCCCTGCCATTGCCCCACTAAACCTCCGCCGCACAGCCTGAATACAGAGCTGGATGAGGTGGCACCATAGGCGCTGCCTCTGCCCTGCCTCACCTCTAAGCCTCCACCTCCCTGCCTGAAAACGCAGCCATGGCCAGTCATCCGGCCACCCTACCCCCTGAGGAAATGGTCATGTGGACCCCTTGCCCCTCCCCCCATAGACCCCTCATGCCCAGGTAGGACCGCTCCATGAGGGAGGCCTCCAACACCCACACCCACCCTCCACCTGGGCACAGCCAGGCACAGAATGCTAGTATTTTATACAATATGCTGTATCAGGTTAGAAATAAGATATACATAGTAGCTTTGTTTTTCTGTGGAAATTATAATATGGGGCATCTAGCTCAAAATTAAAGCTATGGAAGCACGCTGAAATAGATTGTGCTAGAATATAATTTTCAGGATGGCAGCTGTTCTTTTCCCTTTCTCTACTTCTTATTCCTCTCTTTGGAAATCATTTTGGGAAGAAGATTGCAATGGGTATTGGTTAAATGGAAAATACAGTTCCAGAAGTTAAAGGAAAAAAATCTGTTGTACTTCTTTCTCTAGCCTACAGATCAAAATCATTGCCTTCCAGTACAACACAAATGAAAACAGCTGGAATTAATCTTCAGAAGTTAAGGTTTAGGCTCATAACCACTATATCCAAAAGAGATTAAACAAATGATTTAGATCACCTGAAATGTTTTCTTCCTTTTCCTGAGTATAGGGATTAGCTGTGGAATGCCTCCCCCTTTAGAAAATGGCTTTCATTCAGCAGAAGACTACTTTGCTGGAAGTACCATTACATATCAATGCAATAGTGGCTATTACTTATTGGGAGACTCGAGGATGGTTTGTACAGACAATGGAAGCTGGAATATTATTTCACCATCTTGCCTTGGTGAGTTTATGAGAACATTTGCCTACACTGTCAATTTTTCGATGGTCATATATCCTCCCTGAGTACCCATACGTGAATTGAGCTTGGTCAGATAATCTTATTAAAAGATGTTTTGCCTCTGATGACTTGCATCTTCTTCTTCTGCCATATCTGAATATAGGCAATCATCATGGCAATCAGCCATGAAGACTGTCCTGAGAATATAATGCAGTGGCCTTTCATCTGCCTTCCACATTGCACCATGACCCCCAGTTCTGCTAGTCATTTTCTGGTCCTGAACATTTTTGGCATGCAAAGTCCTCTGCACCAGGCCAGTATTGATGAAGCTGCTACCCTCCATCAGGATGGATTCAAGTGGGATTTAAACCACTTGGGGACCATCATCCTTCTCTGTGGACTTTGGCACCCAACATCATTAGTCCTCAGGGTTGTCAGGTTAGTTGACCGCTGCCTGACACTCAGTGTTGAGTCACTGGTGGTATGGTGTACTCCAGGCATTCACAACCTACAGCCCATGGTCCAGACCCGGCTCCCAATGCCAATTCATCCAGCCCCCGATGCCCTTGCCGCTTCCGGAAGCAGAAGTAAAACGTCCACTGTGCATGCGCAGAATGCTGCTAAATGCGTTCTGCACATGCGTGGCACAAATTTTACTTCTGCTTCCGAGTCGGAGGAACCATGTAACCAGCCTGATCACCTGTCCAGGAGGTGTGGTCAGGCTCTTGACCTGAAAATGTTGCGAATTGCTGGTCTACTCCTATTACCATAGCAGGATAATCTGGCCAGACTTGCATCTACCAGTAGGATTTTCAAAACTAGTTTCCTTCAAAGAGCATGTGTTTTCAAAGCTTTACTGCAAACTATTTTTTTAAGTCCTCACATTTTGAAAAGACTAAATCCAAAGTGGGTCCCAACTAGAGTAGAAATGAGACTTTTAGTTATAAATAATCTACATTTCATTGATTTCAGTGAGTCTACTCCTGTTGGACTCACTTTGTTTGTATCCCAGAAGCAATTTGTCATGCAGCATGGAGAACTGATATTAAAATTACAGGTTCTCTCAGCGACCAAGAATTTTGGCTAGCGACCTTTGGATCCTAGCAGTATTACACTGGTTGGCCTAGAACAATTCCTCTCAAATATATTGGTTTATCCATTTCAAAATATCATTCAGCTCTTGGACTGCAACATAGTAAAATAACTTTTCAATAATTGCTCATAATAACAAGAATACATGTTTGCATTTTTGTCATACCTCAGTATCTGTTTGGTTTATTTGTTTCTGATAGTTTTATTCTGACCTTATAAAGCAACAGTATATGCAAAGAAAAAGAGAGAATTCATTCCTTGTACCTTTTAGCATGATATTCTAACTTCTGTGAGGAATGAAAGCTGCTGTAGTTGTATGAAGCAACAGAAACAGACTGACTCCCTAAGATAGTAATACTTTTTGGACTACCAAACATAATGTTACTATGACTTTTATTAATCTACTATCATTATTGTCTTTGCCACTTAAGAAAATATTAGAAGTGCAGTACAGATCTACATTAAAAACAGGATAAAGAAAAGCAACAGAGACAGGCAAGGAAAGGAGAGAGCAAGATACATAGGTCCAAATGTACTCAAACTTATTTAGGTTCATTTCAGCAAAAAGTGAAAAAGTACAGCCACATAAAAAACTTGTATTTAGGTAGAGATTTAAAGAAGATGTGAGAGAAATTACAGCACTTGGACAATCTAGAAGGAGGTTCATTATTACATCTAAGAGTGCAAGAGATCACACAGACATAGTTTAGGGGGAGTAAAGGTTATAGGAAGATCAGGGACATCCAAGCCACCCAAAAAATGTGAACAGCAGCAATAAAATAGTAATAACTAAAAATACCCAAAAACTAAACATAAGACACATCAAAAAGATTGTTCTTATTCCAAAATACTGATGATAGTTTATTGGTGTGTGTTGTTATTTTTGTCGGAACACTCTCGGTCAAGCAGGGCCATAGCCAAGGGGGCCCGGGGAGGGGGGGCTGAAAACCCTCCTGAGCTAACAGCCCACCCCCACCCCCACCCCCACCCTGCGGTGCCAATGTTATATATGTGAGTGTGATGTTGTTGTCTCTCCTGCAATTTTTTTTGCCCCTCCTGAAACCTCCCCCCCCCCAAAAAAAAAAGTCTAGAATCCTGGCTACAACCCTGCTGTCAAGGCTTATTCCTAAGAAGCAGACAAGATGGAAAGAGTACACAGAGGAACTCTACAAAAAGGAACTCAACACTCCTGATAGTCACAATGATGAAGAAATTGAACCTGAGCCAGACATCCTGGAGAGTGAAGTCAGAAAGGCCCTAAAGAGCACTGCAAACAACAAAGCTAGTGGAGATGATGGTATCCCAGTTGAATTTTTCGAAGCTCTAAAAGATGATGGCATCAAATTACTGCATTCAATATGCCAGCAGATTTGGAAAACAAAACAGTGGCCACAGGACTGGAAAAGATCAGTATATGTTCCAATCCCAAAAAAGGGCAATGCCAAAGAATGTTCAAATTATCGAACAATTGCGCTCATCCCACACGCCAGCAAGGTGATGCTCAAGATAATACAGGATAGACTTCAGCAGCATGTGGAGAGAGAATTACCAGAGGTGCAGGCTGGTTTCAGAAGAGGCAGGGGGACTAGAGACCACATTGCCAACATACGTTGGATCATGGAGAAAACAAAGGAATACCAGAAACAAGTTTATTTTTGCTTTATTGACTACACTAAGGCATTTGATTGTGTGGATCACAACAAGATGTGGCAAGTGATTAAAGAGATGGGAATACCAGAGCACCTCATATGCCTCCTGAGAAATCTGTACATGAACCAAGAAGCAACAGTTAGGACAGAACACGGAATGACAGAGTGGTTTGGAATAGGAAAAGGAGTAAGACAAGGCTGCATTCTGTCACCCTGCTTATTCAACTTATACACAGAGCACATAATGCGCAATGCAGGGATGGAGGAATCACAATATGGGATCAAAATTGCTGGGAGAAACATCAACAATCTGAGATATGCAGATGACACCACCTTAATGGCAGAAAGTGAGGAAGACCTAAAGAATCTCTTGATCGGTTTGAAGGAAGAGAGTGCAAAAGCTGGCTTGAGACTCAATATCAAGAAAACCAAGATAATGGCAACAGGCCCGATCAGTTCCTGGAAAATAGACGGGGAAGAAGTAGAAGCAGTGACAGATTTTACTTTCTTAGGATCTAAGATCACTGCAGATGGAGATTGCAGCCATGAAATAAAGAGGCGGCTGATTCTAGGGAGACAAGCCATGAGAAACCTGGGGAACATAGTGAAAAGCAGAGACATCACCTTGAAAACAAAAATTAGAATAGTCGAAGCAATGGTATTCCCAGTGGTAATGTACGGATGTGAGAGCTGGACAATTAGGAAAGCTGAACGCAGAAGAATAGATGCCTTTGAAATGTGGTGTTGGAGGAGAGTTTTGAGGGTACCTTGGACAGCGAGGAGAACAAATAGGTCAATCTTAGAAGAAATCAACACTGACTGCTCATTGGAAGGTCAAATAGTAAAGATGAGGCTAAAGTACTTTGGGCATCAAATGAGAAGGGAGGATTCACTTGAGAAGGCCGTGATGTTGGGAAAGGTGGAGGGCAAAAGAAGAAGGGGGAGGCCAAGGATGAGATGGATAGATGGTATTGTAGACACAATGGGCACAGAACTGGGAGGACTGAGGGGGATGGTGGAGGACAGAGGCGCCTGGAGAACGATGGTCCATAGGGTCGCAAAGGGTCGGAATCGACTGTGCGACTGAACAACAACAACAAACAACAGACAATCAACAGTATAATGTGTAGTGCCCTTTTTAGTTGAAATGTACTGTGCTCTTAACAAATAATCATAATATATACTGGTAATACATAATGTTAAATGTGTTAATATTTCTAATGTAAAAATCATTAATATCAAGCACAGCTCTGTTCTTTTTCAGATGTCGATGAATGTGCAGTTGGCTCCGATTGCGATGCACATGCTTCCTGTCTTAACACAGATGGATCCTACATATGTACCTGCATTCACCCTTATAAAGGAGATGGCAAAAAATGTACAGGTAAAGGGGCAGGACTATGGAGTGGTGGTAAGGTAGTAAAAGAGTCTTGCCCAGCTTTCTTATCTCTAGGAAAAGATGGCTGGGCGGGAGATAAGCATGAAACGGGAAACCACCCAATTCAATGTAAGTCCAAAAAGGTCAGGAGAAGACACTGGGCAAATAACGGTGAAAAACAATTTAATCCACAAAAAGTTGGAGTGTCCTTAGAAGTCATAAGAAATTAACAAAGCAAGGTAATCCTTAAAAGTAACCACTTGTAATAACACTGGTACAAACTTAAGGAGAACGTTCATAATCTAAGGACAAGGATCCGAATAGGTGTATAAAATTAATAGTTCATGTGATCAAGAATCTTCATAAAGGTAATCTCAAGGTAGGTATCAAAAAGTCAATGTACAAAAATTCATAGAAAACTGTAAATCCCAATGGCATAATTAATAAACAACGTCGTGATATCCCTCCAGTAGATGGATATTTCGGAAATCTTCATCAGAGACGAGGCATATCTGGAATTTACAAATACATTAAGAGTAACAGCCCAGCATAATACAAAGAAATAAGAACAACAGGATAACAACAATAGTAACAAGAGACATTTCTTACCAATAGAGTTAAGATGCGTTCGAGAGCCTCTAAAGAGGAAGTTCATAATGGGCCAGAACGTTAGGGAAATCAGGTTTAGGTAATGTATTTAAGGAGAATGGGAGTGTGATTGTAAGCACCTGTCATACCACGAAAGGCAACATCTTAAGCTTATAGCAACCTGATTAAGGGTAAATCTATTGCAAAATTTTAACATTTAATAATTTTGCAATAGATTTTGTACACCTATTCGGATCCTTGTCCTTAGTTTATGAACGTTCTCCTTACCAGTGTTATTACAAGTGGTTACTTTTAAGGATTACCTTGCTTTGCTAATTGCTTATGACTTCTAAGGACGCTCCGACTTTTTGTGGATTAAATTGTTTTTCACCGTTATTTGCCCAGTGTCTTTTCCTGGCCTTTTCAACTTTCTTACCTAACATGCAAAATGCTGTTGGCTAGAAAATCAGGTTGGCTTCTAACTTTTGCAAAAAGAAAGAAAGAGAAAAAGAAAAATTAAACTAGTCTCTGTGTTTCTCCACTGCCATAACAACAGTTGATAACATTGAGCGGAGAAATGCACGGGACTTTAATTGGAAAATTATCCAAAAGGATTTTATTTCATTACTACATATTAAAATAAACAAGAATTGGGCATAATGCTGCTATTATAGGGGGGGTGCCATGTTAATTTAACAAGTAAGAATATTTTACTGGCCTAGTGATTTTTTTTCCTGTAGTTTCATTCAGTGGGAAAGAGTTGCAACATACATGCAGAAAAACACATATAAATAGACGTGCATTGAGATAAGCTGCTTGTTTCATTATTATGTGAATAATGTAAAAATTAGGCCCTATATACATTATATCCACAGCACAGGGGCAAAAAAAAAACCTGGATTGATTTGTGACCAGAAAATAGATTTTGGGGTGTATATATAATACTTCTGCTAACTAAAACAGTATTGCACTCTTTATAGGTTGAAAGAGGAGGTATTCATCAACTGCTAAAGGAAAACATTTCCCAGAGCTAAACTACACACTATGTTAAATACACAAATGTGCAGTTTAAGATCTGTTTTCTCTTTCTTTGAAGTAAATGTGTTGTTCCAGTTTTCACGGGGAGTGCTATGGCTGAGAGAGATTTAAACCTTTATGCAAATTGGTTTCTATATAAAAAACAAACGTTATTTCTTTTATTTGTATATTTAAGGTAGTCAGTTATTTAAGCCTGAGTACAGTACTGACGAAGTCTCTGAGAAGAAAAATGTGAATGGAAATGTTATTTAAAGGGCTTCATATTCACATTTCCATGCTCTTGTAGCTGGGCTTTTTTCCCTTCCTCATTTGCCTGCTTAAAGGTTCATGAAAGTTTTCCCTTTTAAGCACTCACACCTGATGTCAGTAAGCTGTCTTTATCTTGTCTCTGATTCCAAAGAACCAGTAAAATGCAAACATCCAGGCAATCCTGAACATGGCCATTCCCACAGTGAAAGCTTCAGTGTTGGTAGTGAAATGAGTTTCTCATGTGACAAGGGCTACCAACTGAAAGGAGTGGCTGAAGTAGTATGTTTGGAATCTGGGGAGTGGAACCACCTGAGACCATACTGTGAAGGTATTGGTTTTTTACCTATTCATTATGATACCTTTAGATCAGTGATAGCCAACCTTGGCACTCCAGGTGTTCTTGGACTTCAATACCCAGAAGCGCAAGCCAACACACCTGCTGATCAGGGCTTCTGGGAATTGAAGTTCAAGAACCTCTGGAGTGCCAATGTTGGCCATCACAGCTATGGATGCATAGTCATTTCAAAGACATGTTACACAATTGAATGTATATCTGACTGTAAGTGATTAGTGTGCAGATGTTTTAGTTTGTAAGCCTTCTTCCATAGATGCCAATGTTGAGTTGATATTTTAATGATATAGCCAACATCCAATAATTTTCTTATTCTCTTTGTAACTGGGACTGTTGAAGTAAGGAGACAGCTACACTTCACCCTTAAGCTAATTGAAAAGTCATACCCTCTCACAAAGGCACCCTGGAAATTCATGGTGTGATCAGACAGAGGGTAAGGTGTGAATCCGATCACACCAGGAATGGTAACTTTGCAGGGAGCAGCCTCCTCCATTTGTTAAGGAATAGCTCCGGCCCATCCCCAGAAATTAATAGCCCTACAACTGGATCTTTTTGTTCCATCTTGGGCGTGGATCAAGGGCAACTGAAGCGCAATTCCCTGTATATTGTATGATCATGGAAAAATGAATTGCACTGACCACCCATGGGTTTCCCTATGTGATCACACTCATCATTTCATAAATGAAGAATTCTTGACTCATACGAAAAACTATAATTCCCATAATTATAGATGCACAAATCCATGCTATTTAAGGTAATCCAAAAAGTATAAAATTGTAGAGCATGTAACACCTGAGTGAATGAGAAGTGCACTAAGGCTGTGACTTCATGTTCAAATACTGCAGGATTTGCTGTGGATGTAAAGTGGATAAATTGTTTGGGGTTTTTTTTCTTTAATGATCTCTTGACACAAAGACATCAGGAATTTGATACCTATCCCTTGTTTTGGAAAAGAAGAGGCTAGAATTTTATTGGATACAGCAGCAGTCCCTTAGTTCAACATAGAGGGAATTGGATTGGAAACTTCTGTCCTTCACTCTTTCTGCCTGATGACTTCACATTTAAAATTCTATGCTGGCCTATGTAAAGCCAGCAGGGAGAAACATTCCTCCACTGGCAGGAGTAGGGAAATCCCTCACGATTCCATTCTGATCACCCCAGCTCCAAGGAAACAATGGGAAACAATGGGAAGAAATTCCATGTTGGGTCCAGTTTGATTCTATGTTCATTCCCTCCCAGGACTGCCACTCTTGAAACAACATGGGGCGGGGGGTGGCATATGATTTTGGGGCACCATTTTTGCCAGCCACAACAATTAGAATGGGGTTTTCCCCATGTGATAAGTTGCTTTGTTCTCCAAATTGATAGGGTCATGACTGTGGGTGGTATTCTGGTAACTGTACCAGGAACAACTGTCCCTATGATTTTTCTCTCTAGTCATGCCAAAGGTGGTTGTTGTGTTTTTGTTTACAAACTACTAAGTTTAACTAAATCACCTATGTCTATATTGAGGTATACTATTTTAGCAAGGTTTGTTTACATGGACAAAAATAAGATCAAAATTGTTTTGTAATAGAAGCAACTTTGACAAACTACAGCAGGCCACTATGGTTGTCGTCTTCTTCTGTGTCTAGGCCAGATGTGAAACTGCCAAAATGAAGCCACCTTTTGGTGAGTTCATTCTGCAGTTCCCTTCACCTGACCTAGTGTGAGAAACATTAGCTGGCAACACAAGGTTGCCATTGCCAGGGTACATCCAATTGTGGTTCAAAAATACCACAATCTTTGAGGAGCATTTCCATGGTGTGTGTATGTGTTTGTAATAAAGAACTTAAGATACTCTCCCTTTTCCTTAGCACCATGCAACACTTTAATCAGCCCAATGTCTTTACAATGAACTACAGTATAAAAGGAGAGCTGGTTACCGGCAAATGGTGGGATCAAAGGAAGGGGCGCTCTGTGGGGTGAATCAAACTGTGTCGGATTGAGGGGCCAGCATGGAAACTGGCGCTCAAACAACCCACAGTTTCTGCCTAATCACCTAATCTGAACAGCGACATAAAATATGCTGTGAATCAAGCTGCAGCAAAGCCACATTGCTCCAATTTGCCTTGCAAGTAGCCATGGCCTCAAAATGGAGTTGTTTTTTACATTTCCATCCATTATCCATGGCTTTCTATTTCTCTGTTGCCATATTTTTGAAATAACAAACATTTCTCTGATTTTATCCTGTAATTTTACATATATATATATATTTCTTTTCCTTCAAGCTATTTCTTGTGGGATCCCACCTGTTCCTGAAAATGGTGCAATTGATGGCTCCAATTTCACTTATAGTAGCAAAGTGGTCTACAGGTAGGAATATTGTGCCATTGGAACTCTTGAGATCATTCTTCTTCTTCTGCCGTATCCAAATCCAAATATTTGCAATCCTCATGGCGATCAACCATGAAGACTGTCCTGAGAATATAATGCAGTGGCCTTTCATCTGCCTTCTGCATCATAGCATGACCCTCACCCACCCCCACCACCACCACTGATCCAGTTCTGTGAGTCACTTTCTGGTCCTGAGCCCTTTTGGCACACAAAGTCCTCCTCAGCCCCAGGCCAGTATTGATGAAGCTGCTGCCCTCCATCAAGATGGATTCAAGTGGGATTTAATCCATTTGGGGACTGTCACCCTTCCCTGTGGACTTTGGCACCCATTTTATACATAAAGTTGTCCACTTCATGAGTCTTATTGTATGGGATCAAGGAAGAGGTAAGAATTGGTAGGAATTTCAATGGTATTGGTGGTGTGATAACACTAACAGCAGAAAAAATGGGATTTACACAAACTAGACAATAACTGCTTTGTAATGAATGTATCATATGCATGAAATAAAATAGCTATAGATCAGTATGAAATATTTTAACTGTTCCGTACTTGCTGCCTTGAAACCATTTGGTACCACTGAAATATCAATATTTAAGAGTTTCCGATTTTCTTATAAAAATCTAGCAACATGAAAATATGCAAAATGTTGTAACTGATAGAGTGACAAACATAATTTTGACTGTCCACACTTGGAAGATTTTATAGCTATGAACTTAGTTAAAAAGTCTCACTTCAGATCCTATTTTTTCTTCTGTACTTGTTTCAAACTCTAACAATTATCCAACATAGACTTATTTATAGGATTGCAAACAGACAACTAATAGCTACCAGCATTACTTTGCCAATGGAGGGATTGTACCCTTGACCCCATGATTGGCCACCCATTGATCTACAGCTGCTCAGAAATCTGAGGAAGTAGAACTACATAGTAAACTTCACCATAGCAATCACTTGGTATCTGTAGATCAATGACTTGAATCATGTTGACAGATGTAGAGCATAGGTGCTGTGTCAGTAGAGTACTCAAGACTGCCAAGTTGAGAGTTCCATTTGTCGAAGGGGTTCCTGGATTCCCCTTGCACAAGTGAGTGGGAAGAAATCGCACACAGAACCAAGTGTCCCAGCCATAATTTCTCAGAAAGAGGCTATTAGCCATTGTGTCTTACATAGCCAGGATTAGAGTGCAGGATGTTTTAAATATCCATCATGTAATTAGGTAAGGGTAAAGGTCACCCTTGCTCAAAAGCCAGTCACATCCGACTCTAGAGTTCAGTGCTCACCTCTGTTTATAGCCAAAGAGCCAGTGCTGTCTATGTTTGCAGATGTTTCCGTGGACATGTGGCAGGCATGCCTAGGCACCAGAGTGCACGGAACACTATTTACCTTCTCACCAAAAGTGGTACCTGTTTATCTACGTGCAATTTCTTGCTTTCAAACTGCTAGGTTGGCAGGAGCTGTGACAGAGACGGGAGCTCACTCCATTCTGCAGTACTCAGGTATCAAACTCTGATCTTCCAGGCTTCAAGTTCAGCATCTTAACTGCTAAGTCACCATAGTCCCATTTATCATGTAATTAATGATGCTATAATTTCATACTTAGATTTAATTAAGAGGAGAGTAAAGTTCTAGGAAAGAAATGTATGCTTGTGGATTTAGACTTTATCTTCTTATCTAAATGCAGGTGTGATAAAGGATACATTCTGAAGGGTGAAGAAACAGCAGTGTGTCTTTCAAATGGCAAATGGAATTATTCTTCACCAGTATGTGAATTAGTAAAATGCCAATTTCCAAAGGAGATAAGCAATGGAAAATATTTAATGAGTGGTGTGACATACCTTTCTAATGTATCATACACCTGCGACACAGGTTTCAGGTAAATAAAGAAAGCAAAATATATTTTGTGCACAATTTTTTTATTAAAGTGGTAAATGCAGAGAAAGGGCTCATTCTTTATCTGCTTTAGAGGTTTAGCAAAATGAAGTACGTGTGGATTTTTTAAATCTTTTAAGATGTTTTCTGCATTTCATTTAATACGTTAATGTGGATGGGAAGGTGATGCAGAGTTAGTCATCTTACTAACATTTAACTCATAATTTAATTTTTAAATATTACGTTTTTAAAGCTTTGCAAGGAAATTCTGGAAATTATTTTTCCATCAAAAGATTCCTATTTATAGACAAAAACTCAAAAAGTCTTAATTATCTCTTAATATTATTTTTATAATGCCAAACAACTCTGTAAAACTAGATTAAAGGTTTTTCATTAAATATAATGAAAGATTTTTCATTAACTATAATACTTAAAAGCAGCTTTCCATGTTACAATGATGTGAGGTGAATAGAATGTTTTTTTTGTAATTTCAGAATCAAGGGTTGATGAAACCAATTACAGTATGACACATATTTCATATGTAGTATTACTTTACAGCGTTTTGTTTAAATGAGCACTTTCTTCTGAATTGTTCCAGTTAACTGTGTCCAAAGTTACGTAGTGTAACAAAGATTTTCCCCTCTACTGCAAGAAACATCTGCTGCTATAGAGTTCATCGTGCTTTTAAATATGTTAAAATATGCAACCTCTCCCCCAGGGTTTCAATTCTGGAGGAAATATGTTCCAGCTTATAAAGTACCGAAAAACCAGCACTCCTTGAATAACAAGGAACACGTTGGTGTGTGCTAGATGATCACTTCTGCTGAAGTTGGTGGGAGAGAACATAATCCTATCCAGCGCAATTTAATGTGCTTTTTAACTGCCTCTCTCAGAGCTTGAGAATTTGTTATGTGACTAGTTACAAAATCCTCCTTGCTCATCAATACAAATAGTTTCTATGAGCATTGGAGAATTACTCGTTGCTTATTACCACTGTGTGAAATTAATTTTATCTAAAAAGGAGGAAATGGCTTAAAATTAGCTATTACTTGGGAAAAGAACATTTATCTGTCAAATGTAATGAATTACAGGTATAGGCCACCCCCCTTATCCATAGACGGTACATTGTGAGATCTACAGCAAACTGCAGATAAAAGTAAACCCTATATTTACAATGCAGACACTCACCTCTGGTGGCCTATTCTAGTATTGCACTATAGAAATATATACGTATAAAGTACTGTGGATAACTGAAACCGTGGATATTGAACCTATGAATTGGGGGGGCGGGGCATCCTGTATGTTATTTCTTGTAATGATTTATTTTCAAGCTTTGGTTTCTTGTTTGAGAAGTGAGAGAAATAACCCCATGTTGCAGGAATTTTTTTTTCCTGCTTGTCATGAAAAATTGCTCAGTTCAGATGCTGCGGTACACAAGCCATCGGTGTAAGGGCTACAGAGTGTTTAACTATATCTTCTACAAGTGATCAGCCGGCATTATTTTGTATGCCAGCATCTTCATAACAAGCTTGTTGTGTCATCTGAACAATATAGCAATTATACTTATAAACCACCACATAGTGTTTAGTGCACTCTCTGGACAGTTCACAAGTTAATTAGCATTTGGTCCCCAACATGCTGGGTACTCATTTTAAAATATCTTCTTGTGTGAGCTATACCCACTCTCACAACCATGGTACAAGACTAATAGGATGTCACTACACAATGTAGAAAAAAATGGTTTTATGTATCTGACCTCTTTGGTGAATATTTTGGATCTGCATGTGTGGCATATTTCTCTTTGGATGATATTAAAAACAGGTCTCCCATATTTGAAGACTTTCTATTTGACAAGCTATTATTATTGTTGTTGTTGTTATTATTATTCCATGTCTTGTTGTTGTTGTTCAGTCGCCCAGTCGACTCCGACCCTTTGCGACCCCATGGACCATTTTCCTCCAGGCGCCTCTGTCCTCCACCATCCCCCTCAGCCCTCCCAGCTCTGTGCCCATTGTGTCTACAATACCATCTAGCCATCTCATCCTTGGCCTCCCCCCTTCTTCTTTTGCCCTCCACCTTTCCCAACATCAATGCCTTCTCAAGTGAATCCTCCCTTCTCATTTGATGTCCAAAGTATTTTAGCTTCATCTTTACTATTTGACCTTCCAATGAGCAGTCAGGGTTAATTTCTTCTAAGATTGACCTATTTGTTCTCCTCGCTGTCCAGGGGACTCTCAAAACCCTCCTCCAACACCACATTTCAAAGGCATCTATTCTTCTGCGTTCAGCCTTCCTAATTGTCCAGCTCTCACATCCATACATTACTACTGGGAAAACCATTGCCTTGACTATTCTAATTTTTGTTTGCAATGTGATGTCTCTGCTTTTCACTATGTTCCCCAGGTTTCTCATCGCTTGTCTCCCAAGAATCAGTCGCCTTTTTATTTCATGGCTACAATCCCCATCTGCAGTGATCTTTGATCCTAAGAAAGTAAAATCTGTCACTGCTTCTACCTCTTCCCCGTCTATTTTCCAGGAACTGATGGGGCCTGTTGCCATTATCTTGGTTTTCTTGATATTGAGTCTCAAGCCAGCTTTTGCACTCTCCTCCTTCAGCCCAATCAAGAGATTCTTTAGGTCTTCCTCACTTTCTGCCATTAGGGTGGTATCGTCTGGATATCTCAGATTATTGATGTTTCTCCCAGCGATTTTAATCCCATATTGTGATTCCTCCATCCCTGCACTGCGCATTATGTGCTCTGTGTATAGGTTGAATAAGCATGGTGACAAAATGCAGCCTTGTCTTACTCCTTTTCCTGTTCCAAACCACTCTGTTATTCCATGTTCTGTCCTAACTGTTGCTTCTTGGTTCATGTACAGATTTCTCAGGAGGCATATGAGGTGCTCTGGTATTCCCATCTCTTTAATTACTTGCCACATCTTGTTGTGGTCCACACAGTCAAATGCCTTAGTGTAGTCAATAAAACAAAAGTAAACTTGTTTCTGGTATTCCTTTGTTTTCTCCATGATCCAGCGTATGTTGGTGATGTGGTCTCTAGTCCCCCTGCCTCTTCTGAAACCAGCCTGCACCTCTGGTAATTCTCTCTCCACATGCTGCTGAAGTCTATCCTGTATTATCTTGAGCATCACCTTGCTGGCATGTGGGATGAGCGCGATTGTTCGATAATTTGAACATTCTTTGGCATTGCCCTTTTTTGGGATTGGGACGTATACTGATCTTTTCCAATCCTGTGGCCACTGTTTTGTTTTCCAAATCTGCTGACATATTGAATGCAGTAATTTGATGCCATCATCTTTTAGCGCTTTGAAAAATTCAACTGGGATACCATCATCTCCACTAGCTTTGTTGTTTGCAGTGCTCTTTAGGGCCTTTATGACTTCGCTCTCCAGGATGTCTGGCTCAAGTTCAATTTCTTCATCATTGTGATTATCAGGAGTGTTGAGGTCCTTTTTGTAAAGTTCCTCTGTGTACTCTTTCCATCTTTTCTTAATTTCTTCTGCATCAGCTAGCTCCTTTCCGTCTTTGTCCTTTATCACGGTCATTTTTGCTTTAAATGTTCCCTTGATTTCCCCGATTTTTTTGAAAAGATCTCTGGTTCTGCCTCTTTTGTTGTTTTCCTCCATTTCTCTGCACTGTTCTTTTAGGTAGTTTTCCTTATCTCTCCTTGCTTTTCTTTGAAATTCTGTGTTCAAATGATTGTAGTTTTTCCTTTCTCCTTTGACTTTTGCGTTCCTTTTTTCCTCTGCTATTTTAAGAGCCTCATCAGACAACCACTTTGCTTTCTTACTCTTCTTTTCTTTTGGTATGGTTTTCTTTGCTGCTTCCTGCATGATGTCCTCATCTCTGTCCATAATTCTTCTGGTACTCTGTCTACCGAGTCTAAGCCATTAAATCTGTTCATCACCTCCACCGTGTATTCTTTAGGGATGCTGTCTAGGTGATATCTTTCTGGTCTCCGTGTTTTCCCTATTTTCTTTAGTCTAAGCCTGAATTTTGCGATCAGTAGGTTGTGATCTGAGCCACAGTCTGCTCCAGGTCTTGTTTTTGCTGACTGTATGAAGGTTCTCCATCTTTGGCTGCAGAGTATGTAGTCAATCTGGTTTCGGTGTTGGCCATCTGGTGATGTCCATGTGTAAAGTCGCCTCTTGTGTTGCTGGAAGAGAGTGTTTGCTATGACCAGTGCGTTCTCTTGGCAGAACTCTATCAATCTTTGCCCTGCTTCATTCTGTGTTCCAAGACCAAATTTGCCTGTTATTCCTCCCACTTTTTGATTTCCTACTTTGGCATTCCAGTCTCCTAATATAATTTGGACATCATTTCTTGGTGTCTGTTCTATGAGGTGTTGTAAGTCTTCATAGAACTGGTCCATTGTGGCTAGGCCAGATGTAAAACTGTAAAATGAAGGCACCCTTTTGTGAGTTCATTTTGCAGTTCCCTTCACCTGACCTAGTGTGAGAAAGATTAGCTGGCAACACAAGGTTGTCATTACCAGGGTAAGCCCAATTGTGGTTCAAGAATACCATAATCTTCAAGGAGGCTGTTTCTGTGTACCCCTTTGACAAGCTATAATCCATCATAACATTTTCACCTCACACTTTAAACAAGGGATTCCTAACCCTTGGCCCGCAGGCCTAATCTGGCCCATGCATATCATTAATCCAGGCAACAGTGGCCACACAGGCACCTCTAGACCCACACCAGCACCACCAGAAGGCACAACGCATCACTTACTGCAGCAGCAGCAGAATTTGCAAGGTTTTTCTGGGGTTTTGCACAGCCTCTGCCACTTCCCAGGGTGGCGGGAGGCTTTTTGGAGCATGTTCGTTCCAGTTTTGGAATTTTCTGAGCCTTCTCTGCTGTGCTTCAGTAGCTGGAGAGCGGTGGTGGATGACTTCCAGTGCTGGGCAGAGCTTATGTCAGTGCCTGGGATGCCAGTATGGAACAAGGAAGTCGTCTTCCACTGCTGAAGAGCAGAAGGCTTGGAAGATTCCAAAACCAGAGCAAACATGCTCCAAAAAACCTGGGAAGTGGCACACGCTGTGCAAAAACTGAGTGGCTGTGGGTGAGGGGACCCCGTCCTCATAAGGAGTTATTGCCACTGGTTTGGGATAGGGCATTGTTGCCCCGATCTGACCAGGTGCGCAACCTGGGGGTCCTCCTGGACTTGCAGCTTCTGCTCCAGGAGCAGGTTGTGGCCATGGCCAGGAGGGCCTTTTGGCAAGTGTGTGTTATTAATCAATTACACCCACGCCTTGACAGGGAGGCCCTGCTCATGGTCACCCATGCCCTGGTCACCTCCCGTTTGGACTATTGTAATGTACTCTACATGGGGCTGCCCTTGATGACCATCCAGAGACTGCAGTTGGTCCAGAATGTGGGGTGTAGTCATTTTGCCCGCACCTCACCACTGCTGCAGGAGCTGCACTGGATGCCTATATGTCTCCGGGTGCAATTCAAGGTGCTGGCTGTCACCTTTAAAGCCCTTCATGGTAGCAGACCAGGATACCTCAGGGACTACATCATCCCTAGGACATCGATCCGTCCCATGAGAGCAAACCGAGAGGGCACCCTCCATATACCATCTGTTGGGGAGGCTCACCTCTCCAGCACAAGGAAAAGGGCCTTCTCAGTCATAGCCCCCACACAACGGAACCTCCTCCCAGTAGAACTACGCCTCCAGGCCCAGTTGCTACCATTTAGGAAAGAACTGAAGACGTGGCTGGCAAAATGGATCTGGGGGCCAGGATTGTCAACAAGCTTCCCTTTCTTACTCATCTGAGCCTCCCCCTCCTGTAATTAATTTTTAATGTTAAGGTTATTGTTATGTATTGAAAGCAATGTCGATACAACTTTGTAATATACCTTTAAGGAATGTAACCAGCTGAATGAATGAATGTATCCATATGTACCTCATTGAGGAATCAATGTAACTAGCATTATGAGGACACGAGCTAGTGGCCACAGGTGGCAATAATGAGCATCCAAGCTCACATGGTATAAATTCACCAGATACCTGCAGCGCGGGAAACTTTCCCGCCACACAACACCTGGACAAGATGGGCATGATGAACGATGACGTCACACGGACAGTAGCCAATGAGCTACCGTGTAACCACATTCGAATGTATAGTGACTGTATAAATAGAGCTGTATCTCCGCCATTACCACATGTTCACCCTGACCATCATGCAATAAAGTGGTGTTTAGCCCTACTGCGGCTCCTTCTATCATCTTCCTTGCAAGACACAAAATTGGCGACGAAGGTGGGATAATGGCATCCCGCAAAGTGAACATCGCTCCATTCGACACTTCGAAGCCAGAAAAAATGGGAACTGTACAAACAGCAGTTCCTTTATGCCATGGACCTGGAGGGCATCGAGGAAGAAGCCCAGCATCGAGCGTACCTGGTGGCCCAGTGCGGCCTGGAAACGCTGGAGCTAGCAACAAACCTCCTGATGCCGAGGCTGGCCTTTCAACAGCGAAGCCAGCGGGCCAGTGAGTCCGTGGCTGAATTAGTTGCAGCGCTGAGGGTAGCCGCCATGCCCTGCCGGTGGGGGCCATCCCTGAGTGAGGCGCTGCGAGACAGGCTCCTGCTAGGCCTGCGAGATGAGGGTGCCAGGAAGAAGTTACTGGCCAAGGATGAGAGCATCTCCTTTGAACAAGTCCTGTGGGTCGCCCAAGCCGCCGAGTCGGTGCAACAAGGTAAGCGGGTGTGCTGGGCCAGGGCCGCAATGGCTGGGGGGCCCCCATCTGCGGTCCCGGTCCACAGCTGCTCTTCCCATGGAGAGCAAGAACCCACCGAGTCTACCACATCCGCCGCCGAATGCAGCGAGGACAACGACGTGCAACGAGTACAGAGGAAGCCTGAGGGTTGAGACCGTGCCAGGGGAGACCGCCGCTGCGACGGATGCGGAGCATCTCACGACCGGTGCAGATGCCCATTCTGGAAGGCGGAGTGCCACAACTGCGGCCGGCAGGGCCACATCGCCAAGGTCTGCAGGAGGCGACGGGACGACGACACAGGCCCGGCAGAATGGCCGCAATGCAGAGCAGACAGGGTCGGCAGAATCTTCAACGATGACGAACCGGCGGAGCACCGCGTGTCTCGAAGAATTCCCAACAACCACGACCAGGCAGTTCACAGCGTGCCCCTGAGGCACCCATGTTTTTTTGTAGAGGTACTGATACAAGGGGTCCCAGTTAGAATGGAAATAGACTCGGGGTCCTCATACTACATAATCTCCCAATGGGAATTTTTGCGCATTCCTCCAAAGTCGCGGCCCAAGCTGAGGGCCCTAAAGACAAATTTACAGGACATTCAAGGGAAGAGCATCCCAGTATTGGGGGTGGGAGAGTTTAAGGTTCAATTCAAGTGGCGTGCCGCGCCATTGCCCCTAGTGGTTTTAAGGGAAGGGTCCTGCTGCCTCCTAGGAACACAGTGGTTCGGTCCCCTGGGTGTCTTCATTGGGGGAATGCACGCCGTGCAGGCTAACCCAATCACGGAGGTGTGCAACGCACACCAGGCCATCTTCGAGAAGGGGCTCAGGAAGTTCAAGGGTCCCCCAGTTTCCTTTGACATGGACCCCAAGATTCGGCCCATCAGACTCAAGCCATGAAGAGTGCCATTCGCACTGAAGGACAAAATTGAGGCAGAACTGGACAAATTGGTGGGCCAGGGGATTTTGGTACCTGTAGATTCTGCTGAGTGGGAAACCCTCATTGTTACGGTGCTCAAGGCTAATGGGGAGGTTAGAATCTGCGCCAACTACAAGTGCACAATCAATAAGGCTATCCGCCCAAATGTGTACCCGGTGCCGATAGTGAGCCACCTTTTAGCAACACTGCATGGGGGGAGGTGTTTTGCCAAATTAGATTTAGCGCAGGCATACCAGCAATTAACGGTGACCCCAGCTGCAGCCACTGCTCAAACTATAGTTACCCATAAGGGAGCTTTTAAAGTAACGTGCCTCCAATTCGGCATGAATTTGGCTCCCGGAATTTTCCAATCACTCGTGGAACGGCTTTTGAAATGGCTCCCAGGTGTCCTCCCCTACTTTGATGATGTGTTGATAACAGCGGGGGGGAGCAGGAATTGGCCAAGAGGTTAGACCGGGTGCTAACCGTATTCGAGAAAGCGGGGCTCAGTTTGAGAAAGGATAAGTGTGTGTTTCTCGCAGAAGAGGTAGAATTCCTAGGATTCCGCATAACCCCTGATGGTATTAAGCCAGCTGAGCCAACGGTATCGGCAGTTCAGAATGCCCCTCGTCCCACCACCAAGCCTGAGTTACAGTCCTTCTTAGGACTCTTGAATTTCTACTACTCCTTCCTACCTGGGAAGGCATCAGTGGCAGAACCGCTGCATAAATTGTTTAAAAAGGATGCGGTTTGGCGGTGGGGAGAAGCCCAGGAATGAGCCTTCAAGGGGCTCAAGCAGCTTCTGTCTTCTGATGCTATCTTAACACACTTCGACCCCAAAAAACCAGTTGTGTTGGTCTGCGACGCCTCACCAGTGGTGGTGGGGTTGGTCCTTTGCCACGTGCTAGAGAGCGGGCGGGAAGCCCCGGTAGCGTTTTATTCGAGATCCCTGTCCAGGGCGGAGCGCAATTATGCACAAACAGACAGGGAAGCCCTAGCAATAGTCGCAGGAACTAAGAAGTTCCACGATTTCTTATACGGTCGGCCGTTCACAATCGTAACCGACCACGAGCCCCTACTAGGAATTTTTACCACGAGCAAGCCCAAGAATGTCCCCAAGAATGCTGAGGTGGGCAATCTTTCTCAACGGATACCAGTATGCGCTAGTTTACCACCCCGGCAAGGAAATCAGCCACGCAGACGCCCTTTTGAGGTCACCCCTCCCACAGCTAGGGGATCCAGAGAGTGAGGTAGAGCAGGACCACCAGGTGCTCCCGATCGAGGCCCTAGAAACTCCCCCAATACTGCCAGCGGAGATCGCTAAGGCCACAGCAAAGGACAAGTCGTTGGCACTAGTCAGTTCATTGGTACAGAAAGGGTGGCCAGCAACCTCCCCCAGGTATACAGGAGGAGGAGACATGAGTTGTCCTTAGAGAGGGGCTGCCTCCTCTGGGGGCAGTGGGTAATAGTCCCCGAAACACTGAGGCCTCAGGTGCTCAAAATGCTACATATCAGCCACCCGGGGATTGTGCGCTCCAAAGTGCTAGCGAGAAGCTATTTCTAGTGGCCCAAGTTGGATGCTGACATAGAACAGATGGTAGGCACATGTGAGAGTTGCCAGAGTACCCGGCCCGAGGAGTCCCGACTTCCCCATAGAGAATGGGGCACAGCTCACGGGCCATGGTCGCGCGTGCACGTTGATTTTGCGGGGCCTTTCAGAGGCACCCTGTTCCTAGTGATAGTTGACGCATACTCCAAGTGGTTGGAGGTGATTCCCATGTCCAGTACATCATCGGCTGCAACCGTTAAACGGTTGCCCAAGGTATTCGGCTGTTTCGGAATACCAGACGTGCTTGTGAGCGATAACGCTACAACCTTCACGTCGGCAGAGTTCAGGGCTTTCATTGAGATCAATAGAATCCACCACACCACTGCTGCCTCATTCCACCCTGTGACAAATGCGCAAGTGGAAATCCTGGTGCGGACGACGAAGGATGCCTTGCGTCAGATGGGCCCCGGTGACCTGAATCTACAGCTGTGCCAGTTCCTACTAGGGTATAGGGTAACACCCCTAGCATCAGGGTTTGCGCCCGCCGAGCTCCTTATGAAGAGGAAGCCCGCCACCATCCTCTCAAGGTTAGATCCGACCAGGGTGGAGGATACGGGAAGGAACATAGGCTTGGAAAGCACAAAGAGTTTTGAGGTTGGGGAGGCAGTGCATTGCCGAAATTATGTGGCCGCAGGTCTGGCCTGGGTCCCCGGAGTGATAATAGGGCAAACGGGGCCAGTCTCTTACACCGTTGAAATCAGCACTGGCCTCCTTTGGAGGAGACATGCTGACCAACTCAGGAGTAGGGTAACAGCCAGGCAAGAAACAAGAGACCTCACAGGGGATTCAACGTTAGGGTTCTCCCCCACCCGCTTATCCCAAGGGGGAAACACAGACTACCAGGGGGAGGGAAATAACACATGATTTGGGAGAGGAGGATTTCGAGGAATTAGATTTTGAGTTAGGAAACCGGGGGGGGGGGAGTTGGAGTGGTCCCCCACCCATCCGAGCGAAGAGCGGGGTTTTGCTTTAGTCCCTAGAACCCCCGGTTTCACGTCCCTGGAGTTTACTCCTACATCCCGTCCTCCCCAGTCCCAGACTCAGAGTCCACTGTCAACCACTAATGAGTCACCCTCTCCCATTGCAGGATGAGGGCCGGGCAAACAGGGACACATAGCCACCCCAGGACCTAGTACTAGTATGGCTGAAGGACTTCGTCCTTACCTAGGGGGGAGGGGTGTTATGTATTGAAAGCAATGTCGATGCAACTTTGTAATATACCTTTAAGGAATGTAACCGGCTGAATGAATGAATGTATCCATATGTACCTCATTGAGGAATCAATGTAACTAGCATTATGAGGACGCGGGCTAGTGGCCACAGGTGGCTCACATGGTATAAATTCACCAGATACCTGCAGCGCGGGAAACCTTCCCACCACACAACACCTGGACAAGATGGGCGTGACGAACGATGATGTCACATGGACAGTAGCCAATGAGCTACCGTGTAACCACATTCAAATGTATAGTGAGTGTATAAATAGAGCTGTATCTCCGCCAGTACCACATGTTCACCCTGACCATCATGCAATAAAGTTGTGTTTAGCCCTACTGCGGCTCCTTCTATCATCTTCCTTGCAAGACACAAAAGTTATGCAGACTCTATATTTGTTTTTAGATAGTAAATGGCACAGTGGTGGGTAATATTGCTATGTTTTTCAGTTTTTATTTAAAATTGTTTTATATTGGTTTTAACTTGTGTACATTGCGCAGAGTCCATTGGATAGGGCGGTATATAAATCTATTAAATTTAATTAAATTAATTAAATTTAAAAACCCAGAAAAACTGTGCAATTCCCGCCAACGCCAGTGACAACGATGATGACACAAACTTAAGTTGTGGGAGCAGCCACGCCTCCGGCTCCCATAGCTGAGCACAGTGGCGGGAACTTGCCCCTGGCAGGAAAACATTGGGAACCTCTGCTTTAATCAAAATAAAATTAATTGTTTGTTGACAAAAGTTAATCATTTTCTTTTTGGCCTGTTCCTCCTATCATTGTATCAGACAACTGAGTATATGTTTGTTCTTTAGGCTACAAGGAGCCTCAGTACTCGTGTGTGAAGAAACAGCTAACTGGAGCAGCTTACCACCAGACTGTGAAATTGTTTCTTGTGATCTTCCTCCTGTCATTAAAGACACCATTGTTACTGGGAACAACTTTACGTTTGGAAATACCATCACTTATACGTGTAAGGAAGGGTATGTAAATGAGTTGTGCTTCATTCGAAGTCACAAATAGTACATGCTATTACATTCTAGAAATAATGATAATTCTAAAACGTTTTTGAAACCCTTGCTATACCCAAACATAGCAACACTTGGTTGAGTTTGGTCTTGCAAAGATCTTCCCACTGGAAGAAAAAGGAACGTGATTTTTGCCAATTCCCCCTTTCCAAGGCACTCTTCTTTATAATTGTGCAGTAATTGTGCAATGCCAAAGAATGCTCAAATTACCAAACAATTGCGCTCATCCCACATGCCAGCAAGGCGATGCTCAAGATAATACAGGATAGACTTCAGCAACATGTGGAGAGAGAACTACCAGAGGTGCAGGCCGGTTTCAGAAGAGGCAGGGGGACTAGAGACCACATTGCCAACATACATTGGATCATGGAGAAAACAAAAGAATGCCAGAAACAAGTCTACTTTTGTTTTATTGACTACACCAAGGCTTTTGACTGTGTGGACCACAACAAAATGTGGCAAGTAATTAAAGAGATGGGAATACCAGAACACCTCATGTGCCTCATGAGAAATCTGTACACGAACCAAGAAGCAACAGTTAGGACAGAACAAGGAATGACAGAGTGGTTTGGAATAGGAAAAGGAGTAAGACAAGGCTGCATTTTATCACCCTGCTTATTCAATCTATACACAGAGCACATATTGCGCAAAGTGGAGGAATCACAATATGAGATCAAAATTGCTGAGAGAAACATTAACAATTTGAGATATGCAGACGATACCACCCTAATGGCAGAAAGTGAGGAAGACCTAAAGAACCTCTTGATTGGGTTGAAGGAGGAGTGCAAAAGCTGGCTTGAGACTTAATATCAAGAAAACCAAGATAATGGCAACAGGTCCAATCAGTCCCTGAAAAATAGATGGGGAAGAAGTAGAAGCAGTGACAGATTTTACTTTCCTGGGATCTAAGATCACTGCAGATGGCGACTGTAGCCATGAAATAAAAAGACGACGGATTATGGGGAGATAAGCTATGAGAAACCTGGGGAATATAGTGAAAAGCAGAGACATCACCTTGAAAACAAAAATTCGCATAGTCAAAGCAATGGTATTCCCAGTGGTAATGTATGGGTGTGAGAGCTGGATCATTAGGAAGGCTGAGCGCGGAAGAATAGATGCCTTTGAGATGTGGTGTTGGAGGAGAGTCCTGAAAGTCCCTTGGACAGCAAAGAGAACAAATAGGTCAATACTGGAAGAAGTCAATCCTGACTGTTCATTGGAGGGATAAATAGTGAAGATGAAGCTAAAGTACTTTGGACATCAAATGAGAAGGGAGGACTCACTTGAGAAGGCCTTGATACTGGGAAAGGTGGAGGGCTAGAGAAGAAGGGGATGTCCAAAGATGAGATGGATAGATGGTATTGTGGTCACAATGGACACAGCTTGGCGGGCTGAGGAGAATGGTGGAGGACAGAGGTGCCTGGAGGAAAATGGTCCATGGGGTCGCAAAGGGTTGGAATCGACTGTGCGACTGAACAGCAACAAAGTTTTGGAAGCATTAGTAGGAAATTGAATTGATGGATATTTTATCTAATTCCTACTGTCAGCAGAAGCTCTCCACTTGAACTTAATCTGTTCCATGGGTGGAAGGAGTCTCTCCATTCATGAATAGAAGAACAAGTCTTGATCCAAATATTTGTTAATAAATGATTGGCTTGCATAATAGGTGATGCAAATCAATAATCATATATGACCAGTGAAAAAATAGCACTCACGTCTAATTGATTGTCTTCACATACCCAGAACTGAATTTAATGAGTTTTATCTGGAAATATTTATACTAGGCATGCCAGCAAATTCCATATCAGTGATGTGAGTTATCTGTGAATATACTACAACCAACAATTAAACACTTCTAGGAGCAAATTATTTACAGTTGTTTAACATTTCCAGTGAAAGTTCTAAACTTACACCTAGGGCCTCAATGTTCTCAACTTACACCTAAAGTGTATTTCAGAATGATTTTAAACAGTTATATCAGGGTGGGTAAATTTATTTATTTGATTGATTGATTTCTATTGCTGAATTTTAGGTGTCTAAGAGCTATACCTACCTATCTCTGAACCTCAAAGAACTCCTTTGTGAATAGCGTAGAACTCCCAGAATGTCTTCTCTTAATTTACTCAGAAAGAGCCATTGTGCCCTGTGGTGGGTGGGAGTAATTTTTTTCCCTATATTTTGACCCTTCTGATAAACAGGATACACAAGAGGCATTTTAAAAATCTAGACATGACTAGAAGCCACTTTTGCTTTGACTGCTTCTAGTGTCTAAAACAGTTCAGTGGGGACACAGGAAAAATGGCCTCTACTCTGTAAAAGGTGTGATTGGCCTTTTTAATTTAAAAGAAAGTAAAATGCTACAATGAAGGATTCAAAAAACACTTGAGGACTAGGGGGAGGTGGACATGGATAAGTTCTATGTGGTCCTCAGACTACAGTTTGCTCACCTCTGATTTATAATGCACCCAACTTCAAAAATAACAAAAAGCTAAAGAAGAGAGTGCAAAAGTTGGCTTGAGACTCAACATCAAGAAAACCAAGATAATGGCAACAGACCCTATCATTTCCTGGAGAATAGATGGGGAAGAAGTAGAAGCAGTGACAGATTTTACTTTCTTAGGATCCAAGATCACTGCCAATGGTGATTGCAGCCATGAAATAAAAAGGTGACTAATGCTTGGGAGACAAGCTATGAAAAACCTGGGGAACATAGTTAAAAGTAGAGACATCACCTTGAAAACAAAAATTCGCATAGTCAATGCAGTGGTATTCCCGGTGGTAATGTATGGTTATGAGAGCTGGGCCATTAGGAAAGCTGAGCGCAGAAGAATAGATGCTTTTGAAATGTGGTGTTGGAGGAGATTTTTGAGAGTCCCCTGGACAGCGAAGAGAACAAATAGGTCAATCTTAGAAGAAATCAACCCTGACTGCTCCTTAGAAGGTCAAATAGTAAAGATGAAGCTAAAGTACTTTGGACATCAAATGAGGAGGATTCACTTGAGAAGGCCTTGATGCTAGGAAAGGTGGAGGGCAAAAGAAGAAGGGGGCGGCCAAAGATGTGATGGATGGATGGTATTGTAGATGCAATGGAGATGGATGGATGGTATTGTAGACGCAGTGGGCACAGAGCAGGGCAGGTTGAGGAGGATGGTGGAGGACAGAGGTGCCTGGTGAGCAATGGTCCACGGGGTCACAAAAGGTCGGAATCGACTGTGTGACTGAACAACAACAAAATGTAGTTTATAAAGTTAAAAACTCTCTGCATTTTTATAAGACAGTAGTAATTGGGTACCCATTCCACTTGTGCATCTAATGCTATTTTCCTTTCCATTACATAGGTATACATTAATTGGCCCAGAAAGTGTGGAGTGTTTGGCAAGTGGCAAATGGAATGTGAGCCTCCAACAGTGTGTGGCTGTTTCCTGTGATGAGCCTCCCCCCGTGGCACACGCTTCTCCTGAGAGTGGCCACCGGCTGTTTGGTGACGTGGCTATCTATTACTGCTCTGATGGCTACAGCTTAGCTGGCAATTCCCAGTTACTTTGTAATGCCCAAGGGAAATGGGTTCCCCCTGCTGGTAAAGATGTCCCAGAGTGCATTGCTGACTTCTGTGAGAAACCAATGCCTGCGTCATACAGCATCTTGGAATCTTCAAACAAAGCTAGATTTCCAGCTGGGTCTCTTGTGAGCTTCAAATGTACGGAAGGTTTTGTATTAAACACCTCCGCTAAGATTGAATGTGTCCGTGGAGGCCAGTGGAGCCCTTCTCCGCTGGCTATCCAGTGCATCCCTGTTCGATGTGGAGAACCTGCAGGCATCAAAAACGGCTATGCAACTGGCACAAATTACAGTTTTGGGGCCATTGTGGCTTACAGTTGCACAAGAGGATACTACATTAAAGGGGAGAAGAAGAGAATATGTGAAGCAACAGGAACATGGAGTGGGGCTGTGCCTACCTGTCATCCTGTATCCTGTGGTGAGCCACCAAAACTTGCAAATGGAGTAATTGAGGTACTGTCAAGGCCTTGAACATACATACAATGTTAGCAATATTTTTGGCTTTGGAATTTCAGCATGCTCAATTTTAGGTGAATGAAGCCAAAAATCACGAAAAGTAGAATGTTTGATGAAATTCTTGCCATGCTTTGTTGTTAGGGGACATGCCTTGTTGTTGTCAGGGGACTGCAGTGGCTCAAGTGCCTAAGACGCAGACTGGGAGGCAGAAGGTCAGCAGTTCGATTCCCGAGTACTGCAGGACAGAATGAGCTTCTGTCTTTGTCCCAGCTCCTGCCAACCTAGCAGTTCGAAAGCAAGAAATTCCAAGTAGATAAATAGGGACCACTTCAGTGGAAAGGTAGCAGCGGTACGTGCACTTTGGTGTCTAGTCATGACTGCCACATGACCACAGAAACGTCTGCAGCAGCAGACAGTGCTGGCTCTTCGGCTTTGAAACAGAGATGAGCACTGCACCCTAGAGTCGGATATGACTGGCTTTCGAGCAAGGGAAACCTTTACCTTTACCTTGTTGTTAAAATCAGGTTCCTCAAAGCTAGATGCATAAGTCCAGCCAATAGATACATCTCTTTTGAGAATGTATTGAGAAGAATACCACAAACCCAGAAAACGTACTGCCTTATCGCTTACTCAGTAATGATGGCCAGAAAAAAATGTATCTAACACATTTTTTCTTGTCATTTAAATACACACACTTTGAATTTCCATGTCCTCTGCACTGTAGTTTTAAAATATTTTGATTTTAAATTTGTGTTCATCTAGACCCATGGTTCCCACCATTTGATTTTTAAGGTGGACAATTCCATGTTTCTTGGAAGCTTGTTTAGACCAAGATAATGCCCTTTTAGGCTTCCTCCATGTGAACAGGATCTTTTTGAATAATAAGAATTATATGTCATGGAGCAGGCATCAGGATTTTAGAGATGCTTAGGTGTGGCATGGTCAAAACAATGTTGGTAATCACTGATCTAGACTGGCCTCTGAGCAGCTACATAGAGAAGGGCTGAATTCTGCAGATTCTTTAAATGTTTTCTGTGTGTGGCATGTTAACAATTATTTTTGAAGCCAAATCATTAAGGTTTTGGGATATCAAAAGAGCTGTGTTCTATTTTTTCCATTTTACAGACCATAACAGGACGTTTCTTTGGAAGTGAAGTGAGATATCAATGCAATGTTGGCTACAAGCTGATTGGAAACCCAACATTATTTTGCCAAGCCAATCGTCAATGGCATACTGAAGCATTTCCTTCCTGCGTGCTCCTCAGTTGTGGAGAACCACCTCCTTTTCAGCATGGATATACAAAGGGCAAAAGTTTTGATGTGGGAGCTAAGGTCTTTTTTGTGTGTGATGAAGGCTATGAGCTGATAGGAGATGTGTCTTGGACTTGTCAGAAGACTGGGATGTGGAGCAAAAAACAGAACCCCAAATGTGTTCCAACAAAGTGCCCAGAGCCACCACTAATTGAGAATCAACTTGTTATGAAGGAGATGGCGGATCAAGTTGGTGTGGTGCAGTTTTCATGTAAAGAAGGCTTCATTTTGTTTGGTGCATCTATACTGAAATGCTTGCCATCACAACAGTGGAATGATTCTTTCCCAGTGTGTCGTATGGTACTATGCCCTAGGCCACCTTATATTCCTTTTGGGGATCCTGTGGTAACTTCTTTTTATTTTGGTAGTACAGTAAGCTACACATGCATGGATGGGTTTTTGCTGAAGGGAGTTGCTAGCATCAGTTGCCAAGCAGATGGCGCATGGAGCTTCCCAATGCCAGAATGCATCCCCGTGGAGTGTTCACAGCCAGAAGAAATTCAGAATGGCATTGTAGATGTGCAGGGCCTTACATATCTCAGCACTGCCCTATATAACTGTAAACCAGGGTTTGAGTTAGTGGGGAACATGACCATTCTTTGCGGAGAAGATGGGCACTGGCTTGGAGGAAAGCCCACCTGCAAGCCTATTGAATGCTCCAAGCCCAAGGGGATCCAGAATGGCCGATATTCATATGTCGATCTACATTACAGGCAGACAGTTACCTACACATGTGACAGAGGGTTCCAGCTAGTAGGACAAAGTATCCTCAGCTGCCTGGAGACAAGGGAATGGGATGCAGAAGTTCCATCCTGTAGAGCTATCAGCTGCGATCCTCCACATCCTATTGAAAATGGCTTTGTAGAAGGTGCAGATTATAGCTATGGTGCCATGGTGATATACAGCTGCATTCCAGGATTCCAGCTTTCTGGCCTTGCTATGCAGACCTGTGAAGAACTGGGATGGTCTGGTGTTAGTCCAGTATGCTTGCCAATAGACTGTGGCCTCCCTCCCCATATAGACTTTGGAGGATATATAACAATTAGCAATGAAGAAAAACTTTACGGCCAAGGAGGGATATTAGAAGACAGCTTCCCTACTGCCAACCCACCCTTTTTCCCTTTAATATTAGAAAACCAGAAAGACATGCAGAGTGCTTCTAGGGCTATTAATACTGTGCCATTGTCAGGCTATTTATATGGGAGTACAGTATTGTACAGTTGCTATCCTGGCTATGAACTCTTTGGAAACTCCACGTTAACATGCCAGGAGGACGGAATGTGGAATGATAGTGCTCCTGTCTGCATTTCCATTCAGTGTGAATTACTATTGCCTCCGGAAAATGGCTTTGTACATTTTACAGAGAACAGTCTTGGTAGTACAGTGACATATACCTGCAAGCCTGGATATAAACTGATTGGCTCAAGCACAAGGCTGTGTACAGCCAACAAGGAATGGAGTGATGCAGCACCAACCTGTGAGATAGTATCATGTGCGGTGCCTAGCAAGCCAATGAATGGCACAGTCAAAGGGGAGGCTTTCGCATTTGGGAGTTTGGTCCAGTATGTCTGCGATCCCGGGTTTCAGTTAAATGGTCCTGATAAAAGGACATGCCAGGCTGATCAAAAATGGGATGGAAATGAGCCTATATGCATTCCCATATCTTGTGGTCAAGTCCCCAGTTTAGAGAATGGTCAAGTGATTGGAAAGGAATATACATTTCAAAAATATATTGAATACAGCTGCAGAGAAGGTTTTCTGTTAGAAGGAGACCAGAGGAGAGTTTGCCTTGCAGATGGACGCTGGAGTGGAAGCACACCAGTATGCAGAACAATCGAGTGTCCTGTACCATCAAAACTTCTTTATGGGCAAATTAGTGGGTTAGAATTTGGCGTTGGGAAAACAATTGAGTATCACTGTGATGAAGGTTACCTGTTGCATGGTGTATCTACAAATCTCTGTCATGCTAATGGTACTTGGGATAAAGAGACTCCATCTTGTGAGCCAGTCCACTGTGGTCCTCCTGAGGATATTGCTCATGGCTTCATGAATGGTTCAGTCTTCACTTATGGGGCATCTATAGAGTATATTTGCTTTCCTGGTTACGAGTTACAAGGAAATCCAGTGAGGCAGTGTATGCCTAATGCCTTATGGAGTGGAAAGCCACCCTCTTGCCTGCTTTGTGAATGCCCTACGCCAACCATTCAGAATGGGGTAGTTAAAGGCAACAATTTTGGCTGTGGTAAAAGAATCACATTTCAATGCCTGGAAGGCTTTAAACTGCTAGGGCCTTCGGAAATCACCTGCGAAGCTGCCAATAGATGGAGCTCTGGCTTCCCACACTGTGGGCTGATCTCATGCGGTTCTCCACCAACAATCCCCAAGGCATTCATCAATGGGAGCAGCTCTGTCAACCAGAATGCCATAATCTATAGCTGTGAATTGGGCTATGTGATGCAAGGGAGTCCTGAACTGACATGTACAGAGAAAGGAATCTGGAGCGAGCCATATCCACATTGTACATTACTGACTTGTGGGCCGCCACCTTCAGTGCCTTATGCAGTTGCTTTTGGAGATTCACAAGCCTATGGGAGTAAAATACAGTACAGGTAAGAAACATCTATATATGTTTGTCTGAGTATGTCTAACATTACAAACATCTAGTTATCAGGAACTTCTCAGATACCCCTGTTTTCCAACTCCCTAAGCTATATGTAGTTTGTAAACAGAATGTGATAGCAGAATGGTGTGTATCAGCTGCAGAACTTTGTTTGTTAATGCTCCCTAAAAAAGGATCCCACCAGGAAGATGGGAATGAATGAAAAAAAACTTGGAGTGATACACAATAGTATTGTTACCTATATTTTCACTGGAAGTTTAAAAATTATTCTTGAGTAATTGGGAAGATGAGAAAAAATTATCCCATTCTTAATTTATTGCAAAGCATACTAAAACACCATTTAGATCTCTTGGGAGGATTCTCCTTCTCCGCCTCCACCAGAGGTCTCTAAAAACGCTTATAATTGTAAGTCTGTTTCTGAATCAAACCAAAGAAAGTTTACCTGTCACTAGGGGTACATAAGGAATATACAGTATTCAGCAATTTGTTTTTAAAAGAGAACAGAATACCCTTATTTTCCTTATTTAAAATGTACCTATTACTAGTGACAGAGATGTGACTTGAACGTTGCAGATGTCTGGAAGGTTATATGATGGAGACAGAAATGGATACATGCACATGCCAGGAAGATGGGCAGTGGTCTTCGGATAGCATTTCCTGTTGTCCCCAAAAATGCCCCCTGCCAACAAATATAACTAATGTAATTATTTCTGGTACTGACTTCACTGTGAATAAGAGCATTATCCTATCATGCACAGAAGGCTATCTTTTGACTGGTGCAAACACATCCACTTGCCAGGTAATTATTTATCTTTCTGCATATTCTTGTAATGGGAAACATTCTGAAAGATCAAAGTTGGCTCGTAGGGTATTCTTCTCTTGCTCTGTCTATATATTGTAAACCAACCTGAGTAGTGCTCGCATCAAAAAGTATAAATGTATGTACGTATGTATATACATACATACATACATACATACATACATACATACATACATACATACATACATACATACATACATACATACATACATTTATTTCAGCAGCTGTAATGACTGCAAAATTTCCTTGAAATCCATGAGCACAACATAATTCTTATCCCAGGCATTTGCTACCTGTGGCCCGCAGGTCAGATCCGGCCCCTGAAGCCAATTCATCCGGCCCCTGACACGCTCACCGCTCCTGGAAGTGGAAGTAAAATGTGCACTGTGCATGCGCAGAACACTGTTAAAAGTGTTCTGCACATGTGTTTTACTTCCGCTTCCGGGTAGGAGGAACCACATTACTGTCTCAATCAGCTGCCCAGGAGGTTTGGTTAGGCCGGCAGCCTGAAAACGTTGAGAATCGCTGTCTGATTCCTTGATTGGACATTGAATGTGTTCAGACATCTCAATATTTTGAATAAAAATGCAATTTACAATTGAAAAGGAAATCTGCTCCTAATGTTTGGTCATGCTTCATTATGTAGCCATTTTACTATTGCTCTATTATTAATCCAACTTGACTAATAATAACTGAGGGACATCAAGTCAATTCTGTCTTGCAATGATTCTTTCCAGGTTTTTTCTAGGTAGAGAATATTCAGAAGTGGTTTATCATTCTCTTCTCTTAGGTGTACTCTGTGTCTGGGCAGCTTGCCCATGACTACAGAGGCTGGCTCTTCTCACAAGAGGCACAGTGGGGAATCAAACTTCCAACTCCTGGCTCTGCAGATAGAGACCTAAAATACTGTGCTGTCTAGCCAGCTGTCCAACTTAGTCAAGCCTAATTGTTTGTTTGTTTTTTGTTTTCTTAAATGTATGTTTAGTATTTAAGAATGAGCTTAAATGGACAAACAGGGATTTGAACTTCTCATGACATATGGTCCAACCTTTTGCTAAATCCTGCTGCCTCTTCTGTGGTCCTTAATTCTTGTTACATTTTCATTGCTTTTAGATTGCTTACCAAGGCATGAATATATTTTATTCTCTCTATAGAGTAATGGTACCTGGATGCCACTATTTTCAAATGCTATATGCATACCTGTCTCTTGTGGAAGACCAGAAGCTCCAGAACATGGAAGTGTGGTTGGCAACAGATACAGTTACAGAGACACAGTATTTTATAAATGTGCCTCTGGTTATGAGCTGGAAGTAAGTTGATGAACTCTTTCCTACTATTTAATGTGTAGCAAACTTGCTAGTTGGTTAGATGAGGACATATTTATTTATTTTTATTTTATATACTTCTATACCACCCAACAGGGAGATATTCCCACACTGTGTGATTTACACTTCTAAAATCAGATACACAACAGATAAGTAATAATAAGTATAAAATTACATTACAGTAAAACCACGCTGGGCATTGTCATGAAAAAGTAAAAGTATTCTTATCCTCCATTATGGAGTATCGTGTCTGAGAATAAAAGAAAAACCCCTACAGTATTTGAAACTTATTAAAGTAGTTCAATCTAGTTGGCTGAGAGGAGAAGGTCTTTGAATGCATTCCTGAAGAAAATGGTTTTGAGTTGTTATTTAAATATACAGTAAAACCCCTACTTACGAAAAAAAGTCCATTCCATAGGTTTTGGCTTAAATCGATTTTTTTTGTAACTCGAAACAAACCCATAAGGGGGGGGATTACATAACTTAAAACAAACCCATAGGGAAAATGGCATTTTTATGTAAATCGAAGCAAACCTATAGGGAAATGAATTTTTACGTAACTCGAAGTAAACCCATAGGAAAAAGAATCTTTATGTAAATCGAAGCAAACCCATAGGAAATCGTATAAATTGGGACATGCTTTTAGCACAAAATCATTATTTAAGTCAAATTTTATGTAACTCGAGGCATATGTAAGTCAGGGGTTTACTGTATCAATGGAAGGGACCTGGCACAGCTTGGCTGGTAAGGTGTCCCATGGTGTAGGTGCTGCCACCGAGAAAGCTCATTTCCTTGTTGAAATCTTCTTTGCCAGTGCTGGTTCAACACCTGGAGCTGCACTGTTTGAGTGGACCAGGTGATGTGGACAAATGGTCTTTGAGAAAGATGCTCCACAAGATAGCAATGTTCTAAACCATATAGAGCTTTGTATATTAATGTTTACACCTTGTGCCAGATTGGAATGGAAAGGCAATGTAATTGGGCCAGGGTTGGGATGATATGATTGACTTTATTCATCCCAAGGATCAGCCTGGCCACAGCATTCTGGATCCATTGTAGTTTCCATATCAGGCGCAAGAGCAGCCCCATGTAGAGAGCATTACAATAGTCAATCCTTGAGGCTACCAATGCATGAACTAGGTTTGTTGAAGATCATCTGTCCTAGTAGGGGTACAGCTAGGCAACCTAGAGTACAGTAAAACCTCTGGTTACAACGGAGGTCCATTCCAACAGCCTCCATCATAACGTGAAAAAATTGTAACCCAAAGCATCCATAGGGGTGCATTGACAATGTAAAAAATGGTCACGAATTGATCGTCATAACCCGAAACAATTCCATTAAAAATTCGTGACCTGGGATGGCATTTCTATAGGATTTGCCATCGTAATCCGCAGCAAACGTTACCCAAAGCAGTCTTTGCAGTATTTGAAAAAAGGCAGATTTAGATGCTGCCACAATCGGTTGTTCTAGATTGAGTGCCAAATCTAAAACCAACCCTAAACTGCACACCTGGCCCCTCCAAGGAAGGACAGTTCCTGCCAAGGTAGAGACCAGCCAGACAACCCCCTGCAACAACAGAACCTCTTTCTTATCAAGGATTCAGCTTCAGCTTGTTGGCTGTCATGCATTTCATTATTGAGGCCAGGCAATACTCAAGGCACCAGAGTTGTGTATCATCAACATTAATAATTTTGGAGAAAAACCTTTTGCTTGTTTACTTGTTTGCATTTTCCCAACAGAGTCTCAGGGTAATGGCAACCTCTGTCCGTGCATGTGTGCGTGCGTGCGTGCGTGCACACAGTGGAACCTCATACAACAATTGTCCCATATAGCAATGAAATCACATAACAGTTAGGTTTTGGGGGGAAATGGCATCCCGCATAACAATTTTCCCTATGGAAAAAATCGTACAATTTTTCAATGGGAAAACCCACTTAGCAAAAAAAGTCATTGTACAATGTAATAGGGTAAAAATCAGTGTCAGAACCTTAACAGAACATAACCAAGACAAAAGAAGCTATAGCCAGATCAGAAAAAGTGATAGAGGAAATAATAGATTTTAATTTCGGGGGGATGCAATATGACATGTTCTTCCTTAGGTACCACCCAGGCAGTTATACTGTCTTCCAATGTACTGAATTCCATCCTCTTTTACAGATTCCATGCCTTCTGAGTATGTTTTGTCATCGTTGTGTTATTCATGAGATCTTAGTTCAGGATTTCCCTCCCCAAAAAGTATTTTGTGTATGCTCCGTGGACTTTGGGGATCCTGTGAAGCCTGGGAATGCCTTCTTATTGTGTGTGGGTGGTGCCATTTTGCTAATAATATTATGCTAATAGAATATGACTATAGTTTGATATTTACAATACTGGAATGTCTGGTGCAAAAAGTCAACAGATTTACAACTATTAAAAACCATGATGATTAAATTATTCTGTGCTACTGGTTTATCATCTTCCATTAAACACTTGCCTTTTCCCCAAAGATGTGGGGACTCAGAGCACAGTTTTTAATGATAATTCAAGCCTATGGGTAGCCTAATACAGGTATGGCCAAACTATGGACTGTGGGCCAGATCCGGCCCCCAACACCAATTCATGTGGCCCACACCACCCTTGTCACTCCCAGAAGCGGAAGTAAAATGTGCCCATTTTACTTCCGCTTCCGGGAGCAACAAGGGCAGCACGGACCAGATGAATTGGTGTTGGGTGCCAGATCTGGCCCATGGGCTGTAGTTTGGTCACCCCCTGGTTTAAGAAGAGAAAATGGCAGCTTAAAATCTATTTCATCCTGTTGCAAAACAGATTACTTGCAAATTTTTGCTACTCTTTATTTTTAAGCATATTTTTAATATATTGTATTTCTTATTTTCTTTGCTTCTCAAATTATATGAGAATATGACAAAAGCTTGATTATTTTGTACTATTTTTGAATTGTTCTCTTGTCTGATAGGGTGATTCTGAACGTCTCTGTCAGGTAGATAAGCTGTGGAGTGGAGCAACACCAGTATGCAAAAGTGAGTTATGCATTAATTTTTCTGCACATCAAACTCAACTGGAACATACATGGCTTTTTAAGAAGAATAAAATCGACTGTATTGCTATTTTTGCCCAGGAAAATAGACGATCTTTATACTATTGTTTAAAAATAATGCATTTTTAAGGAAGACTATTTATACTGTTCAGTTTTGCAAATATTGAACTTAGAAGTCATGAACTTTGCAACTAATTGCTTTACTCAAGAATTTATTATAGTTGCTTAGGATCAAGTAGCATATACAGTGGAGGACACTTTTTTCTGTGTGGCAAACAAAATAAAAGAATAATCTCTGTGTTCTCATGCAGAAATATCTTGTGGGCCTCCTGAACCAATAGATAATGGCTTCATTAGTGGCAAAGGTTTCTTGTTTGGAGATGAAGTTCTTTACAGCTGTGACCAAGGATTTGAGTTACAGGGCCCAACCCAAAGAATTTGCCATGTTAACAAGAAGTGGAGCCCCTCAGCTCCTGTGTGTGAGAGTAAGTATAACTGGTGGATTTGGTCAGAAACTTGTCAAGCAAAATGTGCTGCACGTGAGCAAATAATCTTTTATAGGACAAAGGTGCCCAAACTTCTCAGGCCGCTAGCCAGTCACGTGGTCCAGGGGGTCAATCACTATAGCCTGTAGCCCAGATCCAGCCCAGAGGCCGTAGTTTGGGCATCCCTGCACTAGGACATGGCCATTCCAACTTTCTTCCATTCCTCTTTTCCCTCCTGAATGCATGTTTTTCATGGTAGTGAAAGAAGCTAGGACAATTTTGTGGAAAACGAACCAAACATTACTTCATCTGTGCAGACCCATATACCATGTTCAATGAAGTGAAATAAATTTAGGGGACATAGGAATAACATAAGAACAAGTTAAACAGTGCCATTCACTGGCACAAGATGTAGAGATGGCTGCCATCTTTGAAAGTTTAATAGGGGGACTCTATTCCGAATCATGATGAATGGTTGCAGTTTTGTTGATGGCTCTGTATTGTCTTCAGAGCAATATGCCTCTCAGCACCAGATATTGGGGAACATGTGTGGGAGGGTGTTATTGCACTCAAGTCCTGCTAGTGGGGTTCCCACAGCACCTGGTTGGCCACCATGTAACTAAAATGTGGGACTAGATCGGGCTTTGAGCAGATAGATCTGCTAGAGGATTTTTATGTTCTTAAATGTTTCAAGATAGGCAAGTGTAAAAGAAACCACTCTCCTTTTCTTCAGGAATGCTTCAGTTGTTCAGATGGTGTTTGATTTGGTGCTAGACTGAATTGCATTATTTCCATGAAAATCTTCTCTGTTGCTTCAGATATTTATTGCAAATAGTCTTCCTAAATTCACATAGACAGTTAATAAAGAAAATGAGATGCTTGGCTTTGCAGGTGAAAAGTGGACAATTATTCCTTTAGTCCTTAACTCCAGCATTTCATCTAGAGTACTGCTGTGGGGCCAGCGCCACACAGGAGGACTTCAATTCCCAGAAGCCTAAGTCAGTACTTAGGGGAATTGACTTAGGCTTCTGGGAACTGAAGTCCAAAAACCAAAGATTGGGAAACACTGATCTAGAGCTTTACATTTCACTTTGTCCTCCCTTCCTCAAAACACTGAGATAAATGTTACTTGAATTTGTTTGGACTGTCTTTCTTAAGTTGACTTGAGCTTACTGTTGTCCCTTAGTAAAATGAAGAAGAAACCCATGGTTTTAATTAGCTACAATACTTCAATTTATTATGGTGCTTCATTCAGAATATAATGTAACCATGGCCAAAATCCTAGTTGCAAAATACTATGTGTATAAGGAAAATTGTATTGTACAAGCAGTTTTCCGACCATCTCTTGGGTGTCTGGGTGCACAACCAAGCATTCAACCAATTGCATGATCTGCATATATCTGGATGTGCAACTGACAGCTGGAACAATCACACACATTAGTTATCCAATTTAGGCTATAACTTGTGCAAATCCAAAAGAATGTTGACTTATTTAACTTAGCAGGATTTCTTTATCAATCTCACAATACAATTACAAAAGATATACCATTTATTCCGCATGCAGCTTTACAAAAACACAGAAGTCTTGTAAGTGATGCTATTAAGGCAGGGGTTCTCAACGTTTCCAGGTTGTGAGTCTTATCATGCCCACCCCCCAGACAGCTGATCAGGCTGGTCACGTGGTTCCTCCCACTGGAAGCAGAAGCAAAACGCGCCTGCACATGCATAGAACGCTGCCGTAAATGCATTTTGCGTATGTTTGGGCATGTTTTGCTTCCGGGAGCATGATGGCGGCGTGGGCCGGGTCCAGCCCATAGGTCATAAGTTGCGAATGCCTCTTTAAGGCATATGAGGCTCCACTAACAATGCTTTGCTTCATTACTTAATTTTATTTGTTATAGTTATATTCTGCCATTCTTCCAGCAAGCTTGAGATGAAGTATATAGTTTTCCTCCTCCCTTTCTTATCTTCATAACAATCCTGGACGTAGGCTAAATTAGACCATTATTGGCTGAGTTTTTAGACTCAGTAGGAGTTTGAACCTAGATCTCTGGCTATTATTATTTTTTTATATAAAAACTCTTCTGGTTTTTATTCTGCTACATTTGGAACTTCGATGAGTTCTTTAAAAGATAAGACTGGATAGCCAGTTTAAATATATCAACAAATGCCCCAAACTTGATCAGATTTTTAATATCACAACTTTTATATTGATAATTTATTGTAAAGAAAAGAGTAATGTTCTTCATAGGAATACTAAATTAGACGAAATGCCAACAAGCTCATGAAGTTGATTCCCCCCCCCCCCTACTGTTTTTAGGCATAAGATGTGAACCCCCTCCAGCAATAGAAAATTCAATTTCCATCTCCATTGAAAATACATACAGAAGTATAGTTCCCTTTGTATGCAATTTTGGATATCATCTGGTTGGACCTGGCAATATCACCTGCTTGGCAAATGGATCATGGAGTCAGCCTCTTCCTTCCTGTGAAGGTGAATATTATGTTTTGTTTTGTTTTGTCATTATGAGTGAGCTATTAATTGCCATGCTGCTGAGATCGCTAGTGATAGTTTCCTGAATTCACACCTTGGCCAAATCTAGTGGTGTACTTCTGGTTTTGACATCAGTGGAAATAAAAGTTCTCTCTCCCAGAAAAAGAAAAATCTTGACAACTTTAATCTAAAGATGGTAAGAAATTCAGTTTCCCTTCCTGGTATTTGGGGTGCACAGAGAAGGCTTAGGAAGGAGTAGAATGCTTATTCTGGTATAAAAGTGCCCAAATCCAGCAGAAATATGCGAGTGGATCTTGGCTATGGTCCTCATTTCCAAGCCAGTAAAAGATTCCTAGAATCAACATAGATATTCAAATATAAAGAGGCTGGAATAGTTGTTCAGAGGTGTTTGGGACAGCCCTGATAGATATGAGTTCCTTCAAGTAGCTCTAGATATTTGATGGGTTTTTTCTCTTTTAATATAGATTAACATTGCAAACTCTATTCTTATGTTTTTATTGTTATTTTTATTTGGTTGGTTGGGGAAGAATTGTCCTAACTACTGTGCCATCTTTTAGAAACCAGATGTGAAGATCCAGAATTTATCGAGAATGGGAACGCTATCTATGAAAACAATACTGTTGGCAGCAGAGTTGCATATTACTGCAACAGAGGATACACGTTGGAAGGAGAGCCCATTGCAGACTGCACAGAGGCTGGAACTTGGAGCTATCCAATACCGCTATGCAAACGTATGTAATTTTGAAAACTGGCTGTGTTTTAATTGAGGGCTTTACTTTTTCAGAAAAAAAATTAGAATAATTTTTCTCCAGTAACATTTACCTTGTAAGGTAAGGTGCAGTAACATGTATCTTATAAGGCAGGGGTTCCCAACCTTTTCAAGCTGGGGGCCGGGTCACACTCTCTCAGTCAGATGGCCATTTTGCTATGCCTGCATGATGGGGTGGCCATTTTGTCCCAACAGCTTCAAAGGGGTGGCCATTTTGTTTCTCAAATTCCCTTGGAGGGGTGGGGGGCTACATGAAATGGTGTCACAGGCTGGATCTGGCCCATGGGTTTTAGGTTGAGAACCCCTGTTGTAAGGTAAATGTATGTTATATATATCTGTAAAGAAAGGTATATAGACTTAAATTCACATTTATCTGTTACGTAATGTATATAGGTTAAATTCACACATTTGAATTTTTCCAAGAATTCAGATATTCAGAGCAGCCGCTGAAAGTAGTGGTCTATTGGTAAATTTGGAAGTGCAGTCCCCATAGCCAAGCATCTTCCGTAAGGAGAGTCCAAAAATGCAGGCAGCTGAATTAGTCCATATTAACAAATGAAGAGCAGGTCTTTTGTATAATGAATGGTTCTTAAATGTTCTTTTTTTAAAAAAAGCCACTATCAAATACTTTGCATTACAATCCATTTGTCTCCCATTGACTTGTGAGGACTGTGTTAATAGGAAACAGGGAACCCTGAGTTGGTGGTGGATGATGTCATAGGTCAGGCATTCGCAACCTACGGCCTGTGGGCCAGACCCAGTCCCCAGTACCAATTCATCCGGCCCCCAACACCCTCTCCATTTCCGGATGCAGAAGTAAAATGCGCTCCATGCATTCTGCGCATGTAGGGCGCATTTTACTTCTGCTTCCTGGTAGGAGGAACCACGTGACTGGCCCAATCAGCTGCCCAGGAGGTGTGGTCAGGCCCGCGACCTGAAAATGTTGAGAAACACTGCCATAGGTCCTGTTATTTGGAAGGTCTTGGGGCTTCAATTCTGTGAACCCTACCTTTATTTACATTTCATTTATTTACATTTAAACTCACCTTTTGATGCAAGCACCATTCAGAGCAGCTTACAATATATAGAACATACAACACATACATATAAACAATCAGCATACTAAACATCCAAAGATAACAAAAAATAACTCAAGGAGCCAAATCAAATACTGTAGCGTCAGACCATGGTGATATATTCAAAGTACACAGTATCAGCAGTAGTAAGAGAAGGTAATAACATTAACATAACATCTTCTCATTACCCTAACAGCTGAAACGCCTGTGCACTATATATAAATATTATTTAATTAAATGTATCTAGCACATTAGGAGCCACCTACCTATGTAGCACAGCTTTCCATAATCCCTATTAAATTCTCTTTGGGTAGGCACTTCACATTTTCTATCTTCTCCCCTATCCAACATAGTAGTCAGAAACATTTGCCACAATTGCCTAGTTAAGCTTAGGAAAGCCAAGTTGTCCATCATGTAAAATATAATTGATCAAACTTTCCAAAGTCTTTTTTTAAAAAAGCACAAAATTTAGCCCTGATCTCTATGCAGTTTTTCCCATTAAAAACTGGATGAGGTTGAAGCCTGTGCAGTAAGTTTTGTTTTTTTTTTAAAGGTAAGAAAGCAAAAGACCATGTCTACAAAGCTATTAGCTGCAACCATCAGTATGAATATACATCACAGTATTGAAACAACTGGCTTCTAATTCATTTCTAGGCATAATTCAATCTGCCTGAGTTTGTTTTTAAACGGGAACTTAAGGAAGCAACTAGTATTATATAAACCTGCTTATACATTAAGGCAGGGATTGTCAACCTTTTAGCGCCATGGGCCAGACCATGTCCCCTCAGACAACTGAGCGGGCCGGACACGTGGGGCTCCCCACCATAAACACTGCTGTAAACCGCAGGGGGCGTGTTTGCGCAAGCGTGGACATGTTTACAGCTGTTGTAAACACTTCCACTTCCGGGATTGTAACCCCGACCAGATGAATTGCCACCGTGTGCCGGGTTCGACCCATGGGCCATAGGTTGCGAACCCCTGCATTAAGGTTATCTTTGGAGTTCTTACCCAGGTATCTACGCAATCTGAACTAAAGTGAATGCAGACAAGACAGAGGATCTTCACAGACCACCTTCAGATGAACTCATTAATCAAGCTTTTACAGAGAGAGTTTTTAACAGGGGGTGCTGTGCTTTTCTTAAGATTCTTTTAAATATGTGCATGCCTCATTCTGCTTTTGTTTTTTAATTGCTTTAAGTGTAATGTTTTTTATATTATAATATAATTTATACTTTTTTTATATTTTAATTTAATTTATGTATTGTATCCCTCCCACCATTTTGAAAGCTACCTTGCATGTTTAAATTGAGGGTTAGTTTCTGGGACACTTTAAGAGTAGGGTTCCCCCCCCCCCCCACAGGAGAATAACACAGAGAGAATCAAACATCTAGTTCAACTTGCTCCACAGCCTTAGAGAAATTTCTTTTATGCTCTAAAAAGACTTAGACGTTCCTGCATGGTATACTATGTGTTAGACCAGCATATGGTTTATTATTTTAGGAGTGCTACTTTTTCCATTAGGATGGTAAAGCAAATTATTTCTCTCTGGAAAATAGAAAAATAGCTAATTGTCCCAAAACAGAAATTATACACAACTGCTAAATATGCAGTTAGAAATAGATCCTGATTCTCTTGGCAGTATAGTATTTGCCGGCATATAAGATGCATCAGAGTATAAAACGCATCCTGTTTTCTGGTGTATTTTAAGGGGGGAGTGCACTTATATGCTGGCAAATATGGTATTTGCTGGTGTATAAGATGCATCGGAGTATAAGATGCACTCTGGTGTATTTTAAGGGGGGAATGTGTCTTATACGCTGGCAAATACAGTAATTTAATTAAATAATATAGGCAGTCAGGGACTGCAGTGGCTCAAGTGTTTAAGACACTGAGTGGAAGGACGGCAAGTCAGCAGTTCGAGACCTGAGTACTGCATGATGGAATGAGCTCCTGTCACTGAACCAACTCCTGTCAGCTTAGCAGTTCAAAAGCAAGAAATTGCAAGTAAATAAATAGGGACCACTTTGGGTGGGAAGGTAAACAGCATTCCATGCACTCCAGTATCTAGTCATGCCTGCCACATGTCCACAGAAACATCTGCAAATGCATACGGCGCTGGCTCTTGGGCTATAAACAGAGATGAGCACTGAACCCTAGAGTTGAATACGACTGGTTTTCAAGCAAGGGTGACCTTTACCTTTACTAATATGGGCAATATGATAGCAGTCCTTTCAAGTCCATCTTTCTTTGCTTCTTTGCTCTTATACAGCGAATCCATGCCCCGTGCCTTTTATAATCCCAGAAAATGCTCTCCTATCAGAGACAACTTTTTACGTTGGGCAAAAAGTCTTTATCAGATGCAGAGAAGGCTATCAACTTCGGGGCCCTTCGGTCATCACCTGCAATCCTGATGAGGCATGGACTCCAACAAGAGCCAGGTGTGAAAGTAAGTACAGTACAGAAAGCATTTCTTTATTTTCACCTTTATTGGAAAGAGCTTGTGGCTTTTCTTTCCAGTGAAGATATAACACAAAAGACACACAAACACATAAAAGGATTGATCAGTTGATCATCAACTGCAGCTCCCCCGGTGGTTTAGTGGTTAAGATGCTGAGCTTGGAGACTGGAAGGTTGGGGTTTGATACCCAGGGGCTGCACTTGGGGACATGAAAGGAGTTTCTCCAGCAAAAAAATTTTCCACCCATAGTAATTTCTGACATGAAATTAAGACATAATATCTACTCTAGTCTTTTTACTTGGAAGGCTCTGTAGTATCACTGTGCCATTCCTGCCAGGAAAAACAGAACAGCCAACAGGCATGTACAATCCAAGTATCACTTTGTAATTGACTCCTGCATGTACGTGTAACCAAAACATAGAGGATATAGCACCAAGAGTCTTAGAGAAATGATAGATGATCTAACTGCCGTATTCTGTGGCTGGGCCATGCAGTTGTCTGGTTATCTGCTCCTTCATTTATACTCCACACAGCACAAACATAAGGGTTGAAGAAGCATTGTGAAACAACACAATCTAAACACAGATCATATATTTTCATACATCTCCTTTCTTTCTTACTGTAGCTTCTTTTATTCCTCCCTCTCCTGTTCTTTCGGCTGTACAGAATAAGAAAATTTGGTTATACAGTACAGTAAAACCCCTACTTACGGGGAAAAAGTCCGTTCCGTAGGCTTTTGCTTAAATCGAATTTTTATGTAACTCGAAGCAAACCCAGAGGAAAATTTATTTTTGTATGTAACTCGAAGCAAACCCATAGGAAAAATGAAACTTTTATGTAAATCGAAGCAAACCCATAGGAAAATGAATTTTTACATAACTCGAAGCAAACCCACAGGAAATCGTGTAAATCGAGACATGGTTTTAGCAGAAAATCATTATGTAAGTCGAATTTTATGTAACTCGAGACATTTGTAATTCAGGGTTTTACTGTACTCTTGGAAAAAATTGGAGAAGCAAGCAAAATTATCCTTTCCCCTGAATCCAAGACAGAAGAGAAGTTAATTTCATTCATCAGTGTCTGTTTATCGGGATGCTGAAATCCCTTGAGACTTGTGAGGCAAATTGCATCTTGCCTCAGGAATTCACAGACATACTTGCAATAGGTTTTGGCGAAATAAAATGCACATGAGGTCAGAAACTTCAGGGGTCCATAGTTTTGTAGCCAGGGGATCACTTGCCTCCCTCATTTGAATAGCTCCAATAGCTGCAAGTATGTTTCCAGGCCCAATTCAAAGTGCTGATTTGTCTTATAAAGTCCCGAACAACTTGGATCCAAGCTACTTGAACATTTCCCTTCATGAGCCTGTCCAGATTTTGAAATCATCAGGAGAAGCTTCTCTCTCTCTCTCTCCATCACCGGTCCCTTTGGTGAGGGGATGAGAGAGGCCCTTGTTTCTACTGGCATACTTTGGGACTCCCTCCCATGAGAGGCCAGACACAGGCAGCTAAAGACTTTTGTCTTCAAGCAGACTTTTTCTCATTGACTGGCTACCTTCTTCTTCCTCCATGTCTTGACCAGACATGAAACTGCCAAATTGAAGGAACCTTTTGGTGAGTTCATTCTGCAGTTCCTTTCATCTGACCTAGTGTGAGAAAGATTAGGTGGCAACACAAGGTTGCAGTCACCAAGGTATGCCCAATTATGATTCAAAACTTCCACAATCTTCAAAGAGGCTCTTTATTGTGTGTGTGTGTGCGCGCGTGTGAATTCGGGTTTTGTTCATTTGTCCCCTCCCCTTCTGGTTTATATACTATTTGTTTTTCATATTGTAAGCTACCCTGGATCCTGTTGAGGAGAAAGGTAGGTATAAATATTTTTAAATGAACAATGATGAATGTATAATAAATCATGCCTACATTTTATTTTATTCATATAATTTTTATTTATTTTATTTTTGTATTAATTTTTTATTTATTTTCAAAGAGAAAAAATAAAAATAACAAACATACAGAAAAAACCAATAACAATACAATGCAATATTACATCAAGCTCGTAAAAAATGACACATACATAGTGATTAAACTAATTGTTTGCAATATAACCCACAGTGTTAAATACCCACATTATAGGTTATTATTATAACCATAGCATTCATAAGAGCTTTCAGTATTACAACTGTTTATTAAGTTGGTGTCAGGTACCATTCTATTAACAGATGTGGAAGGTATGGGTTTGAATAAGGTGGAAAAAGAATTATTGGAAATTATGTTACCTTTACTAACCTGTAGTTAACATAATTTCCAATAATTCTTTTTCCACCTTATTCAAACCCATACCTTCCACATCTGTTAATAGAATGGTACCTGACACCAACTTAATTCTTTTACCCATTATTTCCCCAATCTCTCCTTCTATTCTTCTCCAAAATTCATTTATTTTTTTTGCAGCTCCACCACATATGTTCATAAGTTCCAATCGTTTCTTTGCATCTCCAACATAAAATATCCCTTTTATTATCCATCTGATGCAACCTCAGTGGTGTCAAGTACCATTGCCACAACATTTTAAAATTATGTTCCTTGATTCTTACTGACATTGTTCTCATTATCCTCTTTTTCCACTTATTTCTCCATTCAACATCTCCTATTTTTATATTCAAATTTTGTTCCCACTTCCGTTTCAAGTCTTCCTGTGGATCATTACCCTTATTCAATAGAGTGTAGAGTTTGCTTGCTAGACCCTTAATGTTCTTTCCCCCTTTTCTGATCTTGAATACCAATTCTTCAAATTCGGTCTTTGTTCTATCTATACCTAATTCTCTTCTATATTTTTTATTCCAATTATCAACCTTCAGTTTCTGAAACCAGTCCAATTTTAACTTTTAAAAAAAAATTCCTCTTGGTTTCATCTTCACAAACTTTTAACTATTCCTATAATTTTTATTTTTTAAAAATATATATTACAACCAAAAAGAACATAATACAAATACAGTGTATATCCATCACCCAGGGGACATCAGTACTTTTCCAAAACAGTTACTCAAACCAACTGTACATATTAACATAATGTCAGCCATGTGATCCATGTATAAAACATATGCAGAAGTAGAAGGGGATACCTTGTCTGGATCACTAAATTAAAAAATCATTGCTAGCTTTCGGGCTTCATTATCACTTCTTCAGGCATGTATTCAAATGTTCGTGGCATATAGGTCTGCCAGGCTCTGTCCTTAAAAGCAGCTGCTGAGTTGATGTTCCACCCAGTGATGCACTCCAAAAAAATTGCTACCATGCTGTGGGCGTGGCTAACTATGGGCGTAGCATCATCTCCCCCCCCCCCCTGAAGAAAAGAAAAGAAACTGGGAAGGTACCTACCTTGCTCTCGGAGCGTCACTCCCAGCAGAGGCAGGAGACCCCGGTGCAGCCGCCCCAGCCTCCTGATGCAGCCCACCTGGCCGGATGAGCATCAGGCATGGGTTGCGGTTGCGCCTAGGCCTCGGCCGCCACTGCCACTTCACCCGTTGTCCCGGAGACAAGGAGGAGTCCCAGAGCAGCCAGACACTGCTGGCGGGTTAGCCCGTCACCGTCCGGGCACACTTTCACCTCCACACTTCCCGCGCCCTGGGTGAGGCACATGCAAAACATTGCCGGTGCTGCTGGGAGGTGGGTGGGGTGGAGACTGGCGGCCTCCCCCTCCCAGCAGTGGTGGCAACATTTCCCATATGCCTCGCCCAGCCAGGGCAGAAGGCACACGGGAAGTGCAGAGGTGAAAGCGTGCCTTCAGCCCTGGCTGAGCGAAGCACATGGGAAACGTTACCGGCACTACTGGGAGGGGGAGGCCACCAACTCACCACCCCGCCCACCTTCCAACAGTGCCAGCAGCAGCTGATCTTCCTTCTCCTCCTCTTCTTCTTGGCTCCTGGTCACATCCGGAGTGCAGGGAGAGGAGGAGGAAGAGGTGGGTGTGGTGTGGCAGTGATGTGGGCATTGCCAGCCAGTTCTGCTACCAGTACGGTTGCACAGGACAGGACTGGCTTCAGTGCATCACTGATTCCACCCCATTTTTCAAACACAGGAAACCAGCCTCTGAGGAAACCAGGGGGATATATATCGGCATTGTTATAGAGATGAATAATAAGGAAATGATGTGTGTAGAGGTTTTTTCCTCTGTTTTGTTATTTTGTATATTTTTGTGTATTATTATTGTTATGGTTGTAATTTTAAAAAATTAATTTAAAATTTTAAAATAGTAAATAAATGTATAAAGGTAAAGGTTTCCCTTGATTGAAAATCAGTCGTATCCAACTCTAGGGTTCAGTGCTCATCTCTGTTTCAAAGCCAAAGAGCCAGCACTGTCTGCTTCTGCAGACGTTTCTGTGGTCATGTGGCAGGCATGACTAGACACCGGAGCACATAGAACGCTGTTTCCTTCCCACCGAAGTGGTCCCTATTTATCTACTTGCAATTGCTTGCTTTCTAACTGCTAGGTTGGCATACATTATGGAAAACATATATAATTTCCAAGCAAAAAGAAAATCTGAAAGTGCTGCAGACAACGGGTGGGATGAGAACACCAGTGGGAGCCAAAGAAATTTGTTAAAATTAAGACTGTTTTATGAGGGAGTCGGCATAATAGTTTTGTTGTTCTTTCTATTTAGAGATCTCCTGTGGACCACCTATTCATGTAGAAAATGCTTTAGTTCGTGGAATATTCCATCAATATGGAGATGTGGTCACCTACTCATGCTACAGTGGGTATATGCTGGAAGGCTCCCTTAGAAGTATCTGTTCGGAAAATGGAACTTGGACTCCACCACCAGCTTGCAAAGGTATGTGCTATTACAGCTATGCAGAGTGGCCATTCTATACCTTCTTTACACATTATTATGGAAAATAAATTCACAAAGTTTGCCACAGTTGGTTTTGAATGTGAAATAAGCTCCACCTAGCATAGAGTATGGCTTGGCTCAGCTCGGCTCGGCTCAAATGAAAAGCATCTTCCAGGGAATAGCCTCCTGTTTTAAAGCCTTTTTTCAAAATGTACATGAAACAACAATGTTTTGTCACACCTTTAAGATTTGTATTATTCAATTAGTAGTTTATGCATGTCATTTTTCTCTGACCTCACTGTTTAAAGTCCCCATCGACAACCATGGTAATGTAACATACATGCAGCTAAAATTAACACTTCATGCATCTGATAAAGTAAACTGGGATTAAAGTTGACTTTTTTGAAATGGTAGCCATGTTCATCTGAGTATGTAGCATATCAAAGAGTAAACAAAACAAGACAAAAAGACAAAAAACATTATGGCATCTTAAAGACTAACTTAAAGAGCATAATGTATTCCACAGGATTGGTCTTTAAGCATTTTTGCTCTTTAAGCGAAATGCCATTGTAAGTGACCAATTGTGACTTCTGGTGGCAGGATTGCGAACCCCGATTTAGTTGTTAAGCGAGTTTTTGGTTGATTTTAGTTGTTAAGCAAGGCGACCATTCAGAGAAAATTCTGCTCTTTAAATGAGTTAGTCTCTAAGGGAGGTGTTCTTTATACTGTATTTTAATGTTAGCTTTCGTGATTAAGCATTATTAGCCTGCTATCATGTGGAGCTGTTGGACATAGCTGAGGGAAAGCCAAGGTTTAAGTTTGCTGATGGGTCTAACATACTGTGAAAAATCTGAAAGTACTGTACCCCACACATCCCTATTCTTCAAAGTAGGCACGGTCTGGGGGTCTTTATGGACCCTCTCCAGCAAACTGTATTGGCCCATTCCCAAATCCCCATGTAACAGGAAGTTTATTTCATTTTTTTAAAAAAAAGCTTTGGAGATTGGCAGTAAAAAAGAAGTTGTAGAGAGGTCTGAGCATAATATGGTGTAACTTCAAAAAAAAGATATGTATCAATTCTTTATTCATTGAATGTTGCTAATTCAGATCTTGCTACCCCAAGTAATGAAAAGAAAAGGATCAAAGCCATAGATGGCATAAAAAGCCTGTGTTCTTTTGCTTCATTTCACAATGATTTTTTAAAGGAGTATGTAATGATTAATGCACACTATTTGTTTAATAAAAGACCTTCAACCCTCAAGCGTTTAAAAGGTCTACATCACAAGCAGGATGGAAGCCAGCAGTATCAATGACTCACGTCATATCCTCATAAGCATTTATCCCCATCAGCACTGAGCTTTGTTTTAGGTATGATAAACATATTTTAACCCAATTGCAGTGGCTCAGTGGTTAAGAAGCTCGCCTTGTTAGCTGGAAGGCCGGCAAGTCGGCAGTTCGACACCCGGGTACTGCATGATGGAATGAGTGCCCGTCTCTGTCCTAGCTCCTGCCAACCTAGCAGTTCAAAAACAAGAAATTGCAAGTATATAAATAGGGATCACTTCAGTGGGAAAAGATCTTGGGGACATAAAAGGAGCCTCATTCGAGCATCCCCTGAGCAGAGTTCCTCCAGCAAAAATCCTTTCAACCCAGAATAATTTCTCAGGTGAAATTATTAGCACCCAGTTAAGGATGTATTAATTATTGAGTGTTGTAAGCAGAGCCTTTGCTCTTAATTTTGAACATTGTAATCCAGAACTTCATCTGAGCAAAGATTATATGGTGACCTTTGGCTGTCGTTTAGCACCACATGAACCAGAAGTAACCCCATGCAGTCATGACAGTAAGACTTAAAGAGTGCGATGCTAGCTCTTTCTGAGGCTCACAAACAGTGTTAAAAAGTGTTAAGTAGCTTCCATCAAGCCAGCAGAGAGCCTCAGGATACAAATCTACTACTATTGGTGTTTCTACTATAGTAGGGCATCCTTTATAGATGGGTCACAGGCAATTTAGAGTCTTTTGATTTCTGCTAAGTGGCCCAAAGATCAGATATCTCACCTCTTGAGCTGCTGTAGGGAAAGAAAGAGAGAGAGAAAGAAAGGGTACATGAAAAAAGATGCAACTACCAGACCTAGCCAATAAAAATCAGCAGGAAATTTCAAGTGGGCTAATAATGAACCACGTCATCTCCCCTCTTTTCTACTGAAAGTCCTCACTAGGAGAACAACTGTTATAACCCATATTTCATCTTCAGTAGTTATAGAACAAAAACAAAAAAAGCACAACAAATTTTTATTACAATATCCGTCATACACAGAATGCCACACCACCATTAAAATGCCATTTTTAATTTGGTTTTATGTAAATTAGGCTTTTTATCCTGGATAGAGACACTCCTGTAGCTTTTTGCTTTATAAAATATTGTGAGCACCGTATCATGTAAGATAAGCATATATAAATACGACTATTAAATTAAATTAAAATTAAATAAGTGATTTTGCTTTCTAGACAATGAGCTTATTTGGGCAAGGGCAAAAATAGTTTTGTCATGGGTATAAAATGACAAACACTCTTCTTCCCTGTCTAGGACCTGGAAGGCACCTTTTGGTGAGTTCATTCTGCAGTTCCTTTTGCCCAATCTAGTGTGAGAAACATTAGCCAGCAACACAAGGTTGCCGTTACCAGGGTACACCCAATTGTGGTTCAAAAATACCACAACCTTTGAGGAGGGCCTTTCTGTATACCCCACAAATGCACTGAAAGTATAACTGTTGTAAATCACAGTTTGCATCCACCAGAGGGGCAGCATATTGTATACATCTTCAAATGCAAATACTGTACAGTACTGTACACGTCAGCTTCGACAAACGTAGGACCTAAAATGTGGGTCAGATTTTTGTAATTGCATTTCTTCTCCATTATTTTGGTAATCTTTACAAGATTTTCATTCATTCATTCATTCATTCATTCTTTTCTTTCTTAGCATTGCACAGTTTAAAATTATTGACATATATGAACCATAGGAAAAATTGAAAAACAAAAACAAATGATTTGACTATTATTATTTTTTACCAGAAACAGGCTACTTCAATAGCATTTTCTTGGCCATTTACGTGACCTTCTTTTGTACACATAATAGGGCATGAATTGCATGCACATAAATGCTGTGCTGAAATATTTCTTCACGTTTACAGAAAATTGGCCCTGTGTCTAATTAGCCCCACTTTACCCGATAATTCTAATATGTGACCCCCAGGTGGTGCAGCCAGAATCTTGGTGTGAGACACTCTTTTGCATCCATCCATTCAGGAAGGAGGGTTGTTTTCCACTCCATAGGTTTACCCTCCAGGGATGAGGAACCTGGGGCCTTGAGGGGAACCTGGGCTTCTGGGAATTGAAGTTCCAGAACACCTGGAGGACTAGCCTGTTTCCTCTAGGCCAGGGTTTCTCAACCTTGGGCCTCCAGGTGTACTTGGACTTCAGTTCCCAGGAAGACCAGGCTCTCCTCAAGGCCCCAGGTTCCCCACCCTGGCTTAGCCTCTTCTAGTTTAACATTTTAAGCTTCTGAGTTGTGCAGAAAACTTTTCCTCAATTTTAGCCATTGTCTAGTGGTTTGATGTCCATGAAATGGACAGGTTTGGTGCTATGCTACCTTATTTAGTTCATTATTTGCTAGCACCTCTCAATGTACTTCCGGAGGGACAATGCCAGCCACATTATATATTTTTCCACAGGGTTAGGCTTGAGGCAGCCGGTAATAATCCTGCATGATTCAACTGATGGGGTAACTTGGCAAAGTGAATTGAATTGGAGGTTTAATCTTAAGGGAACACTTCATATCTTCATTAAAACACATGCTTCAGAAGCTATGGTTATTTTAAGCAGTGAAAAAATCAGAATCACTGTGCTTTATCAGACATAACTTTCCTAGGCAATGAAAGTTTGTATATATTTTTTCATAAACCTCTAATGCCAAGAATATTTTGAGTATTATCAGCCCTATAGCACTATCTCCATTTAACTATGACACATTGTAACTTGATGCTGTTCTCTTTTCCAGCTGTTTGCCGATTCCCATGTCAGAATGGTGGTGTCTGTGAACGACCAAATGCATGCTCCTGTCCAGAGGGATGGATGGGACGTCTCTGTGAAGAGCGTATGTATCTTTTGCCTAATGATGCTAGAATTATGAGGGATTCTGATGGACATCTCTGACTCGCATTACAATTCTGTGAGATAGTTAATAATAATAAAAACAACTATCTCAATGTGCTGTCAAGACAGTTCTCATGCTTACAGCAAATGTCTTGTTAATACTGTGCTAAGGGATTGCAGTGGCTCAAGTGGCTAAGACGCTGACTGGAAGTCGGAAGGTCAGCAGTTCGATTCATGAGAACTGCAGGACAGAATGAGCTCCCATCTTTGTCCCAGCTCCTGCCAACCTAGCAGTTCGAAAGCAAAAAAGTGCAAGTAGATAAATAGATACGACTTTTGTAGGAAGGTAACTGATTTCCATGCACTCAAGTGTCTAGTCATGCCTGCCACAAGTTCATGGAAACGTCTGCAGATGCAGACAGTGCTGGCTCTTTGGTTATAAACAGAGAAGAGCACCATACCCTAGAGTCAGATACAGTAGTAATGAGAGTTGAATTCTCTCATTATTACTGTATCTTGCCTGTGTATCTTCACTTCTGTTTTGCTATCTACCCTTGTATTGTTATAGCTGGTGTAAGAGCAGAGGTAAGTTCCAAAGCATAGAGTCGGCTCTGAAAATATAGAACTTGAGAATCCTGACTTGATCAGAGCTTTAAATGGTGCAAGAATCCTATCAGTTTAGAAGGATGTTATTTTCTTCAGGCTTTCTCATCAAACATTTGGACAACCAATGACAAATTATTCTTGGCATTACATGTTATATATCTAATAACAAAAAAAACCGCATAACAGAAAAAAAACTTCATTATTGCCTAACGAGCGCTTCGGTATGCAATTTTTTTGTTATATGATACATTCGTTATGCGAGGTACCACTGTATTTACCTTTCTAGGTAAAGGTAGGTAAAATTACCCTTGCTCAAAAGCCAGTCGTATCTGGCTCTAGAGTTCAGTGCCTGTCTCTGTTTACAGCCAAAGATCCAGCACTGTCTGCATTTGCAAACGTTTCCGTGGTCATGTGGCAGACATGTCTCAACACCTGAGTGCACAGAATGCTGTTACCTTCCCACCAAAGTGGTCCCTATTTATCTACTTGCAATTTCTTGCTTTCAAACTGCTAGGTTGGCAGGAGCTGGGGCAGAGATAGGCGCTCATTCCATCATGCAGTATCCGGGAATTGAACTCTGACCTTCCAATCAGCAAGTTCATTGTCTTAATCACTTGAGCAACTGCAGTCCCATTTGCCTTTCTACAGAAGGCTTATTGCTGAAGGCATGTGTGTCTATATGTATGCACAGTTCTTTATTTATTAATTATCATAAGGAGTCCAGAAATTGTGAAGAGCTATCTTTCAGCTCCTCCTGCACCACTGGTTTATGTCATGTTGTATAAACTAATAACCATGATCCTTCCGTGATGGAATACTAGTAAGCATTTATTTCTAGCAAAACTGTCAAGGCTGCAGTAGGAAGTAAGTCATAGTGAACAAATGGGACTTTTGAATAGCCATGCTATTCAATTGAGATATGTAGCATAGCATCTTAGATATATAAAGACTATCTGATGTACATTATTCTCATTTTTTAGTGTTTTATTAAGGGATTCCATGTAAAATAAAACAGGGGTTTTAAAAACCTGACCTTAAATTTGCACTCCAGAAGAAGCAACACAGGCAGGCAGCTGAAAAAGAGCAGTCAGATGCACCCAATGTTCCAACTGCAAAAATAAATTGATACTTTCTCCTGATTTTTATTTAAAAGGTTCAGCTTCTAATTGCACTGGAAATTCAATACCTCACATTGCACTCTACCTAAAACACTAAAAAAAAATTTCTTTAATAGAAGGGATGGTTTAACTGGGAGGGGGGGCTATAGGCATATGATTAGATACACAATTAGTTTTCCAACAAACTGAATTTAAAATCTAGGTTTGGCCATGTTTATTAGGAAGTAAATCACATTGACTTCAGTGAATGTTACATCAAGGTAAGTATAGTAATGCTCTGGTTGATATCAAAATACAGTGGAACCAGTGGTGGGATGCAAAAAAAAATTACTACCTGCTCTGTGGGCATAATATGGTGGGTGTGGTAAGGGGAAAGCCCTGCATTATTTCAAAACTTGGATAGGCAGGGCCTGCCAGAATTTCTGCTACTGGTTCTGACAAATTGGAGCAAACCTGCTGAATCTCACCACTGAGTGGAACCCCAACTTAACAACGCCTCAAGTTACAAAAATCTCACAATAAGAAAGGAAATCCCAAGAAGGTAAAATTTTAAGACATGAAAAAAAAATTGAACAGATTAATTGGTTTTCAATGCATTCCTATGGGAAACCACGCTTCACGTTACTAATTTTGTTTTTCAATACATTCCTATGGGAAATTTGAGTTAAGACTTTGCAGGCGCACCCCCCAAAGAAAGACTCAGACACCGGTATATGGATAAAGGCTTTGGGCCACTTTTATTGAATAATGCCCTAGTCCGAATTATAACTTTCGATTGGTACTCATCCAATTATAATTCTTAAGGCAAGCAGGCCGCAGTAACACTTGTAAGGTTCCTCCCAAAATTGCCAACGGCAATTGGCTACAATGTATCCGTTTGTATCAATTTATTGTTAACACAAACAAATTGTTGACCGTAGTCAATAAACTATCTACTGACCCCACCCTCTGACATGTATCCGTCAAATCACGGGGTGATGCATGCTGAAAAGCTCCTGCCATCACCCCTTGCCTGGTTCGTCGTTGACCGGTCAACGTTATTACACCTGTACCTGTCTAAGTGTTGGCCAGTCAATTGCGAACCTGCCGGATACCTATGGGTCATAAATCTTTACCTTACCAGTGCTACCCGCCACACGGGGAGGCTTCAGTGAAGACTCACCGCCCCACCCCAACCGTCAGCTCGGTCAACAGGCCTGCTTGCAAATCTTCCAAAAAGAGGTTCATACCTCTATCCGACAGGTGGACCCCATCCCCTGCATACAGATCGTAATTTTGTAAACTAATGGTGGGGTGTCGGACGACCATCCCCAAACCCTTGTCTGCCAAGAACCAGGCAACTGCCCTGTTCACGGAGCAACGAGCGCGGTCAAGGGCACGGAGGTCAATACCTCCCCTGTAAGCGTGACGTGGTATGATGTCCGACCATAGCAGCCGTGTAAACGGCCATACATAATGCAAATAAGCTAGGTCTCTGCAAATCGCGAATTTTAAAGAAAGGCCAGTTACCTGGCCGAGGTCATTGCCCCCGAGGTGCAGTACAAGGACATCAGGTGGTTCAGCATCCCTAATGGAGAAAAGGAATGGCAACAGTTCCCGCCATCTCATTCCACGCTTACCGTACCAACGTATGCATGCGGCCACACGCAGTCCAAGCTGGGGTCCCCACTCTGTCGCCGCAGCATACTGCGCTGCCCAGTGCACGTAACTGTGGCCCACCAGCCATACTGCCACCGGTGTGCGGGGACACACAGGGTCTGTAAGAGAAAAAGAGAACCGTGACTTAAATGGTACTCATGTCTGAAGAGGACGAACATATAATGCAAAACGCATAGATCCCCATCTTCCCATACGGTGTATATCAGGCTCAGAGTACCCAAATGCAGCTGCAGTTGAAGCAGCACCTATTCTAAATGAATGGGTGCCGTAACGAGCCCCTGGGAGGCCAACACTGGAAAGTGCCATACCGGTCACCTTCCAAAATTGAAATTTAGTAAGGGGAGACCCATCCTGGTGGCTGAAAAATGGGCCAGGGTGCGTGCCACGCACTGCCAAAAACTCCTGTAGGGCACCAACCAGACAGATGTCTGAAATGGAACATCGTAGCAGTCTAACTCCACTGCCTACGCCGTGCTGATCAACTTTTGAGGACCGTATCCTCAACTGAGCCCACTCATTAGAAACATAGACATCATCGAGTTCCAGTGCCCTACGAGTCGCATCCGCCTTAGACAGTAGTACCAACTCACTGATGCGGAGCGCTCCAAAGAAGGCCACCGTGGTAGCCGCATGAAAAAGAGCTGCCTCATATCTGTCAAAACATAGGTTAGGCCAGCCTCGTGCAAGGTGTGTGAGCACCCCTGGGGAAATTGGGTGACGAGTGTCCGGGCGGCGGCCACGTTCCCGTGTCCACCCCTCCAAAACATGCCGTATGCGAAAATCGTTTATGCTATCAGCAAAACCCCTCACCTTTGTAATAAATGCCAATGCTGACAGCCTGGATGCTATAGTGCGGGGAGCGAGGCCCTGTCTGTGTAAATAAACCATGAATTGTAAAACTTGTTCCACTGGAATGGGCCACACCTCGGGCAACTGAAGCTGCACACAAAACCTTTTAAATTGAACAAAAGCATGATGATACGCCTTACGCGTGCGGGGCGCCAAGGACATGCCGATCGCCCGGTTCACCTCTCCTTGCCAAATGTCCAAATCTCGGCCGGGAGTGGCGAGGGGAACTCCTCTGCGTCCGGAGCCAAGGCGCGGAACCGGGGGATCTGCAGGCGGGATAAAGCATCAGCAATATCATTATCAATGCCTGGTACATGTCTGGCCCTAAAAAGCACGTTGAGGCGTAGGCTACGTAGCACGAATTGGCGAACTAAAGCCATCACCCTGGGTGATTTAGAGGTCTGAGCATTGACAATGTGCACTACTGCAGCATTGTCACACCAAAAGTGAACCACAGAGTCGGCCCACTCCTTGCCCCATAGCATCAAAGCTCCCAGGATTGGAAAAAACTCAAGGAATGTAAGATCGTGGAGGCGATCCGTGCCCCGCCATGCTGGAGGCCATTGGCCATAAGCCCACCTCCCCTGAAAGTAAATCCCATATCCCAGGGAGCTGGAGGCATCCGACTGTACTTGAAACCTAGGGGAAACTAAAAGGTCAGACCTCCAAAAGGATACCCCGTTAAAGTCCCGCAGGAATGAGAGCCAAACCAAAAGGTCAGCCCGCATGCCCCTGGTTAGTCGGACCCTATAATGGCGCCTTGTCAGGCCGGACATGGCGTCGCAAAGGCGCAGAGCAAATGCCCTGCCAGGCGTAACCACCCTGCAGGCAAAGTTAAGATGGCCATGCAGTACCTGAATCTCACAAAGTGACACCTTACGTTTGGCCAGCAAGGCCAAAATCATCGCGGAGATCCGGGTGACTTTGTCAATGGGTAACCGGGATGCCTGTGCGACCGTGTCAATTTCAATACCCAGAAATGTGAGGGTAGTGGATGGGCCCTCGGTCTTTTCGGGCGCTAAAGGGACACCCAGTTCCTGCATTAGCATCTGAAATGTGGTGAGGAGACGCGTGCACGTGTCCAAGCCCCGTTCACCCCCGACCAAAAAGTCATCAAGGTAATGGGCTACAGACCGAGACCCAGACCTGCGAACAAAGGCCCACTGAAGGAAGGTGCTAAAACGTTCAAATGCTGAACAGGATATAGAGCAGCCAAAAGGCATGGCCTTATCTACATAGAACTTCCCTTGGAATCTAAAACCCAATAGCTCAAAGTCCTCGGGGTGCACTGGCAACAATCGGAATGCTGATTTAATGTCGCATTTCGCCAGGAGGGCACCAGGACCACAAGAGTGCACCATTCGCAGGGCTTGGTCAAAGGACGTATACCTGACCGAACAAAGGTCGTCAGGGATAGTGTCATTGACAGAATAACCCGCCGGGTACGATAAATGGTGGATTAAACGAAATTCCGTCGGGGCCTTTTTGGGTACCAACCCCAGAGGGGAGACCTTCAGGTTGGGAAAGGGTGGTACAAAAAAGGGGCCTGCCACCCTCCTGGCCTCAACCTCCTTAGCGATACTCAGGGCAGCCACCTCTTCCCTACCCTTCAGGGACAGTAAATTGGGTGCATCTTGGGGTCCCCGCACTCCTTTGAATGGGATTCGGAAGCCCCACTGGAAACCCTCAAAGAGGTACTTCGCGTCGTCTCTCCTTGGATAAGTTGAGAGCCATCGCTCCAACATATACACATTAACTGGGGAGGGGGCCTTTTGTCTGGCTAGCTCCCTCAGCAGCAGCTCTGCCCACTCCCTGTCCACCTCTACCTCTGCCCCATGACCCGCCGGCCCGCGGACACGCGGCGGCGGCGTGGGGGCCAGCACAAGAGGGACACTCATGTTTGTATCGCCACTGCCGCTTATTGCACACACCGCTAGCCGAGAAGCTCCAACACAGCAAGCGGGCTGGAACCCCCTGCCCCGCCAGCTGGCGGGAAGCCTGCGTTGGAGCAGCTCGCTGAATGGCATGGCCACAATGGTACCTCTCCCCAGGCGCCGGACGCGTGGGGGTCATGTACAATAGCCACAATTTCTGACAGGGCTCATCCCATCTCATCTCCGGGTGCAAAGGCACCCTCATTCTAAATTCCTCATCGTAAGCCAACCACGATGGGCCAGGAAAATCCACCATTGCCCTGTAAATATTGTCCAAATATTGGACCATAGGAATGGCCAGGTCAGGCCGGGCCCTGAGGTACACCGCCATATAAATAAGATATGCGGGCAACCAGTTGGCCCAGGTGCGTGGTGGCTTACGACGGCGGGACAGCTCTTTGTCTTTGTCATCCTATGTAGAAATTCGATCCATGTAAAGATTTAATCAGCCTCATAAGGAGCAGTTTATAGCCCCAGATAAACAAAGGAAGAGTTAAGAAGTCTAACGGAGTCCAGCTTCATTAGGCAGAGTAAGGAAGAAACAGAGATAGAGAGAAAGCATACACACGACTGCAGTCTTGGCTGAACAAAGGAATAATCATGGCGTCTCTTTATTCAAACAGAGTATATCAGAAACAAAACTAAGGCACACACAACCAATTGGAATGTCCGAACCAAATAAGGAGAATTCTTCTCACTTTTCTACGCATGCCCAAAATCAAGCGTTGTCTCTCATGTATACAAAGAGGCCTTTGTTTACAAAATGTGTAGAAGACAGGCAGACAGAAACCAGATACATTCCCACAATCCTGTCCCTCTCTCTCCTCCTTAGTGGGTTCACGGTTCAATAGGGAGAATATATCCACGTACTCCCCCCGCCAAATCTTTTCCCTCGTGGCCTGGGACAAATGATCGCCAAGGGGCAACGAATAACCAGCCGTCGGCAAGGCCGTCACCGGCACATTAGGTACCCGGGGCATACGCAGCGGAACCTGGACAGTCCCTGCGATGCCCGGCACTGCCCCGGGGGCGGAAACCCCCACCCCCAACGCTGCACCAGTATGGAACCAAGGGGCACTGGGATAGGCTGGCAACTGATGCCCACTCGCCTCGACATGACGAGGCCATGGCCACTGAACTCCCCCATTTGAAGTGGGCTGTGATGTGGGTGCATTAACTTGAACCTGATACTCACTAGGTGCACCCCGGTGAGCCGCCCCCACTGGGAGTTCCGGCCCACGGCGGGCGTCGGAGCTCGCGACCGGGATCGAGCTCTGGGGCCGCACCTGACCACTCTCCTGCTGTAACTCCAGACGAACCGGGAGCTGCGAGACACCGGCCGGGGCAGGCCGGAGCGTCTCCAGCAGCTCAACCTGGCTGGCCGCTTGTTGCAATGTGGCGGCCATCGAGGTAGCCGGTTGACCCAAAGGGCCCCCCGCAGCGGGTGACGGACCACCTGAAATGGGGTTGCGTGCCATCCCTAAGGATGCCTCAAGCACAGCTAAACGGGTTAGCAATGCATCAACTGCCACAGATCCCCCAGTATAAAGTGGGCCGGGTGGGCCGGACGGCCCACCAGGCATTTGAGCAGGAACCCCAGCATGAGAGCCTGGGCCCGAATAGGGCCATGCCCAAAACTCCGTCCCATGAGGGGCTGGAGGTGGAACGTGCTGTGCACCAGCACCGGGCCCACCCCCACTGACCGAGCCCATGGCCGGCAACTGCGGGCCGAGGGCCGAAGCCCCAGAAGGGCCGGTGGAAGGCTGACTAGCCGAGGGCCAAGCAGCCTGAATAGCCCCACCGGTATCGGTGGAGGTAGTGCCCTGCCGCGTGGGCGCAGCCCTGGTCCTCCGACCTGAGGGCTGCCCCCCGCGTTGCGCAGGGCCAAAAGTCCTCCCTGTCGGCCGCGGCTTCGTCGCCGAGGCCCTACGTTTGGGAGGCATATCTGGATAAAGAGCAGGATCCCTTTCCAGGGATCAACCCAATCGCCAAAAACACAGAGCAGCCAGCAAACCAAAGGCTCTGTGAAAGATTCCTCCTTCCCAGCCGGGAAAGAGCAGGGCTAAAGAGCCGAAGAAGCAGGAGAACAGCAACGGAGAAAACTTCTCCTCTCCGTCGCTATTTTAAAATGGCAGCTCGGCTGCCTCGTGGCCACCCCTTTTATAGAGGGGTGGCCACGCCCCCTAACTAACCCGGATGTCTGAGTCCAGGTTGGGGGGGCGCAAAGAGCGCGGCGGCCATTTTGGCGCCGCGCTTTCATTTTCACAATGCACCCGAGGAATGAATTAATTCCATAACTCGAGGTTCCACTGTTCTTCTAAATATTAGGTACTTAGGATTTTAAAGTGATAATGTTTTGACAAGCAACCATAAAAATGTATATTTGCATGAAACTTTTTTATTTTGTTACGTTTATTTATTATATACTGTATTATATTATAACCTGTCTTTCCATGAAAGATGTAGGCAGCTAGTAAACATCATTAAAAAACAAATAGTAAACATCATTAAAAACAAATTAAACAATAAAAACATTGAAATCATCTCAACAATCAATCAATGTTGATCAAAAGGCCAGTTTCAAGAGATATGTCAGCACACTCAAAGCTGTAATAGTAGAAACTAATCACAGCTCCGAAAGAAGTGTCTTCCACAGCTGATCGCATGGACTGAGATTTTACCTTTTCTAATTGTAGAGAGTCTAATGCCGTCTTGTAAGTCTTTAAGATGAGGAAGTTCAGCCAAAGGTGAGGCAAGCTCACATTCCCTTGCAGAGTCTGGCTTTGCATTTGATATGTCATAGCTCATTTCCTTACCTTCGTGCTGACAATAATACTAAACCCTGAACCTCAATATTTAAGGACTGCTTTTATGCTCCTGGTCGTTGCAGTCTGCCACTCTAGTTTACATTCTAACTCCCTTTTCTATGCAATGGGAAGAGACAGCTGTCTAAATCCATCAAGGCTCACATTAAAGTGTGTGTGGAAGAGCAGATATGAGTAGTAAAATCCTAGGAGGTAAACTCTGAACTGTCTTTCTGATTTCTTCAGTTTATAAGGGGTGTGTGTGTGTGTGTTTTAAATGTTGCAGATAGCACAAGGTAAGGACATAGCTATTGATATTTCATGTCACCTCTGGCTCAAAACAGTAAAATGTTACTGATTTTAAAAAAATAGTCAGAATTGGTGAGCAGCAACTGATTTAACAAGATAATCTGCACTAGCAGCAAGTCTAGTGCACATTATCCTCATCTGCTACCTCATATATTTGCATTTTTGAAGAAGCTGGGGAAAATGAGGATTTTGTCTACCTTCGTTCAACCATCAATCCAAATGAACTTTGCAGGGGGGAAAAAACCCAAAAGACTGAGATTTGGAAAAACAGCTATGAAGGAACTAGAAATATTCATCTATACTATGGCAGTCGCAATTGCTGTGAATGGATATGAAGGCTGGACAATAAAGAAATCAGACAGGAATAAAAATGATTCGTTTGAAAGCTGGTGTTGGAAGAAAGAGCTTTACAGATAACATACATCGTGAGAAGACGAGACTCACAGGGAAAAACAATAATGTGAGGTGGGGAGGAAAGAAAGAACCAGGACAAGATGAAGGCAAAGCATGAGATGGACTGGCTTAGTAAAGGAAACCATGGCCTTTAGCTTGCAAGACCTGAATAGGACTGATGGCATGTAACAACAGCTAATCTAACACAAACAGCTTGCATATACAAATGCTTACTTGTTAACAAATCAAGTACTGATTTACATATTTAATTTATGTAATATGATTAAATAAATAATACATATCAACGTTGAAACCATATGGAGATTATTTGCTTAGTAATGATGTTAACTGTTTTGGAAATTATGGGGTTAAATTTATCTTACACTGAAGAAGATGCATGTCTTTCTGTGGAGAAATAGGTAGAGAGAGAAGAGTCTTCTTAGGTTTGCAAGACTGTCCTTTACCTGCATTGACCTGTGGTTACCTTTCTTCAACATCTCCACCTTAGTTAACTAGAATTAAAATTTCAGTTGTTTGTACTATCTCAAATAATGCTTATTTCTCAATAGATATTACAGTACTCTTTTAATATGCCTAGGCCCTAGAATAAGAAACATTGATAAAATTACTTTACAGGGCGGGGTGTTCCCAATCTGCACTATAAACATGGTTATACTATACTGATACACTGACAAACCATCTTAAAACTCTTCTCTTTGGGTTTTTGTTTCAAGAAAGAACTATATGCAATGGGAGCATGAAATAACATGTACAACAACAACATTGGGAAAACTCTGTGAAAACTATTATTTTATGTGATAGTTGTTATGTTCTTAACTAGAAGATTTTTGCACTATATATAGCTAAAGTGCTTCAGCCCTGAAGGGTAATGATATCAACCGTCATCTGCAAGGGAAGCATTAGATAACTCTACCCCCCAAAATTATTATTATTATTATTATTATTATTATTATTATTATTATTATTATTATTATTATTATTATTATTATTATTATTATTATTATTATTATTATTATTATTATTATTATTATTATTATTATTATTATTATTATTAAACAACTTCCATCTCTAGCCCACCCATCTGTGGTGTATGCTCATGAACCAGGGCACCCATAGGTGGGTGAAAACAAGATATGCAAGAGAGTGCAAAAGGGCAGAGGAAAAGTTGTGGCATTGAGAGAGGAGGGCAACAGGTAAGAAGGGAGCTAGAAGAACATTTTTGCTAATATCACCCACTGTGCGAACACTTTGAGTTTAGCTTTGGGGGTGGGGCTAATAGAAGCATTGAGGCATGAATCATACCTCTGACACGATCTGTGTCTACAGTGCAGCAAAAGTGAGTAAAACAGAACAAATACTCTGTCTGGTCACAGCCTGAGAAGCACAGTTGTTACAAGCTAAATGTTGATTCATGGGAATTGGCCTTAAGGTGCATTCCATGAGGGAAAATCTATCTGTAAATCAATTTATCCTACCCATTAACTACATTAAAGGAGGATATATGGGTGAGGATCTCAACCTCCCCTATGTCACTTGGAGGACCCTGAATAGGCTGAGGTTCGAAGTCCCTAAATGCAAGACCAACATGCTCAAGCGGGGGCTGCTGGTGGACAACAACACGCTATGTGAATGTGGAGAGATACAGAATCCGACTCATTTACTGGTCTGTCGATTGCTGTCAGAGGCAGGCACTGATGAGGACTTGGGTTTGGGCAACGACAAAGCAAAGAAAGTGGCTTCATTTTGGCAGTTCAGGGTTTGATTTAGGGACACAAAAAAAGAAAAAGACCCATTTACTTAACTGTGGTATATTTTGAGAATGTGCTCTCACATATTGAAGGCTTTTTTTATTTTTTATATTACACACACACACACACTCACACGTTTCTCTCTGTACTGCCCTGATGTACATTGGTCAGTGTTTGTACACATCTATTTGGAGCACTTCTAAATGAACCAGTCGACAATGTCATGCGCATACACCTATGTTTCTTCATCATTCGGCTTATGTTTCAGTCATGTGGAAAAATTCTTCTCATTGTTTTGCATCTTTAAGAGCTGTTTATTTCCTCTGTCTCTTCTCTGTCCTTCAGCAATTTGCATCCTGCATTGTCTCAATGGAGGTCGCTGTGTGGCTCCTTACCAGTGTGACTGCCCAGCTGGATGGACTGGATCACGCTGCCACCAGGGTAAGTCTGTCTGAGGTGCTATGTCACACAGTCTAAGGTTTCCCTTGCTTGAAAGCCAGATGTATCCGACTCTAGGGTTCAGTGCTCACCTCTGTTTCAAAGTCGAAGAGCCAGCACTGTCTACTTCTGCAGACGTTTCCGTGGTCATGTGGCAGTCATGACTAGACACATGGAACACTGTTTACCTTCCCACCAAAGTAGTCCCTATTTATCTACTTGCAATTTCTTGCTTTAGAACTGCTAGGTTGGCAGGAGCTGAGACAAAGACGGAAGCTCATTCAGTCCACCAAAAGCATAGTCAGTACATTTTAAATGCTAGTCCTGAAAGGTAAACTCATTACCAAATGTCTAGTACCACAATGATTATTTTGCATTCATCTACTAACCACCTTTTAATACTACACAGAACCAAACTTTACAGAAATAGATCTGAATATCAAGCAGGGATCTTTGATCATTAAAAGGTGAAAAAAGCCACACTGATTTGTAATTATATCTGTTATACTAACCAACAGGGCTGCCAACAGAAATTTCTGTGCCCCATACTGAGCAATCCTATTCACACACACACACACACACACACACAGAGAGAGAGAGAGAGAGAGAGAGAGAGAGAGAGAGTTATGGCTGGTGGCGGCAGGGCCCCTGTCAGCTCCAGGCCCTATACGGCAGTACTGGTAGTACTGCCCTAATGGCGGCCCTGCTAACCAACCAATGTGTACCTCTGTATCCCTACCTGATCATGGGGCCATGTACAAATTAATGCCATGAAGTCTCAGTCTTATGTCTGATGAGAAGTGGAAAGCTGCCATTAAAATATAGTAGTTATTCTTTAAAGTGCTACAACCTTTTTGTCTTTTTTGTTTTATTTACTAGCTGATAATTTTGTGAAGGAGCTATTCAGGTTACTGGGTGGACAGCCTTTATTTTATTCCCAACTATTGAGAGAAGTGGCAGTGGTTTAATGGTTAAGATGCTGAACCTGATGACTGGAAGGTCGGCAAGTCAGCAGTTCAAGACCTGAGTGCTGCATGACAGAGTGAGCTCCCATCTCTGTCCCAGCTCCTGCCAACCTAGCAGTTTGAAAGCAAGAAATTGCAAGTAGATAAATAGGCACCACTTCAGTGGGAAGGTAACAGTGCTGGCTCATTGGCTGTAAACAGAGACAAGCACCACACCCTAGAGTTGGGTATGACTGGCTTTCGAGCAAGGGTGATCTTTACCTATTGATAGAAGGCAGAGTTCTATGGGAGAAAAATAGTGTTATAGTACAAGAAAAAACTTGAAATCCATACTTTCAAAGAGGAGTTGTAAAATGAGAAGGAAGAAGGAAAAACAGAAAAGTAGAATTTTTGAGTGCAAAACAATCCCTACAAACTGCTCAGGGGGAAATCTGTCCAGTACAGGTACCTCACTTATTTCAGACCATGAGTCCCTTTGCATTAAAAAAAAAAATTCACCCTAAGAAGTGAAAGCACGTGCTTTAAATAAAACAAAATGCAATAAACTTCCCAGCAATCATTAAAGAAACATATTGGCTTGCAGCCCTGTAGCTATGCATTAAGACCAGCAGAAAACTGAGCCATAGGAGAACAATATTTAGAGAGCACAATCATAATAGTTATGATGCCTTAATTTAAATGAATGTTAATTAATGCATTTGTGTTCTTTCAATTCAGCCATCTGTCAATCTCCGTGCTTAAATGGTGGCAAATGTGTACGACCAAATCGGTGCCATTGCATTTCACCATGGACTGGCCATGACTGTTCTAGGTAAATTAATTTATTTATTTATTTTCTAGATTTCTACCCCGCCCTCCTAGTGCAATGCATCACTCAGATAGTTTCTCCTGGCAGAGTTTTAATCTGAGAGAGAAGGGTGTTGCCTAAATACTAGCTTCTGTATCCCTCAAAGATGGACAACATGACCTAGGGTCCACTAGGATTTGTACTGGTGTGCCACCGCCCCCCTCCCCCCCTCCCCAAAACATTAGTCCTAGCTGCTTTCTGATTAGTACTTAAATGGGACATCATCAGTACTAACATGAATCTCCAAAGTAGGAGAGAATCCAGCCTGATGCACCAGAGAACCAACAATGGTGGCCAAACGGACCCAGGATCTGGGCTAGTAAAAGACAACTTCTTATTTTCTTAAGTAGGGCTGTGCAAGTCAGCTAGTAGAAGTCTGTTTTTGTTGAGGTTTTTAGTAGTCATCTTTGATGTGAAGACTTTCTTTTAAAATTCCTGTTCAAATAAACTCTGTACCAGCCTCCCATTATCATTTTTCTACCCACCAAGACTGCAAAAAGATATGCAGTTGAAAATACAAAGCCTGATTTTAAAAATTGGTGTAAAACAATTTTAACTTTATTTCTACTCAGCTTCCAGGTTCTCATATGAGGGTCTGGTTAGTGAAGAATGGCAAAATTGCCTTGTCTGATCAAGTAGGACTTGTCTAGCTCAAAGCCAATAGCTACCAGCTTTGGAGAATGACTAAGTTTCGTTTTTCCTTGAAGGCAAGTTGAACCCTATAGCACAAACCATGCTAATGCAGGATGTTTCTCTCATATCCTACCAATGGACCCACTTAAACCTGTATGAATTCAAGCACATGCAAACCCCAATCCAGTTAATATGTGTCTGATGCTACTCCAGCTTCTTGTAGTAAAAGTCAAACAGGAGGTATGAGATTTTTGGAAAAGATGCGGGAAACTGGAATTATCTCTGCTATCCGCACATGCATCTTGAAGAAATAATCATTACTATTAAAAATAATCTCATACTGGCCATATGCTGGACACATGGCACTTATTCGCAGTGTAAGTTTTCTGAGATGGACAACAATAGGTGCACAAAAGTTGGCATCCGAGCATGTATAGACAAAGCCAGATATCTTCATAATTGAGTACCCCTGGTTGTTGTTTTTTCTCATATTGAATATTCTGTATCTCTTTTGTGTCTTTGCCTGTGTATTTATCTAGGAAAAGGAAAAGTGGATTCCATCACTTTTAACATCAAAGCAACTAATACAAACATTCTGATTCTAATCCAGTGGGCCCTGGTGCTGCAGGCACTGTAAAATCGAATCGGTTTGGGTGTGTGTGTTTAACTACATGTTCAATGTTTTTAAATTTTTTATTATTATTATTTTGTACTGTATTTTCATACATTTTTTATTGTGAAAGGGATCATTTTAAATTTTTCCCCACATACAGAAGTAGAACAGTCAAGCTGAATATGCTGCTGTCAGTACACACAAAGGTGCGAATAATGTTCTGCATTGAAAGAGAATAACTTACCATCTTTTTACATTACTGTTTCAAAGCCCTGGGAACAGCTTGCCTGTCAAACAAGATGCTGGAGTTTTAGGACCAAGTTTGATCTGATGGCAATACATGCATGTTTCTTTTCATCTGTCCATCCCCATTTGTATACAAGATACATAGGAGCACTTGAGACAATGTGCTGCTGAATCTTCCCTATTCCTGTGCATTCTCTTCCTACAATGACTGATTCCTGTCCCTTTTCTTCATTTCTGGTTGTGATACTGGAATCAAAACAGGAATGAAGAGGATCTGCTTCATGGTGAGAGAGAAGATAGCTTGCGACTGGAGAGTACAAGTTTTGGTACCTCTCTTGTATGTGATCCTTTATTCTTACAATATGCACCTCCTCACACAGATTTTATGAGTGACACATAATGATGGTTCTGTCAGATTTGGTTTTGTCCTTTCTGAACTTCCTTAGCTGTGGTGTCAACCTTGGGTCCCCAGATGCTCTTGGACTTCAAGTACCAGAAGCCTCTATCAGCAGGTGTACTGACTTGCTTTTGGGAATGGAAGTTCAAGAACACCCAGGGGCCCATGGTTGAGAAACCCTGGAGTATGCAATAGGTACTGTGGTCTAATAAAACTGTTAAACAAGTTGGCTAGGCTCTGAAGATCTGCTTACACACAAAGAAATTAACATTACCCAGTATTGTAACAGGCCACCATTATGTCACACTGTGTGTCATAGTTTCCCATGTCTTTCAGGAAACTGCTGTTTGAAAAATGCAAATGCAGCTCAATCTTTCATTTTTATGCAGATCCTCCTAAAAATCAGTAGAGGCACTTTTTGGATGTGTGCCATTAGTTGTACCTGTGGGGTAGAAATGGGAAGTTGCAGGTGTGACTAGAAAATGTCTTTCTGAGATACATTTGGTGTTTTCTTTAATATATATTCAAACTTGTTTTACTGGGAAAATACATGTTTTTTTAATGTACATTTATTGTCCAAATATTTTGAAAACATTTGCATATAGATTTAGTATTGGGTTTCCTGATCTGGTGTTGGCTTATCATTTTGTTAAAAATGAAAAAAGCAGAACAAGTGGAATTGAACTCCTTATCGCCTGGTTAGTGATATTTCTTCATTACAGTCCATTACTGAGCAAGACATTCTGTCATTTCTCCTTGAAGCTGGTAGCTAATATTTTGTTGTCTTGGAGAAAAAATATTATGTCTTAGAAAGATGTAGTAGAAATCTACACTGCTACACAATTTTCCCCTTCAAGTACTGCTGCAAAGCAAATTTATTTGTAAAAAAAGCATATACTTTATGTCCCATTTCAAACTAGCTAATTGTTGCCCTGGCGATCCAAAACATTGCAACAGAATAAGTACAGTGATGATTTTGTGTGTTTAAGGAAAAAGCAAAATAATTGTGTGTCTCCCCAATCTGAAAGACAGTGATTTACCCATTATGATTAGAACATCTTATAATCCAACCTAATGATATAAAGCAGGAGTTCCCAACCTAAGGCCCATGGGCCGGATCTGGCCCATGGTGCCATTTCATGTGGCCCCCCAACCCTCCAAGGGCACTTGAGAAACAAAATGGCTGCCCCATTTGAAGCTGTTGGGACAAAATGACCACCCCCATCATACAGGAAGGGCAAAATGGTCATCCGGCCCTCGAAGCTGACTGAGAAAACATGACCTGGCCCCCAGTTTGAAAAGGTTGGGAACCCTTGATATAAAGTGACACAAGGAGTCTGATGTTAAGTTCTTGTAGCATTGTTTTACTAATTTAATTTTCTGCTTTTGCTATTACAGCAACAGATAAGAATCTCCATACTATAACATTTCAGAGAAGAAGCAAAACAAGACAAAAATATTGTGATTCCTTTAAAGATTAACTGTTATAATTTTAATTCATTCAAATCCACTTCCTCGGACATGGCAATCATTTATGGCCCTGAGGGAGATGGGGGGGGGGGGGCAATGGTTGGTTAGTAGACACACTTTAAGCTACAAAATGCCACAATGACACAATTTGCAACATGATCAATGAAAACACATGTTAAAAATATCATCCTTAGTCTTTAAGGTGCTACAATGTTTTGTCTTTTTTATTTTGTTTCTAGTCTAAAATGCTTGCAAAGACTAATAGAGCTACCATTTCAAAAACCACAGAAAGAATACAATGCACATGGAAACTAAGATATAGTGGGAAATTATCACTAACATTTTGAGGTTATTTCAAGAACCACAGAAAATGCTTTAAGAGGGTTTACAGTTTCATAACATGTTATAAGATATTCATATACATATAGTATATGCAGACTAGTCCTATGTATTTTAATCAGAAAAATTCCACTAAATCCAAGGGAAGCTTATCCCCAAATTTGTATAGGATTTTAATCTTCAGAGATCTTAATAAACGTGAAAAGAAATCAAATTAAAACAAAGCTATTGTTTCATAATTCTTGTAGAATTTCCATATTTTTTTTTGCACTGTTAATGTATTCTGTGTAATTTTCTTATTCTTATGATGTCCTGAGTCTTACTTTGTGTTGGGAAGGCCAATAGAACAGATGGAACATGCAGACGGGTAATCAAGGCTGATTGATGGCTTTTAAAAGAAAGAAAAGAAAACCTTACACTTCATGTAGTTTTGTGTTAACATGGGTAAACAAACAGGATTAAGAAGTAACACAGAAAGCCTGATGTTTGTGATGCCTATAGGAAAAGGTTGGCTGGTAAAATGAGATTTGCAGTACTAAATCTTCAGAAGAATTAAGTTCTACATTTTTTAAATGCAAGAAATGTATTGTTATTCATCACACCACTTGGCATGTGTTTTAAACTTCTGTATGATGCACTTTACATTGTAAATAAAGTTGCACCCCATTTATTACCCATTATGTTAAACTGTATTTCTGGTCATTGTTACCTAGTAGCTGTTTTCTGATCATCCTGACAAAGGTCTGTTTTGCATTTTGGTTAACCTTGGCACTCCAGATGTTCTTGGATTTCAATTCCCAGAAGCCCAAGCCCCCATGAATCCACACGAATGGGTTTGCTGCGATTCATCTGGAACCTCACTGCCCTTGTCGCTCCTGGAAGCAGAAGTAAAACGTGCCCGGATGGGCGCGTTTTACTTCTGCTTCCCTATAGTAAACCTTTCAAGGTAAAGCTGCTTAGAGCAGTGGTTCCCAATGTGAGGCACACACCCCACAGGGGGACCTTAATTCCCAAAAGCCTAAGTCAATACATTGGCTGATCAGTGCTTTGGAAACACTAGTTTAGAAGGTTTTAATATCCAAAAAATCCAGACAATCCCATATAACAACAAGATATCAGAGTGCATGTATCTTTGATCTTCCCCATAGTGAATGGGAAAGAACATTTGTTTATTTGTTTTATTTACTTGCTGAAATTATGTGTCTTCCTTGGAATGCTAGCAGGGCAATTACATGTTCAAAAGGTGTATTTTGAATAATTTTGGAGAACTGTCACAAAGTAATGCCATGTAATCATAAAGCCAGTCACTCAAGTTTTATGGTTCAATGCTGAACTATAGCTATGTACTGCAAAAACAATTGTTTATCTTAGAGATGTTCAAGTGCACATTGTTGCAAATAGTTTCATACTATTTTGCTATATGCTTCAACTGTTTTCATCTGCCATGTACTTTCTATTCCAATTATCTACAGAAATGATTAGGAGCCAATTCAATTTTAATTGCTTATCTATATCCAATTTTTTCCTTTTATCTTTGCAAATCCTGATCCAATCTTTCAACTTTGATGCTGCATTATTATTGATGACTTCCTCTGTTCTTCTACTCATTTCTATTGGAAAGTTTTCGATATCTTTTAATTCTATAATAGGAGATGTATTAGGAGCTAATTTCTTTTTCATCTCAGTCCATGTTTTCATTGTTGCCTTTAAAAGTTTATTCTCCGAACTAATAGTTACTTTATTTCTATCCAAAAAAGCTGCTCTTCCTATACCTTTTAGTTCTTGCATTTCTATTTTTCCCCCATATAAGTTCCTCTTTAGCTATTAATTTACATAAATTTCTCACTTGAAATGCATTATAATAATTTTGGATATTAGGAAGTCCTAATCCTTCTTTTTTTGACTCAAATACCATAAACTTTTTGTAATTCTAGGTCTTTTACCCCCATTACAATATTTATTTATCAAATTCTGAAACACCTTCAAACCTTTTTCTTTCATTTGAATTGGTAAACTGTCAAATAGAAAATTAATTTTGGGCAATTGCTTCATTTTTGCCAGAGCGATTCTGCCAAACCACGATAAATTAAGTTTATTATATTCTTGTATCATTTCTTGAAGTTCTTTTATCAACTTGTCATAATTTAATTTTTTTAAATTCTCAAATTTGTCCAAAATGTTTATTCCTAAATATCTTACTTGTTCCTTTATTTGTATTTTTATAATTATTTCTAATTTTAATTATATCCTCCTTATTAATATTAAGCATAATCGCCTCTGACTTTTCCCAATTTTTATTTAGACCAGTAACATCGTAAAAGTCTTCCAAGTGAGTTTGAATTATTGGTATCGCTGTTAATGGATTTTTTATTGTTATTAAAGTGTCATCGGCATATAAATTGATGTTAACTTTATCCACACCAGTTATTTCAACACCATCTCTTATCACATTTGCCATTAGTTCCATTGCCATCACAAATAGCACTGCAGATAATCTCCTTGTCGAGTACCAGCTTCTAATATGATTTCCAGGGTGTATCTATCATTAACCTTAACTTTTGCTATACATTGTTGATATAAATTTTCTATAATTCTTCTAAACTTAATTCCAAAGCCATAATTTTCAATCATTTTCTTAATAGTTAGCCATTGTAAAGAATCAAAGGCTTTGTATATATCCAATGATAATATTCCTACTTTTTTCTTTCTTGTTTCTGCTTTACTCATTAAGTCTATTACTCTTCTTGTTAAATCTGTAAGTTAAGTAAAAAATTCATTTTTCCTATGGGTTTGCTTTGAGTTAAGTATAAATTCATTATTCCTATGGGTTCAAGTTAAGTAAAAAACCGATTTACATAAAAGCCTACAGAACAGACCTTTTACATAAGTAGGGTTTTTACTGTATAACATAAGTAAAAATAGAAAAACAAGACAAAAAATAGGAAAATCATAAAAAAGATAGGACAACACATTCAATTTCATTGGGCATCACTTACATGTCATTATCTATAAAACTGTTACAATAAGATCCAATATCCCATTTTTATCACTTGCATAATCTTGTTCATATTCTATTTCCATAGATTTCAATTCTCCATTTTTTAAATTAATGATCATATTTTATAGTATATTTAATACCTGATACCCATTACTCTCTGTTATATTATTATCAAAATAATCACCACTGTGTTATATAAAGTTTCCCTTGCCCAAAAGCCAGTTGTATCCGACTCTAGGGGACAGTGTTCACCTCTGTTTCAATGAAAAAATATATGGCTGAATGGTGAAATCAACAGAAAAAATAAATAAACCGTTCACGGCAAAATAAACAATAATAAAAAGTTTTATTTGTTTGGAATGTGTTACTTTTATGTTGAAATGTTTCATATGATAGAAAAAATCTATTTCTTGGACATAAACATAGGTAGTATCTGATTCAAATATTCAGTGGTAGAAAAATTTCTTTGCGTAAGTTTCTTCAGAATAAAGACTTAAAAGAATTTTAAAAAGTGTGATTCTCTTCTCACATTAAACACTCAAAAGATAACCAGCTCGAATATTCATTGGTAGAAAAAAATATTTACATAAGTTTCTTCTGAATAAAGACATGTAAAGAATTAAAAAGTGTGATTTTCTTCTCACATTAAACACTCAAGAGATAAACAGCTTCTTATAACAATATCTTCACAGTTGAAATGTACAAAAATAGAAGAAAATAGTTCTCAAATCTCAAAAATCCTGCCAGTTAAGGGATTAGTTCTCAAATCTCAAAAATCCTGCCAGTTAAGGGATTTTTTCAAAGAGCAAAAAACACTTCTTCCTCAGGAGATAATGCCTTCATTCAGTACATTTTTGTTGATAAATGTATGAGAAATATATCTTGTCAATAAAATACATGACAATATCAGAGAGGTATAAATCACACAATAATGTAATAAATCAGAAAGAATTACAATGAAGAATTACCACCGAAGTGATCCCTATTTATCTATTTGCAATTTCTTGCTTTCGGACTGCCAGGTTGGCAGGAGCTGGGACAAATACAATGTCCTGGATTGACCACTTATTTTCCAAATCATCTTTCTTTTCCCAGAAACTCAATGTGTCTGGTGCTGGTTTGTTCCCTTTATTGTTCTTCAATGTATATGTTACAGTTAAAACTAGTTTTCCCTAGTTAAAACTAGTTCTGACTAACTGCGTTTGTGAGAACTAGAACTAACTGACGATGAAAGATCCATTTCTAGTGAAAACCATACCTGTCAACTGCGGCTCTGGACAATCCAAGACAACGGTTCTGCGCAAGTCGCGTTCTACGCATGCGTAGAAAGGTTTTACGCTTGTGTAGAACCCTTTTATGCTTGCGTAGCCTTCTACGTGAGTGTAGAAGGGTTCTACACAAGTGTAGAATGCGACTTGCGCAGAAGGGATGTGCAGTACCTCTTTCCCCCTGCTGCCAATTCCGGGGTTTTGGCAGCTACGGGCGGGAAATGGCGCAAATCAGCCCCAAAAATCGGGAAATCCCGGCCAATCCGGGAAGGTTGACAGGTATGGTCAAAACTGGTTTTAACTAGTCAAAGCTAGTTCTAACTAAACGGCTTAGTTAAAACTAGAATTTCCTATCAAGGAAAAAGTTTCAGTTAAAACCAGTTTCCAGTTAAAATGGACCAGCGCTAGGGGTAAAATACCCACCTGTACTGGCTTTGCCTGCTTCCCGGGGAAGAGATGGCCATGCTCTTGCAGGCCTGCTTACCTGCTGTGATAGGGAGGAGCCAGGAAGCCTTTATAGGTGGTAGTTACTTCCTGCCTCTCCCTCTTTAACTACTCGGCATTGGAGACACAAATCCCTCCTTCCCTCCCTCAGTAGCAGTGTGATATTCAGTTGCTTCGGGGCTGGATGGGAATTTTTGCATGGCTCCTGTTTAGCTCTTGGGGTCGTGGTTTTTTCACCCATCCCATATTGTTGCTGCAGGTTGAATTTTCACTGGAGGTTATTCCGGTCACTTTGGCGGGTAGTGTGAGTGATTTTAATCAGAATGGCCTGTTTAGTTATTCAGTTGGGGTCTCGGTTAATTTGGGACCTCGGACAGAAATATCACTTGGGGTGTTACATGGCTGTTTAATATCCGCAGACCTGAGACAGCTTATCAGGACGCTTTGCTAGCTCCCTGGTCGCATTGCTTGGCCACACAGTGCTGGCCTATCTGCAGAGCTTTTCTGCTGTCCCTATTATTTGGGACCCAAATTCTTTGGTATTGACCTGAGTTATTATCACACACCCGCACTACTTAGTTCCCAGTGTAATAGTTTGCGACAACTTATTTTGGCTTCATAAAGTGGCCCATTTTTTAACCCATGACATGTGTCCGTCTCTTCACTTGGGGGTGGCGGGCAATGGGTTTTGACTAGTCAAAACTAGTTCTAACTAAATGTCTTAGTTACAACTAGAATTTCCTAATAATAATAAGTGAAAGAGGGAGGCTGGCAGAGCTTCACTTTTCCAGCCAGTAAGTGAAAGTGGAAGGTTAGCAGTTCGATTTCCGTGTACTGCAGGACAGAATGAGCTCCCGTCTTTGTCCCAGCTCCTGCCAACCTTGCAGTTCGAAAGCAAGAAATTGCAAGTAGATAAATAGGGACCACTTCGGTGGGAAGGTAACAGCGTTCTGTGCGCCCCGGTGTCTAGTCATGCCTGCCACATGACCACAGAAATGTCTGCAGAATCAGACAGTGCTGGCTCTTCAGCTTTGAAACAGAGATGAGCACTGAACCCTAGAGTTGGATACGACTGGCTTTCAAGCAAAGAAAAAAGTGAAAGTGCGAGGCTGGAAGTGCATTTTTGTACCTGCACACAAAAAAAATCCATGTACATGTCCTGGTGCCTAATGGTTATCCCTCAGTCCTTATGTCTTCTGCAGTCCATTAGTGAACAGAAGCATGACAAATAGATAGAGTTGCTATATGTAACTGAAAACCGTGAATTTCACGTTTTGTAACTGCCCCGCACGGTTCCATGAAAAACATGGAAAATTCACGGTTTTCAAACTATTTGATTTGGAAGAAAAAAATTCTTGTACTTCTATTGGAATGACCAGTAGGTGGCAGCAGCAGCAGTTTGGTAAACAAGGGGATGAAGAGAAATGCGCCTTGGCCTCTGTAGCAGCAGCAGTTCGATACCCGAATACTGCAGGAGGATGGAATGAGCTCCCGTCTTTGTCCCAGCTCCTGCAAACCTAGCAGTTTGAAAGCAAGAAATGGCAAGTAGATAAATAGGGACCATTTTGGGGGGGACAGCATTCCCTGTGCTCCGGTGTCTAGTCATACCTGCTGCATGACCACGGAAACGTCTGCTCTCGTCTCTGTCCCAGCACCTGCAAACCTAGCAGTTTGAAAGCAAGAAATGGCAAGTAGATAAATAAGGGCAATTTTGGTGGGAAGGTAAACAGCGTTCCATGCACTCTGGTGTCTAGTCATGCCTGCTGCATGACCACAGAAATGTCTGCAGAAGCAAACAGCGCTTGCTCTTCGGCTTTGAAACAGAGATGAGCACTGAACCCTAGAGTCAGATACGACTGGCTTTCAAGCAAGGGCAACCTTTACTTCTGTCCTGTTTTTGTGAGAGGGAATTATGGTAACCCTACAGGTAGAGGAGAGGATGGGCAGGTTGTAAGAATTCACAGATGACCACTCAAAGAACCACAGTTACAAGTAAGTAATCTCTCCTTCTTCATGGTCTCTTTGAATCACACATGTGAGTGACTGAGAAGCACACTTACCAATGGTGGGATGTCTCACAAACAGAAATGAAATACTGCTCTCCTAAACGCAGCACTGTATTTAGCCCTAAAGGTAAATTAGAAAATGGTCTAAAAATAAGATACATTCTGGAAATAAGTTAGAAAGGAGAAACAAGTTCATGAGTAAAGAAACAATATAGATACTCTTAACAATAATTAAGAATATGAAGCAACCAGAGAATGAAAGTAAATCCAATCAGAAGGGGGGCGGGGACCAGAATGATCAGAGGACAAAGGAATTTGAATCAACACAAGTGATCAAAACCAAAGGTATCCAGCCACTCCTTAATAGCCTGATAGATGGCAAGAGAATTTTAGCTATCATTTTTCAACAAGAGACCATGTCTCTGAACACCCAACAAATAATATCTTCACAACAGGAAATGCACTCTGCCAAAAGAACATGTTAGCGGCAGAGGTCCTGAGACAATTCTTCTGGCTTTGGTCATCAGGGCTAGGATAGAAGACTTTCCTTTTGAAACTATACTACCACGCCTCAAAAAAGTGAACTGGTTTGCTGTGATTGACCTAAAGGATTCCTACTTCCACATTACCATCCATTCAGACACCAATGTTTCCTATGTTTCATGTTGAGCAACCATTTCAACTAAATCAAGGCACTCCCCTTTAGTCTTTCTTCAATACCCAGTTTTTTCATAGAGCGCATGGTGCCAGTCGCTGTCTACCTCGGGCTCTAATGTCCAAACTATACTGTTTAATTAACATCAAGGGTTGCTACTTTGCAGATATTCATAAATGTATATCCTTGAGGAAGACTGTGGAGGCTGTAACAGACCTAGTAGTGTGTCCTTTCAAAGAGTCAAAGACTGGTCTCTGAAAGTTCGTAAGACAACTTGATTGTGTTCACAAACCACTTTGAAAATCAGTGGAGAAAGATATGCTCACTCATCTTAGGTTCCCCTGGAGGTGACAAATAACTTGTTGGATTTTTTGAAGTGTTTGGTTCTGGAGGTGTAAAATGCCACAGCCCTACAGACATATGCAAAGCTTTCTCTAATTCCATAGCAAGTGATAGAAGGAATGTTGGAAGAACAAGATTCTGACTGAGGTGAAAATCTGACACCATAAATTGCAAATTAACATACTTTTCATTAGGTCACTGGAGGATAAAAACCTAGGCTTAATTTGGAAGTTGTCTATAGAGCCAGAAATTGGGAATTCAATTTTCCCACTGTGCCTCTGGGGAAAGCCAGTCTAAATAGCCTTGGGCAAGCTATGTTTTCTCAGAATTGCTGAATGGGTAAACCACGTCTATGTACTCAGTATCTAGAGAACCTTGAAAATGTCGCCATAAGTTGAAATCGACAGCATGTGATTTGTTTAATTGTCAGGTCAGTTCCTTGATTTGTTTGGCTTGTAGCTGTATTTCCGAAAAGCTCCTGGAAGCAAAACAAGTATAGAATTACAGCAGGTGGTGGCACCAAATTCATTTCCTGGAATCATGTGATTTCCAGAATAAATATGATTCTGGCTATGGTGTTGATGTTTTGGTTTATTTTATCTTCAGCTTCCTCTTTCAGTCAAGAGCCTTAATGATGCAGGAAATGAACATCTGATCTGTTTCTTCTGATCTGAAAGTCATTATATATGGCAATTTGGAGTACAAAAGAGGAACGACAAGGCACTGCCTCTTATACCTAGGGATGCTAACTTCTATTCTGCTCACACTCCCCTCTTTTCAAGTGCAGCTCATGAGAAGCTTCTACATTGTTTCCTGTGTGCAAAGAAAAGCTTTCAAATGGTTTGGCTGTTATACAGATGTGTGGCACCCTGCTCGGAAACATGTAAAAGTCTTTCCCAAAACAAACGGAGGACCCAAGGAGGGTCTCTTTTGCGAAGGGCAAACCTCTTGCATAGAAAGTGACAGTGTGGCTGAATGGTTTTTTTTATTATTATTATTAATTTTTATTGATTTTCAAACAAAATTACAACAAATAATATGACACATATATACATAAAAGAAAAATAGGAAATGCATTTTGCCGATACATACACAATGTATAATTTTACCTTCTGACACCAATATCTTTTTAAGCTAATACATTACCACATTAATAACATATTAACTAATCTATATAACTGGTGATTTAAGCTTTATATCTCGACTAATTCACGAATTTATTATTTATGCTAATACATTACTGTATACATATATGTGCACCAGCGTGTGGCTGAATGTTTAAAAGGGCTCAAGGTAATACATCTTCCTATGTCATAAAAGCATCCTGGCAACCTGATCTGACTTGAATCACCACCTGATTACAAAGAGTGGGAGAAGAAAATAAGTTCATAATGGAGGCACCCGTCATGCCACAGAATATACACAAAAAGGCAAGTGTTTTTAACTTGTTAATGTGAGATTTCCAATATAGTATAATTGACGATATGATGGACTAGGACTCAGAGGCATTGGTTTGAATCCCACTAAGTCATGGAAACTTTAAGGTAAATGTAAAGGTCACATGTCCATGGACATGTGGCAGGCATGCCAAGTCACCAAAGTGCACAGAATGCTTCCCACCAAAGTGGTACCTATTTATCTACTTGCAATTTCTTGCTTTTAAACTGCTAAGTTGGCAGGAGCTGGGACAGAGATGGACGCAGTACTCGGGGAAACTTACTGGGGTGTAGAATTGGTAAAGCCATTCCTTAAATGACTCACTTAGCTTGAAAGCCCTTATTAGGGTTGCTATAAGTTGGTTCCGATTAGATGGCACATAACAACAAAAAACTGTAGAACTAGCTTGACATTTATCTGAAACCCAGAAACTCCATTGTTGGAAACCCAACTAAGTAGCAAATGAACAAATCCTTTCTTCCTTCTTGACCTTGTGGTGGGGACAAGAGAGTTATGTCCTTCAGCTGTTTGCAAGGCCCCTTGTGATATCATATCCAGTACCTTGAAATATATTGATCTTGCACCTGGAAATTCTTGAGGAACAAAGGTGATTGTTATTAATCATATTTTGTGTCCTGCTGAGTTGTTAGCAAGCTCGACAAACTTGTGATCCAGCAAGTCAAATACAGACCATCTTCGTGGATGTCTTCATGGATGCCGCTCCCTGGAATCTTAACTCCTAAATGTATTTATTATTTTAATTTCGACAGAAAGGTATCTTGGTCAAAATCGTGCTTGGAATCCCCGTTGTCTCAACCTCACCATTTCTCTTCTCCTTATGTAAGATGGTAGTGAAGGCATGTGGGTCTGCGGTGGCTTAATGTGGTTAATGTGATGAACTCGCTGACTGGAAGGTCGGAGTTCGATTCCCAAATATTGCATGACAGAGTGTACTCCCGTCTTTGTCCTAGCTCCTGCCAACCTAGCAGTTCTAAAGTAAGAAATTGCAAGTAGATAAATAGGGATCACTTCAGTGTGGAGGTAAACAGCGTTCTGTGCACTCTGGTATCTAGTCATGCCTGCCACATGTTCACGGAAACGTCTGCAAATGCAGACAGCTCTGGCTGTTTGGCTATAAACATAGATGAGCACTAAACTCTAGAGTCAGATATGACTGGCTTTCAAGCAAGGGCAACCTTTATCTTTACCTAGTGAAGGCATATTTGTCAAACTCTTAAGATCAATGGGGTGGGGCAACATCCCTATGCACAACTAACAGACTTTGTGTAGAGGCAGTGGACACAATCTAAGATATATGTTGTTTACACGCTATAAGACAACCTGAAGAAAGAAATATTTCTGAAAAGCCATGTAATTTATCCGGAAAAGCCTTCATTTTTTGTCTACATACTTTAAACAGTAAATTGGAATTAAGAACATTTTATAACAAAGAAGAATGAATTTCATTTTGATGCTTCTAAAACATTGTATGAATTAATACAGTGACAGACATCATTTTTGATCTACATACTTCAAGCAAGTTATTGATTATAAGATATATTATTTCAGTTATGTCTAGACAGTGTATAAATTAATACACTTACAAAAGTTTTTGGGAACATGAACTTATTTTTGTCTAAATATAAACACTAAGTACATTTACATCATTGTGAGTTTTGTGATTTTTTGGGATTATCATATTGGAAAATATATGAAGATTGACTTTTGGCTACATTCACACGGTGTTTTCTTCCATTCATCAAGCTCTGAGTAAGGACAACTGCCTACACCACAAACCACTGAGCTAAATAAACAAACATTCTCCCCACTCTGGTTGGTGATACATAGATGGCTTCTGGACCAGGATGGAGGAGCACCTTACCCCCAAATGGATTAGATTTTGACAAGAAACAAAAGGAGCTGAATTGTTGTTGCTGTTGCTGCTGTTGAGGATAGTGCATTTATCTCTCAGGTTGATACTGAGCCCACACAGGATTCCTAGTTGGCATGACTATCTTAACCTATAAGGAAGAGATGTAAGGCACGTGTCCGGGAAAGGCTCCCACACCCCTGGAGTCTATCCTGTAATGCTTTGTACACAACTACCTAACGCCACTGAGATCAGCCCCGCGAGGGTCCAGAGGCCGAGAGTAGGGCCTGCGCCCCACAAAATGGGAAAAGAAATGGGAACTACAACTCCCAAGGTGCCTTGAGAGAAAAAAACGGCAGTTTAACAACAAGGTCTGGAAATAGAATGTTGGAAAGAGCAGATTTGCATGTTGGACTGTGATTGCTTGAGAGTGAATGACTGATAGGGAAAAGTCCTGGAATTCCTGAGATAATCATCTTCTTAACCTATAAGGAATAGATGTAACGTATGTGTCCGGCAGGCCTTCAAACACCCCTGGAGCCAATCCTGTAAGTCCCACTCACACACACACCCTCTCTCTCTCTCTCTCTCTCTCTCTCTCTCTCTCTGTGTGTGTGTGTGTGTGTGTGTGTGTGTGTGTGTGTGTGTGTGTGTGTGTGTGTGTGTGTGTGTGTGACTAACACAGAGAGAGAAACACAGATAAAGTGAGACAGAAAGAGAGAGACAGACAGAGACACAGAGAGAGGAAGGAATGCATGCGCCACCCCAGCTCCAGCCCAAACCACACTGGCCGCAACCATGTTCAGGCCCGCAGGGAAACCACCCACACCCAGCCACAGTGGTGGTGAAAGGCACGCAGGACACCAGGAGCAGAGCGGGGGGAGACCACAAACACACCTGTAGCTCACCCAACACCCCCTCCCCCAGACCACCCGGGACAAAGTCCGGGTACCCTAGCTAATTCACTAGCTAAAAAAACTCCTCTGTGCTCTGCAGCTAGAGTTGCCATAATTCTCTCCTACAAAACCAGGACAGAAGTATACTTGACGAAATCGGTAGATTATCTACAAAATAGTCCTTTTTTAAACAAACATAATATAATGACAGCTATAAAACACTTTCTCATTAAATATATCAATACATAAATGAATTTATTTGCAACAGTTAATTTTTACTGTAAGATGATCTGTTGTACTGAGAAGTTGTGTCACAGTCAACTTTTAACGTCCTCAGTTCCAGGAAACACAGTGGTCACACTTATTGGGCAGTGGTGTGAGGTGAGGATGTTAAGATTTGTCTCCAGGTATAGTCCAACTCCAATGTGGCAGGAAATCGCTTGTTTGATGGCGAGAGTTCGAATTTATTTTAATGGTGTATTATAATACACAATCAGTAAGTTTTAAAAATCTGGGACTTTAGCATTATTTTTATTAAACTGGCCAGGACAATTTTTCTGACCTTGAATCCGGGACAATCCTATCTGCAGCATTTTACTCATTATGTTAATCATCTGTTGGAAGGAAGAGAGGAAAGGATAACAATTTTATTTTTGGGAAGATAACAATCATTTGTGTGAGTTGCTGTTCCTGAGCACATCCAGTTAAGAGTTTCGGATGGGGCCAAAAAGCAAAATAGGACACTTGGTAGTAGTCTTGCTCTCTGTTGTTGTTTTCTAATTCTTCTAATCCCTTCAATGTATGGCACCCTCAGTTTAGTAGAGAATGGTATGTATTTATGTTGCTTTTTGTGGAGAAATCCACAATGTCTTTCTGGTTTGCTCCTAAGAATGAACAGTGTTTCACACAAATAGTAAACAACACAATATATTAATCCTGTGATGAATTAATCATACTGTTTGTAATAATCTGCCCAGTGCAAAATAATGTCTGAAATCCTGTTGTTTTGTATAGTAAATTGTAACTAATGTAGGCCCATTGGCACCAGTGGAATTTATGGAGAATATAACTCATGAAATCTCCAGAGATTCAATGGGCCTACTGTAGTTGTAACTTCAGCCATTATCTGAAATCCTGTTGCTGTAAGTAATTTTCAAATGATGACTGGAATCCTTTTGTGTAATTTATGTCATTTAAGGCTGATACAATCGGCAGCTATAGATTTTTCAATAGTAACACAGCTCTGATTTCTCCCCCAAAGGTCTCAAGGCTCCCATGGAATCCCTTTTTTCAATGAAGCCATTGGGGTTCACTGGACTGGGAGAGAAATATTTAATAACCATAATTCATTGTCACAAGGGATGATTTTATCCATACCTGTCAAGTATCCCGTATTGGCCAGGAAATCCCATATTTCACCCCTCTTTCCTGGTCCTTCCTGCGGCCATCCCGTATTTGAACGGCCAGAAAAAGGGTTACTGCACATGCACGCCCATCAGAGGAAGCGGTGCGCATGCACTAAGGGGTTACTGCAGCAGTGCACATGCACAAAGGGGTCACTGTGCTTGTGCAGTAACCCCTTTGCACATGTGCACCACTGCAGTAATTCCTTCATGCATGCGCACCCATCAGACGCAGCAGTGCTTCCCAGTTTTTCACCGCCACAACTTGACAGGTATGATTTTACCAGTAGAGGCAAATTTTGGTAACTAAAGATTTCCCCCTCCCCACAATTCTGCAGTCCCTAATGATTTCCCAATAAGAAAAGAATTACAAGGGAGTCTCAGGGTCTTTGGGAGAGAAAGGAGAAATGTTTTATTTCCAAGCAATCATTACAAATGATGCATTATCAGCCTTATATGCTATAATTTACACAAAAGAATTTCAGCCTTTTGTGTAGATAAGGATCCAGATTCTTGCATTATTATCAAAGTGACAAAAGTAACAGTAAAATTGGGGGAGTGTCATACAGTATAACTGAATAGTATGTATGGTGAGAGTTACCTTTTAATTTTGGAATTAAAGCAATCTTCAAAGGACTGTAGGAATCAATGGCTTGGTTTTATCATTTCTATTGTGTGACTGGAATGCTTCCTTGACAACCTGCTTGTGGTCTTGCTCCCCAAACAGAAGGAATTTGAAGAGTTTTTGAAAAGAGCAGGAACTCATCTTGCTGTTGTCTACTTTATGGCCAAATGGTGTGGGCCGTGCAAAGTGATTCGTCCTTTCGTTTATGTAAGTCAAGTCCAATGCAAGAAGAATATGTCACACCTCTGCTGTGTTTATTGTTTTAATAAAGTTGATGGTTTTTTAACAGGATGGTATTGTTGATGCAATGGGCACAGAGCTGGGTGGGTTGAGGAGAATGGTGGAGGACAGAGGTGCCTGGTGGGCAATGTAACAATGCTGGGTGGGAAAGTCTAAGGTAGGGATTCTCAACCTGTGGCCCGTGGGCCAGATGCAGCCCGCAGTCCATTTCATGCGGACCACCACCACCTCATGAAGTGCCTTGTGGTGGAGGAAGTGCAAAATGGCCATCCAGTTCTCAAAGCTGTATGAGGGAGCATGACCTGGCCCTCAGCTTTAAAAGGTTGAGAACTCCAGGTCTAAGGGCTCATCCAAACCTGGCATGTTGCTCAGATTGAAGCAGTGACCCTCCCCCCTCCAATCTGGAATTTCCACATCTGTTTTAATTGTTCCTTGAGTACAATTTGAGTTGAGTTTCCACATTACCATGTCCATGTGTTGGTGGCTCAGTTCGGGATGGCTGGGCCGAGTGTGGATATGCATGCCTGATACGCACGGTTCACGCACCTTCTTATAGGTAAAGATATGTAAACCCCTTGGGTTACCTTGGGGTTATTTATATGTTGTTAGCCACCCTGAGTTGGCCTGTGCTGAATAGGGTGGGGTATAAATCGAATAAACATACACATAACATAAACATGGACAACTGAACCCACTCTTAGGGGGGAAATAGGTTGTATGAATGAGTTCTAAGATCTGCAGTAAAAGAAAGTAATGCTTTCAAGTCCTAATTGTTGTCTGGGTCTCTATGAATAAAATTTTCACTTCAGCATCATGAAATTCCTTTCTCATTGGTCTAAGGAAGTGTTTCCCAATGTGGGGAACACACCCCACACTTCAATTCCCAGAAGCCTAAGTCAGTTCATTGTTTGATCAGTGCTTTGGGAAATTGGCTTAGGCTTCTGTGAATTGAAGTCAAAAAACCAAAGTTTTGGAAAGGTCTAAGGCAGGAGTGGCCAAACTATAGCCCATGGGCCAGACCCGGCCCACACTGCCAAATCATCTGGCCCATGCTGCCCTCACTGCTACCGGAATCGGAAATAAAACACGCCCACACGTGCGTAAATGCTACTGGAATCAAAGTAAAACACACCCGCACATGCATAAACACTGCCATAAATGCACCCGTGGCTGTCATAATCACATTTACGACAGTCACGAACATGTTTTATGGTGGGAGGAACCACGTGACAGACCCGCAGCATGAAAAGTTTGGGGATGCCTGGTCTAAGGTTTTCTTTAATCTTTTGTTCCAAAATAGTGTTTATTTAACTTTAAATAGAGGACAGCAGAGAAAAGAGAAAGCCAGTGTGTAAAATTATCCTTGATGCTACTGAATGAAGCCAAACCAGTCATTTCTGCTGACTAATGCAGCTGTTCAATTTTGTTCTGAAGGAAATGGCTGTTCGGTATGAAAATGTGCTATTCTGCATAGTTGATGTAGATTCAGCAAAGGTAAGCTACTGATATCAGAGGACAAATTATGCCACGTGTTTTTATTAGAATAGCTTTTGCCTCCAGGTTTGTCAGGTTGCAGCTACCAGCCCGTCAAGTCAGCATGGCTGTTGGGTGTTGTATATAAGATATGAATCATCTCACTGGATTCATATCTAAAGCACAAGAATAGTTTAAAGCCTAAAGCAGACCTTGCTAAACAAGATTTGCCACTCTTGTGGTCAACCAGATGCATCTCAACAATTTCCCCTCAACATGGTTCCTTCCAGGTACTTTGAAGACTAATTGTTATATTTTAATGTTAGTTTTCATGGATCAAATACACTTCATCAAACACCTTTTGATCCATGAAGGCTAACATTAAAATATAACAGTTAGTCTTCAAAGTGCTACAGTGGGTTTTTGTTTTGTTTATTCCCTTATTCCTATGCTTGAAACACAGACTAACATCATTCCAAAAAATTCTAAACCACTGAGTTAGCTAATGATTGCAGTCTGTGTTCAAGGTTATGATCAGATGGTAGATTTATTAATCCTTGACAATGTTTTATATTTTAAAAGCAATGAAGACAATACTTACCATCAAATTAGTTTTAGATATAGGTATAATATAATGATCACTTGCAGGCTTGAAACAATGGGACTTTTTAACAAGTAGAGATTTTTCATACAACTTTAAACCTCTTATTTCTTTCTGGAACTTAGCTGCAATCTTCATAGGAGATGAGTGTGGGATAACAAGTTCATATGGCAACAGTACAGTGGTAACTCATACAATGATTTTAATCTGTTCCACGGGGCTCGTTGTTGTACAAAACAATTGCTATACGATACATGCATCATATAACGATTTTCTCTATGGGATGCATCGTACAACATTTTTTTTTGCTAAGTTGTTTTTCCCATTAAAAAATTGTTGTACAATTTCCATAGGGAAAATTGTTATGCGGGACACCATTCCCCTCCTCCCTCAAAGCCTAATTGTTATGCGATTTCGTTGCTATGCGGGGCAATTGTTGTATGAGGTTCCACTGTATTTTGTTTCAGTGTGGGAGGACTGCAGTTGCTTAGTGGTTATGACACTAAACTTGACAACTGGAGGGCTGGCAGGTTAGCAGTTCGAGACCCGAGTGCTGCACAATGGAGTGAGCTCCCATCGTCTGATCCAGCTCCTACCAACCTAGCAGTTTGAAAGCAAGGAATTGCAAGTAGATAAATAGGTACCACTTCGGTGGGAAAGGTAACAGCGTTCCATGCACTCCGGTCACTAGTCATGCCTGCCACATGTCCACGGAAATGTCTGCAAACATAGACAGCGCTATCTCTTTGACTATAAACAGAGATGAGCACCGAACCCTAGAGTTGGATATGACTGGCTTTTGAGCAAGGACAACCTTTCCCTTTTCCTTTACCCCGGTTGTAACACACAACATTGAATGAACAATGGTTCCTTCCTTCCATTGTTTTACACAACTCTTCACTTTTACATAACTCTTCTTGAGTACAGTACAAGGCTGTGAGAACTGTTACAATGAACACTTTCATTTTAGAATTTATCCCTTAGCTGCTAGTATTGTTCTGTTCTGCCATTGAATTATGAAGTATATGAAGAACACATTTTAGCTCCTAGAGGAGCACAAACATCTTTCATCTCTTATACAACAGTCAAAATACAAATAATGAATTCACCATGCTTGCCATGAAGTGAAAGAACACAGGACAATAAGGTAGATGTTGGCTTTTCATGTACAAAATTTATTAAAGTGTGTGAATTTGAACTGGTTACAAATTGCATTAGTAAATAAATGGAATAAGAAATACTTAGAAGAATCCAGTTTAGATAGGGGCAGAACAGAATTTCCGGGAATGGTTTAAAGTATAAGATTGGATCAAATAGGGGTTAAAGGCTTGGTTTGTAGGATATATAAGATGTTGAATCAAGAGGAGAGCTCACAGGAGGTTTCAAGAACATCTGGGAACAGGATTTAAATATTAAAATTATGGAATCAAGCTGGAGAAATAAATGGAAGAGAAGAATTATGAGAACCTTGTCTGTTAGAGTTAACGAGCATAATAATAAATTATTATGTAGGTGGTACTGTACTTGATCCCAGTACGTCTGCACCAGGTAGATAATACAAAAACAAAAAATGTGTTGGAGATGTAAATGTACTGGGGACATATGAGCATATGTGGTGGGGATGTAATATGTTAAAGGATTTTGGGGTAAATATAGAGAAAGAGATTGCAGAAATAATGGGCGTGGGTTTTAAGGTGGGTGTGGGTACCGCCTTACTGACTGATGTGGATAATTTGAACATAGATATGGATAGAACATAAGAACAGCCTTGCTGGAACAGGCCACAGCCCATCCAGTCCAGCATTCTGTCTCACACAGTGGCTCACCATTTCCTACAGGGTATTCCCAAGGAGATGCCTTCACCTGCTTAGGATTCCCTGGAAATGGCATTGAGAGATATCCTTCCTATCTCTCCAACCCGGAGATTGTTCTTAGGTATCCATAATTATAGCCATTGATACCCTTGTCCTCCATGAACTTGTCTAATCCTTTCTTGAAGCTGTCAAGACTGACAGCTGTTGCCACTTCTTCTGGCAGGGAGTTCCATAGACCAGTGATCCTCTGGGTGAAAAAGTACTTTCTCTTATTTGTTTGAGAACTAGCACCCAAAAGTTTCATGGAGTGCTCCCTAGTTCTAGTGTTATGCGATAAGGAAAACAGTTTTTCCTTATCTACTTTGTCCACACCGTGCATGATTTTATAAACTTCAATCAGGTCACCTCTTAGACGCCGTCGTTCAAGAGTGAAAAGGCCCAACCGTTGCAGCCTCAGATGGTAAGGAAGGTGTTCCAGTCCCCTAATCATTCTGGTTGCCCTCCTCTGCACTTTCTCCAACTCCATAATATCCTTCTAGAGGTATGGCGACCAGAACTGTACACAGTATTGCAGATGGGGCCTCACCATAGATTTATAAAGAGGCAAAATGACACTTGCTGACTTATTTTCTATACCCTTCCTAATGATCCCTAGCATTGAGTTTCCTTTTTTCACTGCTGAGGCACACTGGGTTGACACCTTCATTGAGTTGTCCACCAAGACACCAAGGTCCCTTTCCTGGTCGCAGAGAGTTCAGACCCCATCAGTTTATAAATGTAACTAGCATATTTTGCCCGGCAGTGCCGGGCTTTGTAAAATTGTGTTGGATAGTAAAGGGTTTCATTTTTTTTCTTAAACCAATGGTGCTGGGCTGTTTTAAATGGTGTTGAAAGGTTTTGTGATTTTGTGGCTTCGAGGCGTTGCGTCCGCCTGTGGCGGACTTGCGCTCCCAGTGTGTGTTTTATTTTTATTTTTTGTGCACTGGCTTCCTCAGTGCTGGGCTCTTTAAATTGGTTTTGGAAGGTTTTTGTTTTATGTTTATGCAAATTTTATTTTAATTTAATTTATTTAATGTAAATTAATTTTTTTAATTTTAAATTTAATTTTGGTTTTTTAAATCTTTATTTTTACGCATTTTTTATTTTTTGTTTTGGTTTTTTGGGGTTTTTTTGAGTGAAAAGCGATTTCTGTTTTTTTGGTATTTTTTGATTAGTGTGAATATTTTTGAATGTTTTGATAACTTTTTGGATTAATTTGGGAATTAATCTTATTAGTTTCAATATTTTTGAATGTTTTTTCTCTTGTGGCCTCTGGGTGGGGGTGGTGAGCTTTTCTTCCTCTCTACAATTTTTCTCTTCTGTGCTCTGGGTGTCGCTTCTGGTAAGTATTTTCTTCATTTTCTCAGTTGAGTTCCGGTCGTCACGGAGGGAAGACATCTCTTGGTAAGCTCCCTAGTTGTTGTTTTTTGGGGGGGGTTGTGTTGGGTTTGGGGGGGGTGTCTTTGTGATGTTTTTGTGGTAATTTTTTGGATGTTTTTGTGTTTCGTTTTGACTGTTTTTGTGACTGTTTTTGAATGTTTTGGTATGTACTTTTTTGGGGGGGATGTCTTTTTTTTCCACAGGCCAGGCTCGATCCCTGGCCCGTGGAAAGAAAAGGGCAGGGGTTTTTTCTTTTTTTTCACAGGCCATGCTCGAAGCCTGGCCCGTGCAAAGGAAAGGGCATGGGGGGTCTCTTTTTTTTTCATGGGCCAGGCTCGATCCCTGGCCCATTGAAAGTAAGGGCAGCGGCGGTGGGGGGGGTATTTTATTTATTGCGTGCTGGCTGCTTCAGCATTCTGCGTGCTAATGGCGCGCAGGATGCTGGGGCTTGTAGTTTTGCCTGCGCATGTTTGGTTACTGCAGCGGTTTTTTTCCTGTGGCTTTTTTTTTTATTGACCACGGCGCATTTCCGAACGTTCCTTTTGCTGCACCGCTCTGCCTGATTGGCTCTGGTGCGGCGCGGCGCAAGGAACATTGGGAATTGAAGTTCTTTTTTTGTTTGCATCCGGGGGGCTCCTGCCCCCCGCCCAAAAATTTCAGCCCGACAGTTACCTGCGAACCCCGTTCAGCCGAGTGCACGGAGGCTCGGACGGGGCTAGTGGGGCCTGGTGCAACATCCTTTGTCGCATTCCAACGGTTAATGCACCATTTTATAGGTATAGATTGGGGGGGTTGCCCCAACATGTATCACTCTGCACTTACTAATGGTGAAGCTCATTTGCCACTGTTTTGCCCACTCCCCCAGTGTCAAGAGTCCCTCTGGAGCTCCTCACAATCTCTCACAGTTTTCACTACCCTGTATAATATAGTGTCGTCAGCAAATTTGGCTACCTTGCTATTTACTCCTACTTCTAGATCATTTATGAAGAGGTTGAAAAGCAGGGGTCCCAGTACTGAACGTTGGGGGACCCCACTCTTTACTTCCCTCCACTTGGAGAAGTGTCCATTTAGTGCTACCCTCTGTTTCCTGTCCCTTAGCCAGTTGCCGATCCAGGACAAGACCTGTCCCTTTATTCCATGAGTGGTACGTTTATTCAAGAGCCTTTGGTGTGGGACCTTGTCAAAAGCCTTCTGAAAGTCCAGATAAACAATGTCAACTGGATCCCCCTTATCCACATGCTTGTTGACACTCTAAAAAAATTCCAACAGATTAGTGAGCCATGATTTGCCCTTGCAAAAGCCATGTTGGCTCTCCTTTAGCAGCGCCTTCTCTTCTATGTGTCTATTAATTCTATCTTTTAGGATGGTTTTCATCACTTTACCTGGGACACATGTCAAACTGACAGATCAGTAATTTCCTGGATCACCCCTGGATCCTTTTTTGATAATTGGAGTTACATTCGCTACCTTCCAGTCATCAGGCACAAAGCCTGATTTGAGGGAAAGATTATGTATTTTGGCTAGGAGATCAGCAATTTCATCTTTAAGTTCCCTGAGAACTCGTGGATGGATGCCATCTGGTCCTGGTGATTTCTTAGCATTTAGTTTAACAAGACATGCAAGGACCTCCTCCCTGGTTATTTCTATCTGGCTTAATTCTTCGGTTTCCCTCCCTGCAAAGATAGGCTCTGTTTTGGGCATGTGGTCTCTGTCTTCTAGAAAAAGATCTGTTAGCTATTATGTTGACAACAGCAAGACAATGTATAGCAAGAAATTGGAAGAGTGATGTTTTGATAAAAATAGAAGATTGGTATAAAGGAATGTGGGAAATTGCATTGAATGATAAGCTTACTTAGGAATTGAATTTGAGAAAGGGTATAGTCAAGAAAAATAAATTTCAGAACATATGGAAACTATTTTTGGAATACACATTGACTGAAGGAAAAGGTAGCAGACCAGTACCAGGACAATTAAGGTTTTGGAAATGAAGAGGTAGTTGTGGAAAAACACAATCTCCAGGGCATTGTCAATATTTGGATTATAAATTAAGAAGAAAGAAGAGAGGAAAGAAGAGTAAAGAGAAGAAGAAAAGAAGTGTGACCTGGAGGAACATGGTTTATGAAAGAACTGTTTTTTTATTTTATTGAAATATAAATAATATACTGCTTTTATTGTGAAATTGTGGGAAAGGCATTATGGATAAGAAAAAAGATGACCAAGTAAAAAGGGATGATGGGGAAAAGATGGGGGGAAGATGACCCTGTGGTGAAACCAAAGAAAGTAGAAGGGAAAAAAGATAAGGAAAAGAAAGAAATTAGAGAAAAGGCAAATAGTTCCCCAATACAATTTGATGAAGTTGTGATGATGACTGAATTTGGAAAATTGGGTAATAAACTGGAGAGGATGGAAGCGCATATGCAAAAAAGTGAGGAAACAAGAGCCGAATCTCATAAACAAACTTGTAACGATGTTTAATGAATTTGTTCAGAAAGCCAATGCTAATTTTGATAATATGGAAAAAGCCATTGTATCCACTCAAGAAAATGTGAAAATGGTCAAAATGGATGTGAAGGAAATTCAGAAAAAACAATATGATTTAAATGTTAAGATGGAGGTACAGGAGAGGAGAGTGGGTATGATGGAAGAGGCTATGAGAAAGCAGAATTTGGTTATTAGAAAATTGTCACAGAAAAAACCAGATCAGTTGAAGATTCGAATTTTGGATTGTTGAATAATCTCAATAGGGGTAAAAATTTTGTGGCCGAGGATATAATTAATTTATTTCGATTGGGTTCAAAGAGGATGGGTAAAGTTCGGAATGTTTTAGTCAAGTTTGCAAATGTTGGTGATAAATTGAAGGTGATGGCTCATGTAAAAAAAATGGGAACAGGTGTTCTAAAAATTGGTGGAGATGATGTGGAGGTTTATAATGATATTTCTGTTAAGGAACGAAATTGGAGATATAAAATGAAACCTGCAACAAAAATCCTTCAGGATCAAGGGATTAATTATTATTGGAGGTTCCCACTACAAGTGAGAATTTTTTATGCAAATTTTTTTGCATACAATTGATTCGGGAATGGACCCTTTGGAGTATTTTCGAATGATTGGTTTAATTAGAGGTGGTACACAGGAATGGTCATCTTTGAGGCAAGCACTGATGGAAACAGGGGCTATTGAGAGGACGCAGACCAAGGAAGAATTGGGTGGCGCGGCAGGAGGGAAGAGTCTGGGTGAATTGAGTGTGGTTGAAGTGACGGAGTCTGATGAGGGATTAATATTTACAGTTAACTATTGACACAGATAATCAGTTGAAATTAATATAGAGAGCACTTGAGTATGTAATTGGCACTTAGGTACATCCCCATGTCCCTCCCCCTCTCTTTGGGAAATTTTATTTTTTCGTGGAGGCGACTTTTGGGAAGGAAGGTAGAGGGGCGTAGAAGGTCAGATTTTTATTTTTTTATTTTTTATTGTAGTTTATTGTTTTGAATGTTTGGTTTAATGGGTATAGAATGTTTAGTTAAATGCACAGTCCATGAAGATCATGAGAAAATGGAGGGGGGTTTTTGTAAAAAAAAAATCCATGAAGTTTATTAAGATATTGACATGAAATGTGAAAGGTACTTGCTCTCAAGTTAAACACAAAAGATTGGAATCAGCGGTCATGAAAGATTGTCCAGATATAATTTTTTTGCAAGAAACACATCAAAAATCGGAGAGTACAAATAAATTATTTCTAGGTTGGACACAAGTTTATGAAAAAGCTTATGGTACTTCAAAAGCAAGAGGGGTCGCAATATTAATTTCGACTAGAATGGGTTTTATTATGACAGAAAGTATTTCTGATCCAGAAGGTAGATTTTTGATTGTAAAAGGTATAATAGATGACAAAGAAATAACTCTTGTGAACATAAATGAGATTAGTTTAAAATGACAAGCAATATAAGTTTTATTATTGTGTATTTATTTATTTTCATTTATGTATTCATTTTTAGTGTTTTAGTACTTTGTATTGTATGAAATGTATTGTATTTTGATTTTCTTGTTTTACTATTTTCTTGTCTTGTTATTCTTTTTCTTTTTGTTTCTTTTTTTTAAAATTAATAAAAAATTAATTATAAAGTGTGTGAGGGGAGACGCCATTGTGTTTTATAGCCTGCTAGTTAGGGCTGAGCCCACTACTCTATAATTTTATTATCTGTATCGAAGTATCGTTGTTCAAATTCTCATTTCCAGGATGTGGCTGACCTTTGCAATATTGTTGCCATGCCAACCTTCCAGTTCTTCATAGGAGGAGAAAAGGTATTTGGAGTTAAAACATAGCCTAGTGCTATAGCGTCTGTTTGGATCCCTTCCCCAACTTCTAGGTCTGTGATGGTGAACCTTGTCACTCCAGCTGTTCTTGGACTTCAATTCCCAGAAGGTGATTGATGTGGTGATCCCAGGTGATGGTAGGGTGGAAGAAAAAGAGATGGGAAAGATCATGAAATGTCAGGATTTGAAAAGTGAAGTACAGTACATCATTGGGAGGTGGGATAGAGCAACAGCAATACCAGTAGTGATAGGAGCACTGGGAATAGGGTTGCCATTTGTCCTGGAAAACCAGGATTGTCCTGGATTCAAGCTCAGAAAAATTGTCCTGGCCAGTTTAATAAAAATAATGCTAAAGTCCCGGATTTGTAAAACTTACTGATTGTATATTATAACACACCATTAAAATACATTCAAACTCTCGCCATCAAACAAGCGATTTCCTGCCACATTGGAGTTGGAGTATACCTGGAGACAAATCTTAATGTCCTTGCCTCACACCACTGCCCGATAAGTGTGACCAATGCATTTCCTGGAACTGAGGACGTTAAGAGTTGACTGCGACACAACTTCTCAGAAGTACAATAGATCATCTTACAGTAAGAATTAACTGTTGTAAATAAATTCATTTATGTATTGATATATTTAATGTGAAAGTGTTTTATAGCTGTCATTATATTATGTTTGTTTTAAAAAATGGTTATTTTGTACATAACCCGCCCATTTTGTCAAGTATACTTCTGTCCTGGTTTTGTAGGAGAGAATTATGGCAATTCTAACTAGGAGCAATCCTGAAAGAGATGAAAAAACATCTCAGTGTGTTTGGCATTGATAAGAGCAGTAGCAATTGCTTAGGAGGAAACCTTTCCCAAAATTTCTGACTTTTCATTTAATTTTTTTAATCTTCTACCCTTTTTTCCTAGATTTTTGAACTAACTGGAGCTAATGCAAAAAAGCTGGAAGAGAAGATTAGAGAGCTGATGTAATCCTGCAGTCCTACGTTATGGCCAACAGATGTCACTAAAATAAGATCTCTATGGGTCGCAGTCTAGTTGTGCTAATTTGGTGAAGCTGTTGATCCATGAAAAACAGATTTATAAGATGGTCTCTAGTGGAAAGAAGACAGGCATAAGGATAAAGATAAGTAATAATAATAATAATTTTGTGTCAGAAATTATTCCGGGTTGAAAGGATTTTTGCTGGAGAAAGTCCACTCAGGGGACGCCCAAATGAAGCTCCTTTCATGTTCCCAAGATCTTTTTCCACTGCAGTGGTCCCTATTTATATACTTGCAATTTCTTGCTTTCGAACTGCTAGGTTGGCAGGAGCTGAGACAGAGACAGGCGCTCAAACCGTCATGTCGTAGCCAGGTTTCAAACTGCTGAATTACTGAGCCATTGCAGCCCCTTAGTGAAGTAACTTTTCGATAATTTTTATTGCCAATATTGTTGAAAAACTAATCTCTAGCAGGTGCTAGAGGTGCAAAAGAGCAGCAAAATGTGGAAAAACTTTGTGGGTCAGCTGTGTATTCTCAACAGTAACCTGCTGCCCTCAAGTGCAACCGAGAAATTTAGCCCTCTTTCACACCAGTCCCAAATGAAAATTGAGTTGCTAGTTGGGCCATCTTCTGGACATTTGGTAGGAAAGGGGTGCTGTCAGTGCCCAGTGGGTAGAGCCTCAGGCAGCTGAGCGGTGCACAACGGGTGCTGGAGGAAGGCACACACCTGGAAAGAGCTTACAGTCTTTGCAACAGTCACACAGACACACAGTCCTTTGGTTTTTGGTGCAAAAAGCTAAGGAAGGCTTACTCAAGAACAAAAGGTGCAATGATGTGTACAGTGAAACAAACAGAAGAGCAATACAGTCCTCTGTGTCTCCCAGTTGTCTTCACTAAGGAACAACGGTGAAGCAAAGTATGTACAAGTCCTTACACATAGAGTTGCCATATGTACTGGATGAGGGATGAAACTGCCCTGCCCAGCTGCATTAAAAACATTGATATTTCCCGCTTTTGAAACCTAGCCTAAGAGCAGCAATTCTATTGAATTGCCAGCAGGTGGCGTCTTGTGTATGTGAGCAGCAGATCATGTGGAAAGAGCTCTGGACCGGTCGTCTTTTCCCAAGCTCCTGCCAACCTAGCAGATCGAAAGCAAGAAACTGCAAGTAGACAAATAGGGACCAATTGGGGGTTGGAGGTAAACAATGTTCTGTGCGCTCTGGTGTCTAGTCATGCCTGTCACATAAACACAGCAAGGGAGGCACCAACTCTAGGCATTCAGAAGGATTTTTCCTCCCCCCCCCCCCCTCCTGTCAACTCTTTCTTTCTCTCTCGCATCTCTCCCAGAGTTCGGGGGTGGAGGAGCCTCTTTCCCCAGCCAGCAGGCTTTCTTTTCCCCCTTTCCCCAGAGTAAAGCTGGGGGGAATGGGGAAGTGCCTTCCAGCAACATGAGCGTGGCGAGGCAAAGAGTTGACAGGAGTGCTGGCTCTTCGGCTTTGAAATAGAGATGAGCACTGAACCCTAGATTCGGATGCGACGGGCTTTTGATCAAGGACCACTCCTGTCCAATTTTTGTGAGAGGGAAATATGGCATCCCTACTTACACAGCTTGAGAGCAATCCAACACATAAGCTGTGGCAAGAGGGTGGCAGCAAGCATCCTCGCAGCTTACCCATGAGTAGTCTTTCTCTTCAGAAGCCAAACAGTTTGGGTAGGTGCTTCTCCTCGGGGCCGGAGTTTCAATCCTTGCTGCACAATCTCCGGTTCACAGGACCCTTGTTCCAGGCTGAGGGCAAGGAGTGAAGCTGGACAGCCTAGTAGTCCCATTGGGCATTGAAGCCAAAGCCTTGAAGTAGTAACACTGGGGCACAGCCTTGGTAAGCATGAAGGCCTTGGTGAGCATAAAGCTAAAGCTCTGTGGTCTCTGCTGAATCATCATCATCATCATCATCATCATCATCATCATCATCATCATCATCATTATTATTATTATTATTATTATTATTATTATTATTATTATTATTATTATTATTATTATTATTATTATTATTATTATTATTATTATTATTATTATTATTATTATTATTATTATTATTGTGCCTTTTGGCACAAGCGCCACCCAGAGCGGCTAACAACATAACAAAAGAAAGCTTTCTCAACAATACAAAATGCATAATACAATAAATACAAGGAATGCAATGAGATGCAATTACAATAAAATACAGAGTGTAGCAAAGTATCATCTAGACCAGTGTTTCCCAAACTTTGTTTTTTGGACTTCAGTGCCCAGAAGCCTAAGACAATTCCCCAAAGCACTGATCAGCCAATGTACTGACTGAGGCTTCTGGGAATTGTAGTCCCCCTGTGGGGCATGGGCCTCACTTTGGGAAACACTGATCTAGACAATACAATAAAATAGTCAATACAAATATCATATAACAATGCAATTTACAATATCGTATCTTCATATAGGCACAGTATATATCATGAAAGCAAAAAAAAAAATACGAAGTGTGACAACAGCTCCCCCCCCCCATCTCCCTTGCAGCAAGGACACACCACAGAAAAAGTCCAGCAATGGGAGCAAACCTGCGGACAAACATGGGGGGTGTCCTTAACGGTGGCGGCAACAAGATCTTATAGCCGCCACGCCGGCCTCACACAGCTAGGGCCAGACTGGCCCCTCAGCCTCAGTCCCTTCAGCTGAGCTTCCACCCCCCCTGGCTGGCTAGACCAGGGGAAGGAGCTTTGCGTCGGCAGTGGCAGGGACAGAGTGACGCGGCGGGGACAGGGCGACAGCTACAGAGCTTTCCAGAAGAAACATAGCACCTGGGTGACTCTGTGCTCAAGTCTTAAAGTAACAGAGGCACTATATGCCTTGCAAAACTGGTTGGGGACCTGAGCTAAAACTTACGTCTCCAACAGGTGCCATCTTGTCCTTTGCTTCAGACAGCTAAATGTGTGAGGCTGGCTCTGAAAATGACACATTGTGACATAATAAACAAAGATAGCCATGTGATCCACACACAAAACAAGTATAGGAGGAAGGTGATTACCTTTATTGGATCGCTCACAAAAACCAATGCTTTCGTGATTCAAGATCACTTCTTCAGGCAGGCAGACATCAGTTTCTTGTGGATAGGATAGGAAAATTATAAATGAAAGTCCCAAACATTCTTGGCATAATGGTCTGCCACGCTCCCTTCTTAGAAATGAATGTGGAAAAAGCAGCAGGCTGTATGAGCCATTTGGGAGACAGCAGTAAGCAGATACTGTACCTGGCTTCCTGTGTTTATCCAATGGAGGAGGGTATCATACAGCCTGAAGAAGTAATCTTTAATTTAATTTAATTTAATTTAATATATTTTTTAATTTAATAGTCATATTTATATATGCCGCCCACTCAGGCAGAACCCGACTCAGGGCGGCATTACAACAAGTTCTAAAAACACATAAAAACACTTTAAAAGACCCATATCCCACCCACTTTAAAAGACCCATATCCCACCCACCCATCCCACCCACTATAGAAAGAAAAAGAGAGAGTTCTTAATTGTTTACATAAGTCAGCAGGCGGGGACCGTGTTCCCATTAGGGCCCCACACCTGCCCTGCCAGCCAGGTCTTCAATCCTTTCCTGAAGGGCAGCAATTCTCTTTGAAGTCTTAGATCTGTTGGCAGGAGGTTCCAGAGGGTTGGTGCGGACACGGAGAAGGCCCTCCTTCGGGTGCTGGATAGATGTGCACCCCTAGCTGATGGCACTATTAGAGAGCCTCTCCGGTCTGCAAACACTATTGGGATGATGCGGTCTCTAAGGTATCCTGGCCCACTGCCATATAGGGCTTTAAAGGTCAAAACCAGCACCTTGAATTGCACCCGGAGACAATCTGGTAACCAGTGCAGTTCCCGAAGTAGCGGTGAGGCGTGGGCATATCGTCCACATCCCATCACCACCCGGGCTGTCGCATTCTGGACCAGCTGCAGCCTCCGAATGGTCGTCAAGGGCAGCCCCATGTAGAGCGCATTACAATAATCTAGTCGGGAAGTGACCAGAGCGTGGGTGACCATAAGCAAGGAACCCCGGTCCAGGAGCGTGCACAACTGCCGAATCACCCGAAGTTGGGCAAAAGCCCTCCTGGCCACAGCCACTACCTGTTCTTCTAGCAGCAGCCGCGAGTCCAGAAGGACCCCCAAGTTGCGCACTGGGTCTGTCTGGGGCAAAACAGCCCCATCCAATACCAAAGATGGTAGCTCCCTGGATAACGTGGGGCCCCTTATCCACAGCCACTCTGTCTTGCTGGGATTCAGCTGAAGCCCATTGGCCCCCATCCAGACCCCAATGGCCTCCAGGCATCCAGATAGGATTTCAACAGCATCACTGGGGTCCCCACGGGCCGAGACGTACAACTGGGTGTCATCCGCGTACTGATGGTACCGCACCCCGTGGGAACGAATGATCTCACCCAGTGGCTTCATGTAGATGTTAAATAGGAGAGGAGAGAGCACCGAGCCCTGAGGCACCCCATACTTGAGGAGCCTAGGGCTGGACCTCTCACTCTCTAACCACACCGACTGGGTACAGCCCTCCAGAAAAGAGGAAAACCAGGACAACACGGTGCCCTGGATCCCCAGTCCTTTGAGCAGTTCCAGAAGGATACCGTGGTCAACGGTAACGAAGGCCGCTGAGAGGTCAAGAAGAGCAAGGACGGATGGATAACCCCCGTCCCGCTCCCACCAGAGATCATCCATCAGTGCGACCAATGCCGTCTCCATACCATACCCGGGCCTGAATCCTGATTGAAAATGGTCTAGATAATCCGCTTCCTCCAGGACACTCTGCAGCTGGCGTGCCACCGCCTTCTCCAAAACCTTACCCAGAATGGGCAGGTTGGAAACCGGCCTGTAGTTGTTAAGGACAGCTGGGTCAAGGGATATTTTCTTCAGGAGGGGGCGCACCAAAGCATGTTTTAGTGGTGCAGGAAATACCCCCTCCTGTAATGATGCATTTATTATCGCCCTGGCCCAGTCACCTGTCACCACCTTGGAGGCTTTCACCAACCAGGTGGGACAGGGGTCCAAAGGACATGTAGTGGCACGCACAGCTGCAAGGAGCCTGTCCACTTCATCAGGGACAACAGGATCAAACCGATCCCAGATCGTACAGCAAGACTGTGCTCTGGTGCCCCCCCCCCCGACCCTCCCCATCAATGCCGGGATTCAGCCCTGAACGAATCTGATTGATTTTCTCCACCAGATGGTCAGCAAAGTCCTCAGCCGAACCCTGCCAACCGGGCACCGATCTCCTCCTACCGAGGAGGGACCTGATCACCCGGAACAGGGCGGCTGGGCGATTATTAGCGGAGGCAATAAGGGTGGTGAAGTATTGCCGTCTCACCACCCCCATCGCCACTAGATAGGCCCTAATAGCAGCTCTAGCTAGTGTCCAATCGGAGTCATCCCGGGTCTTCACCCAGCGGCGCTCTAGGCGTTTCTTTGCCCGTTTGAGTTCCCACAGTTCATCCGTGAACCACGGGGTTGACCTAACCCCACGGGTGCAGAGAGGCCGCAGTGGCGCGATTTTATCCAAGGCTGCTGTTGCCGTCCTGTTCCACAGGTCGACAAGTGCCTCGGGTGAATCGTGTAGCCGATCCAGAGGAACATCCCCTAGTTCCCTCTGGAATCCATCTGGATCCATTAGTCACCGAGGGAGGACCATTTTAATAGACCCTGCCTCCCTACGATGAAGCGTCGCCCCCAGAAAGTCAAAAGTCACCAGATAGTGATCTGACCATGGCACAGGTGAGATGACTAAGTCCTGTAATCTCAGATAACTCTGCCACTGCTCCGACAAAAAAACTAAGTCTGGCATGTGACCACTGCCCCTGGTAAGACCCCGAACTACCTGAGTCAGGCCCATGGCTGCCATGGAAGCCATGAACTCCCTTGCCACCTCAGAAGCCATCCCCAATGATGGCAAATTGAAGTCCCCCAGAACCATAAGCCTCGGGAACTCCGACGCCAACATTGAGGTGGCCTCGAGGAGCTCAGGCAGGGCATCCCTTACCCTGCAAGGGGGCAGGTACAGGAGTAAGATCCCCAACTGACCCTTAGGGCCCAACCGTAGAAGCAGGGCCTCACAACCAGACACTTGTGGAGCAGTGGCCCTAGCAACTCCCAATGACTCCCTGGCAACAATGGCGAGACCACCGCCCCTCCCCTCACCTCTAGGCTGGTGCCAAATACCGAACCCGGCTGGACACATGTCCGAAAGAGGTACTCCATCCTCAGGTGTCTGCCAAGTTTTGGTGATATGCCAGGTCGGCCCGCCCCTCCTGGATAGAATCTTGGATCAGGGGGGCCTTATTACAGACCGATCTGGCATTCACCAGCAGCAGCCTAAGGGCGGGGTCACTCTGGATCTGCTGCTCAGGGCCCAGAGATGTACCTGCAGGGCTGGAACAAGGAACCGCACTTAAACATCGGACCTGCTGTTGTGTTCTAATGGGTTATCTTCCACATGGATTATAATGTATCTGAACCAAATGTAACCTTGCCTATAGCAACAACGTAACCTTCACCTGTATCATATGAACCCTGTAATAGGACGCGAGCTAATGACCACCAGCTGGCAGCAGCGAGCGTCCAAGCTCTCTTGGTCCAAACTCATCAATGGCAACAGCGCGGGAAGCTTTCCCGCCACACCTACACCTGGACAAGAAGGGCGTGACCAGCAATGACGTCACGCGGACAGTAGCCAATGGGCTACCATGCAACCACGTTCAAATGTATTACTACAGTATATAAAGAGCTATCGATCCGCCATTACCGCATGTTCCCTCTGTCCACGATGCAATAAACCTGAGTTAACCCAGCCCGAGGCTGTGTCCTGTGTCTTGGTTTTCATACTCCAAATTGGCGACGAAGGTGGGATGATGGATCCCCAAGGAACAGCCAGGGCACAGAGCGGGTTCAACATCACCAAACCGCAAGACTGGGAGCTGTTTGAGATGGACTTCCAGGCGGCACTGGTGGAACTCAAAGTCAAAGAAGGCGACGAGGAGAGGAAGAGGGCCATCCTCACCAGAATGCTTGGGTTAGAAACCAAGCGGACGCTGGTGGGCATCATCGCTCCGAAGAAGGTGAGCGAATTTAAGGCAGACGACATCATGAAGCTGCTGCGAGAGCGCTTCCGACCCTCGAGGGCAATGTTTCCCGCTCGGAGCGCGTTTTGGAGGCGAGTCCAAGCGCCGGACGAGTCGGTTGAGGCATTCGTGACCGCCATGAGGATAGCCGCCGGCCCCTGTAGATGGGACAACCTAGAGATGGCCCTCAGGGACGGCGTGCTGTGTGGCCTGAAGGACAAGGAGGTGCAGCGCAGCTTGATGAACAAGGAGCCGCCACCCACGCTGGCGGAGGTCGTAGAGGCCGTGGAAGCCGCGGAGTCCACGAATGCTGGAGTGGACGAGATGCACCAGTGGCGTGAGTGGCGTCCTAGAGCCGGCAAGGCGGAAAATTCGGTGCACGGGAAGTCCGGACAGTCGGTGCACGCAACTCGACGGGCCTCAAAGTCGTCTACGGAAGGCAGCGACGGCGAGGAGGTCCAGAAGGTCCGAAAAGGTGGGCGCCGCTGCGATGGTTGCGGAGCGGCCCATGAGCGCGCGAGGTGCCCATTCAGAAAGGCCGAGTGTTACACCTGCGGCCGTCGGGGGCACATCGCCAGGGCATGCAGAAAACGGAAGGAGGGCCGGAGGCAGTCACAAGACCGTTCGACCAGGCCGGACCGTCCAGCGAGGTCCAAAGATGGCGCCCAGACCACGAGGAAGCAGGACGGCGTGGGCCGCGTCTCGGACGACAGCGAGGACGACGCCCCCGTGTTCAGCGTGTCCGCGGGACAGTCCCATTACTTCGTTGAGGTACTAGTACAAGGGGCCCCTATTAGGATGGAAATTGACTCGGGGTCCTCCTATTCTATAATTCCCCAGAAAGAGTTCTTGAAAATCGACCCCCACGTGCGGCCCAAACTTAAAACGTTGAGGTCCACGCTACGAGATGTACAGGGAAACAGCATTCCGGTGTTGGGGGTCGGAAAGTTTCGGGTCAGCTTTAAGAGACATTCTGCGGAACTGCCCCTAGTTGTCCTTAAGGGGGGGAGTTGTAGCCTCCTAGGGACGCAGTGGTTTCAGCCCTTAGGCTTGTTCATAGGGGGAGTGCATACAGTGGGAGCGGACCCAATACAAGCGGTGTGCGATGCGCATCCCGCCGTCTTTGAAAAAGGACTTGGAAAGTTCAAGGGACCCCCTGTAGCCTTCGACCTAGACCCGGAGGTCCGCCCGATAAGACTCAAACCGCGCAGGGTGCCGTTCGCACTCAAGGACAAAATAGAGGCGGAACTGGACAAACTGGTGGGCCAGGGGATTCTTATTCCTGTTGATTCCGCGGAGTGGGAAACTCCAATTGTAACAGCTCTGAAGGCCAACGGGGAGGTGCGCATTTGCGCTGATTATAAGTGTACAATTAACAAGGCGATCCGCCCTAATGCATACCCGGTGCCGGTGGTCAGCCACCTTTTGGCAAGGCTGAATGGGGGAAAGTGTTTCGCTAAACTCGATTTGGCACAAGCCTATCAGCAACTCCCCGTAACTCCCGCCACGGCCGCGGCACAAACGATAGTTACACACAAAGGGGCGTTCCAGGTGTCGCGCTTACAGTTCGGCGTGAACTCGGCACCCGGCCTTTTTCAGTCGCTTGTGGAACGCCTCCTGAAGGGGGTGGAGGGGGTGTTGCCTTATTTTGATGACGTGTTGATAACAGGGGGGAGTGAGGCCGAACTGGCAAAGAGATTGGATAAAGTACTAACTGTTTTCGAGAAAGCGGGGCTGAGACTGAGGAAGGACAAATGTGTTTTCTTCGAAACTGAGGTCGAGTTTTTAGGGTTCCGGATCACACCCGAGGGAATTAAGCCGTCTAAATCCAAAGTAGCAGCCATAAAGAAGGCCCCTCGCCCCACATCCAAAACCGAGTTACAGTCATTCCTGGGGCTCCTCAATTTTTACCATACATTCCTCCCACGGAAGGCGTCCGTGGCAGAACCGCTTCATCGGTTACTTAAAAAGGAGGAGACATGGATGTGGGGTGACGAGCACGAGAGGGCGTTTAAAGAACTAAAGCAACTCTTAACATCTGAGGCAATCCTGACGCATTTCGACCCCAAACGGCCAGTGGTCTTAGTCTGTGATGCATCCCCGGTGGGGGTGGGGGCGGTGCTGTGCCACGTGTTGGATGACGGAAGGGAGGCCCCGGTAGCGTTTTATTCAAGGTCCCTGTCCCAAGCGGAGCGCAATTACGCACAAACCGACAGGGAGGCATTAGCAATAGTAGCCGGAACCAAAAAATTTCACGATTTTTTGTATGGCCGCCCGTTCAAAATCGTGACTGATCACAAGCCCCTGTTAGGGATTTTCACGGCAAGCAAGCCCACGCCGCAGATCCTGTCCCCGAGGATGCTGCGATGGGCTATTTTTCTCAACGCATACCAACACGAGTTGGAGTACCGGCCCGGAAAGGAGATCAGCCATGCTGATGCACTTTCGAGATCTCCTTTGCCCTTGTCGGACGACCAAAAGGCGAGAGTAGAAAGAGACCGCCAGGTGTTGCTAATTGAGGTCTTAGACGCACCCCCAATAGTACCAGCCGACATTGCTAGGGCGACAGGCAAGGACAGGACGCTGGAGAAAGTTAGTTCATGGGTACAGAAGGGGTGGCCGGCATCGTCCCCAGGCACAGAATTCGACCCATTTTTTCGGAAAAAACTAGAGTTGTCCCTAGAAAGGGGGTGCCTGTTGTGGGGTCAACGGGTGGTGGTCCCTACGTCCCTGCGTCCGAGGGTGCTCGAACTGCTGCACGTCAGCCACCCGGGCATCGTTCGTTCAAAGGCGCTGGCCCGGAGTTATTTTTGGTGGCCACAGCTAGACACAGACATTGAGCACATGGTCGGCACTTGTGAGGCATGCCAGGGATCCCGACCAGAGGCGGCCCGTCTCCCGCATAGGGAATGGGACACAGCAAGGGGGCCATGGTCCAGAGTGCACGTAGATTTCGCTGGCCCATTCCGGGGAACCATGTTTCTCCTGGTGGTGGATGCGTTCTCCAAGTGGCTGGAGGTTATCCCAGTAAAGAGCACGTCCTCCGCCACTACGATTAGTCAACTGAGGAGAGTCTTTTCCACGTTCGGTTTACCCGACACTTTAGTCAGCGATAACGCTAGTTGTTTCACCTCCGCGGAGTTCGGGGCATTTATGGAGGCAAACGCCATTAGGCATGTCACATCCGCGCCGTTTCACCCGGCCACGAATGGCCAAGTGGAACGGCTGGTGCGTACAACAAAGGATGCGCTGCGGCGCATGGGCCCGGGGGACCTAAATCACCAAGTATGTCAGTTCTTATTAGCGTATAGGGTGACCCCCTTGGCGTCAGGTTACTCGCCGGCGGAGCTCTTGATGCGGCGAAAACTGACCACGATCCTGTCCAGGCTAGACCCGACGAGAGTCGAGGATAAAGGGAAAAACATAGGGTTGGCAGTCTCGAAAGGTTTCGCCGCCGGCGACCCTGTTCACTGCAGGAACTACGCCAGCGCAGGGCCAGCCTGGGTACCAGGGACGGTTGTAGAACAAACGGGGCCAGTGTCGTACCGGGTCGAGACTAACACCGGCCTCCTCTGGAGGAGGCACGCGGACCAACTGAGGCACCGAGTGAGTGGGCCAGTCAGTGGGGCGCAGCAACAAGATTCAGCGTTAGGGTTCTCCCCCACCCGTTTAGCTCAAGGGGGAGACAGCAGCGGACAACAGTCCCAAGCAAGGGGGGAAGGAAGAAGCAGCGGCCCCGACTCATACCCTTTTGATATGCCAGTCCTATCAGAGGCCGGGGAAGGGGGAGAGGAGTTCGCGACCGCTGCCCCCGAAGGTAATTTTGATTTTGAGTTGGCGAGCCGGGGGGGTTTTCAGGAGTGTTCCCCCACCCATCCAAGCGAGAAGAGGGGTTTTTCGTTAGCCCCCAGTGCCCCCGGTTATTCCCTAAGAAAGAGCACACCTCCAAACAACGCCGCGGAGCCGCGGCAAGTCACTAACGAGTCTCCCTCTCCAATTACAGGACAGGAAACCAGGGAACAAAGAAAAGGTAGCAAACCCGGGGAAAGGCAGCCTGCATCGAGACCCCAGCGTGTTCGAAATAAGCCATCTTGGCTGAGAGACTTTGTCTCCTAGGGGGGGGAGTCTGTTTAAGTGTGGGCTCGAGACCTTGTCTCATCCTAGGGGGGAGGGGTGTTGTGTTCTAATGGGTTATCTTCCACATGGATTATAATGTATCTGAACCAAATGTAACCTTGCCTATAGCAACAATGTAACCTTCACCTGTATCATATGAACCCTGTAATAGGACGCGAGCTAATGACCACCAGCTGGCAGCAGCGAGCGTCCAAGCTCTCTTGGTCCAAACTCATCAATGGCAACAGCGCGGGAAGCTTTCCCGCCACACCTACACCTGGACAAGAAGGGCGTGACCAGCAATGACGTCACGCGGACAGTAGCCAATGGGCTACCATGCAACCACGTTCAAATGTATTACTACAGTATATAAAGAGCTATCGATCCGCCATTACCGCATGTTCCCTCTGTCCACGATGCAATAAACCTGAGTTAACCCAGCCCGAGGCTGTGTCCTGTGTCTTGGTTTTCATACTCCAAACCTGCACTCCCCGAGTGCGGCCTACCCCTCGGTACCCACCATACTGTCCCATGCCCGTCACAACACCTATATCGGTCCCTGGAACCCCCCTAGACAGAATGCTGCCCCTCCTTCCTGGCTGGCAGGACCAGCTCCCTCTCTTCCTACCCACCCACAATCCCCCCTTGGTTCCAGCAGCAAAAATGGTAAGCCGCCCCACAGCAAGTTGCCTCCTTCTCTCACCCCCATGCGGGAGGACGAGGCCAGGTCCGGCAGCAAAGGCAACGGGGCCATTGAAGGCACATCTGGCCACCCAGTTGATGGTAAATGCATCAGGCGGCCAGACATCTCCCCCCACCCCCAACCACCGCCAGTCCGAATCTACAAAGGAGGACACAGAGGCTGGTGGGCAGAGCACGCCGGCCCCTTTATGCCTGCTGCCAGTGCAGGTGTTCTGTTCAGGGCTGGTGGTGGCAGCGCGGGGTCTCTTTTCCTCCCCCTCCAACTCCATGGAGGAGGACGCTGAGGCTGGTGGGTAGAGCATGCCGGCCCCTTTATGCCTGCCACCAGCGCAGGTGTTCCGTTCAGGGCTGGTGGCGGCAGCGCGGGGTCTCTTCTCCTCCCCCTCCCCCTCCAACTCCATGGAGAAGGACGCTGAGGCTGGTGGGCAGAGCCTGCCGGCCCCTTTATGCCTGCCGTCAGCACAGGTGTTCCATTCAGAACAATCTTGCATCATGAAAGCTTGCCATGATTGTTGTTGTTGTTGTTTGAGTGATCCAATAAAGGTATCGCCTTCCTCCTGTGTTTCTGACATAAGAGTGTAACATTAAGATTCAGAATTTTCAGAAATATAGAAAATATTATAAACTCTATATCTGAGGGGAAATAGATGAATGAACAAGTAAGGAATGGAAGTTCAGCCAATACAGAACCAGACAGACAATTCAACAAGTCACTGAACAGAACTAACTGGAACAACAACGATAAGCTAATGCTTGGCATGAGAAAATTTCCCAGCACTCTCATTTCTCTGCCTCTCCCGTCTGAAATCTCTACCCTCCTATTTTTTTGGCTCCCATCACCAAGGTCTCAACCCCAAGTGGAAATAAGGTGGTGGTGACAGCAGAGGCACCCTGAGAATGCCTGACCTGGCTGAGGGTGGCTTCCAGCTTCACCCAGGTCAGGCAGAAGAAGTGTCTTGGCTCAGGATAGCTTAAATTGTCAGGATTGTGGCCTAGATGCCCAGCATAGACTCAGTCCTGCCACTCGTGTCTCTCATGCCTTTCACTTTCTCCTCAGTATGAAGTTGACCTCTTGGATCCAGTCGACTTCTTCAGCTGCCAGTCAGAACTGCAAAACCTCTCCAGTCCATGGATCAGTTTTCCCTATGTAGTCCCAATCCCCTTGGGCTTCAGGTCAACTTGGTGTTGGGGTCCCTACAGAATTCACCACCTCCACCAGCTCAGGAGTGTCCACTTTCACTCACTCCATCTGGGTTCCCACCACCTGTTTCTCTTCTTTTCCCCTCCAGATTCTACTTCTCTACCCCTTCCTGGGTTGGATTCATTGACTTTCTGTCCCTCCAGCCCTCTTCCCATTTCATGTCACTCTCCAGATCTACTGGGGAGCTGAAGGTGGGAAACTCAATTTGGCCAGGAGTGATGGCCCACTAATTGGGACATCCTCCTACATCCATGATGGTGAACCTTGGCACTCCAGATGTTCTTGGACTTCAATTCCCAGAAGCCCAAGCACCCTGTGAATCCACACGAATGGGTTTACTGTGATTCATCCAGTCCACACAGCCCTCATTGCTCCTGGAAGTGGAAGTAAAACGTGCCCATACGGAGGAAGGGTTAACCCGGAACTGTCTTAACCATACAGGCGCATTTTACTTCTGCTTCCGGGAGCGATGAGGGCAGCATGGGCTGGATGAATCGCAGTAAGCCCATTCGTGTGGATTCACAGGATGCTTGGGCTTCTGGGAATTGAAGTCCAAGAACATCTAGAGTGCCAAGGTTTGCCATCACAGTCCTACATGGTCTCCCTCACACAATATATATGTGCATTTATATCTCGGATTTCATGCATGGAATAGGTATGCCAGGGACAAAATAATTCTGCAATAGCATTCAGGGATGAGAGACTTTTGTCAGTCTCCTTCTTGTTGGGTTTTTTTCTCACTTCCCCACTGGTATTCTTATTTTATTTTAAACATATAGAATCCCATGGTCTTTTTGTGTCCATTTCAACACAAATTTTCCACTGCACACATTTATTGAATGTGTTCTTCCACGGATTAAAGCATGTTTCTAGATATTTTGAGCTGTGTGTAGTTTTAATCATGTACAGGATTTTAAGAGAATATGTGTTCCTTTCCATCGGTAGTCTCAGGAGGTGTGAAATAGGATTTTCTATTCTGAAGGGCAAACTCCCTAAAGTTCCCACTCATCCCTAGCGGCACCAGAAGGGTGTATGAGTGATAAAAATCAACAGCAACATGAGTTCATTGTGCACATTCATCACCCGTGAAACCAGTGCTACAGCTGATAACATATGACCCGCCTATCCGGTTTCTTCACTGCAGTGACCATTGTGGGGATTTCTTTCATAGTTGCTTCCTGTATGGACTCACACCCTGACACACACCCTTGCCTAGCTACAGGAAAGTTTGTAATCAGAAACTGTCAGCATCATTTGAGATGGCTCAATCATGGTTTGCTTATTTTCCAACAATGAGAAAGAGTTTTCCTCATAGTCTAACTCTAGCAGATATTGCAACTGTATCAATGTTAACAATATTGCTCTTTTGTGCCTCTGCAATGACTACAAAAAACTTCCAGAAAAAATTACAGAAATGATAAGATCTCTGATTTAAGGCTGCTCCAAGACACTAAGTACTTCACGCACACATCCAAGCACAGTCATTAACTACCTTGGTTCGTCAGCAGTGTTCATCTGTTGCTATATATATCCAGTGCCCCTGGCCCTTTTTTCCTTAGAAAAGATATCTTGCACCATTGCAAATATTTCCTCCTCCTCCTCCTGGGAACAAGGCAAATACTTTCACTTTAGGAGGCTTCAGTGGCTCAAGTTGCTAAGACACTGACTGGGAAGCGGAAGGTCAGCAGTTCGATTCCCGAGTACTGCAGGACGGAAATGAGCTCCCGTCTTTGTCCCAGCTCCTGCCAACCTAGCAGTTCGAAAGCAAGAAATTGCAAGTAGATAAATAGGGACCACTTCAGTGGTAAGGTAACAGTGTTCCGTGCGCTCCGGTGTCTAGTCATGCCTGCCACATGACCACAGAAACGTCTGCAGAAGCAGACAGCGCTGGCTCTTTGGCTTAGAAACAGAGATGAGCACTGCACCCTAGAGTCGGATACAGCTGGCTTTCGAGCAAGGGAAACCTTTACCTTTACCTTTAGGAGGCTTCTGTGAGTCACTCTTTGTGAATATATTCAGCAGAAATCTCTTAAAATACTTTCATACTGGCAGATCAGAAAGTCATTCCACACAAAATCGTAATTAATTGTGCAGAGTAAGCTAATGTTGCTCTCCATTTGATTCACCTGAGAGAGCAGCTGAAATTTGGCTTCTTCCCACCCTCTGGTATCTTCCATTGCTAGAGCTGCTTCATCTGGACTACCACCACCCAGGGCCACCATCAGGGCAGTACTACCATATAGGGCTCGGAGCTGACAGGGGCCCTGCCAGCGCCGCCGGCCATAACTATGTGTGTTTGGGGGGGGGGGGGGAGGCAAGAGATATTGCTCAGTATGGGGCCCAGAAATTTCTGATGGCGGCCCTGCCACCACCACCCCTCTGTGAGGACAGCATCCAGTTGAGCAGGTCTGTGTTACTCAGGCTTGCCCCCCGCCCCTCTGTGCAAAAGAATTAGACACTGCTTCAGAAGGCAGATGCTAAGAATTACATGGACAACGTGGTGTGTACCATGTAACATGCCCCACTCCACTTTCCAAGCTCCAGGGCCATAGCAAGGGGGGCAGGGGGTGAAACCCCTCCTGAGCTAACAGCCCCCCAATCCACCCCGAGGATGCTAATGTTATATATGTGAGTGTGACATTGTTGCCCCTCCTGATTTTTTTGCCCCTCCTGAATAAATTTTGTCCCCCTCCCCCCAATCAAGAATCCTGGCTACGGTCCTGCCAAACTCTCTCCCCTCAGGTGAAGTGAAGGGTGGTGTCCCGTCACCAATGTGGAAGTCTGATTCAGTTGCCAGCCTGATTAGCTTTTGAACAGAGAATGGGAAGAGATGCCCTCTGGAAAAACCAAATGTATCAGTCTTGCCCTGGTGTTACCTTAAGAATATTGACTCACGTGTAACCAATTACTATACACACCCGAAGCCAGCTGCTAGAGTCGTATAAACTTACTCCCTGGAAAAAGCTCTCTACATCTCTTAAAACAGAAGTTGATAACCACACTTATGAAAAATCATTAGAGGAAGTCAATAATAAAATTCACCAGTTTCGGGAATCCCTTATCCAGTTTAAGAAGAACAAGTTTCTTAGGGATACCCAGGACTACTCCTCGGCCAGAGTATACAGATGGCGCTTCCAACAAGGCTCTACGCGTGAACGTGTCACTTGAAAAGACCAAACTTTTTCTTCGGATTTCGAGACTTCTGATTCTGATGCCCCATCCACCTCCTGCAATGAGTCTCATCAACAAAAGACTTATGACTTCAGAACAAGGAACCAACAAGGCTTGCAGCAACGTTCTAATTCTTTTTTAGGGAAAAGAAGGACTTTGAGGGGGGACAGGAAAACCTAATTTTTAATTTATCATCTAGATCTTTATCCACTAACGAGGTACGTCTTCTTTCACTGGGTCTCACGTTTGTTCCCACTCCCTGTTATCATTCCTTTAACACCCGGGTGGATGTGTTTAAACTTATTAGGTTGCTTAAATTGAAAGTTTTTTTCAGGGGTGTGAATGTACAGTCTAGGGACATGTTCAAGCCCAAGTCTCAGTTTAACCCGGCAGTTGATGACCCTGCTATTGAAGTTTTTCATAAACAGGTATTGCGGGATATAGGTAATATGGAAAACAATCAGATCAAAGGTTGGTACAATTTATCCAAACAAGATCACGCTACTCTAGAAAACTTAGCTCAAGATTCCTCTATTGTTATAAAACAGGCCAATAAGGGTGGAGGAATAGTTGTATTAGACACCTTAGACTACACAGCGGAGGCTGTTAGGCAACTGGAAGATGAGACATCTTATTTAAAAAGCAGTCATGATCCCACTCACCATCTAATGAACATTATTAAAACTGTAATATTTGAGGGCATTGCTTTCACCAGCAGCCAACCAAATCAAGAACATTATTTACAAACACTTGCATTTGGTTAAGGACCTTCCCGGGTGTAATGAAAAACCCATGATTGGCTTTAGAAGGTCGAAATCTATTAGTAACATTCTTGTACGTTCCGACCATACCGCCAGGACTATTATTGATGATAAACCATTTCCAACAGGACATTATAAGTGTCATTCATGTACAGTTTGTCAATTCTGCTGGGAAACCAAAGATATTTATGTTCCAAATAAGCGGTTAACCTTTTCTTTAAAATCCCTTTCCAGTTGTGCCAGCAAATGCGTGATTTATATGTGGGAATGCCCCTGCCAGATGCATTATGTGGGACTCACCAGTCGGCCACTCAGGCAGCGGATTTCGGAACACAGGTCTAAAATTAGACACCAGGTGACAGAAGCCCCATTGGTCTCTCACTATATGGAAAAGTGCCACTCAGATAGGGACTTCCGCTTTGTAGTGTTAGAGACAGTTCGACCAAAGTTATTTGAAAGATGTGATATCAACAAAAGATTAAGACAACGGGAAGCATTTTTTATTCACTTCTTTGATACTATGTATCCAAAAGGATGTAGGAATCTGATCCATGTAAAGATCTCTTCAATCAGTCTCATGAAGCAGCAGTTTATAGCCCCAGATAAACAAAGGAAAACTTAAGCAGTTTAATGAAGTCCAGCTTCATTAGGCAGAGTAAGAAGGAAACAGAGATAGAGAGAAAGAATATATACAACTGCAGTCTTGGCTGAACAAAGGCATAATCATGGCTTCTCTTTATTCAAGCAGAGTATATCAGAAACACTAAGGCACATACAACCAATTAGAAGTGTCCGAAGAATGTCCGAACCCAAATAAGGAGAATGCTTTTTCACTATTCTACGCATGCCCACAATCAAGCGTTGTCTCTCAGTAAGCAAAGAGGCCTTTGTTTACAAAATGTGTCAGAAGACAGGAGACAGAAACCAGATACATTCCCACAAAAGGATTAAATCAGGAGCATGATTTGGCGGCGTTTCTATAGAATTTTCCAGGGAGTAAGTTTATACGACTCTAGCAGCTGGCTTCGGGTGTGTATAGTAATTGGTTACACGTGAGTCAGTTTTCATCTAGCATAAAGGCAGCTGCCCCACACACATCATTAACATCCATATGCACCTAAAAGCTTGAGCGGAGGCAAGGACGCGGTTTCAAGAGACTCTTTTACATATTGGTAAGCTTGTGCCTTTTGACTTTCTTACATCCATAGTAATGTTATATATCTTTGAGAACTCATGTGCAACAGTAGTTACCATTTTTAGTCATGCTAATTATCATGTTTGTATATAATTTTTATGTGCAGATCTTCCTGAAGAAGAATATAGTAATTCGAAAAGTCGAAATAACTGGTATCGACTTTGAAAGAAAATATTGCTATATCAGTGAATCATTCATTTCTACCTGTGAAAGAAACAATGAATTATTTACATTTACCCACAGAGGAATTAATTTTGTTTATCCAAGAATACGTCATTACTGTAACTCTCATTAACTAACTTACCCACAGAGGAATTATTTTTGTTGTTACGCTTTTGGAAATATATTTTTTATAAAGACTTTTGCTTATACATTACGGTTTCATTCTTCTTTAAGCCACAGTCACTATTTCAAACGGTTCTTCTTATCAGTTGAGTTCTACACCGTTTGCGCCTTCATCCCCTTGTTACCTTAAGAATAAACACCTGCTTTTCTTATGTCTTCCTTTTCTTTTGTATCATGAAGTTTAGATTGTGAACTGAGCGCAGAAAGTGTTTAGTAAAGTCAATTGTTTTAGAAATAATTAATGATTGGTAAAGAATGTTGAACTAGGACTTGGGAGACTTGGGTTCAAATCCCTGCTCTGCCATGGCAACTTGCTGCTGGTTGGCACTGCCAAAACACACACTGAACATGCCTTGGATACTCTACTAGATCAGCATTAATTAGAAGCAACTTGATGGTACACAACAAGAATGACAGTGGTAGCAGCAGCAGCCGCAGCAGCGGTGGTGCGATTCAAAAAAAAAAAAAATACTACCTTGTGGGCTTGGTATGGTGGACATGACCAGGGGAAAAGCCCTATGTTGCACTCGAATTAGGACTACTTTATTTCAAAACTTGGATGGGCAGGCCCACCCAGAATTTCTGCTGCCACTTCTGGCGAACTGATGCGAACCTGGTGAATCTCACCACTGAGGAGGAAGAGGAGATTATAGGCTTCAGATTGTAGATGTTTGCTTGCAGTTTTTAATTGAGTCCAAGGAAAATGTTCCTTTTGTGTAAGTAAACTGGTATAACAGGGAGAAGGCTGTGCTGAACATCTCCTCGATGTGCTCAACTAGTAATTACAGAAATGTTTTACACAGGGCATAACTTTCTAAAAAGTGGATTTCTTTCTGCTGCCACCTGAAAGTGAAGTTGGCTTATCAAATACTTCTGCCCCTCAATTAGTGCACAGTAAATATGATTTCACAAGGTTTGCACATTTTGCTTGCTTATTGGTGGGAGGGAAGCCATGCTAGACCTGTTGCAGCAAGGCTATCCATATGGCATAGTAAAAGCTAAGTGTATAGCTTGCTAAGCTTGTGAGAACTATAGCCATGTTTCTCCTCTAGATGGCTCAGTTCACCAGAGTACCTGGCTACAAAGCCAGAGATTATGAGTTTGATTCCCCACTGTTCTTCCTAGGAAAACCCGCCTATGTAGCCTTGAGCAAGCTGCACAGTCTATAGAGGAATTTTAGGTTTGAAGAGTGGTACAAAGAATTATGGGATGTGGGCATAAATGAAAATTTGACATGTGCGCTAAAAATATAAAAAGGTCTGATGAAAATAAATGAGTTTAAAGATCTTTAGTTTATCAATTTTGGATTTGTTAAGAGAAAGATTACGAAACCGGGTCAAGAATTATACAGTTTTTAGAAATAGGAGGTGAGTTGTTAGAAAAGACAAAACTGTGTGGATTTTTTGAGTAATCTGGAATGCCCCTGGGTGATGGATGTACAGGTGATTATGGAGATGTCAGCAGTTCGATTCCCGAGTACTGCAGAACGCAATGAGCTCCTGTCTTTGTCCCAGCTCCTGCCAACCTAGCAGTTCGAAAGCAAGACATTGCAAGTAGATAAATAGGGACCACTTTGGTGGGAAGGTAAACAGCGCTCTGTGCGCTCCGGTGTCTAGTCATGCCTGCCACATGACCACAGAAACGTCTGCAGAAGCAGACAGTGCTGGCCCTTCGGCTTTGAAAAAGAGATGAGCACTGAACCCTAGAGTCAGATATGACTGGCTTTCAAGCAAGGGAAACCTTTACCTTTACCTAAGGCTTGACATATCTCATTTTGCATGTAATAAGTCTCTCATATATGTGTTTCACCTTTAAAGATGCATTACTGAAATGAATGAACATTTGCACGATATTCTAATTTTTCGAGTCTCACCTGTACATTTCTAATTGTATTTTATTGTAATTTGTGAATTGAATTGTTTGCTGTATATATTTTTTAGCATTATGTTTAAATAAATAAATAAAAACAAGCTCCACAGTCCCAGGGAGTTCTCAGAAGTGAATGGTAAAGCACCTCTGCATACTCTCTGCCCAGAAAACTCTGTAAATGGCCACTGTAAGTCAGAACTGACTTGATTGCACATAATTATTATCACTGGTTTGAGACTTGAGACCCATTTGGAAATGCAACAGAACATAGGAATTCCCTGGGGTTTTTATCTAGTGTCCTAAAACCTGGCAATCCTATTCACAAATACCTCAACATTAAAGTACCACTTTAGTAGCAATCCAAACTACATGGGTGGCTCATGGATTGAGCATGTTTGCCTCTAATCCTCACATTTGAAGGGTACTCCCCACTCCCAGCTCAGGCCAACCCCAGCTCAGGCCAAGCGGGTTGGCAAGAAATTGCGATGAGTTCCATTGGCAATGCATGTTGGAATTTAAATGCTGCCGAACCATTTTTTAAAAGCATGAATAATGAACGGGAATGAATGATTGGGAAGGGGATGTGGCGGGATCTTGTGTAGCATCACAGGCTCAGAGGGATGAAACTGAACAAAGCAAACTTGTAGCTACACAAATCAGTTGTGATATTAGAGTGTGAAATCCACATTACACTTTCGCTCTGGGGAAAAGAAAAGAAAACAGGCTAACTCCGTTTTTTCAAGGATATGTGAAGATTTCCTCAATCTCGGTACCAGCAAAGCAAGAGGGGTAGACAGAAAGAGTCTCCTCGAAGATTGTGGTATTTTTGAAGCACAATTGGGCGTACCCTGGTAACGGCAACCTTGTGTTGCTGGCTAATCTTTCTCACACTGGGTCAAGCAAAAGGAACTGCAGAATGAACCTGCCAAAAGGAGCCTCCATTTTGGCAGTTTCACATCTGGCCTAGACATGGAAGAAGCAGCAGCAAAACAAGAACATGAATTTAAGTATCACACTATGGTTAAAATGTCGGTTACAGTCAAATCGATCCTGTTTGGTAACTGCTGGCAAATCTGTGCAGGGTCTTTAACGGTGTGGAGAGATTGTAAATAAAAACACTTGTCACTTCCGTCTCACGCAGCATCTCAAAGTCCAATTTTGCCTTGCTTGGAAGCCTGCCTGCCTGGGCCAAAGCCCTCACATCCGGCCCAATGTTTGGACTTCCTACTCCAGCCCATTTTTGGATTTTACTGTGGATTCCCCATGCCCCAATGGCATGGAACGGCCCGCGCAGAGGCCACTTCGGGAGAACGCTCCTGGCCCGTGGGCTCTGCGGGCAGAGAAATTAAGGGGGGTGGATTAATAATAGGGTTTGATTCACCCAATTAATGACCTGACCGACGGTTCCGCTGAGAAGGCATTTCTCTAGCCTCTGTTACCCATTAAGGTAATCACTCATCTCCGAGTTTAGCCTAATCCCTGGTGCAAATAGTGGCCATATTTACCCCGGTCTAAGCCCTAGACAATGGTGTTTCCCCTGTCAATGTTTGCCCACGTTAATTAACTTCCCCAAGAGAACTTCCCGATTAACCCGAGTAAATAGGTGATGTGATTTTCTGTGGGATGATGGTTTTTTCCTGCCTTGCCTTCTGATCTATAAATGTAGATACTTTTCATTCAATAAACCACTGATCTGATCTCGCTCCATACTGCCTCGTATCGTTTCTTGATCAGTCTCCTCCGGGACCTAACGGCCATCCAGCGGCCCCGATTCCTATATCTGGTGACCCCGAGACGTGATCTTACCCGTGAGTAAGCGATCACACGGTCCGGTTCTGCGCTTGAACCGCGTCCACTCATCCCGGAGGACAGCGCGGCAGCCCGGCCGGTAAACCAGCCGGTCGGGAAGACGGCCTAAGCGGCGAGGCATTACCGAGAGGCTTCCTACAACTTGCTCCCAACTTTCGCGGCGGCTTGCAGGTTACGGAAAAACGCGTTCCGCTCAGGGTCAGCTGTGAACCCCTGACAGCGCAGAGGCCACCGAGGGCCCGTGGCAGCAGTCCACGCTCCGAGCTCTACCCAGAGAATCGTCGCCAGAGCCGATTACCTTGCCCAAAGACGCATCGACTCGTCCCGAGGAGGAAACTTCGGAGGACCCACGCAGGTAATATGGGGACCTGTCCTCAGCGACAAGGTCCGTCCGCTAGCCAAAGAACTCATGAGCAGGAGTTCAGAATCCTGGCCAGGGTATTTCAGTTACGTTTTCACGGCCGAGAGCTACCGAGACTTTTGGCGTACCTAAGGGAACACTGCCTGCTTTACCCAGAAGTAGGTGCGTTAACCCTTAAGCTTTGGGATCAGATAGGAGACTGTATTCAGCAACCCCCGAAAGCTCCAGGAGGCGTAATTCGCACATGGAGTAAGCACATGTAGGAAACTCTTAGTGGAGATAGAACCAGTCCGGGTAGAGGCCAAAGAACCCCCAGCGCCAGCCGAACCATCGGCGCCCACAGCGCTCTATCCGTCATTGCAGTTCAGGCAGAGTAGCGTAGGGAACTTTCCCTCGGTGACAGCTGCAGACGTCACCGACGGAATGCAAGGAATGGGGAGCGCAGGCGCTTCTCTGAGAGTTCCGGGTTCCCAGGTTACCAAGAGTGCCCTTCAGCGCACAGTTGAGGAAGAACTCAAGAAGGGGGAATTGCCAGCGGAAGAACTAGCTGAGCTTAGTCAGATTTGTCCAATTCGCATGGAAATGGATGCCCTCACGGGGGCCCAGCAGATAGTTCACTCACCAGTCCCATATAAGCTGCTCATGGCTATACGGAAGGCCATTTAAGAGACAGGGCTTCAGAGTCGGTTTACTAGGGGCACGCTTCAGCAAGTGTGCGAGAACACCATGTTCATTCCACATGACTGGAAAGCCGTCATGCGGATGATGCTCAACCCTAGCCAGTACCTGATTTGGGACAGCGAGTTTCGCCTTGAGGCTCAGACTAGGGCTGCCAGGATGGGAGGCGCAGTACTTCCTGACCAATTATATGGTTCAGGTGCCTTCGAATCCATCGATGCGCAGATCAACTTGCCACTCACCACTCTTCAGATGTCAGCAGAGGCTGCCTTTAGGGCTTTTTTCAAGGTCCCTGCGACCGGCAAAGCGGCCAAGAATTATACCGCAATTAAGCAGGGAGCCCAGGAGCCCTACATGGACTTCATCAATCGTTTGGAGGAAGCGATCAGTAGGCAGATCGATAATGAGCAAGCCCAACAAGAGCTCATGATGAAGTTAGCCAAGGACAATGCCAATTTAGACTGCCGTAAAATCTTGCAGTCACTGGGCAATCGTCCCGACTTGACTCTCACGGACATGATTAAAGCTTGCGCCGACGTTGGCACAGAATCCTACAAAATGGGTTTGCTAGCGGCAGCGGTGCAAGGGGGTAAGAGACCCAAAAGTAAGAACCAAGGAGCATGTCACAATTGTGGCAAGGTCGGTCACTTCGCTAGGGAGTGCCGATCCAAGGGAGGCGGACAAAATTCCGGCCGTTCCAAGGCTCCAAACACCCCGTGTCCGAAGTGCAAGAAAGGCTACCATTGGGCCAGAAACTGTCCGAGTTCGGGAAACCGGAACGCGGGCATGTCTCTGGCCCCGGTCCAAACAGAGACTTCCCTCATTCAAAGCTCGCCAGAGCTAGACTAGATTCCGGTCACATTCCCAGCACTGCGAGGGCACAGGCCAGCCCCAGGGGTAGTTCAGGGCTAGAATTGACTTGCCAGGCAGACGTTACATGCGACCTGCCAGGCACGGTCTATCTGGTGGATTCCCAGTACATGGGTCCACTGCCCAAGGGCTTTATAGGTTTAGTTTTGCCCCGCAGTGTAGCAGGAGCACGCGGAATTCTTGTAATTCCAGGAGTCATTGACTCCAATTTTTCAGGCATTCTCCAGGTTCAGCTTTGGACACACCTGCCCCAAACCATTCACAAAGGAGACACACTAGCGCAACTGATCATGGTTCCTTGTCACTCGCCAGCAGATAGCCAGGGAAGGCTCAGGGACAGCTCAGAGTCCCGGTCAGAGGACCGCTCGAGCACCAGTGAGGCAGTACAAGGATACCAGGTCTTAGCGGCAGTGGAGACCAACATTGAGTGGGAAAAGCGCCCGGTTATTGAGGTATTTCTGAATAATAGATCATTTTCAGGATTATTAGATACCGGAGCTGATGTGAGCGTGATAAGCAGAAGCCAGTGGCCAAGGGAGTGGGCCATTGAGCCAGTCTCCGATGTGTGGGGGGTAGGCGGCATTCAGGAAGCGTTTAGGAGCCGGGAGTGGGTGACAGTCACAATCCCAAGGGCTGACGGCACAGCGGTAATTCGGCCGCACATTCTTGACGTGCACATCAACCTTTGGGGGCGAGACATTTTACAGCAGTACGGTGCTACCCTTACCTTTGGATAATGGCGTTGCCACTTAAATGGCTCACCGATACGCCGGTCTGGGTGGAACAATGGCCAGTAGTGGGAGAGAAATTAGTCGCCCTAAAGCAACTGGTTAAAGAGCAGCTAGACGCAGGACATATAGAGCAGTCCACTAGCCCTTGGAATTCGCCAATTTTTGTCATTAAGAAGAAGTCGGGGAAGTGGCGACTCCTCCACGATCTCAGAGAGATCAATAAATGCATACAGCCAATGGGTCTGCTTCAATGCGGCATCCCAAATCCTAATATGATTCCCGAGGGGTGGGAGATCCTAGTTGTAGATCTCAAGGATTGTTTTTACACGATTCCCTTAGACCCCAGGGACCGGGAAAGGTTTGCCTTTACGGTGCCGGTTGTGAACCACAGTGAGCCCATGCAGCGTTACGCGTGGAAATTTTTGCCACAGGGCATGCTCAATTCGCCCACCCTGTGCCAAATTTATGTTCACAGCGCACTGGCAAAGTTTCGAAACCTTCACCCAAAAGCCTTAGTTTGTCACTTGATGGACGACATCTTGGTCGCGGTGCCACAACTCGGCAGCGAAATGTTTTCAGACCTCCAGGCCAGTCTGGGGGAGAAAGGGTTACTCATTGCCCCGGAGAAAGTGCAGAGAACCGAGCCCTTCTCATACTTGGGTCATCGGCTTCTCCGCTCTTTCGTAGCACCAGTTTTGCCCCAAATCAACTTGAAGGATTCAGTCACCTTGGTAGAGTTGCAGCAGGTTTTAGGGAACATTAACTGGGCCAGACCGTATTTTCGATTGGATACGGATCTCTTGAAACCGCTCTTCTCGCTGCTCACATTAGGTAAGCAGCCAGCAGACCGGATACAAATTTCTCGAGAAGCGCGCTTGGCTCTCGAGAAAGTCAACCAAGTTCTCAGCCAAAGATGGGTGGACAGGATTGCTCAGGGGCCATATGCTCCGATCCTGTACTTGTACATCGTTCGGGCAGGATCCATGTTCACCGGAGCCCTAGGAGTGGACTCTGAGAAAGGGGCGAGTATCGTGGAATGGGTGTACTTGCCGAACACCTCTTCCCGAAACATCGTTCCTCCCCAAGAATTGGTCTCCGCGGTGGTCTACCGCGGAAGGCTGAGAGCTAGGGACATCTCAGGGCACGACTTAGCCAAAATCGTAGTCCCGTTCACCAAAGAACAGGTTCAGCAGTTGATGCAGCTCGGTGACTCGCTTCCAATTGCTTTGGAGTGATTCACCGGATGCTTGGCATACCACTTGCCAAAGGACCCCAGACTTGTCTCGCTTCAAACGCAGACAGTCAGCTTGTTCGAATTGCTCTCGCTGGTTCCACTTCAGGGGGCCAGGACAGTCTTTACGGATGGGGGTCGCACATATGGTGTCTTGACCTGGCAGGAGGGCCAAGCTTGGCGCACGCTGTTAACTCTTCCACAGAAGTCTGCGCAGCGGGCAGAGTTGGCAGTGGTGAACCTTGCCTTGCGCACCTTCGCCAAAGAGCGCCTAAACATCATTACTGACAGTCAGTATGTCAGGAATTTGCTTCACAGTCTACCGGGAGCATACATTACTCCTGCGATAGACAAAAACTTGCTTAGTCTGTTTCTCACTGCTCAATTTCATTTGCGAAACCGCACGGAGCCGCTCTATATTGCCCACATCCGAAGTCATCAAGACCTACCGGGTCCGATTTCCGCGGGCAATAGCAGAGCGGATGCGGCAGCAAAGGAAATTCAGCAACGTTCAGTGTTAGGTGTTTTCACTACGCCAATTCAGAGTCATGCATTCTTTCACCAAAATGCCAAAGCGCTTGCCAGACAGTTCAATCTGCCACTTTCTCAAGCCCAAGGCATAGTTCGCTCTTGCCAGCATTGTGCAGGGGCACCGGGGGGGCCCTCATGGGGGGTCAACCCACAAGGGACAGAGGCTAACCAGGTGTGGCAGATGGATGTCACGCACGTTCCGCAGTTTGGTAGATGGCAGTACATGCACGTTTGCATTGACACCTTTTCACAATTCGTTTGGGCAACGGCGCAGAAAGGGGAGACTGCTTCCCACGTGGAGCAGCACCTCCTTTCCTGCATCGCGGCAATGGGCAAGCCGCGGCACGTTAAAACCGATAACGCCCCGTCCTACAGCTCCAGGCAGCTGGCGGCCTTCATGGCCACTTGGGATATTCAGCATACTTTTGGCGTTCCTTACAATTCGCAGGGGCAAGCGATTGTGGAACGAGTCAATCGGACACTCAAGTCCTATATTGACAAACAAACAGAAAGGGGGGAGCCACCAGCCCTCCCCAAGTCACAGGCTCAGGCACAGCATTGTCTGAATAAGGTATTGTTCACATACAATCACCTTAATGTTTTCTCGGATTGCACACCGCAGGAGAAGCACTTCCGCCGTTCGGAAGCTCTCCCGCGACCGATGGTCCGATACCGGGTGCCACCGGACCCTTCTTGGAGGGGCCCGGCGCCACTTGTAACCTGGGGAAGAGGGTATGCTGCAGTTATGTCTCCTACAGGTGTCGTTTGGATTCCAGCTCGGTGCGTCAAGCCTCACTTGGAACCACATGGCGTGGACCCAGACCGACCCGAGTCCGATCCCGGAGATGGAGGACCTCACCCTGACCGAGAGGCCACAGAGGACAGCACCGAAGATCACCTGGGGGATGGTCAAGGCCCTTTGCAGTGAGGCCGAGGACGTCATCCGGCGCGAGGAGAAGGAGCCAACGCCGGAGAACCTCACAGCTGCAATCTTTGCCCGAATTCATGCCAACACCGTGGCAGTCACCATCATCCTGATCCTCTCCCTACTTGCTGGGGGAGGCGTTCAGGCTGCCTCATTGAAGGCCAGCGATTTGATGCCAGGCAGAGACCTCTCTGCCAGGATGCATTACAACATATGGGAGAGGTTGGCGGGTCTCATCAACCAGTCCGATTTTTGCCTGAGACAGGACGTTGGTTCTGCCTCGATCCTGAGCACCTGCCTCATCCCAGTGTGCCACTCTCCAGGCGCGCACCCCAGGGATGGGGACTGGCTTGTGAAACGGATCTTCAGCCCGTACAACCCAGCGGCTTCTTCAGAATACGCCCGTTGGGAAATGCGGCTCACCATGACTTTGCCGGCTGATGCAGCCACTCTCCACACTCCTCGAGTGGCGGTCAGCCCGAACTCTACTTGTGCTCGAATGACCGGCTGCTCCGCAGTCGGCCGAACCCGGCGCCGCTGCCTCAACGTTGGCAGTGGCAATTGGACTTGTGATAACCCAGTGACACTTGGTTCAATGTATGCTCATGTTACCCTACCATCTGGTTGGTTCTTTACGTGTAATCAGTACACTTGGAACTACATTCCTGCAAATGTATCAGATGCTATATGTTGTATTAGTCGTTTGACACTGTTACTCCCAACTAAGGATATGGTCACCCCAAGCACAAATGTTACAAGTGTTTCAGCACCCATACGACACGCTCGCACCACCCAGTTAGACAGCTCATGTGAGAGCAGCTTTAGAGTAATGAGTTCAGCCGAATATCTCTCGTTGGCAGTCAACCTGACCGACGGTTCCGCTGAGAAGGCATTTCTCTAGCCTCTGTTACCCATTAAGGTAATCACTCATCTCCGAGTTTAGCCTAATCCCTGGTGCAAATAGTGGCCATATTTACCCCGGTCTAAGCCCTAGACAATGGTGTTTCCCCTGTCAATGTTTGCCCACGTTAATTAACTTCCCCAAGAGAACTTCCCAATTAACCCGAGTAAATAGGTGATGTGATTTTCTGTCGGATGACGGTTTTTTCCTGCCTTGCCTTCTGATCTATAAATGTAGATACTTTTCATTCAATAAACCACTGATCTGATCTCGCTCCATACTGCCTCGTATCGTTTCTTGATCAGTCTCCTCCGGGACCTAACGGCCGTCCAGCGGCCCCGATTCCTACATTTTACACCTTCTTTGCCTGACCAAGAGTTCTGGAGAACTCCGAAGCTTGCCTTTACTTGCACTTTTTTACAGCTCTAATAAAAGTTACTCCCTAACTCAGTGTTACTTCCCTTCCTAAACAATAAAACAACAAAAGAAACAATCTCACCTAAAGAAGACAAGGAGGAAGTCTTCTTCAATCCACGTAGCTTGTTAATTAATTATTTCTTAATTGGGGGGATAATTTGGTTTTATTTATTTATTTTTATACAAGACATCTAAAAGATAACAGAAGATAATTTTTTTAAAAAAAAACCACTTTCAACGGGACATAATAGGCCTTCGACCTATTATCCAACAAAACACTCACTTTATATAATTTAATTCAGTTATTTTTAATCACCATGGATAGTTCTTGCAGGGCCGTAGCCAGGGGGTGACCAGGGTGGGCATTGCCCACCCTGTTAGCAATTCGTCCACCCTCCTGGCTGCTTAAACACACACACACACACACACACACACACACACACACCTCTGTGGGTGTGAGTGGGTCCCTACACATACACACACACACACATGTGGGACACACACACACATCTAGAATCCTGGCTACAGCCCTGGGCTCCTAACTTGAGGGGGGGGAGGGAGTAGAGTCCTGACTCTCCACAAGTTGATAAATAGATCATTGTGTTAATGGTAACAAGGAAAAGAAAGGTGGTTTAATTACTGGAAGATTATCAAGTCAGCAGTTCGAGACCTGAGTGCTGCACGACGGAGTGAGCTCCCGTCACTGCCCCAGCTCCTGCCAACCTAGCAGTTCGAAAGCAAGACATTGCAAGTAGATAAATAGGGACCACTTCGGTGGGAAGGTAACAGCATTCCTTGCACTCCAGTGTCTAGTCATGCCCACCACATGTCCAGGGAAACGTCTGCAGATGCTTTCTGGCTGTAAATGGAGATAAGCACCGCACCCTAGAGTCGGATAGGACTGGCGACTTTTAGCTTTACCTAAGGAGGAAAAGAAGGGACTGCAGTGGCTCAAGAGGCTAAGACGCTGACTGGGAGGCGGAAGGTCAGCAGTTCGATTCCCGAGTACTGCAGGACGGACTGAGCTCCCGTCATTGTCCCCGCTCCTGCCAACCTAGCAGTTCGAAAGCAAGACATTGCAAGTAGATAAATAGAGACCACTTAGGGGGGGAAAGGTAAACAGCGTTCCGTGCGCTCCGGTGTCTAGTCATGCCTGCCACATGACCACGGAAACGTCTGCAGACGAGGCAGACAGCGCTGGCTCTTCGGCTTTGAAACAGAGATGAGCACTGAACCCTAGAGTCGGATACGACTGGCTTTCGAGCAAGGGAAACCTAAGGAGGAAAAGAACCGGCGGGGGGAGTCTTGGGGGGGAGGGGGATCCACCCACCCATCCAGCCACCGATTCGGGGCACTCGCCGCCCTTTCCGTGCGCGGGAAAGGCAACAAAGACGGCTGCCGCCTTGCGTAACAAGAGGTCAGATTTCCAGTGCCCAAGAATGGCCGCCAGGAGGCGCATTTCCTGAAATGCAGCTAGATCTCCTGCACACAACAACGTCAACACACCTCCCTCTCTCCCTCCCCCCCCCCCCTTGAGCCAGGAGAGAGGGGGGGGGAGAAGGGACAAGGGAGGGAGGCGGAGAGGCCTTTGGGCTCTGGACGAGGGAGGTCTGTGGGCGCGGAAGACTTCCTTCCTGCTCATCGTTACACAGCAGTTTTCCACTACCACCACCTAACCCGAACCCCATTGAGTCAAGAACTGGGAGGGATCCCTGGAATACAATTTAGAACCCAGGTCGATCTGGAGTGCCAGGCAGGCATTTTTTTAAACCCAGGGGGTTGCCCCCCTCCTCCTCCTCCCTCAGCCTTGAACGCCTGAACCTTCACAGGTTTTGTGGCGGCGTTAAAGATGCTGGACAGCAAGGAGGACAAACAGGTCGATCTTAGAACAAAATCAACCCTGACTGCTCCTTGGAAGGTCAAATAGTGAAGGTGAAGCTACAGTACTTTGGACATCAAATGAGAAGAGAGGATTCACTTGAGAAAGCCTTGATGCTGGGAAAGGTGGAGGACAAATGAGAAAAGGGGCAGCAGAGAATGAGATGGCTAGATGGTATTGTTGATGCAATGGGCACAGAGTTGGGCGGGTTGAAGAGAATGGTGGAGGCTAGGGGTGCCTGGCGAGTGAGAGTCCATGGGGTCACAAAGGGTCAAAATCGACTGTGCGACTGAACAACAACAACAAAAGATGCTGAACTTGATAACTGGAAGGTCGGAGTTCGATACCCGAGTACCGCACGACGGAGGGAGCGCCCGTCTCTGTCCCAGCTTCTGCCAACCTAGCAGTTCGAAAGCAAGAAATTACAAGTAGATAAATAGGGACCACTTCAGTGGGAAGGTAAACAGCATTCTGCGCACTCCGGTGTCTAGGCATGGCTGTCACATGTCCATGGAAACGTCTGCAAACACAGATAGCCACTGGCTCTTTGGCTGTCAACAGAGATGAGCATTGAACCCTAGAGTCGGATACAACTGGCTTGCGAGCAAGGGTGACCTTTACCTTTTTACCTTTGGTCTCCGTCGCTTCAAATGGTTCTGTCACAGTGGAATGCGGAAGGGGGGGGATCCATCTGTAGTAGCAATAGGAATTACATTTACTGTATATGCTGACTAATAGAGCTTAGAGCACTCTCTGGATGGTTCCCAAGGTAATTAGGATTTTGCTTCAACATGCTGGGTATTCATTTTACCAACTTTGGAAGGATGGATCACCCTAGAGTCCCCATCAGGATCGAACTCACAAGGTTTTGGCTGCAGTACAGCAGTTTAACCACTGTGCCCCACACACACACACACACAAAACCACAAAAGAAAGGAAACATTTTCCAAGCTCTGAGAAGAAAGCGCCTGGAATGTCCACGCATGTGTTCAGCACTGACAGCGTTTTCAATGGCATTGCACGCTAAGCATTTTTCATTCAAACCTCAAGGAACAAGAAGGTTTCCTTTGGTGGTGGGTGCTTTGTTTCCTTTTATATGAGGGCCCAACTGTCTGGGTGTTGTCCCGGTAGAGGCATCAGTCTCGCTTTGTACAGATCACAAAAGATGGGCACAGAGTCTCATCAGATGGCGCTTACAGAGAGAGAGAGATGTGTCAAATCTTGGCCTAAATTATATAGAAGCATGCATTACCATTTTCTGCCATTTTCTTTCCTTAGTGTTTTTTTCCTGCCCACACCAACATGTGTGTATGTGTGCATATATTAATACTTTAATTGTTACATCTCAGAAAACACCCAAACTCAAACATACAGGTTAAAATCCAGCAGTAAGTTACTACTAGAGTGTCACTGAATCAATGGAAGAGTTGACTCATCACGTGGCCATTGATTCAATGGGCCCACTCTAATTGTGACTCACTACTGCATTTCAGCCATACAGCAACATTTCCTTCTCTTCAGTAGTTCAAAACAGCCGAATTATCTAACTCAGTTGTTGGACTTTGGAACCACAAGGAGCAGCCTTTTAGGTGCAGTAAAATACAGTGGAACCTCAGTTAACGTAATTAATTTGTTCTCTGGGGCATTTCTTACAGTGAAAATTACTTTAACCGAATCCCCCATAGGAATGCATTGAATGCAATTTTCCATAGGAATGCATTGGAAACAAAATACATTAATTGAAATGTGGTTTCCCATGGGAATGCATTGAAAACCAATTAATCCATTCCGGGGAAAATCTATAAACCGAGCCACTATTTTCTATGGATTTCCTTTATTATGCGATTTTTATATTAACTGAGCCGTTTGTTACCCTGTAATAGAAACTAGAACTCCAGTTTATAGCAAGGAGAGGAAGCTGTGGCTGTTCAGATGTGACTGGCCTGAAATTCCGTCAGCCTTAACTAGCATTTTTTTAAATTGAATTGAATTGTTTATTTATACCCCGCTCTTCTAGTGTGTACGCTACTGAGAGCGGCTTCCAACAATAAATAATAAACAATAATAAACAATACAGTATACCAAAATCAGGTACAGTGCAATACATAAGCAATATGGAATATACAATGAAAAACATAGTAAAAAAATACAAAATACCAGGAATATATATAACCAAAGGCGAGACAGGGTGAGGTCTACACTTTAAAATAATTCACTCCCCCTAGTTCAGAAGCACCCAAACTACAGCCCAGGGGCCAATTAGGCCCCTGCATATCATTAATGCGGCCCGCGGTGAGCACCCCCTGGCATGGCTGGGATGACGTCACTGCAGTGCACCAGGTTTACCCTTCCAGTGCCGCGAATTTTGAAACACAGGAGTCTCCGAAAATTTCCCCGGCACAGCGATCGGCTTTGGCAAAGGCTGCAGAGGGGATGGGACCAAGCAAGAGGCTTCTCAGAGCAGCCAAGAGAAAAATCAATCACCACTGCCACCACCGCTGCTGACGTCAAAACTGTCAGCAGTGGGAGCAGCCCGCCTCCGGTCCCTGCAGCTGTGTGTCGGGGGTGGGGGCGGCCCACAAAAAAATGTTTGGGCACCACTGCCCTAGTTTATATATCTGACTACATGAATGGTTTCTGGATTATGTCCAAACAACTCGGGGTGGATTATAGAGCTCTATAATATAGCTCAGGGGCGCCCAAACTATGGCTCATGTACCGGATCCAGCCCCTCATGCCAATTCATCCTGCCCACGAAGCCCTCGTTGCTCCTAGAAGTGGAAGTAAAGCATGCCTGTACGGACGCATTTTACTTCCACTTCCGGAAGCAATGAGGGCTTCGTGGGATGGATGAATTGGCGTCAGGGGCCGCATCCAGCCCACGGGCAATAGTGACCGGCCACCTGAGCCACATGACCAGCCTGCGGCTTGAAAAGTTTGGGGGGGCCCTGATATAGCTGGATAATTATCTTTTCTCCATACTTCAGCTTCTTTAACAAAGAAGCATGGTCCAGAAAAGAACACTCGTATGCTTTGATGGCTAGTGGCTACTGGAGAGACACTCTTTGCTTGGCTAGTCTGAAAAGAAGCATGGCTAATAAGAATGAAGCTGGCAAAGGAGAAAACAAGGTTTAAAACTGGCTGGTGAAGCAGAATACAGTATGATTGCAATTCAAGGTTTCACATTTATATCAGTACTACAGCTTTATTAACTAGCAGATAGCCTTGTTAGTCGATTGCAACAAAACCAACTACAGTGGTGACTCACTTACAGAGCATAATGCATTCCACAGGATTGCTCTTTAAGGAAGTTTGCTCTTTAAGCGAAATGCCATTGGAAGTGACCAATTGTGACTTCTGGCGCGGGGGATTGAGAACCCCAATTTAGTTGTTAAGCGAGTTTTTGGTTGGTTTTAGTTGTTAAGCACCTGAACCTGAGTCGGGTTCTACCTGAGTGGGCGGCATCTATAAGTATGACTATTAAATTAAATTTAATTAATTAAATTAAAATTAAATTAAGTGAGGCAACCATTCAGAGAAAATTCTGCTGTTTAAGCAAGTAAGTCTCTAAGCGAGGCGCTCTTTATGCGAGGTTTTAATTTAATTTAATTTAATTTAATTTAATTTAATTTAATTTAATTTAATTTAATTTAATAGTCATATTTATATATGCCGCCCACTCAGGCAGAACCCGACTCAGGGCAGCATTACAACAAGTTCTAAAAACACATAAAACACTTTAAATGACCCATATCCCACCCACCCATCCCACCCACCATAAAAAAAGAAGAGAGAGTTCTTAATTGTTTACATAAGTCAGCAGGCGGGGACCGTGTTCCCATTCGGGCCCCACACCTGCCCTGCCAGCCAGGTCTTCAATCCTTTCCTGAAGGGCAGCAATTCTCTTTGAAGTCTTAGATCTGTTGGCAGGAGGTTCCAGAGAGTTGGTGCGGACACGGAGAAGGCCCTCCTTCGGGTGCTGGATAGATGTGCACCCCTAGCTGATGGCACTATTAGAGAGCCCCTCCGGTCCGCTTTGGTTGGATGGGCAGACACTCTTGGGACGATGCTGTCTCTAAGGTATCCTGGCCCACTGCCATATAGGGCTTTAAATGTTTTACTGTAAGGCTGTTACAATTTGACTAGCCAAATCACTCTGATTCTACTTTGCTGCAATGTGATTCACAGCCTCAATTACTGTATAACTGAATTTGCAGATAGTGATCTCACAGGGGCTATGGATTGGTTTGGGAGTTCATGCTCAGGCTCAGTGCAACTCAAATTTCAAGCCATTTGAAAAGGTTATATGGTGTTCTGGAACAGGTGGTAGCTTTCCAAAGGTCTCAGCATGTATAGAAATACCACATACTACAGGAACATCTGTTATTTCATCTGGGTTGTTTCTGTTTTGTTTGTATTTTTTTAAAAAAAAATCATCAGGAGATGATCTAGTGCTGATCAAGTATATCAATCCTGCTATGGTAATAGTGGGACCATAATGCTAGAGGCTTAACACTGATCATCAGGTGGCAATTAACTAACCTGACAACCCTGAGAACTAATGACCTTGGGTGGTAAAGTACACAGGGAAGGGTGATGGTCTCCAAGTGGATTAAATCCCACTTGCATCTAACTTGATGGAGGGCAGCAGCTTCATCAATATTAGCCTGCGGCTGATGAGGACTTTGCATGCCAAAAGGGTTCAGGACCAGAAAGTGACCTGTGGAGCTGGATCAGTGGTACAGGTGTCATGCTGTAATGCGGAAGTCAAATGGAAGGCCACTGCATTATATTCTAAGGATAATCTTCATGACTGATTGCCATGATGATTACCAATATTCAGAATCAGATATGACACAAGAAGAAGTGATAAGATGTTGTTATTCATATATTTTTTAAAAAATATTTTAAAACCTGTAGGACAATCAGGGGGAGAATATAGGGGTGGATTTCCCCTGGTCCTGAATATTGTGCCCTATATCTATATGACTGAAACGCCCCAAGACATGCCCCCCTGTCTTTATAAGAATGAACCAACTGATCCCATAGGGAAAATCATTCCACTTCCCAATGTCAGACAAAAAAGCTCTACTGGGAGCTGGGCTAATTGGCCTGCATGTCATGTGATCAGGAAAAAATACTTTAAATTGACCTGTACTATAACTACAGCAAATCCCATGGTCACAGCCTGTTTTAAGACTAACAGGCTTTATTTAACCTAGGTTTTCGTCTAATTTTTCATGAATTTTCCACAGGCAGTCCAGGCATGAAGCAAAAGGGTTCCTGGATGCTGAAGAGTCAAATGATAAAAAGTTCAAGATCTAGGACTAAATGCAGGGGTTGGTTGGGAGGGGCCTTGACCAGTCCCTTTTGTGTTAACCAGTGGCTTGCCTGCTGCACTTTGGAAACCCACATTTGAACATCTTTCCATCAGAGCACATAAAATTGATCAAGGCTGCAGAGTTCAGGTGGGAACCATTACCCTGCAAAGTGCACAGTGGAAGACAGGTAGACCTTGTTTGGTTAAACAACATGGAGTATTGTTACTGTGGTAAGAGCTGTAGACACTTTCATCGGAATCCAGCCTGAGATTATGAAACTTTTGGCTGAAAATAGTGTGTGTTATATGGTTGTAAATCATCTTTATGCTTCCACAGAAATAGATGCTATTAAAGTCACTGGAATTTGCTCCTGAGTAATCCTAGAGTCAGATTTTGTTGTGTACGCATGGACACTGTTGCTTTAAGGAAATGAATGTAACCAGCCCCATATCACAATGTATCACAGCTGTTAAAGGAACGCGAGCGAGCCGCCCATAAAGGGCAGCCGCGAGCGTTCATACTCACATGGTTCATTTCCCCAAATCACGGACAGCCGCGGGAACTTCCCCACACGATCAAGAAGTACCCCGCACGATCAAGAAGTACGGAGAGGGGGGCGTGCCCCAAGTCAACGCCCCCACCGGTAGCGGCCAATGAGCTACCGTGCTACAAGATTCAAATGTGTTGTAAGACAGTATATAATGTGATGTACCTCCGCCATTACCACATGTTCGTTCTGATCATCAACCAATAAACCTGTGTTAGTCCTCATTGCGACTCCTTCTTTGTCTTCCGTGCAAGACACTAAATTGGCGACGAGGATGGGATCAATGGCGAATCCCAGAGTCAAGACGTACCATTTCGACGTCAGCGAGCCTGACCAGTGGGAGCTCTACGAGTGCCAGTTTCGGCACGCGATGGAAGCAGCCGGCATCGACGACGACGCGTTGATACGCTCCCATTTCCTGGCCCAGGTGGGACCGGCCACGCTGCGCATTCTCATGAACTTGGTGGCGCCAAAGAAGGTTGAAGCAGTGCCTAGCGACCAACTCCTGGAGCTGCTGAGGGCACATTTCCAGCCGCCCGTGTCGATTTTTCCGGCCCGGGTCGCGTTCCACCGGCGGGACCAGCGTTCAGGCGAGTCCGTGTCCGACTACGCAGCGGCCCTCCGACTGGCCGCCGTGCACTGCAAGTGGGACGACCTGAACCAGGCTCTGCGAGACCGTCTGCTGTGCGGTCTGCGGGACGAAGAGCTACAAAGGAAGCTCATGACCCGCGACGAGCACCTCTCGTTCAATGAGGTGCTGCGAGAGGCGCAAGCGGCCGAGGCGGCCAGGAGCGGGGTCAAGGTGTTCAAGGCCCGCAGCACAGCGTCAGAGCGGGCCAAGTCCCCCGTTCAAGCGGCACGGCGGACTCCAGCAAAGGCAGCCTGGCGGGCACCTAGGTCGCCCGCCGGCACTCCAGAGACCTCCGACGACTCGTCCGTAACGGCGGACTCCTACACCAGCGAGGACGACGGCGTCCAGAGAGTAAGGAAGCGCGGGGAGCGGCGGCAAGACCGAGAGCGGCAGGACCGCCGCTGCGACGGCTGTGGCGCGGCCCACGACCGCACGAGGTGTCCCTTCCGCAAGGCCGAGTGCCACAATTGCGGTCGAAAGGGGCACATCGCCCGAGTTTGCAGGCGCGGGCGATCCGAGAGCAAAGGCAGTTCCAGCCATCCCCAGAACCACCAGCGGAAGGCGGCCGGTTCCAGGAAGGTGTCCACCATTCACGGCGAGGACGGCGTGCACCGCGTGGCCCTGGAGCACCGGCGATTCTACGTGGAGGTACAGTTGCAGGGGCGCCCCGTAAAAATGGAGATAGACTCAGGGTCGTCATACTCCATACTGTCCCAGAGGGAGTACTTGCGCATCCCCCCAGAGGCGCGGCCCAAGTTGCGGGCCATGCGGTCCCATCTGCGGGACGTACAGGGAAACGGGATCCCAGTGTTGGGGGTGGGGAAATTCAAGGTGAAGTTCAAGAATTTCTCCGAAAGGCTGCCCCTAGTGGTCCTCAAGGGGGGGAAGTGTTGCCTCCTAGGGACGCAGTGGTTTGCTCCCCTGGGAATAGAACTGTCCGGCATCCATGCCATAGAGACTGACCCAATGCAGGACGTTTGCAATGCGCACCCGGACGTTTTTAAAAAGGGGCTCGGGACTTACAGGGGGCCCCCAGTTTCATTCGAGTTGGACCCAGAAATCCGGCCCATCCGCCTTAAGCCGAGGAGGGTGCCCTTCGCACTCAAGGACAAGATCGAGGCGGAACTGGACAAATTGGTGGGGCAGGGGATTTTGGTTCCAGTTGACTCGGCAGAGTGGGAGACGCCGATTGTTACGGCCCTTAAATCAAACGGGGAGGTCAGGATTTGTGCGGACTATAAATGTACGATCAATAAGGCCATTCGGCCAAACGCATACCCAGTGCCCGTGGTCAGCCACCTGCTGGCCACACTCCATGGGGGGAGGTGTTTCGCCAAGTTAGACCTAGCCCAGGCCTATCAGCAACTTTCAGTGACCCCAGCCGCTGCCGCTGCGCAGACCATAGTAACGCATAAGGGGGCATTTAAGGTAACGCGCCTTCAGTTCGGCGTGAACTCGGCCCCCGGGATCTTCCAATCCCTCGTGGAACGCCTTTTAAAGGGGCTTCCAGGAGTTCTACCATACTTCGACGATGTGCTGATAACAGCGGGGAGCGAGGTAGAATTAGCTAAAAGACTAGATGGGGTCCTCTCAGTTTTCGAGAGAGCGGGGCTTCGGCTAAGGAAGGACAAGTGTGTGTTTTTTGCGAGGGAGGTTGAGTTCCTAGGGTTCAAGGTAACCCCAGAGGGGATCAGGCCCTCAGAGTCCAAGGTTGCAGCCGTGCAGAACGCCCCTCGCCCCACCGCAAAACCGGAGCTGCAGTCGTTTCTGGGGCTCCTTAACTTCTATCACTCGTTCCTGCCTAGGAAGGCATCGGTTGCGGAGCCACTGCACGCCTTGCTTAAAAAGGACGTGGTTTGGCGGTGGGGGGACAAACAAGAGAGAGCCTTCCGAGAGTTAAAATCACTCCTCTCCTCAGATGCGGTCCTGACTCATTTTGACCCCAGGAAGCCAGTGGTTCTGGTATGTGATGCGTCCCCGGTGGGGGTGGGGGCGGTCCTGTGCCACGTGTTAGAGAGCGGGCGGGAGGCCCCGGTGGCTTACTACTCCAGGTCCCTTTCGAAGGCTGAGCGCAATTACGCGCAGACAGACAGGGAGGCACTGGCCATCATTGCAGGGACCAAAAAGTTTCATGATTTTCTATACGGCCGCGAGTTTACGGTAGTGACTGATCACAAGCCGCTTCTGGGGATCTTCACTACCGGCAAACCTACCCCCCAAATTCTCTCCCCCAGGATGTTGCGTTGGGCCATATTCCTCAACGCCTACCAATACGAGTTAGTCTACCGCCCAGGGAAGGAGATCTCCCATGCAGACGCCCTGTCCCGATCTCCCCTCCCTAACTTTGGGGATTCCGCATGCGAGGTAGAGCAGGACCACCAGGTCATGTTAATCGAGTCCCTCGACTCACCCCCCATTGTCCCGGCCGACCTCGCCAAAGCCACGGCGGCCGACAAGATCCTAGCCCAGGTTAGCTCATGGGTGAAAAAGGGGTGGCCCACTACTCCCCCAGAGGAACCGTTCAAACCGTTCTGTAGGCGCAGGGTGGAACTTTCCCTGGAAAGGGGCTGTCTACTCTGGGGCCAGCGGGTGATTATCCCAGAGAAATTAAGGGCAAGGGTACTGAAGTTACTACACACCAGTCACCCGGGGATCGTGCGGTCCAAAGCCCTAGCCAGAAGTTTCTTTTGGTGGCCACAGATAGACGCTGACATAGAGCGTCTAGTGGGCACGTGCGAGAGCTGCCAGAGCTCCCGGCCCGAGGAGTCCCGATTACCCCATAGAGAGTGGGACACAGCCCGCGGGCCGTGGTCTCGTATCCATGTCGACTTCGCGGGGCCCTTCCGCGGGGCCACGTTCCTACTGGTTGTCGACTCCTACTCCAAGTGGTTGGAGGTAATCCCCGTGAGCAGCACCTCCTCCGCGACAACCATAAAGCAGTTGCGCAAGCTCTTTGCTTGCTTCGGCCTGCCAGACGTCCTCGTGAGCGACAACGCAAGTTGCTTCACGTCGACCGAGTTCCAAACCTTCATGGAGAGGAACGCAATCAGACACATTACTGCTGCCCCATTCCACCCCGCCACAAACGGTCAGGTAGAGCGCCAAGTGCGCACTACGAAAGACGCACTGCGGCGCATGGGCCCCGGCGACCTGAACCTACACCTGTGCCAGTTCCTAATCACCTACAGGACCACCCCCCTAGCTTCAGGGTTCTCCCCGGCCGAGCTGCTTATGAAGAGGCGCCCGGCAACGCTGTTTGACCGGATGGATCCGTCCAGGGTGGAGGATGAGGGGAGAAATATAAATTTAGGGGGGGGGAGCTCCAAGAACTTTTCCACAGGGGACCCGGTTCATTGCAGGAACTACGCGGCCTCGGGGCCAGCGTGGGTGCCGGGGACAATCATCGAGCAAACGGGGCCAGTATCCTACAGGGTCGAGACGAACTCAGGGCTAACATGGAGACGGCACGCCGATCAGCTCCGAAGGCGAGTCACTAGTGAGGGGGAATCAGCGTTAGGGTCCTCCCCCACCCGCATTACCCAAGGGGGAGACACGGAGGCGTCCGAGAACACTTTGAAAGAGAGGAATGAGTTTGTCCCCGCATATGAAGATGATTATAATTTCCCGTACCAGGGGGAGTTAGCGGAGTGGTCCCCCACCCGTCCTAGCGAGAAGAGGGGTTTCAGTTCAGCCCCTGGTACATCACGTCCCCAAAGCTCGGGCATGCTAGAGTACACCATAGTCCCGGCCCCCAAAAGGCAAACGCCACAAAGACAGGCGACCAGCGAAATCTCGCCAGCCTCAAATCCCCAAACCCCCGATCAGGCAGCGGGAGATAGCGGGTCCACGAGAGTCTCATCGTCAGTTCCGAAGTTCGTGCTAGGTGGGTCCCCGGGCTATACTGGCAGTAGGCAAGGGTTCACGTCCCAACTGTTCATTCCATTCCCGTCCCCACAGGCAAGGTCAACGCAGCCTCACAACAGAACCACTAACGGGTCCCCACTTTGCATTGCAGGACGAGACCGCGCGGAACCTGGAGCCACGGGCTCCCCTGTGTTAGGGCAAGCGGCCGCACGCCCCAGACGCATGTGCGGCAAGCCACAATGGTTAAGGGACTTCGTCCCATCCTAGGGGGGAGGGATGTTGTGTACGCATGGACACTGTTGCTTTAAGGAAATGAATGTAACCAGCCCCATATCACAATGTATCACAGCTGTTAAAGGAACGCGAGCGAGCCGCCCATAAAGGGCAGCCGCGAGCGTTCATACTCACATGGTTCATTTCCCCAAATCACGGACAGCCGCGGGAACTTCCCCACACGATCAAGAAGTACCCCGCACGATCAAGAAGTACGGAGAGGGGGGCATGCCCCAAGTCAACGCCCCCACCGGTAGCGGCCAATGAGCTACCGTGCTACAAGATTCAAATGTGTTGTAAGACAGTATATAATGTGATGTACCTCCGCCATTACCACATGTTCGTTCTGATCATCAACCAATAAACCTGTGTTAGTCCTCATTGCGACTCCTTCTTTGTCTTCCGTGCAAGACACTAAAGATTTGATTGGCTTTTGAGCAAGGGTGACATTTACCTTTACCAAAAAAACGCTTAGGGCCATGAGGATTCTCAATTAGAGATATACTGCCACACAACGCACCAATTGTTTACAAAGATGTTGTGCTAGTGGGATAATTGGCCACCATACTTTCAAGATCTTCCATTCTGTTCCTTAAAGAAAGATTTTGTGTGACTACTTTTTGGACTCTCAAATCGTGCAGTTTGGTTCATGCCAAGTAGGCTTGGTCACTCACTGTAGCCCGTCCTTTGAGGCCCATGCAAAGTGTGACCTCACACATGCACACCATCCCAGCCACTTTGCTGACATCCTCTTGTATGATGTAGAGACATTTGCAAAGAGGGTTTTCCTTGAATACTCATAAACACGGCGATCTCCGTATGATGCCAAAAAGTGATTGAACACATAATTGATTATAATTTGCAGTTCTTTCTGTCCGCAGTGGCGACGGCTGTCTGTACCAAGATGTCTAAAGGAAGGTTTCTGTCAGGAGTGCTGATGAATGATTTCACATGTTTTAAGGACCCAATAAAACGTGTAATTCCCTGCATCTCTTAGGTAAACATTTCCAAGTATATCTTAAATCAGTCCTGTTACAGGTTCAGCCAGTATGTCACAATAGAAAGAGGAAGGTTTTTTGCTCTTTGTTAAAGAGCATGAAGGGTGGAAGAAAAAGACTTTCCTCATGTAGAAGAGTTTACTGTCTAGATGGGGGACAATGGGCTACAGCTTAATCCCAGCAAGACTGTGGCTGTGGATAGGGGGCCCTAGATTGTCCAAGAAGCTACCATATTTGGTACTGGATAGGGCTCTTTTGCCCCAGACAGACCCAGTGCGCAATCTGGGGGTCCTCCTGGACTCACGACACCTGTGGCAGCCGTGGCCAGGAGAGTTTTTGCACAGGTTCATGTGATTCACCAATTGTGGCCATTCCTGGACCAGGACTCCTTGCTCATGGTCACTTACACACTGGTCACCCTCCGCTGGACTACTGTAATGTCCTCTACATGGGGCTGCCCTTGATAACCATCCGAAGGCTGCAGCTGGTCCAGAATGCAGCCACCCGCACAGTGATGGGGTGTGGATGGTATGCCTCAGCCTTGTTGCGGGAGCTGCACTGGTTACCAGTATGCCTCTGGGTACAATTCAAGGTGCTAGTTATCACCTTTAAAGCCCTACATGGTAGTGGACCAGGTTACTAAGAGACTGCATCACCCTGCGGTTATCTGCCCGTCCCACGAAAGGGGACCAGAGGGGCTCTCTTGTTACCATGCATCGGAGAGGTTCACCTCTCCAGTACAAGAAAGAGGGCCTTCTTGGTATCTGCTCTGGTCCTTTGGGACCTCCTGCCGATGGACCTTTGTCTTCAGCCACAGCTGCTAGCTTTTAGGAAAGGGCTGTAGATATGGCTGGCCCAGCAGGTGTGGGGAGCTGATAGAGGAACAGCCCACTCCCCGGCTGATATAAACATGCTAATTGCCACCTGGGTTTTTAGGTTTTATTTGTCTATTTTACTGTGAAGATTTTATAATAGATTTTATAATGTGTTGTATGTAGGGTTTTTAATGATATGTTGGGTCTTTTATGTAAGGTGAAGTGCAGTTGCATTGTGAGCCACCAGGAGTCACTTCGGTGAGTGGGCAGCCATACAAATTTAAATAATAAATACAGTAAAATAAATAGTATTGATGGTGGTGGGGCGTGGGGGGCGGAGGAAATACCATTACCGTGTCATGGTTGATTATTTCACAAAGGACTTTTTGTGCTGTTTTGGGCCTTTAGCTGATGGTGTTTAACTAAAATTTATTTGTACAAGTATTTTTTTAAAAAAAATAAAGGCATGTGTTACAATAAGTTTTGCTTTTATCTAAAAGAATATAACTGAGATGGAAAATAAATGCAGAACACATACACATTTGCATTCCTTGTGTGACTCAAGAAATGGGTTATACTCTATGAAACTTCACACTGAAATAAATCTGTTCAAGTACAATGATTTTGCCCCTTCTTGCTTCTCCCCCCGCCTCCTTATTTTTTCCAACATGGCATGGAAAATGATACCACTCTGTGTGTTACTTCCTTGGGCATATTCAGTGGACCAGACCTTTTGAGTATATACTTAAATTTGGTTGTCACCTCCCCCTGCCTGAGTTCAGTTCTGCTTGTTTCACATAATTGTATTTAGGACTCTTTCACTGACACTCTGGTGGAAATCAGAGTGTAATTTTTGCGGACATAGATTTGTAATTGTACTTTTGTTGATTGATTTTTTGCTGTATTTATTGTATGTTACTATATTTTGTATTATTGTCCGCTATGTAAACCGCACTGAGTCGGGTTCGCCTGAGTGAGCGGTATATAAGCGTGAAAATTAAATTAAATTAAATTAAATTAAAATTAAATTAAATCAGCCCCACTGGTCACAGTGAAATGTTCTTTTAAATATGCAAGCATAGATCTGGACTCCTGGGAAGACTTCACAGTAAACACATTGGCTCAGAGTGCTTCTAGTTGGCCAGTTCCTAAGGCTACCAATCCAAAGCCTGTTTAGATGCAGCGGTGCCGAACCTTGGCACACCAGCTGTTGTTGGATTTCCCAGAAGCTCTGGGAATTTTTCGTGTTCAAGGAATGAAGAAGCAGACGAATGAAGTAGTGAAATTCAGCTCTTTATTAGTGGGGTTTGTACACAGTTTGGATGGGGCAAAACTCAGACTTATATACACTATAAACAGTAACATAAGAATAGATACATGAGAAAAGATACATTCTGCTCCTATAAACAGTAACAGTAACAATAATACAACAAGCCCATTGGCTAACAGAATGTGCACATTTTTCAATCCACTTATTTGCATAAGAATAGACACATGAGAAAAGATACATTCTGCTCCTGTCAGAAAACACATTTAATATACATAACATTCTTCCCCCCCAGGTAAAAACAAAATCCTTTAACCAGGATGGCGGTTTAGTTTCCCTTCTGGGTCGGACGCTCGGCTGAGCCGGCTCAGGGGCTCATAGGATGGGCGACCTGACTGGAGTGAGTGATTGACTAGAGGGGGAGGATTGTAAACCCAAATTAAGTCCCCGTATGTCAGATGGAGGAGCAGGGGATCGCTCAAAACCAAAATCTAATTCTGTGGATGAATAAGACAACTCAGGGTCCCTCCTGTGTGTACTAAGAGTGGAGGGCGACTCCAAACAAAATTGGTCATCATCAATAAAGGAATCCAGAGTGCTAGGCTGGGACAGTGTAGGGGTACACCTGGCTGGAGTAGGGGAGCATTCCACAAATTCCCCTTGAAGTCGGTCCTTAAAATGCGCCTCTGGGTCAATGTTGGCTGGCTGCTGACTATTACCTCTGCCCCCTGGGTTTAAATGGGTGGAGGCCAACCCTAGCATTGAGTGTCTGTATTCGTCTTGTGGGTCCAGTACTCTGGGTCTCAATTGATCTGCATGCCTCCTCCAGATCAGACCAGTGGCTGTTTTGATTCTGTAAGAAACAGGACCAATCTGATCAATCACAAACCCGGGCACCCACGTAGGACCACCAGCTGCATAATTGCGGCAATGTACAGGATCTCTGGACGAGAAACCCTTCTGGTGTTGGATCACTATATTTGTGCCTTTGTCCTCTACCCTAGAGGGATCCAATCTGTCCAGCAAGGATGACAGTTTCCTTCGCTGGAGCAATTCAGCAAGGGACAGCCCTGAGGCAAAGGGGGTGAGCCTATATGTGAAAAGAAACCGGCAGAGCTGGAGCTCCAAATCCCCTTCACCCATACGCCGAAGCGCATCTTTAGTTGTGCGCACCTGCTGCTCCACCTGGCCATTGGAGGTTGGGTGGAATGGAGTGGCAGTGATGTGCCTAATTGCATTCCTTTCCATGAGGGATTGGAATTCTGCAGATGTGAACGTGGACGCATTGTCAGACACCAGCACATCTGGAAGTCCAAATGCTGCAAACAGCCTTCTCAGGTGCATTATCGTGGTGGCTGAAGTGGTATTAGCACCCAAATCACTTCCAGCCACTTAGAGAATGAATCCACAACCAACAAAAATAGGGCACCCCTAAATGGACCTGCAAAATCTATGTGCAACCTGGACCACGGGCCTCTGGCAGAATCCCATTCCCAAGAGGGAAGGTGGGATTGCTCTGGGTGAGAGGATTGGCATCTGGCACAAGTGCCGACCATCTGTTCTATGTCGTAATCCAGTTGAGGCCGCCAAAAGGAGCTATGGGCAAGGGCTTTGGAACGTACAATTCCCGGGTGACTTGTGTGAAGTAAATGTAAAACCTTTTTCCTGAGAGTGACAGGAATGACCACCCGCTGGCCCCATAGGAGGCAACCTCGTTCCACTGACAGTTCCAAATGCTTGCAGTGCAATGTTCTGAATTCCTCAGCTGGAGGAGAGATAGGCCAGCCTTTTTGTACCCAAGACATTACTTTAGTCAATGTTACATACTTGGCCGTAGCTTTGGCTATATCTGAGGGGATGACTGGGGGTGAGTCAAATACCTCAATCATGAGGACCTGGTGGTCGCTTTCGATCTCGTAATCGGCTTCCCCGACCCCTGGCAGTGGAGAACATGACAGGGCATCAGCGTGGCTGATGTCCTTGCCGGGCCTGTGCACCAAAGTAAAATTGTATGCATTTAGGAAAATTGCCCAATGCAACATCCTTGGGGTCAGAATTTGAGGCGTGGGCTTCCCATTCACAAAGATTCCAAGGAGGGGCTTGTGGTCAGTTACGATGGTAAAAGGCCTTCCGTAAATGTAATCATTGAATTTCTTAGTGCCTGCCACGATTGCCAATGCCTCCCTGTCTGTCTGAGTGTAATTTTTCTCAGGCTTTGAGAGTGAACAGGAATAGAATGCTAGGGGGGCTTCCCTCCCATCACTTAGTACATGGCATAACACAGCTCCCACCCCCACAGGGGATGCATCACACACAAGTATAACTTCTTTGTTAGGATCAAAATGAGTTAATACAGCATCCAAAGATAGCAGCCTTTTGAGTTCTAGGAACACTTTCTCCTGGCAATGGCCCCAGTGCCAAACAGTATCTTTCTTAAGAAACCAATGTAATGGTTCAGCAACTGAGGCTTTGCGATGGAGAAAAGTGTGATAGAAGTTTAACAAGCCTAGAAATGATTGCAATTTGGCTTTACATTTTGGCCTGGGTGCATTTCGCACGGCCGTCACCTTGGAGTCAGAGGGCATGATACCTTGGGGTGTAATGCGGTACCCCAGGAACTCCACTTCCCATGCCAAAAACACACATTTGTCTCTTCTGAGACGTAGACTGGCCCTCTTGAAACGTGACAGGACTCGATCGAGCCTGGCCACTAGTTCAACGGTGTCCTTAGCGGTGATCAGGACATCGTCAAAATATGGCAGGACACCAGGCAACCCTTTCAAAATACGTTCTACAAGAGATTGAAATATTCCAGGGGCTGCATTCACCCCGAATTGTAGTCTAGTTACCTTAAATGCCCCCCATGCTTTACTATGGTCTGGGCTATGGCAGCAGCAGGAGACACAGTTAATTGGTGGTAAGCCTGGGCAAGGTCAAGTTTTGCGAAGAAATTTCCTCCATGCAAGGAGGCAAGGAGGTGGCTTACCACGGGCACAGGATATTTGTTTGGGTGAATAGCTTTATTGATGGTACACTTGTAGTCAGCGCATATCCTGACCTCTCCATTACTTTTCAAAGCAGTCACAATTGGTGTCTCCCACTCTGCGGAGTCCACCGGCACTAGGATGCCCTGCCCCACCAGTTTGTCCAGCTCGGCTTCTATCTTCTCCTTTAAAGCAAAGGGTACCCAGTGTGGCTTCATCCGGATGGGCCGGATGGTTGGGTCAAGCTCAAAGTCAACAGGGGGTCCTTTGTATAAACCTAAACCCTTTTTGAATACCTCAGGATGTGCGGCACAAACATCCCGGATTGGGTCAGAGTCTATTGAGTGGATGCCAGAAAGCCAGATTCCCAGGGGCCTAAACCATTGGGTCCCAATAAGGCAGTTAGTGCCCTGCTTAACTACAACCAATGGCAAGGAGGTGCAAATGTTTTTGGATTTGACCAAGAAATTTCCCACCCCCAGGACCGGAATCTGGCAACCTTGCACATCCCAGAGGTAAGTTTTAAAGGATTTGAGCTTGGGCTGAGAGGCAGGGGGATTTCTCAAAAACTCCCGCTGTGGGATTATAGAAAAGGTAGTACCTGAATCCACCTCCATCTTGAAGGGGACGTCCTGCAGGCTCAGGTCTGCAAAGAAATGCTTGCTGATGATGCCCACTTAGCACGGCTCAGGCTCGGGTGACACTTTGGCAATGGACATTTTGCAGTGATGACTCTTCTTGGACTCAGGCGCTGGAGTTCTTTGCTTTCACTGTCACCATACTTTAGCAATGAGCCCTCTTCACCCACAGTTGTGGTATTCTGTGGTGTGGAAGGGGCACTTCTTGTGGTCATGCCGGGCTTCGCAGCCATCGCACTTACGAAGGAATTTCTTCTCCCGATCGTCACGGCACTCTCGGTGCTTTCGTCGGACCACTCGGACCTCTCCCTCTGCGTCGCTGGACTCTGATGAAGAGGTGGAACCAGGCAATGCTGAGGAGGATGAAGATGAACTTTGCTGAGCTTGCACAGCTGAGTCGGTGGCACTGGTGGTGGAGTGGCGATGCCGGAAGAGCTTTATCCCAGACTGTGCGGCCTCAGACACTACTGCCTCTTCTAGGACAGCCTTGAAGATTAGCGTCTTTCTGATCATGAGGTAACATTGAGCATCTTCATCCCTTATGCCGGCCAGCAGATGGTCCTGGAGTGCTTCCTCGATGTTGTCCCACTTGCACGGAGCAGCAGCAATGTGCAGCGCGGCGACGTAGTCTGCAATGGATTCACCAGGTCTCTGCTCTCTTCTGTGGAAGGCCACCCTGGCCGGGAAGATCAAGACCTCTGGCTGCAGGTGCTTCCTCAGTGCGGACATGATCTCCGCGAGCGGCACCACATCCACGTCCCGTGGAAGAACAAGGTGGGTTGCCAGCTCAAGTGTCTCAGCACCGCACTGAGCAAGGAAGCAGGAGCGCTTCTGGTCTTCGTCAGTGATCTTCTGCGCAGCCATTGTATTGCGGAACCGGCATTCGTATGTTGCCCATTTTTCTGGATGCGCTGGGTTGAATGGGCCAATGTTGCTGCTGTGTGGGGATGCCATCCCATCCTCGTCACCAGTTTCATGTTCATGGAATGAAGAAGCAGACGAATGAACTGGTGAAATTCAGCTCTTTATTAGTGGGGTATGAACACAGTTTGGATGGCACAAAACTCAGACTTATATACACTATAAACAGTAACAATAATACAACAAGTCCATTGGCTAACAGAGTGTGCAAATTTTTCGATCCACTTATTTGCATAAGAATAGATACATGAGAAAAGATACATTCCACTCCTATAAACAGTAACAGTAACAATAATACAACAAGCCCAATGGCTAACAGAGTGTGCCCATTTTTCGATCCACTTATTTGCATAAGAATTGATACATGAGAAAAGATACATGCCGCTCCTGTCAGAAAACACAGTTAACATACATAACAGAATTGAAGTCCAATAACAGCTGGAGTGCCAAGGTTCACCACCACTGAGTGCTGAGCTAGGACTGAGGAGATATGGGTTCAAATTCCCACTCATCTGTGAAACTCAGGATATGTCTTGACTGTCAAAAGAAACAGGTTTCCAATTGTTTTTAATTGAGTTAACATCATGTGGTGTGTGTGTCAATTTGTGTGTGCTTTATGAAACCTTGCCTGAATGTTTTATGGGGTGGGTGGTTTTTAATGTTTTATGATGACAGTGTTTTAATGTTTTATAATGGCTTTGCATGTTTTTTTATGTTTTATCTGTTAGATTGTTGCTGTATGCGGTGATTATTGTGAGCCGCCCTGAGTTGGCGCAAGCTGAGTGGGCGGCATACAAATTGAATAAATTGAATTGAATTGAATTTTTAACCCTGTGGCTACAGCATCCTTAGTTCAAGCCCCATTGTCAATGCTCCATGCTCACCAACTGATACTTATTTATTTGTATTATATTTAAGCATTACAGTATAATGCTGCAAAAAATATTTGGCATGACAGCAAATGAACCACAGAACTGTTGAAGCATTATAACTGTAAAGATTGGGGAGGAATCATTTTTAGGTTGTTGAGAATCCTACAAACTTTATGGGACAAATCAAGAGGCACAATATGTGCCAACACATGTGTGCTCACAGAAGAATACAGAGGTTCAGGAATCAACATTGCAGGCTGCCAAGTTGCATGCCTACTGCCTCAACACAAAGCATCTTTTTTTCAAGACCTTTTTACGTTTAGAATGTTCTTGATGGTGGGGCAGAGGGGAGAAAGGTGACTTTTGTTTATTCTAAGACTACCTCTCAGGACATCCTGGAATGATTTGAACACTCTAGTGTAGATTTTTGACAGAATGAGAATAGGTGAAATTCACCACCTATTCTTCCACTGGCAAGAATTCCATATAGAGAGAGATTTTAAGATCCTAATCACTACTTCTAAGATGAAACTGAAAGTGTCTCAATTATTGTCTTTGGAAAATTGTGGTTGTAATTTGTATGTTTTTATGATTTGATTTAATTTAATTTAATAGATTTATATACCGCCCTATCCAAAGGACCTGTTTCTTTTGACAGTATGATAGCATACTGTTTTGGATTTTCATCTTTGAAAAATAGATTTTATTTATTTATTTACTTATTTAAAATATTTATATCCCTCACTCAAGAATGACCCAAAGAGGCTAAACAACATAAATTAAAACAGCAGTAAAAACAACTTAACAACCCCCTTTAAAAACCCATTTAAACCCAACTAAAAACCCTCCCCTCCCAGTACTCTTAAAAAGAATCAGGACAAAACCCAAATTGGGCTAAATGAGCCAGCAGGACTGGGATGTTGATGCATCCATGCCCCATGCCCGGTGGCATAGCCATGTTTTCAGTTGTTTTCTAAAGGGGAGCAGCTCCGTCTGGAGGTGTAGTTCGAGTGGCAAGAGGTTCCAAAGGGCTGTGGCTGACACGGAGAAGACCCTCCTCCTCGTCCCTGCAAGGTGGGCTTCTTTTTCTGAAGGGACTGTAACCCCATTTTCTGGGTAACAGGACCATAACCGAGCCCCTCTGGTCTGCCCTCGTAGGACGGGTATAACATCTTGGGGTGATATGATCTCTAAGATAACCTGAACCACTGCCATGAAGGGCTTTAAAGGTCAAAAACAGCACATTGAATTGCACCCGGAGGCACACTGGCAACCAGTGCAGCTCCCGGAGCAGCAGTGAGGTATGAGCATAATGCCCCCACCCCATTACCACCCAGGCAGCCGCGTTCTGGACCAGTTGAAGCCTCCAAATGGTCATCAAGGGCAGCCCCATGTAGAGCGCATTACAATAATCCAATCTGGAGGTGACCAGGGCATGAGTGACCATGAGCAGGGAGTCCTGGTCCAGGAGCGGGCGTAATTGGTGGATGACACAAAGCTGCGCAAAGGCCCTCCTAGCCACGGCTGCCACCTGCTCTTCAAACAGTGGCCGCGAGTCCAGGAGGACCCCCAAGTTACAAACCGGGTCTGTCTGAGGCAATGATGCCCCATCCAAGACCAAAGCTGGAAGCTCCGGGGATAGCACGGGGCCCCCAACCCACAACCACTCAATCTTGCCAGGATTCTGCTGAAGCCCGTTGACCCCCATCCAGACCCGAACAGCCTCCAGGCACCTGGTTAGGACTTTGACTGCATCACTCGGGTCCCCACGGGCTGAGATGTACAACTGGGTATCATCTGCATACTGATGATAGCTAATCCCGTGGGAACGAATGATCTCACCCAGCGATTTCACGTAAATACTAAACAATAGAGGCGAGAGTACCGAGCCCTGAGGCACCCCACACGGGAGCAACCTAGGGCACCGACTGAGTCTGGCCCATCAGAAATGAGGAAAACCAGGACAACACAGTGCCCTGGGCCCCCAATCCCCAGAGCCGGCCCAGAAGGATACCGTGGTTGATGGTATCGAAAGCCGCTGAGAGGTCCAGAAGAGCCAGGATGGAGGGATTGCCCTCATCCCACTCCCACCAGAGATCATCCAAGAGTGCGACCAGTGCTGTCTCGGTACCATAACCAGACCTGAATCCTGACTGGAACGGATCCAGATAATCCGTATCATCCAGAACCCCCTGGAGCTGCCACGCCACTGCTTTCTCCAACACCTTTCCCACAAAGGGAAGGTTGGAAATTGGTCTAAAATTAGAAATAACAGTAGGGTTGAGCGATGGCTTTCTGGAATTCCTTTATCTTAGATTACATCTCAGAACATTGCAGCAGTATCACTTTTTTCTCACAGTGTCTACATTTACTGGAACAGCAGATTCACTTTCTATTTCACAAAGTCTTTATTTACTGGATAAGCAATGTAGGGTGTTTATGCATGGGACAGCAAAAATGCTTTTAGGGTTCCCATGTGCATGTGTGAATGCTAGACATGTAGTGAAATGATTCCCTCTTACACATACACATTTATGATCCAAGGCTGGACCTTATAAAGCAGAGGAGGGACCTGTATGGCCCTCCAGATGTCCTTGACCTACCTCTGATTGTACCTCAGTACTGCCTATGTTGGTGAGAGGCATTATCCAGCAGATTGCATGTTCCTTACACCCTGTTCTAAAGCTGTAATGAAGATGCCTCTGTTCAATGGATATCTACGTTTTTAAATGACTGGGTTCAAAATGATGGATAAACCTGCTTAGCTATTACTGTGCACACTGTCTTTTGTAACACAATCTTCCTATTTGGCTACATGAGGAAACATGCCTTAAAAAAACACACTTTGCCCTGCAGCGAGAAGACAGGAAATGGATGTTTGTGGGGTTTCATTACACGTTTTGTGACACAGAAGTGCAATTTGGGCTTTTTAGTTTCATCTTAGCAGAATGTCAAACAAAGTCAAACACTAAATGCACATTCAAGCCGGTTTTATATATATGTAGATTGTAGATGAAACTAAAAAGCCCAAATTGCACTTCTGTGTCACAAAACGTGTAATGAAACCCCACAAACAACCATTTCCTGTCTTCTCACTAAAACCGAGGTGTCACTCTGTATGTTACCAATACATAACGTGACGCCTGCACCCCAAGCCCTGGTAACGGCGCCCCCGCCTACCTCACACTTCTGGGGTGGCTGGTGCGGGGGACTGGCAGACCATTTCAGGGTCTTTCACCCTGAAAACAGGCCGCAAACCCCACACACACACACACACACACACCAGCAGCATGAAATGGCTGGGAGGCGGTAATATTCATGCACCAGAATCTGCGCAGGCACAGAAGCCTGCCTGGAGTTTCTAGGCAGCGGTGCTTGGAACTTCAGGCAGGCTTTTGCGCCTACACGGATTCTGGCGCATGTGTATTACCACCTCCCCAGTTGGGAGGCTCCACTGGCTGGCCACCATTTCGGCTGGAGGACAGCGGCCAGCCCTTCTCTGGAAGGCATGGACCGAACGGACCACCCGTACACCGGTTGCCTTCTGGAGAAGGCAGGAGGGCCTTCCACCTTGGCTTCTCCAGAAGGCATGGGCTGACCGGAGCACTTCATTCTGCCCATGCCTGATGCCGGGAACCACTCATTGACTGGGGTTTCAGGTGCCTAGCCCGAGAGAGTGCCAGCACCCGATCCACAACACAGACGCCCTCACAAGCACGAGGCACAATGGAAGCCCTGGACTGGGCTCCATGGAGGAGGACACCCCACAGGTAAGGTGGCCATCAGGTGGGGGGCGGTTCCTCAGGGGCGCGGGGGGCCAGCTAGCCAGGCTCAATGCTGCCCAGCCTGGGGCTTCCGCGTGACTGCCGGCAGCGTGGCCTGCATCTCCAGGCAATGGCCGTGCCTTCGGAAGCACCAGCCGTTGCCTGGAGATGCAGGCCACACTGCCAGCAGTCACGCAGAAGCCCCGGGCTGGGATGCACAGAGGAGGACGCCGCACAGGTGAAGGCAGGGGCACAGGGGGTGACTAGCCAGCACACAGGGGGCTCTATAAAGCCCAGCCCGGTGCTACTCCACATTTCCCACCAGCATGGCCTGCGTCTCCAGGCAACGAACGGCGCTTCCGGATGGTGTGTGTGTGTGAGAGAGAGAGAGAGAAGGGGAGAGACAGAGAGTGGGAGAGAGAGTGGGAGAGAGAGCATAGTCAGAGTATGCCACTGCTCTGTATGTTTGACTGTGTGCACGTGCGCCGAGGAGGAATAAAGTGTGTGTGGGGGGGGGGGGGTGAGAGAGAGAGAGAATGGATGTGTGTGTGGGAGAGGGTGCATGGATGGAGACTATGCTCCAACTCAACCCAAGGAGTTTGACAGACACCCCCCCAAAAAAAAAAAAACCGCTCGCGTGCTATGTGTGTGTGTGTGTGTGTGTGTGTGTGTGTGTGTGTGTGTGTGAGAGAGAGAGAGAGAGAGAGAGAGAGAGAGAGAGAGAGAGAGAGAGAGTGTGTGTGTGTGTGTGTGTGTGTGTGTGTGTGTGTGTGTGTGTGAGAGAGAGAGAGAGAGAGAGAGAGAGAGAGAGAGAGAGAGAGAGAGAGAGAGTGTGTGTGTGTGTGTGTGTGTGTGTGTGTGTGTGTGTGTGAAGCAGTTTAGCACTGAGACAACCCAATGAAATTCCATGGCAGAGCAGCGATTTAAACCCAAATCTCCGGAATCATAGATCAACAATCCAATAAACTACGCTGGCTCTCAGAAATATCCTTTGTTGGCCCATACCAAACCTGCAATCTGAATTTTTTTAAAGAAACATGTTCTAGCTAAATTGGCCAGTCATGATCATAAAGAAGTAAATCTTACCAACCTGTGGTGGAACTTGTTTTGCATATCTCTTTGTTGTTCTGTGCCTTTAAATTGCCTCTGGTGATCTGTGGCAACTTTTTGAATTACGCACCTCTAAAAGGAACTCCTCTCGCATATATGTATTACATTGTATTTACTTATATCTTCAACAGAGGCCCAGCTAATCTCACAAATACAGTGATACCTCATACACTTGGTTCCACAAGTTTGGACTTTATACGGATTTGGATTTTGTATGAAACATGCAAAATCCTAACCGCGATGCCTCATACAACGTCCAAATCCTAGCCACTATGCCTCATACAATGTTGTTTCCATAAAGATACATTGTACTGGAACAGCACAGACTTCAGGGCAAAGTCAAAGAAACAGAGAGGAAACTGACAGAACTTTAAGAAAACATTGTCTAAAGGCTAAATACATTACAAAAACATGTCAAACAACCCTGATTGTTCAATAACCTAAAGAATGCTGCAAAAATCTCAGGAATGCTTCTAAAAATTCTGATGAAAAATTCAAAAAAATCCAAAATCACGCTCAAAACCACTCCTAAACACTCTTTGCCTTGTGCAAAACCCACAAGAGCAATGCACGCATGTGTCCTGTCTTTTATACTGCCCAGGCACAATGCAACCTGGGAAAAACTGAATGCCTCATACAAAGTCGAGCGACTTTGTATGAGGTAACTTTTTTCAAGAAATTAGGCGATGTTGTATGAATTCGATGTTATATGAAGTGGACTTTGTATGAGGTATTACTGTACAGCGCTTTCTCTTTGTTGACTCCATTTCTGTTGAGCTTCTGCAGGCAAGCAAAACAGTATTACAGTATTCCTTTCAGCCCTTGGTTTTAAAAACAGGATTTTAAAATAGTTCATACTGTTTCTAAAGCATTTTTGTCAACCAAGCAACAGATCCATGTAATTGTGCAAGGTGTGGTCCACATCAGGTAGAAATTGACCTATTGGGAAGGGCGGTCTAGGAATACTGAAACTTGCAGCCTTTTCCAAGGGGGAGGGGACTTTTTAAGTTGCTGCTCCCCAGGCTGGTGTTCCAAGGTCTCTGATAACTCTTGTCTTCTTCTTCTTGTGCCTTATCTGATTCCAAGTATTGGCTATCCTCACAGCTATCAGCCATTAAGATTGTCCTGGGAACAATATAATCCAGTGGTCTTCCATTTGCCTTCCGCATTGCAGCGTGACACCCAGATCACTGATCAAGTTCTCTGAGTCACTTTCTGGTCCTGAGCCCTTTTGGCACACAAAGTCCTCATCAGCCCCCGGGCAATATTGATGAAGCTGCTGCCCTCCATCAAGATGGATTCGAGTGGGAATTAATCCACTTGGGGACTTTGGTGTCTTGCACGGAAGACAAAGAAGGAGCCGCAGTGGGGGCTAAAACACAGGTTTATTTCATGATGGTCAGGATGAACATGTGGTAATGGCGGAGGTACAGCTCATTTTATACTGCAGTAAATACATTTGAATAATGTTGCACGGTAGCTCATTGGCTGCTACCGGCGTGACGTCATTCTGAGTCACGCCCATCTTCTCCAGGTGATCCTCGCGCGGGAAGGGTTCCCGCAGCTGCCGGTGATTTGGGGAATGTGAACCCTCTATGGGCAGCTTACTCGCGTTCCTTAAACAGCTGGGTTACATTGTAATTATTGTCAGGTTACATTCATACATTCTTAAAGTAATACTGTTACATACACAACACTCCTCCCCCCTAGGATGGGACGAAGTCCCTCAACCATTGTGGCTTCCCGCACGTGCACTTGGGGCGTGTGGCTGCTTGGTTTAGTACAGAGGAACTAGGGGCTCCGAGTTCCGCAGAGTCTCGTCCTGCAATGGAAAGGGGGGACTCGTTAGTCGTTTGGCGGGGACTCTGCGACAACCTCGCATTGGGAGAAGGGAACGGAACATACAGCTGGGATGTGAACCCCTGCCTGTTGCTTGTGGCGCCTGGGGACCCCCCCAGTACGAACCTCGGGACTGACGAGGAGACCCTTGCCCTTTTGCCGGTAACCGGCGTGCTTGCGCCACCCCCTGCTGCCTGGCCCGGAGTTCTCAGGGATGAGGAGGGCGAATTTCCCCCTGCTGCCTGTCTCAGGGGGCTTGGAGATATGGTGTATTCTAAAGTAAAAGGGCTGGGGGGACTGGAGGTACCAGGGGCTGAACTGAAACCCCTCTTCTCGCTCGGACGGGTGGGGGACCACTCCGCGACACCCCCTGGTATGGCAACGTAAAATCAAACTCATTCCACTCTTTCAAAGTATCCTCCTCCTCGGCTGAGAATCCAGGGTATGCATTTGTACCCGGGGACGCCGCCGTGTCTCCCCCTTGGGTTACGCGGGTGGGGGAGGACCCTAACTCTGATTCCCCTTCACTGGTGACTCACCTTCTGAGTTGCTCAGCGTGCCTCCTCCAGAGTAGACCTGTGCTAGTCTCGACCCTATAGGACACTGGCCCCGTTTGTTCAATGATCGTCCCAGGGACCCACATTGGTCCCGAGGCTGCGTAGTTCCTGCAGTGAACCGGGTCCCCTACCGAAAAGCTTTTGGAACTCTCTACCACTATATTTCTCCCTTCATCCTCCACCCTGGTCGGATCCAACCGGTCAAACAGGGTTACCGGCCGCCTCCTCATGAGGAGTTCGGCCGGCGAAAGTCCTGAAGCTAGGGGGGTTGCCCTATAACAGATGAGGAACTGGCACAGTTGGAGGTTCAACTCACCGGGACCCATGCGCCGCAGTGCGTCTTTCGTAGTGCGCACTTGGCGCTCTACCTGACCGTTTGTGGCGGGGTGAAACGGGGCAGCGGTAATGTGCCTGATGGCATTTCTCTCGATAAACGCCTTGAATTCCGCAGAAGTGAAGGTACTGGCGTTATCGCTAACAAGGACGTCGGGCAGGCCAAAGCAACTGAACACCCTGCACAAGTGTTTAATGGTTGCAGCAGATGATGTGCTAGTCATGGGGATTACTTCCAACCACTTGGAATAGGAGTCAACTATCAGCAGAAACATGGACCCGCGGAAGGGGCCAGCGAAGTCGACGTGTATTCGGGACCATGGCCCGCGGGCCGTGTGCCATTCCCTATGGGGTAACCGGGACTCCTCGGGCCGAGAGCTCTGGCAGCTCTCACACGTACCCACTAAATGTTCTATGTCCGCGTCTATTTGGGGCCACCAGAAGTAGCTCCTGGCCAGAGCCTTGGAGCGCACTATTCCCGGGTGGCTGGTATGCAGCAGTTTCAGCACCTTCGCCCTTAACTTCTCTGGGATGACTACCTGCTGGCCCCAGAGCAGGCAGCCCCTTTCAAGGGAAAGCTCTACTCTGCGCCTGAAGAATGACTCAAAATGCTCCTCGGGGGGAGTTGTGGGCCACCCCTTCCTAACCCAGGAACTAACTTGGGACAGGACTTTGTCGGCCGCCGTGGCCTTGGCGAGGTCAGCCGGGACTATGGGGGGTGAGTCGAGGGACTCGATCAGCAGGACTTGGTGGTCCTGCTCTACCTCGCATGCGGGATCTCCTAAGCTAGGGAGGGGAGACCGGGACAGCCGTCCGCATGGGAGATCTCCTTCCCTGGGCGATAGACCAGTTCATACTGGTAGGCATTAAGGAAAATTGCCCAATGTAGCATCCTGGGGGATAGAATTTGTGGGGTGGGTTTGCCGGTAGTGAAGATCCCCAGAAGAGGCTTGTGATCCGTCACAACCGTAAACTCGTGGCCATATAGGAAATCGTGGAACTTCTTTGTTCCCGCGATTATGGCCAGGGCCTCCCTATCCGTTTGCGCATAGTTGCGCTCTGCCTTTGAAAGGGACCTAGAGTAGTACACAACCGGGGCTTCCCGCCCGCTCTCCAACACGTGGCACAGCACCGCCCCCACCGGGGACGCGTCACAGACTAAAACTACTGGTCTCCTCGGATCAAAATGGGTCAGGACAGCATCCGAGGATAAAAGCGCCTTGAGTTCCTTGAAAGCTTTCTCTTGCCTGTCCCCCCACCGCCAAACCGCCTCTTTCTTTAGTAGCGCATGCAGTGGCTCTGCAACGGATGCCTTCCTTGGCAAGAAGGAGTGGTAAAAATTTAGGAGCCCTAGAAATGACTGCAGCTCCGGTTTCGCGGTGGGACGAGGGGCGTTTTGCACAGCCGCAACCTTGGACTCGGAGGGCTTGATGCCCTCCGGGGTTATCTTGAACCCGAGAAACTCAACCTCCCTCGCAAAGAATACACATTTGTCCCTTCTCAGTCGAAGTCCCGCTTTCTCGAATACTGCAAGGACCCTGTCTAGCCTCCTCGCTAGTTCTGATTCGCTCCCCGCTGTTATCAAGACATCGTCAAAATATGGGAGAACGCCTGGAAGCCCCTTTAAAAGGCGTTCCACGGGGGACTGGAAGATCCCGGGGGCCAAATTTACTCCGAACGGTAGGTGCGTGACCTTAAAAGTCCCCTTGTGCGTTACGATGGTTTGCACAGCTGCAGCAGCTGGGGTTACTGTGAGCTGCTGATATGCCTGCGCCAGGTCTAGTTTGGCGAAACACCTCCCCCCATGCAACGTGGCCAGTAAGTGGCTAACCACTGGCACCGGATATGCATTTGGCCGAATGGCCTTGTTAATTGTACATTTGTAGTCAGCGCAAATCCTGACCTCCCCGTTTGACTTCAAGGCTGTAACAATCAGAGTCTCCCACTCTGCTGAATCAACTGGAACCAAAATCCCCTGCCCCACCAATTTGTCCAGTTCCGCCTCAATCTTGTCCTTGAGGGCGAAGGGGACTCTTCTTGGCTTGAGACGTATGGGCCGGATTTCTGGGTCCAACTCAAAAGAGACTGGGGGGCCCTTGTACGTCCCGAGCCCCTTCTTGAAAACGTCCGGGTGCGCATCGCACACATCCCGCATTGGGTCAGTCTCTATGGCGTTAACGCCGGACAGTTCGATTCCCAGGGGAGCAAACCACTGAGTTTCCAAAAGGCAGCATCTTCCCCCTTTGAGAACCACTAAGGGCAGTTTCTCTGTGTAGTTTTTGAACTTCACTGTGAAATTCCCCACCCCCAGCACTGGGATCCCGTAGCCCTGCACGCCCCGTAAGTGTGACTTCATGGCATGCAGCTTGGGCCGCGCATTTGGGGGAATGCGCATGAATTCCTTTTGGGACAGGATGGAGTAGGACGACCCTGAGTCTACTTCCATCCTCACTGGGACCCCCTGTAACAGTACCTCAACAAAGAAACGCCGGTGCTCCAGGCCCACGCGGTTCACGCCTTCCGTGCCGTCGTTGGCTGAGACCTTTCCGATGCCGGTCGCCTTTCGTTGGTGTACTTGAGGGTGTCTCGATGTGCCCTTGTCCTCGGTTCGCCCGCGCCTGCAGACTCTGGCGATGTGGCCCTTTCGGCCGCAGTTGTGGCACTCGGCCTTCCGGAATGGGCATCTCGTCCGGTCGTGAGATGCCCCACAGCCGTCGCAACGGCAGCCTTGTCGCTCGCTGGTCTGGCGCTTCTCCCCGCGTTTCTTTATCCTCTGGACGTCGTCGTCCTTGCTGGAGCAGGGGTCCACCGTCGTGGACGACTCCTCGGAGGTCGCTGGCGTGGCTGCGGGTGACCGGGGCGCCCGCCAGGCCGTCTTCGCTGACGTCCGCCGGGCCGCTTGCACGGGTGACTTGGCCCTTTCGGGTGCGGCCCCTCGGGACTTGAACACTCTGACCCCGCTCCTGGCCGCCTCGGCTGCTTGGGCTTCCCACAGTACCTCGTTGAACGTGAGGCGATGGTCGCGGGTCATCAACTTCCTCTGGACCTCCCCGTCCCTCAGGCCACACAGCATGCGGTCTCGGAGGGCCGTGTCCAGGTCCTCCCACTGGCAGTTTACCGCCGCGAGCCTGAGGGCCGCCGCGTAGGTAGACACAGATTCCCCTGGACGCTGGTCCCGCCTGTGGAATGCGACCCTGGCTGGGAAAATCAAGACGGGAGGCTGGAAGTGCTCACTCAGTAGCGCCAGGATGCGGTCGATGGGCACCACGTCTACCTTCCGGGGGGGCCACCAGGTTCATCAGGATACGCAGCGTGGCCGGCCCCACCTGGGCCAGGAAGTGCGAGCGCATCTTTGCGTCATCGTCGATGCCTGCAGCCTCCATCGCGTGCTGAAACTGGCACTCGTACAGCTCCCATTGTTCTGGATCGCTGATATCAAATTGATGAGGCTTGACTTTGGAATACGCCATTGATCCCACCTTCGTCGCCAATTTGGTGTCTTGCACGGAAGACAAAGAAGGAGCCGCAGTGGGGGCTAAAACACAGGCTTATTTCATGATGGTCAGGATGAACATGTGGTAATGGCGGAGGTACAGCTCATTTTATACTGCAGTAAATACATTTGAATAATGTTGCACGGTAGCTCATTGGCTGCTACCGGCGTGACGTCATTCTGAGTCACGCCCATCTTCTCCAGGTGATCCTCACGCGGGAAGGGTTCCCGCCGGCTGCCGGTGATTTGGGGAATGTGAACCATGTAAGCTGAACGCTCGCAGCTGCCCTCTATGGGCAGCTTACTCGCGTTCCTTAAACAGCTGGGTTACATTGTAATTATTGTCAGGTTACATTCATACATTCTTAAAGTAATACTGTTACATACACAACAGGGACCATCACCCTCCCCTGTGGAGTTTGCCACCCAGCATACCCGTCAAGCGCAGCTCTGGAAAATACGGGAACTGCTCCGGCCCAGGCGCGCATGCATAGCAACATCTTCTTTGCACATGCACAGAACCCCTTTCTGCATGCGCAGAACCCTTTCGCACATGCGCAGAACTGCCTCTGGTGGGCACGCATGCACAGTAACCCCTTTCTCCGGTATTCAAAATACAGGATGGCGGCGGGATAGGGGAGGAACGAGTGCTGAAATATGCGAAATCCCAGCCAATATGGGATACTTGACGGGTATGGTCAGGGTTGTCGGGTTAAGAAACTCGCCTTGTTAGCTTGAAGGCAGCCAAGTCAGCAGTTCGAGACCCGGGTACTGCATGACAGATTGAGCGCCTGTCTCTGTTCCAGCTCCTGCCAACCTAACAGTTCGAAAGCAAGAAATTGCAAGTAGATAAATAGGGACAAATTCGGTGGGAAAAGATTTTGGGGACATGAAAGGAGCCTCAATCGGGCGTCCCCTGAGCGTAGTTCCTCCAGCAAAAATCCTTTCAACCCAGAATAATAATAATAATAATAATAATAATAATAATAATAATAATAATAATAATAATAATAATAATAATAATTATTATTATTATTATTATTATTATTATTATTATTATTATTATTATTATTATTATTATTATTATTAACACCACCGCCTAACAATCAGTGTTCAGTCGCTGACAGTAGGGTCTATTCTATTCCCATAGCAGGATAACCTGGTTGGACTGTCAAACTCTGGTGTACGGCTGTGGCTCAGTTGAAGCTTGCCTTGTTAGCTGGAAGGTCGACAAGTTGGCAGTTCGAGGCCAGGTACTGCATGACGGTTGGAGCGCCCATCTCTGACCCAGCTCCTGCCTACCTACTAGCTGCTTGAAAGCAAAAAATTGCAAGTAGATAAACAAGGACCATCTCATTGGGAAAAAAATCTTGGGGACATTAAAGGAGCCTCACTTGGGCATCCCCTGAGCGGCGATACCCCAGCAAAAATCTTTCAACCCAGAATAATTTCTGACAAGAAATAATGACACATTGTTATTATCTTGAAAATTGATTCCCGAAGCACTTTCTGTCTGAGTCTACCTTTAAAGATGGCACGAAAGATGTGGCAGAGCTACATTATGTGGTGGCTACGTAGGTTGTCCGCAGGGAATCGTCTAAGGCAGGGGTGCCCAAACCCCGGTCACGTGGTTCAGGCAGCTGGTCACTACAGCCCGGGGGCTGGATCCAGCCCCTGATGCCAATTTATCTGGCCCACGGAGCCCTCGTCGCTCCCCGGAGCGGAAGTAAAATGCGCCCGTATGGGCGAGTTTTACTTCAGCTCCTGGGAGCGACGAGGGCTTTGCAGGCTGGATGAATTGGCATCGGGGGCCGGATCTAGCCCCTGGGCATAGTTTGGGCACCCCTGATCAACCACATCTCCCCAATCTCCGGCCCACCTATATTCATCGCCTTTGGCCTGCCGTGCCTGATTCAAGTACTGATTCTGACATGCATGGCAGAGTGTCTCAACTCTGTCTCCGCTGGCAATCTGGCCCTGTTGGTTTCCTTCCTGTCATTCGCTTCCCTATCAATGGCACAACTTTAAAAGTGCCGCAATGCACCCTTCCCACACATAGCTGGGTGCGGGGAAGGGGGAGGGACTTCCAGTAACTTTGCAGGGGCCCCCCATTTTTTTTTTTAGCTGTGGAAACTCCCTCCTGAGTAAACCCGGAAAAGATCCGGTTCCATCCAGAGAAGGGACAAGGCGCGCCAAAATTGCCCTGTCAACAGGGAGGGAGGGTGCCGCAGTGGTTAAGTTGCTGTGCTGCAATCAAAAGGTTGTGAGTTCGATCTTGACCGGGAGTCAAGGTTGACTCAGCCTTCCATCCTTCCGAGATCGGTCAAATAAATACCCAGCATGTTTGGGGTGGGGGTGGGGCAAAAATGCTGATTAACTTATGAACCCCCCCCCCCCCCAGGGTGCACTAAGCACCATGGGTTATGTTATTGCTATCACCCATTGAAATAAGTGGGGGTTTTTACAAGCCATGTTGGTGAGTCCCAGCCCAACCACCACGCCCACGATCCCAACTCTTTCCTGCCAAATGTTTCTCCATCCGAGGTGGTCCACGTTTAGAAAAGAGCTCTCCACACATCCCAAAGAGTGAGCTCACACCGCTTCTGTCCATGAGGGATGACTCTGACCCAGCCAGCGTCACATCTCACTTGGCAACTCTACAGACATCAGACCCGGGTAACGCATGACGGGGTGAGCGCCTGCTTCTGCCCCAGCTCCTGCCAATTTTGCAGATCGAAAGCAAGACGTTGCAAGTAGATAAATAAGGACTTCGGTGGGAAAAGATCTTGGGGACATGACAGGAGCCTCATTCGGGCGTCCCCTGAGCGGAGTTGCTCCAGCAAAAATCATTTCAACCCAGAATAATTTCTGACACGAATTTATCATTATATAGGTGAAACTCGGAAAATTAGAATATCGTGCAAATGTTCATTCAGTCCAGTAACGCAACTTAAAAGGTGAAACAAATATATGAGACAGACTCATTACATCCAAAGCGAGATAGTTCAAGCCTTACTTTGTTATAATATTGCTGCTTACGGCTTACAGTTTATGAAAACCCCAATCTCATGTGCCCCATAATCATCACATAATCTCATGATGATCATCACAATTATAACGGATTAAGGCATGACATTTCTCGCTTTGCATGTCGTGAGTCTCATATATTTGTGAAATGAACAACACTTGCACGATATTCTAATTTTCCGAGTTTCGCCTGTAAATGGGGATAGCTTTCTTATGCTGTTCAACCGAGCGGATGGCTAGTAAAGGTTCCCCTTGCTCGAAAGCCCGTCGTATCCGGCTCTAGGGTTCAGTGCTCATCTCTGTTTCAAAGCCGAAGAGCCAGCGCTCTCTGCGTTTGCAGACGTTTCCGTGGACATGCGGCAGGCATGGCTAGACACCGGAGCGCTGTTTACCTTCCCACCCAAAAGTGGTCCCTATTTATCTACTACTTGCTTTCGAATTGCTAGCTTGTGGCAGGACAAAGACGGGAGCTCATTTCCGTCCCGCAGTCCTCGGGAATCGAACTGCTGACCTTCCGCCTCCCAGTCAGCGTCCTAGCCACTTGAGCCACACTGACTGCGCGATATAGAAGCGGGGCTGTTTTTGCTCAGCTTTCGCCTCCAGCCCCGCCCCGCGCGTGCGCACTTGCCGGGGAGGAGGGGCTGGCTTGCCGCCGGGACCATTTGCGCCTGCGCGGACCCAGTTCCTCCCCGGGGTTTGGCCGCGTGTCGTGTGTGTAATACATAAAGGCGATGCAGGAAGGCGGCGCTAATGAGAGCCCGACGGCAGCAGCCAGCCAGGAGGAGCCCCAGCAGCCGCAGCCGCAGCCACAGCCACCGCCACCGACGAGCGAGGCGAGCGAGGAGCAACCGGAGGCGGCCAAGATGGTGAAGGTCGTGGAAAGCCTGGTGAGCCAGAGCGCCCTGGCGGGGCTTCCCCCGGGGTTAGCAGCGGGGGAGGGGCTTCCCTCGGAGGGAGGGAGGGAGGGAAGTTGGGGGGAAACGCGAGCCTTGATTGAAGCAGTGCAGCCCTGGCCAGGAGGAGGAGGAGGAGGAAGAAGAGCTGCAGCTGCTCTCTGCTTGCAGGCAAGATCTCTGCTCTGCAACCTGGGCTGCTGCCTCTGGCGGCCGTCTTGCCCGGACGACGTTTCGGGGGCAAAGGCGGAGACGGTGCCTGGCGTGGGCTGGAGGGAGGAAGGTGGCGCCTCGCTTCTCCCATCTCCAGGGGTGGAACTTGAAAGACACACACACAGAGAGAGAGAGAGACAGACACACACACACACACGCACGCCACGGCGCAGCCCTCCACTTCCCTCCCTTCCCTGGCATCAGCTGGCGGACACACACACACAGGTTCAGTATCTATGGTTTTAGTTATCAGTAATTTTTTTTAAAAAAACATAATCAAAGAAAAATCACACACACACACACACACACACACACACGGGCGAGCTAGCTCTGGTCTCCCTTTGGAGGAGGAGGAGGGCGAGCTTTGTCTGTGGCTTCCCCTCCTCAGTCCTGGGGCGCCTCCTTCTCTCCCCCCCCCCCCCCACATGCCCTTTCTTTAAAACCCCAGTCAGGGATCTTCTGTTCTGCTCAGTTGTAAATGGCTATCTGGTATGCTAGCCCCTCCTTGTGCACCTCTGGGCCTGATGTGTATCGATGGCATGCGGTCTCACTCGACGCGGGCTGGTCCACCAAAGCTCACCTCAAAATGCAGCAGCTAGTCTTTTAAGGTGCTACAACGTGGTGGTGTGCTTTCTCGCTCTTTTTGCCTGATGTGAAAAACAAGCAGGGCGGTTGCCAGGCTGGGGTTGGTCTCTCTCTCTCTCTCTAGGGGCCAGCTCTGGTAATGGGCCATAGAAACACACACACACACACACACTGGGATCTCTCTCTCTCTCTCTCTCTCTCTCACACACACACACACACACACAGGCTGGGATCTCTCCCTCTTTCTCACACGGACACAGAGGCTGGGGTCTCTCTCTCTCTCTCTCTCTCTCACACACACACACACACACACTGAGAGAGGCTGGGGTCTCTCTCACACACACACACACAAACACACACAGGCTGGGATCTCTCCCTCTCTCACACACACAGAGGCTGGGGTCTCTCACAGAGAGAGAGAGAGACATGTTGGGGTCTCTCACACACACACAGGCTGAGATCTCTCCCTCTCTCACATGCACACAGAGGCTGGGGTCTCACACACATGCAAAGAGAGAGAGAGGCTGGGGTCTCTCTCTCTCTCACACACAGAGACAGACACACACACAGGCTTTTTCTTAGTTTGCTCATGCCGGACAGCTGTACCGGCTGGTTGACCCGAGATCACTTGCTAGGGTCAGATTCCTCCATCAACTCAACCCCGCTTTTCTGCTTAGATGATTTTATTCTCCTCCACCACCCCACCACCCCCACCCCACCCCGGGTTCAAAGTGCAATTTATCTTTCCTAGTTCCACCACATCTAAATTCAAACTTTGGCCTCACTGATGTTCACAATTTCAATGCTCTGGTTTTACCAGCAGTCAACCTTATTGAATTTGGAGGCACAGTCACCCCAGTTGCCTGGATTTGGGTTTTTATCCCAATAGCGGCTAGCTATGTGGCGGGGTGGGTTCATGTTTCATTGCCTGCTTTGAAGCAGGGGTTGCCTCCTTTGGAGTAGTTCTGCAACCTAGAGCAGGATTTCTCAACCTTTTAAAGCCAGGGCCCGGGTCACTCTCCCTCAGACAGCTTAGAGGACTGGGGGGCCATTTTGGGCTTCCTCTACCACATGGCACTTCCTGGGGTGGTGGAGGCGGTGTGGGGGGCTGCGCAGCAGGTTGACCTAGAGTGTTCTTTAGTTTCTCATGCCTCATTGCTCTGGTGAAGTCTCGTACAGTAACTGTAACAGACCTGAATGGCCAGGCAAATGGCCTGACAGAGGAACAGGGTGGAGCTCTGGGCTCCACTGTGTTTGCTTCCTAGAGGCAGCCGGGTGTGGTGGATCACCAGGGAAGGGGGAAGTAAGTATTTGTGACCAAAAAATGATCAATGCAAAATCGACTCGCGCTGTTCATTGCTGAGGCACTTTTTCTTCAAGAACACTTCCATTACTTGGTGTTAAACAATTTTTGTTGTTCAGTTGCTCTGTCGGTTCCGACCCTTTGCGACCCCGTAGACCCATGATGACGAACCTTGGCACTCCAGATGTTATTGGACTTCAATCCTCAGAAGCCCAAGCCCCCATGAATCTACACGAAGGGGTTTACTGCTATTCATCTGGCCCAAGCCGCCCTCGCCACTCCCAGAAGCAGAAGTAAAACACGCCCGTACGGTGAAGGCTCTTCCAGGTTAACCCTTCCTCTGTACGGGCGTGTTTTACTTCCGCTTCCAGGGGCGATGAGGGCAGCGTGGGCCGGATGAATCACAGTAAACCCCTTAGTGTGGATTCACGGGGGCTTGGGCTTCTGGGCATTGAAGTCCAAGAACATCTGGAGTACCAAGATTCACCACCACGGACATAGACTATTGCCCGCCAGGCACCTCTGTCCTCCACCATCCTCCTCAGCCTGCCCAGCTCTGTGCCCATTGTGTCTACAATACCATCTAGCCATCTCATCTTTGGCCATCCCCTTCTTTTGCCCTCCACTTTTCCCAGCATCAAGGTTTTCTCTAGTGAATCCTCTCTTCTCATTTGATGTCCAAAGTTCTTTAGCTTCATCTTTACATTTGACCTTCTAAGGAGCAGTCAGGGTTGATTTCTTCTAAGATCAACAACTCTTAGGAATATTTGATGTGGTAGTCTGTGCAAGCATATGGGAGAGTAAACAAAACAGCAAAAAAAGATAAAAACATTGTGGCACCTTAAAGACTAAATCCTGTATTTAAATGTGAGTTTTCGTGGGCCAAATCTGATGAAGTGGACTTGGTCCACGAAAGCTCACATTTCAGGTGTCACAACATTTTTTTTGGATGTTTTGTTTTGTTTACTCTCTGATATCTTAGGAATATGGCTGTTTAAATAGAAATATTTTGTTGCCGTTAGGACGATGGTTAATTCCCCAAGTTAAAGAGAGATCTTTTCTTTTTGTTTCTGTTGTTCAAAATGTAACATCTCATTTGTTACTGTTAAACTTTACCATAAATTGTCACTGTACCTACACAATTGTCACATAGGGAGCTGTTAACTTTGTGGTGTGGAATCCCAGACCTCGGTTGCTAGACAGAAATTTACTTCTCAGGACTGCACAACTTGGCTTCCTTTCAGATTTAATTCTCTCTTCCTCCCTCAGACTTTAGGCCTCCGGAGCAAAAGCTTCCAGAATCTCATGATAGCTGTCACAGTTAAAGATTTCTATCTAACCACGTGAATGACCACGTGCATTGGGGGAATTACGGGCTTTAGACTTAGCATGCTGTGTTTGGATCTTTAACACCCAGCTTCCACCACAACTTATAGTATCTCCTTTTTGACAGAAAGCTGGGATGTAGACTTAAGTATAATGTGCTGGAAACAAATTGCAAATACAGTAACAAGCTTCATTTCCCCATACCTCAGACCTCTGGAAATAAAGTTCATTGCTCATCTTGCTCAGTGTTGATATGCGTAGCCCCCACCCTGAATCACTTGCTTTGGTTATCTGTAAAGTAAAGGTAAAGGTTTCCCTTGCTCGAAAGCCAGTCGTATCCGACTCTAGGGTGCAGTGCTCATCTCTGTTTCAAAGCTGAAGTTATCTGTACACCGCTTTTTATAAAATAGTCACCCATGAGGACTGGAAAACTGCTCTGTACTTTTTGTTACATAAGCCTTAGTTCAAACAGAATACAAGAACAAACGAAAATTAATTTTTATTGAACTTTTTAAAACTATAAACATACAAAATAAGATGGCATTACAGTTACATTATAAGTAAAACAGAAAAAGACACTTCAAAAAATTTAAAAAAGAAAAAGAAGAAAATTCTTTGATATAAAGAATACTTCTTATATTAATAATTAATATTAATTTCCATGCTTTCTCTCTCTCTCTCTCTCTCTCTCTCTCTCTCTTTTTTTTTTTTGCAAATCTGTTAATGTTTCCGGTTTGTGTAAATAATTGTCTAATCACTCCCTAAGTTCAGGAGTCATAGGGTAGTTAGCTTTCTCTGGGATCTTGACAAACCTTCCCCCCTGAAATTTAAAATAGGCTGGCTTTCACTTCTTTCCCAGTCTGCCCAGAAGCCATTCTCGTGTCTAAGAGTAATTCATAATGACATAAGAATCTTTTGCATTCTTTCATCTGCAAATGTTGCAACATAAATAGCAGTTGAATGTAGCAACACTTAAAGCAGGGGTTCCCAACTTATGGCCTGTGGGCCTAATCCAGTCCATGGACCTCAATACAGCCCACGGTGGCCACCCGGGTACCTCCAGAAGCTCCCACCACCGGAAGTTGCAACACGTCAATTACCGCGGTGGCAATCATGCCATTTTTGTGGCTTCTTGCACAACCTCTGCTACTTCCCAGGGTAGCGGGAGGCTTTTTGGAATTATTTTTTCTCCGTTTTGGGATTTTTTTGCCACTTCTCTGTGGCAGTTGGAGACTTCCAGTGCCGGGCGGAGCTTGTCAACGCCTGGGTTCCCAGCGCGGAACCAGGAAGTTCCCATTTGCCGCAGTTTGGCTACCAAAACACAGTGGAGAAGTGGCGAAAAAAAACCAAAACAGTGAAAATGCTCCGGAAAGCCTCCTGCTGCCCTGGGAAGCGGTGGAGGCTCTGCAAGAAGCCTTAAAAATAATGCAATTGGTATTGCCAACAATGATGACAAAAACGTAAGCATTGGGTGCAGCCATGCCTCTGGCCCGCACAGCTGAGCGTTGTTAGCGGGAACTGGCTCCTGGTGGGGAAATGTTGGAAACCTCTGGCTTAAAATATTTCCAATAGTAAAGAGGACTGGGGGATGCCAGAGTGTAGCAAAACTGTTATCTTCATCTAAAGTTGTTATTCTTAAACTTTGGGTCTCTAGATTTTTGAAATTTAGTTCCCCAAATCCCTGACCATAGGCCTGTGATGGTGAACCTTGGCACTCCAGATGTTCTTGGACTTCAATTCCCAGAAGCCCGAGCACCCTGTGAATCCACTTGGATGGGTTTACTGCGATTCATCTGGCCCACGCTGCCCTAGTCACTCCTGGAAGTGCCCATACAGGCGCGTTTTACTTCTGTTTCTGGGAGCAACGAGAGCAGCGTGGGCCGGATGAATCACAGCAAACCCATTCATGTGGATTCGCAGGGTGCTTGGACTTCTGGGAATTGAAGTCCAAGAACATCTGGAGTGCCAAGGTTCACCATCACAAATCGAATAAATCGAATCGAATCACGGCCATAGGCTAGCCTGCCCATGATTTCTGAGGATTGATTTCCAAAATAATGGCAAACTAAAGGTTGAAAGCCACTGAGTTAAACTTGGGATGGGGGCTCATTAGCACCCATTATCCCCTGTTAATCAGTGGGCCTAATGGAAGTTGTAGTCAACCCATATTTGGAGAGCCACGATTATTCCCTATGCTACATTCTGTAAACATGACATGGTGCCCTTAGATTAGGCATGGGAAACATTTGGCCCTTCAGATACTTTCGTCGCTAAATCCCATTGACCTTTATAGTTGATCATGCTGGGTGGAGCTGACAAAAGTTGGAGAACCAAAAGGTTGTGTATCCCATCCTATTTAAAGGGTTTCCAGAATGCCTTGTATGGGTATTGTGGAGATCTGACAAGTGACACACTTTTTGGATGACTTGGAGAAATTATTGTCAGAGCTTTACCTGTGTACAAGCAGTATGGTGAATGATCACTTCCTGCTGTTGGCTTCCTGGGACATTGCAGGACACTGTAAATAATGGGAAATGTGTTTTGTAATTTGAGTGCAGTAGTGGTTTATTGAGGGGTTGGTTAAATCCCTTGACTTTGGACTTTTGAGAAATGAGGAACTTGGAGTTGCCAGTTCAAATTCTTGAAATGATATTCTTTTGGGGTTTTTAAAAATTGTTCAGAAATTTTCAAGCAAATATATAATATTGGAGCTTCAGATATAATAATAATTTCATGTCAGAGATTACTCTGGGTCGGAAGGATTTTTGCTGGAGAAAATCCGCTCTGGGGACGCCTAAATGAGGCTCCTTTCATGTCCCCAAGTGCAGTCCTCGGGTATCGAAACCCGGCCTTCCAGTCTCCAGTTCAGTATCTTAACCACTAAGCCACTGAGGGGAGCTGCAGAGCTTCAGGTAATCCTAAATAGTTTTTAAAAAAAAACTTATGAAACACTTTTTTGAGGTTTATGACGTAAAGTCAATGTCAGGAGTTCTCACCCTTTTAAAGCCGGGGGCTGGGTCATGCTCCCTCAGGTAGCTTCAGGGGCCAGATGGCCATTTTGCCCTTCCTCCACCACATGGCACTTCCTGGTGTGGTGGTGCACATGAAATGGTGCCATGGGCCACAGGATGAGAATCCCTGGTCTTTGTCTTAGAATTAAGGGCCCTTATACTGAGGCACTCAGCAGGCCAACGTTTTGAGAAATAATTATACCTCCAGGATATTGTTTTCTAAACCCACTGTATGGTATTTCGTATATTTCCGATCAGTATTGGTCAAGAATCTATTCCATTTATTCTGAGTATTAGTGACTTTAGTATAACTTGTAAAATGCTGCAAAATTCATTGCCTTAAGAATTAGAATCCGTTTATTTGTCAAGGACATAATCAATTTCATATTGATTTTATAAGTCTATCCTTGAACTATCATAGCAAGGCAACTTATTCTTATGCTGATACATAATGTTCAGCCAACAACAAAACAGTACATGCCAAATCACTTTGTAGCTGAAATTTTATAATCCTTAATGGCAAACTTGGCTGAGGAGAGACTTCTCTGGTATCTAAATCAATGCACTCTGAATTTAATAATATACAATGGGCAAAATCCTGGTTTTTTTACCCTACTAGGTAAAGTTGGTTCTGCTGCCTTAATCAGGAGATTATAACTTTTGATTAAGCTTAATAACAGCCAACTTTTCCATTAGCAAGTGAAGTTTAGATAAGTTACTGGCTGAAATGAAAGGAGTCTCATTTTGATGCCCCCTAAAAATCCTTTCAACCCTGAGTAATCTCTGACACAAAATTATTATTATTACTGGCTGAGATCTAGCAGTAAGTTGCAACTAGAGAATGCCCATTCAGTCATTGGGAATCTAGTGACTCAACACCTGCTTAATACCGTTGATTCAATAAGCCTCCTTAAATTGTGACTTACTACTGGATTGTAGCTGGTGTATCCTTAGGCACCCATTGTATAATGTGTTTATGAGCAAAATGTATCAACCTGTAGCGCATGGATTCTCAACCTGCGGCCCATGGGCCGGATCCAGCCCACAGTGCCATTTCATGTCGTACCCCACCGCCTCCACTACACCCGGACATGCTATGTTGTGGAGGAAGGGCAAAATGGCCATCTAGCCCCCAAAGCTGTCTGAGGGAGCTCAACCTGGCCCCCGGCTTTAAGAAATCCTGCATAACGAACGCTTTGCATAGCAAAAAAATTGCATAACAAAGCGTTTGTTATGCAAGGGTGATACCCCGCATAACAAAAAAAATTTGTTCATTTTGCGGGATTTTCGGTAGCCGGGGTATTACCCAGTCAATGGAAACCCCGGATAACAACATTTTTAGTTCGTTATCCGGGGCATCTCCCAAAGGCTTCGCATAATGGGGGGAAACGCATAGCAAAGCAACTTGCACAAAAGAGTTTTTTCATTATGCGGTGTTCTATTTTACTCCGTTTCACTGCATGCTGAAGCCTGCCACCAATCTGAAGGAGATGCTTTCTGATTTCCTCTGCTGGCAGGTTTTTAAGAGTCTGTAGAAACCTTTCCCAGCTGGGCATCACTCACCTTTGGTGACCTAACTCATAGAACCTGGCAGTAAGCTTCTGGTGCATTAAATAACATTTTTGGTATGTTCTCTGGAAGTCTTGCAACAGTCCGGGAATACAGATGGTGCTGGGATGAGATTTGAAAGGAGGGCTGGCTCTTCCCTCTTTCCACATCTATCCATTTTGCTAAAATATGAGACAAGTAAGGGGGATGTGTGCAGCCATCAGCTGTAGCAGTCGGAGCCAGTAGTGAGGGATGGGGTGAATTGCAGTCCAGTAGCATCTGGAAGTGTGCATTTTTGCTATTTGAGTTAAATTGTATACTGTATTCCTAGGTGTGCTCCTAAACAACCGAATGAGTGGATCCTGTGTCTGGAAATAGGTGCATTTTATACATAAGCATTTAAAAATCACAACTGGCCTCGGAAAATTGTGAATTTAAACTTAGACCTGTGGTTCTCTAGAGCCATTTTGTTATCAACAAAATGGATGTGGGGCGGGGAAGGGGAGACTAAGGATCCAGCCCCCTACCTCTTTTCTAACTCTCATGTATGACTTGCTTGTTAAATGTAGCTGCAGTGGTTCAGGGGTTAAAAAGCTTCCCTTCTTAGCTGGAAGGCCAGCAAGTCAGCAGTCCGAGACCTGGGCACTGCATGACGGACTGAGCACTAGTCTCTGTCCCAGCTCTTGGGGACATGAAAGGAGCCTCATTTGGGCGCTCCCTGAGCGGAGTTTCTTCCGCAAAAATCCTTTCAACCCAGAAAAATTTCCGACACGAAATTATTATTAATGTAGCCTGTGTTGTGTCCATCAGCAGGATTTGCTGCTAAATGTATGCGTCTTCAAAATTGTAGGGAAGGTGTCCTATTTGCTTCTGAAAGCAGGCCAATTGCACATAATTATTCTGAAATCAGTGTGGTTTGTAACGGATGTACAGAACCTGCTGATCTGTGCTAAATAGTACTTAACTGGGAGGTGTAATCTACCAAAATGTACTATACAGTGTGAATTTGTTGCACCGATAAAAGTTCTGGTGCACATGCAGAAAGGAGAGGGTGGGTGATTTGCAGATCTAACTGTGGCAAAATCCTGCCTCCTGGTTTACTTAGGGCTCTTTCAGATGGAGTTAGTTGATTCTGCCTTTCTTCCTGTCATTTGGTGCTGAAAGTACAGTATTACAGAATTGATTGAGATAATACTGTACAGTGCTTTCCTGGAGCACTGCTTTACTTCTTTCAGTCCCATGGCAAGATCAGTAAGGTTTCTACATTAAATGTTAATAAAAAATTGAAAGTGTCTGGCCAGGAAGTTCAAACCTTCTGACTCAAAAGTTTCCCACTGCGGTCATCCACTGCAAAGGAAAAGCTCCATAGTGCTAAACAGGGCCAGCATCAGAAATTTCCGGGCCCGGTGCACGCGTGCGTGCCCCCATTTTGGCCACACACCCATGGTTTCCTGCGCATGCATCATTTGTTTGCGCAGATCAGTGGTTTTCCGGTGGCGCCGGGCCCCCATCATTTCTGGGCCCAGGACGGGAGTCCTGATGGTCCCCCCCGATGGCGGCCCTGGTGCTAAACTCCAACCCCAGAACAAAACAATAAAACATGTTTGCAGAAGATGATAAAGGACCTGGCACTCATTTTTTAAAAGGTGATACAGAGCAAGAGAAGAGGAATGTTGTCTGGATATTGATTCCAATTCCGTCACAGTTAGTGCTTGATGGGAAACTTAAAGTACAATTACTTGTCTGGCGTAGCCTTTAGAGGCCAAACAATGACATGGCACTGGAGGGGCTTATTTACATACTGTAGTGTATATTTGAGTGGTTTCTCATACTTAACTACTGGCACACTTGTCCAGTAGAGCAATTTTATGCAGTGATGGATCAGTGTACAATTGTATCAAGGGTAAGTATAGCCTCTCAGATAAACACGTCTATAACCTGACTATCTATGTCCTTTGTCTAACTCTGTTTCACAATCCCAACCTTTTGCCTTGTCCTACTGTTTTTCATAGAAGATGTAACAGTTTATATCAGGGGTCGCCAACCTATGGCCCACGGCACACTTTCATCCGGCCTATCGCCTCCACACCCAGACATGGAAGCAGACGTGTTTACATCAGCTGTCAAACGTGCATGTGCAAACGCGTCCACGGCTGTCATAAACACAAGTGGGTGCATTTAAGGCTGTCGTAAATGCGCCCGCTTCTGCTTCCGGGTGTGTGGTCATGCCCGCTCAGCTGTTCGGGGTGTGTAGTCATGCCCATGGTGTGAAAAGGTTGGGAACTCCTGGTTTATATAATGTAGAATGATGCAATATCTGATTATATAATATAATTTGTAACCTATGTACAGTATTATATAGTTTTTATATTTATATATAATGTGTATTATACAATAAACAGTATAATTTAATATAATTTACTTATGCAAACCGTAGTTATCACAGTTACCTTCTGAAATAGCTTAGCACTGGGGTGGGATATACAGTAAGTGAAAATAACAAGGCAGAGAAGGTGGGACCCAATCTTGCAGAATTTGTAGCCAAGTGGGTCTTTGTTTCTTGATACAGCATATGCCATGAAGGCTGCTTCCACAAGCAAGAGGTTGTCTTCCCTGTCCATAATGTTTAAAAATGCTTTTGAGAAAATTACCTTCTCATTGAGAACTCTACCATGGGAATGAGCACAAGCTGGATACTTGAGATGACCCTCCTTGTTAATGATGTCCAGCCAGGACAGGCCTTTCCTGGCCAGAGTTGGCTCTATCAACAGGCCAAATGGATCATGTTTCTCTTGGGGTTGGCAGATCTATCCGATAGTGTTCATAGATGCTTTGTATGCTAGTGTCTTGTAATACCTGATCTACAAACCCATATACAGTTTGGAGACTTGCTACCTGGCAGAGCAACTTTCCCAAAGAAATACCTCCTGTGCGCTGAGATCATCACAGGCCAGGTAACTGAGGGTGGCCATCCCCAAAAGATTGTGGGATGTTTAAAGTGGTGGCTTAGTGGTTAAGGTGCTGGACTTGATGACTGGAAGGTCAGCAATTCGAGACCCAATTGCTGCAAGTACATAAATAAATGCCACTTCGGTGGGAAGGTAAACAGCATTCCATGTACTCCGGTGTCTAGAGTTGGATGCAACTGGCTTTTGAACAAGGGCAATATATTTTTCCCCAAAGGATTGTTGCCAGGAGGGAGATGGGAGAATCACTACATGGTTGAAAGTGGCCACCTTTTGTTTATTCGTCACATTATACATTTTTTGAAGGGCAATGAACTTTTTGAAGTATAATGTTGTTGTTTTTCTTCTTTATGGAAGACTTCCTGCCCCCAAGATTGGGTACTTCCATGTCCATTAGGAGGTATTTGTTGGACTTGTAAAGTGTGCAGTCTTCTTAGGTGTACTTGCCTTGAATACAAGCAGGCAAAATACTATCACTCCAGATAGTACTGGAGTGCAATTTCCAAATTTCCTCACTATTGTCTGTGCTAGCTAGAGCTAATGTGACTGGCAGTCCATCAACATCTGGAGGATCCAAGTCTGCCCATCCTTGCATAAGGGGCACATTTCACTTCCACTTATTTAGTGCTGCTGCTGTGGTGATATTTTATGGCTGGTTTGAACTAGCTCAACCAAAGCTCCTTCTGTCCCTTATTTGGTGGGTATGAATTCTATATGCCAGCCTGGACTCTCAGCAGATGTATTGCGTTCTTCCAGCCACAAACGTAATTCTTCCAGGAAGACAGGTTCTCTCTGACTTGTCTTGAATGCCAAGAAGAAGCTTGGATATTGTCCATGAAGTAACGGGAATGGATATTGACATCCTATACGTGCAAAGAAGCTTGTGAAAAGCTGGGTGTGTGCACTTAGATATCCCTTGAGAAAGGAATCCTAGATTTGAGCCAAGCCTTGAGAGATGCAACCCCGCATAAAAGCAGGTGTGTTGGTATGGTGGTGCTGTCTCAGTTAATGAGCTGCCTTAGGCTTTTCAGAACTGTTTGGCCAGTGAGAATTTACAGTTCCTGTTTTTTTGCAATTGCCTCCTCTGTAGCCTGCCAAAGACAGGTACGGCGGGTCTGGAAGGCATTTCTAGGGATAGGTGAACATTTTTTGTCCAGTTTGTATTTGTGTGTTTTCATGGGTGTGCTAGAATTTGTGCATGTTTCCTTCATGCGCATGATAAAGAATTTGAGAGTAAAAGATTTTGAGAGTAGGAGAGAATAAAGCGAACAGATTCATTCAGCCTTAGAATGCTGCAAACTCTTTCTTCTTTGAGAAATGAGGGAAGGCCCTAGGTGAAACTCGGAAAATTAGAATATCGTGCAAATGTTCATTCAGTCCAGTAATGCAACTTAAAAGGTGAAACAAATATATGAGATAGACTCATTACATGCAAAGCGAGATAGTCCAATCCTTACTTTGTTTTAAAATTGATGCTTATGGCTTACAGTTTATGAAAAACCCCAACCCCCCAATCTCATGTACCCCATAATCATCACATAATCTCATGTATGCTGTACACCATGATCATCACAATTATAATCTCATGTATGCTGTACACCATGATCATCACAATTATAATGAATTAAGGCATGACATATTTCGCTTTGCATGTAGTGAGTCTATCTCATATATTTGTTTCACCTTTTAAGTGAGATGAATGAACATTTGCATGATATTCTAATTTTCCAAGTTTATATTTATGTTTATTTGATTTATGTGCCACCCTACTCAGCAAACGCCGACTCAGGGCGGCTCACAACCCATCAAAACAAAGATACAATATAGCAAAAACAAAATACAAGATATAATGACAAATACAATACAGTGTATAGCAAAGAACAAAATACAAGATACAACAGCAAACACAATTCACCTGTATAGCAGTGATGACCAACCTTGACACTCCAGTTGTTCTTGAACTTCAATTCCCAGAAGCTGTGATCAGCAGGAGTGCTGACTTAGGCTTATGGTAATTGAAGTCCAAGAACACCTTGAGTGCCAAGGTTCGCCATCATGGCCCTATAGATTTCCCCTGACTGACCTTGTAAATTAAGCTGAGGTACCTTGTAGGACCATCAACTTCTGTGCTAGAATCTCTTCTACATATTAGAGGAGAGGATAGGCAGAGGATAGACCCCCAACTCTTGTGTTTTAAAGATTTGACCATCGCAGCCTCTACCTTTTTGCCAGAACCTTGAGAACCAAATGTGTTTTTTGGAAGGAAGCTCCCAGAAACCCCAACTGACATGAGGAAGAATTACTGTATAGTCCTGGAAACATTTGGGGATCCAGGATAGGAAGCTGTTAAATGGTTCTACTTATCTGCCGCTTATTTATAGCAGTTTGATACCACCTTAATTGCTATCAGCTCCATCTTACAGAATCATGGGGTTGGTATAGTATTGTGCAAAAGTCTTCGGCTAACAACAGCTGGTTTGAGAGAAAATTAATGAGTAATTGGGGTGTTTGAATAGCGTCATTTCTGCTTAACGACGCATCGTCACTTACCATGTAACTCCGCACAACGACGAAAAACCGTCGTGCAGATTAACGATGTTTTTTAACGTCGTTGTGCGGATAATGACAGTTTTTTGCCACTAGATGGCGCAGCCATTGAAAACCGCACAACGTTTCCCCTATAGCGATGCTACTCGTCTACTGTACCTTAGTAAATTAGAAATCTCATAGGGCTGGTCACTTTAATCACTAGTTAAAGTGACATCAAACTATTGTAACTCTGTAATTTTTATTTATTTTTATTTATTTATAATCGCATTTGTATATGCCGCCCACTCAGGCAGAACCCGACTCAGGGTGGCATTACAACAATTCTAAAAACACATAAAAGACACTATAAAAAACCCACATCCCACCCCATTTAAAAACCCATATCCCACCCACCCATCCCACCTACTATACAAAGAAGAAGAGAGAGTTCTTAATCCTTACAATAACCAGCAGGCAGGGACCGTGTTCCCATTCGGGCCCCACACCTGCCCTGCCAGCCAGGTCTTCACTCCTTTCCTGAAGGGCAGCAATTCACTTTGAAGTCTTAGATCTATTGGCAGGAGGTTCCAGAGAGCTGGTGCGGACACGGAGAAGGCCCTCCTTCGGGTGCTAGACAGATGTGCACCCCTAGTTGATGGCACTATTAGAGAGCCCCTCCGGTCCGCTCTGGTTGGACGGGCAGACACTCTTGGGACGATGCGGTCTCTAAGGTAATACTGACACACAGCCTGAATTCAGTCTCTTTCATTCTATTCTCACCTTTATTGCTCTTGAGGCCTTCAAGATACAGCCATGCTTTCTTTTGCTGCATTCCAGAGATTTCCTCCAATTTGCCCTAGTGGAGGGAGCCCTGTTCTGACTTGGTACACTGAGAAAACAGCTTTTAGGTGTGGCTTTGTTAGCCACTAATGAAGTAGTAAACTGAACACAGCCAGCCAGCATGTTTCTTAGTAAGAACCTAGTTTAGATGCCAAAGGTTTGCCTGAATGAAAGAGTTTATGATCTGGGTGTAGAAGGAAAGTACAGAAGGGCCACCCTAGTTCCACCTGGCAGGGAGATGTGTCATACGTTACTGAGGTCAGGGATCAATTGGCTGCTCCTCAAAGTGGCCTTCTAGATGTTCACTGCATGATCATCAATGATACTTTGCTTGCATTTCCCATTGATTTTGATGGGCTTGAACTCCTGAATGAGTGGGCATCAGAATGTAGTATAGGGGTGCCGAAACTTTTCAGGCTATGGACCGGTCACATGGTTTGGGGGGCAGTCACTATGGCCCACAGGCCGGATCCAGCCCCTGACGCCAATTCATCTGGCCCACAAAGCCCTCGTTGCTCTCGGAAGCGGAAATAAAACACATCCATACGGGTGTGTTTTACTTCCGCTTCCAGGAGCAACGAGGGCTTTGCAGGCTGGATGAATTCGCATCGGGGGCAGATCCAGCCCATGAGCTGTAGTTTGGGCACCCTTGCTATAGTATTTCACCAGCTCTTGGTTCCCATAGTTTCAGCATAAGAAAGCTTCCCAGTTCTAAGAAGAACAACCAGCACCTCATATTACTGGTTGGTTTTGTGTTGCTATCAGCTGCGTTAAGGTCAGCTGTCAAATAGTTTGCTTGTAAGAATTGCCTTCAGACTGAGATATTTTGTTCAGTGTAACAGGGAAGCGTCCCTTGGTTGTGAGCGGGGAAGGGAAGCAAGACTCCGGCGTGGCTGGTCTTCTTATGCGCCACGCTGCCCGCCTCACAGCTGAAGCCAGTCTCGCTTCTCTTCCCCACTCTCGCAGGGAAGCGACCCTTGGTTGAGAGCGGGCAGGTGGGAGCGAGACTTGCCGGCGGGAGCAAGAGAAGCGACCAGTGCCCAAAGAGGAGGAGACTCGTCGGGTCTCCCGCAGCCACCCCGGAAGCGCCATTCCTCCTCCTCGCCCCATTCCTCCTGTCCTCGGGCGAGGGTGCTCGGGGCCGCTTGGATATTTTGGGGGATTCCCCCACGGTCGCTTCTCTGGCCGCCTCACAGCTGGGGCCAGCCTTTAGCCCCTGCCTCCCCGCTCTCACCAGGGGAATGACGTTATACAAAGCATCAGTGGCAATAATTTGGACGTTGTATGAGGCATCGCGGATAGGATTTTGCATGCCTCATACAAAGTCGGAGTTCATACAATGTCCTAACTTGTGGAACCAAGTTTGGACGTTGTATGAGGTATTAGTGTACTGTATTTTGAAGTTTCCCCCCTTGTTTGCTTCTCTGAAATATTCTTCGCTTTCTCTTCCACAGGAGGAATTCCAGACAGAATTGATATCTGCTGGTGGAAAACTCATAGTCGTCGATTTCTCTGCCACATGGTGTGGGCCATGCAAAATGATCAAACCTTTTTTCCATGTAAGTAAGCCGGTGTAATAATCAGGGCTCTTCTTTTTGTTCCATATCCAATTCCGAATATGGGTGATCATCATTGTGATCAGCCATGAATATTGTCTTGAGACTATATGGCCTTCCATCCTTCTGCAGTACAGCATGACACTGTGCTCCCCAGCGTGACACCCTCCAGTTTTGCGAGTCACTGTCTGGTCCTGAGCCCTTTTGGCATTCATAGTCTTCATAAGCCCCAGGCCAGTATGAATGAAGCTGCTGCTGTCCATCAAGATGGATTCAAGTGGGATTTAATCCGCTTGGAGACAACCACCCTTTCCTGTGGAAACCACCACCCAAGACCATTAGTCCTTAGGGTTGTCAGGTTAGTTAATGGCTGCCTGACAATCGGCGTTGAGTCACTGGCAGATTGGTCTACTCCAGTAGTTCCCAATGTGGAGCCTACACCCCACAGGGGGTCTTCAATTCCCAGAAGCCTAAGCCAGTACATTGGCTGATCAGTGCTTTGGGGAATCAACTTAGGCTTCTGGAAATTGAAGTCCAAAAACCAAAGGTTGGGAAACACTGGTCTACTTTATTACCGTAGCAGGATAACCTGTCCAGACTAGTTGGGGTTCTCCATTTTATATAACTAGGGCTGGGCTGATCAGCCCATTTATTACGAACTGTGTGTTCTGTTTTGAGATGACAAGGGTCCCACCCACTTTTCTCAGTCCTTGAAACCTGACGTCAGCCTGCTGGATAGCTCAAGCAGTTGGGTTACGTGGTTGCAGTGCCAGAGGTTGAGAGCTTATTCCTCACTCTGCATCTCTGTATTAGCCGTGGGCAAAGCTGCACAGTCCCAGTGCATTTCCCGAAGCAAACACTGAACTGCCTTTTCCCATTAACTCTACTTTTCCTTCTGTTAACTCTCTTGGACAAACAGCTTCTCCTTGAAAAAGCTGATAAGAAAGGGGTGCGAATTGAGGGACACTCAGGAAATTTCTGACGGCATTTTTTTTAATGCCCTGTGAAGTTGATTCTGGTTTATGGAAACCCTAAGAGTGTTTTTCAAGCTATGTGAGATATTTACGGAGTGGTTTTACCATTGACACATTCCCCACATGAGTTTCCATGGCTAAGGGAGAATTTGAACCCAGCACTCCCCAGTCCTAGTTGGGGACTAGCCACTACACCACATTGGCTTTCTTGCTAGGGGCAGAGAACTTGATTGATTGATTGGGGTATTTATATCCCGCCCTTCTGGCGCAGTCACCACCTAACAACATAAAAGGAGAAAGCTCTTTAAAACCAAAAGAAAGCAATCTCCATACAACACAATGCATAATACAAAAGATAAAAGATACAATAAAATACCTACACAATCTTAAAAAACCGAGAACCCTCGAGTACCTCCCTAACCCCTTAAGAGAAGAATAGTAAAAGTTAAAAAGATAAAAGTCATAAAAAGAGCATAAAAACCAGACCAAGTACAAAATTCTGACCATCACAGTGATAAACTAAGGCAGCTAAACCTAACCCAGCATTCGTTCATTTTCATGTCGGAGATTAATCTGGGTTGAAAGGATTTTTTGCAGGAGACGCCCAGATGAGGCTCCTTTCCATCGTGCAGCTCTCGGGGAGTTGAACCCATGTTTCCAGTCTCCAAGCCCTAGTGCAGGGGTGCCCAAACTATGGCCCGTGGCCAGATGCGGCCCCCCAACACCAATTCATCCGACTCGTGAAGCTCTTGTTGCTCCTGGAAGCGGAAGTAAAACATGACTGTATGGGCTGGATCTAGCATTGGGGCCAGATCTGGCCCCCAGACCATAGTGACCAGCTCCCTGAACCGTGTGACCAGCCCATGGCACACAAAGTTTGGGCACCCCTGCTCTATTGCCTTACCCACTAAGGCACCGGGGAAGCTGCTCCATGTCAGGTGAAGACCTATGGCTGTTACTGAAGACACCATTCCAAAATATCTATGTCTGGTTTAAGCAAGTGCTGAATCACCATTGGTGTGCCCAATTTGCCTTTTACAACCCATTTTTGCTGTGTCATGACTCAGCCTCTGGCATGAAGTAAGTGGAAAGTATTTTTCACTCTCATACAAAAGGCAGGATATCTTATCATTTTGCATATGAATAAACATGAAATATTTTATTGCTCCCTGCTGACATATTCCCATTTATGGAACAAGCTCCTTGCCATCAGGCTGTTAGAGATGGGAGAAGCTTCCACTATTTTTGCTCCAAGGGATCTTCCCGAGGTGGAAGAAATCAGGTTAGCCAGCAGGGGAGGTCAGTGGCCTGGCCAGATGTTGACCTTGTTAGGGAAGCACAAAATTTAATGGTTTCATAGCTGTTGCCTCTTCCCACCCACAGCTTGGGTGATGCTGTGCAGAAGTTAATAGTGCCCATAGGTCCTCCTCACAGTGGCTGGTCATCTGTAAGATGCCCAGTTGCAACCCAAGTCGTAGACAGAGAACCATAGGGAGTGAGACCAGGCCTTTTGATCACCAATAATTTACTCTGAGCTGGTGTCAGGAATGCAAGCTATTTGGTCGGTCTTCCCCACTCAAGTATCACCCTGCTTAAGTTGTAAAAACCTCTAAGTTGCATACCATTGCACACAATTCAGTCATAAATTATTTATTATTATTTATTTAGATTTATATTCCGCCCTCTTGCTCCGGGGCAACTCAGGGCAGCGTACAACATATGAAAACATTACAGTATAAAACCCATAAAAAACTACAATAAAAACTCTTTATAAAACCACCCCATGTCTGAAAAGACCCACCCCTTCCCACAATCATTGAAAGGACATGTGACATCAACTGAGTCAACGTGCAGGAGTCAATACCCCGTCAGCCCCCCAAACTTGCCCTGCCAGCCAGGTTTTTAACCCCTTCCGAAAGGGCAGCAATTCTGACTGAAGCCTTACACCCCATCACTACCCGAGCTGCTGCATTCTGGACCAGCTGCAACCTCTGAATGGTCGTCAAGGGCAGCCCCATTTAGAGCGCATTACAATAATCAAGTCTGGAGGTAACCAGCGCATGTGTGATCATGAGCAAGGAATCCCTATACAGGAGCGGGCGCACATGGCGAATTACCCGAAGTTGTGCAAAGACCCTCCTGGCCACGGACACCACCTGTTCTTCTAGCAGCAGTCGCGCATCCAGGAGGACCCCCAAGTTGCGCACTGGGTCTTTCTAAGGCAAAGAAGCCCCATCCAATACCAAGGATGGCAACTCCCGAGATAGTGAGGGACCCCGAACCCACAGCCACTCAGTCTTGCTAGGATTCAGCTGTAACCTGTTAGCCCCCATCCAAACCCCCACAGCCTCCAGATATCCGGACAGGACTTTGACAGCATCACTTGGGATGATCTCACCCAGCGGTTTGAGGTAGATATTGAATAGGAGAGGAGAAAGCACCGAGTCCTGAGGCACCCCATATCGGAGAAGCCTAGGGCTGAACCTCTCACTCTCCAACCACACCGACTGGGTCCGGTGTCTTCCATCACAGAAGCGGCCACCCTAGTGTGAAGCACTCAAAGCACCTTCATCTAACTTTGGCCAAGAAAGTGCCCCAAGTGAACGGAAGGAGTAGCTTGATGCCATGTTCTTGGATGGTCAATGCCAGTGATGGCGAACCTTTTTGAGACCGAGTGCCCAAACTGCAACCCAAAACTCATTTGTTTATCACAAAGTGCCAACACAACAACAGGGGAGGAAGGAAATGCTCCCGTTGAGCTGCTGAGCAGGAGGGTGGGGCGAACTCTATGCTGCGGGGAGGGAGGAAGCACTCCCATTGGGCTGCTGGGCAGAGGGGCAGGGTGAACTCTGTGCTGGGGGAGGGAAGAAGCACTCCCATTGGGCTGCTGGGCAGAGGGGCGGGGCAAACTGTGCTGGGATGACTGCATGGGTGCCCACAGAGAGGCCTCCAAGTGCCACCTCTGGCACGGGTGCCATAGGTTCGCCACCACTGATCAAGACCATCCTGACTTGTACTGTCCTCCCCAGCAGATGAATGCACCAGTTGTAGCACTGAATATGTTTTTGAGCTTTGGAGGTCTAATTTGTATGAATCCCAAGGAATGCTGTTACTGACATAGCAAGGAAGTTACATTAACATAGTTCATCCCTTTCTTAACAGAATCTTGTCGAAAAGTACCCAGATGTATTATTCCTTGAAATTGATGTGGATGATGCTCAGGTAAGTTCTAGACCATGGTCCTCAAACTTGGCCAAAAGCAATGCATGGTGGGTTGTCAAACAAAGTGCAGTTATTCAAAGTGTTTTGGATTATCCAAGGATATAGCAGTATCAATAGCAATCACCCTTATATACTGCTCCATAGCACTTAGTGCACTCTCTGAGCAGTTCCCAAGGTAATTAACGTTTTGCCCCAACATGCTGGGAACTTGCTTTATTGACCTTGGAAGGATGGAAGGCTGAGTCAACCTTGTATCCCGTCAGGATCGAACTCACAATGTTTTGGCTGCAGTGCTGCAGCTTAACCACTGTACCACCAGAGCTCAGGATGTGTTATTTGGAGACCACATGACTTATTTCAGAGGTCCATGTTTTATAACGCTGAGCAGTGGGCAGCCTTCCTCACAATGTGGTCTTGACAAACGTTGACAAATGCCCAGGTTTTGCCAGAACATGGTTGTCTCAGGCTGCAGTAATTCTTCCTTGGGGAGATACGAATTAGGAGTCTGTCTTCCATGGTTACAAATGAGTATGGAATGAGCAACAAGAGAGGCTTTAAGGTAGAGTCAGGAAAGCTGTTGCTGAGGAAATCTCATTGATGAATGGTAGCCAGAGAAAATATTAAGGAACACTGGCTCAAAGTCTATAACAGGGTTGCCCAAACTTTTCAGGCCGTGGGCCGATCATGTGGGTCCTCCCACCAGAACAGAAAGTCTGTTTTGCAAAAGGCTGAGATAGATTTTAAGCTGCTATTTTCTCTGCTTAAATCAAGGGTGCCCAAACTGTGGCCCATGGGCCAGATCCGGCCCTAACACCAACTCATCTGACCCACGCCTCCCTCATCGCTCCCAGAAACGGAAGCAAAACGTGCCCATAAAGGCACATTTTGCTTCCACTTCCAGGAGTGACAAGGGTGGTGTGGGCCAGATGAATTGGTGTCAGGTACCAGATCTGGCCCACAGGCCATAGTTGGGACACCCCTGGTCTATAACGTAGTGGTCAGCCTTTTTCTATCAAGGACCACAGTCACTCAAGGGTAGTTTTCTATGTAAACCTATGGTGACAAATGGTGGAGGTTGCTTTTTTCCTCCTTTAGCAATCTTTTGATTACACTGCACAACAATTTTGCTACTGGGAATAACATGTGATTTATATGATATCAAGTGTGCTGATTCCAAATCTGAACACAGAATTTGTCTATAACGGACAGATTTTAAGGTGTGCTATAGCTGTTCAAATGGTCGGTAATTGGGTAATGTATTTTTACATGGGAATATTATAACAGTTGCAGCTACCACTATGCCTGCTGTCACCTCAGCTGAATCATGTCCCCTGGTGGCATGTATGTTCCAGCAGCGCCCAAACATGTCTGGACAAGTCAGTGACATCAGAAATAGGCATATAAGGCGAGATGGAAGAAGGGCTTGTCTCTAGTGTGAAACCATCTTCTTGGATAGTACAGCTAGGCCATAGTGAGTCTGTTTTGAGCTAAAGATGAATAGGCACAGCTGTGTTAATAAACCAGACAATCACGTCTATACGCGTAATTAACTTAAGATCCTGATGTCCTAGGCAGAATCGGACTTCAGATTTGGATGCAACGCACTTGATTTAGTATGGAACACATGGATTAGACCAGGTAGCAGGCAATATATTGTAATGCAGTGTTAGAGTTGTCATTTACTGATGCAACTTTTCAGTTCTGTCACAGGCTGAAAGATTGAGGTTTTTATACCTTTTCCCTTATTTTATGCACAGGTAGGGCTAGCTTTTAGGGGAACACTTCTGTTCCTAGAATGTGTTTCCAAGAAGAAAATCTGGAGCAGCACACTCACTTTTTATGGGGGAAGAGGCATATTTATTTACAAGTAACACTTTGCAGGATGTTGACACTCTCAAAGCCTGCATTTTCTTTTGGCTCTCCCACACTTCTAGTAATAATGAATCATAGGGAATTGTTAGTGAAATTATGCTAGAATGTTTACTTGGAATGAAAGTCAAGGTACAAAAACATACAATGACGTGCTCGTGTTTTGAGTGAGGATGAATCATAGTGGTGAGAAATGCTGGGAATTTTGCAGTATGAAAACATCTGGAAGGTTACATTTTGTCCACTTTTGCTGTGGAATAAATGGAATATTAGATATTACTCTATGAACTGAAAGGCAGGTGTGTAGGGCACTCAATAAATTCAGTTACATAGAAACCTTAATTCTCCAGATTTTTGGACTTCAGCTCCTAGAAGTGCTGGCTCATATGGCCAGTTTTTTAAAGATTTTGGAAGGCTAAAGGCATCCCATCCTTACTGTAACTGAAGTATCAATTCCCCCATATAGTTCTTGTTCCTTGTTTAGTTAAGAGGAGTGGAACTATTGTTCCTTGTTTAGTTGAGAGGAGTTGAGCTACTTCTAAAAGGATGCATAGTCTTGTTTACTATGTTGGTGGCTGCAAGAAGGATTTGTCCTTGTCTTGAACTGTACAGTTTGTTTCTTCTGGTGATGGCCAGGCTGAACAATGTCAATGGTGCTTAGTTGAAGTCTTCAAGGATGAAGCCATCCTAGCTTCTCAGGGGCAAACAGCAATGTTGGTCTGATGCAGCCCAGCTCTTCTTAGCTTTTTGCTGCTAAACGTCATGCATCTTACATGTCTTTCCTTCCTTGGGTGGTGAGAAAGCTGCCTAACATCTTCCAGAATCATTAGAGTTAGGAGGGACCTTGGAAGATATCTGTTGTTTTGAATGAAATTTGTGTACTGTACCACACTGATCTGGTTAACATGTTTAATCTCTTCTAGGACGTTGCTTCACACTGTGGCGTGAAATGCATGCCAACATTCCAGTTCTACAAAAATAATGAAAAGGTATGTAGTCCCACCATTCCTAGCAACATGGTTTATGGGAGTTGGAGGCGATGACAGATGTTAAAGTTAGTGTGTCCTAGTTCTCCATAGGCAACTAGCTGAAAAGGGTGGACTCTTAGCGGTATCCATCTTGTCCATCTTGCCAGGTTTTAACATGTTTTCCCCTTTTCAACTTTGGAGCTTATAAACACACTGTTGCCCCCTTTTTTCCTTTTCTCTTAGTGGTGGTGACACCTGTTGAACGTACTTTCAAAAGTTGTGTGTAAATATATATTTACTAACCAGATGAAAGCAACAACCTGCATGTTGCAGGTATGAATGGATAAGCTTTGCACAAACAGCTGCCAGTATCTTAACTATTAACTGCTGTATACAGGTGAAACTTGGAAAATTAGAATATTGTGCAAATGTCCATTCATTTCACTTAAAAGGTAAAACAAATATATGAGATAGACTCACTACATGCAAAGTGAGATATGTCATGCCTTAATCTGTTATAATTGTGATGATCATGGCATACAGCGTACATGAGATTATGTGATGATTATGGGGTACATGAGATTGTGGGGGTTGGGGTTTTCATAAACTGTAAGCCATAAGCATCAATATTATAACAAAGTAAGGCTTTCACTATCTTGCTTTGCGTGTAATGAGTCTTATCTCATATATTTGTTTCACCTTTTAAATTGCATTACTGAACTGAATGAACATTTGCACGATATTCTAATTTTCTGAGTTTCACCTGTAGATGGGCATAAAGGCCACAGTCTGCTGGTTCGGCTCTTGCTACATCTATAGGATTACGTAGCACCAACTTGTGGCTTGGATACTTTCCAATCAGGCATCAGCAAGAGCCTTTTCAGCAGTTTCTCAATTTTTTGTAATTGAACTCTGGGGGGTTTCCAGCTGTTGGAAGCTTACCAGGGGTCAAGGACTGGTATCCTATTGGCACAATTGTGGGCTACAATGAGCTGTTGCAGAAGCACTTCCAGTTTTACGATACGCTACAATAAATCTTTATTGTCATTGTTCTGTACAGAACGAGATTGAAAATTTACTTATCAACTTTACAAAACCTAACAAAATATAACTGTACAAAATTATCGACATACTCCCACCCCACATATACATAAGCCCACATCCACCCCAACGTTCTTCTCACAGTGTTATGCAGCAGAAGATGCAGCCAGTTCACTTGTGTGGCACAGCTGCCTTGTGCAATGCTGTTCTCTCATAAATTTCACTTCCTGTTCCATATTGACAGTAGGATTTCAGTTGTGTAGCTATTTAGGAACATGGTCATGGTCCTGTTTGGTAGATACATGTGTCCACAATAAGCTGCATTCTGCAATATCAGGAAGTTTGCATTCAGTCCCCATACACTGTTAGTCCTAGAAGAACCACTGCTATGGGAAAGGGTGTGTGAGGCGCTCCAGATGTTGATGGACCCATTCTCACTGGACTTGCTCATATAGCCAGTAGAGAAGTAGTTGCAGTCTCACATCTGTAATGTCTCATTTCCCCCTTTGTACTATTAGGAGCTGGTAGGGTTCTTTAGCCTTCTCACTAACTTACAATATAATTGGAGGAGGCAGGGAGTGAGCAGTAAAAACCTACTGAGGCCAAACGCATTGTGCATCTTCTGACTGGTACAGTTACAAGAGGTAGCATGACTGTATAGTAACATGTGACTGAAAGGCTTCAGTTTCATTGCTGTTGACTGAATCCTGAACTGGCCGGCTTTAAACCTGGAATTCTTGCTTTTCAGGTGCATGAGTTCTCTGGCGCAAACAAAGAGAAGCTGGAAGAAACCATTAAGAACCTAAAGTAATCATTGATTTTGGTTCATGAAGTGCGACTGTTAAATTATAGCCTTTTCTATATTACAGACTCAACCCAGTTAGCACATGTATCCAAATATTCTTTTGACCCTTCAAATTGTAAATGAAAAGAATAAAATGTATAAACAGTTTCAAGACTCCTTTTTGTTTATTTCAGCTGGCTTTGCTATCACAGTAGTAGCTACAAATGTGACCTCAAGCATAAGAGAATTGGTTATTAAGTTAACCTGTCTTCTAAATGTTGATTGTAGTACAGTAAAACCCCTACTTACGAAAAACATCTGTTCTGTAGGCTTTTGCTTAAATCGTTTTTTATGTAACTCTAAGCAAAACCATAGGAAAAATGGATTTTTTATGTAAATCAAAGCAAACCCATAGGGAAATGAATTGTTACGTAACTCAAAGCAAACCCATAGGGAAAATAATCTTTATGTAACTCGAAGCAAACCCATAGGAAATCATTTAAATCGGGACATGGTTTTAGCGCAAAATCATTATGTAAGTTGAATTTTATGTAACTCGAGGCATTTGTAAGTCGGGTTTTACTGTATGTAGTCGCTAAATCCTCTTGCTAGCATAGCACAAATAGTTCTTAGCTTGAAGCAATTTACACTACCTGTACATATTATCTGTCATATGCCAAGTTTATTATGCAGCAGATAATATTTATAGATTTTTTTAACTTGAGGCAGTTGGCCTCTGAAAGTTACACCTTTTGCGTAACTACACAAGAACATTTTGGTTAATCCTGGTTCTTTTGTTGCAGTGATCTGTTCATGAACAGATCACTTGCTTTTGTTCAGTGTAAAGGGATGCAAAAGAACTCCTGCTAAAGCGTGTACAGAATGGCTTGGGCTTGTTGAAGTTGTCCATACTGTATTTTTTTGTTCCCAAGACCCTGGTACTCAAGGCAATACAATAGCATGTTTTAATGGAATCTCGCTGAAAGTGCAAACATAAATAGTAACAAGATTTATACTATTGAAAATATTGATTTTTTTTTTTAATGGGCCATAAGTGGTTGCAGTACTAATTTCTCAACATGAGACTCACACACAACACACCTGGTCTTTTTGACTTTCAGCTCCCAGGAGCTTCAGGGAACATGGGACAGTTTTTAAGGATTCTGGAAATTAAGTGAAACAAAAACAGAACTAGTGTGTTAGAAAATAAGCAATTTCTTAGGGATGGACTGAACAAGACCAGAAAGACAAAAATAATAATGATAATTCATGTCAACTTGTATGAATGAATGTTTATTAATTGATTAGTCTTATGACCTTATCAATAACATAGCAGAAGCATTACAATCTGTGCAATACAATGGAGTGCAATGAAATACAATACAAATACAATATGTACAAACCTGAGCTACTTTTAAATTGACAGTGTGGGCCAACCCAAAAAGATTGAGGAGACCTAGCTGATTGGGTCATTCATTTTATGAACTGTTTAGGGCAGTGGCAATTAAAACTTTTGTTCATACTGTCTCCTTGAAAGAGTCTCAGAAGGTCAGAAACCTGTCATTTTATATACCTAGTTTTGCCCCATATGACTGATGCAGGTCTTGTTTAATAATATGCCTTTTCTCATAAGTTGCACAGAGGAACGCATTTACTTCAGCCTGAAAAACTGAATTCTCAAATATAGATGGTAGCTTGACCTCTACTTCTGCACTGTGTCTCAGAATTCTGGTAATAAACTTCTGTAGCTTTGAGACATTAATTTAATTCCAGACACTGGTGAACAGCCTTAACTCTTCTAACTTCTGGAATAGGTGGCATCGATGATTCTTCTTAGGAATGGAAAAACACGTGGGCTTTCCCTTTAATTCAAATTCTTTGAATCTCAAGCTCTTTTTGACCCAAAGGTTAACAAATTTGCAAATGCTGGTGGTTTGTTTGTTGTTGTTTTTTACAAAAGAAAAATATCTCGACTTGTACTTGACAAAGATCGTAACTACAACTGTTCCCAGTATGGAGAGGACCATGAAGTCCATGCCTACCATAAACTGTCAGAAAAGCGATGGCAACCCTTAGCAAACCCTAAGATGGAGAAGCACAACCAAATTTTAAAGTATGTACAGTACTATGCCTTCAAAGTCCTAAGCCTGGGAGCTGACAGTTTTGATCCCAGCCACATCCAAAATTTTAATATCTTGTCTTTTATCCACAAAATGAAGAAATCTGAATGTTGATGAATTCTTACAGAAAACGATAATTCTCACCCACCACTAGTTCCTCTAATTAGAATGTTTGGTTCAAAGTTGGACCACCTTATTCGGTATAATAAGGTGGTATTAATAAGGCTGGGACAGAGATATGGATGCTCAAACCGTCATGCAGTACCCGGGTCTTGCACTTCCAATTTGCCAGCCTTCCAGCTAACAAGGTGAGCTTCTTAACCACTGACCCACTGCAGCCCCTAGACCTTATTCAGTCACAGCTTACCAGAAGAAAAGTGCCTTTCTGCCAGGGGTTGAATAGAGGTTCTATTCTTTCCTACTAAGCTCTGTCCTGTTTTATCTCACATGGTTTCTACTGGGTGGCTGACTGTGCAGGTAGTGAATTTGCTCAAGTTTGATGCTCCAAGCAAAGAATCTTGTGGGACAGGTAAAGGGTGATAAGATCTTTAAAAGCAAGCACTAAGCATTATTTGGACTTGCTTTATCAACCTGTGATCTGGTCTCTCTCCCTATTTCCTGAAACCTCAAATACACAAGCTTCAAAGTTTCTGTGGGTGCCCCAGCAGGGCAGGAGCAAGCTTATGTATCTTACCATGCTCCATCTGAAAAGCTGGAGGAAAATCAGAATGCAGAACAAGGCAAAAAATAATAATCAGCTGCACCCCGATGTTGTGGTACATATATTGAAGTCTTTAAAAACGCAAGAAAGTTGGGTGGGGTTTATGGGGAATTTGCTGTTCAGCAAATTTTAAATTTCTGCTTTATATTCATGTAAAAATTACAGGAAATAAACTTGAAATAGTAGCTGTGTTAGTATGGGCCAGCATGTTAGGCAGGAAATAAAGACAAATAAATAATGACAGAAACATTGTGGCACCTTAAAGACTAAGTGCTATATTTAAGAAATGGACTTGTCCATTAATGCCAACAGTAAAGTATTGCGATTAGTCTTTCTTTTAGTTGTTTTAATTCCTTTTATTTACAGTCAGAAAATGAACTGACTCATGCTGCCCTTGTATAAAGCAACATGTTTAAGGTGTATTATTTAGATAAATGAGGATAGCCATTATGTGATTTTCATTTTTTTAAAAAAACAGAATGCTAAAAGTTTTGAAAACATTAATAATAGGATCAGTCGTATGTCAGCCGTAAGAAATGATAGTTAATTTCAAAGTATTCTAGTATGTGCAAACTAGTAAGAATGGGTATGGGAGGAGAGGCCCAATATTTACCACACGACCATGGAAACGTCAGCAGATGCAGTCAGCACTGGCTCTTCGGCTGTAAACCGAGATGAGCACTGAAACCTAAATTTGGATACAGCTGGCTTTTGAGCATGGGAGTAATGGGAAGCAGTGGTGGGATTCAGCAGGTACACACCAGTTCGCCAGAACCGGTAGCAGAAATTTCAGCTGGCCCCACCCATCCAAGTTTAGAAATAAAGTACAGTAGACCTAATTCAGGTACAATGCAGGGCTTTCCCCCTAGCCACGCCCACAGAGTAGGTAATAAAAAAATTGAATCCCACCACTGACGTCAAGTATAAATCCGGCTCATTTACTGGTCTGCCGATTGCTGCCAGGAACATGCACCAATTAGGACTTGGGTTTAAAGGTATGCTCGAAAGCCAGTCGTATCCAACTCTAGGGTGCAGTGCTCATCTCTGTTTCAAACCCGAAGAGCCAGCATTGTCTGCTGCTGCAGACGTTTCCATGGTCATGTAGCAGGCATGACTAGACACAGGAGCACACGGAACGCTGTTACCTTCCCACTGGAGTGGTCCCTATTTATCTACTTGCAATTTCTTGCTTTCGAACTGCTAGGTTGGCAGGAGCTGAGACAAAGACGGGAGCTCATTCCGTCCTGCAGTAGTCGGGAATTGAACTGTTGACCTTCCGCCTCCCAGTCAGCATCTTAGCTACTTGAGCTACTGCTACTTGGGTTTGGGTAATGACAAAGTGAAGAAAATGGATTCATTTTGGCAGTCCAGGGTTTGATCAGGACATGAAAAGAAGAAAGTAGAAAATGGAAGGATGGGAGTTTTGATCATCCCTGTTCTTAATCCCCCCCGCCCCCAGCTGTTTTTCTCTTTAATGGACATAGGAAGTCCTCCCAGAATCTCAATGTAGTTTCCGTATTTCCCGAGGCACAACTGACATGATTTTTTGAACAGGACAACTTCAGGAAAAATGCAGACAACAAAAGAATCTGTTCCTTTTAGTATTTTATGACCTGGGAAGGGCTTTTGATTCTGTCCCAAGACCTGCTATGTGGGTTGTGCTGAGACGCTTTGGTTGTAGATCTGGTCCAGGCACTTCATGATGGCATGTCTGGGAGGGATTGAAGCAAGGCTGTGTGCTTATTCTAACTCTTTTTGCCTTTTACTTGGCTGCAATGCAGTATGAAACATCTAATAACAACACAGGCACAGAGGTTAAATACCGCTTGGCTAGACTACGCTCCCGAAGGCTAACCAGTGTTAACAGGATAACGGAAATGCAATATGCTGATGATACTGCATTGCCTGCTTTCACATGTGAGGAGCTGCAACAGTCAGTCAACTGTTTCAAGAATGCCAAACCATCTCTGCTGCTACTGATCACTTTGAAGGAGAACGCCGCAGACATGAGGAGACTAAGCGACAAGCATGAAAGCTTCATCAAACTCAACTATGTGGTCACATGTTTAATGCCAAAATCGGTTTATTGAGTCACCAGAGACACATCCATCAACTGTGAAAATAACTTCCAGGAAAAAATGTATACTCAGATACGAGTAGCACGCAACGACAATGACATAGGAAGTGAGTGGGGAGCTGATTTTTTTAAAAAATGAGCTAGGTTGTGATGCAAGAGGGGAGAAATCTACTTTTCATCTGTATAGCTCTTTTATTTCAAATGAGATGTACCATTAATTGTGCAGTTGTTCTTCATGTCTTTTCTTCCATGGCATATATTTGACCCTTGTAGTTCATGTGATACATTTGTTCTCCTTAAGCTTTTTCCAAAATCAAATTGAGTTCACAAGCAACAGAGGCAAACTGGTATATTTATGGCATATCAGAGAATAAACAAAACAAAAACAAATACGCTGTAGCACTTTAAAGACTAACTGTTATATTTCAATGTGAGCTTCCATGGATCAAGACATGAATTCTTGATAAGCACATGGTCTACAATTAGAGAAGGTATTGATTGCATTGCATTTCTTGAAGGAAGGAACCACACGACTCTTAGGCTTTCACTACTGCCTTCCCAGTGTTTTCTCCTTTGAGCATGCGCATAAATGCCACTGGCAGGTTTTCAAATCCTTCAGTGACGTGTTCCGGACACTTAAGTTTTCCCTGTTTTCAAAAAGAAAGAGGAGGTGCTTTTAAAAAGTGTTATTTTTTTTAAAAAAAAATCCCTTAAAATGTAAGAACAAATATCTGGTTTAGCATACTACTTCAACAGGCACAAGAAAATAGTGAGCAAGAGCTTAAAAGGTCTATTCTCAAAGAGTCAAAGATAAACATTGCAACCAATAAGAAGAATATTTTCATAGTAAGCTATCTGTTTGGTGGCTGAAATCCTGTATGCGTTGCTGTGCTGCTGATGGCATCACCTGCTGTGGCGATTTTGGAAGCAAAAATTACCTATTCTCTCCTGCCAAAGGTCTCAGAACTTCCCTTTGCCATCCGGACCTCGAGAATCGCAGAGAAGTCTTTAATATTGCAAAATCACCACTGCCAAGGGTCACTTTACTTTTGATGATGGCGGTTTTAGGAAATTTAAAGATACACACACACCCTTGCAATCTCACAGCCCCCAGTGGCTTTCCCATGACAAAATAAATTCTCTGGAAGCCTCAAGATTTTTTTTTATTTCTAAAAAAAAGTCACAGTTGATTATACCATCAGCCTTATGTAGTGTAACCCACAGGATTTCAACTAGTGTTTTTTTATCTCAGAAAACCTATTCAAGTGTCTTCTTTACATGCTGGCTTCTCATATTACTTTGCAGCTAAAGCTAGGGTTCCCATCCTTATTATGCCGTGGGCCTGATCACGTCCCCCAGACAGCTGAGCATGCCTGACCACGCCCCCCAGAAGAGGATGCATTTATGACAGCTATAAATGCCCCCACTTCCACGTTTATGACAGGCGCGGGCATGTTTATGCGTGCGCGGGCCTGTTTTGCAGCTGACAGAAACACATCCACTTCTACTTCCAGGAGTGGCGAGGGCAGCCTCGGGCCACATGAAATGGTGCCATGAGCCAGGGCCGGCCTGCAGGCCGTAGGTTGGGAACCCCTGAACTAAAGGGTTTGGATTGCTAGTAACTAATGGTAGTTCCCAGCCAGAACTTGGAATTAATTAGTTGTAATCAGTGTCTTACAATTTGACCCTTTCTGCAGTAATGGAGAATTATATTATTGCAATGAGATGAATGATAATCCTATTCCACAGTGTAGCCTTTTTTTAACAGTTGCTTTTATAGTTTTGTGGTGAGCAGCTCAAAACTTTTGTATGTCATGGCAATAGCTTTTAGCATTCTGGTGTTCTCTTAATATAACAAAAAGTAACTTTTGGGGCTTTGGTATTGTAACCTTAATTTTCAATTTATCTTTCTTGAATCTGGTCCCAGTCCAGTTAGTTCCTTACTTGCACACAGCCTTCTTATAAGTACAGCATGCTAACTTCTTCTTCAAGTACTATATCTGTTCCGAATATTGGCTATCATCATGCGATAGTCTTCCTATTCTTAACTCTTCAGAACAGTTCTTCTGAGGATGTTCCACGCTAGTCTCTCAGGTTCTTTAGCCATGAAGTCCATCTACGTCCAGGGCCTCTCTTCCCAGGGATCTTATCTTGCATAACGAGTTGGAGTATTCTATATTTCATGACGTTCCTCATGATATGCCCAAGGTACTGGATCTTTCTTTGATTAATAGTCTTAAACAGTTCTTGTTTTTTATCCATCCAGTACAACACTTCTACATTAGTCCCATGGTTAACCCATGATATCCTTAACAGCCATCTGTAGATCCACATTTCAAAAGCTTTGATTTTCTTTTCAGAAACTCTAGTCAATGTCCAAGCTTTGACTCAATGCTACTGATGAAGGATATTAGCACCATATTTATGGGTGAACATGGTTTAGTCCCCTACCATATGCACTCACTTAGGTTTTAAAGAAATGCTCACTGTGTTGAACAGTTTGGAAGCCATTCTTGTAGGTGCTCATGGAGGATGTGTGAAAGGTAGCTCAGACTACTGGCCAAACCTTAACTTTTGGAAAGGTTCATTCATTCATTCATTCATTTATTCGATTTATACCCCGCCCTACTCGACCAGGGCCGACTCAGGGCGGCTTACAACAGTTAAATCAAATACAGTATACAAAATTACAAATGATACAATGTTACAATACAGCAGTGAAACAATAAAATGTGCAATAACATTTAAGTTCTAACATAACAAAACGGTTACACGATCCCTCAGCTACTAAACATAAGTAGGGTAAAGAGAAAGGGGAGGGGGAAAGGGGAGGGAAAAGGGGAAATACGACACAATACAGTTCATTATGCAATACAAGACAATAACAACATCAAGCATAAACAATTAAATAAAAAATAAACAAATACAGAACATAATAACAGTTTACAATGTTACAAGATATAATCAGGAAAAGAAAATAATAATCCAAAGGGGGGGGGGAGGGTCGGAGCCCAAAGCTCAACGACCTTACACAACTCTTAATGCGAGCCGGGCTCAACAACTACATTGGAGCTCAGCTCAGTAATAAGCAATAATACCATAATACACTCTACAAAATACAGAAACAAGACAAATACCGCAATGTCCTCAGCAGCCAAGCCCACAACCATGGTGGGGCCACGGACAAGAACGTCATCATGCGGCGTCCTTCGGCTCCCTCTGGCCACGGGAGCCCTTTTAACCTCCCCGCCCGGTGGCAGGGGGCGGGGAGGGACGGCTTCGCGCGGCGGCGGCATCTTTGGCTCCCTCGGCCACGGGAGCCCTTTTAACCTCCCCGCCGGTGGCAGGTGGTGGGGAGGGACGGCTTCGCGCGGCGGCGGCGGTTTCTTCGGCTCCCTCGGCCATGGGAGCCCTTTTAACCTCCCCGCCCGGTGGCAGGGGGCGGGGAGGGACGGTTTCACGCGGCGGCTGTGGCTTCTTCGGCTCCCTTGGCCATGGGAGCCCTTTTAACCTCCCCGCCCGGTGGCAGGGGGCGGGGAGGGGAGGGACGGCTTCGTGCGGCGGCTGCGGCGGCTTCGGCTCCCACAGCCATATGCCAAATGGAAATGGATTGAGATAATCTGGTACATGCAAGAACCGCAGGAGCTGAGAATGAGCACCACATACTCTAGTATCTTGCCTAAAAACTGGATATTAGAAGTTCTATCTGGTGTGGTTGAGTTCAGGGAAAATTTGTCAAACAAGCATCAACCCTCAAACTGTAATGAAGCAATTTTCCATCCAAAATATTTTGTATATATGTCAGTGAAAGGTGTAGCTGAAACAACCCAAATGTTATTAACTGAAGAGACTTCTGCCATTCACCTGGCTTCTTGGGCGTGGATGGAGTATAATTATGACAGATAAGAACTCAAGCAGTGGCCATCCAGTGCTTTCAAACCCCAAGCTAACATGGAAATTAAGCCAAACTTAATGATACTTCCTGCACCATGTTTGATACAATCTCACCCTTTCCTTTCGCAGGAGAATACATGCTCAAGAACTGGCTATTTGTAAGTGAGCAACTCTCTCCGCTCTGCCCATCACCCCAATCATCCAGCTTACCTCAGCAACCAGTTTCAACAATGCAGCCAACCCTTCTTCTTTTCTGTTTTCCCAGCGTTGAACTAAGAATCCTTCCATGCACAGTTCTTTAAAGAGGATGGGCCACTGAGCGTAAGGGCCTGCAGGAAGGGGAGGGGGGAATATTTTTCAAAGTCAGTTTTGTATTTAGAGTTCTCCCCCCAGAGATCTTGATCAAGTCTACTAGCCTCTCACAATGCCAGAACACCTCTACTCCAGTGCCAAGCATTTCCCAACCTTTGCTTTCTGGACTCCAGTTCCCAGAAGCCTAAGTCAATTCCCCAAAGCACAGATCAGCCAATGTCCTGACTTAGGCAGGGATTCTCAACCTACGGCCTGTGGGCCTAATCCAGCCCATGGTGCCATTCCATCCAGCCTGCACTCTTGTTCCTGACACTGACACCGCTCTTTCCCCTTCTGCCTTGCTTGGCATTCCCTAACGCCGCTCCATAGCAGGGGGGATGTTGTAAGAAGGCTTACAACAGCCGCCCTGCTACAGATCGGTGTTAGGGACATGCCAAGCCAGGTAGAGGGGGAAAGGGCGGCAGAAGCAGAAGATGCCTAAGGTTGCCCGTTTCCTTCCCAGGTGCTGCTCTGGCCGAATGCAGGTAAGGACAGGCAGGACCCCTCCTTCACCCATGGCAGGCCGGTAAGCAGGGAAGAAGTGTGTTTGTGGGCTGTGTTTGTGGGCTGAACTGGTGGCGTATGGGGTAGTATTGGCAGCAGTGTGGGGGGGACACTGGTCTGGCCCACCAACAGTCTGAGGAGGCGTGATCCGGCCCCCAGTTTTAAAAAAAAATTGAGAACCCCTGGACTTAGACTTCTGAGAATTGAAGTCCACCAGTGTTCCAAGGAACATACTTTGGGAAACGTTGGATCAATCAAGAGGGTTACGGGCCAAAAAATGAAGTGAGGGGTTGCACACTTTGGTACTGGGCTTCGTCACTCTGCTTTGAATGTTCATGCTTTTTCAGTAATACTTTGTATAGTTTACCTGTGCATGCCATTTTCAAATGCCTAAAATAATCCGTCAGGTGGACTGCAACACTTCCACGTTCAAAGTGTCATGTGCTTTGATGCAATTTTCACTTGGCTTAACTTTTTTTTTTTTTTTTACAATAGTGACCACCAGAGCACATTAAATTGCTCTGTAAAGCAAAGGCAAAAAGAGAAAAATGTGTGGTTTGAGTAACTCCATTAATGAAAGATATGTGGAGGAGCAGAGGGAAATCTAGCAGCCAAGCTGTGGCCCATGGCCCTGAAAAACTAGTTTCAAGCCCCTACTCTGTCACACCCCATAGGAACTATAAATAAAAGAGAAAGATGGCACTTTTACAATCCCTAGGGACGGTGATGGCTTAGTGGTTAAGATGCTGAACTTGGTTGTAAGGCTGGCAGGTCAGCAGTTCAAGACCCCAAATGCTGCACGACGGAGTGAGCTCCCGTCGTATGTCCCAGCTCCTGCCAACCTAGAAGTTCAAAAGCAAGAAACTGCACGTAGATAAATAGGTACCACTTCAGTGGAAAGGTAACAGCATTCCGTGCACTCTAGTGTTTAATTATGCCTCCCACATGACCATGGAAATATCTGCAGACACCGACAGCACTGGTCCTTTGGCTATAAATGGAGACGAGCACCGCACCCTATAGTCAGATATAAGAACATAGAACATAAGAACATAAGAACAGCCTTGCTGGAACAGGCCACAGCCCATCCAGTCCAGCATTCTGTCTCACACAGTGGCTCACCATTTCCTTCAGGGTATTCCCAAGCAGATGCCTGCTTAGGATTCCCTGGAAATGATATTGAGAGATATCCTGCCTATCTCTCCAACCCGGAGGTTGTCCTTAAGTATCCATAATTATAGCCATTGATACTCTTGTCCTCCATGAACTTGTCTAATCCTTTCTTAAAGCTGTCAAGACTGACAGCTGTCACCACGTCCTCTGGCAGGGAGTTCCATAGACCAGTAATCCTCTGGGTGAAAAAGTACTTTCTCTTATTTGTTTGAGAACTAGTACCCAAAAGTTTCATGGAGTGTCCCCTAGTTCTAGTGTTATGCGATAGGGAAAACAGTTTTTCCTTATCTACTTTGTCCACACCGTGCATGATTTTATAAACTTCAATCAGGTCACCTCTTAGACGTCGTCATTCAAGAGTGAAGAGGCCCAACCGTTGCAGCCTCAGATGGTAAGGAAGGTGTTCCAGTCCCCTAATCATTCTGGTTGCCCTCCTCTGCACTTTTTCCAGCTCCATAATATCCTTCTGGAGGTATGGCGACCAGAACTGTACACAGTATTCCAGATGGGGCCTCACCATAGATTTATAAAGAGGCAAAATGACACTTGCTGACTTATTTTCTATACCCTTCCTAATGATCCCTAGCATTGAGTTTGCTTTTTTCACTGCTGAGGCACACTGGGTTGACACCTTCATTGAGTTGTCCACCAGGACACCAAGGTCCCTTTCCTGGTTTGTCGCAGAGAGTTCAGACCCCATCAGTTTATAAATGTAATTGGGGTTCTTTGCTCCAACATGCATCACTCTGCACTTACTAATGTTGAAACTCATTTGCCACTGTTTTGCCCACTCCCCCAGTGTCGAGAGATCCCTCTGGAGCTCCTCACAATCTCTCACAGTTTTCACTACCCTGTATAATTTAGTGTCATCAGCAAATTTGGCTACCTTGCTTTTTACTCCTACCTCTAGATCATTTATGAAGAGGTTGAAAAGCAGGGGTCCCAGTACTGAACCTTGGGGGACCCCACTCTTTACTTCCCTCCACTTGGAGAAGTGTCCATTTAGTGCTACCCTCTGTTTCCTGTCCCTTAGCCAGTTGCTGATCCAGGACAAGACCTGTCCCTTTATTCCATGACTGGTAAGTTTATTCAAGAGCCTTTGGTGTGGGACCTTGTCAAAAGCCTTCTGAAAGTCCAGATAAACAATGTCAACTGGATCCCCCTTATCCACATGCTTGTTGACACTCTCAAAAAATTCCAACAGATTAGTGAGGCATGATTTGCCCTTGCAAAAGCCATGTTGGCTCTCCTTTAGCAGCGCCTTCTCTTCTATGTGCCTATTAATTCTATCTTTTAGGATGGTTTCCATCACTTTACCTGGGACACATGTCAAACTGACAGGTCGGTAATTCCCTGGATCACCCCTGGATCCTTTTTTGAAAATTGGTGTTACATTCGCTACCTTCCAGTCATCAGGCACAAAGCCTGATTTGAGGGAAAGATTATATATTTTGGCTAGGAGATCAGCAATTTCATCTTTAAGTTCCCTGAGAACTCGTGGATGGATGCCATCTGGTCCTGGTGATTTGTTAGTGTTTAGTTTAACAAGACATGCAAGGACCTCCTCCCTGGTTATTTCTATCTGGCTTAATTCTTCGGTTTCCCTCCCTACGAAGATAGGCTCTGTTTTGGGCATGTGGCCTCTGTCTTCTTCAGTGAATACTGAAGCAAAGAATTCATTGAGTCTCTCTGCAATCTCTGTTTCCTCTTTAATAACCCCTTGCCTTCCATTGTCATCTAATGGTCCAATGGCCTTCCAAGTTGGGTTCTTACTTCTAATGTACTTAAAGAAGTCTTTGTTATTTCTCTGAGTATTTTTAGCTATACGCTCCTCAAAGTCTTGCTTTGCTTTCCTGATTGTTGCCTTGCATTTGTTCTGCCAGAATTTATGTTTTTGCCTGCTGTCCTCATTCGGACAAGCCTTCCATCTTCTAAATGAGCTTCTCTTGCTCTTGATCACTTCCCAAACAGCTCCTGTAAGCCACATTGGAGTCCTCTTGGACCTGGCAGTGCCCTTTTTCCTTTTGGGTATGCATTCCAATTGAGCCGCTGTTATTGTTTTTGTAAACAGCCTCCATGCCTCTTGGAGTGTTTGGACTCTCTCAATTTTCCCTTTCAGCTTCTTTTTTACTAGTTTCCTCAACTTTGGGAAATTTCCTTTTTGAAAATTTAAGGTCTCTGTGTTAGATTTTATCAGTGACTTGCGGTCTATGATCAAGTTAAACATAATTGAGTTGTGGTCACTGTTCCCTATTGGATCAGTCACATTAACATCTTGCACCAGATCCTGAGTATTACTCAGGATCAAGTCAAGGATTCTTGTACCTCTAGTTGGGTCTTCAACCATCTGTCACAGGGAACAATCATTTAGCATATCTAGGAACTTTATCTCTTTATCATGTGCTGAACAACAGTTCACCCAGTCTATGTGAGGGTAATTGAAGTCCCCCATTATAACCAGGCTTCCCTTCTTGGATGCCTCCTTTACAACATTCTCCAACTGCCAGTCTCCCTCAAGAGTTTGGGTCGGAGGCCGATAGTATATGCCTACTGTTAGACCATCCTTGTGGCCTGGTACTCTTACCCACAGAGCTTCTAATGGTGACTCCAAATCACCTAGATATTCCAATTCATACGATTTTATCACTTCTTTGACATACAAGGCCACACCACCTCCCATTTGCCCCTTCCTATCCTTCCTGTACAGTTTGTAGCCTGGTATAACTGTATCCCATTGGTTATCATCTGTCCACCAGGTTTCAGTGATACCAATAATATCAATATTCTTATCTATTGCTAAGTATTCCAGCTCCCCTATTTTGTTCCGGAGGCTTCTGGCATTTGTATACAAGCATTTATATATGCTTTTCTGACACAGTCTTTTGTGTCCAGTTGCATTGTTAGACTGCCTCTTGCATCCTTCTGCTAGAATGCTAGTGACTAGCTCCTCGCTCTGCTCAGTAAATTTTGCATCCTCTTCACTACTCAAGTACACACTTTTCCGAACCGGATGCTGCCCAGCTCCTGTCGGCTTTCCCCCAGTTATCAGTTTAAAAGCTGCTCTGCAGCCTTTTTGATGTTGAGTGCCAGCAATCTGGTCCCATCATGGTTCAAATGCAACCCATCCCTCCTGAACAGATTTGGCTTGTCCCAAAATGTTCTCCAGTTCCTGACAAATCTGAAACCCTCCTCTCGACACCACCGCCTCATCCACGCATTGAGGCTTCTGAGCTCTGCCTGCCTGGTAGGTCCTGCGCGAGGGACAGGCAGCACTTCTGAAAATGCTACCTTGGAAGTCCGGGACTTCAATCTTCTTCCTAACAACCTGAATTTGTCTTCCAGGACAGACCGCTTGGCCTTCCCAACATCATTGGTACCAACGTGTACCATGACAACTGGCTCGTTCCCAGTTCTCTCTAACAATCTATCTAGATTTCTTGTGATGTCTGCAACTTTTGCACCTGGCAGGCAAGTCACCATACGGTTATCATGTGCATCACAAATCCATTTCTCTGTATTTCTAATTATTGAATCGCCTAGTACAAGGAGCCTCTCTCCTGCAATCTGTTCATCTACATGCACCTCATCAACCATATTAAGGGAGAGAAACTCAGTTTGTTCCTGTTGTTTATCTTCCTGGATCTCATCAAGTGTGATGAAGGAGAGATCATCAGGTGGAACCAGTTGTTCCTCTGTGTGTTCCTCATCAGGTGTGATGAGGGAAAGAGCCTCAAATTTATTCTGTAATTTCAGACTCTCAGAGTGATCCCCTACTCTTCTCCTCCTTTGAGTCACATTCCTCCAAACATCTCCCTCCTGAGTTAGTGAAGGGCCTTCTCCCTCAGAACTGTGCCCTGTCTCTACTTTGTCCAGCATAGTCTGTTCCGCTCTGTCCAAGAACAGCTCAAGCTCCTTAATTTGTTGATGGTTAGATATGCGGGCCTCTAGCTGCTGGACCTTCTCTTCTAGTAGTGCAACCAGCTTGCACTTGCTGCAAGTGTAGTTCTCCATATGCTTTGGCAAGAACACAAACATGGCACAAGTATTGCAGGTAACTACAACTGTTCCCTCAGAATCCATTTTAACAAGTTCAGTATTCCGGGGGTCAAAAATGTACACGTTTACTACCTTTCTACCTAGTAAGACTATATTCTTCCTCTGTTACTAGTTTGTAATCTGCTTAAGAGCACATGCAGAGTCAAAAGGGCTGACCCTGAAAGAGCTTAGAGCTTTTAAAGGCTAGTGTGGCTCCGCCCCTATGAGTCACAGTTCAGGGAAGGGCCTGGTGTGGCTCTGCCCCCCTGCTTCTGGAAGCTTCAAACTGCTTCCTCTGTTTGAACAGAGGTGGCTCTCAGCAGTTTAAATTATCAATTTAAATTAGTGGAGGCCTCTAAAGCAGCTCTACTCCAACTGCAAAACTTACCAGCGCTCACTTCCTTTGGCTCTCCTCAGCAGCAGCTCTGCTTAAGAGCACATGCAGAGTCAAAAGATATGACTGGCTTTCAAGCAAGGATGCCCTTTATCTTTACTTTACTGTCCCTGCTGCAAGAGTTATCTCATCTTCGGACAAAGCTGACCCCTATCCTTTCAAAGACAATGAACCATTCAGAGCCAAAAAAAAAATATTAACTGCATCAATACAAAAAGTGTGCCTATGCATGTGTGTAATTTAACTCTTTCTGGCCAACTGCTTTTGTAAAAAGAAACAAAAAAGACTTCCAATGTGGGCAGGCATTTTCCAGGGAAAGTTGCTTTAGCATCTGTCTACATGCAGGGGCAGAGTGGTCTGATCATGTGCAACTAAATTGCCCAGCTATGTTTTATCCCATCCTCAGCATAAGTGAAAAGCAGCACTACATAAAGGATCTGCTCTCCCGATCATCTGAGGGCTCCCCCATCAGCAGACAGGAGCTTGCTCCTTTGGAAGAGCATAATGCTGTCTGGACGCATTATCCAGGCCAGTGCAGACAAGCCCTTAGATGCCAATAAAAGCTTCCTCTGAAATATTAGCAGCATTATGTGGAAAGGTAGCCTTCCTTGAAGCCCTAAAGCAAGGAGGGAGTGAAATATGAAACTTCCCTTCAAAGATGCTCCGGACGCTACAGGTTTCACTAGGGCTGCTATCGCCAATGGTGGGATTCAATTTATTTTACTACCTACTCTGTAGGTGTGGTATGGTGGGCATGGCCAGGGGGAAAGCCCTGTGTTTCACCCAAATTAGGACAACTTTATTTCAAAACTTGGATGGGCATGGCCAGCTGGAATTTCTGCTACTGGTTCTGGTGAACTAGTGCAAACCTGCTGAATCCCACCACTGGCTAACTCCATTAAAAAAAATGAATATTTATCACTTCCTCATGACTTATGTCCTGACTAGCTGTGTGCACCCCACGGCAACTTAGAAAAGCTGAATAAAGGAACCGGTAGAAAGCCTAAGGAAATAGATCACCCTTCAGTCTATTAGATGCTTCTTCAAGACAGGGGATCATCTTTGGAGTGGCTTAGTGGTTAAGAAGCTGAACTTGGAGACTGGAAGGTTGGGTTTCGATACCCGAGTGCTGCATGACGGATCTTGGTGACATGAAAGGAGCCTCATTCAGGTGTCCCCTGAGCAGAATTTCTCCAGGAAAAATCCTTTCAACCCAGAGTGATTTCTGACACGAAATTTACAGGTTCCTAGAATTCTCCAGGTAGCCCTGGTCATTGACTATGCTGGGTGGGGAATTTTAGGAAGTAGCAGTCTAAAAATGTTAATGTTCCCATGTACTATTCCAAAGGGAGAACCACAGCTCCAGAATTTCTCATTAATGCAGAGATCACAGATGTCATAGAAAAGATGCTAAGGCTGCACAGCAATTCCTAACTGTTCAATTTTCTTCCAGCACTGCTTCATGGATTCAGTGTCATCTATCTTAAAGGTAAAGGTTTCCCTTGCTCGAAAGCCAGTCGTATCCGACTCTAGGGTGCAGTGCTCATCTCCAGTGGTGGGCTCCAATTTTTTTTAATACCTAATCTGTGGGCGTGGTATGGTGGGCGTGGCCAGGGAGAAAGCCCTGCATTGTACCCAAATTAGGACTATTTTATTTCAAAACTTGAACGGGCGGGGCCAGCCAGAATTTCTGCTGCCGGTTCTGGCGAACTGGTGCGAACCTGCTGGTGCCCACCACTGCTCATCTCTGTTTCTAAGGCAAAGAGCCAGCGCTATCTGCTTCTGCAGACATTTCCATGGTCATGTGGCAGGCATGACTAGACACCGGAGTGCACGGAGTGCTGTTTCCTTCCCACCGAAGTGGTCTCTATTTATCTACTTGCAATTTCTTGCTTTCGAACTGCTAGGTTGGCAGGAGCTGGGACAAAGACGGGAGCTCATTCCATCCTGCACTACTCGGGAATCGAACTGCTGACCTTCCGCTTCCCAGTCAGCATCTTAGCTACTTGAGCCACTGCAGCCCCTGTCTTAAAAATGACAAAAAAAATTGACCTTCTCTGCTTTTTAGGCTCGCAACATCTTGTGACGTAGGCCATTCTGAGAACCTGGAATTTGTCGTCTTCTTCAATATCTAGGCCAAACATAAAACTGCCAAAATGAAGGCATCTTTTGGTGAGTTCATTCCACAGTTCTTTTCACCTGACCCAGTGTGAGAAAGATTAGCCGGTAAGAAAGATCACCATTACACCCGATCGTGGTTCAAAAACACCGCAATCTTTGAGGAGGCTCTTTCTGTGCAGGCCTCCCTGGAATTAATTCTATCCAAACATTATAGCAGAAGAGGGTTATCTCCTTCCCACCCTCCCATTTTTCACACAGCTCTCCATAACCTGTATTCTTTTCATGACATCACCTTGTTTTAAAGGAGTAAGCATTAATGCACTTTTTTTTTTTTACTAACCTCACCTTGAAACTTGGGTAAACAAAATTAATAATCTACTGTGAAAGAAAAGCAGCTGAACTAACCACTCCATTCGCCTCAGAGAATCCGGGGAGTGTTAAATAATTCTGAGGAAACCGTTCACAAATGCCTGCATGTGTCACTAAGACAGCCTGAGGGGAAGAAACATATGTGACCTGAACTGCTCTGCTCCATTTCCTCCAGAGAACAGGGGTGGAGATTTGGAAAGAGTTTGCCAGGAGGTGGCAACTATCTTTTGAGTTTCTACTGGCCTCTCGTGGCTTCACTTGTGAAACTAAACCACACACCGGAACTGCTGCCCTTTCCTCCTTACAATGTACAGTAGTTCTATTGTGTTATGTGCTGTCAAGTCAGAACCAATGGACAGCATCCTTAAATAAGGCTTTCAAAGTAAGTGAGATGTTCAAGGAGTGCTTTCATTAGTTCTACACTCCCAGTGAGTTTCCGTGGCTGAGCAGGCATTTGAACCCAAGCCTACCGAGTCCTAGTCCATTATTCTACCTATCACCACCACACAATGTCACATTCAGTGAATTCTCATTCAATAAAAAGGCACCTGGCGCTTCTTGCCTAAAAGTTAGGCATAATAATTTTGTGTCAGAAAATTGTTCTGGGTTGAAAGGATTTTTGCGGAAGAAACGCCGCTCAGAGTCAGGGAACACTCAAATGAGGCTCCTTTCGTGTCCCCAAGAACTGGGACAGACACAGGTGCTCAATCTGTCATACAGTACCTGGATCTCCAACTGCCGATTGGCCAGCCTTCCATTTAACAAGGCAAGCTTCTTAACCACTAAGCCACTACAGCCTCTGAATTTTATGTGCATTAACTATACAGTATGGTCTGGATGACACAAGACTGTGGCAAAGTACAACCAAAAACTGGTTTTTCATGGAAGGGGGGGAGAAAAAAACAGCAAAAGATTATTTCTAGGGTCTCCTCCAGATTTGGGAAACAAAGGTAGATCAGCAATAGATACCTATTGCCATCAGAAACTTTCAACTCTGACGGCCACGCATGCGCAGTAACCCATTTCCTGGCTGAAGGTGTTTCTGCACATGAGCACAGAGGTTTCTGCACATGCATGCCGCTGCCTCTGACAGCCATGCATGTGCAGTAACCCGTTTCCTGCCCGACACCTGGAAACCTACTGTGCATGCGTGCCCAGCTCCTAGATTTCCAAAACCGTGACTTGACGGGTATGATTTGGTGCTAATCTAAAGCAAAAGAAAAGCAGCTAGCAAATAAGATTATTTTCTAATCTAAAGGCTTTCTTCAAGCTTTTTGGAAGATTATTTTCTATCTGCTAAAGATATGCTGATTTCTGAAGACAGTAGGGATAGTATGGACAGAAATACCAGGAACATGCACTTAAGCAGCACTAAGCAAGAAATGTTGCATCTGGGCGGGAACTTTGACGCAGCCTGTCAACACTTGTTAAAATGTTGTTTGAACGCTTTTTCATAGCATGGGGAAAAGAATGATGAAAAAAGTCAATTAACTAAGGCCTCCCTCTTGAGAAAAAGAATGGACATTGTGGGGAAATTAAATTCAGATGGGTGGACAGAACACTCTTTGTTTAAAAAAGGAAAATCCTGGGACAAAATTAGCTGGCACCCACTAGTAAGATCACCCTTTGCTTGAAAGCCAGTCGTATCCAACTCTAGGGTTCAGTGCTCATCTCTGTTTATAGCCAAAAAGCCAGCACTGTCTGCAGACATTTCCATGGACATGCTCTTACCTTCCCACCAACGTGGTCCCTATTTATCTACTTGCAATTTCTTGCTTTTGAACAGCTAGGTTGGCAGGAGCTGGGACAAAGACGGGAGCTCATTCCGTCCTGCAGTACTCATGCATTTGATTGTTTTCTTGCCCACACTGATGACCGCCTTTAATAACAAAGGAGAAACAACCTGCCCCATCCCAGCAACCTCCTGTCTCAGCAATGCGATATCATTGCGTAGCACTGCTCAGTTGGAGGAAGGTTGTTTTGGAGTTTTTAAGTAGATGACAGGAAAGGGGCTGTTTTGCTATAGAGCAGTGTTTCCCAAACTTTGGTTCTTGGACTCCATTTCCCAGAAGCCTAAGTCAATTCCTCAAAGCACTGATCAGCCAATATACTGACTTAGGCTTCTGGGAATTGAAGTCCCCTGTGGGGCGTAGGGCCCACTTTGGGAACCACTGCAGAGCCTTGGTCCCAAATCTCACTCCTCTTCATCATCATCATCATATTTAAACTTATATACCGCTTTGTCAGCGACAAACTCAAAGCGGTTAACAACATATTCATAAAAATATTACAATATAAAAATAACAAAACAAAGCAAAAAGCACTACCATAAATACATTAGCAAAATTTGAAGAAGAAAAAACGCAACAGCATATCAATACAAAATCATATCACTATATCCAAAAATATCATATACAATACATGTTTATACATGTTTAACATTTCAAATAATCCTTAAAAAGAAGCCAAAAACATTGCATAAAATTAAACTCAGACCCACCCACTTCTCTCCAGGCTTCTCATATGGCTTCTCATGTGTGTGCCATATGAGGTGTTTTGCCTTTTGTGATGTTCTGCCACTATTTTTGAAATTATTTTTGTAATTAATTGAATTGTGTATTGTGTATTTTTACCAATTGCCTGTATTATATATCCTTTTGTAATTTTGCGGCTGTTGTGTGCCGCACTTTGTGGTTAAACCGCTTTGAGTTACCTTCAGGCTGAGAAAATGCGATATACAAATAAAACTGGTGGTGGTGGTGATGATGATGATGATATCCTCTTGCTCTCCAAACAGCCCCTCCAATATTCTCAATGGCGGGCAGCCTGGTGGACTGTGGATAGTGGAAGTGCAGTATCAGAATCTTTACTTTTGTCCATTTTCTCTCCTTACAAACACTGGCAGGTAACAGAGAAAGAGAAGGAGAAGGCAAATGCATACCTTTTTGTGGCACTGTGTCGTTGTACAGTGAGATGACGCCACACACAGCAATTCTCCCAAATTTGTTCATTTGATCCAGAACAACACTAGAAAACTCACCTCCCACCTGTGTAGACAAAAACAATGTGAGACAAACTGAAGATACAATAAAACCCAGTCTTACAAATGCCTCGAGTTACATAAAATTTGACTTACATAATACTTTTGTGCTAAAACCATGTCCCGGTTTACACAATTTCCTATGGATTTGCTTTGAATTACATAAAGATTCTTTTTTCTATGAGTTTGCTTTGAGTTATGTAAAAATTCATTTCCCTATGGGTTTGCTTCGATTTACATAAAAATTTCATTTTTCCTATGGATTTGTTTCGAGTTACATAAAAAACGATTTAAGCAAAAGTCTACGGAACGGACTTTTTTCGTAAGTAGGGGTTTTGCTGTAATATCACTATAGGCTGTGCGTATCCAGATACACATGTAGGTTAATTAAACTTGAAACAATAGCAATAGCAATTAGACTTACATACTGCCAAACAGCACTTAATGCACTCTCTGGGCAGTTCACAAGTTAATTAGCATTTTGCCCCCAACATACTGGGTCCTCATTTTACCAACCTCAGTAGGAGGGAAGGCTGAAAGAACCTTGATCTCTGGTCAGGATTGAACTCACAACCTTCTGGCTGCAGTACAGCAGTTTAACCACTGCGCTGCCAGGGCTCCATAATCAAATGGATACACATATGCACACAGCTTGATGGGAAATGACATGGCCTTCCACACACCCCAAATTTAAGTGGAATAGAGGTTTCTGTGTTGTAAATTACAAAATATAAAAATGTACCACACTTGCAACTGTCCTCTAATTGACCAGAATTAGTTTGACCATTACTGGAAGAGCCAGTTAATCACTTGTGTGTTACCTTTCTTCTGCAAAACCAAAAGAACCACCTTCCCCAGTCTGGTTCAGGGAGAAGACTGTCTAATCATGTTTCCAAAATGCAAGATGTCTACTTCCAAAAAGAAAACCTTGATCAATTTATACATCTCTTTATGAATCAATACACTGGCTGAAATGTTACTGTACTTGGTATGCCACCAGATATTCAAAGAGAGTTGCTCTGAGGCAGTCAACACTGGACGCTTGATTGCACAACTGTCTGTGCAATCTGCTACAGATCTTTGTCTGCAAAACCGCTTGCTAGCTATAGCTTCCGCCTTGGTACAAAGCTTGTAATCACTTATGCAATTTCAATTTTTGCAGTTCTAGCTAGGAAACAGGATTTGGGCCAGTAAATTCTATTTTAATTCTTTAATGTTCTTTGGCGGGGGCAGGTAGTTTACTTTGCAGTTATCTACTCTACTAAATCAGCATATCTTTATCAGTTAGAAAATAATCTTCCAAAAAGTTTGAAGGAAGCCCTTAGATTAGAAGAATCTTATTTGCTAGATGCCTCCGTCAGCTGGGGCCACTTGGACTGTGGCCCCAAAAGCAGCGCCGATGACGCCACCGGCACCTGCCTCGCCTGCCAGTCTGGAGGCAGGGGAAAAGACTGACCCAAAAGCAGTGCCGCCACCGCCACACGTCTCGCCTTCGTTGGGTCCCGGGCTCCATCATGGATGTTGAGCCCCAGCTCCATTAAGGACATTGACCCTGGCTCCGTTGTTGATGTTGAGCTTGGGTTTCTCTGTCATGGACAATTGAGCCCCGGCTCTATTGTGGATGTTGAGCCTTGGGCTCTGTCATGGACATTGAGCCCGGCTCCGTCATAGATGGAGAGCCCTGTTGTGTTTTTGTTTTTTGGGTGCTGTATATGATGGTTATGATGCTTTGTAATCTGCACATTTGTAATTTGTATATTTTGTATCTTAATGTGATGTTACTTTGTTAAGTTTCTTGGTGTCGTATATGATATATATGATGCTTTGTAACTTGTATGATGCTTTATAATTTGTATATTTTGTATCTTAATGTGACGTTACTTTGTTAAATTTCTTGGTGTAGTATATGATGTACTATACCCTAATGGCAGAAAGTGAGGAAGACCTAAAGAAGCTCCTGATTAGGTTGAAGGAAGAGAGTGCAAAAGCTGACTTGAGACTCAACATCAAGAAAACCAAGATAATGGCAGCAGGCCCTATCAGACCCTGGGAAATAGATGGGGAAGAAGTAGAAGCAGTGACAGATTTCAATTTCTTAGGATCAAATATCACTGCAGATGGTGATTGCAGCCATGAAATAAAAGGTCGACTGATTCTTGGCAGACAGCTATGAGAAACCTGGGGAACATAGTGAAAAGTAGAGTCATCACCCTACAAACAAAGGTCCGCATAGTCAAAGCAATGGTATTCCCGGTGGTAATGTATGGTTGTGAGAGCTGGACCATAAGGAAACCTGAGCGCAGAAGAATAGATGCCTTTGAAATGTGCTGTTGGAGGAGAGTTTTGAGAGTGCCCTGGACAGCGAGGAGAACAAACAAGTCAATCTTAGAAGAAATCAAACCAGACTGCTCCTTGGAAGGTCAAATAGTAAAGATGAAGCTGAAGTACTTTGGTCATCAAATGAGAAGAGAGGATTCACTTGAAAAAGCATTGATGCTGGGAAAGGTGGAGGGCAGAAGAAGAAGGGGGCGACCAAAGATTAGATGGCTAGATGGTATCGTAGATGTAATGAGCACAGACCTGGGCGGCTTGAGGAGGATGGTGGAGGACAGAGGTGCCTGGAGGACAATGGTCCATGGGGTCACAAAGGGTCGGAATTGACTGTGCAACTGAACAACAACAGTATATGATGTACATGATGCTTTGTAATTTGTGCAATGCTTTGTAATTTGTATATTTTGTATCTTATTGCTTGTGGATTTTATTGTATGTGGTGTTACTTTGTTAAATTGGTTTGTTGTTGAACTGCTTTGAGTCAGCCGCAGGGTTGGAAAAAGTGGTATACAAATTAAACTAATATAATAATAATAATAATAATAATAATAATAATAATAATAATAATAATAATAATAATAATAATAATAATAATAATAATAATAATAATAATAATAATAATAGATTAGCACCAAATTGAAAGTTTCTGAGGTCAGTAGGTATCTATTGCTGATCTACCTTTGTTTCCAAAATCTGGAGGAGACCCTAGAAATGTTCTGCTGTTGTTGCCGTTTTCTAGATTTTTGGTGGGGGGATTGTTTGGTGTGGTTGGTTGGTTGTTCAAATAGAATAGTGCTGAATTGAAAGCTTCTCAGCTGAGAAGCCCTGCCTGCCAAACTCTGCCACCAGTTCAAAAGGGAACAAATAAGCAACAAACCCCCCCTGCCAACTCCAGCTCCTGCCACTCTAGAAGTTCGAAAGCAAGAAATTGCAAGTAGATAAATAGGCACTACTTTGGTGGGGAGGTAAACAGTGTTCCATGTACTCCGGTGTTTAGTCATGCCTGCCACACAACCATGGAGACATCTGCAGATGCAGGCAGCACTGGCTCTTTGGCTATAAACAGAGATGAGCGCTGAACCCTAGAGTCAGATACGACTGGCTTATGAGCAAGGGCAACCTTTACCTTTACTCTTCTATAGGAAATAATTGCTTTCCTTATGCACTGGACAAATGTTACATTTCAAAAGCTTATTAAAATAAATTAAGCTTCTTTTGCTTCTTTTATTTGCTTGATGTCAGTCCATTTCTGGATAAACATCACAAAGCACTTCTTAATGGCCAGCACACACTGTGACACCATTTTTTGTCTTTTTGGCAAATTAATAATGCTCTGCACCACAAGGATATATTCGACATTAGCTTCAGATAGGACATGTTTCACCACCTCCTTTTTCAGGCGCCAGCTGTAATAATCAAAATAATATATCTTCAGTATAGTGTATACCAGTGATGGTTTCTCCGAGGAGGAGAAGCAGTGCGTGCGTCTGCCGTCTCCTAGGAGAGGATGTCTGGGGTCACCTCCTGGGCAGGATTTCAGCCTCCCCAGTCACCCCCATTGGCAGAGGGAGCCGGGTGGCTGGAGAAGCAGTGCTGCCATTGGCAGCATGGAGTGGTGTGGTGCTTACTCATACCTGTCAAGTTTTGGATTTGGAAATAAGGGAAATTTCCCGGCAAATAAGGGACACTTGACAGCTATGCTTATCCTGTGCTGCCCTCCAATGGTGGCAATAGGGCATTGCAGTCTAATTAATAAGGGATGACGGCGGGAAAGAGGGTAAAATAAGGGGTTTTCCCAGCCAATAAGGGATACTTGACAGCTATGTGCTTACCCCAACATTGCGCATGCCCACTGAAAGGCATCTGCGTGCCACCTTTGGCACACATGACATAGGTTTGCCTACACTGGTATATACTGTACACTGAATTGATCACAGAGAAAATTGCTTTGGCTCCCACATAACATTTTTATAGCATAGCCCTATGATGTTTTTTCATCACTAGGTTCCACTAAGTTTGGCTGGGTTTACTCCCTATAAATTGGTCCAGGATCCTAATGCAACAATCCTAAGAAATGTGGATGGCAGCACTTCTGAAGGCAGAGGAATGCTACTGTCCAAAGACCTCCCACCAGGATTATTTAAGACAAGTGGAAGGGAGGGAGGATTGGGCTTCTTTTCCCTGGGTGTTTTCCTTTCTTTCTTCTTAAGTGCCATATCTGATTCCAAATATTGGCTATCCTCATGGCAATCAGCCATGAAGATTATCTTGGGAGCAATATAATGCAGTGGCCTTCCATTTGTCTTCCACATTGCAGCACAAAGTCTTCCTCAGCCCCAGGCCAGTAATGATGACGCTGCTGTCCTCCATCAAGATAGATTCAAGTGGGATCGAATCAGTGGTGGGTATCAGCAGGTTCGCACCAGTTCGGCAGAACTGGTAGCAGAAGGTCTGGCTGGTCCTGCCCATTCAAGTTTTGAAATAAAGTACAGTAGTGTAGTCCTAATTCAGGTGCAATGCAGGGCTTCCCCCCTAGCCACACCCATCATACCATGCCCACAGTATGGTAGTAATTTTTTTTGGAGCCCACCACTGGATCTAATCCACTTGGGGACCATCACCCTTACCTGTGGACTTTGCCACCCAAAGTAGTTAGTCCTCTGGGTTGTCAGATTAGTTAACCACCTCCTGATGATTGGCACTGAGTCACTGGCATTATGGTCTACTCTATTACCATAGCAGGATAAACTTGCCAGGCTGTCTTTCTGGTAGCACCAATTATAGATCCAGAATAAAATGTCCTCCAGGCTGGTGACATGTCTGCCGATAAGATTCCCCAGCATCCCCCAACTTTCACTCCATCTCCTTTTAATCTCTCCAAAGGACTTCCTCCTGTCTTCTAAAGAAGTAAAAGTGTGGATGTTTGGGTTGTAGGTTATTCACCTGAAGAATCACTCTCTTGGTGAAAGCGAAAGCCCAAACTATGACCGTGAGTGAGGTAGAACAAAGTAGAATAGCTTACATAGTGTGAGAAAGGTAAAACCCAGTACAAAGACCAAGGTAGTATTCCAACACGCAGCTTCACACAGCTTTTTAAACTTTCTAAGACAGAAAGGGGGAGAATAGCAACTAAGTCAACCAATAAGCAAGTTACAAGTACCCATCTTTCACCAATCCACAACCTATCTTTAGATGGTTACCTAACAGAGCAGGTATATCAGCTGTGGGTTTTAGATGAGTAGGCAGGAGATTAAAAGCAAACAATATAACTAGGTAAGTCATTGGATCTTGAATAAGTTCTTGGCAAGGATGAATCAACTCTCACAAGACAGGCAAGTTGGAACCAATCTTAGGCAAATCTAACCAAACCTGTGATTATACTTACTAGATGAAGGTTCACATGGTAGCCTACTAGATTAAAGGGTGCACAGCAAAACAACAAGGTACAGAGAGATAGCAATGATAAAAATTTAAATGCATTAAATGTTAAAAATTTCCCAGCAGTTTCCATGGGGGTTAGGGAGGAGTGTTTGGGGTTACATCTTATTCCTTAAGTCACTCCCCACATCCAAAGATCCCCAGTGACTTTTTCCTGTATCAAATGAAACACTTTCCCTGCTCCTCTGCAGAAGAGCAAGGAAAGGGTAATTATTTTATTCCCCTTCTAGCCAATCACTGTACTGCTGGATTAGATAGGAGGGTTTTTTCTTTTCATTTTCCAACTTTTATTGACAATTGAGTAACTACTCACAGCTAAGGTGTTGACTGGCAATATAACGGAAAAAAATAAAGAAAATAATTTTCACCTTCCTAACCAATCCAGCAGTACAATGATCAGCTAGGAAGGGGAAAATAGTTACATTTCCCCCGCTCCTTTGCAGAGAAGCAGAGGAAGTGTTTACTTCAAATGTCTTAAGCTCTTTCAGCATACCAGACATGTACCCCAGAAGCAGCCTTTGATGACTGCAAGTTTCTAGAGTCCACAAGTGCTGGGAACAACATATATGTGATTGCTGTAATAAAGAATCCCCTAATGAGAATTCAAATAGAAGCACTCAGGGTATTTCATCCTCTTTGAAGGTAAAGTTAAAAGTCTCCCTTGCTCAAATGCCAGTCATATCCAACTCTAGGGCTTGATACTCATCTCTGTTTCTAGCCAAAGAGCCAGTAGTGTCTGCATCTGCAGACATTTCTTTGGACATGTGGCATGCATGACTAGACAGAATGCTATTTACCTATTTACCTACTTGCAATTTCTTGCTTTCGAACTGCTAGGTTGGCAGGAGCTGGGACAGAGACAGAAGCTCACTCTGTTGTGCAACACTCTGGTCTCAAACTGCTGACCTGCTGTACTTCAAGTGGTCAAATTCACTGACTTAACCACTAACCCAGTCCCTTTGAAGGAGGAGAGAGTTAAATGCCCATCTGAACATGCTCTGCATTTACTCAATTTGTCACTGCTCGGCAGTCTTAAGAATGCAACTCCATAATCCAAACAATGGGAAAGCTGGAACTTTTATCTTACTGGTTAACCTTTTCAAGCTGGGCTCTTTGACAACTCAAGCAAAACAAAGCAACCAGAGTGGCAAAGGCAAATACAGTACAAGCTTTTGTTGAATGTGAAAGCCTTCCATTTAAGAGAGGCACACAAGGTGAGTTTGCCCTAGGCACTCTGCTTTTGGATTGGGGTTTGGAGCACCAGGCAGAGTAAACCAACAGGTAATGGGGTGGTTAGTGAGTTTATCTATCCTGTGTGTAAGCATTTGTTAGGTGCTGACAACCTATCTATTCCAAGCTCCAAGTATGAAAACATTTCAGAGTTCAAACATCCTGGTATATTTGGCTTTAGGATTTCCTGTCCCTGTTTGTTTTTAGCCTGAAACTAAACCATACCTGTCAAGTTTTGGATTTGGAAATAAGGGAAATTTCCTGGCAAATACAGGATACTTGACAGCTATGCTTATCCTGTGCTGCCCTCCAATGGTGGCAATAGGGCATTGCAGTCTAATTAATAAGGGATGACGGCGAGAAAGTGGGTAAAATAAGGGGTTTTCCCAGCCAATAAGGGATACTTGACAGCTATGAACTAAACACTTCACTTTTTGTTGTTGTTAAAAAGACTGCATAGCTTTCAGTTTTGTAAAAGTACATTTAAATATTTTGGTTATATTTTATTCAAAGTTGCAACCAATATCCCCTAAAAAGTCTTCAAAATAAATTTATTGCAGTAATATATTCTTGAAGTCTGGCCAGGTTATCCTGCTATGGACAGCAATCTCTGACACAAAAACACAAACAGAGTAGTAGACCCTATTGCCAGTGATTCAAAGCTGATTGTCAGGCAGCAGTTAACTAACCTGACAACCCTGAGGACTAACGGCCTTGGGTGGCGAAGTCCACAGGGAAGGGTGATGGTTCCCAAATGGATTAAATCCCACTTGAATCCATCTTGATGTAGGGCAGCAGCTTCATCAATACTGGCCTGGGGCTGAGGAGTACTTTGTGTGCCAAATGGGCTCAGGACCAGAAAGTGACTTGTGGAGCTGGATCAGTGGTACGGGGGTCATGTTGCGATGCAGAAGGCAGATGAAAGGCCCCTGCATTATATTCTTTGGACAGTTTTCATGTCTAATCACCATGAGGATCACCAATATTTGGATTCGGACACAGCAGAAGAAGAACATATTCTACTTTTGAGACCCAAAACTCTACCTTCACTGGGGTTATTTTTGCTATGCTTTCATATTAGCCCCCCTCCTTTGACAAACGAGGCAAAACTACTTTGAATATAATCACATCTTGCCCAAAATCATTTGTTGGCCTTTCCAATTTGTAACATAAACCTAATATTTTGCCTATATGTTGGCAAAACTGGGTTGACCATTAGCCAGGGTGATAATTGAGAGGAAATTGTGCAGGAGGGTGAGCAATGAGCATGGGCGACCTTTACGTATGTGTGCCAAAAGACAGTCCTGTAAATGTGGAAATTCCCTGAACCCAACTAATCAAGTACCAATCCACCCCCATCTTTAGAGTGCAAAGATAATTTTCTTTCCACTTTCTTATGAACTCCCAATTTAAATCAGCAAGTGGGAGTCAGAAAGCTTTGCTAAGCTATAGTACTGAGGATGGGCTTTCCTTCACATCTCAAGACTGATGTACAATTGTGTCCACCCTGCGCTAGGAATGAAAATAATGCGTCTTATGTTCTCAGAGATTTAGACTGTTTCTTGGCTCAACTACAAGACATCTCAAAGCCAAAATGTAAAACCTCAAGAGACAAAGAGCAATTTCCTTTCTCCCTTCCAAAGTGTCTTTAATGTGTATCAAATAGCTCTAGATTTCTTTCCTTGAGAAAAGCAAAGCACACAGACACAACAAGCAGAGTAGGAGTTGGTGACTGTTAAGGAATGGGCCATAACGCTTCAAATTCCTAAACGAAACACAAATCATACCAATGTTGGGCCACCTTCTACAATTTGGAAATTACAAGGTGCTGAGCAAAAATCAGGCAGTTCTGTGCAAAAATGGGCAGGTTTTGTGCAAAATGCCACTCTTACTGCAACAACTAGGGACTTGCGGTGGCTCAGTGGTTAAGAAGCTCGCCTTGTTAGCTGGAAGGCTGGCAAGTCAGCAGTTTGAGACCTAGGTACTGCATGATGGATTGAGCTCCCATCTCTGTCCCAGGTCTTGTGGACATGAAAGGAGCCTCATTCGGGCATCCCTTGGGTGGAGTTTCTCCAGCAAAAATCCTTTCACCCAGAATAATTTCTGACAGGAAATTATTATTATTATTATTACTGTGACAACTGCCACAAAAGTTCCAGCAAATTCCTCACCACTTCATGACAGAAACAAGACTTTTGCCACTCTTCATCGTTGCTTCTGGGGAGAAAAACAAGTGAGAATGTACATCAGCAGCATGAACTCACGTTATCAAAATAGCAGTCATAGCCTTCAGGGGAAGCTTCTTTCAGTGCTTCTGCCAGGGACTTCACTGTCTTATAGTTAAAGACTTCATCGAAGCCAAGTCCTTTCAGGAAAGCAACTTTATCATCCGAACCTGCACAACCAACTACTTTGCACCCCTGCAGAATAAATAAAAAAAGACAAAAGAAAATGGTAACTCATATGTTTCCTTACAGCTTCAACCATTCAAGGGCTATCCTTAAAAGCAAGCAAATGTTGCCAAATCTGCTTCCTGGTCGCCAGAGTTACAAACAACCAAGGAACCTCTTGCTTTCCTTCTAAGGGTTTGGTTCCCTGGTTCTCCAGACCATGCACATACAAGCTCAGGTTTGCACAGGTGAGCAATATCGGGAGAGAAAAAATTACACACTGGCTGAAATCCAGTAGTGGAACTTACACCACATAAGGCTGGTGATGTCTTCACCAATGGTAATTCTTCATGAATTAAAAATTTCCTCCAAAGATCCCGAAGCTCTACAGCATGGGTTCCCAACCTTTTCAAGCCAGGGACTGGGTCACACTCTCTCAGTCATCTTTAAGGGCCAGATGGCCATTTTGCCCTGACTGCATGATGGGGTGGCCATTTTGTCCCAACAGCTTCAAAGGGATGGCCATTTTGTTTCTCGAATGCCATTTGAGGGGTGGGGGGCCACATGAAATGGTGCAACGGGCCAGATATGGCCTTAGGTTGGGAACCCCTGCTCTACATCCTAATCCCTTTAGACTTGGATGTTTCCATACGCAATCTACCAGCTCAGAAGAAGTTCACAAAAATGTCCCGTCATTAATAAATCTATGTTTCTGTTGCATCAAAAACAGCAAAGTCATGTGGTGCCTTAAAGCTTAATAAGAGTACTCCTCTGGAAGTAGTAAAAAGTGTAAATCAATCAAATCAAATAAGTGACCAAACAGTGCAATTCCCTCTTAGTATTCAAATAGACACAGCACATCTTAATATAGGATAATATACACTAGGATCTTTTAAAGGACCAACTAGATACACTATTAATATTCTTTTATTTTGAAGATGGATCTTTTCCTTTTATTTCCTGACTTAACTTTTTTTAAAAAAAAATTAGATGGCTATCTGGGTTAGGATAATAATGCCGTACAGATTTGGAGCCTCCATGCTTTAAATGGTGGCTTGTTAAAAACATTCTTCCTGTGGACATTTCAGACCTATGAGGCCACACTAGGCTCAATACTAGTAAGAAACTAGGGTTGTGGTGAGATATTCTTAACAGGAGCTTCCCAGCTATTCTCCCTTGAGGGGTGAAGAGTGTCTATATGTGCATGATCCTAAAATTTCCCCAGTACATCATCTATCATGGGTCACAAACATGCATTGCCCCACACAATGCCATCTTCCTGGTTTTCACCATAGAGGTTGATGCCCACAGGTAGGGAAGTCTAGTATTTCTGATGGGGGGGGGGGATAACTTATAACAAACCCCAATCAGCAAAATCAATAGGAAGGAACCATTGCAATCCAAAATATCTGGAAGGCTAATGGTTCTTTTACTTGGCCTATGCCAGTGGTGGCAAACCTATGGCACACGTGTCAGAGGTGGCACTCAAAACTCTCTCTGTGGGCACCCGTGGTGTCACCCCACCATGGAGTTTGCCCCGCCCCTTGGACCAGCAGCCCAATGGGAGCGCTTCCTCCCTCCCCCAACACAGAGTTCACCCCGCCCCTCTGCCCAGCAGCCCAATGGGAGTGTTTACTTCCTCTCCTGTTGCTGTGTTGTCACTTGTGATAAATAAATGTTTTTTGGGTTGCAGTTTGGGCACTCGGTCTCTAAAAACGTTCACCATCACTGGCCTATGCAATAACGAGATATGCTTTTACAGCTAAGACATAAGCTTCGTGACCAAGAAGGTCGTCAGTTCAGCAGTTAGAGCCCCGAGTACTGCATGATGGAGTGAGCTTCCATCATCTGTCCCAGCTCCTGCAAACCTTGTAGCTCAAAAGCAAGACATTGCAAGTAGATAAATAGACACTGCTTTGGTGAGAAAGGTAACAGCATTCTGTGCGCTCTAGCATCTAGTCATGCCTGCCACATGACCATGAGAACATCTGCAAATGCAGACTGCACTCACTCTTTGGCTGTCAATGGGCATGAGCACAACCCTAGAGTCAGACATGGCTGGCTTTCAAAAAAGGGAGACCTTTACCTTACCTTTAGTTTAGCAAGCTGCCCTACAGCTGTGCCCACGGCACCAGCTGCAGCATTTATCAAGATGACATCCCCTGGTTTTGGGCGGCAAATCTCAGAGAGACCAAAGTAAGCTGAAAGTCTGTGGGGGCGGGGAAGGAAGGGAAGGAAAACAATCTGCCCATCAAATAAATCTTGAGAGGAAAAGAGATGGATTTTCATCATCTCATGCATTCATATTGAGGACTTTAAAATCATTCGAGCTCTGGTGGCTTCCTGCTTCTCCTAAAGAGAGAAATAGGTTGCCCCTGCCTTTCTGCCAGAGCAGGGATCCCACAAATGATCATTTAGTGCAATGGTGGTGAACGTATGGCACGCGTGCCAGAGGGGCACTCAGAGCCCTCTTTTTGGGCACACACACTGTCGCCCCAGCACAGAGTTCACTCACCCCTCTGCCCAGCAGCCCAATGGGAGTGCTTCCTCCCTCCCCCCAACACAGAGGTCAACCCACCCCTCTGCCCACCAGCCCAATGGGAGCGCTTCCTCCCTTCCCCCAACACAGAATTCACCCTACCCCTATGCCCAGCAGCCCAATAGGAGTGCTTCCTCCCTCCCCTCCAGCACCAGGGCCATAGCCAGGATTCTAGAAGTGGGTGGGTGAATATTTTTTCTGGATGGGCAACAAATCCTCTTTTCAATGCATTCCTATGGGAAACTGCGCTTTGCACCTTTTAGTGGCCAGAAATAAACTGCTAACTCAGGGTGGGCAAAAACAACCCTGGCCCCTCTGGCTATGGCCCTGCCCAGCACAGAATTCACCCCACCCCTCTGTTTGGGCACATCGGTCTCTAAAGGTTTTGCCATCACTGCTTTACAGTAGTGCATGAATAGCAGATGAAGTGGGGCAGCCCTACCAATAGGCAGAGTGGAGTAGTTTAAGAAACATCTTTTAGGAATCATGAAAAGGAAGGAACCTATTTAATTCCTTCATATCAGAGAGTAAACAAAACAAAAAGACAAAAAGCATTGTGGCACCTTAAAGACTAACTGCTGTATTTTGATGTTAGCTTTCGTAAATCAAGCCCACTTCGTCAGACAGAAGAGAGATAGGACAAAGTGAACTTGAGCCTCGAAAGCTAAGACCAAAACACAGCAGTTAGTATTTAAACTGCCACACTGTTGTTGTTTTTTACTTTTGTTTTGTTTACTCTCTGATATGCTTCAACAGACTAACATGGCGACCATTTCAAACATTTAATTCCTTATTATAGTCCTTTCAGTCCCCATGATGGGGGTGATTTCTTGACCTATGCGCCATATACCTCAGTAGGATTTGGGCACTCTAAACTTTGATAGATACATTTGTGTTGGGGGAGAGGCATAATTTCCTTCACATCTCAGGCAGCAAATTTTTTTGGGCTAGGCTTGAGCGTTATATGAGACCTTACTCTCTTTCTTCAGGCAGAATAAAATAATTTGCAGAAGTCTTCTCCAGTCATGTTGGAAAAAAGTTAAATATTATGGAGCCATCTAAATTTGGGGAGTTATAAAGAACTTTATGGTCTCTAAAAATCTGAGGACAGATTTCATGAGAAACAACACACTTTCCACCCACCATGGGCCAAACATTAGGCAAGGAAGACAGCTTTGTGGTGTTGTGAACTATAACCTCTCCCAACCTCAGCCAGCATGGCCAATGATGAGGGATTTTGAAGCTATGTAACTGAATAGATCTCAAGGGAGCCAGACCATTTGGTAGACAGAGTTGACTCTGGGTGAACAACTTTGGTAGATCTGGAGTTAAGTTCCCTCTCCCTGAGGGCCTATAATAAGGTCAATCCCTCTCCTAATTCAATAGAAGTCATGCCCTTAAAATTCAGTTTGTGTTCGTTAAATTTGATTCTCTCACTTTGCTAATGGTTTTTGACAAGTTAATTTTGGGGTACATGGGAAGCATACCTGTCAACTTTTGGACTTAAAAATAAGGGAAACTTTGGGCCATGTTCCCACCCCACCAAGCCACGCCCCCTCCTCCCCACAATCCAGGCACATCCAAGAGCATAGAAGAGGAGGAGTGTTTCCCCCCCCCCCCCCCCCATTGAGGAGGAAGCACCCTCTACTATTTAGAACACTGCAGGACATAAATTTCAGCATTCAATTTTTCAGATAACATTGGTGCTATAGCAACACTGCAAAATGTATGACTGGCATGAACAACAAATAACTAGGGTTATGGGAAATGGACTATGTAAGTTACCAGAAACCTACAGTGGACACTTACTTTAGCTGCAGCTTATTAGAAAATAGGAAAGGAACAGTGGAAAATAATGAGAGCCACCCTGGCTCTTGTGTGCACATCCTCGAAGATAGTGGTATTTTTGAACCACAGTTGGGCATGGACAACGGCAACCTTGTGTTGCTGGCTAATCTTTCTCTCATTGGGTCAGGCAAAAGGAACTGCAGAATGATCTCACCCAAAGGTGGCTTCATTTTGACAGTTCCACATCTGGCCTAGACATGGACGACGACAAAGAAATCCCTGAGAAAGGGGTCTGGAAGAGCAGGTTCATGAAGTGGCACAATTTGCCCAACGCCAACACTAATTCTAGGGCAGGAGTGCCCAAACATTTCAGGCTGTGGGCCATTCATGTGGTTCAGGGAGCCAGTCACTATGGCCCAGGGCCCAGATCCAGCCCCTGATGCTAATTCATCCGGCCCGTGAAGCCCTCGTCGTTCCTGGAAGTGGAAGTAAAACACTTCCAGGAGTGATGAGGGCTATGCAGGCTGGATGAATTAGAGTGGGGGGGGGGGGCAGATCTGGCCCCTGGGGCTGTAGTTTGGGCTCCCCTTTTCTAGGGGTTTGTGGGGAGGGAAGTGTTGTAATATCTGAACCAATGTAACCTTGCCTATAGCAACAATGTAACCTTCAGCTGTATCATATGAACCCTGCATGAGGACGCGAGCTGATGACCACCAGCTGGCAGCAGCGAGCGTCCAAGCTCTCTTGGTCAGAATCATCAAAGGCAACAGCGCGGGAAGCTTTCCCGCCACCACCTACACCTGGACAAGAAGGGCGTGACTAGCAATGACGTCACGCAGGCAGTAGCCAATGGGCTACTATGGCACCACGTTCAAATGTATTACTACTGTATATAAAGAGCTATCGATCCGCCATTACCTCATGTTCCCTCTGTCCACGATGCAATAAACCTGAGTTAACCCAGCCCGAGGCTGTGTCCTGTGTCTTGGTTTTCATACACCAAATTGGCGACGAAGGTGGGATGATGGATTCCCAAAGCGCCAGGACACAGAGCGGGTTCAATATTATCAAGCCGCAAGACTGGACCATCTTTAACATGGATTTCAAGGCGGCCTTGGTGGAACTCAAAGTCAAAGACGACGAGGAAAGGAAGAGGGCCATCCTCACCCGGATGCTGGGTGTAGAGACCAAGCGGACGCTGGTGGGCATGATCGAACCGAAGACGTTGGATGACTTCAAAACCGACGACATACTGAAGTTGCTGCGTGAGCGTTTCCAACCCTCGAAGGCAATGTTTCCTGCGAGGAGTGCGTTTTGGAGGCGAGTCCAAGCGCCGGATGAGTCGGTAGAGGCGTTCGTGGAGGCCCTGAGGGTAGCCGCCGTTCCCTGCAAGTGGGACAACCTGGAGATGATCATGAGGGACGTCGTGCTGTGTGGCCTGAAGGACAAGGAAGTGCAGCGCCGCCTGATGAACAGGGAGCCGCCACCCACGCTGGCCGAGGTCGTAGAGACCGCGGAATCCGCGGAGTCCACGAATGCGGGAGTGGACGAAATACACGAGTGGCGTGAGTGGCGCCCTAGGGCCAGCAAAGCGGAAAGCTCGGTGCGCGGCAAGTCAGGACAGCCGGTGCACGCGACCCGGCGAACCTCGAGATCCTCCACAGATGGCAGCGACGGCGAAGAGGTACAGAAGGTCCGGAAAGGGGGGCGCCGCTGCGATGGTTGTGGGGCGGCCCACGAGCGTGCGAAGTGCCCTTTCAGGAAAGTCGAATGTTACAGCTGTGGCCGGCGCGGGCACATCGCCAGGGCATGCAGAAATCGGAAAGAGGGCCGGAGGCAGTCGAAAGACCGTTCGGCCAGACCGGACCATCCAGCGAGACCCCAAGATGGCGCCCGAACCACGAGGAAGCAGGACGGCGTGGGTCGCGTCTCGGACGGCAGTGAGGACGACGCCCCCGTGTTCAGCGTGTCCGCGGGACAAAACCATTACTTCATTGAGGTAATAGTACAAGGGGCCCCTGTTAGGATGGAGATTGACTCGGGGTCCTATTATTCCATAATTCCCCAGAAAGAGTTCTTGAAGATCGACCCCCAAGCGCGGCCCAAACTTAAGACTCTGAGGTCCACGCTACGGGACGTACAAGGGAACAGCATTCCAGTGCTGGGGGTCGGAAAATTTCGGGTTCGTTATAAAAGACATTCCGCAGAACTCCCTTTAGTCGTTCTCAAAGGGGGGAATTGTAGCCTCCTAGGGACGCAGTGGTTTCAGCCCTTGGGTTTGTTCATAGGGGGGGTGCATGCCGTGGGCGCGGATCCGATACAAGCGGTGTGTGACGCGCACCCCGCCGTTTTTGAAAAAGGACTGGGAAAATTCAAGGGACCCCCTGTAGCCTTCGACCTGGACCCGGAGGTCCGCCCGATAAGACTCAAACCGCGCAGGGTGCCTTTCGCACTAAAGGACAAGATAGAGGCGGAACTGGACAAATTGGTGGGCCAGGGGATTCTTATTCCTGTTGATTCCGCGGAGTGGGAAACTCCAATCGTAACAGCCCTGAAGGCTAACGGGGAGGTGCGCATTTGCGCTGATTATAAGTGTACAATTAACAAGGCGATTCGCCCTAATGCATATCCGGTGCCAGTGGTCAGCCACCTTTTGGCCAGGCTAAATGGGGGAAAGTGTTTCGCTAAGCTCGATTTGGCACAAGCCTATCAACAACTCCCCGTAACTCCCGCCACGGCCGCGGCACAAACGATAGTCACACATAAAGGAGCGTTCCAGGTGTCGCGTTTACAGTTCGGCGTGAACTCGGCACCCGGTCTTTTTCAGTCGCTTGTGGAACGCCTCCTGAAGGGGCTGGAGGGGGTGTTGCCTTATTTTGATGACGTATTGATAACAGGGGGGAGTGAGGCCGAACTAGCCAGGAGATTGGATAAAGTGCTAACTGTGTTCGAGAAAGCGGGGCTGAGACTGAGGAAGGACAAATGTGTTTTTTTCGAAACCGAGGTCGAGTTTTTAGGATTTCGGATCACACCCGAGGGGATTAAGCCGTCCAAGTCCAAAGTAGCAGCCATTAAGAAGGCCCCTCGCCCCACATCCAAAACCGAACTACAGTCATTCCTGGGGCTCCTCAATTTTTACCATACTTTCCTCCCGCGGAAAGCCTCCGTGGCCGAACCGCTTCATCGGTTACTGAAAAAGGAGGAGACATGGATGTGGGGTGACGAGCACGAGAAGGCGTTCAACGAACTAAAGCAACTGTTAACATCGGATGCAATCCTTACGCACTTCGACCCCAAACGGCCGGTGGTCTTAGTCTGTGATGCATCACCGGTGGGAGTGGGGGCGGTGCTGTGCCACGTGTTGGATGACGGGCGGGAGGCCCCAGTTGCGTTTTATTCAAGGTCCCTGTCCCAAGCAGAGCGAAATTACGCACAAACCGACAGGGAGGCATTAGCAATAGTAGCGGGGACCAAAAAGTTTCACGATTTTCTGTATGGCCGCCCGTTCACAATCGTGACGGATCACAAGCCCCTGTTAGGGATCTTCACGGCAGGCAAGCCAACGCCACAGATACTATCTCCGAGGATGTTGCGATGGGCCATTTTTCTTAACGCATACCAACACGAGTTGGAGTACCGGCCCGGAAAGGAGATCAGCCATGCTGATGCGCTTTCGAGATCTCCTTTGCCTTTGTCGGACGACCAAAAAGCCAGAATAGGAAGAGACCGCCAGGTGTTGCTAATCGAGGTTTTAGACGAACCCCCAATAGTACCGGCTGATATAGCTAGGGCGACAAGCAAGGACAGGACGCTGGAGAAAGTCAGCTCATGGGTGCAGAAAGGGTGGCCAACATCGTCCCCAAGCAAGGAATTCGACCCATTCTTTCGGAAGAAGCTAGAGTTGTCCATAGAAAGGGGGTGCCTGTTGTGGGGCCAACGGGTGGTGGTCCCGACACCCATGCGGCCGAGGGTTCTCAAACTGCTGCACGTCAGCCACCCGGGCATCGTTCGCTCAAAAGCGCTGGCCCGCAGTTACTTTTGGTGGCCACAGCTGGACGAGGACATTGAGCACATGGTAGGCACTTGTGAGGCGTGCCAGGGGTCCCGACCAGAGGCGGCCCGCCTCCCGCATAGGGAATGGGACACAGCGAGGGGGCCATGGTCCAGAGTGCACGTAGATTTCGCTGGCCCTTTCCGAGGAACCATGTTTCTCCTGGTGGTGGATGCATTCTCAAAGTGGCTGGAGGTCATTCCTGTAAAGAGCACGTCCTCCACCACTACAATTAACCAACTACGGAGAGTTTTTTCAACGTTCGGTTTACCCGACACTTTAGTCAGCGATAACGCGAGTTGCTTCACCTCCTCAGAGTTCGGGGCCTTCATGGAGGCGAATGCCATTCGGCATGTCACGTCCGCGCCGTTTCACCCGGCCACGAATGGCCAAGTGGAACGGTTGGTGCGTACAACAAAGGAAGCGCTTCGGCGCATGGGCCCTGGGGACCTGAACCACCAAGTATGTCAGTTCTTATTAGCGTATAGGGTGACCCCCTTAGCGTCAGGTTACTCGCCGGCAGAACTATTGATGCGGCGGAAACTGACTACACTCCTGTCCAGGCTGGACCCCACAAGAATTGAGGACAAGGGAAAAAACGTGGGGCTGGCAGTCTCGAAAGGTTTCGCCGCCGGCGACCCTGTGCATTGCAGGAACTATGCCAGCGCGGGGCCAGCCTGGGTGCCGGGGACGGTTGTAGAACAGACGGGGCCAGTGTCGTACCGGGTCGAAACCCACACCGGTCTCCTCTGGAGGAGGCACGCAGACCAACTGAGGCACCGAGTCAGTGGGCCAGTCAGTGAGGATTTCCAACAAGATTCAGCGTTAGGGTTCTCCCCCACCCGCGTAACCCAAGGGGGAGACAGCAGCGGACAACAGTCCCAAGCAAGGGGGGAAGGAAGAAGCAGCGGCCCCGACTCATATCCTTTTGATAAGCCAGTTCCGTCAGAGGCCGGGGAAGGGGGAGAGGAGTTCGCGACCGCTGCCCCCGAATGGAATTTTGGTTTTGATTTAGCAAACCGGGGGGGTTTTCAGGAGTGTTCCCCCACCCATCCAAGCGAGAAGAGGGGTTTTTCGTTAGTCCCCAGTGCCCCCGGTTCCTCCCTAAGTAAGAGCACACCTCCCAACAACGCCGCGGAGCCGCGGCAGATCACTAACGAGTCTCCCTCTCAAATTACAGGACAGGAAACCAGGGGACAAAGAGAAGGTAGCAAACCCGGGGAGAGGCAGCCCGCATCGAGGCCCCAGCGTGTTCGAAACAAGCCATCTTGGCTGAAAGATTTTGTCTCCTAGGGGGGGAGTGTCTAGAAGCATGGGCTCGAGACATTGTCTCGTCCTAGGGGGGAGGGATGTTGTGTTCTAAGGGTTTTACCTTCCACATGGATTACAATGTATCTGAACCAATGTAACCTTGCCTATAGCAACAATGTAACCTTCAGCTGTATCATATGAACCCTGCATGAGGACGCGAGCTGATGACCACCAGCTGGCAGCAGCGAGCGTCCAAGCTCTCTTGGTCAGAATCATCAAAGGCAACAGCGCGGGAAGCTTTCCCGCCACCACCTACACCTGGACAAGAAGGGCGTGACTAGCAATGACGTCACGCAGGCAGTAGCCAATGGGCTACTATGGCACCACGTTCAAATGTATTACTACTGTATATAAAGAGCTATCGATCCGCCATTACCTCATGTTCCCTCTGTCCACGATGCAATAAACCTGAGTTAACCCAGCCCGAGGCTGTGTCCTGTGTCTTGGTTTTCATACACCAAAGGAAGAGAGAAGGAAAATATCCCAGATAAATGTAAAAAATAAATTATTCCCCCAAAAGGATCTCTGCTCCCTCCCTCCCTGTCCAAGATATCTCTCTCTCTCTCTCTCTCTCTCACACACACACACACACACACACACACACACACACACACACACACACACACACACACAATGAGACTTGTCCTCACGGGCAGGCAGCTGAATCCCGAAGAGGAGGAGGGGGCGGGGAGCTACTGCACTGATGCTCATCGCATCCAAAAATACGATTAGGCAACAGAAGAGGGAGTACCTCCTCCCCCCCCCCACTGCCAAATTACGGGGTTTTGGCAGCGCGGGTCGGGAAATAGCGCAAATTGGCGCCAAATTACGGGGTAATCCTGGCCAAATCAGGATGGTTGACAGGTATGATGGGGAGGGACATAAAATGAGCATTTCCCAGTATTCATTGGCTTCCGAAGCACCACTAGTCCCAGCTTAGTTTCAGCACCAGAACAACAAAACCAGAAGGAAAGATTTCTTGGTTTATTCTAAACCTGGGTTGATATTAACCTTCCCCACATATTTTTCAGGAGTTATTTCTGAAATTTTAAACAAATGATAAAATGGTATTTTAACCCTAGTATTTTAACCCTGGTATTTGCTATTTTTCTTCCATAATATATTCTTTAAAAACATCAAATCAAGCAGGGCCATAGCCAGGGGGGACAGGGGTTAGCAGTTTGCCCACCCTCAAACTCCCGGCTGCTTATATATATGACAGTAATGGCTAACATTGGCACTCCAGCTGTTCTTGAACTTCAGTTCCCAGAAGCCCTGATTATTGGGTGTGCTGACTTGGGCTTCTGCGAATTGAAGTTCAAGAACAGCTGGAGTGCCAAGGTTCACCATCACTGATATATATATGACATTGTTGCCCATCCTGAAAAAAATATTCGCCCATCCACATCTAGAATCCTGGCTACAGCCCTTAAATCAAAACTTCAAGAATTAGTAGTTACAAATAAGAAGTTACTTTTAATTACTTCCCTTTTTCATTTCATTTCTTCTCTTTTTTTGAAAAAGCAAGTTATGAGCTCTGGAAGCCACACATATCATTAGCCTTTGTGGCACACTCAAGCAGACTCACCCAGGCATGCCAACCATCCCAAGGCCTATGGATCTGGGAAGGTGACTGGGCCAACTTGGAGGCATTAGAGATAAGTCTTTGCCATCAGAAATGTAATGGGTTGTCCAACCTGAATGAGAGACAACAAATGCCCCTACTGGGAATGCAGAGTTCTTGCTTTCCACAACCCTGTAAAAAGAAGAGAAGGGAGCAAGAAATGGATAAACCAACAAAGGTACTCTGTACAACGTAAAGCAGGAGTTCCCAACCTAAGGCCCCCAGGCTGGATCCAGCCCATGGCACTATTTCATATGGCCCCTCACCCCTCTAAGGACATTCAAGAAAGAAAATGAACACCCCTTTGAAGCTTTTGGGACAAAATGGCCCTTGAAGCTGACTAAGAGGGCGTGACCCAGGTCCTGGCTTGAAAAGATTGGGATCCCCTGATGTAGAAGGAGACTTAAGTAAGTATCAAAGAGCAGCACAGGCTCCTTCTAAATGCTGCTGCAGATTCTTTCACCACACACCCAATATGATGTAGGATTGATTCTTTGTTTGCAACCAAAGATTTAGGTTATGTTGAGACGGTAAACAGAACAGCTGGCTATTGCTCAGTGAGAAATCCTATGCTCTTCATCCAGTCTGTCCCAAATCTAGTAGTTCCATGTAGGACTGGGAAATTTAGTGTTTATTTTGGCCAACCAGAAGATGGTGGTATTTTTGAGCCACAATCAGGCATACTCTGGTAACGGCAACCTTGTGTTGCCAGCTAATCTTTCTCACACTAGGTCAGGTGAAAGAAACTGCAGAATGAACTCACCAAAAGGTGGCTTCATTTTGGCAGTTTCACATCTTGCCTAGACATGGAAGAAGAAGACCAACCAATGTAGGATGAGCAAACTAATGGTCAAAACTTAAATTCTACCCAATGAAGGAAAGGTCAGCAGTGTGGGAGGACAAGAAGGAAAGCACGCAAGCTCTTACTTTGAAACTTGGGAGCCAATCACTTTGTCCCCTTCCTTCATTTTAGTCTTACTGTATGGTCTGCAAAGAAGAAGAAGAAAGCGCTCATCAGAAAATGTCTTTATACAAATAGTGACAATTTGTTCTTACAAGAAGTCAGAAAAAGATTAATTTAAGCCCCACCTACTTCAATGGGAACTTCATAAAGCCATGATTAATTTATCCCACTAATTTAAGAGACATCGCAATTCAAAACCTTAGTCTAGCTCAATGTTTCCCAACCTTTGGTTCTTGAACTTCAATTCCCAGAAGCCTAAGTAATTTCCCAAAATCACAGATCAGCCAATGTACTGACTTAGGTTTTTGGGAATTAAAATCCATGAACCAAAGGTTGTTAAACACTGGTCTCGATCAAACCTGAGTCGTTTTAAAACAGTCCCTAACCCATAAACAACCTTTTGCAGTGCTTTTTCTTCACTCCAGTTTACTTCAACTCTCCTACAGAAGAAGCTGTTATGTGAAGGCAGGGGTGTGCTGGCTTCCCTAAAAGGGCGCTGGACAGGGAGTGATTAGGGTGTCTAATCCTAAAAAAATTATATATGTTCCCACTTGCCTTCTAATTTCAACTCCCCTCTGGGGATTCGAACCAACAACCTCCTGCTTACAAGGCAGGCAAAACTGCAACCTCTAGGCCACAGTGGCTCCACTATATCAACACAACTGCTTTTGGTATTCTTATAACAGAGAAGTCTATGTTAACCAGCAAGGATATCATTGGTTTAAAAAAAATCAGGCTTAAAGAGAAATCCTTAGTGGATAAGTGGTTAGTGTTTTTGACTATGCCCAAATATATTTTAATAATAATAATAATAATAATAATAATAATAATAATAATAATAATAATAATAATAATAATAATAATAATAATAATAATAATAATAATTTTGCCTTGTAAGCAGAAGGTCCAGGTTCGATTCCCCAATGGCCAAAGACAAGGCAAGAGGAAGGTGCCCATCCTGCTGGTGTCGCTGCCCCGCCCCTGCTTCCCCTTGAGTTAAGCCCTGTGCAGTGATGGCTTGGCTTCTCCCTTCTCGCCCTTTGGTTAAGAAAAAATAAATAAAAATAAAATTCTGCCTGCAGGGGCAGAGATTGCTGGGGTGGAGTGGGACATTGCCCGATTGCCCGATATGATACCCCAGCACACCGCTGTGTGAAGGCACATATTAAGTGGTTACAAGAAGTCTAACAGGAAAAGGAACATAGCCAAGCTGAGTTCTTACAGTTTAGGACTGTCTCTCAACGGTAATGCTAACTCAAGCTGAGAAACAAAGGTAATACCTTAGGTAAGGATCAATACTGAAGAACACAGCTTCACACAGAACCTCTGAAATAGAAAAAACACACACAGCTAATTAGATAGTGTCAAACTACACTATATCTTAAGGAACTAGCTATTTCATGTCTGCCTTTTAAATTTGTGGTGGGAAATCTGGCAGTAAATTGGTGTAGATTTGCCAATACTGCACATTCTTTTCTCAGCCCCTCAGTTACAATTACAGTGGAACCTCGGATAAAGTCCAAACTCCGTTCCACAACTTTGGACTTTATCCGATTTTGTACTTTATCCGAATCAAATGGTCGATGCATTGGATAATGTCCAAAAATGGACTTTATCCGAGGTTCCTATATCAAATACCTCGGATAACGTCCATTTTTAGCGGTTTTGGACTTTATGCGATGCATAATGTGTGCATGAAAACCGCGACTTTATCCAAATTGGACTTTATCCAAATCGGACTTTATCCGAGGTACCACTATATGAAATAAAATTGGTTCCCCACTCATGCCATAAGCCATACTTAGTAAAGAAGCAACATTCAAGATGGTTTTCCTCTTACCTCCATTTTTTAGTGGTGGAAGTTCTACCTCTTTTAGTTCAAAATCACTTTGTTTGGGAAATCCCTCAAAGTGCTTCCTCAGGGTCCAAATCTTTGCACGCACCATCTTCTACAGCCTAAGTGTGAATAAATAGTATTATTCAATATCCTGAACTATATATACTCTTAATTCTTCTAACAGAGTACAGTACTGTACTTGCCAAACATTTGATTTCTGCTACAAAGATTTTGTTTTCAGAAACAAAGGGTATAAACATCTTCTGCTCTTAATCTCAGAAAGTCTCAGTTTGATTTTTCAGATTTGTCCTCTGAACAATGGGCAGATATTCTTGTTACAATAAACTACTCACTACCTCCTGGCTGTGTGTCACTCCTTTGCTCATTCAAGCCTCAATACTGCATGTACAGTACTGTACTTCATAGGAAGAAAAGCAGTGCTTCTGAGATTCATCACACATATCTCCTCTGGTACCACATGAGTGACTAAACAATGAAGAGAATGTGAATTCATCCACTGTGAAGTTGCATTGGAGAATTCGGGTTTCTCCTGGTCTGTTCACATTATCTTTGCCCCACAAGGAGAGGAGGAAAGCCTTGGTTTGCAGCTGTTAGTGTAATTCTCTTGCAGTCAAGCAGGAGGTGTAGTTACACGGATACTGACTAATAAACTGTCAACAAGTATTGCATGGCAGTTTTCTCCTCTTGTTATCTTTGAAGGGAAGTGTTTGTTTGTTTCTTTGCCTGTTTCTTTGTTTGTTTTGATATACCGCTCATCTTGGCATTTCCTACTCTGGGCACTGCACAGCATTTAATTTTTTTACAAATACAGATAACAAACAATAAACCAATCAAACCAATCTATACTGGTGTTCCAACTCAACAGTGCTGACATCAAGCCATTTAAAATGTATGGTTATGTGTATGAAAGAGATTTTGCCAATAGAAAGAGGGTCTTTTAACTTTTCTCACATATATAATCAACATAACAGTACAGTACATGTTTTCTCAACTGTTCCTACAGTTTTGTTTTTGTTTTTTGATTTGGTGGCTGTTGGATGTTTTCACTACTTTGTGCTTATGAAACCCTAGCAGGTTGGACCCAATCCTGGGCAAAAAGACTCCTATGTCAGCCCCTCCCCCCGCCTCATTCCCTGTCCTGCAGGCAGTCTGCTTGTCCAGAGACCCCTGTTGCCACAGCAACAGCAGGCACCTTCTCCCCCAGGCCTGCTAGCAAGGCCACGGCCACCGCCAGCTTGTTTGGGTATGTGTGATTTTTTTTTTAAAGAGGGGGTGGTGGTGTTTCCTTCCCTCCTCCTCTTTCCCCGTTCACCCTGTGTTTCCTTCCTCCCCCTCCTTCTTCTCCCTTCCTCCCCATTTTCATCTTCTTCCCCCTCTCCCTCCCTGAGGGCCCAGTGGAGGTGATTCTGGTGGCACAGTAAGGCTGTATAGGTTTTGGCATTTTGCTTGGGGTTGGTAGGGGCCTTGCCGCAGCGGCTTCATGCCGCTTGGCTAGGGGCACCTGAGGTTTTCCTAGCTATTTGGGAGCATCTTCTTGGCCCCGATTGCTGTGCTGGGCATGTCAGCAGCCTTGCCACTGTGGCCCTGCACGTTCCGACCATGGGTGCCACTGTGTTTCTTGGCCACGCTATGCTTTGTGGGTGGCAGTTGGCCTGTGTGCATGCATGACCAGTGCCCCGCCTCTCTTGCTCTCAGCCCAGCCTCCCTGATTGGCTGTGTTGCACTGCAGTGTCTGCTAGGAATTGTAGTTTTTACATTTTGTTGTATTTGTGGGGCACAGGCCCCACCCTCGGCCTCAGGACCCTTTCAGGGCTGACCCCGGTTAGAAAAGGTATGTGTGCCAAGTATCACGGGATTTGCTCCAGGGGTGTGGAAACGTATTCCGCATACGTACGGCCACACCTCTTCCATATAGGTATAGATAGAAGCAAAGTAGCTGAATAAAGCTTGTAGAAAAAGACAAGCTGATGTCATCTAGTATCACTGCAATATGGATTTTTATCTTGATCCCTAGATGAATTTTGATACGTTTGAAAATGATTGTCCGATTTTATTCTGGGACTAACCCTTTGACCAACTCTGACAAACACAGGCTTCTGACTTTTCCTCTCTAAAGGGTTATAAAATACTGTAGGGCTCTTGAGGCAATGATCAGGTATCAGACTCCCTGACATGACACAACAGCTTTTCTACATCAGTTCAAGTGATCACACTGCCTGTAACACTGAGAATAGATATATGGACTTGGGGTGGGGTGGGGTGGGGACTCCAAGATGATCGACATTTCTCCCCCGACCCCACCCCAAACATGGTCAAAAGAGAAAAATACAAAATTCAACCCGTTCCTAACCTATACTTTTTGCATATTTTAAACCGATGTAGTTACATCCTATTTCAAGGAATCCTGGTACATCCTATCTGCTCTGGACGTATCATGTGGCTGCCTGAAGTAACAGACTGAGGTGTCTGGAAAGACTACCAAATGAATTGTATCTTTGCTATTATTGTATTCCTACCAGCAGGAAATAGATCCCCTTATTGGATCTAGGGATAAAGGCTGCAGGCTCATGAGCAATGTGAGAGCTGGAACTGCCAGCTAGCAGAGGAACCACCTACTGACTTGTGCCCTTGCGGATCCTCCCCCATGTTTCATGTGCTGATGGTTTCTGGTGCTGCACATTGGCCTAATTTTCCTTGTCTCTCTTATATCCTAACTATGTTGAGCATTTCTGGCATCTTACTGGAATCAGTGGGGTACACAGAAAGAGCCTCCTCGAAGATTGTGAATACAACCGGGCGTACCCTTAGAACCCTTGCCAGCTAATCTGTCTAACACTGGATTCAAACCAAATAACTCAAACATCCATCAGCTTTGGCCCTGAGCATCTTCACAACAGAGTATGCTGCTCCAGTATGGAGCACATGTGCACACACAAAACAAGTTGACATTACTGTTAAGGAAGCCATGTGTATAGTGACCAGTTGAGAAAATATAACCTCTTGTTGGTATCGCTCCACCAAAGATAAGGAGAGAAGTAGCAGCGGACGCTGAGAGAACTAAGCAAGAGAATGACCCTTGATACCCTCTAAATGGGTAAGAGGCTCAAGTCCACCGGCTCAGATCCAGGAAGAGTTTTATGTCAAGAACAAACATTCTTGAGGGTAAACAAGAGCAAAACCAAATTAGAAGATGGAGGAAGGAGCTCACTCATTAAAGGAGGATAAATCTAAGGAACACAACCTCCCCTATGTCACTTAGAGGACCTTGAATAGGCCAAGGGTTGGAGTCCCCTAAATGCAAGACCAGCATGCTCAAGGTGGGGTTCCTCATGGACAACAATGGGCACTGTGAATGTGGAGAGGTACAGAATTCAGCTCATTTACTGGTCTGCTAATTACTGCCAGAAAAATGCACCAACAAGGACTTAGATTTGGCCAATGACAAAGCCAAAAAAGTGGCTTCATTTTGAGAGTCCAGGGTTTGATCAGGACACAAAATAAGAAAAACTGGAGTCAGTTTTAGCAGGATGGAGAGCCATATCCATCAAACGCGGCTCCGGAAAATACGGGACCTGCTCCGGCCCGGGCATGCATGTGCAGCAACAACTCCTTTGAGCATGCACAGAACCCCTTTGCACATGCACAGAACCCCTTCGTGCATGTGCAGAACCCCTTTGTGCATGCGCAGAACTGCCTCCGATGGGTGTGCATGCACAGTAACCCCTTTCCCCACCATTGAAAATACGGGACAGTGGCAGGAAAGGGGAGGAACAAGCACTGAAATACGGAAAATCCCGGCCAATACGGGATACTTGACAGGTATGTGGAGAGCAGCTATGCCTGTCTCATTCTCATAGTTGGGAATCCCCTTAAGGCAGGGAATCTCAACCCGCAGCCCACGGGCCGAATGCAGCCCTCAGTGCCAATTCATGTGGGGGCCCCCACTGCCTCCACCACACTAGGAAGTGCCATTTGGTGGAGGAAGGGCAAAATTGCCATCCAGCCCCCCCAAAGCTGTCTGAGGGAGTGTGACCCGGGCCCCGGCTTTAAAAGGTTGAGAACTCCTGCCTTAAGCATACCTGTCAAGTTTTGGATTTGGAAATAAGGGAAATTTCCTGGCAAATACAGGATACTTGACAGCTATGCTTATCCTGTGCTGCACTCCAATGGTGGCAATAGGGCATTGCAGTCTAATTAATAAGGGATGACTGCGGGAAAGAGGGTAAAATAAGGGGTTTTCCTGGCCAATAAGAGACACTTGACAGCTATGCCTTAAGGGATCTAGGGATGGCTGCAGGCTCATGAGCCATGTACGAGGTGGAACTACCAGCTAGCAGAGAAACCACATACTGATTCGAGCCTCTGTACCCTGCCAATTGCTGGGTCTCCATAGCAAACAGACCGGTGACAGAGGCATACAAGTCATCTGATCCCTAGCTGGGCCTCCATCATGGCAAACACAGATTTCTCCACCATAACCAATAGGCCTCTATGTGTTTTTTCCATTCCTGACTTTTCATCTGCTATTTTGCCTTTTCGAAGGAAAAGCATTCCAAATGCTTCCTTTTGTCAAGGCTTTTTATTGATTCCAAACAGATATACTGTATTATTCTAAAGTCTCTGTCAAAGATCCAAGCTTCTTAAAAATCAACATAAAAACCCAGAGATAGAAAAGGGGGAGGGGAGCATAAAGAAATTAGTGTTAGTGTTTCTTTTAAGCATGATTTTCAGTTACTGTATTTGGTTTTTCTATAATTCATGACACCATAAAGCCAGGTCAGCATGACAAAGCAGTAAAATAATGTGGTATGACTGTGACAATGTAAAGATATGTGCTTGACAAGCGGGTCATTTCTGATATTCTCCATCTGTCAGTGTGACAGAAACAGCTGGCAAAACAAATTTCCCTTTCCACATACTGTACTCCAGATCGGTAATGCGAGATTGTGGGGAAACCTCACTCATATCAGAGATACAGGTTTATAATAAATAATAATTTCATGTCAGAAATTATTCTGGGTTGAAAGGATTTTTGCGGGAGAAACTCCGCTCAGGGAACACCCAAATGAGACTTCTTTCATGTCCCAAGCTGGAACAGAGACAGGAGCACAAACCATCATGCAGTACCCAGGTCTTGAACTGCCGACTTGCCAACCTTCAAGCTAACAAGGCGATCTACTTAATCACTGAGCCACCGCAGCCCCAAGGTTGATGATAATAGGAGATTAAAGCAAAGATCTATTCCATTGTGCAAGTTATGCTCAATGGAGTTCAGAAATGTCTAAAGATCAACTTTTCAAGGAATAGGTGCAACCTGATGGCCAAATTATCCTGTGCTTGCAATAGTGACCCTTTTAATTTCTTCTTTTTTTGCTAACTGGCAGCTCCATTTTCTAGCAGCTCCAATAAAGTACTATTAACCTAAGTTGGGATTTCTCCCAAATATGCATGACACTGCAGTTTAGAGCAGTTCATCCAAACAATTCTTTTGGAAACCACTCTCTCTGAGCTCAGAAGTGTTAATTGTCAGTAAATAAGACTACTCTTTTAAGACTGGGCAGCAGTCTTTTAAGATTTGGGCAGCACAATCAGTATTAGTGGGCAAGAACAAATCCCAGAAAATAATAACAACTGCTTGTAAGCTTGAGCACTGGAAAGTCATCTCTCCATGGTTTCCATTTCTGCGGCTTACGAGAAAGTCCCTCCCCTACTGCCTAATGTGGAAACAAAGAAGACAGTCATTTTGTTTCTCCAACAATTTGGATCAGAGATCGGCAGAGTGGAAAATTTGCTAAACTGAGTGTCACGACAGTCCATCCCCACCCCCTTCAAAATTGAGCTGGTCAGCAATGCATGCATGCTCTTTCAGAAGGACTCACTAAATCAAGACAAGGGTGTGAGGAGGACAGTTGTGGAAGGAGCCAGGAAAACACTACAATAATTTGGGCATGAAGGAATCAATTCAGTTGTCACCAACAGCACTGGCGGCACTCCAGCAGCAGATATTGCAAGACCATTGTTTCCCTCCCAAAAGGATGGAAGAGATCATTAAAGAAAATATTTTCATTTTCTAGAAACAGATAGTTGCAAACAAATTCCTGACCACATCCCAAACGTGGTATCTTCCTCTGAAACCTCAGTGTTGGGGAGCACATACAATTATCTCCTCCCTTATATATATTGATTATATGTGTATTCCCATTCATATATTCCCTTGATACAAATGGACACAAATGACATAATGTACTGACTTTTTTTGCAGCTCAACCACTTATTAATGATACATACTTTTTAAATCTTAACATGATCACATAAAGTTGCAGCTGCAATAACAGTCACACTGAAATGATACAGAATTGCATCTACAGGGATTTGTGATCAGACACAATGCAACTTTCCACTGAATTATTTACCAAACGTTTACAGTCACTACTAGTTGCATCAGAATAGGCTTCCAATCAAAGTTCCAGTAGTTCTGGTTCACATCCATGCAAAGAAACCCAGTCAACCAAAAATCCGCAATGCCCTTCCATACCAACTGTCCTTGGCTCTTGACCCCTTTGGCTAACTACTTACCCAGGTAACAGTTTAGAAAAGTCTGTCTTACAACGTTTTGCTTCCTTCCACTTCCTTATGCGTTGCCAGATAGTCAGGAAACAACACTTTCTTTCATCTGTTTATATACCCTTGGATGCCACCTACTGTTTCTTTCCTAGACTACAAATCAAGAAAACCAAAGGAGTTACCTGAGGATGACTTAGTAAATCTGGAGTTCTCAACCTTTTAAATCCGGGGGCCGGGTCATGCTCCCTTAGACCGCTTTGGGGGCCAGGGGGCCATTTTGTCCTTCCTCCACCACATGGCACTTCTAGATGTGGTGGAGGTGGTGCCCCCCCATGAAATGGCTTCTGGGGCCGCATCCGGCCCATGGGCCACAACTTGAGAACCCCTGTAGTAAATAAAACAAAGACAGCTTTTCCCAACCCACCTTCCACACCCGCAGCCTACAACTTGGGCTTTAGGGTACAGTATTTCACAATAAAGGCTGTGGTTTTAACCTACACACCCACTTCCTCTGTCTCAGTGGATTGTTTTAAGAAATAACCAAAAGTGCCAGTTTTATGACATTACAGTATTTCACTAACCAATAGCCCTGAGAAATGAATAGTACAATCTTATGCATACTCTGGAATAAATTCGAACAAACGGATAGGATTATTCACAAGCAAATAGTATAGGATTACAGCCTATGATACTTAAAAACAAGTATACCATGCATTAGAATCTAATGCAGTTTTTTAAAAAATTAAAAAGCAATTAATAATTAGATTTATATGCTGCCCCAAGCGGTTAGTGTACTCTCTGGGCAGTTTACAGTTAATTAACATATTTACCCCAACATGCTGATTACTCATTTTACCCAAATAGGAAGGATGGAAAGATGAGGTTAACCATGAACCCCCAAACTCACAATGTTTTGGCTGCAGAACAGCAGTTTAACCACTACACCACCAGGGCTCCAGATGGAGCATACCTGTAATTCCTAGTGACTATCGCACGTCAGACATTTATTAGGAAATATCAGAAATGTTAGATTAGAATTTACAAGAAATGTGAAGCTGATCTGTAGACTGAAGTCTGGATCGAGAGAAGTCTTGTGAGCAAAGAAACACCTTCCTGCAAATATGCATTTTAGGAGAGATGCCACGGCAAACACATGGAAATGTATGGTTGTTTATTAACTATAATAAAGACTTTATTAACTATGATAAGGATACCCTATTTGCTGGACTATAAGACTCACATTCCCCCCTTAAAATATACTGGAAAAATGGAGTGCATCTTAAACTGTATATAGTGACCTATAGTGGGCTATTTTGGTAATAATGGGGTGTGCCTTATATGCTGATGTGTTTTATAAGCTGGTAAATACGGTCATTGGTAATCTACACTACAAACAAAAGGCTGCAATGATATGATCAGATAGCAGAAGACAGGCTTATGAAGATGAGTGCAGCAAGGACAAATACTATACTCTCTCCACTGCTTTTCAATCTGTGGTCCAAGAACATCTTCAGAGAAGCGCTAACTGATTCAAATGATGGTATCATTGTCAGTGTATACGGTACTACCAGCATCTAATAGACAGATGATATAATGTTACTGCCTGACAATGTAGATTATTTGCAAAGGGTGCTCAAAGTCAATGAGATAAGTAGTGAACGCACTCTAAAAATAAATGGGAAGAAAACCAAATTCAGGGTGATCAGTAAAAAACAACCAGCCGAAGAAATCCAGTTAAAGATCCAAAATGAAACTGTGATGCACGCTGATAAACCTAGAGCAGAGGTTCTCAACCTTTTTAAGCTGGGGGCCAGATCACACACCCTCAGACTGTTGGTGGGCTGGGCTGGTGCCCCCCCCCCCCACTTGCCACCAACACTCCCCCACATGCCACCAGTCCGGCCCACCAACACTTTCCCCATGCTGCCACCAACACTCCCCACGCACACTGCCACTTCCACCACAAACACTCACTCGCCATGCCACCAGTTCTGCCCACAAACACTCCCCTAACACTAATGCTTCCCTGCTTACCGGCCTGCTGTGGGTGAAGGAGGGGTCCTGCCTGTCCTTGCCCACACACGGTCGGAGTGGCACCCGGGAAAAACACAGGCGGCTGCATGCATCTGCCGCTTCCGCTGCCATCACTGCTGTCCTTTCCCCCTCCCACTGGCTTGGTGTGTCCCTAATGCCGAGCCATAGCAGAGCAGATGTTGCCTTCTTACAACATTTGCCCTGCTGTGGAGCAGTGTTAAGGACATGTCAAGCCAGGCAAAGGGGAAAAAGAAGGTGATGACAGTAACAGCAATGGCGGCAGGAGTGAGGGTGTGGGCCAGATGGAATGGCACCATGGGCTGGATCTGGCCCACAGGCCATAGTTTGAGAACCCCTGATTTAGGGATTTCTTCAATGACCTGCAATGATGAAAGTCCTTAAAATGAAAAATGTACTATGCAAAAAACCTTATAATTGGCTTTGAGAAAGAGCATTTCATAATGTTATGCATTCTCAGTTCTATTATATGGCCATGGAATTTTGAACTTAGCACATGCAATTATAAAGAAGATGGAAATATTTGAAATATTGGTTTATCACAGTATATTAACAATTTTTTGAATCAAGAGGGTGACTAATAATATAATAATTTCACATCAGAAATTATTCTGGTTTAATAAGATTTTTGCTGGAGAAACTCCGCTCAGGGGACAACTGAATGAAGCTCCTTTCATGTCCCCAAGATTTTTTTTCCACCAACGTGATCCCTATTTATCTACTTGCAATTTCTTGCTTTTGAACTGCTAGGTTGGCAGGAGCTCAAACCATCCTGCAGTATCTGGGCCTTGAACTGCTGACTTGCCAGCCTTCCAGCTAACAAGGCCAGCTACTTAACCACTGTGCCACTGCAGCCCCTAAGAGGATGACTAATGAAGATGTAATAGGACAAGTGATTTAAAACCCAGGGGGGGAACCCTTAAAACACATAAAACACAAAAAGATAGGTTACTTTGGTCACAAAATGAAAATAAAAAGTGCAGATTGTTACAGATGTTTATTTAAGATACAATGATGAGGAGAATACAGACAAGAGAAAAGTATTTAATAACAGACGATCCTCTAGGTAACTGACTTGGATACAGCACTAGATAAAGGTAAAGGTTGCCCTTGTTCAAAAGCCAGTCGTATCCGACTCTAGGGTTCAGTGCCCATCTCTGTTTATAGCCGAAGAGCCAGTGCTGACTGCGTTTGCAGACATTTCCGTGGACATATGGCAGGCAAGCCTCAACACCTGAGTGCACAGAACGCTGTCTACCTTCCCACTGAAATGGTACCTATTTATCTACTTGCAATTTCTTGCTTTCAGACTGCTAGTTTGGCAGGAGCTGGGGCAGAGGCAGGATCTCACTCCATCATGCAGTACTCGGGGATCAAACTCTGACCTTCCAGTCTTCAAGTTCAGCGTCTTAACCACTTGAGCCACCGTAGTCCCTCTGGATACAGCACTACAGTAGTGTTAAAAGCTTTACATTTAAAGTGAGTACAGCCTTTTGAAAGAGAGGAATGAGAATAAGAAGTAGCTTTCAGAATGTCACCCTTAATTTATTTTACTAGTCATGTAGACAGCCAGGCATTTTTAGGAAGCAAAGTGATGTTTTTCACACAATAACACTCTATACATAGAGAAGAAAGAAAACAAATTTAAGCAGAAATCACTTTAAAGTTAGATTTTTAAAAGACATCAATTTTCCTCCATTTTCCAGTAAGTGCTGAAACCACAGTGTCTAATCAGCATGACAAAGCAGTACTGTATAGCCAAAGAGTCTGTAAGGCTTATGTCAGCACAAATAATATGTAACAGGATATTGAACCAAATATTGCCCCTTTGCCTACCGAACAGAAACTATCTGCACATACCCTACATCTGCTCCCCATCCCAAAACAGATCAAAGAAAAAGGGGCAGAATGAAAGCCAGTTGATATGCATTCCATAAGTAATACTAGATGGAACTAAAAAAGACACCACAAGTAACACACACACACACACACACCACACACCCCAATATCCACAGGGGATACATTCTGAGACCTACCACAGATATCTGAAACTGTGGATAACACAGAACCCTATGCCTTAGTTTGCAGACAATAGTCTCTAGGGGCCATCTCTGGTAATGGGCCATAGAAACACACACGCACGCATGCACGCACGCACGCACGCACGCACGCACGCACACACGCACACACACGTGTGTGTGTGTGTGTGTCTGTGTGTGTGATTTTTCTTTGATAATGGGTTTTTAAAAAAATTACTGATAACTAAAACCATAGATACTGAACCTGTGGATATGGAGATGACCTGTATATGATTCAGGAATGCAAATCCCCCCAAGAGAAAGTTGCTTTTACAATTGTCTGGCACTATTGCACCAAATATTAAAATAAGATTGGCTTCCAATAGATATTTTAAATACAAGGTTGGTGGTATTGTATGGCGGGGCTTTCGACCGGCAGCCGGCCGGTGGAACGAGCGGCACCTGAGGGCTTTCCATCGCCCTCAAAAGCCGCCCCAGCTTCCACCAAGCCCGGCGGGGCTTTCGACCGGCAGCCGGCCGGTGGAACGAGCGGCACCTGAGGACTTTCCATCGCCCTCAAAAGCCGCCCCAGCCTCCACCAAGCCCGGCGGGGCTTTCGACCGGCAGCCGGCCGGTGGAAAGAGCGGCACCTGCCAGTCCACCACGGCTCCCTCCCCCGCCCCGCCGGTGGGGGAGGTGGGAGCACAGCTGACTGGCGTTGTTGCGGCGGGACATTCAAAGCCGCACCGCCAGAGTTGCCGGTCCATTTCCTGGCCTCGGCTGTGTTGGGGCCGGGTTGTCTTCTTCTTTGGCTCCGTTCAATAATGTGCGGGCCATGGGATTAGTAGCCGAGGGACTGTGTAATTAAATGTCTATTGTATAATTCATTGTGTAATTTATTGTATTGTATTACTATTGTTTTCCTATTGTATTTTCATGCTGTTATATTATGTCTATATTTTGATGTGTTATGATTATATTGTATTTTTGTATTATTATATTGTTATAATTGTATGTTAATTGTATGTATATTAATTTTTTGTTGTAATTGTACTTATATTATTGTGTTGTAAGCCGCTCTGAGTTGGCCTTTTGGGCTGAGTGGAGCGGGGTATAAATCCAATTAAACATAAACATAAACAAACATAATCCTAGATAAAAATAAGTTATTTATAAATAAATTGGATCAAGTATCAGATATTTTAGCATTCTTTAAAATATTAAATATTAGATCTCCTGTTGTTTAAAATTGTAATTTGAAATTAAATCTCATCACCAACATTAGCTAAACCTATAGTTACAATCTTGTAAATATGAATTAATAATTTTCAGCACAACCCAAATACTTTGTCAGTTGTAGTGAGTCAAGGGTGGGCAGAAGCCTATTTTGGTGATACAACTCTCTCGGGCTGGCTGATCGCAGACCTGCTGGCACTATGGCTGTGCTGGCCGACATTCACCAGCAGAAGAGCCAAAAAACATTATTGAGATGCGAAAGAGCTACCTTATGGCATATCCAAAATCTTCTTAGCCCAGTTTTGTACCTCTTATGATGGCACACAATGGCCAAGGTCTGGGTGATCCTAAGTAATGTTGCCATGGGTTCAACTGTTGGCCAGACTGTCCTCCATTTCAGCCCTAGGCCTCCTTTTGGTCCAATCATCTGTGTAGCTCAGGGGGTTAGCAAACCTGGCTCTCTGTGTGTTCTTGACTTCAATTACCATAAGCCCAAGACAGCATTTCTGCTGATCAGGGCTTCTGAGAATTGAAGTCCAAGAACATCTGGAGAGCCAAATTTGAGAACCCCCTGGTCTAGACCCTAGAACAGGGTTGGCCAACTTTGGTGCCTCGGGTATTTAACTTAATTTAATTTAATTTTCCCATTTGTATTCTTGGACTTCAATTACCAGAAGCCCAAGACAGCACTCCTGCTGATCAAGGCTTCTGGGAATTGAAGTCCAAGGACATCTAGAGAGCCAAAATTGAGGAACCGTGGTCTAGTTGGACCAGACAAAGGAGAAGTGCCAAAGACTGGTTGCAAAATTAAAAAGACATCATTCATTTCCACCTTAAGGCAGGAATCCTTACAGGGTGATGGAAATAAGATTATGATGGTGGCGGTGGTGGTAAAAGCAGTGGTAGTGGGACCAGCAGGGGCGTTGTTGTGATTTCCCATTGGGTGACTACACCTCTCTGAAGCATCAGGTGCTCATTGAGATAGGAATGGCTTCCCAGAATGGTTTTGGATTGAAGACAATATTGCTGTTATGATATGACCAGGCAGCCACACAATTCAATGCGATCCCCTTCTTCCCTCTCTCCCCTCTTTTTGTAAGTGCTCTTGTGGGATTGGCTACAGTGACTAACGCATTTGGTATGTTTACATCAAATATACAGAACACAAGTAATCTCATATGTAAATATTGTCATTTTCTTAAAACCTTAAATGTTTAATTTGTATTGTAACAGAAAGCAAAAGGCTGATAGCATTAATGGTTTAAAAAGATTGTAAATAATTAAAGCAGCTAAAAATGGGAGGGCATAGAGGAGGAAGGGTTAGGCAAGCAGTAGCTTACTTTAATTTCAATTCTATTAAATATTGTTATTTATTAATTGTAGGGCTGAGATCTAGTTCTAAGTCACAACTAGACTTAGACCCATTCAGTGAGCTGACTCACCAAATTTCCACTGATTCAATGGGCCTACTCTAGCTGTCACATGCTACTGGATTCCAGCCATCATGCTTGTTAGGCTGATTATGATTTATGGTACCAGTATCTCTATCTCCTCATCATTATCACCATCATGAGAAACAATTATATTTCAAATACTGTACAGTATATTCATATTTAATGGACTGCAGAATACATAAGGTACAGGTAGGTTTCAGAGAGTTATTAATAATTTTGTGTCAGAAATTATTCTGGGTTGAGAGGATTTTTGCTGGAGAAACTCCACTCAGGAGATGCTCGAATGAGGCTCCTTTCATGTCCCCAAGATCTTTATTATTAAGTACTACATTTTTTTATTAATGTAAATTAATTTTTCTCCCAATTGTGAATGTCTGTTGCTTCATACCAAGGGTTCTCAATCTACAGCCCACAGGGTGGATCTGGCCTGTGGTGCGAAATAATTCAGCCCTCACCCTCGCTACAGCTGGTGGCAGAATCGGCCACAGACTAATTTTCAGCCTCATAAACGCATTTCCAACAGCCATAAATGAGTCCATGACCTTCATAAACACCTTTACAACAGCTGTAAATTAGTCTGCAGCCTTCGTAAACATGTTTACGACAGCCATAAACAATGGGGGAAACTAGTGCAGCCCCCTACACTGTTTGAGGAAGCGTGACCCGGCCCCCGACTTGAAAAGGTTGAGAACCTCTATTTTATACTGTGGTGAAGTATATTGTTTTTCTGCACAAATTATGGCAGCTATGATTCAATTTGCATACATTCACTTAACTTAGCAAATGCTATTTATCCTCATTTTTGGCTATCTTTCCTCTTCACATCCTTCTTTCTAATGGTGCCAGCCCTTTTTAAAATTATGATTATGCAGCAATGGCCATTCCAGTCCCAAGTAATTTCCAACCATCCCTTGGCCAGGGAAACTTTAGCTTCAGTATGGATTCAGCTAGCTTAGTGTCAGTTGAGATGGCTCTCAATCATCTTGCTTTCCTGGGATGGCAACCTTAATCACAGTCATGCTGAGTTATGTGTAGGGATGCCATAATTCCTTCCCACAAAAATGGGACTGAAGTAAAGGTTGCCCTTGCAAAAAAGCCAGTCGTATCCGACTCTAGGGTTCAGTACTCATCTCTGTTTCAAAGCCGAAGAGCCAGCGCTGTCTGCTTCTGTAGACATATTCCGTTGTCATGTGGCAGGCATGACTAGACACCGGAGCACACGGCACACTGTTTACCTTCTCCCCAAAGTGGTCCCTATTTATCTACTTGCAATTTCTTTCCTTCGAACTAGTAGGTTTGCAGGAGCTGGGACGAAGACAGGAGCTCATTCTGCAAGCTGTTGCTGCTGCGACTTCAATAGAGGCAATAAAATGGTGCAATTTTTTTCTCTGTCTTCCTTGGCCACCAAGCTGCTACTGCTCAGCCATCTGCTGGTGGTTCAATAGAAGCGCCGCTCTATTGCAAGAAAAAAATGCAATTTTTTTCTTCCAACCCCCTTGGTCTGAAAAGCAGGAAATTTAAATGTTTTTTTTAATTGGGCTGGGACAGGTTGAACCCATGAAATTCCCAGTTTTCCAGTACATATGGCATCCCTAGTTATGTGACAAGAAACACTGTTGATCCTTTAAGTTTTACATCTCATGAGAATGGCTCTAGCTTGTTTACACTGACCAATAGCCACCAATGGATATGAGTCTCAAGTCTGCCAGCTCAGATCCAGGAAGAACTTTATGGCAAGAACAAACATTCTTGAGGTTATGCAAGAGCAAGGCCAAATTAGAAGATGGAGGAAGGAGATCACTGGACATGGAACAACATTAAAAGAGGTTATAGCTGAGGATCTCAACCTCCCCTACGTCACTTAGAAGACTCTGAATAGGCTGAGGGTTGGACTGTCTAAATGTAAGAACAACATGCTCAATTGATGGCAGATAACAACATGCTGAGTGAATGTGGAGAGATACAGAATCCAGCTCATTTACCAGTCTGCCACTTATTGCCAAAACCATGCACTGATGAGGACTTATGTTTGGCCAATGAGAAAGCCAAGAAAGTGGCTTCATCTTGGCAGTCCAGGGTTTGATCGGGACATGAAAGAAGAAGAACAGTTGTGGATTCAAGTACTGGACCTCCAGTTTCTGCTCCTCCACTAACCATTGGTTGTGTGACACAGGCTGAGCAAAACCTTGCTCATTTGGGTGGAACAAGGTAGAGGAGATATGCAGGCAGAGAAACAGTTTAGGAAAGGAGCAGTGGAAGAACTGTATACATTTTGCCGAGCAGGAAACTGTTGTGGCCTCTTCTGGGAATAAATGAGAACATGTCAGACAAAGAGCAGAAGCTTTAAAAATGAGAGATATGTTAGGTTTAAGCTATGCACGGATATGTGGGGACATCAGCATGGATCCCTTGTCCCTTCTGTGTATTTTCCCCTCACCATAGATATTTGTTTTGTGCTGTCAAGTTGAGACCGACTTACAGGGACCCTTGTAAGGCTTTCAATTAAGTGAGATACAGTATTTAAGGAATGTAATTTAGTGGTTCCACTCCCCCACTCAGTGTCCATGGATGAGTGGGGATTTGAACAGGACTTCCTGAATCCTAATCCATCACACTGTCCACTACACCACACTGAGTGTCATCCAGAGTATTATTTGTTTGTTTGTTTTTTGTCTGTCTGTCTGTCTGTTTGTTTGTTTGTTTACATACATTTATATCCCACCCTTTTGATGCAAGCATCACTAAGGGCAGCTTACAATATCTTAAACAATATAACATTATAAAATATGTACAGTATAAGTGATCAGAATAATGATCATCCGAAGAAAAAAACAAAAATAACCCAATAGATAAGACCAGAAGGCGTCAAATAAACTTAAAACCATAAAAATATTCATGGAAAACACTGTCAGAAGTAGTACGATGACATAATAACAGTTTTTTTAAAAAAATTATAATCCAAGGCCCACCACTATGCAGTTTTAATGATCTTACAGACTTTGAAAGGCTTGCTGACACAAGTATGTCTTTAACAACTTATGGAATGTTACTAATGTAGGAGCAGTTCTAATCTCCACTGGCAATTTGTTCCAGAAGTTGAGGGTACGGTGGAGAAAGCTCTCAATGTGATTATTGCTTATTTCGCTTCTCTAGGTATAACTACTTGGAGCTTACACACCTGGGTGCTTCATGTGTAACTCCTGAGGAAGAAATGCTCCCTCTGATCGCTTGGTCCCAAGTACTTTTATCTGATAAAAGAAGTACTGTATATACTCGATTATAAGTTGTCCCAAATATAAGTCGAGGTACCTAATTTGGAACTCTAAAACTAGGAAAATAGATTGATCTGAGTATAAGTCTGGGGTGGAAAATGCAGCCACTGCTAGTGAGTTTCAATAATTAAAATACAGGAAAATACGGTAAAATTAATTAATTTAGACATTTGTGTGGGTATGTTTTTGAGTGTTTACATTGACCCAAGTATAAGTCAAGTCCCATTTTGGACCTCATTTTGTGGGCTAAAAACCCGACTTATACTTGAGTGTATATGGTAGCTGTGGGGAAAAATAGTTTGATTAAAGATACAGGGGCCTCCAGCCTGGGCTTTGGCTGTAACTGTTCACTTCCAGCCAAATCTCAGGGGGTGGTGGTCCTTGTCCGGGACTGGGGGCACTGTCACTATGGCAGTGTCTAAATTCTGCTGGGGACTAAGCATGGGCGGTATAACCCTAATAGCTGCAGATCCTGTGGAAGCAATGGTCTTTGTCTCAGAAAGTAGGGAGCACGAAGATTAGTGCACCTGTAACAGTGGCAGCACCTGCACGGAGGAGCTAAGAAGGCAGCCCCTTCAATGTGCTAGGGTGCTGAGGGCTAATCACCCACATATCCGAATTTAACTGATTAAAAGAAACACACAAAGAAAAAGCAGACGGATTTCACTGATGACGGCCTGGTGAGCAACAAGGATCATAACTTTTGTGGGAGTGACCTGTGGTGAACCATGGAGTTGTCTAAGGAGAGATCCTAATAGAGATCCTTTGTGGAATCCTCTACACCAGGGGTTCACAACCTATGGCCCCATGGCACCAAATAATCTGGCCACAGACCTTACTCAAGCTGCAATCGGCTGCAGACTAGTTTACAGCCGCATAAACACATTTACTACAGCCGTAAATGCATCTGCGGCCATCGTAAACATGTTTACAACAGTCACGGATATGTTTTATGGCACCAGTCTGGCCTGCTCAGCTGTCTGAAGCAGCGTGGTCCAGCCCCCAGCTGAAAAACGTTGAGAACCCCTGCTCTACATCGTAAGGTAGAAGAGGAGATGATTAAGTAAGTATGAAAGATACATTGATGACTATCAGTTCTCCCTGCCCATTCTTCCTGCTTGCCATAGTCTACCATTGCCTCTGCAGCAATTTTAAGTCTTTCTTGAAATCCACTGCTCCTTTTTCTCTCCCACTACAGTTTTGGATCTAGAAGGATGGTTGCTGTGGGCATGGCCAATGCAATGGGGTATGGAGGTAGGCGTGGCCAGCCAAGTGGGGATGCTCTGGGGAATTTCTGCTACCGGTTCTCCCGAACAGGACAGAACCTGCTTCAGTGCATCACTGATACCATCCCATTGTTGCAAAGATAAGCTGGTGGAAGGACAGTTGTACAGTATAACACGGAGTGGCAAATTATTACTGATAAATGCACCATTACTTGAATTCCTCATTACATGCCAAGCCATTCCAAAGAGCACAAAGTGGGGAAGCAGTAATCACCAGCAATTTGCAAGTTTTGCTATTGCTGCTCCACCAATATAAGGATGCAACAAGATTTTGGCCATTACAAGTACTGTAGCTGCATTAACAGGAACTTGTTGCTTTCAAGCTCTGCATTTTGACATTTTCATCAGTAAGCTTTCACCATAGGGACTGGCTGTTATTTACGAATAGAGTTGGTTGATATTTTTCCCCAGGTACTACTATCATCACCATAGCTGTGTCTCCCTGAAAACCAAAAGCCTCCAACTCTTGAAAGCACCCCCCGGTGTGTGTCTCTCCCGTCCCGCCCCAGCGCCAGGAGGAGCCGCAGCAGGGCGGCAGGCAGGCAGGCCGGCCTCTCAGCCTCCTCCCTGACCCAGGTGGCCGCCCGAGGAGGAGGAGGAGATGAAGAAGGGGCTCAAACCCACTGGCCTGACCGCCCCGGAGGAGAACCAGCGGCAGCAGCAGCAGCAGCAGGAGGGGGGAGCAGCTACAGATCTCCTTGTGCCTGAGGCAAGTCACCCCTTGGAAGGACAACAAGGCAAGAAAGACCATAAGCAGCTTATGAAAGACCACAAGCAGCTTCCCAGAAAGAAGCAGAAAGGCCATGGTGTTCATTGGTATTGGTTCAATTAAGATGTCGAATTGCCTCTGGTAGGAAGCCAGGAAGAGTGTTGGCACCAGGAGATCTTGGACAAGGGCTGCATCACATGTCCCGTCTGCAAGACTGTTGTGAGGAAAACGGTGGAAGGACTGAAAAAACATATGGCAAATTGTCAGCAGGTCTTCACCCGAAAGAGATAAATTACTCAACATAGAGACAGGGAGACCACCGCCGGCATTCCTGGGACCCGCCTCCAGCTGCCTCCGGCCAGGACTTAAAAGGCCGTTGAGGCAGCGAGACTTTGCCGCCGCCTCCGGCCCCTCCTGGCAGGGTGGAGGGACCCCTGCAGCGCCGAACGCCGAGACCACCGCCGGCGTTCCTGGGACCCGCCTCCAGCTGCCTCCGGCCAGGACTTAAAAAGGCCGTTGAGGCAGCGAGACTTTGCCGCCACCTCCGGCCCTCCTTGCAGGGTGGAGGGACCCCTGCAGCGCCGAACGCCGAGACCACCGCCGGCGTTCCTGGGACCCGCCTCCAGCTGCCTTCAATTGCCTCTGGCCAGGTTTTGAGGGCAGTTGAGGCAGCGAGACTCTGCTGCCATTACTTTTTGTATTGTATTATTGAGTTTTATTGTTATTGTCTACTTTTGTATTTCTGTCCTTGTTCTATGCTATATTGTATTTTGTTTTTTGCTACATTGTATTTGCTATTGTATTTTTGCTATATTGTATTTTGTTTGATGTGTTGTGAGCCGCCCTGAGTCGGCATGTGCTGAGACGGGCGGCATATAAATCAAATAAATCTAATCTAATCTAATCTAATCTATGCTTCATCAAAAGTAATTACTGGAAGACTGGATTTAGTTGTAGATCTAAAATGTCAGCCTCCCCTGATGACTGTGCTTTTTAAGGTACATGGCACATGGATGGGACATGTGTAGTACTCAATATATCTTGGCTCAGAAGAAAGGCATGCTATGTTCAGTGGCACATAGTCTCTTGTTGTGTGTGCTCATGGTTGCAGTGTTAACAGTGCAGTCTTGTTCTAGCCAAATCATGACCAGAACAGAAAGTGTTCCCCTGAAACATGGAGGTGGGCTTCTCACTTCATCTACCCATACATTTATTTCCACCCGACTCTATCAAGGTTATGAACTTAACCTTTGCCTAGGATCCCCACCCTCAAGACATTCATTTGTACACATAACCTGTGCTTTCTTGTGTGGAAATTAAATATTGAATAAAAAGGAGTTGCTCATGATGACACAGCAAGTTCTCACCAGTGTTTTCAAAGCAGTTTGACTAATAATTTCACTCATGCTGATCTAAAGCTGGACGGTTGCTAAAGCGCCACTCCCTTAAGTAGAATGGAGAGCTCTGAGTCAGTCACCCCAACAGGCTTTCCTTTGGCTGTGTGCTCAACAGTCAGCTAGAGTAAAGAATACAGTAGTTCTTAACTTTCTTCAAAGTGGCTGGGGGCCATTTCTCCGTGCAGGGAGAAAAGATCACCAAACTTTTAGAAATATAAAGTGTTTTTTTTTTGTAAGATAAAGCTTTCTGTTAAAATTCAACTATGGAAAGTATTGTTCTATCCCCGTGATGGTGAACCTTGGCACTCCAGCTGTTCTTGGTCTTCAATTCCCAGAAGGCCAAGTCCCTGTGAATCCACACAAATGGGTTTACTGTGCAGTTCAAAAGCAAGAAATATACATCCCTAATTTAAAAAATAGCACAAATATCAGTCTGGCAAACAAGTTGTAGCTGGCTGTTAGTAAAATACAAGTGCTGCAGGATGGAAATGAGTTCCCGTCTTCGTCCCAGCTCCTGCCAACCTAGCAGTCCGAAAGCAAGAAATTGCAAGTAGATAAATAGGGACCACTTCGGTGGGAAGGTAACAGCATTCCGTGTGCTCCGGTGTCTAGTCATGCCTGCCACATGACCCCAGAAACGTCTGCAGAAGCAGACAGCGCTGGCTCTTCGGCTTAGAAACAGAGATGAGCATTGCACCCTAGAGTCGGATACGACTGGCTTTCGAGCAAGGGAAACCTTTACCTTTTATTACTTAGGGACTGCGGTGGCTCAAGTGGTTAAGATGCTGAACTCGACAACTGGAAGGTGGGAGTTTGACTCCTGAGTACTGCACAATGGAGTGAGCTCCCATGTCTGTTCCAGCTCCTGCCAACCTAGTAGTTTGAAAGCAAGAAATTTCAAGTAGATAAATAGATACTACTTTGGTGAGAAGATAAACAGCATTCCATGCACTCAGGTGTTGAGGCGTGCCTGCCACATGTCCATAGAAACGTCTGAAAACGCAGAGAGCACTAGCTCTTTGGCTATAATCAGAGATGAGCACTGAACCCTAGAGTTGGATACGACTGGCTTTCGAGCAAGGATGACCTTTACCTTTTACTATTCTGTTCTCAATCACACAAAATATAAAGAGTGGGGATGACTTGTTGCTACTAATAACTCCCTGTCCAAAAAAGATAATTAAGGAAGGTAAAGTCTATGAACTGGACTATCTTGTCCCCACCTAAATAATTATTGGATTTTTCAAAGTACAGTGGAACTTCAAAACAAATGGCTCGGTTAACATAAAAATCACATAAAAGAAAATCCATAGAAAATACTGGCTTGGTTTACAGAATTTTTTGGAATGGATTAATTTGTTTTCAATGCATTCCTATGGGAAATCATTTTTCGGTTAATGTATTTTGGTTTTTAATGAATTTCTGTGGGAAATTACATTCAATGCATTTCTATACAATTTACAAATTCAAGTTACCAAATAATAATAAACAAAGCGGCAAGGTCCTTCTCCAGGCAAGTGGAGCCCAGAGCTAGGTGGGCAGGAGCATCCTCCACCACTCAAGTCTCACAGCTGGCCCGGTCCTCCTCCTCCAGCGATGATGCGGCACGGAGGTGAGCGGGCGGGAGCATCCTTCGGCCTCAAGCTAGCGGCCTTTTCTCCTTCTCCATGAGGCTGGGGCCTAGAGCTAGGCGGACGGGAGTGCCCAAGTGGCCACAGCTAGCTCGGTCCATCTCCTCCTCCTCCTCCAGTGATGACAGGGCATTAATTACATTAACTGAGGTTCCACTTTAATAAATATTCCAAATGGTTTACTATCACCTACTGCTATGCAGTACTAACAAGAATTAGTGTGCCTTGCCATTATCTGTAAGTGTCACCTTCACTACATTAGTGACCTGTTAAGTGCTATCTTCCAATATGGCTACTGTTTGGTAGCTGCCCACGTCAGCACTGAAACTATACAGTACATTCTCTTCTACTGACATAACTATTACATTTGAAGAGGTTGGGTGCATCTTAGTCTAGTCTAGCTTTTACCATTGCACCCGGGTGACCCTGCTAGGAGTCCAGATTTGTAGCAGAGTCTAGTATTCTGATGGCATTGCTCTTAGCTTCTCTGACACACTCAACGTCCCTTTCCCGCCCCCATTAAGGCATGCATCCAAGAGAGAGGCAATTAAGTCTGCTGATTGCAAACCAACTTAAGGAGCTTTTCTAAAGATGATACACCCACTGTATACTGTATTCGAAATTTTAAAAAGCAATTCTCTCAAGCCTTCAAAAATTGAGCAATTTTTCCAGATACATTTCTATACCAATTATCTTCATTCTCAAAACCCACACAGGATTGACTGGTGTATGGTCAAACGTATGACACAAAACATCACAATGTAATTAATTAATTTTAACATACACTTTTAACTTCTAGTTTCAAAGCAAAACTCATGCCACTTAGTGAAGAAAGCAGAATGTTTACATTTTACATGCACAAGCCTCTATTGCACAAGTATTAACAATGCTTTATCTATAGCTATAAAATGGTGTGTTAACCGTTGGAATGTGACAAAAGATGTTGCACCAGGCCCCACTAGCCCGTAATGGGCCTCCGTTCACTTGCCCGAACCCGGTTCGCAGGTAACTGTCGGGTTGAAATTTTCAGCCGGGGGGCAGGAGCCCCCCGGACGCAAACAAAAAAAGGGAACTTCAATTCCCAACATTCCTTGCGCCGCGCCAGAGCCAATCAGGCTGAGCAGTGCAACAAAAGGAACGTTCGGAAACGCGCCGCAGCCAATAAAAAAAAGCCGCAGGAAAAAAACCGCTGCAGTAAGCAAACATGCGCAGGCAAAACTACAAGCCCCAGCGTCCTGCGCGCCATTAGCATGCAGAACACTGCGGCAGCTGGCGCGTGAAAAATAAAAGTTAAAAAAACGCCCGCCGCCGCTGCCCTTCTTCCCCACAGGCCAGCCAGCATCGCCTGCGGGGAAAAAAAAGAACCCCCCCCCCCGCCGCCACTGCCCTTCCTTTCGATGGGCCAGCTGGTGCACGAAAAATAAAAGTAAAAAAAACCCCGCCGCCTCTGCCCTTCTTCCCCACGGGCCAGCCAGCATGGCCCACGGGGGAAAAAAGAAACCCCCCCCCCCCCCGCCGCCGCTGCCCTTCCTTCCCACAGGCCAGCCAGCATGGCCCGTGGGAAAGAAAGGCCCCCCCGCCATTGCCCTTCCTTCCCACGGGCCAGCCAGCATAGCCCGCGGGAAAGAAAGCCACCACCCCTGAAAAAGTAAACACAAAAACACAAACCAAAAACAATCAAAAACACTGAAAAATCCAAAATCCAAAAAGGAAACACAAAAACAGCCAAAAACAGACAAGAAAAAACACACAGACCTCCCCCCCAAAAAACAACAACAACAACAAAAAAAACAGAGAGTTTACCATAAGACGTCTTCTATCCATGAGGACCGGAACTCAAATGAGAAAATAAAGAAAAAACTTACCGGAAGCGACACCCAGAGGACAGAAGAGAAAAACTGTAGAGAGGAAGAAAAGCTCACCGCCCCCACCCAGAGGCCACAAGAGAAAAAACATTCAAAAATATTGAAACTAATAAGATTAATTCCAAAATTAATCATAAAAACATTCAAAAATAATCACACTAATCTCAAAAAATACCAAAAAAAATACCAAAAAACAGAAATCACTTTTCACTCAAAAAAACCAAAATAAAAAATAAAAATGGTAAAAATAAATATTTAAAAAACCAAAATTAAATTTTAAACTAAATAAAATTAATTTACATTAAATAAATTAAAATAAAATAAAATGTGCATAAACATCAAACAAAAACCTTCAATAACCAATTTAAAGAGCCCGACACTGAGGAAGCCTGCACGCAAAAAAAAAAAAAAAAAAACCACTAGGAGTGCAAGTCCATCGCAGGCAGACTATCCAACACAATTTTAAAAAGCCTGGCACCGCCGGGCAAAATATGCTAGTATTAGTATAAAACACAAAGGAAATACAGGAATTGCATGGAACCTGATGCTCCACCCCTTGTCTCCATTTCACAAAGTGTCCTATTCACCATATATCATATTAGTATATTTTTGCCCGGCACTGCCGGGCTTTTTTTGGTGTTTTTGGGTGGTAGGGGTTACACACACACAACACAAATACACGCACACACACAACACAAATACACGCACACACTCAATATACACACACAACACAACGACACACACAACCATGCACACACACACTGCACACACAATACAACCAAACACACACACACACACATTACACACACACAATACAACACAATGACACACACAACACAATCACACACACACACACAATGCACACACACATGCTGTAGCTCCGTGGGGAGAGGAGGGGCTCCCCCTCCCCCTCAAGCTTCGGTGCACACACACGCACACACACACACACAATCTTGCCGAAGTTGGGGGGGAGGGGATCTCCCTCCACCACCACCACCACCCCCCAATCCTCAGCAACGACTCCCAGAAGGCCATGCCAGGGGGAAAGGGCCAGCCAGCAGGCAAAAGGTAAGTGCAGTGGGGATTAGGGGGCAAGGTGGTGGGGCAGGTGGGTGGCGTGGTTAGGGGGGCTGTGCCTCCCCACCACTCCCTAACCCCCACCACACTTACCTTTTACCGGTTGGGTCTTTCCCCTCTGGCGTGGCCTTCTGTGTTGGGAGGCGCACCGGCCTGTCCTTCATCCCTGTGGGCGTCGAGGCCTCCATGCCCGCAAGAATGAAGAACAGGCCGGTGTGCCTCCCAAGTTCCAATGCAGAAGGCCGCGCAGGGGGGGGGGAGACCCAGCTGGCAAAAGGTAAGTGCGGTGGTGGTTATGAAGTGGTGGGGCAAGGTGGTGGGGCGGGTGGGCGGTGTGGTTACCGGGGCTGTGCCTCCCCCCTAACCCCCACGGCACTTACCTTTTGCCAGCTGGGTCTCCCCCCCGGCGTGTTTTTTTTGAGCGAGCATACTGGCTGCCCTGCCTCCTCCATGCTCGCGCCCTTCAGCCTCATTGGCTGAGGGGTGGTGCAGCGCGGACAATGCTGGGCCTTATAGTTTTTATTTTTTGTTTGCGTTCATGGGGCGGTTGCTCCACTCATGGCTGGCGGACCCTTGTGGCAATGCTCGGACGGTGTTAAGGTAAGTAGGGACGGGTGCGGGTGTGCATGCCAGACACCAACGGTTAACGTCCCTTTTTATAGGTAAAGACTAAGTGAAGGACAGAAAGGGAAATTTGTTCAACACTTTTTAGGAGCAGACACACCCTTTTCCAACTGCCCAGTTGCATACCCTTGAATATGATGAATCCAACTCAAAGCATTTCCCGCTCTAGAAGATATACTAAAATGCTCTCTTTTTTTTGCTATGAAATGGCATATAGCAAATCAAAACTTAACATGTTAATTTCTTAATGTAGATGTTTTATTTCTTGTAAAAATTGGCCAAGACCACATACTTGCAAGTGTATGGTGTAGCTTTTATTTTTTTATAATTTATTTTTATTAATAAAATGTATAATGACAACAATAACATATTACAACGAACAACAGAACTGTAGATATCCCGTAAGATAGAATTGGCACAAACCGTCCTTGGATGGTTTGGGGTTTGGCAAACATGCCGCGTGCCCCGCTAAGGACCATTTGGGGATGGAAATTGGGGGCATGGGATTTGATATCAGTTTATAGCTAGATTGATTCACCATGCTTTGGCCAACAGTTCTGAGAACAATGGTTGTGCAGAGGTCACAGATACGTGACTCAAGGTAAACATACAGCAAGTTAATTAACTCCACAGAACCCCCGATCCCAAGAGTAAACTGTCATCCCATGTTTGTGTTAGATAGCTCCGGAAAAGCAGTCCATGATTGGATTAGACCAATGGCTAACCTGTCCGGTTATTCCCTAGTAATTATCACCCCTGGTGAAATGTGTATTGTACTAATTAACTGGTGTCGGGCCATGCGCAACCCTTTCTGCAAGTGGCCCGAGAGTATAATTATGCTGCCTTCTGGTGAATAAACTACTGATCTTCGCTCCACTCTGCCTCATGTGCCATTATTGATCAGTCACTTCCACGATCCATGGGCCGGATCTGGCCCACAATCCCAACACAGAACAACAAAAAACTACAACATACACTAATACGGTGTGCTCCCTTCACCCAGCTTGACAATACTGTATACTGTATATGCTTCTTTGCTTTGTTTAAGATATGGTGTAGCTTTTAATTTTTTAAAATGAAATTAACATTTCCTGTGTTTGGCTGCCAGGTGGAACCACACATATACAAAGTAGTAGTTATGAAGACCTGGAAGAAATGTGCAGACCAATTAGCTTAATGTATTTAGTCTGACGAAGGAGAGCACTTGCTAAATATTAAACATTACATTAAATTCTGAATATTCTAATAAGCATGAACAATATAATCATCATGGGTCATACTGTTGCAGCTCAATCAAATACAGTAAAGCTGCCAGATTTTCTGCCTCTCCTAGAGTAGAATGCCAGATTCGAAGAGATTTGCTAATTCCTGCCCCCACAAATGAATATGTAGAATTTACAAATTACTGCAAATCGTGTTTGAGTTCTATCACCAGGATAGGTAAGGTTTCCCTTGCTTGAAAGCCACTAGTATCCGACTCTAGGGTGCAGTGCTCATCTCTGTTTCAAAGCTGAAGAGCCAGCGCTGTCTGCTTCTGCAGACGTTTCTGTGGTCATGTGGCAGGCATGACTAGACACCAGAGCGCACGGAACGCTGTTACCTTTCCCACCGAAGTGGTCCCTATTTATCTACTTGCAATGTCTTGCTTTCAAACTGCTAGGTTGGCAGGAGCTGGGACGAAGACAGGAGCTCATTTCCATCCTGCAGTACGCAGGAATCAAACTGCTGACCTTTCCCCTCCCAGTCAGCATCTTAGCCACTTGAGCCACTGCACTCACCAGGATAGAATTGCAATTATCACACACACTTCTTATAGTTAGAATTGCAATTATCACACACTTCTTATAGTTCTGTGCATGTCAACATGTTTTCCACACCCGCTTCTACTTTTTACCCTTCAATTTAAACCGAAAGTTAGATGAGATTGCATTTTTATTCATTCACTTTCTAAAAGATGTGCTTGTATGGGAGGCTTTTAAAGATTCCTTCCCACAGTAACCACTGTCCCTGTTTTGATTTATCATGAACGCCTTTAAAAGAATAATGCAGTAATCAGGTCTTGGGCTGGGCATCAGTCTTTTTACTACAGCCTTCCTCAACCTTGTCTCTCCCAGGTGTTCTGGAACTTCAATTCCCAGAAGCCTTGAGCAGCAGGGAGTGCTGACTTGGGCTTCTGGGATTTGAAGTCCAAGAACAGCTGGAGGGCCAAAGTTGAGGAAGCCGGTTTTAGTGTGTTCCTGAGAGACTCCTGAATGTCCAAAAATTCTTCCCCCACCCACCCCTTTATCATGTTGCAAGAGAAGAACTAAAGAGGGGGTGGGGGGAGAGCCAGTGAGGGAGGCGAGGTTTTGCCGGTAAACAACCTCGGGGTCGTCTTCGCCAACTGCCTGATGATTAGTTCTTCTTGCCGAATAAACAGGCAGTGATCTGGACAACTCTTGATAGAACATCGAGCGAGCGAGGAGGAGGCGGAAGAAAAAAGGCCCCCTTTACCGCCGCGCCAAAATTCAAGCCGAGGAAGCGAAGTTGAAGGTAAGGCGGGAGTTTCCAGCATCAAGAGGTAGGAAAGGTTCCCCTTGCTCGAAAGCCAGTCGTATCCCACTCTAGGGTGCAGTGCTCATCTCTGTTTCAAAGCCGAAGAGCCAGCGCTGTCTGCCTCGTCTGCAGACGTTCCCGTGGTCATGTGGCAGGCATGACTAGACACCGGAGCGCACGGAACGCTGTTACCTTCCCACCGAAGTGGTCCCTATTTATCTACTTGCAATGTCTTGCTTTCGAACTGCTAGGTTGGCAGGAGCTGGGACAGACGGGAGAGCTCATTCTGTCCTGCAGTACTCGGGAATCGAACTGCTGACCTTCCACCTCTCCCAGTCAGCGTCTTAGCCTCTTGAGCCACTGCAGTGCCTTCTTTTCCTCCTTAGGTAAAGCTAAAAGTCGCCAGTCCTATCCGACTCTAGGGTGCGGTGCTCATCTCCGTTTACAGCCAGAAAGCACCTGCAGACCTTTCCCTGGACATGTGGCAGGCATGACTAGATACTCGAGCGCATGGAACACTGTTGCCTTCCCACCAAAGTGGTACCTATTTATCTACTTGCAATTTCTTGTTTTCGAGCTGCTAGGTTGGCAGGAGCTGGGGCAGTGACGGGAGCTCACTCTGTCATGTAGCACTCGGGTCTCGAACTGCTGGCTTGATGACCTTCCAATAATTAAGCCACCTTTCTTTTCCTTGTTACCATTAACACAATTATCTATTTATCAACTTGTGGAGAGTCAGGACTACTCCCTCCCCTCCAGTTAGGAGCCCAGGACTTTTACTACCACACTGTGGACATGGTATGGTGTGTTTGGCCAGGGGAAAAGCCCTTGCACCCGAATTAGGACTGCTGTACTTTATTTCAAAACTTGGATGGGCGAGGTCAGCCAGAATTTCTGCTACCGGTTCTGGTGAACTGGCGCGAACCTGCTGATGCCCACCACTCGTGTGCGCGCATGCAATGGTCACCCCCTGGGTTTAAGAAGTCAGATCTGTTAATCAGAATTTGTGTGCTGCCCAGATAGTCTTTTAAGTATTTCAGAATCAGATACTTCATGCTCTGTAATGGTAAATATTACTCAATTGTTTTGATGAAAGAAACAATCTCCCTTTCTGTCTTTCATTTTAGGCCTGTCTTTTACTGGGTTTTATTCTACTCCTTTGTAACAATGTAATGAAAGAATTAGTAAAGGTAAAGGTTTCCCTTGCTTGAAAGCCAGTCGTCTCCAACTCTAGGGTTCAGTGCTCATCTCTGTTTCAAAGCCAAAGAGCCAGTGTTGTCTGCTTCTGCAGACATTTCCGTGGTCATGTGGCAGGCATGACTAGACACCGGAGCGTGCACGGAACGCTGTTTACCTTTCCCACCCAAGTTGTCCCTATTTATCTACTTGCAATGTCTTGCTTTCGAACTGCTAGGTTGGCTGGAGCTGGAACAAAGACGGGAGCTCATTCCGTCCTGCAGTACTTGGGAATCGAACTGCTGACCTTCCACCTCCCAGTCAGTGTCTTAGCCACTTGAGCCACTGCAGTCCCTCAACAAAAGGTAAGAGGGCGAGGAATGGCAGTTTATCTCAAGGAACTGTTCACTGTGAACCCAAAAAGTCATAATACCGTCGCCGGTGTTATTATCCACGAACTATTTTAGGTTAGTGTCCTCTACAGAACCGTTGTTACGTGCTGCTGAGTTGTCCCCGATATATGAAGGAGGGATCTCCATGCCCTCTTTTTCCCAACAGCTTTACTCAAAACTTGAAAACCCAAGCCTGTGGCTTCTTTTTTTAAAAGGGACTCAACCCATCTCACCTTTGGTCTTCCTCTTTTCCTGCTGCATGCCATCTTTCCCAGCAGTATTGTCCTTCCCATAGAATCCTGCCTTCTCATGATGTGCCCAGAGTAGAACAATCGATTTCATTATTTTTTGCCTCCAAACACAGCCCACTTGTCCCTCCACTGTCTGAGGGCGTATGACCTGGCCCCTGATTCAAAAAGGTTGGCAACCCCTGGTGTAACGTGTAGATCATTCTTATGCACGATTACTATTAAACAGGACTTCTCAATCTTTTTAAGCTGGGGGCCAGGTCACGTTCCCTCAGACAGCTTCTAGGGCTGGACAGCCATTTTGCCCTTCCTCCACTACATGGCACTTTCTGGTGTGGTGGAGGTGGTGGTGGGCCACATGAAATGGCGCTGTGGGCTGCAAGTTGAGAAATCCCTGCTGCAAAGCATATCTTAGTGAGCTTGATGGAATTTGCTTGCAAATGATCAGTTGCATCATTTATCATTTGCTTAGTTCTTCCCAATTGCTTTTGTTTTGTTTTGTTTTGTTAGTACTGTATACATGTTTGGTAAATGGCAGAATGACAAGCTGAATATATTTTTTCATAGGTTGGAAGCCAGTTTGGTTGGAATTTCCAACAGGACTAATTAAAATGTACATCAAGTCTATTATCCTTGAGGGGTTCAAGTCTTATGCTCAAAGGACAGAGGTTAATGATTTTGACCCATTGTTCAATGCTATTACTGGCTTAAATGGAAGTGGCAAGTCCAACATATTGGACTCCATCTGTTTCTTACTGGGCATCTCTAATCTGTCACAGGTGAGTATATGCCTCAGATATCTACCACCAGGAAAACCTCCTAGTAACAATGACTTCAATTGGTTTCCTCTAGCATGTAAAACAAATTTTATTCCCAATTCTCTGGTGAGGGTTTGCCACATTTCAATGTAACTCTCTTTATGGCTATATGAGTTTCCAAAGAAGGCAATGGGAGAACAGGAAAATGCTGAATACCTTAGCAGCCCTTTGATAACATGGGATAAAGCCACTAGGAGTAAAATTTGAAACCAACCCTTCTAACTTTTGTTGGCAGCTTGCTTTTTGTATTGTACTGCAGAGGCTTAGTGGTTAAGACTCTGAACTTGATGACTTGAAGGACGACAGGTCAGCAATTTGAGACTCAAGTGAGCTCCTGCCGTTTGTCCCAGCTCCTGCCAACCTAGAAGTTCGAAAGCAAAAAAATTGCAAGTAGATAAATATATACCACTTCGGTGGGAAGGCAAACAGCATTCTGTGTCTAGTCATGCCAGCCACATGACCACAGAAACGTTATGCCTCTTTGGCTATAAACAGATGACACCAAACCCTATAGTCAGATATGACAGGCTTTCAAGCAAGGGCTACCTGCTTTTTGTAACTCATTTTCAGAAATAGCCTTGACATGGATTATTGGGACAATAATGCCTGATGAAGACTGATATATGTTGAAAGCTGGCTTTAAAAAAATTTTTAGTGGTCTAATAAAGGTACAGTATGGCCTGCCCTTGCTTTTATGCTCCTTAATCCTCTTTACTTCGCTCAGTCAGATTAGCAAAACTAAAATATACTTTTCATAGAGATACGTAATTACGATTGCCAAACGATCCAAATCTGTGCTGCCAAGATTGAAGTAGCAGATGATGGGACACTGCAATTGTTTAACACCTGTAAAACCTTGTGCAGTACTTAATGTCCAGAATCCCTTTCATGGTATCAAGCCATGTAAGTCCAGTGATGTAAATCACTGCAGCAAATTGTCAGCGGTTCACAAGCTGCTGCTTATATTTCTTCAAGGGATCTGGCACACGACAATATAAGCAATGACTGGTTAATTAGCAGCGATTCATTACAGCAGTTTACACCATTATACTTTTAGGTAAAGGTAAATGTCTCTCTTGCTCAAAAGCCAATTGTGCCCAACTCTAGGGTTCAGTGATCATCTCTGTTTATAGCCAAAGAGCCAGCACTGTCTGTAGACATTTCCATGGTCATGTGGGAGATGGAATGCAAGATGTCAATGTGCTGTTTCCCTTCCCACCAAAGTGGTACCTATTTATCTACTTGCAATTTCTTGCTTTCGAACTGCTAGGTTGGCAGGAGCTATGACGGAGCTGGGAGCTCACTCTGTCGTGCAGCACCCAGGTTTCGAACTGCTGACCAGTTGTCAAGTTCAGCGTCTTAACCAGTAAATAGAATAAATAACCAGTAGGATTCAAACTGATATTTGTTTTTCTATGTCAGTGTGCCTGTATAGGCTCAAGAGCATGACAGTTATAGTCCAACTCAGCTGGAGAAGGCTGGTCTGTGAGATGGACCTAACTGTTGGTCTTAATTTGCACTGATAACAATTTAGCTATTTGTGTGGCTTTGCACAACTTAACACTGTACAGATTCACAGAAGCTGAGTTATTATAAAGTGCAACAACATTGCAAGAGAAGGTAATATCCAGCTAACAGCTAGAGCACTGATCTGAATTTTACAGAGCATCCATTTTTGGAAGAATGTAACCATGCCACGTTGGTTGGACATTTTATTTTGGTAGGGAGAAAGCGAGACCAGAACACTTTAAGCCCTCTGTTTTCCTTTCAGACTTATTACAAGGGTGGAGTTAAAAAAGTATTTTGTTAAAAATCACGTGCAAAGGTCTTTGGCCTTGTAGTGCTAAGCTATTATAGAGAAAAACCTTTTGAGCTATTCAGAAAACTTCCCACAAATTGCACCGTAAGACCAAGAAGTTTTAAAATACAACTTTGTTGCCCTCCATCCCCGATGTTTGTCTTGCCATTTCTATAAGTGTATTTTTAATGGTAGTGTTTTGATTTCTCCTGCCAATTAAAGTAGACATTAATTCTGGATGCAGTGCTGTAGCCTAAAGTTACCTGTTTGCTTGACCTGCTACCTCCTTTATATTTTCAGGTGCGAGCTTCCAACTTGCAAGATCTTGTTTACAAAAATGGCCAGGCAGGAATTACGAAAGCTACAGTCTCGATCACCTTTGACAATTTTGACAAGAAACAGAGTCCGCTAGGATTTGAGAATCATGATGAGATTACAGTAACAAGACAAGTGAGTGTAATTTTAGATTCCAGGTGTGTGTGTGTGTGTGTGTGTGTGTGTGTGTGTGTGTGTGTGTGTGTGTGTGTGTGTGTGTGTGTGTGTGTGTGTGTGTGTGTATGTGTGATGAATTTGGCTTATAACAAACTTTGTTTCTTCCTTAAGGTGGTGATTGGAGGTAGAAACAAATATCTTATCAACGGTGTAAATGCAAACAATATTCGAGTACAGGATCTCTTCTGCTCCATTGGACTGAATGTCAATAACCCTCACTTTCTTATTATGCAGGTAAAATAATGTAAACATGCGCTACATTTATTTTGCTTTAAATTTATGATAAACACACTCAAGGGTGGTCTCTATACTTCCTCTTTTCTCTCCTGTTATGGTTGTATTGGTTATTTTAAATTGTAAATCAGTTAATAGTTTTGCCACTTGCAGCACCATGAATGGCTGTCTAGCAAGACCTCGGAACTAAGAGAGGTGTTCTAAGTCAGGGGCCCTAAACTTTTTGCGCTGCGGACCTGACCACACAACCCGGGAGCAGCACATTTGAACATGCGTGGGCATGTCCACAAACACTTCTGGGAGTGGTATGGGCGCATCCATAACCACTTCTGGGAGCAACGTGGACCTGATGAATTGGTGCCATGAGCCGTATCTGGCTCACGGGCCATAGTTTGGGCACCCCTGTTCTAAGCAGACTTATTTAAAATTATACTTGGTCTTTTTTCTTTCTCCCTTTCTGTAACCAAACTCTTCATATTGGGTCTCCTTACCGTATATACTCAAGTATAAGCCATGTTTTTGAGCCCCAGAAATGAGCCCACAAAAGGGGACATGGCTTATACTCGGGTCAACGACCATAAGGTTCCCAAGACCACGCCAGATTGAAATGTGCCAACAATTTAATTTTAACATATTTTTATGTATTTTGATTGCTGAAGCTCATTAGCAGCTGCTGCATCTCCCACTCTCAGATTATACTCGGGTCCTGAAGTTTCAGGTCAAAATTATATTCGGGCCAGTTTATACTCAAGTATATACTTTTGTTTTTCAGAGATGGTGATTTTGAGTATGAGCTCAAATGCTTTCAGAGAGTGATAGTGAAGAGTTGCTTGCTTTTTAGCTAGAATTGTCAGAGCTGAACAGAATTGATCACTGCCAATACTGCAGTATAAATCTGCATGGGATTGACCCATTCAAATAATCACTTCAAAATGTCCATTTATTCATTGGGACTGCAGTGGCTTAGAGGTTAAGATACTGAACTTGACGACTGGATGGTTGGCAGGTCAACAGTTCAAGACTTGAGTCCTGCACGACGGAATGAGCTCCTGTCTCTGTCCCAGCTCCTACCAACCTAGCAGTTCAAAAGCAAGAAATTGCAGGTAGATAAATAGGTGCCACTTTTGTGGGAAGGTAAACAACATTCCGTGCGCTCCGGTGTCTAGTCATGCCTGCCACATGTCCATGGAAACGTCTTGCAGACGCAAAGAGCACTGGCTCTTTGGTTATAAACAGATGAGCACCAAACCCTAGAGTCAGATCCGACAGGCTTTTGAGCAAGGGTGGCGTTTTTCTTAATTAATTTTTTTGTATTGTGTCAGACACACACAAAGGTGTGCTTTTAATGGATAAAGCATGCTAACTTCCAATCATATATTAAAGATCAGTTTATTGAAACGAGTTTATTTCTGAAATAGCCTTGGCCTTACCTAATATTTTGTAGGTTTGCTTATATTGACCTTTCAGTAGACAATATAAACCCTCTATAAAATAGGCTTTCCTTGCAATGACTAATTAATAAAATATTCTTTGTTCAAAAAGTACTTTCCAGAAAATCAAGTTGAGCAATTTTATATTTCATTGCATCAATCTGAAATGTTACAGCACTCTGTGAAATAATTCCTTTAGTTAGGGAGTCGCAACGTGTTCCTGCCAGGGGTCGGACCTGCCCCCAACACTCCCCACCAGGGACTGGAGGCATTTTTGCTCCTTGGACGTACGTTTTTGATGGTGGCGGTGGCACTTGCGCCGTCTTTCCAGCTTCTTGCACAGCCTCCGCTACTCCCCATGGTGGCAGAAGGCTTTTCAGAGCATGGTCGCTCTGTTTGGATAATTTTCTGACGCTTCAACGCGCCGCTGGGCAACTTCTTGGTTCCGCGCTGAGAACCAAACCATTGATGCAAGCTCTGCCTGGCCCAGAATTTGCTCAGCGGCGTGTTTGAGCAGCCAAAACGAAGCTGGGAAGCATTAGAAAATTATCCAAACAGAGCAAAATTGCTCCAAAAAGCCTCCTGCTGCTGTGGGGAGTGGTGGAGGCTGTCCAAAACCCCAGAAAAAAAGCCTGATTCTCACCGCCATGGTACGTGACGTATCGCAACTTCTGGCGGGGGGGGGGGGGGGGGAGGCAGGTCTAGAGCTGCCTGGGTTCTCACCAAGGACCGAATTAATGAGATGCACAGGCCAGATTAGACCCGAGGGCCGGGGGTTGCGAAGTCCTGCATTTGTTAATGAAGATGACATTTAGCTTTTATAGGGTTAAGCAATAGATAAAATTCAAATTTAATATTTAATCTGAAATTAGCATGCTTTAAAAACATCCTTACTATTATGCCTCTCCATGTTTTTAGGTCTTTCCTGCCTTCTAAAATTGAGTTCCTGTCCTCACTCAATTCCTTTTTCCCATTCATGACTATATAGTGATCTTTGCTTGCAATTGGGATACCGGTGTGTGCAGAGCTCTGGATAGGATTCATCTTGGTACTGATAAAAGATCTTACTTACTCATATGTCAAACTGCAGAAGAAAACCTAATATAAAGCAGGCAGCAGCTCTTCCCCAACTATATTTCCAAAATACTTTGCAATAATGGAGCATAGGAATGGGGTCATCTCCTCCTTACAATCATGATTGAATCAGTAGAAGGCCTCCCTCAAGGGTCTTCAATTCATGCATCATTACTGAAGTGAGATGCCTTTCCAGAGCTTCTTGCAGTGGTTCCAACGTGGGCCCCCTGCCCCACAGGGGGACTTTAATTCCCAGAAGCCTAAGTCAGTACAGTGGCTGACCAGTGCTTTGGGGAATTGACTTAGGCTTCTGGGAATTGAAGTCCAAATACCAAAGGTAGGGAAACACTGTGAATGTTAGCAATGAGAGAGAATTGTTTGTTTCTGAATTTTTGAATTGTCTCAACATTTCCTGCCTGTAAACCTCTGCTGTTCCTAGATGTTCCTTATCCTGACCAAGCTCGTACATACTGTTTGCTACTTACCGGTCAATAGCTCTGATGCAGTTTGAATATGAGTTAAGAAAAACCACAGTGTCTGTGTATCAATGGTACAATCTAGGTATTTAAAATGGAGCTTGAAATCTGTAGAATGGGGGTGTGTGTGTCCCAAACATTTTATGCCTCGGGCCTAACCATACCTCCCGAAAGCGGAAGCAGGCACATTTATGGCTGTCATAAATTTGCCCACTTCCGTGTTTACGACAGCCGTGAGTGTGTTTCCGCATGCGTAGGTGCGTTTTATGGCTGATGTAAACGCGTCTACTTCTGGGGGTGGCAGCAGTGGCGGGCCACATAAAATGATGCCATGGGCCAGGGCCAGCCAGCGGGCCATAGGTTGGGAATCTCTGCTATAGAAGATAATAAGTGACTGCTGATATTATTATTTTTTTGTGTGTTAGGGGCGGATAACCAAGGTTATGAATATGAAGCCTCCAGAGGTAAGAATAATTTGTACAAATAAAATTTATTAATAAAAAAAAGAATAATTTGTATGTTCTTAATGCTTCTTCTACATTTTCAAGCTATTTGAACTGAGATTGTAATGCGATTATTATTTTTGTGACAGATTTTGGCTATGATTGAAGAAGCAGCTGGCACAAGGATGTATGAGTGCAAGAAAATAGCTGCCCATAAAACCATAGAGAAAAAAGAAGCAAAACTGAAGGAAATCTGCACGGTACTGCTTCCTAATGAACGAATTCTGTAAAGTTAACATCCACAATAGGATAGCAGAGTGTAAAGTAGGTTTGACAGTTTAGAAAGAATAAAGAGTACTTTGATGCCAGCTTGTTATCCCTAGCTCTTTCTTTTAAATTCTTCCTTTTGCTGAGCATTTAGATATAAATGTTTTCGTTAACATCAGTCACAGTTGTGCACTCTGTTTCAAATATGATGGAAACGAAAAATTGTAAATTATGTATGTTCTGGTTTTTCTTCTTACAGATTTTGGAAGAAGAAATCACTCCCACGTTGCAGAAGCTGAAAGAGGTAATTCTACTTGAACTAAAAAAAATGTGTCATATCCCTAGAATCCAGGTGGAATTTTACTTCATAGTAAAGTAAAGTTGTATGAGCCTTCATAGCAAATTGCAGCAAATTAATAAGGTGCCTTTTTAAAAAAAAATTATTAAGTTTTTAGCAAAATACAATAACAACAAATAAAACAACAACAAAATTACATACATAAAAAGGCATCAAATTACATATATCTCAGAAACAGCAACAAACCATGCCCTCATCTTTAAAAAATATTTTAACTATGACTTAATATTCATTTTCGGGTACATTTTCATATCCACTATAATGTAATATATCAACTAAGTCAAACATCCAAATAATGGTTTCACTGCAAAATTTACCATACTTATTAATATAGAAAAGAAAAAGGGAAATAATAAAAAAGGAAAGAAAAAATAACCACCAAGTGCTATTTATAAAGCCTTGGAGAGCACGGAGTGACTCAGTAAAATTATTTCCAAAAACTCATACATCCAGGTATAGGTCTATGCCGCTCTTCTCCTGTCAGTGAGTAATCCACAAAAGCTTGCCAAATGAGCCAAAATCTGTTTTCTTTAACAATACCCTTTTTAAAATGTATCTCCCATGTTAACTTATCATTCAATGCTAAATCCCACATTTCCTTATACCACTCTATATTAATATTCACCTCATTTTTCCATTTTCTAGCAATACACTGTCTACCTGTTGTCAGCATTATTTCTAATAACTCCTTTTTATCCTTACTTAAATTTACCCTTTCCACGTCTGTCAACATAATAGTATTTGCATCCAGCTTAAATTCTATTCCCATAATTTCACCTACTTCAAACTCAATTTTCTTCCAAAAGTCCTTTATCACATTACAACTCCACCACATATGTTCATATGTTCCCAATACATCCTTACATCGCCAACACATTTTATCTTTCTTATTGTCTATTTGGTGCAACCTCACTGGAGTCAAATACCATTTCCATAACATTTTATAATTGTGTTCCTTAACTCTGACAGACATGGTTCTCATAATTCTTTTTTCCCATTTGCTTTTCTAATTCTGCTCTCCAATCTTTATTCTTAAATCTTGTTTCCAACTTACTCTCAAATCCTTCCTTGTTTATCATTTTATATATTTTACTTACCAACCCCTTTATACCACCTTGTCCCTTTCTTATTAATAAGGTGTCAATGATGAGCCTGCTCATGTGATTGGTGAACATAACCAGGACTTGGTTGTAATTCACCACTGCAGAATCTCAGTAGAATTCTTAGAAGAAATCAACCCTGACTGTTCATTGGAGGGACAAATAGTGAAGATGAAGCTAAAGTACTTTGGACATCAAATGAGAAGGGAGGACTCACTTGAGAAGGCCTTGATGCAGGGAAAGGTTGAGGGAAAGAGAAGAAGGGGGCATCCAAAGATGAGATGGCTAGGTGGTATTGTAGACACAATGGGCACAGAGCTGGGTGGGCTGAAGAGGATGGTGGACGACAGAGGTGCCTGGAGGAAAATGGTCCGTGGGGTCGCAAAGTGTCGGAATTGACTGTGCGACTGAACAACAAAATGATGATACTGTATACATATTCATTCCCAATTCTTACAGCATTTAGCGTTACTACTCAGTGAATGCATCTGTTGTTTCAACAGTTGATGTGAAGTTTGTAAAAAAAAAACAATAACAATGGGGTGGGCGACTGTGGTGGCTTAGTGGTTAAAACGCTGAACTTGATGACTGGAATGTCAGCAGGTCAGCAATTCGAGACCTGAGTGCTGCTTGACGGAGTGAGCTCCCAGTTCTGCCCCAGCTCCTGCCAAGCTAGCAGTTTGAAAGCAAGATTTTGCAAGTAGCTAAATAGGTTCCACTTCAGTAAGAAGGTAAGCACTGTTCCTTGCACTCCAGCATCTAGTCATGCCTGCCACATGGCCACGGAAAGATCTGGATGCAGACAGCACTGGCTCTTTGCTATAAGCGGAGATGAGCACCAAACCCTAGAGTCAGATACGACTGGCTTTTGAGCAAGGGTGACCTTGACATATTGCGTTGTCATAGTTCTTAGCGCTGCTTTCCCTTACGGGTTTTCTCATCCAGGAACGATCGTCCTATTTGGAATACCAAAAAGTCACGCGGGAGATAGAACATCTGAGCCGTCTGTATGTCGCGTATCAGTTTGGGTTAGCGGAAGAAACCAAAGAACGTTCTGCTGACGTGTTAAAGGAAATGGAAGGCCAAATTTCAACCCTTCAAGAAGAGATAGTCGGAAATGAGAAGAAAGCGAAGGAACTTGGCAAAGAGATAGCAGAAATGGAAAAGAAACGAGATCAAGTAAGATCAGTCAAACTGTTTCTTGAAACGTGTTGATTCTCCCCTTATTTCTTATGCTATGTGCGGAATACATTTGTTTCTATGTCAGTTGAAATTCTAATTGTTTTCTGGAAGAATAATTCTATTTATTTATTTTTCGATTTATAGGCTGCCTTTCTCGCCTCGGCGACCCAAGGTGGCTCACATCAAATAAAACATCTTGTATGTTAAATACCTGTTGCTAAAATAGTAAAATCATCAAATATTTATAAAACCCATAATCCCTTAATAAAAAACCCCAACAGGGCTAGATGAGCCAGCAGGGCTGGGTAGTGCTGCCGGACGCCCCCCATGCCTGCTGGCAGAGCCAGGTTTTTAGAGCCTTCCTGAAGGGGTACAGCTCTCCCTGGAGGCGCAGTTCTGGTGGCAGGAGGTTCCAGAGGGCCGGGGCCAACACCGAGAAGGCTCTCCTCCTGGTCCTGGACATGTTTGGAGGGTTCCACACATGGCTGACGGGACCACCAGAGAGCCCCTACGGTCTGCCCTCGTAGGACGGGTCGAAAACCTTGGGACGATGTGGTCTCTTAGATATCCTGGTCCAGTGCCATGTAGGGCTTTAAAGGTCAAAACCAGCACCTTGAATTGCACCCGGAAGCATACTAGCAGCCAGTGCAGCTCCAGTAGCAGTGGCGAGGCATGGGCATAACGCCCACACCCCATCACCACCCGGGCTGCCGCGTTCTGGACCAGCTGTAGCTTCCGAATGGTCATCAAGGGCAGCCCCATGTATCGATTTGTCGTCACTTACCTGTTTAAGTACAAATCAACCGAACTCCAGAACGTTCTATCCTTTGCCTTCTGTTTCCATCTCCGGCCGAACAGCTTTACCATCGGCTCATCCCATTGTTTTCAGGGTCTGCCTAGTGGTCTTTTGTGGCCTCTTGGGTATCCATTCTGTGAGCCAACAGGTCCATCTGTTATCATTTAGGTGGGTAATAATGGCTAATAAGCTATGCTTTGTTAGAGCTATTGGGTACAGAGTGACCACTTTTAGAAATAAATGAAAAGAGCTGAACTGGAAAACTGCAAATTAATAGCAGAGCGAGTGTGCCGTTTCTGTTTCATGGCCCTTGAGCCTGTGTGGCTAAATTTGGGACAAGGCACTCAAGATAAGAAACCGCTTTGCAGCATAAGGTCCTAAAAATATTGCCGAGAAAAATGGTGTTCGAGATCAGGGGTTCCCAACCTACAGCCTGTGGTTTGACCCTGGCCTATGGTGCCAATCAATCCAGCCCATGGTGAGGACCCCGCTCCTAAGTGCCAAAAATGCACAGGGAGCGGCAAAAACAGGCAAAAATGTGCCACCTTCGCTCCCACTGCCACGGGAAGCGGTGAAAACAGCAGAAAAAGCACCATGATTGTGGCTGCCACTACCAAAAGTGGAGGAAACAACAGGAGGAACCATGCCTCTGGCCTGCACATCCGGGGTGTGTGTGGTCCAGCCCATGGCGCAAAGAGTTTGGCCACCCCTTTGCTAAATTGAGAGCTTACGGTACTAAAAGCAGAGTTCCCAGCCATGGGTTGGGAGGGAGTGTCAAGAAGTTCATAAAGGATCAGTTGATGTGGAACCCTTCAAACATTTCCAGTAACAAACAAGAAGCCTTTTCCTTTTATCACAGTTTTTGGAGGGATCTGGGACTCTTTCCCAGTTCTTCCTTCTCAGATTCCTGAGACACAGTTTACAACTGTCCCTCTCCCATAAGCTTTCTCCCAATTCCTCCTCTAGCCATGCAGTGTAACGGATTTAGAACAGAAGTGGGCAGATTCTCCCCGCCCACCCGACACAGTTGCAAATGTGGATTCTTTTTCTAAAGACCAGTGTGTTCGCAGGAGTTTGGTGGTGTGCTTCATGCGCTTGAAGAAGCTCTCGCAGACGCTCAGAGGGCTGAGACCAAAGTGCAAAGTACCCTTGACATCAAAAAGCAAAACCTGCAAGGTGAAGAGAAAAAGTACAAGGACCTAGTAAAATGCATGGAAGAGGTGAGTCGTGGTGCTTCTGTGTCAAATCATGCACTCTCCTTTCTCTCCTTGTCATGTGCCCTCCTGATGTGCTCACATTTTGAAGCATTTATAGCATCCAGAATGCTTTTCTTCTGGAGACCATTCTGTGGTCATGTGGCAGGCATGAGTAGGCTCTGGAGTGCACAGAACACCGTTACCTTTCCCATCAAAGCAATACCTATTTATCTACTTGCAATTTCTTGCTTTTGAATTGCTAGGTTGGCAGGAGATGATGGGAGCTCACTCTGCCATACAGCACTCAAGTCCTGAACTGCTGACCAGCTGACCTTCCAGTCATCAAGTTCAGCATCTTAGCCATGAAACCACCGCAGTCCCTTGCTAGTTAAGCTAGGGAAGTGTTATTAAGAGTAGTACATTTGCTGCTGGGCATTCCCATGAATTTAGCCCACCTTTTGAGGGCTCCTGTACGCATGGGCTGCTTACATTTGCAAAGTTATTTCTTCTCAACTTCATCTGTTAATTAGGGTCTCGTGAGCGTTTCCCAAATGGTGTTCCACGGAACACTCATGGACTGCAATTCCCAGAAGCCTAAGTCAGTACATTGGCTGATCAGTGCTTTGGGAGATTGACTTAGGCTTCTGGGAATTGAAGTCCAAAAGCCAAAGGTTGGGGAAACACTCAGCCTAAACTGACTTTCCCCCTGCTTTGGCTAGGATTCTAAAGCTGTGGTGTCCAAGGAAAAAGAGGTGAAGAAGATCACGGAAGCCTTGAGCATGCTTCGAGAGGCCAACAGTAAAGACGCGGAGGCTTTGGCTGCTGCCCATCAGCACTTCAATGCTGTGTCTGCTGGTCTTTCCAGCAGTGAAGACGGGCAAGATGCTACTCTTGCTGGGCAGATGATGGCTTGCAAGAATGAGATAAGCAAAGCAGAAACCGAAGCTAAGCAAGTAAGTATGTGCACATGTATTTCCGGAGGGTTTAGAGCAGTGATGGCCATCCTTGGCACTCCAGCGGTTCTTGGACTTCAATTCCCAGAAACCCTGATTGGCAGGAGTGCTGACTTGAGCTTCTGGCAATTGAAGTCCAAGAACAGTTGGAGTGCCAAAGTTGGCCATCGCCGGTGTAGAGAAATCCTGTGCTGTCATAAAGGCTAATACAGTAAAACCCCTATTTACAAAAAAAGTCATTCCGTAGGCTTTTGCTTGAACCGTTTTTTTATGTAACTCGAAGCAAACCCATAGGAAAAATTATTTTTTTACGTAACTCAAAGTAAACCCATAGGGAAAATGAAATTTTTATGTAAATCGAAGCACACCCATAAGGAAATGAATTTTTACGTTACTCGAAGAAAACCCATAGGAAAAAGAATCTTTATATAACTCGAAGCAAACCCATAGGGAATCGTGTAAATCGGGACATGGTTTTAGCACAAAATCATTATGTAAGTTGAATTTTATGTAACTCGAGGCATATGTAAGTCAGGGTTTTACTGTACATTTGTCGCAGTGTGAATTTCTATAGGATTTCAACCAACTAAGGTAGGGGGTTGCCAATAAAAGCTCATGTAAGCACGAGGAACAAAGTAACTAAATATTGATTGGTTTGTCAGTATACAGTATTTATCTCCAGTTTATTGTAGCAGGGAAGGATTTCCCCTCCTGAAGACCAGCTCTTTCCCCCTTAGAGCAACTTTTCTATAGGCAACAGAACATTTTAACATTTACAGCACAATTAGAATAGTTTTGTAAAGACTGGGCACACATGTGGGTTTAAGAAGTCAGATCTGTTAATCAGAATTTGTGTGCTGCCCAGATAGTCTTAAGTATTTCAGAATCAGATACTTCATGCTCTGTAATGGTAAATATTACTCAATTGTTTTGATGAAAGAAACAATCTCCCTTTCTGTCTTTCATTTTAGGCCTGTCTTTTATGGGTTTTATTATACTCCTTTGTAACAATGTAATGAAAGAATTAGTAAAGGTAAAGGTTTCCCTTGCTCGAAAGCCAGTCGTCTCTGACTCTAGGGTTCAGTGCTCATCTCTGTTTCAAAGCCGAAGAGCCAGCGTTGTCTGCCTCTGCAGACGTTTCCGTGGTCATGTGGCAGGCATGACTAGACACCGGAGCGCACGGAACGCTGTTTACCTTCCCACCGAAGTGGTCCCTATTTATCTACTTGCAATTTCTTGCTCTCGAATGGCTAGGTTGGCAGGAGCTGGGACAAAGACAGGAGCTCATTCCGTCCTGCAGTACTTGGGTATCGAACTGCTGACCTCCCGTCTTCCAGTCAGCGTCTTAGCCACTTGAGCCACTGCAGTGCTCATGAAATAATTACTTCTGCATAATAAAAAATGTTCTCTGCTTGATTTTTCTGCTCATGGTGTTACCAGTTAACAGTGCACTCATATCCATGTCTATCTGAAAGTTAGTCTTGGTGAATTCCATAGGATTTGCTCCGAAGTAAATTTACATCGGGCTGCAGCTTCAGTTACCTATCGAGCATGTAAATAATAACCCTTGCTAAACGTCGACAAAGCTACATCTATACCACTTCTAGGTATCTTGTGTCTTTTTCTTGCAAGGCCCAGATGAAGTTGAAACATGCCCAACAGGAGCTCAAGACCAAACAAGCAGAAGTGAAAAAAATGGATAGTGGCTACAAGAAAGATCAGGATGCACTCGAGGCAGTCAAGAAGCAGAAAGGGAAACTCGAAAATGACATGAAGAAGCTCAACTATGAAGGTATCCTCAGTTTGCTGAATAGTAAAGTAACCCTGTAGGGGAAGAGGCAAGAGTTACTATATTTGCTGGCTTATGAGACACATCTGAGTTTAAGACACGCTCCGTTTTTCCTGTGTATTTTAATGGGGGGGGGGGGGGGGAGTGCGTTTTATACTCTGGCAAATACGGTAAATAATGAAGAAGGAACTTGGGGAGCTCGGAAGCTTATGTGGAATGTGTAGTAGACTACTAAGAAAAGGGGCTTCTCGTACATTTATGTAGAATTTAACCAGGGGGAGGGTTGGATTTATGCCTTTGGAACTGACGGGCAACATGGCCCGCGCTGAACAAGGGAGATGCCCAAGGCTGGCGTGTGGACTGATGGGAATGCTCCACTTGCCGTTTCAGAGAGAGATCTACCAACCACCACCACCCCATTGGTTCCACAAGCCACCATTGCACAAAGCAAAAATAAACTTAAGTGTTGCGTGCATGGGGAATTGTGCTTGTGAAGATGTGAATAATGGAAATAATGTGGGGCAGTTGACATGGATATAGGACCATGATGGCGAACCTTGGCACTCCAGATGTTCTTGGACTTCAGTTCCCAGAAGCCCAAGTCCCCATGAATCCGCATGAAGGGGTTTTCTGCGATTCATCCGGCCCGAGCTGCCCTCGTTGCTTTTGAAAGCGGAAGTAAAACGCGCCCATACGGGCATGTTTTACTTCCGCTTCCAGGAGCAACGAGGGCGGCGCAGGCCGGGTGAATCGCAGAAAACACATTTGTGTGGATTCAGGGGGGGCTGGGAATTGAAGTCCAAGAACATCTGGTTCGCCATCACGGATATAGGATATCTTGGAGGAGAGAAAGCCTCTAACCTGGAAACGAGTCGCATACATTTTCTCAGCCTGGTTCCTTCTGAGCAGAGCATTTCTTCCGCTCTGAATCCTTTCAGTGATCTTCATTGAGTCCTGGTTGTTTTTGTTTGTTGCTTGTTCTAGACCAAAAAGAAGAAAAGCTTTTGGAAAAGCAAAGAGAGTTGCGCCGTGTGGTGAACCGCTTGAGGGAATCCTACGAAGTGCTTGTGACCAGGTTCCCTAACCTCCGCTTTGAATATAGGTAAAGTGACAGAACAATCTGTTTGGGTTGAAATGGCCTTTCCTGACTTGCTGCTCAATACCCAATGGACCAGTACTAACCCATCTGAATTTACTTTAAGGGACCCAGAAAAGAACTGGAACCCAGACCATGTGAAGGGGCTGGTGGCATCTCTGATTACTGTCAAAGACGTCTCCACTGCAACAGCACTAGAAGTCGTGGCAGGAGGTCGACTCTACAACATAGTGGTGGATACAGAGGTATGGAGCTCTTGACAGTAAATAAATGTGAAATGCCCAGTCTTTTAGGCAAAAGTCACCCTTGCTTAGAGATGTAAAATTTCCGGAAATTTTGAAGCGCGGGAAAAAACCCAGTTTTTTCCGGGGGGAAACAGAAATTTTTGGAAAAATTGAAAATAATCTGATACCATACATATTTTTTTAGAAATGATTTATAAAATATTTGAACCCGGCCTTATCTTAAAATATCTTATTTATCATGTTAAAATAAAACATTTCATAATATATTTTTTATTTTTTCAATTTTTCGGGGAAAAACCCAAAAAAAGGCTTCAGAAAAAAATGAGGAAAAAACTAGATTTTTTTCCGCGTTTTTTCCGGGCCTTCACATTTCTACCCTTGCTCGAAAGCCAGTCATATCCGACTCTAGGGTTTAATGTTCATCTCCATTGACATGCCAAAGACACACTCTGCGTCTGCAGATGTTTCTGTGGCCATATGGCAGGCATGACTAGGTACCAGAGTGCACGGAATGCTGTTACCTTTTCTGGCCAAACAGTACCTATTTATCTACTTGCCGGTTCTTGCTTTCAAACTACAAGGTTGGCAGGAGCTGGCGGGACAGATAACGGGGGAGCTCACTCCATTGTGCAGCACTCGGGTCTTGAACTGCTGACCGGTCGTCAACCACTAAGCCACTGTAGTCCAGTCTTTTAGGTAGCAGCGAACCACACCTGTCAAGTGCGGCTCCGGACAATATGGGACCTGCGCAGAACCATTCTGCGCAGGTCCCTTCTACGCATGTGTAGAAGGGACCTGCGCAGAAGGGGATGCGCAGTAACTACTTTCCTCCGCCGCCAAATTACGGGATGGTGGCGGCTCTGGGCGGGAAATGAAGAAAAGCGGCGCAAAATTACGGGAAATCCCGGCCAATACAAGATACTTGACAGGTATGCAGCGAACTCAAATTTGACCAAATGTGTAGGCTTGACATGAAACCTACAGCCTTTCCTAGCTCTCAGTAATGAACCTATACAAATCATCTCTTTGAAAACGTGACTTTTGTTTTCAGCCATTGCAGTTTATGTGTGCAGTATATCAAAAAATGTAACAGCTAAAGTCGCACTGGTTTAGCATACAATCTGCCTAGATTAAAGTTAGTCCCTATCATTTAAGCCATTTTAAGTCTTTTAGTCTCTCAGTTTTGAGTGGGCTAATGGGAAAAAAGCAATATCTCCGGCCTCTTTTTTTCACCCTGCATTAGGTTACTGGCAAGAAACTGCTAGAAAAGGGAGAACTGAAGCGACGCTATACCATCATCCCGCTGAATAAAATTTCAGCAAGATGTGTTAGCAAAGAAGCCCTCAGAGCAGCCAAAACCTTGGTATGTTTTCATCTTCCATCTTTGAGGGCCCAGGGTGGATGTTACTTACAGTGGGGAGAGAATCAATACCCTCCCGAGTCCTTGAACCCTACTGGATCCTGCCTTCCACCAGAAAAAATAACCTGACCTGAAGCTTCGCCTCCATTCAGTATATCTCTGTATCATACTGTTTTAAGGGATGGGGTGGGAGGGGATAAATCTTTGTTCCTGGCTCTTGCTGTTGATGTTTCCTCTCTTATCTCTTTGACTGGGGACTGATGCAGTCTTTTTTTTTTTGAACATTAGGTTGGTGATAGCAACGTCCACGTGGCCCTTAGTCTGGTGGGTTATGAATCGGAGGTGCAGAAGGCAATGGAATACGTTTTTGGGAGCACGCTGGTTTGTGATAACCTGGACAATGCCAAGAAGGTGACCTTTGACAAAAGAATAATGACCAAAACCGTCACTCTGGGTGGAGACACCTTTGACCCTCAAGGCACGCTGAGTGGAGGTAACCACGGTCCTTGTTTCTTTCTCATACACCCTTTGGGCTAGCTAAGCCAAAGAAACCATTTCAGGCAAGTCCAGCCTGGACCTGACTTTAAGAAATGAATGGTGCTTTGCCGGACCCACCCCCCAATAAAGAGATGGACACTGTGCTGGGTTTAAACTGGGCCACTTTTATTAATCACAATTCAATAATGCAAGCGGGCCGCCATAGCACTGGTAAGGACGAATGGTTATAACCAATTATCTCGACCCCCAACAGAAGCGCAAATGACTTAACCTCTGCTTCTGATGTGAGTCCAGCAAACTTGGAGGTTTGGCAAGCTGTTTCTAGCATAGCCTTCCCTTGTTCCTAAAGCACACCTGATTGGCCACCCGAGTTTCCCTCTATCTTCTCCATCCTGTGGCCAACCAAGTGTGCACCTGCCGGACTCTTAGGGGTCACCCAGTACCTCACCAGTGCTAGCCGCCAAGTGACCAAAGACAAGAACCAAAAAGTACCCCAGGACTCAACCAACAGCGACAGTGTGGGATGGGCGAAAACGACAAGAACCAAACGGCCAATCTAGGTTCAAGCAAAAATTCCCATCCGCCCCGAAGTGACCAAAAAACTCACACTGACACCAAGGGAGGGGGTGGCGGACAAACGTTGCCTGGCCCAGCCAAAGAAAGAAGGAAGGGGCGGTCTATTTAAGGAAGGCCCGGCCCCATGGGAAGGGTGGTCCGGACCTCTCCCTTCCGGGAAGGCCCGGCCCCCGCCACTTCCGGCCCCGTGCCGTCTAATGGGGCAGGGGTGGCAAAGCGTGCAGCAGCAGAGCCGCGCCACCGCGCGTCCCATCTTTTGGCTAACTTAAATTCCAGATTTGTAGGTGCAAGGAGCCCTTTTTGTCTTTCTAGTCAAGAATCATAGCGAATTTTTTTATTTGCTATTATGAAGTGCCTCCTCCTGTTTCTGTTTGTTTATTAAAATCCACACTCCTTGATTCACCCTTCTATTTATGCCACAGGACTGATTAGTATCACACAGTGGGAATCCCTCTGTCCCTAGTCTAGGGGTCAGGTTGAGAATCTGTATGAGTTTCAGAGCTTTTCAGGGGTTAAATGTGTATGAGTGGGGTGGGAGTATGTCGATAATTTTGTACACTTGTATTTTGTTAGGTTTTGTAAAGTTGATAAGTAGATTTTCAGTCTCGTTCTGTACAGGACAATGACAATAAAGCTTTAGCATATTGTATCGTATCCTAACTTGGTTTGCCAGGTGTTCTTGGACTTCAATTCCCAGAAGCCCAAGTCAGCACTTCTGCTGACTTGGGCTTCTGGGAATTGAAGTCCAAGAATATCTGGAGAGTCATGTTTGTTGACCCCAGTTCTAATCCCTAAGGCAGGGGTGTCCAACCTTGGCACTCCAGGTGTTCTTGGACTTCAATTCCCAGAAGCCCAAGTCAGCATTCCTGCTGATCAGGGCTTCTGGGAATTGAAGTTCAAGAACACCTGGAGCGCCAATATTGGCCGCCCCTGTCCTAGGAGCATTTGTGTATCTGCTAAATGCACATAAAGTAGTAAGTTGTATAATGGAGATAGCCATCCCAATATACACTTGATACAGTATATTAAACTCAGTTTTGTAGCTCTATATGCATAATTTTGAAGGTATTGTTTAGTTTCGTAAGAATGCTAATTTGAAATTTAGATATATGAATACATGTAAATAATGAAGTAAATGTTTCAATAAATGCAGGAATTTGGTTTTTTTTTAAAAGCAGGAGTTCTCAACCTTTTAAAGCCGGGCCCCGGGTCACGCTCCCTCAGACAGCTTTGGGGGCCAGATAGCCATTTTGCCCTTCCTCCACCATATGGCACCTCCTGGTGTGGTGGAGGCTGTGGGGAACCACATGAAATGGTGCTGTGGACCGCATCCGGCCCATGGGCCACAGGTTGAGAATCCCTGTTTTATAAGTGTGGTTGCTATTCCTATCTGTCATCTGTCAATAGATCTCAGCCCAAAGCGAGTCCTTTTCGAGCAGTCCAGTCCAAAGGGCCTACTGGATGAACAGCAGAATGATGTTGAAAACTCTTTTATGAGCCAATGGGTGTGCGTTCTCACAACTACATTGTTATCTTTTCTTTCGCGAACCAGGTGCACGGCAACAATCCGCGTCGGTTTTGTCTAACCTTCAGGAGCTGAAAGATGTTAAAGAGGAATTGAAAGCAAAGGAAGCTGAGTTGCAGCAGATCGAAAAGGAACTCGCCAGTCTGCAAGGGACTGCTGAAAAGTACGTCTGGACTTCTCTGCATAGTGCAGGGGTGCCCAAACTATGGCCCGGGGGTCGGATCCGGCCACTGACACCAATTTATCCGACCCGCACCACCCTTGTCCCTCCCAGAAGCGGAAGTAAAACATGCCCATATGGGTGGGGCAGATTGGATGAATTGGTGTTGGGGGCCAGATCCGGCCCACGTCCCGAAAGGCATAGTGTATGAACAACAAAGAAGCAGGAGGTCACTTTACAACGGTGTCACTCTCAGCTCATTGTGAATATTTCACGTTGTATTGATGCAGAGAGAGTTGAGGTTTGCCAAGTTACTTTTTGGGGGTTACAACTAGAGTCCACCATTCAGATAGGAGCTGTTGCCCAGGAGGCAAACCTCCCACGCTCTGATCTGGATCTGTTCTAGGTGATAATAAGTGAGCGCTCTGATATTCAATAAATCTGTCTTCAGGGTACAGTACTCTGTAATTCTGGGTTACTTTGTTCCCATAGGGCTCAGATGGTGACACTTGGAAATTGCTGCTTTAGAATTAGAAGTGAGAGAGCTTAAATACCTTTTGGCTCTGGAAACTGACTAAAGCAGTGTTTCCCAGCCTTTGGTTTTTGGGACTTTAATCCCCAGAAGCCTAAATCAATTCCCCAAAGCACTGATCAGCCAATGTACTGACTTTGGCTTCTGGGAATTGAAATCCCCTCCTGTGGGGTGTGGGCCCCACATCGGGAACCATGGGGCTAAAGCAGGAGTTCTCAATCTTTTTAAGCTGGTGGCCGGGTCACTCTCCCTCAGACAGCTTTGGGGGTCAGACGGCCATTTTGCCCTTCCTCCGCCACACGGCACTTGCTGGTGTGGTGGAGGCAGTGGGGAGCCACATGAAATGGTGTCGTGGGCTGCATCCGGCCCATGGGCCGCAGGTTTAGAATCCCTGGGCTAAAGTAACAGAATACAGTGGTACCTCGGTTTACAAAAGCCTCAGTTAACGTAATTTTCTGTTTACGAATAAAAATCCATTGAAAATAATGCCTCAGTTTACGACTAATGTTTGGAACGGATTAATTGGTTTTCAGTGCATTTCTATAGGAAACAGTTTTACAAATGTTTCATAAGACGTAATGTCCCGGAGAATGAGTTACAAAATAGGCCAGGGAACCGATTTTTTCCGTAACTCGGGGTTTTACTGTACACTCAGTTGAGCAGCAGTTGTAGAAATGACTTGGTTTTTAAATTTTAAATGGATAAATCCTGATTGGAAAATGCTAGGTGACTATAAATTGTTTCAAAAAGGGTTCGGGTACAAGGTATTTCTAACTTGCTCTATTTTTTAAGATATCGGCAGCTCAAGCAACAATGGGAGATGAAATCGGAAGAAGCAGAGCTATTGCAGACGAAGTTACAGCAAAGCGCGTTTCATAAGCAGCAGGAAGACTTGGATGCGCTGAAAAGAACCATTGGTGAGAGAAAGGCCACCGACTCAATGCCATCGTTTTGGATGTCTACAAACCTGTCGGATGGGGAAGGAAGCCACTTTGAACAGCAGTAGCGTTTAAAATAATAACAATTCCGTGTCATTAATTCTTCTGGGTTGAAAGGATTTTTGCTGGGGAAAATCTGCTCAGGGGACGCCCGAATGAAGGCTCCTTTCATGTCCCCAAGATCTTTTTCCCACCGAAGTGGTCCCTACTTATCTACTTGCAATTTCTTGCTTTCAAACTGCTAGGTTGGCAGGAACTGGGACAGAGACAGGAGCTCACTCTGTCATGCAGTACCCGGGTCTCGAACTGTCAACTAGCCGGCCTTGCAGCTAACAAGACAAGCATCTTAAATGCTCAGCCATTGCAGCACCAACTTTAAAATAATAATTCTAAAAGAGTGGTAAAGGTAAAGGTTTCCCTTGCTCAAAAGCCAGTCGTATCTGACTAGGGTTCAGTGCTCATCTCTGTTTCAAAGCCAAAAAGCCAGCGCTGTCTGCTTCTGCAGACGTTTCCGTGATCACGTGGCAGGCACGACTAGACACGAGTGTACGGAACGCTGAGTAATCAGATAAGTGGTAACAGTGGTTTTACCTCCTCTTGGTTGCATTAAAATGTACTTTTTCATGTAACTTTTGTATTTCCCCCAAGGGAAATACTTCTTGTGAATCTTCAGCAGTTTTTCTTTCTTTTGCAAAGTGCATTTTCTGAATCACTTGTGGCTAATACGTGCCACCTTTCTCTCCTGCAGGGGATTCCCAGCCTAAGGCCCACGGGCAGGATCCGGCCCATGGTGCCATTTCATGCGCGCGCGCTCCGCCCCTCCAATGGCATTTGAGAAACAAAATGGCTGCCCCTTTGAAGCTGTTGGTACAGAATGGCCACCCCCATTGTGCAAGCAGGGCAAAAATGGCTGTCCAGCCCTCAAAGCTGACTGAGAGAGTGTGACCCAGCTCCCGACTTGAAAGAGTTGGGAACTTCTGCTCTACTGGGAAAGCCATAGCTCCCATCATCCCAGGCCATTATTTTTGGAACTGAAGATGATGGAGTATTTTAGTTCAGAGTGTCTGGGATGGGTCAGCTCAGGGAAGGCTGATGTATCATAGTGAGGGGAGCCATTGCAAGCAGAAGGGGCAAATCTTGTCTGAGGTTATCATTAGGCAGTGCTACAGGAGAGATAATAATAATTTCATGTTAGAAATTATTCTGGGGAAAGGATTTTTGTGGAAGAAACTCAGCTCAGGGAATGCTGAAATGAGGCTCCTTTCATGTCCCCAAGTCCTGGGACAGAGACAGGGGGCTCAATCCATCATGCAGTTACTGGGTCTCGAACTGCCGACTTGCCAGCCTTCCAGCTAACCATCGCTGCCCAGTACAGGTGCATGGTTGTTGATGTCTAGTGAAGGTCAAGGGCATCAACTACATTTTATTGTGAATGTCAATAAATGACTCAGCATTAAGAATCATGGTTTCCGCCATTATTGCGCAATCGACAGTCATAACAAGGTAATGTCAAAATATAATATTTATGCAGTACAAACTTGCTGTTTTAAAGAGGATTGGATTTTCAGCCTTACATTTCATTTTCTCTCTATGTTTGCAGAAGTGAAGGCTTTGGGTGGGGGTGGGGCAAGAGGAATTTTACTTCAAATAAAATTTCTATAGTGGTCCCCCCACCATTTGTTAATCTTCTTTTCAGAGGAAAGTGAGGAGACTGAAGAAAACAATAGATGCACAAAATGGTAGCTAGATCAAGGGTGCGCAAACTATGGCCCATGGGCCAGATCCAACCCCTGATGCCAATTCATCCAGCCCGCGCTGCCCTCATCGCTCCCAGAAGTGGAAGTAAAACGTGTCCATACTGGCATGGTTTGCTTCCGGGAGTGGCAAGGGCAGCGCGGGGCGGATGAATTGGCATCAGGGGCCAGATCTGGCCCATGGGCCGTAGTTTGGGCACCCTGTTGCAAAACAGATTACAAGGCGAGTTTTGCTTCCAGTGGGAGGAACCATGCGACTGGCCTGCTGAACCATGTGACCGGCCCACAGCCCAAAAGGTTTGGGCACCCCTGAGCTAGATGCTGGTCAGAATCCTATTCCCAACATTTGTCTGCAGAAGTGAAGTTGCAAGTCTTGGCAGCAGATTGCTACTCATTAATGAGTATTGGGGTTGGATTTTTTTTTTTTTTTTGGTGTGTGCCAGCAATCTCGAGCAGTACTTTGCTACTAAGACTTGTTCAATTTCTCTTTCACAAGCGTCAGTTGATGGCGGGATTCTGACCCCTGCCTTAAAAACTCAGTTCCAACAGAAAAAAACTGTAGGCGTAAGATCCGCTCATTTACTAAGACTTTTTTAAGGCCACGGTTCATGGAGGATAGTGTAACTTCTACAACATGGCGTCGTCCACCTGTTTTGAATCGCAGCTCCTTTACACCTCAACCTGCCTGACCAGTGGCTATTCAAGGTTGGGGTGATAAGGGTTTTATTTCAACACAAGTAGTATTTATTGATTTATTCCTTCCTTCCTTCTAATTTGTATTGCCGCCCAACTACGAAACCTGTGGGCGGCTCACAGAAAATAATATACAGTAATACCTTAAACAAAGTCCGCTTCGTACAACATCGAATTCATACATCAGCGCCTAATTCCTTGAAAAAAGTTGCTTCATACAAAGTCGCTGCGACTTTGTATGAGGCATTGGGGTTTTTCCCCAGGTTGGTTTGTCCCCTAAAATCAGCGTTGTTTGACATGTTTTTGTAATGTTTTTAGCCTTTAGACAATGATTTTTTAAAGTTCTGTCAGTTTTCTGTCTGTTTCCTTTACCCTGAAGTCTGTGCTGTTACAGTACAATGTATCTCTATAGAAATGACGTTGTATGAGGCATCGCGGCAAGGATTTGGACGTTGTATGAGGCATTGCGGCTAGGATTTTGCATGCCTCATACAAAGTCCAAATCCGTATAAAGTCCAGACTTGTGGAACCAGGTTTGGACGTTGTATGAGGTATCACTGTAAAACCATCAGCAGTTTTAAAAGCAATAAAAACCCATTAAAAAACTACTAACAGATGCTGGTCTCTAAGGAGACATCTTTGTTTAATGTGCTTCAGTGTTATCATGCCTGAATGACAACAAAAAAGTCTCCGAGAAAGCTAAGAGACCTTTTGTTCTTTGAAATGTAGATATATCAGAGTCCTGATTTGAGAAGGTATATTTTCCCTTCGCTGTTGTTGCTGGTGGTCATCGTTGGCAAGGGTGGTTTACTATTTTATTTATTTATTTATTTTCTAATTTGTATTGCTGCCCAACTCAGGAGACTCTGGGCGCATCACTGAAAATAAACCAGTCGCAATTTAAAAAGCAATAAAAACCCATTAAAAATACTGACAAAAGTTAAAAAATATTAAAAGAGATAGAGAGAGTTCTACCACATTAGCCAGCAGCCGGGGTTACCACGTCGCTGGTGCCCCACACCTGCCCTGCCAGCCAGGTTTTTAACCCTTTCCTGAAGGGCAGTAACTCCGTCTGGAGACGCAGCTCATACTAGTAACATACTACTGGATAGTAGTAAGTTAAGTATGGTTTTATTACTGTACTTAGAACAGAATATACAGTCATAAAGTTGTAACAATGCACAGACTTTACTGAACACCTAACTGAAAATATTTTCAAAAATCTTATTTATACAGTATGAACTGACTTGCAGTTTTAAAGAGGACTGAAATTTTTAGCCTTACGTTTCATTTTCTCCATGAATTAAAAGCTGGGGGTGGGTAGGGGGGGGGGGAAGGAGGTATGAATTTTACCTCAAACTGAATTTCCATCTCACACACACACACACACCGTATTTGTTAAATCTCCTTTTCAGAGGAAAGTGAGGAGACTTTGAAGAAAACTAAAGAGGTACAAAAAAAGACGGAAGAAAAACTCAAAGTGCTGGAGAACAAAATGAAGAATGCTGATGCAGAAAGGGAGAAAGAACTGAAAACTGCTCAAGCAAAGTTAGATGCAGCCAAGAAAACAGCAGAGGCTTCCAGCAAAAAGATGAAGGAGAAGGAACAGGTAAAAATGCTTGGGAGCCCTGTAAGACGGGTTTCCAACCTTTTAAAGCCTAGGGCCAGGTCACGCTCTGTCAGTCAGCTTTGAGGGCTGGATGGGCATCCCCCCCCGCCCCGCGCGCGCCTGCACGATGGGGATGGCCATTGGGTCCCAATAGCTTCAAAGGGGTGGCCATTTTGTTTCTCAAATGCCCTTGGAGGGGTGGGGGCCCACATGAAATGATGCTGGGGGCCGGATCCAGCCCACAGGCCTTAGATTGGGAACCCCTGCTACGAGAAATGCCAAAAATAGTCAGCACCAAAAAAATTACTGGAGCAATTTCTGAATGTTTATTGGTTTCAAATAAAGCCTTTTGATGCTGAAATCAATTTAAGATTGTAATTGTTCCCAGGTTTAGTAGCCTTTTAGGGTACTTATGGTGTCTACCTTTGCTTCAGTATTTACGTAACGTCTCAGATGTAGTATTTCCTAATCAAAGATCATGCAAACTTTCAGGCTGACAGCATTAAATTTTTGAGCCGGCTCAGACTTCTATGTAAACCAAGGCTATGTAAACCAAGGCTGTGAGTTAAGTGCCTCTTCCTCCATCTCCTCACATTGCCAGAGGAGACTGGAAGCTGTTTCTGCTTGATTTTCCACAGATTAATGTTGTATCCCAACTCAACAAATTGTGATCGGTCTAAACAACAGTTTCTTTGAAGCAACCAAGCTTCAAACCATTACTTTACAAAGCTGGTTCTTTCTAGCAAAACATGGTTCAGCCTGACTGTGACTTGATTCAGTGCTGATGTATGGTAAGGGATAAATAAAGGAGAAAGTTTTCCATCTGTTCTTCAGAAACTTGCTGGAGGGTGAGAGAGGAAGTCCAAAGTGGGCGCATGGCTTACAAATCGTGATGGTTCGTCATGATGTCCAGAGTAGTCTATCCTGTTTAATATTAATATTAATGCATCACCACACTCCCAAGTGTTGATAACGCTGCACAACAGTTATTTTGCTACTGGGAATAGCACATGTGATTTACATGATCTCGGGTGTGCTGATTTCAAATCTGAACTCAGAATTTGCCTATCATGTACAGATTTTAAGGCGTGCTATAGCGGTTCCAATGGTTGGTAATTGGGTAATGTATTTTTACATGGGAACATTATAACAGTTGAGGCTACCACTATATGCCTGCTGCCATCTCAGCTGAATCGTGTACCCTGGTGGCATGCATGTTCCAGCAGCGGCCAGGCGTGTCTTGGCAAGTCAGTGAGCTGACGTCAGAAATAGGTATACAGTAGAACCCTGCATAATGAAACAACTCAGTTCTACGGAGCTCTTCGCTATCTCCCAATGGGAGATACCCCGCATAACGGGGGGAAAAGTTCATTAACCAGGGTTCCCATTGAGCAGTTATACCCTGGTTCCCAAAAACCCCGCATAACGAACCCTTGCATAATGAACGCTTTGTTATGTGAGTTTTTCGCTATGCGATGCGTTATGCGAGGTACCACTATAAGGAGAGATGGACCAAGAGCTTGTCTCTAGTGCGAAACCCTCTTATTGGATAGTACAGCTAGACCATAGTGAGTCTGTTTTGAGTTAAAGATGAGTTGGCGCAGCTGTGTTAATAAACTGGAGAATTTTTTTCTACATTTGTGGCAAATATAACCCGCGTGATCAATGCAAGAACCTAACCTAGAGGATGAGATTTGCTAACTTTAAGATCCTGATGTCCTAGGCAGAATCGGACTTGAGATTTGGATTCAGCGCACTTGATTTAGTATAGGACACACAAATTAGACCAAGTAGCAGACAATATTGATTTTTTTTTGTTCAAAATGATCATAGAATAGCTGTGTTGGAAGGGGCCTTTTTTAGATCATTGAGTCCAACTCCCCGCTCAATGCACCTAAATCAAAGCAGATCTGACAGGTGGCTGTCTAATTCTCTCTTCAGTGCTTCCAGTGTTGGAGCATTCACCACCTTTTGAGGCAGTTGGTTCCACTGTTGTACTGCTCTAACTATTAAGAAGTTTTCCCTGATATTCAGTCTATATCTTGCTTTTTCTAGTTTCAGCCCGTTATTACGCATCCTGTACTCTAGGATGGTGGAGAACAGATTCTTCCATTTCTCTTTATGATCATCTTTCAGGTATAGAAGCCACCTATAAACCTATGTGAATCTGGCCTAGACACAGAAGAAGAAGTTCAACTCCTTGGATTGTTCTACTACTCTTTCTCTTTGCCTGTTTGGAAATTCTAGCACTACTCAGTTGTCCTCCCATTTTAGATCCCTATTATCCTAGCTTAAAACCAGTGGCTGAAATCCTGTTTCTTGGTGTAGTCAATCAGAACCAGAGCATACCTGTCAAGCACGGCTCCTGGAAATATGGGATCTGCTCTGGCCTGGGTGTGCATGCGCCACCAAAACTCATCTGCGCATGCGCATAACCCCTCTGCACATGCGCAGAACTTCTTTTCCCGCTGTTCAAATACGGGACAGTGGCGGGAAAGGGGAGGAGCGAGCAGAGAAATATGGGAAATCCCAGCCAATCCGGGATACTTGACAGGTATGAACCAGAGTAGGCCCACTGCATCAAGCCAACGCCTCTGTAAATTCTGTTGATTCAAACAGCTCTACTCCTGTTATAACCAACTAAGCCAGTCAGCTGGATTTTAGCCCGTAAATACTATTCCTGCAGCTCAAGCCGATGAATTCAGTTGGACTTTCTCCGAAGCAAGTGCACATTAGATTCCAGCTTTAGTAACATGTCTTGTATTTGTCTCTAGGAGGTTGAAGCTTTGGTGCTAGAACTGGAAGAACTAAAACGTGAACAGGCTTCTTATCAACAACAAATTGAGGCTGTGGATGAGGCTATTAAATCATTCCAAAAGCAGATTGAGGTTATATCATCTGAAGTGGCGAAAAACAAGGTTTGTCTTCTCATTCTGCATTCATATGAATGACTCATTCCTCTCCCCTCTCGTTTTTTTCCTTGTATTCAACTTTCTTTCTTTTGTTGGGAACTTTCCATAGGAGAGTCCTTGAGGTCTTTCAGGATATATTGTCTTTTTAGTGGAGAGGGAGAGAAAGGGGTTGTGTAGCCATACATCCTGTGTATGGGATACACAACCCGAGGGCCTTACAGACCCAAACCAGCTGGTTTCCAATGCAGATGTTGTAGCTTTTCTACATCTGGATGTTCCTCTATTTGCACTTGATAAACCTCAGACACCCCCCTCTCCTCTAAAGGGGCCATTCAACAATTGTGTGATCCATTTTTTTTGGGGGGGGTCCCCCCATGTAATCCAGCCGTAATTTTTGCTTCAAACCCCCACCCTTTAAAATTACGTAATCCAGGGCTTTTGTATCGGATCTCTAATTTTTAGAGCTTTTCACTATTGGTGAAACAAATAGACTGCACAAGCAATTCAATAATCTCAAATCGGATCAAAATTCTCAGAGAACATTTTTAAACTTAAAAAAGCGCCACATTTTGAAACCACAACAGCTCCAAATGGATTACATAATCTTTGACCTGACCTCCCTGCTCCCACATAATTTTCAGTAATTCAGATGGCAGACCCCCTCCCCCCTCTTGAGGATCATGCAATTGTTGAATGGCCCCAAACTCAGTTGGATGACACTTAGGCATAGGAATAATTATTCCTTTCATTTGCCATTCAGGAAGGTGTGAAGAATGCCGAAGAGAAACTTGCTGAGCAAAAGGCAGTAGTGACAGCTCAAGACAAAGCAATTAAAGCCAAAGCGGCGGAGGTTGTCAGATATAAAGAACAAAACAACGAATCACAACTTAAAATCAAAGAGTTGGAACACAACATCAGTAAACATAAACGGGAGGCTTCTGATGCTTCTGCAAAGGTAGGCATGCATTATATTTGCTTTCTGGCTGATGAGTAAGCAGCCAAGGTCACCCTTGCTCGAAAGCCAGTTGTATCCGACTCTAGTGTTCGTTTCTTATCTCTGTTTACAAAGAGCCAGCACTGTCTGCATCTTCAGACATTTCCATGGACATGTGGCAGGCATGCCATGACAACAGAGTCCATGGAACACTGTTTACCTTCCCACCAAAGTGGTATGTACCTATTTAACTATTTGCAATTTCTTGCTTTCGAATTGCTAGGTTGGCAGGAGCTGGGACAGAGATGGGTGCTCACGCTATCATGCAGCACTCGGGTCTCGAACTGCTGACCTGCCGGCCGGCCAGTCGTCAAGTTCAGCGTCTTAACCACTAAGCCACCGCAGTCCCCTGTAAACATCCTGCATGTCATATTTTATTTAATGCAAAATTTTTTTGGGAAAAAATAAATCCTGTGTTGTAAGCCCACACCTTCACTCCACACTTGGCACCACAGTATCACCATAGAAATGGGACTGTGGTGGAAATGCCTTTTCGGCAGCCCTTGCCCAATTTCCTGTATATGCCAAAAACTGTGGCTAATGCAGTCTGAAAAGAAGCATGCACAAGAGACTTATCGTTGTGAGATGAACCTTTTCTTCCAAAGCAAGATTATCCTGTACTGTTCTTTATGCAGAGGTTTGTTCAAGAGGAAATTCAGCAGTACAGCTTGAATACTGATGGCTAATTATGTTATGCCCATGTTTTTTTCCTGATTTCTCCCCCCCTCCCCCAGTCTGGGGTACATGTTTAAAAATTAGGCTTAAATTGTGGGGTCCACTTCCCAATCTCTTGCAGTCTCTCCAAGCAGTGATTAAAAGGTCTTCAGTGACTTCTCCTCGTGGCCAGACAGAAAGAACTTGCGGACATGTTCTGTGCATTATATTGGAGTGTAGTGCATTTTTCTCCCATGGACGGTTGATGCTTCCCATACATCCTGTCTGCTAAGAGCAGTTTGGAGCAGTGATGGCGAATCTTTTAGAGACCAAGTGCCCAAACTGCAACCCAAAACCCACTGATTTATCGCAACGTGCCAACACAGCAACAGAGGAGGAAGGAAACGCTGGGCAGAGGGATGGGGTGAACTCTGTGCTGGGGTGACTGCATGGGTTCCCACAGAGACGACTTTGAGTGCCACCTCTGGCATACGTGTCATAGATTCACCACCACTGGTATAGAGTGATGGAGACACCCAACAAGGGTGTTGGTATTCTTTCTGTGATACACACCATATTTTCTTGTTTTGTATAAATGTAGAGCAAACAACAGAGAGACAGATAAGGGGATGAAAAAAGACAACCAGGTTATCAAAAGTCCAGTTGATTTTTGGCATTTGTTTCAGTTGTCCAAGGATGTTTGGACAGAAGCATATTGGATTTTGATGTTATTTAGGTTCTTGCTGGTTTGTGCGTTCTGCCATGCCGTGTCCCAAAAGATACTCTTTGAGGAACTTATATTGATTGCACTGATTATATTGTATTATTATTTATAATTTTTGTATTACGGTGTATTTACTTTGTACGTTAGTGATTTATGTCGTGATTATTGTGAGCCGTCCTGAGTCGGCGCATGCTGAGTGGGCGGCATACAAATCGAATAAATCAAATCAAATCAAACTTGCTTTGCTAAGAACTTGACATGAATTTCATTTGTGCCAGGATGTCTTTCTGCATTTGTTCTCAATCCGTTTCCTATGCAACCCGTGTCATTTCAGGTAGCTAAGATGTTGAAAGACTATGAATGGATCGCTTCGGAGAAGCACCTTTTCGGCCAGCCAAACACAGCTTATGATTTCAAAACCAATAGTCCGAAGGAAGCCGGACAGAGGCTACAGAAGCTGCAGGAGAAGAAGGAGAAGCTTGGGAGGAACGTCAACATGAGAGCTATGAACATGCTTTCGGAAGCAGAAGAAAAAGTTGAGTGGCTCTTAATTTACCCTTCCTTCTCCCCCATTGTATTACCGTATTTTCCGGCGTATAAGACACTTTTTAACCCTGAAAAATCTGTGCCAAAGTTGGGGGTCATCTTATACGCCGGGTACTCTGGAGCCAGGGGCCACCCAGCGGGGAAAGCCATTGCCGCTGCTGCGCGAGGCCTCCGGAGCAAGGGGCCGCCAGGATACCACCACCCCCAGCCTTGCGGCGGAGGTGGTGAATGGCTTTCCCCGCCGGTCAGCTGCTGCTCCTCCTCCTCCTCACCCCCGGCTGGGGGTGGTGGTGCAAAGGAGAAGGAGCATCAGCTGACTGGCGGGGAAAATCAGCCGCCGCCGCGAGGCCTCCGGAGCAAGGGGCCGCCCGGATACCACCACCCTCAGCCTTGCGGCTGCGGCTGACTCCCCCCCCCCCCCCGCCGGTCAGCTGCTGCTCCTCCTCCTCAACCCCCCCCCCCCCAACCCCGGCTGGGGTGGTGGTATCCACGAGCCACGCCTCCCCGCCCCCTTCACTGGCGGGGAAATTAAAAGGAGCCCTGTTGGGCTCGGAGACACCGCGAGCTGTGCCTCCCCTCCCCTTTCACCAGCGGGGAAGGTAAAAGGAGCCGGTGAAGGGGGCGGGGAGGTGTGGCTCGTGGTGTCTCCGAGCCCAACGGGGCTCCTTTTACCTTTCCCGCCGGTGAAGGGAGAGGGGATGACGCGAGCTGCACCTCCCCGCCCCCTTCACCGGCGGGGAAGGTAAAAGGAGCCCCGTCAGGCTTGGAGATGCCGCGAGACGCACCTTCCTTTTACCTTCCCCACCGGTGAAAGGGGCGGGGAGTGCGGCTCGCGGCATCTCCGAGCCTGACGGGGCTCCTTTTACCTTTCCCGCCGATGAAGGGGGTGGAGAGGTGCGGCTCGCGGTGGCTCCGAGCCCGACAGGGCTCCTTTTACCTTTCCCGCCGGTGAAGGGGGCGGGGATGACGCGAGCTGCACCTCCCCGCCCCTTCACCGGCGGCGAAGGTAAAAGGAGCCCTGTCAGGCTCGGAGATGCCACGAGCTGCACCTTCCTTTTACCTTCCCCACCGGTGAAAGGGGCGGGGAGTGCGGCTCGCGGCATCTCCGAGCCTGACGGGGCTCCTTTTACCTTTCCCGCCGGTGAAGGGGGCGGAGAGGTGCGGCTCGCAGTGGCTCCGAGCCCGACAGGGCTCCTTTTACCTTTCCCGCCGGTGAAGGGGGGGGGATGACGCGAGCACATGTAACCAGCATGTTGGGGACAAAACTTAGTGGTTAAGGCGCTGAACTTGGAGACTGGAAGGTTGGGTTTCAATACCCAAAGGCATGAAAGGAGCCTCATTTGGGCATCCCCTGAGTGGAGTTTCGCCAGCAAAAATCTTTTCAACCCAGAGTAACCGAAGACGCCGCCGTTGGAAGAGGGGTAGTCATACGGCGAGTATATTGCAAACTCTACATTTTAACTAGAAAAGTTGGGGGTCGTCTTATACGCCCAGTCGCCTTATACGCCGGAAAATAAGGTATGTGCACAACCAGTCCATTCTAATGGACAAACAAGGGGACTGCAGTGGCTTAGTGGTTAAGATGATGAACTTGATGACTAGAAGCTTAGCAGGTCAGCAGTTCGAGACCTGAGTGCTGCATGACGGAGTGAGTGCCCGTCGTCTGTCCCAGCTCCTACCAACCAAGCAGTTTGAAAGCAAGAAATTGCGAGTAGATAAATATGTACCACTTCGGCAGGAAAGGTAACAGTGTCCCATGCACTCCGGTGTCTAGTCATGCCTGCCACATGTCTGCAAACGAAGAGCGCTGTCAAGTACCCCCATGTTAACTTCTGCTCCCTTTGCCATTCTTTACTGGTCTTGGGCCATAATAAAGATTTGATTGATTGGCTGACACAGAGAGCACTGGCTCTTTGGCTGTTAACAGAGATGGGCACTGAAAGAATCAGATACGACTGGCATTCGAGCAAGGGCAACCTTTACCTAATGGACAAATATATTTCTGCCCATCCAGATGAGATGGTAAATTCATTATTTGTTTGTTATCTTTATATCCTAACCTTTCTTCCAATAAGCTGAAGGTTTGCTGCCCTCCTCCCCACTTTATCCACACAACAACCCTGTGAGGTAGTTTAGAGGGGAAACTGGCTGACCCAAAACAAAAGGATATGAAAACCTAGGTCTCCACAAGTCCTTGGCCAGTGTGGTAACCGCACCAGATCTAACTGCTCCACTGACTGATTGTTTGCCATAGGTAGGTGCCTAAGCAAGAGTGCAGTTCACAAAGTCTCCAGTAACAGCCAGCTGCCAAATGATTTTAGGCGCCTGCTTTCAGAACCCATGCGATGTCAAAAAGCTTAAGTTAGTGGAATTTAGGGATATGTGGTACACCTGTGTGTCATCACGGCAAGTCTATAAATGACACCAAGAAAAGCCAGCTGCAAAGCCGTTTGCTATGATATGTTTCCTCTCTCTCTCTGCTCTCCTGTTCCTTTTTAGGGGCCATTCAACAATTACGTGATCTTTGAAGGGGGGAGGGGGTCTGCCATCTGAATTACGAAAAAATTACATCAGGGCGGGGCGTGGGGTCAGGTCAAAAATTACGTAATCCATTTGGAGCTGTTGTGTATTAGGCACCAATAGTGAAGAGCTCTAAATATTAGAGTTTTGATACAAAAGCTCTGGATTACGTAATCTTAAAGGTGGTTGAAGTTAAAATTACGGTCGGATTACATTGGGGTGTGTGTGTCAATTTCCCCCCAAAAATGGATCACATAATTGTTGAATGGCCCCTTAGTGAAGTTTGTTCCATACCTTTAAAACTGCTGGGTTGCTTCCTATTTTCACAATATTTACCTATAAGGAGGCCAGTTAACTGTTGGTGTCCGGCATGCACGCCTGCACCTGTACCTACTATCCCGTACTGAGCCGCCTACACTTGCCTTTAGACTGTCCGAGCATCACCGCAAGGGTCCGGCAACCGCCCCACGAACACAGCCAGAAAAAAACTACAAGGCCCAACATCCTCCGCGCCGTGCCACCACTCAGCCAATGAGGCTGAAGGGCGCGAGCGTGGAGGAGGTGGAGCAGCTGGCATGCGCAGTAAAAAAAACCCGACAACTTCTCTCCAGGAGACAAATCGTTTCCCGAAGGGAAGCCATCCCCACCCTCTCCCCCTGTGTGGCTTTGGCAAGGCAGCGGGGAGAGCACATACTCTCCATGCAGCCCTAGAGCCTGGCGCCAGCACCCCGTAGCTTTGGGGGGGGGAGGAATGGCTGCACAACTCAGAAGGCCAGGCAACGGAAGGCCCAGCCAGCATCAGGTAAGTGGGGCAGGGGAGAGGAGCTGAGTGGGGGGGGGGGGACTGGCCCAAGAACCAAGCCGCCACCCATTGACTCCCCAGTCCCTGTCCCCCGCCCTACTTACCTGATGCTGGCTGGGCCTCTTATTGCTTGGCCTCCCCAACGCAGCCTTCTGAGTTGCGCAGCTCACCAAGCTCACCGGCCTGTCCTCCGTCCCTGCCAGCATTGAGGTTCTCCACGCTGTCTCGCCAAAGCCATGTGGGGGGGGGGGGGGGGGAGGGCCTCCCCCCCTGAAGCTACGGGGAGGCCGGTGTGTGTGTCCTTGGCAAAGCTTCGGGGGGGAGGGTAGCCCCTCCTCCCCATGCAGCTTGCGCGTGTGTTGTGTGTGTGCGTGTGCGTAATGTGGGTGTTTGTGTTGTGTATGTGTGTGTGTGGTTGTGTGTGTGATTGTGTTGTGTGTTTGTTTTTGTGCTGAGTGTGGTGTGTACCCAAAAAACAACAACCTACCACCAAAACACACAAAAAAACTGCCTGGCATGACCAGGCAAAATATGCTAGTACTGAATAAAAAGCAGTGGATACCATGAAGTGCTAAATGAAGCACATTCACACACTCCAAACATGTTGACATCGCTGTTAATGAGGCCATGTGTATAGTGACAGGATGACTCAATCCTACACCAGTTGAGAAAATATACCCTCTTGTTTGTATCGCTACACCTAAGATCAGGAGAGAAGTAGCAGCAGATGCCAAGAGAACTAAGCAAGAGAACGATCCTGAACGCCCTCTGAACGGACATGAGCCTCAAGTCCACCGGCTCAGATCCAGGAAGAGGCTTTATGGCGAGAGCAAACATTCTTGAGAGTTTTGCAAGAGCAAAACCAAATTAGAAGAGGGAGGAAAGAGCTCACTGGACAAGGAACAACATTTAAGGAGGCTATGGCTGAGGAACTCAACCTCCCCTATGTCACTTGGAGGACCCTGAATAGGCAACAACAAAAATGAAGAAAGTGGCTTCACTTTGGCAGTCCAGGGTTTTATCCTGGACACGAAAGAAGAAATACTAAACTTGCTTGTAAACATCTTGCTAGTTGTAATGCTTTGGTAAAACCCAGCTCATTGATATTGCTTTCAATCATTGTTCTCAATCAATTATCTTACAGTACAATGACTTGATGAAAAAGAAAAGGATTGTTGAAAACGATAAATCTAAAATTCTTGCAACTATCGTGGAACTCGACCAAAAGAAAAATGAAGCTTTAAATGTAGCCTGGCAAAAGGTATGTTAGCTCTGGTACACTCTTTAATTTGCACCACTTGCCCGTGTAAACCGAGGAGCACGCTTTGTTCACTACCCTTTCTTGATCACTTAGCCATTCATTTGTTCACTTAAATGCCAGCCGACATGTCCCTTCAAACAAAACAAGATGCCCTCCGTAAAGACTCTTCTGACCTTTGGAGTTGCTCTGTTTATCAAAAATTGAGATCACAAATCAATTTCCTTTATGCAAGTCTTATCCAAAAGGCATTCAAAAAAATATGACAAGGTTTTCAATTTCCTAGGTAAACAAAGACTTTGGGTCGATTTTCTCTACACTTTTGCCGGGGGCCAATGCTATGCTGTCTCCTCATGAAGGTCAAACTGTCCTGGATGGTCTGGAATTCAAAGTGGCCTTGGGAAACACCTGGAAGGAAAACTTAACTGAACTAAGTGGAGGCCAAAGGTTAGTACTTGCTTTATTTCATTTTATTGTGGAACGGGCTGCGGTGGCTCACTGGTTAAGAAGCTTGCCTTGTTAGAAATTTTCACCGTAAGAAACGTCCTGGAGAACGCATTAAACGTTAACCGACGTTCCACTGTACTTTAATACAGTAAAACCCAGAGTTATGGAAAAAAATCGGTTACCTGGCCTATTTCGTAACTCGAATTTTTTTGTAACTCGAGGGGGCTTGCATTTTTTTAAAAAACTTTTTTTTTAAACTGGAGAGATTTCCTACCTTCTGGCTGCTGCTGCTTCCTTTTCTTACACTTCTGGTGGTGTGGGTGAGTGGCTGGGAGTGATTTTTAGTGCACAAAATGGTGGCGGCGCCATTTTTGAGAGCTAAAAAAGTGAATTGTTGTTACCCGAGGTATTTCGTAACTTGGTGTGTTTTTTTGTAAGTCGGGACCCCACTTTACAGAAAATTGAATTTTCGTATCCAAAGGTATTTTGTAACTCGTTTTTTTTCCGTAAGCCGGGACCCCAGTTTACGGAAAAAACATTTTGTAACTCGAAAAATTCGTATCTCGAGGCGTTTGTAAGTCGGGGTTTTACTGTATAGAATTAGCAATGACTAAGAAACAATGTTTCTCTTCCAGAAACCTAGACGCTTTTGGCTAATTCTTTAAAAAGCAGGGCAGCCAATATGTTCACTTCAACCTTTCCTGATCTGACTTTTTAGGTCCCTCGTAGCGTTGTCTTTGATCTTAGCCATGCTGCTGTTCAAGCCTGCTCCGATTTACATCCTGGATGAAGTCGATGCAGCTCTTGATCTCTCGCACACCCAGAATATTGGACAGATGCTTCGCACGCACTTCAGACATTCCCAGGTGAGATGAGAAGAAGAGTGGATGTGATTCACAGAGGACTTGGGAGGATCCTAAATCTCTCGATTCTGCCGTGGTCTGACGGTTTGGGGCATAATCGTGCCTATATTTTTTTAAAAAGTAGGAGCAGATAGTGGCAAGAAAGTTTACTCCTTCCAAAGAAGAGGGCTGCTGCTCAAGTGTCCAGCCAACTTGGAACTAGTATGATTGTTCCGGGCTGCGAGGAAAGAATCTTATCCACCAACTCCATTAAACCTCCTTTTGCCATGCCCCTGGGGGCTTGACTTTGGGCCACCATCTATAGCTGTGATGGCGAACTTTGGCACTCCTGGTGTTCTGGGAATGGAATTGCCAGGGCTTCTGGGAATTGAAGTTCAAGAACAGTTGGCGTGCCAAGGTTCGCCATCACTGATCTATAACAGTGTTTTCTATGGGTTTTGGACTTTTAATTCCCAGAAGCCCTTATCAGCCTATGTGCTGACTTAGGCTTCTGGGAATTAAAGTCCCCTTATGGGACCTGACCCCCACATTGGGAACCACTGATCTATATATTGGTTACTAGGGGTGGGACTTTCTGGCTTTTAGGACTCTCACCCTCCACATTTACCCAGAAAAGCATACGCATAAGGAAAATTATGGGAGTGGGAACCCCAAAGGCTTTAGAACAGCCCTTCCCATTTCTGTGCTCTTCCCAAACCACATCTGATTTAAACCACAGAGAAACCGTCCTGGTGCACTGTAGGAGTCTCACAGCGATCTAGGATTCACAAAGGTTCATAGGTGGCCTCTACAACTTAAAGATAACCATAAAGAGGAAGGATCTAAATCATCCCAGAGTGCAGGACACGTAAAAGCGAGCTGAAACTACAGGAAGCCAGATATAGGCTGAATATTAGGGGAAACTTCTTAACAGTTAGAGCCGTATGACAGCGGAACAAATTACCTCGAGAGGTGGCGAGCGCTCTGACACTGGAAGCATTCGAGAGAGAATTGGACAGCAATCTGTCAGATCTACGGTACTTTGATTCAGATTCCTGCACTGAGCAGGAGGAGTTGGATTCAATGGTCTAAAAGACCCCTTCCAACTTAGTGATTCTATGATTCTATGAATGGGCATTGGAACTTAGCCCTTGTTTGCAAACCCCAGATAACCTTCAGGCAGTTTCCTTGCTACCCTAAAGGCCAACATTTTATTGGGTTACAAAACTGGCATACAGTATATGTACTGCACTGGCTGCCAGTGTGTCTCCAGGTGCAATTCAAGGTGCTGGTGATTACCTTTTAAGCCCTACATGGTAGTGGGCCAGGATACTTAAGAGACTGCATCACCCCAAGGACATCTGCCTGTCCTACTAGAGCAGACCTGAGGGGCTCTCTCCAGTGATGCTCTGCAAAAAACAAAAAAAAAAATACTACCCCCCCACCATGGGCGTGGCTAACTCTGGGCCATGCCCACTTGGCCTCCCTACGCCATGGCCTGGGGTAGGGAGGTGGGTGTGGCTGGCTAAATGGGTGTGGCCTTGGAGAATTTCCGCTACCGGTGCCCGGGCACTGGTGGGCACCAGGAGCAGCTCAACACTGGCTCTCTCATAGATCCATCCGCTTGAGAGGCTCGTCTCTCTAGCACAAGGAGGATGTCGTCTCTGTGTCTGCTCCAGCAGAACCTCCTGCCAATTGAACTTCGTCTCCTGGCTTGCACAGCGGGTGTGTGTGTGGGGGGGGGGGGGGCGGCTGGGGAGATAGCCGCCTTGGGCTGGCTTGTTTGAGCAGTCAGTGCTTGTAGCTTAGGATGTGGCACTGGATGTATTTTTAAAGAAAATTCTAAAACTTTTAACTTTAAATTATTTTAATTTTTAAATGTTTGTGTGTTTATATTGTATGTGTGAACCGCCCGGAGTCGCCTCGGCGAGGGGGCGGCGTTAGAAATATGATTAAATAAAATAAATAAATGTACTTATTTCAGCTGTCTGTCGCGTGCTCAGATATACCCAGATCATGCTCAGTTGTGCACCTCGTCGCACAAAGGATGGCCATTAAATTGCAAGATTAAATTTTAGTTTGCCTTACACGTGCGATATCTTTGAATAGGATTCCAGGTTGCTTTTCTTTTGCAGTCTGAAAATGGACGGCCAGATTAACATTTGTCTTAAAAACCCTCATAATTTTATCTACTTACAAAAGAGACGCTGAACTTGATGACTGGAAGGCCGGCAGGTCAGGGGTTCGAGACCCGAGTGCTGCACAAGGGAGTGAGCTCCCATGTCTGTCCCAGCTCCTGTCGACCTAGCCATTCGAAAACAAGAAATTGCAAGTAGATAAATAGTGACCACTTTGGTGGGAAGGAAAACAGCATTCTGTGCACTCCGGTGTCTAGTCATGCCTGCCACGTGACCACAGAAATGTCTGCAGATGTCAAGAGCCCTGGCTCTGTGGCTGTAAACAGCAGATGAGCACTGGTGAACCTTAGAGTAAGATATGACTGGCCTTCAAGCAAGAGTGACCTTTACCTTATAAAAGAGATCAGCATCTCAGAAATTATGTCGGGGGCTTCACTTCAAATTGTGAAGGACAATTGTGTTTCCAAAATGTTTGAAATGCCATTGTTGTTTTTTCCCCTGCTCTTAGTTCATTGTGGTGTCACTGAAGGATGGGATGTTCAACAACGCAAACGTCCTATACAAGACCAAGTTTGTGGATGGTGTTTCTACTGTGGCACGTTATACTCAGGCTCAGAATGGGACCAGCGGGACTTCTCAGCCAAGAGCCGACAAGGCCAAAATGAAAGAGAAGAGACCAGGCCAGGTGGACGTGTGAAGTTACGTCCTCTTACAATCACAGGAGGCTGCATTAGTATTACTGTTGCTTTTAATTGTAACTATGATATAAAAAATACATTAATGTATATAGGATTGTTGATATTCCTCACGGTAGCCTTTTTTTTTACATCAGCTCTGGTGATGCTTCTTGCAGTCTACTGGATCTTGTTCAGTTTTATTTATAAAGTGTTTTTGTTTTTAGATTTCTTTCCTGCGAGAGCCGAAAATACTGTAAAATCAGTAAAATAAAGGCAGCAACATACAGTTGTTTTCAATATAGGTCCTGAATGTGTCAGATTCAAAGACTCGTTTGGTACATGCTTTTCCTTCCAGTTCTCTCGTAACCAACCAGATGAGATCTTCTAAAAGCGACGGACCCGTAACTTTCGCAGACCTGGTTACTGTTGTTAAAAGTTGTAGTCGTTTCTATCCTAATTTCCAAGTAAGCATAGAGTACAGAATGTTTTTTGCATTCTCTCCCCCCCCCCCCCCCCAGCTATGACATACGACTAAGTATGGAAGGGGGCTTTTTGAAGCCCACTCCCAAAGGAAAGGAAAAGGGCAAGAGGGTGTGAATGCGACCTTTGTTAAGCCATAGGTGTGTCTTCGCTTGCCTATCAAGCAAGCATGAAATGTTCATGAAGTTGCAAAATGTTTACCTTATTATTAATAAACAGGTTGAAATACAGTAGCTTATTTTGCTCTGACGTTTCCGTGCTAGACGTGGAATGTTTTAATTGGAGTCCTTTTTGTGGGTGGGTAAGGAATGTCAAGGGACTACAGTGGCTTAGCGGTTAAAGTATGAACTTGACAACTGGAAGGTGGGTAGGTCAGCAGTTCGAGACCCGAGTGCTGCACGATGGAATGAGCTGCTGTCTCTGTCCCAGCTCCTGCCAACCTAGCAGTTCAAAAGCAAGAAATTGCAAGTAGATAAATAGGGACCACTTTGGCGGGAAAGGTGACAGAGTTCCACGTTTAGTCATGCCTGCCACATGTCCACGGAAACGTCTGCAGACGCAGACAGTTGTGGCTCTTTGGCTACAAATGGAGATGAGCACTGAATCCTAGAGTCGGATACGACTGGCTTTTGAGCAAGGGTGACCTCTACCTTACACCTGAGGGAGCATCAGAGAAACACAATATATGTCCCCAAAAGCCAACCATGCCCTACATATATTGGATGTATACCAATTACAGCAGTACTTTGAATCCATCAAGGATCATCTAGAACAGGGGTGCCCAAACTACAGCCCTGGGCCCAGATTCGGCTCCCAATGCCAATTCAACGCCGCATTTTACTTCTGCTTCTGGGAGCGACGAGGGTGGCGTGGGCTGGATGAATTGGCATCGGGTGCTGGATCCGGGCCCAGGGCTGTAGTTTGGGCACCCATGAATCACGTGGCTGGCCCGTTGTCTGAAAGGTTTGGGCACCCCTCATCTAGAATATTTTCTATTCCAATGTGAAGTCTTTGGTGAACAAACTTGACGAGTGGAGGCTGCGTGTTGGAGCTGAGGGAGACTTTCGGGATTGCTGTGCATTGCTACTCACGGAGACATTTATTTATTTATTTATTTATTGTTTAGATTTCTATACCGCTTTACTCCCTGAAAAGGGAACTCGAAGCGGTTTACAATAATAATGCTAAACAATACAAAATACGATACAAATAATACAAAGCAATATACAAATAAGATACAAAATGTCAATGATACAACATATCAATTACAGTAAAACAAAGAAAAAACAAAGTCAGGAATCATACAGTACAAGTTAAATCAGAATAAGCAAAAAGATCCAAGGGGGGTGGGGCGGGAGGTCGGAGCCCAAGCTCAACGACCTTAACAAGCCTAAGAGTGTCTTCAGCTGCCAAAGTCCGCAACATAGCCAAAGGCTGAATGTCCGTAACCACAGCAAAGCCAGGGAACACCTGGCCCTTACACAGCTGCAGCTGCTCCTGCGCTCTTTTGAAGCCCTCCTGGCGGGTGGGGCCAGGAGGGAACGGACTGCCGGCGGCCTCAGCTGTCGCTCATCTCCCATCCTGGGCCGGTGGAATGAGTCCAGGAGAGACGTGGCGAAGACCCTTAGGTGGACAAAAGTCTGGGGGGGGGGGCGGCCCAGATGGGAAAGCTGCCTCTTTCCTGCTCCTCTTCTGCCCACCCAGGCCTTAGGTGGGCGAGGGGGGGCGGCGCTGATGGAAAAGCCGCCTCTTTCCCCCCAACGGCTCCTCTTCTGCCCACATGGCTTAACTCTTTGATTCCCAACACAGCTATTGAATTGCAAGGCTATACTACACACCGGTTGGACAAGACAAAGAATTCTGGCAAGAAACAAGGTGGGGGAGTGTATATCTTCGTAAATCACGACTGGTGCACGGACTCTGTCAGGTTGGATAGCCACTGTTCCCCGGAGGTAGAGTTTTTAATGATTAAATGTAGACCTTTTTATCTGCCCCGGGAATTTACAGCAGTAGTATTAATGGTGGTGTATGTTGCACCAACTGCAAATGCACGCATGGCCATGGATATTTTGTATGGAAACATCAATACTAAACTGAGCAAATACCCAGAGGCCGTGCTGATCATCGCAGGAGACTTCAATCATACAGACTTGAAGGCAGTATTCCCAAAACTTCACCAGCACATTAAATGTTAGCATAGAGTACTAGGGGGGAGAATACTCTTGACAAGATGTATACAAACATTAAACGGGCGTATGAGGTTAAGCCCTTGGCACACCTTGGCAGGTCAGATCATGTGTCCCCGCTTTTGACACCAGCATACACACCCCTTAGGAAACAAGTCCCAATACAAACACAGACTGTTACTGTGTGGCCTGAGGGAGCCTCTCAACAGCTGCAGGACTGTTTCCAGGAGACCGATTGGAATGTGTTTGACCATCAAGATCTGGAGACCTACACATCAACGGTCCTGGATTATATTAGATTCTGCATAGCCAACGTCACCAGGGAAAAGCATGTAAAGATGTATCCGAACAGGAATCCCTGGATGATGAGTGAAGTTCAGAGACTGTTGAAGGCCAGAAACTGCTTTTAGAACTGGAGACCGGGTATTGTATAGTATAGCAAGGGTGAACCTGAAGAGGGGTATAAGGAAGGCAAAAGCTGTGTATAGAGGGAAAATTGAAGATCACCTGAGTAGTCACGACACCAGACAAGTGTGGCAGGGGATCCAGCATCTTACTGACTACAAACCCAGTAACTCATCGCCTGTAGAGAGCAGTGCTTCTCTGGTGGAAGAGCTGAGTACCTTCTTCGCCTGATTTGAGGTGACACCAGCAGTGGATACAGCAGTGTTGCCAGAGTCATCGTCATTACTCCCCTTAGGGAATGTTGTCAGGGTGGAAGAGGGAGAAGTGAGGCGAATATTAAAAGGGATAAACACGAGCAAGTCTAAGGGTCCTGATGGAGTGGCTGGTAGGGCACAGAGACTGCTCAGAACAGCTGGCAGAAACTTTTATGAAGATTTTTAATCGGTCTTTGGCCCAAGCCACTGTCCCACCTTTGTCTGAAATCCTCTACTATTATACCTCTGCCTAAAAAACCTAACATAGTCTGAATGACTTCCGCCCTGTGGCGCTTACACCTGTCATAATGAAATGCTTTGAAAAGTTGGTGCAGAACCGTATTATGGCTCGTTTACCAGTTGGACTTGACCCTTGTCAATTTGCATATAAGAAAAAGATCCACGGAGGATGCTGTGGCTATAGCCCTACATGCTGTTCTGACCCATTTGGAGAAACAAGGGACTTATGCGAGACTGTTATTTGTAGATTTTAGTTCTGCTTTTAATACTATTCTTCCGCATAGACTGGTGCCCAAATTATTAGATCTGGGGCTTCCGCCATGCTTATGCAGGTGGATACTAGATTTTCTATCAGATCGTTCCCAACGGGTCAGGACGGGCTCTCACGTCTCTGCGGATCTCAGTATAAGTACGGGGACGCCACAGGGGTGTATGTTGAGCCCGCTTCTGTACACACTTTACACATATGATTGTGTTCCTAGTTACCCCAGCAATAAGATCATCAAGTTTGCAGACGACACAATGGTGGTGGGTCTGATTACTGCTGGGGAGGGGGAGTCAGCTTACAGGAAGGAGGTTGAGATGCTGACGGAGTGGTGTGGGGAAAACAATTTATTCCTCAATGAAAAAAAGACCAAAGAGATCATTGTGGACTTTAGAAAATGCAAATTGAACTTCCAGCTACTTCTTATTGAAGGGAATTGTGTGGAACAGGTCTCGGTGTTTTGATTTCTGGGAATGGAGCTGAGGGATGATCTAACATGGGGAACAAACACCAAAGATATGATGAAGAGAGCACAGCAGAGGTTATACTTCTTGAGAATCCTCAGGAAGAAGAACCTTTCAAAGGACCTGCTGTTGGCATTCTACCACTGTACCATAGAGAGTGTGTTAACCTATGGTCTGTGTGTATGGTTTGGGAGTTGTACAGCTACGGAAAGAACAATGCTGTCCAGGGTCATAAAGACTGCGGAGGGGATAATCTGGCGTACTCTTCCCACTCTAGATCAAATCTATGCCACCAGGTGTTTTAAGAAAGTTGTAGAGATTGCGCAAGATAGTATGCACCCCGGAAATTATCTTTCAGCTTCTGCCTTCTAGAAGAAGGTATAGGATCATAAAGACCAGGACCAGTCACTTGAGAAATAGTTTCTACCCAAAAGCGGTTCTGGTTTTGAATGCAGTGCAATGCAGTCTATGAGGGAGCTTCTGTATAGAGTTTTTAGAATTTTAGAGTTTTAAGAGCCAGAGCTTTTTAGGGGTTAAATGTGTATATGTGGGGTGGCAGTATGTTGATAATTTTGTATAGTTGTATTTTGTTTAGGTTTTGTTGGGTTGTTAAGTGTTTTTTTTCCTCCCAATCTCGTTCTGTGCAGGACAATGACAATAAAGATTTTTCTATCTATCTAATATGTTAAAGGTAAAGGTTTCCCTTGCTCGAAAGCCAGTCGTATCCGACTCTAGGGTGCAGTGCTCATCTCTGTTTCTAAGCCGAAGAGCCAGCGCTGTCTGCTTCTGCAGACGTTTCCGTGGTCATGTGGCAGGCATGACGACACCGGAGCGCACGGAACGCTGTTACCTTCCCACCGAAGTGGTCCCTATTTATCTGCTTGCAATTTCTTGCTTTCGAACTGCTAGGTGGGCAGGAGCTGGGATGAAGACGGGAGCTCATTTCCGTCCTGCAGTACTCGGGAATCGAACTGCTGACCTTCCGCTTCCCAGTCAGCGTCTTAGCGACTTGAGCCACTGCAGTATGTTATGGAATAAATATTTTGGTAGGCCTCCTGCTGCAGCCAAGTTTTGTTCAATAATTAGTCAAATTATAGTAGTCAAAGCAACTTTCACTGTCACAGTGGATACATTTTCAAACTCCTCAACAATGAGATTGCATTAGACGTGATAAGTTTATTTGAACAACACAACCGACAACCCCCCCCTCCCCAATTAACAGAGAATTACCATTTATTTCCAAGAAGGGCTCATGCTCTTTTATTTAACGTTGCCTTTTATGGGGTTAAGTTTCTTTCAATTAATCTGTTTACATACTAGATATCCAGATACAGAGGTTCAATATGCAGTGAATTCAATGGAAACCTTAGTTGCAACATTAGAAATTTCTCAACATAAAACAATTTGTAAAGTTAGAGAGTGCCATAGTGTCAAATTTACACACTTCAATCCAGGTATACAAAGCAGCATTAAACAGCAGCACAAGTGCCCATATTTGGGCAAGTGTTTTATAGTGCAATTGTTTTCAGAGGAAAACATAACTCTCCAAAGGCCACTTCCCCCCTGTCATGTCAACACATTTGAAAGGGGGAGACAGGTAATCTTGACCTCTTAAGTCAACTTTTTGCAAGTAGCTTTTCCAGAGAGGCACATAGGGGCCATTCAACAATTATGTGATCCTTTTTCTGGGAAAATTTGACCCCCTATGTAATCCAACTGTAATTTTTTGCTTTGACCCCCTCCCCCCTTAAAATTGCATGATCTGAACTAAATAGTACTGTATTTTGCACCACCAACCAGTGGTGGCGCTGCAGGGGAAATGGTCAGGCAGGCCAATTGCACTGAAGCAGGAAGCAATGCTCTAGCCTAGCCTCTTGCTCTCCCTGCAACCAGGAAGACTGGCTTCCCCCCTCCATTTTCACTGCATGGAGCAAGGCACAAAGTTAAATAAAACCCTTTCTTTTTATGCACAGGTTTGGTTTCCCACTGCCGGTTAGAAACAGCTCCAAATGGATTACATAATTTTAACCTGACCCCATGTAATTTTTCTGCGATTTGGATGGCAGACCCCCTCCCTCCCCTTTGAGGATCACAGACCCCTCCCTCCCCTTTGAGGATCACATAATTGTTGAATGGCCCCATATTTGTTAAGTTCAGCATCTAAATTTGGAAGGAAAAAATTTATTGAGAGACGCTACTTAAACTCACACATTCCAGATAGTTCTTACTGTTCACACTCCAGAGTTTAAAATCTTCAGAATCGCTAATATAAAATTTCCACATGGAAATATTTACTGCAACAGCTGCTCCAAACTCAAAAGTTTAGATCCCATCTTAAAATACCGAAGCCCTTGTTGAAGAGTCGTATCGGAAACCTACCTCGTTTCCGATATAGTTGTCACAGGTTCTATAAAACACTTAAAACACCTGTTGCAAAAAGAAAAGAAAGACCATGATTTTTTGCCTCGTTAAAAAAATATTCCAGCGTGACAAAATGAGGGGGTTGTAAAAAAGTTAGGCAAAAACCTCAAGCCTACAAAACATTCAAATTTTACAAATGTGCTTGGCAAACTCAGACAAGAGTTAATAAGCAGGTTTCTGTAGGACGCTAAATTATTTGTACCAGTTTACTGCACCTCACAATTCCTTAAGTCATGGCTGCTTGGTAGAAAACAAATACAGTGGTACCTCGGATAAAGTCCATGCACACGTGATGCATCGCATAAAGTCTAAAACCGCTAAAAATGGACGTTATCCAAGGCATTTGGTATCGGAACCTCGGGTAAAGTCCATTTTTGGACGTTATCCGATCCATCGCCCATTTGATTCGGATAAAGTCCAAAACCGGATAAAGTCCAAACTTGTGGAACGTAGTTTGGACTTTATCCGAGGTTCTACTGTACTGTAGCTTTTAACATAAGGCATCCTAGCAAACTGGCAACAAAACATACAGCAGTCACTATATCTCAGTTAAGTCCTACAGGTGAGGTTGGCTCATGGCACACACCTACAGACCTGAAACTGAACATCAGAAATAGACATTTCACCAACTACCACCACTCTGAGCTGAAAGGGTAACTTTGGGGTCTAGGTTTTTTAAAGTTCCAAAACAAAGGTGAAAGAGAGCCTTAAAACTCCATTTCCGTTCCACGAGTATAAAAGCAAGGGTATGGGATGTGTGGCTCTTTGGGTGCCACTAGACACAGGCTACTGCCAGTTCAGCAACATCTGGAGATAGACACACTCCCCATCTTTGTACTGAACTTCCCTAAGGAAGAAAAACACATGTTAGAAGCCAATTATAAGATCTAGTCCAGGGGTACCCAAACTACGGCCCGGGGGCTGGATTTGGCCCCCAACGCCAATTCATCTGGCCTGTAAAGCCCTCGTCACTCCTGGAAGCGGAAATGAAATGTGCCCATTTTACTTCTTACAGGCGTGACGAGGGATTCGTGGGCCAGATGAATTAGCGTCTGGGGCTGGACTGGGGCCCCTACTCAAGTCATCTCAAGAAACCTGCAGAACTATACACAAAATGCATGGGCCCACGATGTTCAATGTAACCCCTGAAATGTGCCAAGATGAAATTCCTTGGGAAAGGATTTATTCAGCAGTTCCATGTATTCCTCCTTGTTGAAACACTAGTGCAGGGGTTTCCTACCTTTTAAAGTCAGAGGTCACGCTCCCTTAGACGAGGGGGCCGGACTGGTGCCTCCCCCCGCCTTTTACAGCTGTCGTAAACATGTTTACGATAGTTGTAAACGAGTCCATGGCCAATTCCGGTGGCAGCTGGAGTGAGGGCAGGGGCCGGATTATTTGGTGCCACTGGCCATAGGTTGCCTACTCCTGGCAGTAGTGTATCTACTGGCTTTCCCTGATGCCACAGATCATTAGGTGGGGCTGCCAACAGTGGGAAATGTATAGCCTGTACCAGGAAAGGATTTATATACTGCAAAGTTCTTGCACAGAAGGCATTCCTAGCCACAAAAATTTAGTCTCGTACAGATTTTTTATGTAAAAAACTCCAGCCAACATTTCACACATAGAAGTACCAACACAATCTCTCTATGCATGTTTGGCAACAAATTTTGCAAGTCTCACTGAAATATACAGCTTTGAGGTTCTATGAACTAAAACGGGTTCCCAACCATTTCATGTACCCCCACCCACCCCTCCAAGGGCATTTGAGAAACAAAATGGCCCCTCCTTTGAAGCTGTTGGGACAAAATGGCTGCCTCCATCGTGCAGGCAGTGCAAAATGTCCATCCGGCCTTTGAAGCTGACTGAAAGTGTGACCCTGCACCCGGCTTGAAAAGGTTGGGAACCCCTGAACTAAAATGTTTAACTTTACTAGCTAAGAATTATGTATTAAAATTGGAGCACATGTCACCTTTTAAATGCTTTTGCTACGGTAAGGAAAAAAAAGCAGGTAAGGTATTTATTTAATACAATCACATTTTTATTCTGTATCAATGGGTGCAATGTCAACTCTTGCTGTGCAAATTGGAGTTGCTTTATAGAAACCAGAGGATGCTTGGCTGGTGTTTTAAACTGATATTAAACAGCTGCACAGTTTCCCAAAGGAAAATACGGGACACAAACAAGAAGAGGAGAAGGCTATTATGAGAATGGTCTTGGGGAAATAGGCAATGGTCTTGGGGGAAAAAATATTTTAAATAACCATTTTAGTAATACTGGCCCATCATGCAAATAGAGAGAGATGTGTAGTTCGTTTGATTCAGTCCGCTAATACACTCTTACTTCCAGGCAACTAATTAAAGTGCTTTCTTAGGGGGGCATTCTGGCGTGGAAGGGTCCACACATTTAACGTAAAGGTTTAGACCAGTCTGAATCCTCATATTTTCTCAATTTGCACATCAGATGAGGACCACCAGCACACGCTGAAAGAAGTCCAAAAGAGGTCAAACTAAACTAATCAAAAAGCCTAATCCCATCTACACCATTACCCTGTTTCCTTCTTCCTAATGGGAACCAGAACACCACTAATGGAATAATCCTAGAACTGCACAGCTGCAAGGGGCCCAACAGACCCATGAGGGCCAACCTTGGCACTCCAGCTGGTCTTGGACTTCAATTCCCAGACGCCCAAGTCCCTGTGAATTCACAGAGGGACTTGGGCTTCTGGGAATTAAAGTCCAAGACCAGCTGGAGTGCCAAGGTCGGCCATCACTGCAACAGACCATTGAGTCCATCCCGTCAAGGAGGCACAGTGGGGAATTGGACACTCCCAACTTCTGGCTCTGCAGTTGTACCGCCATAAAATTACACCACATAAAAAGGACAGGCAAAGCTTTTAAAAGGCCATTTGCTCCGGTGTTCTCATTACAATCTTGGTTAATTCTTTCGCAAGGGTCATTTCCACATATGCACTAAAGACGTCGCCTCGTCTAACGTACTAATAAGGTGCTTCTCGTTCAGACAGAGATTAGAAAACATTCCTCAAAAAAAAAAATCCATTTATGTAGCTTGGCTTTCCTGTTCGAACAACGGCCAGGCTTGCATACTAACCAAAAACTGTTTGAAATTGTTAAAAATCAAAGGAAATTCATGGGAAACAGTATTCTTTATTTCAAATAAAAACGCATGCTACAGTCATCTTCAGTTTCCCTTCTGCAGATTCACCTTTCACTGCACACATTTCTGCTTAGTTTCACATGGCACTTAAGTTTTCCAATTCAGTCAAGATTTTCTAAGGTCTTCTTCAACACAGATGCTTTTTCTTGCAATTCGGGCCTGCTGTCCAGAGTCAGGGCTGTTAATGAGCCAAGGAGATGTCCTCTGCTTTCTGCACTCAAGCTTTCCCACTGTTTAGACTCTGCATAAATGAATGAACAAAAAGCCACGGTTACTGTTATTACTTTCCTGCCATTAATCAATGTTCTAAGTGTCATACAATCAATTAAAACCATCATTAAATTACCGGTTAAGAAATGATTTAAACAGGCAAGATATTATGGACTACCAGGCAGTCAGAGGCCAGCAAAATACTCTTGAGAACCATCCAGTAACCTTTAGGTGCATGAGAGAATTCAACAAGACTGCTCTAGATCAGGGGTTCTCAACCTTTTTAAGCCAGGGGCCTAATCATGCCCCCTCAGACTGTTTGTGGGCCAGACTGGTGTTGCTCCCCCCCCCAGGCAGTGGCGACAGGACCACCCTGAGCCTCCACCATTTCCCGCACACACACCGCTGCTGCTGTCACCAACACTCCCACACATTCCACCAGTCTGGCCTGCCAACACTTCCCCCCACACTGCCACCAACACTCGCCCACACACACCGCCACCGCTGTCGCAAACACTCCCCCCCCCCCCGCTGCTGACGCTGCTGCTTCCCTGCTTCCCAGCCTGCCAAGGGTGAAGGAGGGGTCCTATCTGTCCTTGCCCACCCTCAGCAAGAGCGGCAACCAGGAAGGACACAGGTGGTCACATGCTCTCTTTCCCTCCCAGCCAGACCGGCGGGAGATGAACAGGTACAGCTGGAGGGAGTTTCGGCAGGCAGCCTCAAAAGTGGGGCTGACGCTGCCAACGCCAAGGACACCGGGCGCTCTCTTTCCCTCCCGGCCAGACCGGCGGGAGATGAACAGGTACAGCTGGAGGGAGTTTCGGCAGGCAGCCTCAAAAGTGGGGCCGACGCTGCCAACGCCAAGGACACCGGGCGCTCTCTTTCCCTCCCGGCCAGACCGGCGGGAGATGAACAGGCACAGCTGGAGGGAGTTTCGGCAGGCAGCCTCAAAAGTGGGGCCGACGCTGCCAAAGCCAAGGACACCGGGCGCTCTCTTTTCCTCCCGGCCAGACCGGCGGGAGATGAACAGGCACAGCTGGAGGGAGTTTCGGCAGGCAGCCTCAAAAGTGGGGCCGACGCTGCCGACGCCAAGGACACCGGGTGCTCTCTTTCCCTCCCGGCCAGACCGGCGGGAGATGAACAGGCACAGCTGGAGGGAGTTTCGGCAGGCAGCCTCAAAAGTGGGGCCGACGCTGCCAACGCCAAGGACACCGGGCGCTCTCTTTCCCTCCCGGCCAGACCGGCGGGAGATGAACAGGCACAGCTGGAGGGAGTTTCGGCAGGCAGCCTCAAAAGCGGGGCCGACGCTGCCAAAGCCAAGGACACCGGGCGCTCTCTTTTCCTCCCGGCCAGACCGGCGGGAGATGAACAGGCACAGCTGGAGGGAGTTTCGGCAGGCAGCCTCAAAAGTGGGGCCGACGCTGCCGACGCCAAGGACACCGGGCGCTCTCTTTCCCTCCCGGCCAGACCGGCAGGAGATGAACAGGCACAGCTGGAGGGAGTTTCGGCAGGCAGCCTCAAAAGCGGGGCCAACGCCAAGGACCGCCGCTGTGTTCGGCCCCGGCGGGTGCGAAGAGGCTCGCTGGCCTCACCATCGGCCGGCGTTTCGGGCCCCGCCCCCCGCCCCTCGCCAGGACTCAAAAGGCGAGGGGGCCTGCCGGACGAAACATCACCGCCGCTGTGCTCGGCCCCGGCGGGGGCGAAGAGGCTCGCTGGACTCGCCATCGGCCGGCGTTTCGGGCCCCGCCCGGCAGTTGAGGGTTCAACACAGTTGTGGAAGAATGCCCCACCACTTCCATCACCACCGGAGCCGTGCGGAGGGTGGTGGGGGGAGTGAATGGGGCGGTTTTATATTGGGGTGGAAGGGAGGGAGGGAGAGATTGCCAGGCCAGCCAGGAAGGAGAGGCAGCATTCTGTCCAGGGCAAGCAGGGAGGCTCCGGAGACCAATATAGAGGTTGTGATGGGCATGGGGCGATATAGCGGGTACCGAGGGGCGGGCCGCACCCGGGGAACGCGGGGCAGATGCTTAGTATCTGTCCCTCGTTCCAGCCCCACGGTTACACCTCTAGGTCCTGAGCAGCTGACCCAGGGTGACCCTGTCCTTAGGCTGCTGCTGATGAATGCCAGGTCGGTATGTAATAAGGCCCCCCTGATACAAGATTCCATTATGGGGGAGCGGGCCGACTTGGCATGTATTACTGAGACCTGGCTGAGACCAGAGGATGGGGTTCCTCTGTCAGAAATGTGTCCAGCTGGGTTCAGTATTTGGCACCAGCCTAGGGATAAGGGTAAGGGCGGTGGCGTTGCCATCATAGCCAGGGAGTCACTGGGAGTCACCAGGGCTACTGCTCCACAAATTCTGGGCTGTGAGGCCCTGCTTCTGCGTCTGGGCTCTAAGGGTCAGTTGGGAGTCTTACTCCTGTACCTGCCCCCTTGCAGGGTAAGGGACTCCCTGCCTGAGCTCCTCCAGGCCATCTCAGCGTTGGCATTGGAGTTCCCTAGACTGATGGTTCTGGGGGACTTCAATTTGCCTTCGCTGGGGACTGGCTCCGAGGTGGCTCAGGAGTTCATGGCTTCCATGGCAGATATGGACCTGATTCAGGTAATTCAGGGCCCGACCAGGGGCAGTGGCCACACACCAGATTTAATCTTTTTGTCGGAGCGGTGGCAGAGTGATCTGAGACTACGGAAATTAGACATAACACCTGTGCCATGGTCAGATCACTATTTGGTGGCTCTAGACTTCCTGGGTGCGACGCTGCACCGTAGGGTGGCAGGGCCTATTAGAATGGCCCGCCCCAGGCAACTGATGGATCCTGATGGATTCCAGAGGGAACTGGGGGATTTCCCTCTGGATCGGCAACACGATTCGCCCGAGGCGCTGGTCGACCTGTGGGACAGGATGACTACAGCGGCCTTGGATGAAATCGCACCACTACGGCCTCTCAGAGCTCATCGAGCTAGGTCATCTCCATGGTTCACAGATGAACTGCGGGAGCTCAAACGGGCAAAGAGACGCCAAGAGCGCCGCTGGGTGAAGACCCAGAGAGACTCCGATTGGACACTAGCTAGGGCCGCTATTAGGGCCTATCTAGTGGCGATGGAGGTGGTGAGGCGACAATACTTCACCACCCTTATTGCCTCCGCTGATAATCGCCCAGCCACCCTGTTCCGGGTTACCAGGTCTCTCCTTGGTAGGGGGACCCCGGTGCCCGGTTGGCAGGGGTCGGCTGAGGATTTTGCTGACCATCTAGTGGAGAAAATCGATCGGATTCGCTCTGGGTTTAATCCTGGCGTGGATGGGGAGAGTCCGGAGGGAGCCGGAGCACAGTCTTGCCATGCCATCTGGGACCGGTTTGATCCAGTTGCCCCTGATGAAGTGGACAGGCTCCTTGCAGCTGTGCGCGCCACTGCCTGCCCTTTGGACCCCTGTCCCACCTGGTTGGTGAAAACCTCAAAGGCAGTGACAGGTGGCTGGGTTGGGGCTGTGATCAATGCATCATTGCGGGAGGGGGTGTTTCCTGCACCTTTAAAACATGCTTTGGTGCGCCCCCTCCTGAAGAAATCTTCCCTCGACCCAGCTGTCCTAACTAACTATAGGCCTGTCTCAAACCTCCCCTTTTTAGGGAAGGTGTTGGAGAAGGCAGTGGCGTGTCGGCTGCAGGGGGTACTGGATGAAGCGGATTATCTGGACCCTTTTCAGTCAGGATTCAGGCCTGGATATGGTACCGAGACGGCATTGGTCGCACTGATGGATGATCTCTGGCGGGAGCGGGACGGTGGTCATCCATCCGTCCTTGCTCTTCTTGACCTCTCAGCGGCTTTCGATACCGTTGACCACGGTATCCTTCTGGAACGGCTCCGAGGTTTGGGAATCCAGGGTACTGTGTGGTCCTGGTTTTCCTCATTTCTGAGGGGTCGGTCCCAGTCGGTGTGGTTGGAGAGTGAGAGGTCCAGTCCTAGGCCCCTCAAATGGGGGGTGCCTCAGGGCTCGGTGCTCTCTCCTCTCCTATTTAACATCTACATGAAGCCGCTGGGTGAGATCATTCGTTCCCATGGGGTGCGGTACCATCAGTACGCGGATGACACTCAGTTGTACATCTCGTCCCATGGGGACCCCAGTGATGCCGTCAAAGTCCTTTCCAGATGCCTGGAAGCTGTGGGGGTCTGGATGGGGGCTAACGGGCTACAACTGAATCCCAGCAAGACTGAGTGGCTATGGATAGGGGGTCCTGCGTTAATCCGGGAGTTACCATCGTTGGTTCTGGATGGGGCTATTTTGCCCCAGACAGACCCGGTGCGCAACTTGGGGGTCCTCCTGGATTCACGGCTACTGCTAGAAGAACAGGTGGCGGCTGTGACCAGGAGGGCTTTCGCCCAACTTCGGGTGATTCGCCAGTTGCGCCCACTCCTGGACCGGGACTCCTTGCTCATGGTCACCCATGCTCTGGTTACCTCCAGACTAGACTATTGCAATGCGCTCTACATGGGGCTGCCCTTGACGACCATTCGGAGGCTACAGCTGGTCCAAAATGCGGCTGCCCGGGTGGTGATGGGGTGTGGGCGTTATGCTCATGCTTCGCCACTGCTCCGGGAGCTGCACTGGTTGCCAGTATGTCTCCGGGTGCAATTCAAGGTGCTGGTTTTGACCTTTAAAGCCCTATATGGTAGTGGGCCAGGTTACCTAAGAGACCGCATCGCCCTGAGGACGTCTGTCCGTCCAACCAGAGCGGACCGGAGGGGCTCTCTAATTGTTCCATCAGCCAGAGGGGCTCGCCTCTCTGGCACAAGGAGGAGAGCCTTCTCCGTGTCTGCACCGGCCCTCTGGAACCTCCTGCCAACAGAATTACGTCTTCGGACGGAGTTGCTGCCTTTCAGAAGGGATCTTAAAACCTGGCTGGCGGGTCAAGTGTGGGGTGCAGGTGGAAGGGTAACCACCATGGGGTGGTTGGTGTAGAGGAACTCTTCCCCATGGTGCCTTTTCGATCCTGCAGCCCCTGCTTTTTAGGGGGTGGGTAGTCTTAACTTTTTTACTGTTTTAACTGTTTTTAGGATTATTAATATTGTCTGTAAACTCCTTGGGTTGCCCTGGGGTTACTTTTTATGTTGTTAGCCGCCCAGAGTCGGCCTTGTGTTGAGTGGGCGGGATATAAATTGAATAAATAAATAAATAAATAAATAAATAAAATAAATCTGACGCTTCTGCCCTTTCCCCCTCCACCTGGCTTGGCGTGTCCCTAACGCTGATCTGTAGCAGGGCAGATGTGGTAAGCCTTTTTACAACATCCATCCTGCTAAGGAGTGGCATTAGGGACATGCCAAGCCAGGCGGAGGGGGAAAGGATCATACCTGTCAACCTTCCCGGATTGGCTGGGATTTCCCGATTTTCGGCGCCGATTTGCGCCATTTCCCGCCCGCAGCTGCCAAAACCCCGGAATTGGCAGCGGGGGAAAAAGAGGTACTGCGCATCCCTTCTGCACAGATCGCCTTCTACGCATGCATAGAAGGCTTTTACGCTTGTGTAGAACCCTTCTACACTTGCGTAGGTGATCTGCACAGAAGGGGATCGTAGAAGCCTTCTACGCATGCGTAGAAAGGTTCTATGCAAGCGTAAAAGCCTTCTACACATGCGTAGAAGGTGACCTGCGCAGAACCGTTCTGCGCAGGTCCCATATTTTCCGGATCCGTGGTTGACAGGTATGGAAAGGATGGCAATGGCGTTAGCAAGGGCCAGATGAAATGGCACCATGAGCCAAATCCGGTCTGCAGGCCATAGGTTGAGTACTAGATGACACAAGGACAGTGTTAAGAGTTCAATAATGGGAATGTTTGCTTCAATTTCAGAAATCCAAAGCTTAAATCATTCAGGACTTTAAAGGTCAAGGAGCACTCTATGAATTGGGCTTGGAAACTAATTGATAAACTTTAGGGTACCTTCAGAATTGGGCTTAGACGGCTTTCTGGACAACTGGCAGATTCTGAACACCATTTCAAAGGTACCCATGAATGACACACAATTTCAATCTTAAGGGTAGGCAAAGGTCGCCCTTGCTCGAAAGCCAGTTGTATCTGACTCTTTGTTTATAGCCAAAGAGCCAGTGTTGTTTGCGTCTGTAGTCGTTTTCGTAGACGTGTGGCAGACATGACTAGACACTGGAGTGAACAGAACACTGTTTATCTTCAAACCGAAGCGGTACCTATTTATCTACTTGAAATTACTTGCTTTCCAACTGCTAGATTGGCAGGAGGAGCTGGCAGCTCATTCCAAGGTTTCAAACTGATGACCTGCCGACCTTCCAGTCGTCAAGTTCAGCGTCTTAACCACTAGAACCACTGCAGTCCTAATCTTATTTAAAAAAATCTCTTGCCAAAAAATCTTAAGGATGCCAACCCACAAAACAAACGCAACATTCAGCTATATTTTTAAACATATATACGAAAGTTGAAGTGTTTCTACCAAGTATAGCTAGAAACATGGACTGCAGAACGAGGGGCATTCAAATTTACTCTCACCCATTTAGGTAATAACGTGTCTACCATGGCATTCAGGAATGTTTTGGAAACCATGTAGACTGATGCTTAGGAAAGTATGTGCACGTTCAGATGGCACAAATTAGATGCCCTCAAGTCCTTCTTCCAGGTCTTCAGTGAAGCTACCTTTTAATAAGGCTATCCCAATGATTGAAGAAGATACACATTTAGATTTTGGAATCAGCAACTGCTATCCTAAGCTAATGAAGGCAAGCATGTTTACATCCAAAAACCAAAGTGAGTCTTAATTTACGCACGGAAGCTTGTCCTTTCTCCAGTACAGGATAGCTTAGCCAAACTGGGTCTAAAAACCAAAACAGCAAGATGCCCCTTCCAAATGGAAATTGAGTCATAATTTTTTAGAAACATGCAGTATGTAGCCAAACTCCATAGGATTCGTTAATCATTTAGACTTAATAATGATCAAATTTGTTCCCAAGTCAAGAAACCTACCTTCAAGTTTTGTGAGCAGCACTTCTATCACTGAGAGGGCTTCAGTTCTTATGGAGGTATAGCTTCTATTTTCTAAAGGAATAAAAGACATTATTTCCAGAGGAGTAGAACTCATCTGCCTAAAAATGTGGCTTTATGCCAGCTATGCTATCCTAAAGGTTGCTTATACCTTTTCGACAGCTCATAGAATTTAAGAAACTTCTCCCCGTCTCAATTCTGGCAGGTATGTCTCCTTTTCGCCTCCTTCAAATAACATTAAAGCATCGTTGCCAGGAATAATCGTGCCTTTGAAAGATTCAGTTTATATGATTTCATATAATCATTTATATGATTTCTGAGGCCCAGTTCATTCAGCCCTCTCCACCATTGGTCTAAGCCAGTGATGGCCAACCTTGGCACTCCAGGTGTTCTTGGACTTAAATTCCCAGAAGCCCAAGTCAACATACCTGCTGATCAGGGCTTCTGGGAATTGAAGTTCAAGAACACCTGGGGTGCCAAGGTTGGCCATCACTGGCTTAAGGCATAGGCAATCAACTTTGAGGGCTAATTCTGTCAGTGGGATATATAGATTACGCCGGGGGGAGGGGAGGAGGTGGAGGAAGAAAAAGAGGAGTAGGAAGATACCAGAATAATAATGATTACATGTCAGAAATTATTCTGGGTTAAAAGGATTTTTGCTGGTGAATCTGCTCAGGGGACGCCAGAATGAGGCTCCTTTCATGTCACTAAGATCTTTCCCCACCCAAGTCGTCCCTATTTAACTACTTGCAATTTCTTGCTTTCAAATTGCTAGTTTGGCAGGAGCTGGCACAGAGACAGGTGCTCAAACCGTCATGCAGTACCCGGGTCTAGAACTGCCGACTTGCCGCTAACAAGGTGAACTTCTTAACCACTGAAGCCCCTTGGAAGATACCAGTGAAAAGTTCGGTTTCACTTACCAGTGATAACTTTCGTTCTTCGAGTATATAGTTTGTGAATACACACTATTGGGTTATGCGCCTGCGCAGAACGCTGATCGGAGGCTTAAAAAGCTATTGGCTAAAAGTTTTGGCGGTAAGACCGCCCACCGTACCGCCCACCCTGAGGCGCCAGTCCGCCATTTTACCTCAGTTCCATACTTAAGCCAAGCACAGGATAAACCTTGATCTCATCCGTGCAGCTCAAGAGGGGAGACAGGGTGGGTAGTGTGTATTCACAAACTATATACTCGAAGAACGAAAGTTATCACTGGTAAGTGAAACCGAACTTTCTCCTTCGTATAGTTTGTGAATCCCCACTATTGGGAGATTAGCAAGCTCACACTCACTTGGTCGGTGGGCAGTCGGATGAGATGATCCCACGATGAATATGATGGTCAGGTAGGGTGAACTGTCAAGGGCGATGAGCCCGGAGCCCCCTGGTGAGGACGACACGGCCAAGTCTGGCGTCCGCAGTGGCTCTGGTGTCCACACTGTAATGTTGGACAAATGTAGAAGGTCTGGACCAGGTGGCAGCCTTACAGATGTCCTCAAGCGGTGTGCCCTCCAAAAAGGCAGTGGATGTGGCAACCGCCCTCGTAGAATGCGCCCTGACATGCGGCGGAGGTGGCAGTGAGGCCGACTCGTAGGCCAGGTGGATGGTAGACGTGATCCATTTGGAGAACCTCTGGGCAGAGATGGGTTCACCCTTGGACTTTCCTCCATAAGCCACAAAGAGACGCTGAGACTTCCTGAACTCCCTTGTCCTGCTGGTGTAGAACAATAAAGCTCGTTTCACATCCAGCGTGTGCCAAGTCCTTTCTTGGGCGTTGGTGGGGTTCTGGAAGAATGTTGGTAACAAGATAGTCTGTGCCATATGAAACTCGGAGACCACCTTAGGAAGGAAGGTGATATCCGTGTGAAGCACCACTCGGTCATTGAAAAACTGGAGAAACGGTGCATCTGCCCGCAGAGCAACCAGTTCACCAGCCCGTCAAGCAGACGTGATAGCCACCAGAAAGGCCGTCTTCCACATGAGGAGACGAACATCCGCAGTAGCCATAGGCTCGAAAGGAGTCCTGGTGAGCGCGTTGAGAACGGCAGACAAGGACCATTGCGCCGTTGGAGTCTTGACCGGCGGGAAGGCGTTCCGCTGTCCCTTGAGGAAATGCTTCACCGTATGGTCGCGAAAGGCACCAGAGGCAGGTGAACCAGCTGGGGAGTGAGCCACCACCGCTGCGAGATGGACCCGGATGGAAGTGATACTAAGGCCAGACTCCGCCAAATGGAGGAGGTAGGCCATGACGTCCTGTAGTCCCACCTGTGGGGGGGACATCTGCCGGGATGCCAGGAAAGCACAAAAGCGTCTGTATTTGGATGAGTAAGACTTCCTTGTGGAAGGGCGCCATGCTAACTCCAGGATCCTGGACAGTCTGGGGTTATCCTTCACGCGGTGAGGTGGAGACTGGGTAGGTCCGAATGGTGGAGCCGGCCGTGTTCCATCTGGAGAAATGTTGGCGATTCCGGCAGTGTGCGATACTGCGACGACATGCGTAACAGTAGCGGAAACCAGGGCTGGCGAGGCCATGCTGGAGTCACGAGGATCGCGTTGGCCCGGTGTTGGTACATCCTGATGAGGACCAGAGGAAACGGAGGAAAGGCGTAGAGGTAGTCCTGATCCCACTGTTTCATGAAGGCATCGCCCTCGGAGTTCAGTCCGATGCCTGCCCTGGAACAGTACCTGTGGCATTTCCTGTTGGACTCCAACGCAAAGAGGTCGATGCTCGGAGTCCCCCAGGCCCTGCAAAGGGACCGAAATACCTCGTCGTCCAGTTCCCATTCGTGGGTCGTCGAGGTGAGACGGCTGAGGTGGTCGGCCAAGACATTCAGCTTGCCCTGAATGTGCACTCCAATCGGAAAGATGTGTCTTTCCAGGCACCACTCCCAGAGTTGCACTGCAAGGTAAAGTAGGATGGTGGACCGCGTTCCTCCCTGTTTGCCGTGGTATTGTCCAAGGCCACTTGGACCACATTGCCGGTGAGTAGGGCCTCGAAGGAACGTAGGGCCTTCCAAATGGCCAACAGCTCCAAATAGTTGATATGGTGCACCATCTCGTGATGCGACCAAACATTGTTGACCGTTAGAGTCCCGCAGGCAGCCCCCCAGCTGAGGTTGCTTGCGTCGGTCAACACCTGCAACGAAGGTTGCGGGGGGTAAAAACTCTTCCCCATGGCCACATTGGGTGGCATGGTCCACCACAGTAACTGGTCCATCAGCTCTGGAGACGGAGTCAGCCGTTTGGACTGGCTCTCCCTGAGCGAGTCGAATTCGTGGAGGAGCCACGACTGCAGGGACCGTAACTTCAACTTGGCGTGAGGAATTACCGCCGTCGTTGAGGCCATGAGGCCTAGAAGTCTCTGTGCCTTTTTCGCCCGGATGAACGGTTTGGTCCGGAAGTCGCTCACCCCATGTGCAATGTCCTGCAAGCATTTCTGGGGGGGCGAAGGCTCTGGTAACAAGCGAGTCGAGTACCGCTCCAATGTACTCGACGCGCTGAGAGGGAACCAACTTCGATTTGGCGAAGTTGAACCTGAGGCCAAGACTCTCCATGAGGTGAACCGTGAATTGTGTGTCCCGAATGGATGACGAGCTGGTGGGGGAGACAATCAGCCAGTCGTCGATGTACAGGAAGACCCTGATCCCCCGCTGACGGAGGAAGGCAGCCACCGGAGCCATGCACTTGGTGAAGACCCTCGGTGCCGTGGCCAGACCGAACGGTAGACACCGGTACTGGTACACAGAATTGCCGATGCGGAGGAACCGCCTGAGATCCTCGAGGATGGAGACATGGAAGTAAGCGTCCTTGAGATCTATGACTGTGAACCAGTCCCCTTTGTTGATCAGGGGGAGGACGGTCTGCAGGGTCACCATCCGGAGCTTCCTGGTGTGGATGCACTTGTTCAGGCGGCGCAGGTCCAGAATTGGGCGAAGTCCTCCGTCCTTCTTCTGAACCACGAAGTACCTCGAGTAGAAGCCGTTGTCCCAGTCGGACGGTGTTACCTGCTCGACGGCTCCCTTGGACAGAAGACTTGATATTTCTTCCTCCAAATGGGGGGACAAGGTGGTGAAACGATGTCTTCCTACCCGAGGCACTTGTACGAACTCGATGGCGTAACCAGCGGACAAGATCTTTAAGACCCACCGGTCGTCCGTGATGCCTGGAGGAAGTTCCGGAGGGGAAGGTATGGGATGTGGAGCGAGAGAGACTTGGCCATCGCAGTTTCAAACCCGGGACTTAGATTTCGCGTCGGAACGCTTTCCCTGTCCGTAAGGCTAGTAGCGAGGCTTGTGTTGGCGCCGCTGCTTGTAGAACCCGGGCCTGGGCTGGTCAGTCGAGCCACCCTGTTGCTGTGGGTTCCCCCGATACCAGTGCGTAAAGGGTTGGAACCGCGGTTTGGCAGGCTGAGTCGGCGTGGTGAGCCCCAGGAACTTAGCTGTCGAATTTGTCTGTCGCAGTTCGTTCAGTACCTTATCGGTGTCCTGACCGAACAGGCCTTGCCCATCAAACGGGAACTCCTCGATGAGCTTTTTCATGGCATCATCGAGAGAGGTGCCCCTGAGCCAGGCATGACGACGCAGTAAGATGGCAGAAGACATGTCCTTGGCCGCGTAATCGTTAATGTGCCTGGCCGTCCTCATCTGCTGCTCAGCCAGAAAGTCTCCTTCTGCCGCCAGCGCGTCGAATCCTTTCTGTGCATCGGCAGGCAGTTTAGCAGCAAGGACCTTTACTTGCTCCCAGAGGTGGGACTGATAGAGGCCCATGGCAGCCGAGTAATTAGCGGCCCGTAGGAAGAGGGAACCGGTGGCGTAAAACTTACGGCCCACCGCGTCCAGCTTCTTCCCTTCCGGAGTCGAAGGTACCAGAAAACCGCTGACAGCCGTTTTATACTGGAAGGCCTTAACCACCAACGAGTTCGGCAAAGGGTGCGCCTGGAGAAACTCAACGTTTTCGTCCAAGACTCTATACATTCCGTCGAGCCTGGACGAAACGGAGTGCGACGACACCGGCTTCTTCCATGTTGCCTTCGCTGATGTCAACATGGATGGAAGCATGGTGATGTGGACCGGTCGAATTGCCTATTTTTCCAATTTGGCGGTCATTTGGTCCTCGCCCTCCAGTGGCGGCTGGTCCACCTTCAGGTTAAGAGCGGTCCCCAAACGAGTCAGCATTGCTGTGAGGGAGCGTTGATCCTCACCACGCGGTGGGTCAAGCGCGCCGATAGCCTGGTCCGGCGTCTTGTCGGCGTCAACATCCCCCTCGTCCTCCTCCGAAGACGCGCTGGAATCATCGGAGGACGAGGGAGGAATCCTGGTATCCACATCGGGACCGCGCCAGTACGGCCTGGGCGGGTCGACGGGTTGGGAGCTCACCGCATCGACATCTGGACCACACCAAGATGATATGGGTGGGCCAGCGGAGCGAACGCTCGACCCTCGAGAGGTCGGCGGAGCAACAGCAGGACCAACATCCCCGGGGCTTGCGGTGGTCGGCACCGGAGCCGCAGAGGCCGCAGGCATGGAGGCCTTGAACTGTTGGGCAAAGGATATTGCCATAGCCTCGAACATCCCTTTAAAGAAGTCCACCTGGGATGCATCAACCGCCGATGGTTGGGACGAAATGGTGGCCGGCGAAACGGTGGTTGGAATGATTGGAGACGAAACGGTGGCCGGAATGGTGGTTGCCGGTTCGTCTATTGTCGGAGTCCTAGGCCTCGGGGAGACAGAAGCCTGCCTCGTGGGTGGACGGCCCCTCTCACGAGGCGGAGAAGAGAGTACCTGCAGTGGGCGAGCTGGAGCCCCAGCCCTGCGACCTTTTGCAGGAGACCCCGAAGAGGACCGTCCGCCCCATATCGAAGATCCGGGTGAAGGACATCTCGCGACCGAAAAGGGAGGCGAGGGCCCCGGAGAAACCGGAGGGCGAGATCGCCTTTTCTCCAAGCCATGTTTCTTCTTCTTCTCCCCATTTTTATCCTTCTTTTTCTTCTTCCTGATGGAGAGAGTGGAAGAAGAAGGAGGAAGCGGTAGAGGCCGAGAGGGCTGAGGGGCACCGGCAGAGGTGGAAGCAGCCGCGGCGGGAGCCAAAGCAAGCTCCATAAGGTCCGCTTTTAACTGGACTGCAAGTCGAGTAAAGTTCTTACAGTGAGCGCAGGATTGGCTCTGGTGAGATTCTCCCAGGCAAAAAAGACAGAGGCTATGCCCGTCGGAGGCAGGGAACTTCTTGAGGCAAGCAGAACACTGCTTGAAGGCTGCAGCCATCAAAAAATTCTTCCGACGGAAGGTTCGAGAAGGCGAGCACCCCGAAGGGCAGGCCAGCCGCCACCCCCTTGAGGGGGGAAACGGTGACCGGAGCGAGCAGGTAACTGAGTCCACCAGAAGGAAGAAACAGCACCGGGGTGGCAATCCTGCCCAAAGGACAAGATCGCCGAAAAAAATTGTTAAGTTCGTCAAACACTTTCCCTCAGAAAAGACGAAAAAATTGAGGAAGCTCTCAACGATCGTCCTGCTGCTAAGGCGGAAAGAAGAGAACTGAGGTAAAATGGCGGACTGGCGCCTCAGGGTGGGCGGTACGGTGGGCAGTCTTACCGCCAAAACTTTTAGCCAATAGCTTTTTAAGCCTCCGATCAGCGTTCTGCGCAGGCGCATAACCCAATAGTGGGGATTCACAAACTTTACGAAGGAGAAAGATAAGTTACCTAGAGAATGGGTAATAGAGGAACAGGTTTCTGACAGTAGTCTTGACAAAGCCTCTGGGTCCGAGTATTCTGCTTCCAGCAACAGTAACCTATATTGTAAAAGAAAAGCAGTGTCACACTCATGCCAAAAAGGACCCCAGTGCTGCCCACTTCCTCCCCTCTGATCATGCTCAGAGCGCCTGCTACCCACTGAAGACTTCCACGCTGCCTTCTCAAGGACCCATGGTGCTGCTGCTGCCCATCTGAATGCCAACACTCAGCCCAGTGTGACCCTTCTTCCATGCTGATGTCCTGCCCCATTAACAATTGTGTCTGAGCTTCCCTGCTTAAACTGCTCCTCACATCATCTCGGCTTTTCATGGGCTTTGCAAGACGAATATGACTGGGACAGAAGCATGAAGGCAGCCTCTTTCCAACACGACACTCTCCCACCCCAACAATGCCATCATGTTGGCTCACTGTTATAAGCGTTCTTTAACTTTTTAAAAAAGGGTTTTCACCTCACTTTTTATCCTATTAGATCCTATCTATGCTTCCAGATTAGAGGTACAACAGAAAACCACTGGAAGTGTGTATTTGTCGGCGGGAGACAACACCTCCTCGCCAGTTCGGCACCACCAGTCTGGGAGACGAAAGCCAGAAACTACACTTGTTCAAGAAAGGCAAATGAATGGATATGTGGACACAGCAGGGCACAGGACTGTGGCACAAAAGGACTCGGAACAAGATGCACTACCCAAGTACATCAAACGCTACATATAATAAATTAAGTACTGGAAATAGCTAAATTTATTTTACATTTTTTACTCCAGTTTTGAAAATTCAGTTACATAGTAACAAGCAAAAACACTAAATCAATTAAAAAGGTCAGAATACTTTATAGCAGTGGTTCCCAATGTGGGGCCTACACCCCACAGGGATATGTGTGTTCAATTCCCAGAAGCCTAAGTCCGTACATTGGCTGATCAGTGCTTTGGGGAATTGACTTAGGCTTCTGGGAATTGAAGCCCAAAAGCCAAAGGTAGGGAAACAGTGGTTTATAGACACAGCTCACATATGCACAATTTACAGCCTTTCAAGTTTGCTTATTAATTAATTTATTTATTTTATTCTTCAAATTTTTATTGCCGCCCAACTCGGCAAAGACTCTGGGTGGTTAACAATTAAAAGCAACATCAAACTGATTAAAAGCCCTTAAAAACCCCATTAAAATTCTAAATAATTCACCCACTCACCCCATCCATTAAGAGAGTGAGAAATCTTAAATAAGCCAGCAGGCGTTAAGAGCAAACATGTACAGAGAGCGGTGTGCGTGGATAAAACTCGGTAACAGGCGATATTTAAACATTTTCCTCCCAGATAATGAGTCCTAGTTGTCCAGTTCTACCAACATCTCCACATTTTTAATGAAATGCAGAAAGCAAGATTCTCTTCGCAATGGGAAAAGACAGAACAAATGATTAATGTATTATATTTTTTACACACCAGAGCACATGACATGTTTGCAACCAGCACGCCCTTACCAAGACAAATCCAAAGCAACTGTCACAGCTGCACAAATATACAAAATGTCACCAGATAAAAACACGGCGGCGGCAGCCGTTCCGACAGCTACAATGCAATTACCCTTGAAAGTAAGCCTTCATGGCCTGGAGTACTCCGAGCTGCACTTTCCACGTACTGAGTTTCAGCCGCTCACACATTAGGCTACACAGTTCTTGCCGGTAACAACCTGAAAAACAAATATTAAAAACATCCAAACTAAGAGGAGACATCAAAACTCTCACAGTTCATCCAACATCACCCTTCAGGAATTTAAAAATCAATGGGAGCAGGACGGGGGTTATCCATCCGTCCTTGCTCTTCTTGACCTCTCAGGGGCCTTTGATACCGTCGACCATGGTATCCTTCTGGAACGGCTCAAAGGACAGGATCCAGGACACTGTGTTGTCCTGGTTTTCCTCCTTTCTGGAGGGCTGTACCCAGTCAGTGTGGTTGGAGAGTGAGAGGTCCAGCCCTAGGCTTCTCAAGTATGGGGTGCCTCAGGGTTCGGTGCTCTCTCCTCTCCTATTCAACATCTACATGAAGCCACTGGGTGAGGTCATCCATTCCCACGGGGTGCGGTACCATCAGTACGCGGATGACACTCAGTTGTACATCTCGGCCTGGGGGGACCCTAGTGATGCCGTTGACATCCTATCCGGTTGCCTGGAGGTCGTTGGGGTCTGGATGGGGGCCAATGGGCTTCAGCTGAATCCCAGCAAGACAGAGTGGCTGTGGATAAGGGGCCCCGTATTATCCAGGGAGCTACCATCTTTGGTACTGGATGGGGCTGTTTTGCCCCAGACAGACCCAGTGTGCAACTTGGGGGTCCTTCTGGACTCGCGGCTGCTGCTAGAACAGGTAGCGGCTGTGGCCAGGAGGGCTTTTGCCCAACTTCAGGTGATTCACTAGTTGCGCACGCTCCTGGACCGGGGCTCCTTGCTTATGGTCACTCATGCTCTGGTCACTTCCCGACTAGATTATTGTAATGCGCTCTACATGGGGCTGCCCTTGATGACCATTCGGAGGCTGCAGCTGGTCCAGAATGCGGCAGCCCGGGTGGTGATGGGGTGCGGACGATATGCCCGCGCCTCACCACTACTTCGGGAGCTGCACTGGTTACCAGTTTGTCTCCGGGTGCAATTCATTTGGCCCACGCCACCCATGCCGCTCCCGGAAGTGGAAGTAAAACATACGGGCGCATTTTGCTTCTGGGAGCGACGAGGATGTCGGAGGCAAGATCCAGCCCATGGGCCAGTGTTTAGGCACCCCTGATCTAAGCAGAGAAAATGCCAGCCTAAAATCTATCTCATTCTGTTTCAAAACAGATTGCAAGGTGCGTTTTACTTCCACTTCAGGTGGGAAGAACCACGTGACCGGCCCATGGCCCAAAAGGTTTGAGCACCCCAAGCCGAGGGGACGCACTTGCCATCTGCTCCTTCCAATGCTAAGAAACATCACCTTCTTTGGCAACACCAACCAGAATCCCAGGAACGATGGTGGAGGGATTCCAAGAAAGGTTAAAATTAAAATTAAAAAATTTTCTCAGAAATATTAAAAATAAAATAAGGGTGGATAGGGTACTTTTGAGAATTATGAAGCCTAGTGACCAAACTGCTGTTTCAAAAAACTCTTGAACAAATGAAACGACAAACATTTTAATGTGTGTTAACTCAAGAAACTTCCAATGAATGGGGGTGGGTGGGGTGGTTATGGCAGGAGCAGCACACTTCCCTGGTTTTTTAAAAAATTAAATAATTTTAATTTCACTTTTACTATCAGCAGTCAAACCTGAACAAATCAGCAAAGTCAGTGGATATGTATGTGTGTGTGGGAGGGAGGAAGAGAGAGACTCTTTAAAAACAGACAGTTATAGGTTTTCAGAGTTCCTTTCTTTCTCTGGTTTCCTGGGGATCATTTGATTTGAATACAAAATGCCGCTGGGTTTGGTGGATTAAACATACATTGTGTTTCCGGATTTCTAGGCCATGCTTTGCCCAAACTCTCAAAGGCACAGAGAAGAAATTCCATCTGGAGTTCCTTTTCATTTTCATTCTCGTCATCATCCTCTTTCTGTGGGGAACTGGTTCCTAGGCTCTCTGGACAATTCTGCAAGACAATGCATGGTTCAGAAAAATAAGAGATTAGTTTTTATATTCCTCTTCTTTAAAACTGTTCAGAAATTCCAGTTCATAGGCTGCTAGTATTGTTTTAATGAGAAAAAAGAAATCACACAGGGCAATGTAATCTAAATCTATCATTTATTTATTTTTATTTTTTTAATAATTTTTTATTAATTACTTTACAATACATACATCCGACAAAATAACATTACATACAATGCATACAACTGATTTATATCTTCTAATTCATCCTTATTCTGTACTAACAAATTAACAATTCTGTTTAGCTGAAATGCTTTATAATAATTTGTTATATTGGGGATACCCAACCCACCGTCGTCTTGATTTTGGTACCATAATGATTTCATTATCCTTGGTTTCCTTCCTCCGTTACAAAAATTGTTTAACATTTTTTGCCATTCCTTTAATTGCTTATTACTTATCTTAAGAGGAAGGTTACCTATGACAAAAATTAATTTTGATAAAATTTTCATTCGCCCCAAACTCACTCTAGCAAACCAGGACACTTTTAATTTATTGAGTTTAGCTATGTTTAACTTTAAATCTTGCCTTAATTTGTCTATGTTTAACTTATGAAGTTCCTTAATATCCTCAGTTATATATATACCCAAGTATTTCAAACTTTTCTTTATATCTATTTTATAATGTTTTTTAATCTCTTCCTTGTCCTTTTCATTATAGTTTACAAGCTATCTCTTCAGTCTTTTTCCAATTAATTCTTAAACCAGTTATTTTTTCAAACCTGTATAGATGTTCTTGAACTTTACCAATTGTATTTTTATCATTTTTAATACAAGTAACGTGTCATCGGCATACATACTAATTTTTTGACCATTAATAGCCTGAATGTCCTTATCCCTTCTAATGACATTTGCTAATAATTCCATAGACAAGACAAATAATAACGGGGACAATGGAAACCCAAAGTTATGCATTTTATATAATTCAATATTAGACGGAGGAAAGGTCCCTGACTCCTGGAATAAATCAATAATTGTATTAATCCCAAAGCCGAACAAGGATCCAGAAGTAACTGATCATTATAGGCCGATATCACTTCTAAATCAAGACGCCAAATTATTTACAGCTGTAATGGCTAATAGACTGAGTACTTTTTTTGGAAAATATATTCAGAGGGATCAGGTAGGATTTCTCAAAGGACGTCAATTAGGAGAGCACATAGTAAGAATAATCAACATACTTGAAATAGCGAAAAGGGAAAGAACAAAACTATGTATTCTCTCACTTGATTTATTTAAGGCATTTGACTCAATACAATGGCAAACACTACAAACTATAGTACAGAGAATGGACTTTGGGGATAAATTTTTACATGTATTTAATCAATTATACAGTAAAGCGCAAACAGTTATAAAAGTAAATGATGGATTCACTAAAAAGATTGATATTACGGCAGGAACAAGACAAGGGTGTCCATTGTCTAAATCTATCATTTAAAAAAGCCGCACATACACTACACTAAACTGACAGTAAAATTTCACAAGCCTAGTAAAATGTTGGTGAAAAGATCTTAATTCCATGGCAGAAAGTAGGCAAGTACAGTAAAACCTCAACTTATGAACACCTCGAGTTACGAAAACCTCGAGTTCCGAATGGGTTTTCCCATAAATTGGGGTCCCGATTTACGGGGAAAAAACCAAGTTACGAAAAAACGCGACCTACAAAAATAGTTTTTTAGTACTTAAAATGGTGGTGCGCCATTTTGTGCATTAAAAATCACTCCCAGCCACAGCGCCGGAAGTGTAAGAAAGGAAGCAGCAGCAGCCAGAAAGTAGGAAATATGTTTATTTTTTATTTATTTTTTCCTATGCATCCCTATGGAGATGCTTCGAGTTATGAAAAAATCGAGTTACGAAATAGGCCAGGGAACTGATTCCCCCCCCCCCCTGTAAATCGGAGTTTTACTGTAATAAAAGGGCTGCAGTGGCTCAAGTGGCTAAGAGGCTGACTGGGAGGCAGAAGGTCAGCAGTTCGATTCCTGAGTACTGCAGGACAGAATGAGCTCCCGCCTTTGTCCCAGCTCCTGCCAACCTAGCAGTTTGAAAGCAAGAAATTGTAAGGAGATAAATAGGGACCACTTTGGTGGGAAGGTAACAGCGTTCCGTGCGCTCCGGTGTCTAGTCATGCCTGCCACATGACCACGGAAACGTCTGCAGAAAGCAGATAGCGCCGGCTCTTCGGCTTTGAAACAGAGATGAGTACTGCTCCCTAGAGTCGGATACGACTGGCTTTCAAGCAAGGGGAACCTTTACTGTAATAAAAAGTGACAATCTGATGATTGCTTCCTGCTGTACTTCTCTAAACCTTTTAGAAAACGACTTTGCAACAATCACAGTGGACAGTAACTACCAGCTAACACAGGGGTTCTCGATCTTTTCAAGTTGGGGACTGGGTCACGCTCCTTCAGACAGTTGAGGGGGGCCCGGACTGGTTGTCCCCCTGCCCTTTACAGCTGCTGCAAATTGAGTCCGCAGTTGATTCCGCCCGGCGGCAGTGAGGGCTGGAGTGAGGGTGGGGGCCCGATTATTTGGGGCCATGCGCCAAATCCAGCCCGCTGGCCATAGGTTGAGAGCCTCTGAGCTAACATGAAGATGAAGAAGTTGCAATGAGGCAAACCAGGGAAATGCATTCCGAGGACCAATTGCCTGGAAGATCCTCAAACGGATACAACCATCACAAAATTAGAGAAATGAAACAAGCATATGCATATAAGGACACAGGGAACAATTTTCAAAGGAGTAATATTAAACACCTGATCTTTTCATCAGTATCATACGGACAGGAGAAAGATGTATCTAAAATGAAGATGATGAATCTCTGGGCTCTTGGACCATGAAAGAAACCAGCATGCTCGGAGTAAGGCTAAGGAACACACTGAAGGTTGAAAGTTAAATGTACAGCTTCCAATGTGATTTGCATGCAGTTGCAGCCATGTCTTATCATCTATGTCTAGAAAAGAGGGGGGAAAGGAGGAAACAATTCTCCTAAACTCTGTGACTCAGTTTAGATCTCTTATAAATGGACAAAAAACTTGGACCAGAATCCTACCGGCATACTGGCGAGGAATGGTGCATTAAAGCAGCTAAATAGAAAACCAGAAAATCACCAGCAAAATCTCACTTCTGCCATGAACTTTAGAGGCAATCTTCAAAGGAAAGTGGCGCCTCTAAGCCTCACTCCACCCACATCTACAACACGGAAATAATAAAATTAATCTCTCTTGCACATGTGATGTAAGTATTTCTGAGAATGTAAGTGACGCGTGCTACATACACTACAGCAGGGATTCTCAGCCTGTGGCCCACGGGTCAGATGCGGCCTGTGGTATCATTTCATGTCCCCCCCCCCCCCCCACTGCCTCCACCACACCCATGTGGTGTAGGAAGGACAAAATGGCTGTCCTGCCCCCGAAGCTGTCTGAGGGAGCATGACCCGGACTCTGGCTTTAAAAGGTTGAGAACTCCTGCTCTACAGAAACACAATGTCACAGCATTATTACTGGTCCATTCTTTATTCGTGTGTTGGGCCACATCAACAGCATTTCCTCTTGCCAACGTAAGGTCCTCCTCAGTGGACGTTGAGGGCATTGTGTGCATTGTATCATATGGGAGATAGTTTGTTCTCCGTATTCACACAGGCTACCATCTACAGGGAAACCCCACTTTCTCAGATTAGCCCTTGGTCTTCCTACCCTTGCACGCAGTCTGTTTAAAGCTTTCCACACAGGCCATGGTTGTTCTGGTGGCTGTAAGGCAGGAGTGAGCCGCCGACCACCCTTGGAGAAATGTTTTGCCTCTGTCTTCCCTTTGTCTCCATGAAGTTCATGTGGCAGGGAAGAGGGAGACGGAGATGTGTTTTGCGTGCACCAATTATCAGCAGGAAATTCCAAGGGAGGGGGCCAGCCAGCAAGAGTGGGAAAGGGAGGCAGAGAAAAAGAAAAGTGACTGAGGCCTGTAACTAACCCCACGATAGCTGGTGATTGGGAGACATCTGAAAGGGGCTGGAAATAGGTGAATGGGTTTTGAAGTGATGTAACAATATATATTCCATGTAACTATTTTGGCGGCAAGCTTTTGCTATCTTGGTTCTTTCCTTTCCCTAAGAGGCCCAGCCGCATCTCACCAGGCCCAGTGAGTGCATGGGCCAAACGGGAGGGCGGAGGCCCTCAGGGTCTTGTAGGTAAAGGTAAAAGTTTCCCTTGCTTGAAAGCCAGTCATATCTGACTCTAGGGTTCAATGCTCATCTCTGTTTCAAAGCCGAAGAGCCAGCGCTGTCTGCTTCTGCAGACGTTTCCGTGGTCATGTGTCAGGCATGACTAGACACCAGAGCGCACGGAACGCACTTACCGTCCCACCGAAGTGGTCCCTATTTATCTACTTGCAATTTCTTGCTTTTGAACTGCTAGGTTGGCAGGAGCTGGGACAAAGACGGGAGCTCATTCCGTCCTGCAGCACTACTCGGGAATCGAACTGCTGAACTTCCGCCTCCCAGTCAGCGTCTTAGCCAGGTTTATTATTTTGGCACTATTTGCTCCTGAATGCTCTGCATGACTAAAAAAAACTCAATAAAATTTTCAGACTACTGAGGTTTGCTGTCTCCAGCCTGTATTCCTGCCTGGGAAGTGGAGAAGACGACTGGGGTGGTCAGGCAACCAGCCTGAAAACGACAACACCCATCATCCCCAGTCTTAGAAGGGGGGGGGGGGAGGAGGAGAGGTTCTGAGGAAACGGAGAAGAAGCAAAGCTCACCTTCTTAATTATCGGAAAGATGACGTCTGTCAGCTCCTCGAATCGGTTTTCCTGTGTGGCTTTCAGCACATCAGCTGTGCACCGAAGAGCCACCATCTTGTACCTCAGGTTCTCCTTGCGGCACTCCTTGAGCATGGCCTGAAGGGTGTCATCGATAGTGGGCTGGCCATACACAGCAGTGTGCAGCTCCGCACTGAAAACAACCAAGGACACAAGCTGTTAGGTGACATTTGCCCTCTCTGTCACTCTTCTTAAGCTCAGGCTGCCCAAAGTTTACTTATTCAAGAATTTTATATGCCGTTAAGTGTCTTCCTATAGGTTCTGTAGATATTTTATTGATTATCCGATTTGACTGTTGTTTTATATCTTACAAGCGGCCCTGAGCTTTCTGGAAAATCGCCTAATAACCAATCAATAACACTTAAGAAAATGCTCCTGTGTTCTTCTTTAATCTGGAAAAACCTCTAAAATTTGATTTACAATCTCTCTGCCCACTCGTTTAATGTAAGCAAACTTCTACAGTTGGTGTAAACATCATCATACATAGCTATATACCAGTGATGTTGAACCTATGACACATGTGCCAGAGGGGGATACCTGTCAAGTATCCCATATTGGCCGGGACTTCCCATATTTTGGTGCTCGTTCCTCCCTTTTTCTGCCCCGTCCCGTATTTTGAACAGCAGGGAAAGGGGTTACTGCGCATGCACACAGAACCCATTTGCACATGCGCAAACATGTTCTGCACATGCGCAAATGTGTTCTGCGCATGTACAAACAGGCTGTGCGTGTGCGCACCCATGCATGCGCAGCAATTTCCCGTATTTTTGGGAATCGCACTTGATGGGTATGCAGAGGGGGCATGCACGCCATCCCCCCCAGCACAGAGTTTGCCCCCAGCAGCTCAATGGGAGCACTTCCTCCCTCCCTCAGCAGTTTTCCCCGCCCCTTTGCCCAGCAGCCCAATGGGAGCACTTCCTCCCTCCCCCAGCACAGAATTCGCCCCACCCCTCTGCCCAGCAGGAGCGCGTTGTCCCTCTCCCCAGCACAGAGTTCAGACTATCCATCTGTTTGGGCACTCCGTCTCTAAAAGGTTTGCCATCACTGCTATATACACACTCTTCTGCTACTACTCATGCTTCGTGCCAGACCACTTTCCCATTCCCCACATCTTATACACTTAATTCTCCAAGTGTCATTGCCTAGCTCAAACTCTACCATTCAAATGTGAGAAGTATTTGACATAAGACTGACAGTATCATTCTACCAGAAATGTGAAGACTCGTGGAAAGAAAATTTCCTGTGGCTTGAAAGATGGATGTCAGGGAGATATTTTTTCCTGAGCCTTCACTGTTCTAAGAGCATACAGTACTTGTTTATTCAGCATAACTGGTGATTGATACAGGTTTTTTCTTGTAAGTTACTGCGAAATATTCAGCTTTATTCATATATCATAGCATTTAGCCAGATTTATTCTTCCCCATAACATTATACTTCTCATTCACTTCTTTTGAATTAAACCTGACTCAATTATCTCTCTACAATATCAGATTGGTTTCTACCAGCATTAACTAGGCATTTTCTTAATCACCGATGCAATAGAAACTCTCTGGAGGCTGCAGTGATACTTAAATAACATTCTTCCAGTTTTTCTTTAGAAATAAAGGAAAACGTTTTACTCATTTTCACATTAAAAAGAAGTACTGATTGCACAATCAACACTTTGGAATCCAAAGATTGAAACTCTTTAGAAAATAATGATATTTTTCTCCTTACCTGCTTGATGAAACGACACTGGCAATGGCTTTCAGTAATTCCTCCTACGAGTGGCATCACAAAAACAAAACACATGATAATTATAGCATGCAGTGTGTGTGTGTGTGTATATATATATCCCGTATTGGCCAGGACTTTATATATCTATATATCGATCGATAGATAGATATAGATATAGATAGATAGATATAGATAGATATAGATATATAGATATAATTCTTTACTAATTTTGATCTGCTTGAAACTGTTAATTCTTGTATGTTCATTCTAAACATAATCAGATTTTTTTAAAAGGAAAACACACCAGGCTATAATTGTAAAGAAAGTGTTAGTTTTCAGTAGCCAGAATCCTATTCCTAGTGTACGCCAGCAAAAACTAGACAGCATGTATCATAGCAGTAAATGGTCACTAGTTAAGAAGTCAACACCAGACCTTAATTAGCAGCAATTTACCGCTGTGCTATACATTGACTTATTTCAGCATACATATAGGATTCTAGCCTGTATTTCTTTAGGGGCAATGGACACTGTTACATGAGAAATACTGCCTCGATTAGGGAAACGTGAGAAATTCAGTCTTGTGAATTCCAATGCAAAGTTACCAGTGTAGAAATCACAACTGTTTCATTTCAAACAACACTAATCAACAGAGGAATGAAACTGTGAAAACAGATCCATTAAATGGGGGCGTGCGCTGTTGAGCACTTCAGGGCAGTTTTGGCTATCGTGTTCCAATCAAAGGACTTCAAAGCAAGAATAAAATCTAATATTGGCTAGACACAATCAGTATTTACTTACTATAGACACAAACAGTGCCTTGTCAACGAGCATCCATTTGGCCACCCAGATCCATATGATTTCCCTTAGTAAAGGTAAAGGTCACCCTTGCTCGAAAGCCAGTCATATCCAACTCTAGGGTTCAGTGCTCATCTTTGTTTATAGCCAAAGAGCCATACCTGTCAAGTATACCATATTGGCCGGGATTTCCTGTAATTCAGTGCCACTTTTTCTACTTTCCCGTCCGGAACAGCCACCATCCCATAATTTGACAGCGGGGGAAAGTAGTTACTGCACATCCCCTTCTGCGCAGAACCCTTCTACGCTTGTGCAGAACCCTTCTATGCTTGTGCAGAAGGGTTCTGCACAGAAGCCTTCTGCACAGGTACCGTATTGTCCGGAGCCGTGCTTAATAGGTATTAAATTAATTTAATAGTCATATTTATATATGCCGCCCACTCAGGCAGAACCCGACTCAGGGTGGCATTACAACAAGTTCTAAAAACACATAAAAACACTTTAAAAGACCCATATCCCACCCACCCACCCATCCCACTATAAAAAGAAGAAGAGAGAGTTCTTAATTGTTTACATAAGCCAGCAGGCAGGGACCGTGTTCCCATTCGGGCCCCACACCTGCCCTGCCAGCCAGGTCTTCAATCCTTTCCTGGAGGGCAGCAATTAATTCTCTTTGAAATCTTAGATCTGTTGGCAGGAGGTTCCAGAGGGTTGGTGCGGACATGGAGAAGGTCCTCCTTAAGGTATGCAAAGAGTCAGCACTGTCTGCATCTGTAGACGTTTCCATGGACATGTAGCAGGCATGCCTCAACACCGGAGTGCACGGAATGCTCTTTACCTTCCCATCAAAGTGGTACCTATTTATCTAGTTGCAATTTCTTGCTTTCTAACTGCTAGGTTGGCAGGAACTGGGACAGAGACAGGAGCTCACTCTATCGTGCAGTACTCAGGAATCGAACTCCGACCTTCCAGTCGTCAAGTTCAGCGTCTTAACCACTTCAGCCCACTGCAGTCCCTTTACACAAGCTTAAAATCACCAATAGGACTGTGGCCATCCGGGCCATTTTAAATTCTGTTTCTGGTTTACAGGAATCTATTATATAGTAACGGCGTCTTTTACCTTCCCTGTCCATGTTCTCCCAGAAAGGCCTTGCAAGAGAGCTGTGAGCACCATGCCTAAGTGTGGAGGAACCAAGGAGCCCGTCTGCTTTGCTATAGATGCCATAGCAACGGCACCCTGAGCTTTCATCTTCCAAGACTGAGACTGCAGAGCTTTCTGGGTGATGGCAATCAGTTCCTCCATATAGAGTCTGATGCCACCGTAAGTACCTACATTCCAAAACATACAGAAACAGGTTTTTTAAAAAAAGACACAGAGAAATAAGCAAAATGAAGAAAAATACATTTAATGAGAATTAGTCTTTAATTTCTTCTTCTGCTGTACATTAGCGATTCTCATGGCAATCAGCTATGAAGACCATCCTGAGAACATAATGCAGTGGCCTTTCATCTGCCTTCCACATCGCAGTGTGACACCCGTACCACTGATCCAGTTCCGTGAGTCACTTTCTGGTCCTGAGCCCTTTTGGCACGCAAAGTCCTCCTCAGCCCCAGGTGATGAAGCTGCTGCCCTCCATCAAGATGGAGTCAAGTGGGATTTAGTCCACTTGGGGACCATCCCCCTTCCTTGTGGATTTTGCCATCCAAGGCCATTCATCCTCAACGAGTTGTCAGGTTAGTTAACCGCCGCCTGACACTCAGCGTTGAATCGCTGGCAGTATGGACTACTCTATTACCATAGCAAGATAACCATTAAAAGTTTCCCTTACTCGAAAGCCAGTTGTATCCGACTCTAGGGTTCAGTGCTCATCTCTGTTTCAAAATTGAAGAGCCAGCGCTGTCTGCTTCTGCAGACATTTCCATGGTCATGTGGCAGGCATGACTAGACACCAGAGTGCACGGAACGCTGTTACCCTCCCATTGAAGTGGTCCCTATTTATCTACTTGCAATTTCTTGCTTTTGAACTGCTAGGTTGGCAGGAGCTGGGGCAAAGACGGGAGCTCATTCTGTCCTGCAGTATGCGGGAATTGAACTGCTGACCTTCCGCAACCCAGATAATCTGGTAAATTATTTAACAGTTCTACTTCAGCAGAGGATAGACAAGGATGCTATTTCAGATTTCAAGAGAAGATCTGCATTCCATTTCTACGTCTCATGACAATAACTTCAACCTGTACCATCTTACCAGGTACATTTTCTTCCCATACTTCAGTCCACAGGTTGCTATCTTCTTTCTCTCCTTTTTCTTCCTCAGAGACCTCATGCATGCCAAGGAAGGCCAGAGGCAAGACATATTTGGCTTGATTCTTCAGCACATCTGGGCTGTACCGCCCAATAGCATGAACAGTTAATGCACAGGCTGTTTTATAGACTTGCTCTGAAGTTTAAAAAAAAAAATCAGTTACCAGCACGTAGCTACTGAAAATCACTTTTCTGTGATTTTCTCTCAACCGTTCGCGCAGCCCAGACTCCACAACATGGAATCCACATACTTGAATGGCATGTGCCAGTGAGATGTGGGCTGTAGTGTAGTGTTGCACAATATATTGTCCAGCAAGAGCTCTGAACAGACTAAAGTTTGTAAATAAAGAGAATTCCACCCCACAGTGTGAGAGGTTTCAGGCATATTTCTTACCTAATTCTGAAACACTAAAACAAAAGACTATATAGTAACTAGCAAGGGTTGCCCGGCGTTGCCGGGCTTTTCCCCCCGTGTTTTTTAATTTGAAATGAGCCAATTTTATTTTTTCAATAGTTTTACATTGTGTTGGAAGGTTAAATTGTGTTATTTTTTTTAAAAAATTGCTTAGTCTGTAATTTTAATTTTTTAAATGTTTATTTATGTTAAATTTGTTTGGCTTGGCTGTTATTAACTGTGATCTGCTTTTTTGGGTTTTTTTGAGGATTAATAAAAGAAGAAAGTATGATATAATAACTCAGCACAGGATTTTTTAAAGTTTCTATTGTATTTTATTGACATATATTTGTGGTTTGTGTGAAAGTGTGTTTAGTGTAATTTTTTTTACTTGTTTTTGTTGGTGTGACCTTTTGTGTATAATTGTGAATTTGTGTTTTGTTTGGGGCTGTTGTGTGTTTTTGAATTGTTTGTACTATTGTGGCCAGCAGGTGGTGCTGGTAGGTGTTTTTGTATTTTGACTTTTGTTTCTCTCCTTGCCTCTGGGTGGAGCTTCTTCTGGTAAGTAGGGTCTTTCTGTATTCATTTCTTTTCCAGTCCTGGTGGAGGTAGCACCTGTTTCGGTACGTTTGCTTGTTTTCTTTCTTTTGTGTGTGTGTGTGGGCGGGGGGGGGGGGAATTGGAATTTGTATTTTTTGTCTGTTTGTTTTGTTTTTGATTGTGCCTTTGTTTACTTCTTATTGTTTTAGGTGTTTTTGTTTTTGTGTATTTTTGGCTGTGTTTGAGTGTTTTTAGTAATTTTTAAAAAAGCATTTATTTGGTGGTGGGGAAGGTACGTGGTCATTGGGGGTTTGGATGGGTGGGCTAGGTGGTGGGGAGGGGGGCATGGTCTTCGGGGGTTAGGAAGGGTGGGCTAGGTGGTGGGGAGGGGGGCATGGTCGTTGGGGGTTAGGAAGGGTGGGTTAGGTGGTGGGGAGGGGGGCATGGTCATTGGGGGTTACGAAGGGTGGGCTAGGTGGTAGGGAGGGGGGCTTTATTGTTTTATGGTGCTTTGTTTGTGTGGAGTTGTGAAAGTAGATCGGGGTTTCCCCTTTAATATCAGTTGGTGGGGCTTGCGACCCCCCTCTCCGCTGGCTTTTCTAGGGTTGGGAGGTTTGTGGGGAGAAAAGGGGAATGTTTCCCAAACCCTTCTGGACTCAGGACACCAGGGAGAGGGGATCGTTTCCCTCCCCCCCTCCTTAAAACAACTCCGTTTTTAAAGAGTAGAAAAGATGGAGTTTTTTTAAGGAGGGGGGTGGGAATCGATCCCCTCTCCCTGGTGTCCTGAGTCCAGAAGGGTTTGGGAAACATTTCCCTTTTCTCCCCACAAACCTCCCAACCCTAGAAAAGCCAGCGGAGAGGGGGGTCGCAGCCCCTACCCACTGATATTAAAGGGGAAACTCCAGGCGCCGTGGGTGAGGGAAAGAAAGCCGACTGGTGTGTGTTTTGCTGTGACGCGGTGAGTTGTTTTTCTTTTTAATTTTTCGGGCGCCGTTTTCCTCAGCGTTCTGCGTGCTCATGGCGCGCAGGATGCTGGGGCTTGTAGTAATGGCTTGGTGCTTTCTGTTTGTGCTGCGTTTTTTAAAAATGGTTTTGTTTTGATTGGCTGCGGCGCGATTCCGAACGCTGCGCCGTGCGAGAGCCTCTCAGCCTGATTGGCTCTGGCGCGGCGCGGCGCAAGGAATGTTGGGAAGTGAAGTTCTTTCCCTTTCTTGCCGTTTGTGGGGCTGAGGCCCCCGTGCCGGATTTTTAAATCCTTCGTTGACCTGCGTAGGCAATTCGGCCGTGCGCACGAAGGGTGGGTGCGGGTCAGTAGGGCGACGCATAGCAACCTATAGCCAGTTCCAACGGTGAACACTTGGATTTATAGGTTAAGATAACAATGGTTATTATTATTCTGCATTTCTCCATGTGTCATAAATACTTACAAAAACCCAGTCTGCTGGCAACCGTTAGCCAGATTTCAAAAGAAGCCAGTATGCCAGGGATGGCTGGTAAAGCAAAGAACCAAAGAAACGCTGAGTGGGAAGGACCTTGTGATTGACTTTTAGTATTAACTGTGTTTATTGTATGTTATCATGTGATATTTTGTACTTTATTGTTTTATTGTTTTACTGTATTGCATTTTTGTTTGATATGCTATGAGCCACCCTGAGTCGGCGTATGCTGAGTGGGCGCCATACAAATCAAATAAATGAATGAAATGAATGAATGAATGAAGGCAGAGTCAACCTGGATCACCATCAGTATCAAACTCATAACATTTTTATTGCAGTACAGCAGTTTAACCACTGTGCCACTAGGGCTCCTACTACAGTGGTACCTCACTTTACGAATTTAACGCGTTCCACAGGACATTTCGTATTGTGAAAACTTCGTAAAATGAAATGCAGTTTACAGGAATGCATTTAAAATTGTCCTGAAAAAAAGTTGTAAAGCGAAACGCAGTTTCCCACAGGAATGCATTGAAAACCAATCAATCCATTCCAAAAAATGTAAACCAAGTCATTGTCGTCAATGGATTTCATTTGTAAAGTGAAAATTACGTTAACTGAAGCATTTGTAAACTGAGGTACCACTGTATTACTACTACTGGCCTAAAAGATTTCTGAACCCTGGTTCCCATGGATCCAAGTGCAAGTCTCTATCTATTGAGGTGGACTGGTTTTTCCAAATGGATTTCTGAATTGAGGCGTACCAAGTTACACAAGAAAAGCAGGCTGTCACATAGCATTACCTCAGAGTATGGATGCATAGCATACAATTCTCCCCTAATTTACTGAGATTATTCCATGGGAGGAATGAAGGTATTTTCAGGTAAGACACCAGCCCTGACAAATGCTGAATGAGTCTGTCTGAGGACTCAAATCTTCTATGTCACATTCTAGGATGATTTCAAATGTGTTGAAAGCAACACCAGTAGGACAATTATGCCATAGTAGGAACTATATGACAAGTAGACATTATTTTTTTAAAAAAATATCTGATGAAAACCATTCTCTATTATCTTCAGAGAATGCTGGAAGATAATAAATGACATTCAGCAATTCACACACAGACCCCTTTTACATTTGTCACAGTGTTTATTTTTTGCACAAAATGTCAAGTTCTCTCTCACTCATTCTCTTTCTCTCACACACACACACAAACACACATACCTTCCTTCTCCATGTACCAGTTATTCAGTTTCTGTAGCAGCTTGTCAGTACTACTATCCCGTGAAGTCTGAAGAAATGTAAAAAAAAAAGAAGATCAAATCATTTCGGACACACAGAAACACAAAACCAAATGCAAAAAAGAAGTGGCACTAAAGTGGCACTCACCCGAACTAGATGTCCCATGGCAAATGCATACGTTTTCTGCACCACACTGTTGCGATCAGTTAGACCACTAAGCAAAGCACTCATGAGTTTGCCTGTGTGTGAAGAAGTATGTTCAGGCCTTAACAACAAATTATAGTTTTTTATTTGGAAAAGCAACACACTGTGTTCCAGAACTATACATTAAACCAGGGTTTCTCAACCTACGGTCCATGGTTCGGATCTGGCCTGTGGCACCAAATAATCCGACCCCGACCTCACTCCAGCCGCCCCACTCGCGGACTCATTTACTGCCATCATAAACACATTTACAGCAGCCATAAATGAGTCCGCGGCCATCGTAAACATGGTTACTACAGTCGTAAAATGAGTCCACGGCCATTGTAAACAGGTTTACTATAGCCGTAAATGAGCCCACGGCCATTGTAAATGTGTTTATGACAACCGTGGAGGCGTTTTACAGTAGCATTTATGGCCGGGGGGGAACCACCAGTCCAGCCCACTCATCTGTCTGAGGGAGCGTGGTCCGGACCGCAGCTGAAAAAAGTTGAGAACCCCTCTCCTTTCTTGCTGCGACTAAGCTCCCATACGGTATACTTTAACTATTTGAGCAATAGAAAACATACCTGCAGACTACTCGCAACTTTAAAAGTTTTCAGTTGGAAAGAAAGGCAGCAGCTGACATGTTCTGTATTACAGAAAAATCTATTTTTGGAGTCATGCTTTTCACAATTATTCGTAACCAGTTTTTAATTCCGAATAAGAACAATACTAGCCATCGAGCAAAGGCTGAAGGACAAGGAATCTGACTCTCTTTCTTGACTCAGTCCAATATAACCCAAAATACAGGCAAAGGCAGACTTCTAGTGGCAAAGTATCTGGCTGCTATAGGCAACAAGGCATATCATCCCTACTTTGACAGCTCACTTGTTTTTGGTGATTATTTTATTTATTAATTACATTTAAACCCCACCCATCTGGGTCAGAAGAAAAACTCTTTTCTTTGTAAAGAAAGATGGAAATGCAGAGTCTAGTTTAAAAAAGGAATTACAGTAGTACCTCATACAAAGTCCGCTTCATACAACATCGGATTCATACAACATCGCCTAATTCCTTGAAAAAAGTTGCCTCATACAAAGTCGTGCGACTTTGTATGAGGCATTGGGGTTTTCCCGAGGTTGCCTTGTGCCTGGGCAGTATAAAAGGAAGGACACATGCGTGCATTGCTCTTGTGGGTTTTGCACGAGGCGAAGTGTGTTTAGGAGTGGTTTTGAGCACGATTTTGGATTATTATTTTTTTGAATTTTTCCGACAGAATTTTTAGAAGCATTCCTGGGATTTTTGCAGCATTCCTCAGATTCTTGGACAATCAGGGTTGTTTGACATGTTTTTGTAATATATTTTGCCTTTAGACAATGATTTCTTAAAGTTCTGTCAGTTTCCTGTCTGTTTCCTTGACTTTGCCCTGAAGTCTGTGCTGTTACAGTACAATGCATCTCTATGGAAACGACGTTGTATGAGACATCGCAGCAAGGATTTGGACGTTGTCTGAGGCATCACGGCTAGGATTTTGCATGCCTCATACAAAGTCCAAATCCGTATAAAGTCCAAACTTGTGGTACCAAGTTTGGTCGTTGTATGAGGTATCACTGTAATTGCTTTTAGTGCTCCTTCATTAGATCTCTTACTAGAAGGCATAAAATAAAAATAAAAGCTTACACCCAAGAAGCTAAAAGCCTGTATGCCCATGCTGCATGGAAAAGAAGAGTAAGCAAGCTAAAAAAAATTATGCGACCATTTTTGCCTTATATACAAGATGGTCAAAGGAGTCTTTAATTCCCCTTTCACAATGCAGACAACAGCAAGACTTTTAACAGAGCTGTCCCTTCTTAACTACTCAGTACCACTTCCTTTGGCTGTACCCAGAAGTAATCAGCTAAGGTACATGGTAAGAAAAGCTCAGCACAGGCCTTTCCAACCATTTACATTGCTAAAATGTTGAAGAGCACAAGCCTCAAAACATAAAGAGCCCAGGCTCCCAGCCTTGAGTCAAGAACCACGACTACATACAGATATGTGACAATCAGAAGGCCAATCTGAAACAAGTGAATAAATGATTATTATTTTTTTGAATAGTAGCCATGTCAGTCTGTAGTTCAGGTACTGTATATCAGAAAACAAAAACCAAGTAAAGTGAATAAATGTATAGGTGGGCACAGACAGTAGCATATCTAGTTATATTCATCTTGTTTTTATGCTGATGCATGTGAAACAAATTTCATTTGGTTAAAACAACAATAACTCCGCCATTGTCGGTCTGGAACCTGGATAGGAAAGGAGGGTTGGGCGTTGGATTAGCACCCCGGCACCATAAAACATTATTTTTGAAGAAGGAATGAGGAGCCTCATTGCCCGAAATGCTGTAAAGTCGGAGACAGACACGACGCAGCATGAGATAGAATTACAGTGATACCTCATACAATGATTGTTGTACGGATTTTTTCCATAGGGAAAATTGTCATGCGGGACGCCTTTCCCCCCAAAACCTAATTGTTATACGATTTCGTTGCTATACGGGGCGATTGTTGTATGAGGTTCCACTGTACTACTACTAAAATAATAATAGAAGACTGTCAATTGCATGTATCTGTGGCCATCTGTCAGTAGAACAGATACTGCAGCGGAAAGAGACTCCTGCTGCTCCCTACCAACTTCACAATCACCACCACACACAAGTGCCCTTTATAAGTAAAACTCGGAAAATTAGAATATCGTGCAAATGTTCATTCAGTTCAGTAATGCAACTTAAAAGGTGAAATAAACATATGAGATAGACTCATTACATGCAAAGCGAGATAGTTCAAGCCTTACTTTGTTATAATATTGATGCTTATGGCTTACAGCTTATGAAAACCCCAACCCCATAATCACATAATCTCATGTACGCTGTACGCCATGATCATCACAATTATAATGAATTAAGGCATGACACATCTCACTTTGCATGTACATAAGAACAGCCTTGCTAGAACAGGCCACAGCCCATCCAGTCCAGCATTCTGTCTCACACAGTGGCTCACCATTTCCTTCAGGGTATTCCCAAGGAGATGCCTTCACCTGCTTAGGATTCCCTGGAAATGGCATTGAGAGATATCCTGCCAATCTCTCCAACCCAGAGGCTTTCCTTAAGTATCCATAATTATAGCCATTGTTACCCTTGTCCTCCATGAACTTGTCTAATCCTTTCTTAAAGCTGTCAAGACTGACAGCTGTCACCACTTCTTCTGGCAGGGAGTTCCATAGACCAGTAATCCTCTGGGTGAAAAAGTACTTTCTCTTATTTGTTTGAGAACTAGTACCCAAAAGTTTCATGGAGTGCCCCCTAGTTCTAGTGTTGTGCGATAGGGAAAACAGTTTTTCCTTATCTACTTTGTCTACACCATGCATGATTTTATAAACTTCAATCAGGTCACCTCTTAGAAGCCGTCGTTCAAGAGTGAAGAGGCCCAACCGTTGCAGCCTCAGATGGTAAGGAAGGTGTTCCAGTCCCCTAATCATTCTGGTTGCCCTCCTCTGCACTTTTTCCAGCTCTATAATATCCTTCTGGAGGTACGTCTATCTCATATATTTGTTTCACCTTTTAAGTGAAATAAATGGACTTGTGCACGATATTCTAATTTTCTGAGTTTCACCTGTACACATTCTTTAAATTTTCCCCAAAAGTATGTCAATTTCCCAGGGGGTGGGGTGGGGAACAAGTGGAAGGGAAACTCCCAAAGCACAAGTAGAAGATAACTCACACAACATTGGTTGCTCTCTATTAAAAACAATTAAGTCCTTAGTGATAGGCTGCTTCAATTTCAGAATTGCTCAGCCTCTACCTGAACTACCATTTTGCCCATTACTTAAATAAATCCTAACAGTACAGAAAACTAGTGGATAAGTGATGAAATATACAGTAAAACCTTGCATAAAGAGCGTCTCACTTAGAGACTAACTCGCTTAAAGAGCAGAATTTTCTCTGAATGGTCACCTCGCTTAACAACTAAAATCAACCAAAAACTCACTTAACTAAATGAGGGTTCGTAATCAGCCCTGCCAGAAGTCACAGTTGGTTACTTACAATGGTGTTTCGCTTAAAGCAAACTTGCTTAAAGAGCAATCCCGTGGAACACATTATGCTCTTTAAGCGAGGTACCACTGTAGTTTTCTCTAAAACAGGAGTCCTCAACTTTTAGTTTGGGGACTTCAATTCCCAGAAGCCTAAGTCAGTACATTGGCTGATCAGTGCTTTGAGGAATTGACTTAGGCTTCTGGGAACTGAAGTCCAAAAACCAAAGGTTGGGGATTCCTGCTCTAAAAGACACCTTATGTAGCACATTCTTACAAAAGCAAACACTCTTTGAACGTACCTGAATACGGAGTCAAGTCTTGGGGACACTGAGTGGTTAGTGAAACAATTACACTAGCACAACCTCCCTGTAAAAAGATAATAATAATAAGAAATCCAGTTTTCACTTGCTACATTCTGTGAAGTTCAGGCTTGTGGAATCTATGCACATTTACTCCGAAAAAAGTTCCACTGAACAAAGTAAAATTTACTTTGATGTAAATGTGCACCAAAGCAGGTTGCAATCACCGAGAATCCTGACAATATAAGATCCGCAATTAACATGTTTCATTAGTGCTATTGGTTGTAGTTTCTCTAACGACTTTGCATGTTTGAAACTGCAAAGAATCTGTTCAAGAGTTGGACTAGGCTCATGTGAGTCACACTTAAGCCTTCCCAAGCTCTACGCCCGTCTCAAACCTTGCAATCACTGCCCCACTTCTTAACTCAGTGGACAAATCACACTCCTTTCCCAGATTGCCTAACCAGACCTACACAGACACTAAATCTATTTTGTTGGCTGTACTAGTCGCTACCATCACTCGTGCAGATCACACTTGCTGGAAATACATGCATACCTTTGTGCCAATGCCCATTCCACTCCGAGTCAGTTCACACAGCCTAGGAATCAGCTCGCCCAGGACAGACACATCCAAATATTGCAAGCACTGCATAAAAAGAAAGATGATGAAAAATCAGAAGACTTACAGCAGGGGTTGGCAACCTACGGCACACAGCACCAAATAATCTGGCCTCTGCCCTCACTCCAAATGCTGCAGGAAGCGGCCTCCACCATCACATTTACAACAGCAGTGGATGTGTTTATGGCAGGGGGCACCAGCCCCCTCAGCTGTCTAAGGGAGCATGACCTAGCCTCTGACTTAAAAAGATTGCCAACCCCTGACTTATAGCATAGGAAAGCTATAAGGCCCCTTTGCCCTACTGCCACAGCTATACCATCAGAAGAGTCACTGTCCAACCTAGAGGAGGGTACAAAAGACATTTTTGATCCATGGCAATAGTAGAGGTAGAATGTGCACAAGTGCAGGATTTAACCCATCTTCTGCTTGTCATTGGCCAGATCTTTTCCCTCTTCCTCAATAAACCTACATCCAGAATCTTGCCTCGGGGAAAATATGTAAGGTACAAAATACTCCACACGCACTTTCTAGCTCCATGGTTCCCACACGCCCCAGGCGGGCAATTCGATTTTTAAGAGAATGAGTTAGATCAAGTAAGTGACTGGATTTTTAGGCTTCTTCCATGTGAATAGGAGTTCACTTTTTGAATAATAAAGAATTATATGTCATGGCTGACGGGCATCAGGATTTTAGAGATGCTTAAGGTGGGGCATGGCCAAAAAAAAGGTTGGGAACTTCCGATTTAAAGAATTGTTTTGCTAGTGCCATCCCTACTCCCACCCTGTGAGTCGCCAAGAATGAAAAGGGATTTGAACCCAGGTCTTCTAAGTCCTAGTCTATCTACTACATTTCACCAGGTATCTGCTATAGGCTTTCCAAAATTATCAAATACACAATGTCTTGATCATACTTAAGGTCATAAAATGAGTGACAGGCCATAGCTCAATGAGAAAGTCATACTTTCCACACCAAAAGTTCAGTTCCCTTAGTCTCTACTTAAAATATCCGGCTGCAAAAGACATTAAGTAGATGCCCTAGAGTGCTTTCAATGGAAGTAAAAAACACCAGGATGGATGAACTAATGCTGCATTAGATAACGCAGCTTCAAATGCTAAAACAGTGCTTGTGTGTCCATTATAGTCTGTCCATTCACCGTTTGGAAAGGGAAAGAGATTAGCTAAGGTTGAACTGTAGCATGCTGATGGACGAGCAAGTGATTAACTAGCCTAATACAAGTCTAGAAGATACAGGGACAGCCGGGGCAGGTTAGCTGGTCATGGAATAGTTGGGCTGTTGAGATGTCACATCTTTGCTTTCTCCTTTCTCTCTCCCTTCCTGCATCCTTCATTCATTACATTTCATATGGTTGACTTCCTCGTTTGACAGTGTTTAGCCAGACATTTAGGTTTTGAGTGAGTTTCCCAATTGTCATGTCAAGATTAATTTTTAAGCACCCGCAACAAGCTCTCCATGGAAAATATGTTTTGAAAGATGCTAATCTGACATCCTGACAATTCAGCAAGCTTACTGAACTTGTTGTTGAAATGGGTAGAAAACAAGCCTCAATTAAAAATGGTTGCGGGACTGTTGATTTGAGGTGTTATCTTATTGGATAACTCCAGGAGGCAAGAAAGCGACCAATTGTCTGACTGGAAAATGTTAGGAAAGGACGAGAAAGGAATGGAAAGGACAGCATGTTTAAGTCAGAACCTGAAGAGTTTGAGTTAAAACCTGAACAGAGTTGAGTTCTGACTCAAACCCATCAGTTTCTTGAAGAAATTTAATTAGAAATTTAATCAGAACCTAAAGAGAATCAATTAGAACCTGAAGTAGAAGCTGAGGAGAATTAGATGGAATATGAAGAGAATAAGTTAGAATATATATTTATTTTAAAGGGATGTGGGAAATGAAGGATTGTTTTATTCTACTTTGTAACTGTTGTTCTGATACTTTGCGCTTTTTGGATATTTCTTTGTTCTTTTAAAATAAACCTTTAAATATTTTTGTAAGTGCCACTTTGTATGGTAAAAGAGTTGGGATGCCTAAAGCAGGTGCCTTGGCAAAAGGGCCAAACTCTACTCTACCTTTATTAGTTCAGATTTTGCACTACTGACCTACCTGGTCAGACTGTTGTACATTAGTTATAGGAAGAAACCTAGAGGAGATTTTCCCAGCCCTGGGATCACATGCGCCTTGGAGCAGCACAGGCTTGGGCTAAGCTCTTGCAAAAAGGTGGTGGTAGCAGAAATGTGGGGTGGACGGAACCTCTTTTAGCAAGAACAGAGGATTTACTCCCCTGTGTTCGTTTCAGTTGCTGCTTCAAGGTTGTAAAAATGCTTGTCATCTGTGTACACTCAAAAATTCTAGCGCCGTGAACTCTTACACTGAGTATTCTTTGGAGATAAAATGGACAAGGCTTCTTTCATGATATTGACAGACAATTCAAGTTTCTGCTGTATACACATAACTGCCCCCCCCCCGCCCCGGCCACATACAAAACCCACATTTAAATTAAGCGACCCACCATATTGATAGTTTCCATCATGGGGGAGGATTTAGCAGCACTTAGTCTTGCACTATCCATTGCAGCCTAAATGACAGAGAAAAATAAACATGGATGCAATTAGAGTTTGGAGTTCAAAAGGCATCAGCAGAAGCAGAGTGTGGGCTAGAAAACACATAGCCCTTTTGCAAAAATAATTTTACCACTATTGTTCTACTGAAATCTGGCAGCATGGCACTCAATCATGGGGTGGGGGTGGCAAACTGCCTCCCCCCCCCAAAAAAAATACCACAAATCCTAATGGATGTGAACACCTCACAGTGGAAAAGGATTATTTTGAGTGTCTGAAGAGTAGACAAGGTTGTCGTTGTCAACCGCAACTCGTATCGGAGAATGCATTTTTTTCCTGAACATGGAAAAATGTCATGGGTGTGAATTTGTTTAAGGTAGATCCCAGCTTGTCATGAAGTGACTCACACACCACACCACAGACAAGGTAACATCTCATGAATAGTGGGAGGAGAAAAATTAATGAGCCTTTGTGTCCTATTTTATCAGAATAAAACAATGTACTGTATTTGTTTAGTTAAGGTAGAGATGTTTTTTAATCCTTTCCAGTTCGAACTATACTGCTCAAAAAAAATGAAGGGCACACAAAAATAAGGCATCCCACGATCTGAATGACTGAAATACTCTATTCCTATTGTTGTTCACATACTGCAGTCAAATGTGCTGACAACAAAATCACACAAAACTTTACAATGGGAATCAAATTCATCAACCCATGGAGGTCTGGATTTGAAGTTACACTCAGAGTGACAGTGGAAGAAAACACTACAGACTGATCCAACTGTGATGTAATGTCATTAAATCAAGTCAAAATGAGGCTCAGTAGTGTGTGTGGCCTCCACGTGCCTGTATGACCTCCCTACAATGCCTGGGCATGCTCCTGATGAGGTAGCGGATGGTCTCCTGAGGGATCTCCTCCCACACCTGAACTAAAGCAACCCCCAACTCCTGTACAGTCTGTGGTGCAACATGGCGTTGGTGGATGGAGTGAGATATGATGTCCCAGATGTGCTCAATCAGATTCAGGTCTGGGAAACGGGCGGGCCAGTCCATAGCATCAATGCCTTCATCTTGCAGGAAACGCTGACACGCTCCAGGCACATGAGGTCTAGCATTGTCGTGCATTAGGAGGAACCCAGGGCCAACCACACCAGCATATGGTCTCACAAGGGGTCTGAGGATCTCATCTCGGTACCTAATGGCAGTCAGGCTACCTCTGGCGAGCACATGGAGGGCTATGCAGACCTCCAGGGAAATGCCACCCCACACCATTACTGACCCATCACCAAACCGGTCATGCTGGAGGATGTTGCAGATAGCATAACGTTCTCCATGGCTTCTCCAGACCCTGACACGTATGTCACATGTGCTCAGTGTGAACCTGCTTTCATCTGTGAGCAGCACAGGGCGCCAGTGGCGAACCTGCCAATCTTGGTGTTCTCTGGCAAATGCCAAATGTCTTGCACGTGTTGGGCTGTGAGCACAAACCCCACCTGTGGTCGTCGGGCCCTCATACAACCCTCATGGAGTCTGTTCCTGGCCGTTTGAGCAGACACATGCACATTGGTGGCCCGCTGGAGGTCATTTTGCAGGTCTATGGCAGTGCTCCACCTGTTCCTCCTTGCACAAAGGCGGAGGTAGCAGTCCTGCTGCTGGGTTGTTGCCCTCCTACAGCCTCCTCTACGTCTCCTGATGTACTGGCCTGGTAGCGCCTCCATGCTCTGGACACTGCGCTGGCAGACACAGCAAACCTTCGTGCCACAGCTCGCATTTATGTGCCATCCTGGAAGAGCTGCACTACCTGAGCCACTTGTGTGGGTTGTAGGCTCAGTCTCATGCTACCACTAGAGTGAAGGCACCGCCAGCGTTCAACAGTGATCAAACCATCAGCCAGAAAGCAAAGGAACTGAGAAGTGGTCTGTGGTCACCGCCTGCTGAACCACTCCTTTATTGGGGATGCCTTGCTAATTGCCTCTGATGTCCACCTGTTGTCTCTTCCATTTGCACAATAACATGTGGAATTGATTGTCAATCGGTGTTGTTACCAGGGTGGACAGTTTGATTTCACAGAAGTGTAATTGACTTGGGGTTACATTGTGTTGTTTAGGTGTTCCCTTCATTTTTTGGAGCAGCGTATTTTAAAAATTAAAACTATGTAATGTTCAATTTTCATAATGGATTTTATAAATATACTGTCTTGCTCAATACACAATCATTGCACATGCATGCACATGCGCACACACACACAGTGGAACCTCAGTTATATCTATCTAAATGGCTTGGTTAACATAAAAATTGCATAACAAAAGGAAATCCATAGAAAATAGTGGCTCAGTTTAAAGAATTTTTTTCAAAACAGATTAATTGATTTTCAATGCATTCGTATGGGAAACCACATTTTGGTTAACATATTTTGGTTTACAGTGCATTCCTATGGGAAATTCAGTTTAAGTAATTTCTGCTTTAAGAAACGTCCCAGGGAATGCATTAATTTTGTTAATTGAGGTTTTACTGTATAGCTATAAATCCTTCAACCTGCTTTCCAGTCAATGCCATTACCTTCTCTTGGTCTGTTGCACGCAGGCTCAAGTAGTTGAGTACTTGGGGCTCCAGCACACTGAGCGACTCCAACAAAGCCGGGATGAGTTTAGGCGCATGTGGTTTCAGCATGGCCCCAGCGCTTTTGCTGATCTTCACCAGTGTGTTAATGCTACAAATAAAAGATGAAGTAAGATGTAACTTGATCCCTTCAGTGACTCTGAATTACATTTTAAACTCATGAAGTAGAATCTTCTTGATGTGCAGCAATCCACTCATTTACAGGATGAGGTCATATAAAACCCCACCTTGCTGGATAAAATAAGACCATTTTAAAAAGTAAGTGCAATGCTAAGTCCCAGGACAAATGAGAAGTATGGGCCAGACACATTCATGTACAGTGGAACTCCAGATAATGTCCAAACTTAGTTCCACAAGTCTGGATGTTGTCCAGATTTGGACGTTATTCAGCCCATCACCGGATATCGCTAAAAAAAAAAACACCGCTTTCCCCCAAACCAGGCCCAGGCTTGGTTTCAGGAAAAGCGGACGTACACCCGCGGCCCCTCCGGGAAGGGAGCGTGGTCGGCTCCCTGCCCGGAGCCCTGGGTGGGTCTGGACTCCCCCGCCACACCTCTGGGCAGGGAGCCGCCCACATGCTTCGCTGGCTCCCTGCCCGGAGGGGCAGCGGGGGAGCTCCAGTTTGTTTGTGGGGGAGGACGCGCGGCGCCGCACCTTCCCCCCCCCCCAAAAAAAACGGGGGTCTGTTTCGAGACCCACCCGCAGCCTCTGTCACTTACCAGTGTGGTGGAAGGCTGTTTTGGAGGCACCTTGCTCCGTCCAGATGATTTTCCGATGCTTCCCCACTTCGCTAGGCCACTTGAACGCATGGCCGGGCAACTTCCTGGTTCTGCACTACAAAGCAAGCCAATGATGCAGTCTCTGCCCGGCATAGGAAATCACCACCAGAGGACTTCCTGTGCCGGGCGGAGCTTACGTCATTGGCTTCCTTCCTAACGCAGAACCAGGAAGTTACCCAGCCACACATTTGAGTGGCCTAGCGAAGTGGGGAAGCATTGGAAAATCATCCGGATGGAGCGAGATGCCTCCAAACAGCCTTCTACCACACTGATAAGTGACAGAGGCTGTGGGTGGGGCTCGAAACAGACGTCAGATTTGTTGTGGGGGAGGAGCTGCAGTGGGTGCACACAGACCCACCCGCCGGCCCTCCGGGGGGAGACGCAGCCACACGCTTGGCCGGTTCTCCCCCTGAATGTCCCAACGACTCTATCCGGTCCATCAATTTTCTGAAAATTGATGGACATTGTCCGGATATGACGTTATCAGGACCGGACGTTATCAGGAGTGTAGGGGTTCCAACCAGTTTTACAGTCACCTAAAGAGCCCCCTTCCAACCCTCTTTCACTGCTGCCATTGTCAGCCCTTCCTTCTTCTGATAATGCCAGACTCCTTATTGAGAGAAGAGTAGGATTGTTATCCCTATGCCTAAGGGGAATTCAAAGAAGCTTCTCTAATGTGACTCTAGTGTAACACATGAAGCCTGTTTGAGTGTGTTGAAAATAAGAAAATGATTGAAATTGTGTTACGTTGCACAGAAGGGTTAATGATTTAGCTAAAGGGGAAAGTACTAGTAAAGTAGTTTTGGAAAGTTCTTATCAATAGGTGCAAGGAAGCCTTGAGAACGTTGTCTGCAATGGTTGGAGAAACTGTAAATAAAAGTCTGCCGAACGTATTATGGGGAAATTGGATTGTCATGTTACAGAGAATGCTCTGATTTGTTAATTTTGATGAAATGGGTAATGAGTAACAGTTTACACTGTTTCATGGGTTTTGGAGTAGAAAGGAATCTTAGAATTAGCTTTCTTCGGAAAGGATAGACATGTAAGTTGGCTAGAAATGGATTAGGAATCTATGCAACATGATTACTTAGTTTAGACTTTGTTATTTTCTTAGGTGGTGAAAACCTGATGATTTGTTCTAATATATTTTGATTAGTTATTTTTACTCAAATCTATTTTTTATAATGGAACTTTGTACCTTTGAAGATCTTTACATTTTTTTACTATTCTATATTTTTAATAAATGAAATAATTTTACAGCAAGTGTTCTTATTGAAGACTAGGGGTGGTTTTGAATTTTGCCAAAAGATTGTGCCTTTTGAGTAATTAAGCCTGTGCTACCATAATCTTTGTATCTCTAATTCAGAGGTGACTTAATACAAAGAGCTTACCTCAATAGAGGCTGACAGCTTAACTCAGCCAAGTTGAAGCCTAAGACAGACTTTCCAAGTCCTGATTGTTTATGCGCTTTGGGCAGGTCAAGTTTTAACACCCAGGTAAAGTGGTAAACAGTGAGTGAGTCAGGGCAGAGGGTTCTGTTTTAGCAGGGTCAGGTGGTTTTAACAGAACCTGAACTGTATCCTTACATGGTGGCAGTGGTGGGATTTTCGATCTCAGAAGCGCACCTTGGGATTTCTTTGGAGGAATTTCTGCACACTCAACCCCTAAGTTTGGTTCCTGAAAGTAACCAGACATTCAAGCAACAAAGAAGATTTCTGCTTACATCTAGTAGCTGTTGGAAGTCCAGAGACATCCCAACAACTGCTATGATTCAGTCATACAGAGACATTTTATCATCCATAGGCTTTTAAGCCAATGAGCCACACATTACTGTACTAGGTCAATGTAATTTATTCAAAGCAAAGATGACTGTTTCTGTGATCACAGGTAGGAATATATGCAAGTAAAAAGTAAGACTTCTGACTGAGTATGTTCTAAGAGATTAAATTCAGAATGCTAGGAAGACAGAAACAGTAACATGAAACACACCTAAGTGTCCGCACTTCTTTCACTGTATTCATCATTCCTTTATCAAGAAGGCATGGCAACAGTATAGCAATTGTTCTATGGCCTATTGCTCCTTTAGATGGATCACACATCTTCACACACACCTGGAAATAAAAAGGGAAACAAATTCATTTTACCTCTTAAATGAAAATTTGTCTCATATATATGGAGGAGAACTCCTCTGAATTATAAGCTCCCTGCATCAAATCGTTGCATTAATAGATAAAAGTAGGCTGAAGGTCAGTAGAATAATCACAAAAATGTACCTTACTTAATGTTTTCAGGGCTAACTCTGCTGCCTTTCGTACAGATTCCTGAAGAAGAAAAACAAGTAAGTTTTACTTACACTTTTTTGGTGCAGCTTTTGTCAATACCAACAATTTTTAAAAAGTATAGTCATTGCAGAGAATTGACAAAATTCGAAGACTTGAAAAGCCAGTTACAACAAAGGATAAACCAAAATAGGGAATTGGTAAGTTGTATAAATTTTTAATGGTTGAGAAATTGAGAGAAATGTAGGAAACCAATTTAAAGGCTAAAATTAGAGAGGTAGAGTAGGATAGAGTATGGAGTCAAAGAATTATGAAAAACATGTCAGTGAGAATTAAGGAGCATTAATTTTATAACATTGTTATAAAGCAGTTTGGAAGTGGTATGTGACACCATGCTCATTATGATCATAATTATAAAAAAGAAGCTTGGAGATGTAAGGAAAGTCCTGGGACCTATTTCCATTTATAATGGGAATGTAAAGTTGTGAATAAGATCTGGGCAACAGTGTTTGAGAAAATTAATAAGATAGTAACCTTAAAATTACAAATGTGTCCTAGGATTGCATTGTTAATGGAATGTAGTGATATAAATTTAGATAAATATAAGAAAGATTTGATCGCCATTACGGTAACAGCAATGATATTATTAATTGCAAAAATTAGAAAATGTATATAGCAACCACACTTATATACCACCCCATAGCACTTAGTGCACTCTCTGGGCAGTTCACAAGTTAATTAGCATTTTGCCCCCAACATGCTGGGTACTCATTTGACCAACCTTGGAAGGATGGAAGGCTGAGTCAACCTTGACCCCTGATCAGGATCAAACTCACAACCTTTGGCTTGCAGTACAGCAGTTCAACTGCTGCACCACCAGGGCTCTTGCATATTGGATTGGAAGAATGGTGCAAAGAACTATGGAACATGGCTATAAATGATAATCTGACCTGTAAATTAAAAAATAGGTTTGACAAGGAGAAATAAATGTAGAGTGGAACCTCATATAACAATTGCCCCGTATAGCAATGAAATCGCATAACAATTAGGTTGCCGGGGGGGGGGGGGGGGGGGAATGGTGTCCCACATAAAAATTTTCCCTATGGAAAAATCGTACAACAATTTTTCAATGAGAAAAACCACTTAGCAAAAAAAATCATTGTATGATGCATCCCATAGGGGAAATCGCTTTATGATGCATGTATTGTATAACAATTGTTTCGTACAACAAGCCCTGTGGAACGGATTAAAATCATTGTATGAGGTACCACTGTATAGATATTTGGGCAGAACTTAATAATTATGTATTTTATAAATCTAAAGGAGTCAGGCCTGGTCAAGCATATTCAACCTTTTGGAAATAGGGGATAAATTATAAAAGGATAATTTTGTTGAGATTCATGCATAAGATAATAATGTCCCATAGTGGTGGGTGCACATTGTTGATTTATTATGTGTCGTTGTTGTTCATTTCTTTTCATGCATTAGTGAGTTTTGTATTAAGTTTTGTTATGATTGTTTTTTATTGTATTTTTGTCTTGTATTAATTTTTTAAAATCCATATTTAAGATTTTTTTCAAAATTAATGTTTCAAGAGTCAACCAGAACTTGAAGTATCCCATAGATTGAAAAAACTAGTGGTCCAAAAGGGCTTACAAGGCAAGCATGCCTATGGGATAAAGAATCCCCACTGCCCGCAACCTCATTCTAGGGCAGTGATGGTGAACCTTGGCACTCCAGATGTTCTTGGACTTCAATTTCCAGAAGCCCTGATAAGCAAGAGTGCTGACTGGGATTCTGGTAATTGATATCCAAGAACACATGGAGTGCCAAGGTTCGCCATCACGGTTCTAGGGGGAAGGGTCATCTCTTTCCTTCAGAGAAGCTAAGCAAGCAGCACTTTTTGAGTGTTTCCTTTCCATTAATAAATGCAGATAGGCTGGCCTTGGAGATTGAAAATAAAAACAACAACAATATAAGTGTGAGTTTTAACCGTTCAGGAATGAGTAAAACCTAAAAGTGCATCTGAGTTCAATTCAAGCTGAACCCCAATAACTCCCAACAATATCAGCAGAAGAAAACAGTAAGTTCTTACTCAACAAGACTAAAAAGTCTGTTCATTCCCTGCAGAAAGTATGAGTTATTTCCTTTCTACTACACAGTTAATTTTTAGTACCTTTATATCATCTTGCACTCTAAAGAGAGTTTCCCATATTTCTGGAAGCTTATGAATAATGTCATCCAAGGGTCTTCCTCTTAGCAGGTCATTCAATGCTAGACAGCTGTAGAAAAATTAATGTATTTGAAAAATAGAATTCGTATAAAATGAAATAATAATCACAAGTACTGTATTGCACTTTTCTATCCCCAAAAGTAGGAGCCTTAGGATAATTTCTGCTTATTATACACCCTCTAAATCTAAGGAAGTGCTTCATGGGATTGAATCTGTGGCTGGTGTCATAGGTTTCATGTTCGCTTGTTTTAAATACACCACAGTTAAGATTAATCAAAACATTCATTTTAGGTGACACAACATGTTTCCAAACCCCTTATCATTGGGTATGCTTGGATGAGGAGGTGGGTGGAGTATGCAAGACTGAACTCACAAAAGGTCATCATAGGATCCTAAACCGGGGTGCACAAACTTTTTGGGCCCCAGGCCGGTCATGTGGTCACGTGGTTCCTTCCACCGGAAGTGGAAATAAACACTGCCGTAAATGACCCATGGCTGTAGTAAACACATTTATGAGTAATTACGGCAGTGTTATGTGCATTTTACTTCTGCTTCCAGGAGCGGTGAGGGCCGGATGATTTGGTGCCATGGGTCAGATCCGGCCCATGGACTGTAGTTTGGGCACCCCTGTTCTAAACTATAGTTAGATGTGATGTGTGCCAACACATCCCATATACAAGGATAATATACAAGATGGTCAAAAGATCAAATGAAGAATTCATTCCAAAAAGAAGCATATGATCCTTGTAGGCCATGCATGACCTCTTAGCTATGGCTAAGAAATTTTGGGTGATGTGCATGCAAAGACCAGAGGTCTTCAAGAGATGTTTGTCTGGGTCTCTCCACCTCCAGTCTCTTTATATGGCCAAGTGAAAAACAGAATGCTCAAGCAGAAGGCATTAAGAGCACAGAGCAAGCACAATAGTTTACAAAAAAAAATCTATTGACAAACATAAATAAATATTAATTATTCTGAGTACCAAAAGTGACTGAAATCCAGAGAGAGGTGTATCCTTAGTCAGGGAGGAAACTGGAATGAGGGTCTGCAGCACATGTATCTCAAAGATCACAAATCACATTATTTCCTTGCTTCCCTATGTAATGAGAGGAAATAAAACCACATGTGTGGATTGTTCCTCACACCAAACAGCTTTCTACCTTTCTTAACATTTATATTCCTCATAATTGTCATTTTTTTAAAAAAAAAACCTGGAAAACACATGAGTAACTCTGGATCTTTTAAAATTCTTTACTGAAAAAACAGCAAGAGGTTTCAGAAATGTGTACCTAGACTCACGAATCCTCCACATGTTGCTGGTCAGGTTGGTTATTAAATCATCAAGGATTTCTTTCATGTATTTATCTACCTGATCAAATGGAAACAAGCCATAAATATTAACAGTCTCCGCATACCCAAGAAAGGCAGTCTTAAATTAACATTTGTAAGTTTTTCATAAAACAACTGCAAACTGCAACCCCACAGAAACCTACCTTTAGAAGCCTTACCCACCCACCCACCTGAATAATTCACTGATAAATGGGTATAACATTAAAAAATCATTTCCCCCAAGATTATCTGAATCATTTTCACTTATTGCAAACATAGGTGAAAATGATTCACATCCTCTACATCAGTGGTGCCCAAACTTTTTATGGTCATGCCCATCTAACCATCTCTAAAATATTGATTCCCCATCCCTGGTAACATACAATTCTTATTATTCAAAACGTGAATTCCTATTCACATGGAAGAAGCCTAAATTTTTTAGCCATTAACTGTTAATAGCTCATTCTCAAATTGCTCCCCCTTAAAAATAAAATTGCCCCACAATGTGAACCACAGCTCTACATACAGTACTTTGTGAAAACACATATTCTCTCATATGTACAAAAGCCACAAGGAAAATGGTACAAACTAAAATTCTAATAATAACTTTTAGGAGGTAACGTAATTCTTAGAGGAGTTACTTCTGAATAGATAAAATCAGATGTGCAACTAATGGTGCAAACAACTGCCCAGTAGAAACGGGGGGATACATTCGGCTTGAGTAAAATATATTGAGGATTGAGCTAGTAGTTTTTTACTTAGAACCACCTAGGGCTCATCTAAACAAGGGGTGCTGCTTAGATTAATGTGGGTTGTGATAGTGACCCCTTTCCGCCATATATCACGAATGACTCAGTCCAACCTTCCAAACTTGTATTAATTATCTCTTAAATGTAATTCAAGTTGAATTAACACATTTATACATCCTTTTCTTTCCCTCTAACGCTCCCCACATTCTCCACCTTGTTTATGTTCCTTTGGCAGGCTATGCACAAGCCTTGCCCTTTTTATGGGGAGGGAAAAATCCCTTCAGAATCCAACGGGAAGGAAATGGAAAGAAAGGCAAAGAAAACAAAATAATATGCAAATGAGATGTAGGAAACATTTTGCATCCACATTTTCTGCATCAGGAATACTGGACTAACACATTTTTTTCCGCATGAATTATTTTGAACTACTCTGTTTTCTGAACTGATTAACAAATTATTTGGATTAACTAAAGATGACACATGTTACTCACTTTTCCAGTTTAAGATGCAGTGTGTAACAAACTGTAGATCCTTTTCCTATAACTAGCGATTTCCTCGGGAACCCTTTACAATAGAGGTTTCTCAACCTTTTCAAGCTGAGGGCCGGGTCACGCTCCCTCAGGCAGCTTTGGGGGCCGGGCGACCATTTTGCCTTGCCTGCCACACATGGCACTTCTGGGTGTGGCGGTGGGCCACATGAAATGGTGTTGCAGGCCACATCCGGCCCCCAGGCCATAGGTTAAGAACCCCTGCTTTACAAGACTCTCTAACTACACAGAACTTGCAATTTGTTATACAAAAAACAGCAATGAACAGCTCCTATGTTTACTTACTGCAGACTTATCTGTCACAAGTGCATTCCAAATGCTGGTCATTGCTTGTCGAATCCCAAGATTAGGGTCAAACTGGTAACGGTAGAGACGAGGAAGTAGCTGGGGAAGAAAAGGAGCCAGCTGTTCCCCAGCTTTGGTCGCAATAACATTAAAACCAAAAGCTGCTCCCTGAGTTAAAAAAAGAAGAAAAGTACTGCTGAAGCTGAACACGTAAAAGTCTGATGTATGTTTATTCATTTATCTAATAATACAATAGAAAATACTCCATGTTAGCAAACTGTCTATCATTTATTCATCTGGCAAATTACTTTCATTCCTGAGAGAACTACTGTATATATTCAAGTATAAGCTAACCCGAATATAAGCCAAGGTACCTAATTTTGACTTGAAAACACAGGAAAATAGATTGACCCGAGTATAAGCCGAGGGTGTGAAATGCATCAGCTGCTAGTGAGTTGAGGAAGTCAACCTCCCCTATGTCACTTGGATGACCCTGAATAGGCTGAGGGTCAGAGTCCCTAAATGCAAGACCAGCATGCTCAAGTGGGGGCTGCTGGCAGACAACAACACATTGTGTGAATGTGGCGAGATATAGAATCTAACTCATTTACTGGGCTGCCAATTACTGCCAGAAACATGCACCAACGAGGGCTTACGTTTGGGCAATGACAAAGCGAAGAAAGTGGCTTCATTTTGGCAGTCCAGGGTTTGATCAGAACACGAAATAGTAATATGCACGGTAAGTACAGAGAGATGACCTATATAAAGCAGGAGCCCTGAAGCAATTGCCCTGTGTGTATACTCTCGGGTCTAGGCTACAGAGGCTGGGCTTCTGGAATTGGAGGGCTACCTTGCTGCAAGGCAGGAAGGCATTTTCATTCCCTTCGAAAGTTTTTGGATTCCACAATACAGGGATTCAGGTCCAAGGCTTAGAAGATTAAAAATAATGACCCAAGTCCTGTTTCAACCTGTTCCGTGTTGGTAAACAGAGTTCCTGTCACAATTCTTTGGTGGGGTGTGCACGCACACACACTCCCTGGACCAGCATGTATGCCCACAGACAATCACAGTGATGGCTGTTTATTAACTGGCACAGAACAGGCTGAAATATATGATTTTGATTGCCTTATATAGGATTTTGAACAATATTGCTACCTGCAATGTATTATTTGTTGAGCAACAAAAGTTTCCAGCACTTCCGTTTTTGCAGTTTATCCCCTTTGTCCATAAAAGAAGTGACCACCTCGGTACATTATGCTTTGATCCACCACAACCACCACCCGTTCATCACCCAGTTTTGCTTTTGGGAAAGCACGTTGATGGTGATGCAAGCCATTTGTGGGTTGAGGAGATGTGAAACTGATCTCTTATCTCCCTGAATCATTTCAGCCCTTTCTAAAATACTCTTGAAGGATCACTTTATGAAATTCCGACCATTATTGTATATTCAGATGCAATCTGAAGTACTGTAACGTGTAAATATTATTTGATTAAGTAACAGCTAATGCATATTGTGCTATCTTTTAAAAATAGCATTTTAAGCTCTGTTCAAATCAGAGTATAGAACAGACACCTAGATTCCTTCAATATGCTCACATTTGTTCCTCATCTTTCACTTCAACAGCCATTATTTATTACCTTTCGAGAATTCCACATTGCATGATGATTAGCCAGATTCATGAATTTGTATACCAAATCTGGCTGGTTAAGGTCACTAGCAAGTGAGCAAAGCTCCTGGTAAGTAGAAAGACCCTGGCTTGGAAAAACAAAAACAAACAATTAAAGCAACTTTTAAGTAAAAAGTCATACTGGCTTAAAATACAGAATTCTCTGGGCACTTTGGTGTTTCTTACACTTCAAGACTCATTCCGCTCTTCCTGGGAATGTAATATACTTAACAAATTGGCTATACTTGGCTTGTTTCCTACCTTGCTTGCAATGGAAGTACAACAAGACGACGACGACGGTGTGGCCGTGCTCTCCCCGCCCCTTCCATCGGCGGAGAGATAAAAGGGAGCCTTCCGCGGCCCGGAAGGCTCCGAAGACGCCGCTGCCCGTATGGCCGTGCTCTCCCCGCCCCTTCCATCGGCGGGGAGATAAAAGGGTGCCTTCCGCGGCCCGGAACGCTCCGAAGACAACGACGCCGGTGTGGCCGTGCTCTCCCCGCCCCTTCCATCGGCGGGGAGACAAAAGGGAGCCTTCCGCGGCCCGGAAGGCTCCGAAGGACGTTCGGCCGCGCCGAAGCTCTCCTGGGCCCCCACCATCGGCCCAGGATGGGAGCCACCTGCAGACACCGGCCCCGCGTCCCTCCGGCCCTGCCTTGACCGGAGGGATAAGAGGACGCCGCGCCGAAGCTCTCCTGGGCCCCCGCCATCGGCCCAGGATGGGAGCCACCTGCGGCTCTCTCCACGGGCCAAGTCGGTCAGGGGAGATGGGAGCATTGGCGCAGCTGTGCCTTGTTCTCGGCGGGGACTTTGGAAGCTGCTGCCACCGAGACGCTGAAGCCGACACACCACCTTGGCTCTCTCCCCTGGTCTGTGGTGAGAGTGGGGGGGGGGGGAGCAGGGAGGGAGACAGAGGGACTGAGGCTGATGCTTGCCGCAGCTGGGGAAGTTGGGTTGGGCACCATATGGGATGTGAGCTGTGCTTTACCCCTTGGGGATTTTGTTAATATTGATTATTTCTGATGCTTTGTACTTATGTATTATGTATTAGGTATTATTTCTGATGCTTTGTACTTATGTATTATGTGATGTATTGATATTGTGTGTTTTTCCCCCCTGAATTTCTCTTGATGTAATTGAACTGTATTATTATGTGTCATTGTATTATTATATTGTATTTATTGTCCGCCATGTAAACCGCCCTGAGTTGGGTTGTACCCGAGTGGGCGGTATATAAACACGAAAATTAAATTAAATTAAATTAAATTAAATTAACAAGCCAAAGAGTTGGTGAAACAAAGAATAATGGATATGGAATGACAAGAAGACATGGCCATGTCTCCTGGCTTTTACTGCAATGATTCCATCAGGTACCAGGTTGTTCCTGCAGCCTATTTGCAGCAATTAGATCTCCCTAATTATAAGATGGCATTCACTCAGGCCCATTGTGGATGTATGCCTTCAGCCGTCCTTGAGGGCAGATATAGTTGGATACCCTACTCGGAACGATTATGTCCATGTGGTGGTGGGGGATGTTGAATCGATTGAGCATGTTCTCCTTTATTGTTCATTTTATAGGGACACCCGTGCAGAATTAATAATACCTCTGCTGCGCCAATGCACAGGAAAGTTGCCTACCCAACAAATCTTTCTACTTGAGGACAGTAGTATTGCCATCATGCACAAAGTGGCGGGCTTTTGTCTGAAGGCTTGAAGGATTCTTCGGTTGCTGACTAGGAAGCCCAGTGGGGCCCTATAGCTCACTGAGAGTGCTTCCGCACTGAGCAGCTGATCTACACTATTTTATTGGGTCTCTTTTTCACCCTTATCATTGTTGGTCTGGTTATAACTTACTGAGTTTTACTAAGTTATAATTTAAGGAGAGAGCATAAATATCCTTGTAGCAAGGCCATTCCTCTTCTTTCTTTGTAAGTATTCATATTTTACCTTCATGACACTAGGTTTTAGCAATTATTAATGGACTTTAGTAATATTATCCCTTTAGAAAGGTGGCCTGATGTTGTACGTCAATTTTCAGTTGGTTTTAGTAGCACAACATGTTTTATTATTATCCTTGTCCAGCCTAGCTTAGGATGTGGTGTCTATGTTTTTTGTGTTATTGTTATGCTGGTCATGGACCGTAAATAAATAAAAATAAAGTAAAGACTGAGAAGCTGGAACTTCAAAAGTAAGGCATATATGACATGACTTGAACTGTGTATATGTTTTTGGCACCCTCTATATACTGTGAGCAACACCGCAACATCTGTACAGATACCCCCACCCCACCCACCCCATACACTTTTCATATTTCCAAAGATACTCTGGGAGGGCCCTTAGAAGCTCGTTAGAGAAAACTGGCCAGAAATTCCCCACTCCTGATGAAGCAAAAAGCAGAGATTCTCTAACATAAATAATAGTACATCTAATCATTCTGTTTTATCAGTGTCATACCCATCTGGAGTTTTGCCAAGACCTGATCCCTGGAACATCACTGTCTCTCCAGACACTTCATGCTTGATTCTGCAAAAGAAAATTATCAGGAAACAGTCACCCATCAACCCTGTCCCGGGAGAATAATATATGTACTCACATCGTATAATCATGAGTATATGCAATGGACTATAGATACTAACCAAATAGTGCCTGCAATGAATATGTTTAGCAGGCCTCTAACTATGGATGCTGACTAGGTTGAAAAAACATCTTCACATTATCTCCAGCTGAACAGACAAACAATAACACAAACAAGGCTTGCAAGTCTGGATCCTGTCTTTCATCTAACACTTGAGATATGATCCATGCAGGAGCTACTGTAGTCTTTAAGGTGCCAAAACCTTTTTTTGTTTTGTTTTTTAAATATATATTTTTTATTTTCTGAGACACACAGAATCCTTTAGAAAATGCTAACATTTTACTAGTCAACTATTTTATAGATGGAGCAGAGGATTGGATCTAGAGATGCTAACCAACAGTATTTTATTTATTTTGAAAAATACTTTCATTTGCATAGAAGTTAGAAATAGACCCATTCATACTACCTTATTACTACAAAACTAGAATATTTCAAACCATTCAGACTTACAGTCTATATCAGGAAAGGCAACATTGCAGAGCTGCCGGGCTTCAGAAAGGGCCTAAAAACCTGGTTAGTGCAGCAGGTGTGGGATGCTGCTGGTGTGTTAGCCCCCCCCCCCTCAAAAAAAAAAAGCTGGCTTATATAAGGCCATCCAGGTTTTAATTTTATAGGGAGGGTGTTTTAAATTGGTTTTAATAGTTTTAAAGTTTTAAGCGTTTTGACTTTGTATGATGGGGATGTTTAATAGTTTGAACCTTTTGATATCAACTGTGAGCTGCCCAGAGTGTCTTCGGTGAGGGAGGCAGCAATATAAATACAGTAAATAAAATAAAATAAATGGTGATCTCCAAAAATGTTGGATTGCTAGTCCAATTACACACGTCCTAATCATGCTAGTTGGGACTTAAGTGAACTATAGTCCAAAACATCTAGAAGGTACTATGTTGTATCTCCTTGACTTGAACCCAGACCAGATTTTTCATAAGCAAAGACAATTAGCATAAGGATGCAAGATACCTTTGATAACCCAAACAATATAATTTGTCACAAGCATAAAGCAGTCAATGAATAGGAAATAGGCTTAGGAATTTTATGTGAACAATTTCACACCAGTTTTTCACTGCTTCTTCTTTTTAGCAACAATTTTATGATATCACAGAAGCAAACTAATAGTTTTCAAACTTTCCTTCCAAAATATCATAATAGCTTCTCTTTGCTTTTCAAACTTTCCCCACAAAGGCCTGTCCCTTAAACACTTATCAGACTACCCTTCTATTTCTTGCTCTGACATCCTTATATACGAGGAGTGCACAAAATACCTTTTCCCAGTCATAAGAGTTTCAACAAGAGTTGTAACCAGTTCTTGTTGATCTTGTTCATTCCCGAGTTCATATATTAAGCCAAGGCCTTTTGAAGCAACATCTTGACTGAGTTCTATAAGAAAAACAAGTCAAGTTCATACTAAGAGAGGATCATACGAACAACTCTCATTATTGACTGATTTTATGGCTTACTAATTGATAAATTATCAGGACTACAAAAATAATTATCCTTAACACATTAAAAAATGTACCGCCTTTAAAAACAACAGTGAGAGATAGAAACAATATTGTAACACATATCCTGTCATACTCTGCAAAATGACTGGCTAAGCCAGAGGTGCACAAACTGTTTGGGCTGCTAGCTAGTCACGTGGTTGAGCATGCCAGTCACGTGGTTCCTCCCACCCACCCCTGGAAGTGGAAGTAAAACACACACACACATCGGTGAGGGTGCTGCAGGCTTGATGAATTGGCGTCATGGGCCGGATCTGGCCCACATGCCGTAGTCTAGGCACCCCTGGGCTAAGCCCTTGTTCCTGAAAAAGGAAAGTAGGATACAGGTAGAGAAAAAGCTAAAGAGAAAGATCTTCTCAACCACTATTACACATTGTTAAAGGAAAGAATAATCACAGCCTCTTCTAATGATCCTAATGTACAAGTAACCCAGATATAAAAAAGCTTACAATATAAACCATCAAATGTTTATGTCTGTTCTTCTTGAACTTTATGTTTCTTCAGCAAATACAAAACAGACCAGGAGACCATCTACTCTTGAAAGGCTATTCAAGCTTTTAAAATTACAAATAATTCTTCAACAGACAGACTTGAAAACATGAGTGGTATACTAATACCACTAAACATACTACTGCTTAAACATACAAGTATCTTAATTTCCAAAAAAGTAAGTAGAAGAGCTGGGCGGGCTGAGGATGGTGGAGGACAGGGGTGCCTGGCAGGCAATGGTCCATAGGGTCGCAAAGGGTCGGAATCGACTGTGCGACTAAACAACAACAAAAAAGTAGAAAATACTTAGATAAAAAAACATTTCGGTCAGTGACAGGCAAGCTCCACTGTGGGAACTTATCCAGCAACCCCTCCACATCTTCTTACAAGAATGACTTTTTTAACTTAATTTTTTTATGCTGGTGCAGGTGGACCCAGGGCTGCACAGGCCCAACAAGGTGTCAAAATCATCCTTCATTTCTCTTAGAAAAAACAAGAGAACTTTCTGAGGGATGCTGAAGGTTCAATCAGGAGCCCCAAGTGGCTGCAAGTTCTTGCAAGCTATATGTTGTCCACCCCCAGTTTAAGTAACGTCACTAATGGCATTAAAACCCAATTACAGTGCCTGACAATGACTTCAGCTTCAGAGGATTTCCAACACTGGAGACATTCAAGAGAAAGATATTAAGGTAAGGTAGAGTACCCTTTACAGCAAAGAGAACAAATAGGTCAAGCTTAAAAGAAATCAACCCTGACTGCTCCTTGGAAGATCAAATATTGAAGATGAAGCTAAAGTACTTTGGACATCTTGAGAAAGCCTTGATGCTGGGAAAGGTCGAGGGCAAAAGAAGAAGGGGAGATGGATAGATGGTATCGTTGACGCAATGGGCACAGAACTGGGCGGGTTGAGGAGGATAGTGGAGGATAGGGGTGCCTGGCAGGCAATGGTCCATGGGGTCGCAAAGGGTCAGACTCAAATATGCGACTGAACAACAACAAAAGGTCTTCTTTGCTCGAAAGTCAGTCATGTCCGACTCTAGAGGTCATTGCACTTCTCCGTTTACAGCCAAAGAGCCACGCTGTCTGCATCTGCAGACGTATCCATGGTCATGTGGCAGGCATGACTAGATGCCAGAGCGCACAGAATACTGGTACTGTTCCCACCAAAATGATACCTATTTATCTACTTGCAATTTTTTGCTTTTGAACTGCTAGGTTGACAGGAGCTGGGACAGATGACGGGAGCTCACTCCATCGTGCAGCAGTCATGTCTCGAACTGTTGACCTGCCGACCTTCTAGTTGTTAAGCTCAGCATCTTAACCACTTAGCCGCTGCAGGCCTTCTGTCAGATATACATTTACTTAAATTCCTATGCTAAACAAAGGGTTGGACTCAACACTCTTATAGACCCCTTCCCCCTGAGTGGTGTACCCACCAGGAGGGCGGGATATAAATGTACAGAAATAAACAAATAAAATTCCATTATTCTATGATTTTAAGCAAGAAGCAAAGTTGTACAACAATTCTGCTTACCGTCACTTTCAGACAGAATAGATACAAATGCAGTTTGAATTTCTTTGAGATGAGACTAAATAGGAAGGAGGAAACAAGGATTACTAATTTACATTCTTAGATTAGCTGCAGTACAAGGTAAAAACCTGCTTTTATAATCCCATAGTTCTCTTTCTTCATCACAATTTCTCCAAAATTCCTTTTCTACTTCCATTTTTCTCATTTACATTTTTCAAGATCACATTATTATTATTATTATTATTATTATTATTATTATTATTATTATTATTATTATTATTATTATTATTATTATTATTATTATTATTATTATTATTCAGGTGCCATATCCATTCCGGATACTGGTTATCATCATGGTGATATTCTTTCTGTTCTTAACTCCTCAGAAAAGTTCTTCCAAGGACATCCAAGGACAATGATATGCTAACATCTTATATTCTAAGAATGGTGCTGGATAGAAGTGGGTCCCAGAAACATACATAAAGTAAGTAAAACAGACATCTGGGTGCCAACCATTTCACTTTGAAAAACTTCTGTTCCCCCTACTGTTTTAAAATTTAACATGTTTTTTTAATAAATAAAAAAACAACATTTTGGTTTTATCTTCAGGACATTTAACAAGCACAGAGATATCTACAGGTACTACATTGCCTGCCACTGCTTGGATGAAGTTACATATCCTTGTTTTATTTTCAAACATGCACTGGTGCGCCACCTGCTGAAGAAGCCATCGCTCGACCCAACCATATTGTCCAACTTTAGGCCTGTGTCCAACCTCACCTTTTTGGGAAAGGTATTGGAAAAAGCGGTGGCGCGGCAGCTCCAGGGGGTCCTGGAGGAAGCGGATTATCTGGACCCTTTTCAGTCAGGATTCAGGCCCGGTTATGGTACTGAAACAGCATTGGTTGCGCTTATGGATGATCTCTGGCAGGAGCAGGACAGGGGTAATCCCTCTGTCCTTGCTCTTCTTGACTTCTCAGCAGCGTTTGATACCGTCAACCACGGCATGGGGAGTGTCTGGCAGCACATCCCAGCCTTGCTCGCTCGTTTAGTTCTGCCGGGGTTTTAAACTAAGGGGGATATGTGCTTTTTACAGATGTTAATTATTTTATCATTGGGTTTTACTGTGTAGGATGCTTTCGTTCGATGTAAGCCGCCTTGGGTTGCCGAGGCGAGAAAGGTGGCATATAAACTGAATAATGAATTAAATAAATAAATAAAATTTTGTCCAGGCAGACACTGCAATTTAAAAACAAACAGAAAACCAGAATACGGAGATAAACACAAAAGACAATGATAAAACACAAAGACTGAATGCTTAGGGCAGTGGTGGTGAACCTATGGCACGCATGCCAGAGGGGGGACTCAGAGCCCTCTCTGTGGGCACGCGTGCCATCGCTCCAGCACAGAGTTTGCCCCACCCCTATGCCCAGCAGCCCAATGGAAGCGCTTCCTCCCTCCCCCAGCACAGAGTTCGCCCTGTCCCTCTGCCCAGCAGCCCATGGGAGCACTTCCTCCCTCCCCCAACACAGAGTTCAACCTGTCCCTCTGCAGTGCGGATGGCAGCCTGTTGAGTTTGGGCACTCGGTCTCTAAAAGGTTCGCCATCACTAGCTTAGGGCATGGAAGAGGAATAGAACAAAAAATAGAAAGGCGGAAACGGTTACTGCTTCTTACCTTAATTTCTTTGTGGTTGCTTAACTTCTTTACCAGAGACAAAAGCCAGATACAGGATGCTTGCCTTACGTGAGGATTGGGGCTGACAATGTGCTTATTCAAAATAACATCCAAAACCCAGGGAACAACATCGTTGACTTTCACATCTATTGTAATTAAACAAACAACGGAAGGTAAGACTTACACGTAGGAAGGACAGGTACTTACCAGTAACTGTTGTTCTTCGAGTGATTGTTTGTAAAGCCACACTGATGGGTTCTGCACTTGCGCGGGAGCCAGTGTCGGAGCTGAAAGCTGATTAGTTAAAACCTTTGAACTAAGACCTCCCACCATCTCCACCCGCCTTCGGCGCCATTGCCCGCCAAAACCCTCAGTTCCATAAAAAGCTGACCACTAGACAAGAAAGAGGATCTCATCAGTGCAGCCAAGAGGGGAGGACGGGTGGGTTGTGTGGCTTCACAAACAATCACTCAAAGAACGACAGTTACTGGTAAGTACAACCTGTCCTTCTCCTTCGTGTTGTTTGTGAACCCACACTGATGGGAGACTAGCAAGCTCACTTACTTAGAAGGTGGGCACTCGATGCAGTGATGAGATGTGAAGGAGATGGTGCGCTCAGAGTAGCCGAAGGCCTGGAACCAGCAGTCAGGACGGATCGGCCCACTTGAGAGTCGTTGACAGTTCTAGTGTCGAGGCGGTAATGAGAAACAAACGTGGATGGAGTAACCACGTTGCAGACCTGCAAATGTCCTCCAAGGGAACCCCCTCCAGGAATGCAGTGGAAGCACCAACAGACCTTGTGGAATGGGCCCAGACATGAAGAGGCGGGGGTCGTGAAGCCAAGCGGTATGCGAGGTAGATGGTTTTGCAGATCCACTTTGAGAGACGTTGTGCAGTGAGTGTGTCCCTTGGTTCTTCCTCCATAGGAGATGAACAGCCTATTGGACTGCATGAAGGCGGTGGTCCTATTGGTGTAGAACAGAAGAGCCCTCCTGACGTCAAGAGAGTGCCACAGACGCTTCACATTGTATGCGCCCATGGCTGTGGCATATTTGGCAGCCCTGAGGAAGAGGGAGGAGGATATGTAAGCCCTCCGACCCAGAGCGTCTAGCTTCTTGCCTTCTTTAGAAGAGGGAACCAGGGCACTGTGGACCGCCATACGGTGCTGAGAGGCTTTGAACACCCTAAAATTCGGCGTCGGATGTGTAAGAATTCGCCATCCTCACCGAGCAACTTATAGATTCCATCCAGTCTAGTAGACACGGTATGGAAAAACACAAGCTTCTGCCAGACCTTCTTAGCTGCGTGCAAAACCACAGGAAGGAAGGGAAGGTGTACCGGGAGGATCTTCTCTGTGTCGACCAGAACACATACTTGGTCCACAAAGGGAGACAGAGGTGTTTCAGCCTTGAGGTTCAAGGTGGAACCGATATGGGTCAGAAGACAGTTACTGGTAAGTACAACCTGTCCTTCTCCTTCGTGTTGTTTGTGAACCCACACTGATGGGAGACTAGCAAGCTCACTTACTTAGAAGGTGGGCACTCGATGCAGTGATGAGATGTGAAGGAGATGGTGAGCTCAGAGTAGCCGAAGGCCTGGAACCAGCAGTCAGGACGGATCGGCCCACTTGAGAGTCGTTGACAGTTCTAGTGTCGAGGCGGTAATGAGAAACAAACGTGGATGGAGTAACCACGTTGCAGACCTGCAAATGTCCTCCAAGGGAACCCCCTCCAGGAATGCAGTGGAAGCACCAACAGACCTTGTGGAATGGGCCCAGACATGAAGAGGCGGGGGTCGTGAAGCCAAGCGGTATGCGAGGTAGATGGTTTTGCAGATCCATTTTGAGAGACGTTGTGCAGAGTGTGTGTCCCTTGGTTCTTCCTCCATAGGAGATGAACAGCCTATTGGACTGCATGAAGGCGGTGGTCCTATTGGTGTAGAACAGAAGAGCCCTCCTGACGTCAAGAGAGTGCCACAGACGCTTCACATTGTATGTGCCCATGGCTGTGGCATATTTGGCAGCCCTGAGGAAGAGGGAGGAGGATATGTAAGCCCTCCGACCCAGAGCGTCTAGCTTCTTGCCTTCTTTAGAAGAGGGAACCAGGACACTGTGGACCGCCATACGATGCTGAGAGGCTTTGAACACCCTAAAATTCGGCGCCGGATGTGTGTGTAAGAATTCGCCATCCTCACCGAGCACCTTATAGATTCCATCCAGTCTAGTAGACACGGTATGGAAAAACACAAGCTTCTGCCAGACCTTCTTAGCTGCGTGCAAAACCACAGGAAGGAAGGGGAGGTGTACCGGAAGGATCTTCTCTGTGTCGGCCAGAACACATACTTGGTCCACAAAGGGAGACAGAGGTGTTTCAGCCTTGAGGTTCAAGGTGGAACCGATATGGGTCAGAAGAGCAGTGAAGGTCCTCTGGGTTTGTTCCTTGCTTCCAATTTGGTTGTCTGGGGACTTGTCCGCATCAACCAGGGGCTTGCCATCATTCGAGCCCACAACGGACAAATCGTCCGAGCCTTCAGACCTCACCAAAACAGAGGGAGGTGGGATGAAGGCCTCGGGGTCCGAGTCAGACCAGTAAGGCCTGGCTGAACTCAGTTCCTCCCTGGAAATAGGCGGAGGTGGAGGAGAAGGTCTCCGGGCCACCGATCCGACACGGCACCGCTTGGCTGGCGCAGGTCCAGTAATCGGAGGCGGATCCGGGGCTGCCGAATCTGAGGGGGAGGAAATTATAGCTCTGACCTGTTTGGAGATCTCATGCATCATAGTCTCAAAGAGCAGACCCAAGGCATCCACAGGCACCGATGGAGGAGGCGGCAGAGCAGGCCATAATTAGACACATGGGAAGGTCCAAAAATGGCGGTAGTCGGTGGGGATACCAGCGGGCGAGCGGTTTCCTCCAGAGCCAGGGGCGGCAAAGACAGAGGAGAGAAGAAGACGGCAAGGCAGCCGGCGAAGGGCGAGAAACACGAGGAGTGGGGGGGGGGGGGTAAAGAGGAATGGTGTTTGTGCTTCCTCTTCTCATCATGTTTCTTTTGCTCGTACTTCTTTTTCTTCTTTAGGAAGAGTTTGGCGGTGGTCAATTTCTTGGGAGCAGCCGAAGAAGGGGCCGCCGAGGAGGATTGAGGACGAGAAGTGGACGGAGGCTGAGGGGCCAGGGATTTCTCCATGAGATAGGCCTGCAGACAATTCTTCCTGTTCTTCAGGGCCACACGGGAGAACTTTTTGCAGGCTAAGCAGGACTGAACCTGGTGATCTTCCCCAAGACAGATGAGGCACTTTTCCTAAGTATCGGTGCTGGGGATCTTAGCCGAACAAGAAGGGCACTTCTTGAAGGCTGCCGAAGAGGCCATCCAAAGTCCAAGTGACGAAGCAACAGGTCCTGAGAGGGAGGCCCTCAAGGAAATTGGCGGCCAGATGACCACAAGTCCAAGTGAGGAAGAACAGCTCGAGAAGGAAAATCCTAGCGAGCTGCTGGCAACCAAGACGGGAAACCCAACCTGGTCTGATTTTTTTTTAGATAAATGTTTTCCGAAAGACGGTGAGTGAAAAATAGAAATGTCCAAAGGACAAGCTCCTCGAAAAGGCTCCTGCTGAGGCAGTGGGAAAAAAGAAACTGAGGGTTTTGGCGCGCAATGGCGCAGAGAGCGGGTGGAGGTGGTGGGCGGTCTTAGTTCAAAAGTTTTAACTAATCAGCTTTCAGCTCCGATACTGGCTCCCCGCAAGCGCAGAACCCATCAGTGTGGCTTCACAAACAGCAGAAAGGAGAACTTGAAAAACCAAGACTTGAGCTACCACTTATTGTCTTCATGCTAAATACAGTATTTAGAAATCTGTTTTCATGCACGCTTGCAGTTATGAAAGGCTGCGACATGTCTCAAGCAGTCTGGTGAGATCAAAATCAGGACTGTGGTGAGTTATTGCTTGACATTTTAATCTCCCACCACCACTATTTTAAATGACCCTGTTATGGTTTTCTAAAGCTATTCAGCATCACCTATACCAGATATTTTGAGAAGCACAGAGGCCAGGTGGCCAAAGCAAGAAAGCGCTCCACATTATATATTCACTGTTCAGAAATAATGAGAAAATCTATGAGGAAGCATGAAGAGACTAAGTAGATTAGGCTCACATCCTTTGTCCACGTTAGGCCATGTTAGCTGATGGCTGAAAATGGATACACTAGTATATCTAATGTACCGTAGCATCAGCATGAATTTCATCCATAGACAATTCCAATTCCAATGGTTTTATAAAAGTTTCTTCTGTTGGCAGTTTTTCTATAATGGAAGTTTTATAATTTTTCTTTAATAGTTTTTACGTTACTTTAAAAGGTTGCTGGAGTACCTGAATGTGAAGCAAATGAAGTTAACGAAGCAAGTGCATAGACTGGGGTGTCCAGCCTTGGTGTTCCAGGTGTTCTTGGACTTCAATTCCCAAAAGCCCAAGTCACCACACTTGCTGATCAGGGCTTCTAGGAGTTGAAGTCCAAGAACAGCTGGACCACCAAGGATGGCCACCTTTGGCTTAGACTGTTTCTACTTCCTATTCTCTCCCCACAATTAGACCCCCCACAAGATATCAGTCTGGCACTCATCACAAGGCACTCTGCGTGCAACTGTTTATACAGCAATGGCACTGTGTATACAACTTTTGTAAAGTATTCTTTCTGATGTTCCCATAGCCAAACATACCAACAGGAGGGGTGTATTCTTCTTCAGCTACCATCCAGGCATCACGGGCAGCTACAGAGCTGGTTCCTATGGCAGCACTGGTAATGGCTTCGCCAACAGTAAACTGTAATTCAATTTGCTTAGCCTATATGAGACAGACAAGAGGAAAGCACATTTCAGCTCACTCCAAAAAGTCAAATTTTAAAAAAAATATCATTCCTTGTTACTATAAAGAAGAAAAAGAAAGATGGTATTCTCTATTACACTTCTTCGCTGAGATTTTCAAAACAATTTTGAAGGATTATTCATCTGTATCTAAATCAGGGGTTCCTAAACTAAGGCATGTGAGCCTGATCCAGCCCACAGCACCATTTCATGTGGCCCCCACCCCTCAAAGGGCATTCGAGAAACAAAATGGCCACCCCTTTGAAGCTGTTGGAACAAAATGGCTGCCCTCATCGTGCAGGCAAGGCGAAATGGCCATCGTAGCTGACTGAGCGAGCGTGACCTGGCCCCCGGCTTGATAAGGTTGGGAACCCCTGAACTAAATCATTGGTTCTCGGATGCTCACTCTCCACAACTTAATAAAGGATCCTTGGACAAATATCCTGCAGCCAAAGACCTTTCCATGCAGACAACTTTGCCAAGCAAAAGTCCACTTACAAGAGGCTCAATTCAGGTTAATTAAGACAAACCCAAGACATTTCAATTGACAATGCTCACTACTGGAAATGGAAATAACTTAACAACAGGCTGAAACTACAGGATAACTACAGATAAAGGCTAAATATTAGGAAAAACCTCTTTTAACAGTTAGAGCAGTACAACAGTGAAACCAACTGCCTTGAGAGGTGGTGAGTGCTCCAACACTGGAAGCATTCAAGAGAGAGTTGGACTGCCCTCTGTCTGATCTGCTTTAATTTGGATTCCTGCATTGAGCAGTGGAGATTGGACTTGATTACACTTCTTGGTTGAAAAGGCTCCTTCCAACTCAGGTATCCTATGATTCTATGAAATAACAAGCAGAAGCAAAATATCTGCTGCAAAAAGGAGGATATTTTTCTCTGGATCAAACCTTAGTGACCCAGATTAAGAGTCCTACTACTGCCTTTGGCACAGTAACTGGTTTATAGGAAGACTAGGCAGGCCTTGAGATTATTTCTTGCCCTAGTCAAGACCTACGAAAGCCGGAGTGAGTTCTCTGCTGAGGAAGGCTCTGCTTCATAAATCTATGATGCTCCTCCTTCTGTGCATCTTGTCCAGAACTGCAACAGGATACAGGTACAAAGCAATGTGTATCACCTCCATCAGCTTCCCTGATTTCAGTGAAGCTGGTTTTACAAACAATTACAAACTATTCTGACATTACAGAAAAACATTTTGAATCATAGAACATTTCAAGTTAAGCAGAACAAAGATACAAAGCTTTAAAAAAATTAAACCATGCATCATACAAGTTATTCCAGAACCCAGTATGATAAAAACCAAAACTTTTCTAGGGAAGTACAGTAGTTACTTAGCAAATGCAGAGAAAAGCTAAGGTTTTCCTTAAGGTCAAACCAAGGACTACTATCCTAAAGCACAATTACTAGGGGCAAATAATCACTGAACACAGTGGACCCACTGTCCTAAATATGAATAAGACCACCACATAACTTAAACTTCAGCTGATACCCCTCTAGAAGCATCTGTACTATATAACCATAAAGGTAAGGATATTGCACTAATGTTATCTAAAAAACTGTGAAACAAAACAGACAACATATTTTAAACGGTGCCTCTAGGTAAGATGGCAAAAATGTTCTCCTTTAATTTTGGAAGAATAGTATCAGATCTTTACCTCCACCGAATCCATTAAGCCTTGCAGGAGTAACTTCTGATGAGGAAAGTCTCCATCTCCGACTGGGAAGTAACCCAGTGTTTGTATAGCTCGTTCTTTCATCTATAAGAAAACAGAATTTGTTTTAAATGCCTGAGATTTTTAGGTGAAAAAACAATCTTCCAATTTCAGAAGTTAATCACATTTATAGTAACAGCTGAAAGACCACCATTTTTATTTAAAGCTTGTTATCTATATAATGCTTCCAATCTCTTCTTCATGCAAACAACTCAACTCTTGCATGTAAATGTCCCATCTTCCTTCTCCCCACCCCCCAAATATCACAGTACTGTGAACCCCCTCTTTACGGAATTAATCCGTTCCGCAGGTTTTTCCTTATAGCAATTTCTCCTTAAAGTGAACCGCGGTTTCCCATAGAAATGCACTGAAAACAAAAAACAAAAACGTTCCGGACCTAAGAAAAAGAAAAGAGAAAAAAGACTGCCAGCGACTCAACGCCAAGTGTCAGGCAGTGCTTAACTAACCAGGCAACCGTGAAGACTAATAGCCTTGGATTCCAAAGTCCACAGGTGATGGTCCCCAAGTAGATTAAATCCCACTTGAATCCATCTTGATGGAGGGCAGCAGCTTCATCAATACTGGCCTGTGGCTGAGCGGGCTTTGCATGCCAAAAGGACTCAGGACCAGAAAGTAACTCACAGAATTGGATCAGTGGTACGGGTGTTCTACTGTGATGCGGAAGGCAAATGAAAGATCACTGCATCATATTCTCAGGACAGTCTTCATGACTGATCGCCATGATGATCGCCAATATTCAGATTAGAAAATGGCAGAAGAAGGGTTCACTGACAATGCTTGGCTAAGTTTCAGCATCTTTCATGACCTCCAATGATACTTCCTGTACGTCTTCCTTTGTATGCTGTCCAGCAAGGCTGTTGTAAAAGGATATTTTACAATAGCCACAGCTGACTGAAGACCTCCGCCGCCACCGCTGTTCCGGTGCAGTTCGGCTTCAGGAGAGGGGAAAGAAAAACATATTTTTGGCGGGTGGCCACAAGAGGACGCAAATCGCAATTTCCCATTTCAGTGCATTGGAAATCAATTTCTTGTATTCTAAAGCTTTTCTGTTTCTATGTTCCCAATGCATTTAAGTGGGAAACCAAACCTGTGTATAGAAAGAAAGGGTTTCATTTACCTTTCTTGTTCCTGCTCCATGTGTCCCTGCTCCATGTCATCTAAATGGAGGGAGAAGCCATGCTTCCTGGTTGCAGGGCGAGCAAGAGGCTAGGCTAGAGCATCGCTTCCTGCCTCAGTGCAATTGGCCAACCCGCCCATTTCCCCTGCACATACAGGGGTGGTGGTGCACATACATACAGTACTATTTGGTTCAGATTTTTTTTTCTTGTTTTCTTGCTCTAAAAACTGGGTGCATCTTATGATCAAGTGTGTCTTATGGTCCAAAAATATGGTAATCATCTCCTTCTTTAAAAAATACTATATAAAATTATTTACATTGTACTATCATTGTACCATATTCCATATCAGGTTAAAATGCGGTAAAATACATAGAATGGAGTAAAACCAGGTTAAAAGTAAAATGATACAGTATCAATAAAATTGTCTATAAAATTCATCACTGTTACATGCAACCCCAATCTGATCAATAAAACATGTTCTGTTTTGAATAGCCCCAACTATAAACTTGACAGTTCTAATATTTACATTTGTATTTATGCCCTGAAGGAAGTAAGTTAATATTTTATTAGAGTCCCAGTATTTCATTTTGTCTAAAAATGTCTATAGATACTAGGCTCTTATTGTGGCATATCACTGTACCTGGTATTAGATGGAGAAACACAGACAGATTCTTGTCCCAAAAAGCTTATAATTTAATCGTACAATTATGGGGAAGGAAGGGATTGAAACTGTGAATGTTAGCAATAGTAGTTAAACATGTGTAAGGAATGAGGACTACTCACTTGGGAATGAGAAGACAATGAGTTTAAGGAGAGAAAAGTAGGATGTATAGTACAGTATACTATTACTTCTTGTTCTGCTATGTTGATTAGGTAAAATCCCTTCTACAATCTGATTCCAATAGATTACCTTAACTAGCTGAGAGCAAATTTCAAAAGAATACACGGTTTAAACTCACACAACGTCATTAAGGGCAAACAAAAAACTACATGGACCATACTTGCATATATCAAATCTTGCATCCACGGGTTTCTATGTAAGCAATATCAAAAGCATAAAGACTTATCAGGCACACGTGCATTACAGATTGCAAGAGTTCAATGCCATCAAGCATGCCATTTGTTACTACTCAGTCAACTTTCCCTAATTAAGAATACAGTAGTTTCTTTTCCTTTCTTTGGCAATCAATTTCATAAGCTTCCCTCTTGTAGCTCTAGGAAAACTCTTTACTTGCCTTGCACACATTAAATAAAAATGCACATGCATAAAGAAATAATGATTAATCAAAAGATTACCTTATTTGTCTCCTTGCCAGAAGGAATTCGGGCCAATAAGCTTTCAACAAGGTGGAGCTTGGTAAATCCAGGGCCATCATCAGGGATGGGCAGAGGTGCATTCCTGCCTATTTCGCCAAGTGCTGTACATGCAGCCACTGACAAAAGTGGTGAGATGCTATCCAAAAAAGAACCTGGCAAAACCAAAAGGGATTGGGGGTTTTATGCCTCTTAAAATATTTTTTTAAAAATTGCAGCAATCTTGCTTCTGACTGGGTGGTAGAGAGGCACCACAAACTCAGAGATTTGGATGATGTGGATTTCTCCTCCAAAGAATCCTTTGTCTCTCAACAGGTCCCAGAGCTATTGCCTCCATTGTTTGGAAAGGTTTTCCAATCTTCTGGAGTGGATTTTATGGGGGCAGCATACACGAGTGGGAGAGAGAAACTGACAAGTGTGCCTCCCCACCTCTAAGATTCCTGTTTGATCGGAAGTTCCCAATGGGCAGAAAGGGTCTTTCTGCACACAGAAGACCAATACTACATCCAACTCAATAACTGAAAATGTACAAAAAGCACTGGTAACTGTTGGAATAACTACACCTTTCTACCTTAGGCACTGGCAGGAATGAAACTAGCCACAGTACATGGAGTAAAACCACATGTGTAAGAAGAATATGATTTTTATGATAATTGGTGTCTCTACTTTAGCTAGCAAGATAGATCAGGGACAGTTCGTTTCTGCAGTCTTATGAGCTTATTATAAAGAAAATAACAGGGACAGAGGAGACATATTGTGCAGTATAAAGTAACAACCCCACAAGTAAACAGACCTCCTAATAATAATAGTGCCATCTATAAAGAATGGTTTTGCAGTTTGAGCATAACTGAGTTACCAAAAATGTCTCAAGGAGATGTTATATTAGAAATTGCACAAGGAATTTGAAGAAGAGAAATAGGGACCACTTCAGTGGGAAAAGATCTTGGGGACATGAAAGGAGCCTCATTCGGGGATCCCCTAAGTAGAGTTTCTTCAGCAAAAATCCTTTCAACCCAGAATAATTTTTGACACAAATTTATTATTATTACTAGAAATAATTACCATATGTGTGGCTAAAATCTGACAACCTCCAGAAGCGAGTCAAAAAAAGTTCCTATTAGCTGACCATATTTGTCATATATAATGCGTATCACTAGGCTTTTGCATCAAACCATATAAGGCTAGTATATAGAGGTTGCAAATAGAAATACTCTGTATAATAAACAATTTAAAAAAGGGTAGCAAATATATTATGAATTAAGAGCCAAAACATCAAACAACAATGCAAAAATTACTGACAGCATTGTGGTAAAAACCAAAATCCAACGGCTGGTATCTCACACCCACTGCATCAAGTGCACAATAGTTAATTCTACTGATTCAATAGGCCAACTCTTGTTGAAATCCACCTGGATTCAAGCAAGAGTCTCCGAACTGGTGACAGCATAAATTAAGGAAAAACACTACAAGGAGCTAGGCAAGAGAAAACTCATTTTTCAAATCCAGATTTAGAATCAATTTATTAAACACAGAGGAACTAACCAGTGGTTCCCAACCTTTTTTTTTTGGCCATTCCGCACCTAAGCATCTCTAAAATCCTGATTCCCACCGCCCCGTGACATATAATTCTTCCTTAAAGGCCATTAACTTGGTCTAACACATTCTTGAATTGCCTGCCTTAAATTCAAATCCCCCTCCCCCCCCCCGCCACATTGGGAATCACGGAACTAACCTATAGTTTCTGTTGTTGATTTTATCAGCTCATCTTGTTCTGAAGTAATAATGGTATTTGGATTTTCTTCTAGGTCATGTAGTTCTACCATCCTTGTTTTTCTTTTTGACAAATACCGTCCTACTGTGAATCCTAGTGCCAACAAGGATCCATGTTGCATTTCCAAATTCTACAGAGAAAAAGCACCATTCTCAAAATTAGATGCTGTGATCTAAATGAAACCCACCAACATACTCTGCACACATTTAAAAGAAGAGCATCAACTTTTAATCAGTTAGGATAATCAGTTTAGACCAGTGTTGCTCAATCTTTGGTTTTTGGACTTCAGTACCCAGAAGCCTAAGTCAATTCCCCAAAGCTCTAATCAGCCAATGTACTGACTTAGGTTTCTGGGAATTCAAGTCCCCCACATTGGGAACCACTTGTTTAGACCATCTTTATTTTTAAAAAAAAACATTTAAAAACATCAATTTAGACATGCATGCTTATAACAACTATAGCGAACAGCATCTTAAGACAATGTTTCTATCTTTAATTTCATAGAGAAGAGGATGTCTCTTCTAAAAGAGTACCAACTACAATCTATACAAACAATTATTTCCCAAACTACTGGGAATAAAATGAAATACTTCAGTTACATGGAAGAACACTCAAATTAAATTGTATCAATTTAAACTAAATGTACTAGCCCTACTTTCAAATATTACTAAAGTCCCATCTCTAAAGACTACAGTATTGGCAAAATTACTACCAAAACCAATGGGCTCATTCTGTCCACTTTAGATAGGGACAAAAATATTCAGATCGAAAGCCTGAGCTGCAACACTACACCTGCACCTGGGAATAAGTCAAACCGAATTCAATTAGATTTACTTCTCGGCAGAAGGGTCTACTTCTACTTATGAGTAGAAATGTACAGTACTGCACTTAAGTGTGCTTCAATGATGCTTGTGGAAAAATATCAGCATATACCGACTATAGTTGCAATGTGCTTTATTTGCCATTTGCAATGCAGAAAAAGAACAGAAAAAACATTGCCAAAATGTTCTCCTCTACACAGAGAAATATCACAAATATATTTCTAGGTGCAATAAACTTTCAAGCAGTGATGTTAAGATACCCTCTTTTCCAAATATTTTTCCCATTTGTTATATCCTTCAATTATAAATAAATGTTTCCTCTTCAACTAGTTTAATTTTCTTCCACTGGGGAAATAACATTTGCCTGTTTTATCTTTATTAAATGTTCATGGAAAATACCAACACAACGGAATGATTATCTTACATGATTGTCCTTTGTTGTTTTTATCAGGTATTGAACTGATGTTTTAAATTCATTTTCTGACACTGTTAATAACACTACTGAATAAAATAGAGCAGCCAGCTCCCGCATTTCTTCTTTATTAGTATTCATAAGGCTCTAAAAGGATTAAAGGAAAATATGGATTAATTTTTGGCAAGCACTGCAACAACCAAACACACCTAACAGTTCAACTTAGGACATGCCTAGATAGTTGATTCACCAAATTTCAAAGAGGAGGAGTCAGAAAACTACAGTACCTGGGCACCTCACATCAGCACCACACCTAATGCAAGTTGAACACATCACCATCTTTTGTTTAAAAATCATATCTGTGTACAAAACAGCCAGGCTAAATATCAGACCAGGGTGAGGGTTGCCCAAAATTGCAGCAACCAACAAAGATCCGAAGCCCTAAGAATTTCGTCTACTTGGAATGTTTTTCTGGAGTAATGCTGAAATGGAACATTTCTGCATTTTTAAACTTATTTTTTGAAATATCATTTTTAAAAGCCTATCATAACCCTGTTATGAGTAGTTATTTGCTTTGTTCCAATTTCAAGATGTTTCTACATTAAGTATGTGCTGAATTGTACGATTTTATACTGTCATCATCGGCTGCTACTCGTATCCGAGTACTGTATAGATTTTTTTCCTGGCAGGAAAAATGCCATTGGCGTGAATTTGTTTAAGGTGGATCACAGCTTGCCATCAAGTGACCCACCCACTATGATCATGGAGCCATCTCCTGCAGCACATATGAAATTAGACATGCAGGATTTAACACCGGGACTACAATGGACTGCCGTAGCCTTGATATAAACAAGGTGTGCCTTCACAGCCATCTGGCATGGCCTCTTCTGTCTCCATGACCATTGGGAATCAGAGTTCCTCCTCTGTTCATTTTGCCATTGGGCCCAATACGATGGTTTCCAGTAGCATTTCCTCCAATGAGTGGGCTATCACCCCACCTAAAGGGGCTCATCCGCCCATAAATGTTGGCCCCTTTAAGGAGTCAGGTTATTTACCGCTGCCCAACACTCGGTGTTGAATTGCTGGCTGTATGGTCTACTCCAAGTAGACAATTTATATTGTAAATTGCCTTGAAAAGGCAACAGTTTTGAAAAGCAGCTAGAAGCATCTTACTTAAATAGATTTTTAATATATTACCTTTAAAGCGCTGTCATACAAATGGCTAACCCTTACAATAAATATCTGTATCATGTATAAATCTTAACATTAAGAGAAACTAGGTGAACAAACATGTGACTTTACCTACCTGCTAACCAATGTTAACAAATCAAAATCCAATTCTTTACTCTCTTGAGTTGGATACAAAAACTGCTTAAAATAAAACGATGCCTTTTGCATACCTTTATCCAATCCATTTTGTCTACAAATCTTGCAGCAAGTTTCTCAGGATACACTGAAATAACCTCCAACAGGCAATACATGACTGGCAAACCTATATGGTATTATTTCATAAAAAGTGTTATGATCTCATGTTATCAAAACTGTAAATATCTACATAAATAAATGGATACTTTGTAAGCTCTCTCATAGATACCTTTTCTGAAAAGCAATATTTTCATGCTGCATACTTGACTGCATACATTCTGCACAAAACATGCTAATATTCTGAATAAATAAACATCCCATAAACTTATTTTTATTTTAAACAAAGGCTAAGTACATTTCAAAAGTCAAAGCATTTGAAAAAATAAAAATCTAGTTTGATGCCGAAGCTTGTATCAAAGTTTGTTATCTCCTTGATAACCTTGAATCTTTGACCATCAGATACACAAAATGCTTTTCTAACAATAAGGGAATCTCAGGATACTAAAGAGCTAATTAACTTCATAAACATCCTAATACCTCAGGCTGTCCAGCTATGCATATACTGATGGGCAGAAAGATCAGATGCAACATCTTCCATGCACAGCAGTTCAGCAACAAGCATTTGTGACCTTAGACTGGCCCAAAACCTTAATTTGTTCTGTAATTTCTCAAGGAACAGCACCTTCAGTAGCATGGCTCAAAAGGTCATTACTGCAAACAGTTTGTTGTCCATTTGCCAGCCACAAATCACAAGAAGAAGACATGTTCTGCTGTTTTACAAATTGAGACTTACTTAAAACATAGTTTGCTGTTACATTTGAAAATGGGGAGAGTAAAATATAATTTGTTTGGTCATCTGCAATCATTTCTAGCTAAACTGAAACATAACTAATATAATTATAGTTTAGCATTGTATACAAAAGTAGTTGATATTTATAACACTTCATATGCACTTCTGATGCTCCTAAATAGTTTAGATGCCTAAACCTAAGTAATAAATAACCTGCTGAAGTCAAACCTAACAATCATCATCATTATCTCAGTCCAAATCAGGCAAAGAGAGGGAAATGAAGTCCAAAAGCTAATGCCGATTACTCACCTCTTGAACCTAGGGAAAACTCTTATCAAGGTTAAACTTATTTCATTTTAAGATAAACTGTTTTGGAATAAGCTGCTGGAATTGGTGAAATCAGCAATAATTTGAGGAATTTGATCATCAGTGCAATTTGTTGGGGAACGGAAGCATTGCCTAATTGGATGTCAATTTCCCCTCTGAAAGTCAGATATGAAGCTGAATGTTACCCAAAACTACATGACAAGACAGCAAGCCAAGCTGCACCGTCAACTCACCCACACAGAAACCAAAAGGAGGAAAGATGGAAGAATGAGAGGCACAGCTGCCGAAATCCCGCGAGACTGGAAGTGGTGCCACTTCCGGTGTCGCTGTGATGAGAGGAAGTTATGTAAAGGGTGTGTGAGAAAAGCCTAAAATGTTGGAGGCAATGGAATACATACATGCTCAACATTGGAAACACAAAGGAAAGTGGCTTATGGTAGTTTGGAATGCAGCTTTACAAATGGGTTTTTTAAAAAATAAAATAAAACTCAGACTTTCCAGATTGACTCATGAAAAGAGGGTAGGCCAAATCTCAGTCGTAAATATTTTCTCAGACCAGGGACATCTTCAGAAATGGGCTAGTGCAGGGGTTCTCAACTTTTTTAACCCGAGGGGGGGGGGTGACGCTCCCTCAGACAGCTTCAGGGACTGGACGGCCATTCTGCCCTTCCTCCACCACATGGCACTTCCGGGTGTGGTGGAGGCAGTGGGGGGCCACATGAAATGGTGCTGCAGGCCGCAGGTTAAGAATCCCTGGGCTAGTAGGAGCTGCCTCATGGTATGAACATAATTTGCATATATAGTGTACATCGCTACAATCCAGGGTATCTTGTATAGTGCAATAACACAAATTTGAAAATGTTACAAATTTGGGGAGTGGCTTTCATCCCTGTAGATACCCAAGAATTGTGCCCGTCTACATTACCTGTGGAATATGATATGGGGCTCTCCTAACTAGCTCAGAGTATATCTAGATCTGTGGTTCCCAACATGGGGGCACACACACACACACCCTGAGGGCAATTTGATTTTTTTTTTGGGGGGGGGGGGCAATTCAAGAATGAGTTATTAACAGTGAATGGCCTTTTAGGCTTCCTCTACATGAATAGGAGTTCACTTTTTGAATAATAAGAATCATATGTCATGTGGTGGGGAGGGGGCATCAGGATTTTAGAGATGCTTAGGTGGTACAAGACCAAAAAAAAAAAGGTTGGCGAACCACTGATCTTGATGTACAGTTAAAACCTCACATACAGTTAAAACCTTGCATAAAGAGCACCTTGCTTAGAGACTAACTCACTTAAAGAGCATAATTTTCTCTGAATGGCCGCCTCGCTTAACAACTAAAACCAACCAAAACCTCGATTAACAACTAAATTGGGGTTCGCAATCCCCCCCACCAGAAGTAACAATTGGTCACTTACAATGGTGTTTTGCTTAAAGAGAAAACTCACTTAAAGAGCAATCCCGTGGAACGCATTATGTTCTTTAAGCGAGGTACCACTGTACTTTGAAATGCCCTGTGGCCAAAATAATGTCAAAGGAGATTTGGAAATTAAACTCATAATGCCTTCTGTTCGGAAGCCCAAATAGTGTAAACGTTAGTCTCATCTGGATAAGGAATTAAAACCTGACAGTTTACCTAAACATCCAAGGCTCCATGATCATGGCTTGTCTTTGATTTGCTAATTATTTAGAATTGTTTAAATTGTTCAATTGCCTATATCCTCATCTGAGATCTTCAAATAAAGGAAGGGATAGAAGCAGTTTTTGTAAATAGATTCATTCTACAAAACTACATAACATAGTAACTGATAATGATCTGAAATCTAGTTAGCTGTTTTAAAAGGACTGGGGGTAAAATCACAAAAAATTGAGTCCACCAGAGGCTACAAGCTAAGAGTAGCTAAGACAATAGTATAGAGGCAGTAGGTAAGCATTCCATAACATCTAGTTCTCTAATTGAAAGAGAATACCTGATGTGCGTCAAGAGCATATCTTAAGAACTTGAATATATAGTTAACACTTGACAAAACGACTGCTGCCAGTCAATTAATTTATCTTTTGAAATACCACACTAAGAATCTGGTGAAGCAACAGCTTTGTGAAATCAATAACCAAAACAAGAGTGTTATTTTTCAACTTCGTGGTTCAAGGTTTCTTACCTCCAACACCGGAGAGCAGCTGCTGCAAGAGACTTATATAGATCTGTACAGGGTTGCTTTCACCACCCTTTGAGGATGAGGATGTAATAACATGTCCAGACAAGAGGTTTCTTATATAACGGCCAATGGCAGGGGCATGATCCTGCATATCTGCTAAGCTTTGAGAGGTGGGCACCACACCAGCACTGTGAGCAAGACACATCCGAAGGTACAGGACTATCTAAGCAGAGAAGGAAAACAAGAAAGAAAGGAAAAACCCTCAGTATCTATTCTTCTTGTTGTGCTGTATATGATTCCGAATACTGACTATCCTCATGGCAATCAGCCATGAAGATGGTCCTGAGAATGTAATTCAGTAGCCTTCCATCCTTCTGCATCACAGTGTGACAACCGTACCACTGATCTAGTCACTTTCTAGTCCTGAGCCTTTTGGCATACCAAGTCATCCTCAGCCCCAGGCCTGTATTGATGAAGCTGCTGCCCTCCATCAAGATGGATTCAAATGGGATTTAATCCACTTGGGGACCATCACCCTTCCCTGTGGACTTTGCCACCCAAGGCCGTTAGTCCTCAAGGTGGTCAGGTTAGTTAACCACCGACTGACAATTGGCGTTGAGTCACTGGCAGTATGGTCTACTCTATTACCATAGCAGGATAACCTATATCAATCATTATTCCTGATTATTCCTGTGTTCTCCAATCACATTGCTATGCAAAATATTTAAGAAATGGTTTTGCTACTAGCTACCATGTTCTACTAAACTATTCTATCCACTGCATCACTGGCTGGTATACATACCTCTCCAAAAGTAGCTGGGTTAAAAGGCATGACTGTAGTCCCTGTCATATATTTAGCAGGAGTTTTCATTCTGTGAGAAGCCTACAGTAAACAAAAAATGTGTCAGAAATTCAGATATTGTGTAGCTCAACAATCCAATTTCACAAATATACCATATCTCCATGTGGCTACAAATTATTGACTAACATTATTTAAGATTGGCACTGATGTGAAGCAGGATCTTGTGGTAACCACTTCTAAAGTTGTTATGAACTTTGAAAATTTCAAAGCCTTCTTGTGAAATCAGGAACTATGCAACATGATTTGCATCTCACTAAAAAAAGGGTCCATTGGCCTTTTAAGCCCTTACTTTAATGCAGGGGTTCCCAAACCTTTAAAGTCAGGGGCTGGTTCACGGCCCATCAGTCTATTGAGAGGCTGGAGTGGTGGTCCCGCCACCACTGCCAGTGGTGGGACCACCCCGAGACACTCACCACTCTCCCCCACCGCCACCAATGGGACCACTCCAAGCCCCCCACTCCCCCAACCGCTGCCCACCCCGATCCCCCCACTGCTGAGGGACCACTTCCCAGCTTACTGACTTGGAGGAGCTGCATGGCATGCGTCCAGGCTGTCTTAATCACCTGCATCTGCTGGGAAAGCCATGCTTGGCCAGAGAAGCCCCCAGGAAAGATGCAGACAGCCATGTGTGACTGCCGGGAAAGATGTGCTTGACCAAAGTGGCCACCAGGGGAAAATGCCCATGGCCGCCAAGAAAGACATGGGTATCTGCACGAAAGACGCGGGTGTCCGCCGGGAAAGACATGCTCGGCCAGCAGATCCCAGGATAGACGCACATGGCCCTCAAGAAAGACCATAGGAAAGCTGCATTCGGCCAGAGCAGTCCCCAGGAAAGATGCACACGGGTGGATGTGGGAAAGACATGCTCAGCCAGAGGAACCCCTGGGAAAGACATATGCAGCTGCCTGTGTCCCCCAGGAAAGACATGCTCAGCCAGAGCGGCCCCTGGGAAAGACGCACGTGGCTGCCCACAGCTGCCGTCATTGTCTCAATCCTTGTCCCCTCCACTTGGTTTGGTGTGTCCCTGCCAGTGCTCCGTAGCAGGGCAGATGTTGTAAGGCTTACAACATCTGCTCTGCTACAGAATGGTTAGGGACACGCCAAGCCAAGCGAGGGGGACAAGGATTGAGGCGGAAGTGGAGGAAGTGGCAACCATAGCAAGGGCTGGATGATTTGGTGCTGTGAGCTGGATCCAGCCCACGGGACGTAGTTTGGGGAGCTCTGCTTTAATACAATATACACTTATCATTCAGTTACATACTGAAGGAGCGAAAGAGCCTGGAATACATTATTCTTGTAGCTCATATTCACCTCCCCTTTCCACAGCATTCACATCTTGTGGTCCCCCACTCTATCTCCTTAATGGTCTCAAGAAGCCTCTCACATATTGTCATTTACGCATGTTGTCCCTGAAAATTCTTATATGAAACAAGACAAAAAGTATTATCCTTTGGGGTTACCATGGAAACAACCAAATAGCTAGCGCTATCTGCATCTGCAGACGTTTCCGTGGTCATGTGGCAACCATGACTAGACATGCCTTTTGCTGTTTGCCTTCCCACCAAAGTGGTGCCTATTTATCTACTTGCAATTTCTTGCTTTTTGAACAGCTAGGTTGGCAGGAGCTGGGATAGAGGCAGGAGCTCACTCCATCATGCAGTGCTCAGGTCTCGAACTGCTGACCAGCCGACCTTCCAGCCGTCAAGTTCAGCGTCTTAGCCACTTGAGCCACCACATTCCCTAGCTTGTCAACGTACCTCACCAAAAAGGTGAAGAAGGAAAACATGCTACAGTAGCCTTCAGGGCTCAATTAGGGGATCACCAAATGTGGGAAAAGAAAAGAAAAGGAAGAAAATAATAGAATTGGCAGCAGCTGTAATATCTACCACTAAAGTGTTGACAAGTCAAGGAGACAGAAGTTGGAAAGCTCATCTAAGACTTGGGTGGGCAAGTGTAACCTCAGGGTAACTAAGGAATACTAGCAGAACAAGAACTTGAATTCAGGAGACCTGAACTTGGTTTATTATTTTCATTCATTCATTTTATACCCTACATTGCAGCTCCTCTGGTGGCTTAGTGGTTAAACGCTGAGTTGAAGACTGGAAGGTCGGGTTTTGATACCTGAGAGCTGCACTCAAGGACATGAAAGGAGCCTCATTCGGACATCACCTAAAAATCCTTTCAACCCAGAGTAATCTCTGACACAAAATTATTATTATTATACCCTACATTAAAAAGGTAAAAAGGATCACTGAGTAACCAAGCATGCAAAAAAAAAAAAGATAGAAGGAAGCACTGATTATTTTAATAAACATCCATCAGTGAAATAGCATAATGGACTTCCTACCATCCTCACATAGGCTGCTGAATAGCTCTTTCTCCCAGTGAATCCCAGCCTAATCCCACAAAATAAATATCCAAGATAAAAAATTTCTATAACTTAACATACAGAAGGAATACCAGGAAAAAGGTAATGCATGCACCATGACAAGAAAACCAAAAAGCCACTAGGATGACATTGACGTAGGTCCAATGTAAATTGCAAAAAAGCAACTACTAGAATTAGGGAAGGCCTTGCACCCAAAAGATAAAACAGACCTAGTTACTGTATCTCTGATTACCTTAGAGCAGTGGTTCCCAACATGGGGCCCACGCCCCACAGGGGAGCTTCAATTCCCAGAAGCCTAAGTCACTACATTGGCTGATCGGTGCTTTGGGAAACTGACTTAGGCTTCTGAGAATCGAAGTCCAAGAAGCAAAGGTCAGGAAATGCTGCTCTACACAGATGCTGCCATAATAATCAGTGTTCTTTAAGAGAATGTTCTGTACCTTCTCTTGAATGTACTGGACCATCTCTGGGAAGGAAGGCATCTGTTTACCAGCACTTTCCTTTTCATTTTTACCCGGAAATGTTCTCAGTGCACGTTGTGCTTCTCCATGAACCTCTTCCCGCCTTTAACAAACACACACAAAAGAGGGGAAATTGCATACATAGTATAAAGAACTCATACCCAACCGGAAGATTAGAATTTCATTTCATTTCATCAGACTGTAGGCTTACTGTTATGTGTGAATCAAAACTGTAGCTTAAAAGAAATGCTAGCTCATAAACAAAGCATGAAAAACATTACAGGGTTTGAATTGACTTACATACAAATTGTACAGTGTTTCTTTTAAATCATAATGTAAAATAAATTTTCTTTATTGAACCTGTCTTTAATTTTATTTCATCTGAATTTATTGTTTATGGCCATGTTCCATAGTCATTTATACCAATCCTCCATTGCAAATTCCATATACATTTTCCCATTTTTAGCTATTAATAATCTTACAGCTGTTACCATAAGGACAACCATTTCTTTCTTATATTTGTTTATTTTTATATTTCCAAAATCCATTAACAAATCTATCCTAGGACACATTTCTATTTTCAAAGACAGTATTTGATTTAACTCCTCAAACACTTCCCCCCCCAAATCTTATTAATGAAAATTTTTGGGTTGAGTTTATTGAATATGTGTTGGTGAAAAATAGAAGTACAGTAAACCCCCGGTTAACAATGCGTTCGGATGTCGTTTTCGGTTAACGGTGTTTTCTTTTCCTGAAAAGTACTCCCCCGGATAACGACGTAACATCGTTATCCGGGAGATTGTGTTTGGTCTCCTACCTGTTGACGCTGGTTGGAGACGAAAAAATTGGCATCTTCAGGTCCCGGTGTACGATTCTCCACTTACCCAAGAGTGTCTGGGAGGCTAGGAGGACCTACCCTGTGCTGTTTCCGCCTTCCTAGCACCTCCGTGGCGCGCCCAACAGCTGAGAAAAGTTGCGGCCGCCATCTTGTTTTTGAAAAATAAAAAAATTAGATGGCGGCTGCAACTGTTCTCAGCTGTTGGGCAGGCCAGGGAGGTGCTAGGAAGGGGGGAACAGCGCAGAATAGATCCTCCCAGCCTCCCAGACACTCCTGGGTAGGCAGAGAGCCGGACACAGGGACCCGAAGATGGAGATTTTTTCATCTCCAACCATCGTCAACAGGTAGGAGACCACATCATCCTTTTTCTGGGGGTGGGCAGAGGCAGCTCGGGTGTCTCCGTTAGGCTCCAGACCGGGGAGGCGATCTGGGCTGGTTCTGACCTCCCCCAATCTCCCCCTGGCGATGGTGCAAATGGATCAGGTTTTCCTTTCATATCAGGGGATGGGAGGTTGAGAGGTTGTTGGGGAGGGTTGGGTGGACAAAAGGGGTCTTTCTCCCCAACCCTCCTGGACCCAGGGAACCCGGCAGAGAGGGGATTCCCCCCTCCGACACCCCATATTAAAGAGAAGAAAACAAGCAGTTTCTTCTCTTTAACAACTGAGTGTTGGGGTGGTGGATCCGATCCCCTCCCGGGTGCCCTGGGTTTAGGAGGGTTGGGGGGACAAAAGGTGTCTGTCTCCCCAACCCTCCTGGACCCAGGGAACCCAGCGGAGAGGGGATTTCCTCCCCCCCCCCCCGACACCCCATATTAAAGAGAAGAAACCAAGCAGTTTCTTCTCTTTAACAAGAGTGTTGGGGGGGGTGGATTCGATCCCCCCTCCCGGGTGCCCTAGGTTTGGGAGGATGGGGGTGGGGGGCAAAAGGGGTCTGTCTCCCCAACTCTCCTGAATCCAGGGAACCTGGTGGAGAAGGGATTCCCCCCACACACACACACACACACACATTAAAGAGAAAAAACCAAGCAGTTTCTTCTCTTTAACAACAGTGTTGGGGGTGATGGATTCGATCACCTCTCCCTGGTACCCAGGGTTCGGGAGGGTTGGGGGGGCCCAGGAGACCTGGCGGAGAGGGGATGCTCCCTCCCGAACACCCCAATATTAAAGAGAAGAAACCGCTTGGGGACCCAGCGGAAAGGGGGATCGCAACCCCCCACCCAATGATATTAAAGGGGAAAACCTGATGGGGGGACGAAGGCAAGCAGGAAGTGCCTCCCGGACAACGACGTTTCCCGATTAACGTCGCGACCTTGGGAACCAAGAAACATTGTTAACCGGGGGTTTAATGTAGAAAGCCAGGACATGAATACCGGTACTTATTTTTTTGGAAATAGGGGAAGAGAAAGGGGAATTTCAATTGGAAGATCATAATGTCCCAGGGGTAATTTTAGATACTGATGTATTATTATGTTTATTATTAATTTGGTGATATCTGTCTGTAAATGCTTTTTGTGTATATGTGTTTATGTTTATCATTTTAGAAATTAACAATTAAGTTTTTGAAAATGAAGAGGTAGTTGTGGAAAAACACAATCTCCAGGGCATTGTAAATATCACAGGTGATTTTATTTTGTTTTGTGCTCATTTATATATTACTAGCTGGAGTACCCACTTTGCTGGGTACTGGATCCTTACCTGCGCTCTGGGACGCATTGGCGTGAGGGGTGCTGTGTCAATGGCAAGGCAGAGGCTGAGGGGCGGCAGGGTAGAGGCAGCGCCTACGGTGCCACCTCGCCTGCCCGTGTCCTCAGGCGGCGTGGCTGAGGCCAGAAGGGGCGGCAGGGCAGAGGCTGCGGCTATGGCGCCCCCTTGCCCGGCTGTGTTCTCAGGCGGCGCAGCAGGGGCGGCAGGGCAGAGGCAGCGCCTACGACGACGCCTCCCCCAGCTGCGTCCTCAGGTGGCGCGACTGAGGGTGAAAGAGGCGGCAGGGCAGAGCCTATGGCGCCACTTTACCCGGCCGCATCCTCAGGCAGCATGGCTGAGGGCGGCAGGGGTGGCAGGGCAGAGGCAGTGCCTATGGTGGTGCCTCACCCGGTCACATCCTCAGGTGGCACGGCTGAGGGCGGAAGGGGCGGCAGGGCAGAGGGCCTGGCGAGGTCTCCCGACTGGGCCCCTCCGTGGTCAGTCTTCAAGTGCCGGCTGGTGTCATGTGCGTGCATGCTCAGTTCTTGCACGCGGGGGCAGTTGTTTTTTTTTTTTTGGCATGCATCCGTTGGCTCGGCTTTTTCGAGCGAATGTCAGCCTCTCGCATTGGTCCCTGGGAATTGTAGTTTTCCCTTTTTTGTCACTTTTGTGGGGCTTAGGCCCCACCCCCGGACTCCGAACCCTCACAGGGCTGATGTCCGGGACACAAGGTAGGTATGTGCCGAGTATTATGGGATAAGCTAGAGGTGTGGCCACGTCTGCTGGACACGAACAGTCGTGCCTTTCCTTTACAGGTATAGATAAGGTTATAGATAAAATATAATACATTTATTGAAATATATATAAAAATTTACAAGTGGTTATATATTATAAGAGACATATATATAAGAAGTATACATTTGATGAATGATGAATGGGTTAAAATGAGATTAGTTTAAAATGATGAGCAATATAGGTTTTATTTTTATTTTGTATTCATTTATTTTTATTTATGTATGGTTTAGTATTTTGTATTGTATGAAATGTATTGTATTTTGAATTTCCTTGTTTTACTATTTTCTCTATCTTGTTATTCTTTTTTCCTCTTTTTTTGAAATTAATAAAAAAATCTATGTATACAGTATATATAAAAAGAAATTTAAAATGTTAAAAAAGCACATCCTCTTTAGATAAGGTATAATTAAGACATGGGATTTACTGTTACATAAGGACTGTGGTGCTTCAAATGGTTAAGATGCTGAACTTGATGACTGGAAGGTTGGCAGGTCAACAGTTCGAGACCCAAGTACTGCACGACGGAGTGAGTTTCCATCTCTGTCCCAGCTCCTGGCAACCTAGCAGTTCGAAAGCAACAAATTGCAAGTAGATTAATAGGAACCACTTTAGTAGGAAGGTAAATATTGTTCTGTGCACTCCGGTGTCTAGTCATGCCTGCCACATGTCCTCAGAAACATCTGCAGAAGCTGACAGCGCTGGCTTTTTGGCTTTGAAACAGAAATCAGCACTGAACCCTAGAGTCAGATACGATCGGCTTTTGAGCAAGGGCGGCTTTTACCTTTACCTAAGGTGGTGATTGATCACTAACTCAGGGAAAAAATTTTTTGAAGTGATTAGAGAAATTCATGAAACTGTGTACCAGAGCAAGTGGTAATCATGACTACTGAGTAGAAGAAAAACTCATGACAAAAGGCAGGGATGAACAATGCAAGATAAAGGACTTGAAAGCATGTCAACTACAAGTCCTTGGTGGAGGCTGTGTGTATAGAAACTCTTGTTCCTACTCAGCTTGTCTCATCCTCCCCTTGCTAATACACTTACGGGTCTCCTGCAGCTAAAAGCAGCAAGTATCTTGAAGGAACGTGATCTGAAGGGAACACCGTGCTGGCAAACTTTACAGCCACCTGACGTACTTGGACTTGAGGCTTAAAAAAGAGAGAGAGAAAAGGTCATCAGCAGGGACTCCAAGTTAGTTTCAAAACACAAAATACATATCAGCCAGATGATAGAAAGCCATTCACACAAAAAAGGCCACTAGAAAGGCTGATATTCCTTTCATATGCTATTTTTTAGCTATAAATTACCGTAACCAATCAGTTGATCTTCTGTTCCCTCAGACACCAGTTATTTTATTTTGGGATGTACAGGTGATTATTTGCAGATAATCTTATAATGGAAACTAAAGAGTATTTATTTGTTTGTTTTTATTAATTGCATTTTATACTGTCCATTTGGGCAATTTCCCACTCCGGGCAGGGTACGTACAAATATCAAATAACACAACAAAACACACAACAAATCAATAACAGATCAACTAAATAAATACAGGTGAAACTTGGAAAATTAGAATATCGTGCAAATGTTCATTCAGTCCAGTAATGCAACTTAAAAGGTGAAACAAATATATGAGACAGACTCATTCCACACAAAGCGAGATAGTTCAAGCCTTACTTTGTTATAATATTGATGCTTATGGCTTAACAGCTTATGAAAACCCCACCCTACCCTCATAATCATCACATAATCTCATGTACGCTGTACGCCATGACCATCACAATTATAACGCTTTGCATGTAGTGAGTCTATCTCATATATTTGCTTCACCTTTTAAGTGAAATGAATGGACATTTGTATGATATTCTAATTTTCCGCGTTTCACCTGTATTTAGTTGATCTGTTATTGATTTCTTGTGTGTTTTGTTGTATTATTTGATATTTGTACGTACCCTGCCCGGGGAAATTGCCCAAATGGGCAGTATAAAATGCAATTAATAAAAACAAACAAATAAATACTTTTTAGTTTCCATTATAAGATTATCTGCAAATCATATCATTCTGGCAGAAAGAGTTGGATAACATCTTATTTTTCCGTTTAATGAAATCAAAAGGCAGCTACAGTGGCACCTACGTTTACGAACGCCTTGGTTGATGTGATTTTCAGTTTACGAATTAAAATCCATTGAAAATAATGCCTTGGTTTACAAATTTTTTATACGCAAATAAAAGGCTTTTTAAAAACTTTTTTCAATGCATTCCTGTGGGCGTTTCAGTTCACAAACTTTTCGCAATACAAAACATCCCGAAGACTGCAATAAATTTTTAAACCGAGGTACCACTGTATACAGAAATAAAACTGAACCAAACATTATGGTCGCTATTAGGAACAATAAATACTACATATGTCTTGCTATACACAAAGCACTAATATTAAAAGATAATTATTATTTTTTATGTACCTTAATTAAGTTAGAGGCCACAAGGGCCTCCATAAGAGTCCGCGGTGCACCTTCTAAATTGGTGTAGGCTCCAACCATCATGGACAAGGCCTCCTGAATAGCAAGTCTGGTATCAGGATCTTCCTGAAATAAATTCCATCCTTTATTAATTAATTACATTTTTATACTGTCCATCTGGGATATTTCCCAGTCTGGGAGGTGCACAGACGAATAAACAAAACAACATAATAGAACAAACAAACAAAAAAATAAACAACAGAATAAATCTTGCATGCAGCCCAGAGACAATGAATATCCAGACCAATCATTTTGACAACAAAATAATGACCACCACCAACCTTAGAAAGAGCTTCAAAAAACTGCTGAACCAACGCCAGGTCCTTGGTGAAGAGCTGAGGTATCCGGCTGAAATGGGGATAACGTGAGGTTAAAAGAATAATTTCTGAGAGAAAAGCAAAATATCTAGTCTGCACTTAATCTCTCCAGAAAATACTAATACTAATACAGTAATGACAAATGGTAAATGTATAACTATTTAAAACAGAGGTTGCCAACCTTTAGAAGTTGGCGGCCAGGACACCCTCCCTCAGACAGTTGGCAGGCCAGACTGGTGGTCCAGCCGCCGCAATCGGCCACGGACCCAATTACAGCTGCTGTAAACCCATATACAAGAGCCATAAATGAGTCCACTGCTGACTCTGGCTGCAGTGGTTGGAGTGAGGGCGGGAACCAGATTATTTGGTGCCACAGGCCGGATTCAGCCCACAGGCCACAGGTTGCCAACCCCCTGGTTTAGAATGTTTAAATTATTCACACATTATATCAGTGATTTTTTTAACTGCCCATAATTTAGCCTGCTATAACTACTCAGACTAATGCTTTAGTTAGGTAAAAACTTTATAGGCCACTTCTTAAACCAGGGGTCGACTACCTACACCCTGCGGCACAAAAATAATCTAGCCCCCGCTCCAACTGCTGCTGCCAGCACCGCTGGAAGAGGCAGTTTTATGACAGCTGTGGACATGTTTATGGCAACCATTTATGGCATGGAGGTCACCAGTCCGGCCGCCTCAAATGCCTGAGGGAGCGTGACCCGGCCCCCGACTTTAAAAGGTTGCAGACCTGTCTTAGACAATACAATCAAAAGTGATTAAACACAATAAACCCAATTTTTCCCCTGACAGAGCTAGCACAGAAAGAAGTAACCTGGGACCCACCAGAGTTTCTGTTCCCACCCACCCACATGGGTGAGATTAACAACTCACTGACATCCTGAAAGCTGAATGCCTTACTCACCTGGATGTGTGCTTACAAACATAGTCTAAGGCACCTAATGCTAGAGGAAAGATATGAACTTATACATTTCCTAGTTTACAAACACCTCAGCTTCTTAGTAATATCAGCCCTCTAACAGAGCTAGTAAAATTACACTTGTTAGTATAAACCTAGATGTAAATGACTTGCCTCTACCAACAAGAGGTTATTTTTTCCTAATAGCAAGCATAGATTTTCAGAAATCAAAAAAGGAATGCACAAAGATCAACTTTAATACAAATTTTTATACAAAGAGTTAATTAAAAACACAGTTTCTGACTTTACTACAAGACTGCTTAGTTGGCAAATTTTTAATTATAAAGAGAACATTTTCTTTTTCAACTTGATGCTCCTTTTTTAAAGGATTGCATTCAAATACATCCCTCTGATTCACGTGTCCCAGAGTTGTCAAACAATACCCATTCCATACATTTTGCATGCCATTACAAACTGCATGTGGTGTGCTCAACTAACTTTCTTGTCTCCTGACAAGTAAAGTTTGTTTCAGAGAGTCAACCGACATTTCAAGAGTTACAATTTGTTTCTGTTACCTGGAAAGTTTCCCAACAGCTGAATAGGCCATAGAGAGTAGCTTCGAGTCCTTGAATTATTAAGTAAAAAACAACATCAGTAGAAAGAGCCACAAAAGGGGGGGGGGATTACTGGTGTTCTTCATTGATAATTGATCATTACATTACATTACATTTCACATTTATATGCTGCCCACTCAGGGGAGCCCGACTCAGGGTGGCTTACACAATAGTTATACAATACAACAATGCAAATATACAAAATATTCAATGTACAATACACAAAATACTCAATACACAATGCATAGTAGGTAGTAATTATACAGTATTCAATCCAACAGCAGCCTCTCTGTCCCCAACCACAAGTAAGTTGTTTTTTTTGGTGTGTGGTTTTTTTTTGGGGGGGGGGGGGTTGGCGGGGGGGGGCAGCGGCGGAAGTCCTACCTCCCTTTTGAGCTGGGCCCAGGGTGCCGGTGGTGTAAAGGTCCTGCCACCCATCGGCGCCGCGGCCTCTTTGCCCCGGTTGCAAAAGTCCAAGGGCAGTGGCGAAGTTCTTTGGAGCTCCGGCCCAGGGTGGGGCCCAGTGCGCCGGTGGTGGAAGGGTTCTGGCATCTGGCCAGTCACATGGTTCAGGGAGCCGGTCACTATGTCCCGGGGGCTGAATCCAGGCCCCGATGCCAATTCATCCAGCCCACGAAGACCTCGTCGCTCCTAGGAGCAGAAATAAACTGCATCCATATGGGTGTGTTTTACTTCCTCATCCAGGAGCAACAAGGGCACCGTGGGCTGGATGAATTGGCATCAGGGGCCGAATCCAGGCCCTGGGCCATAGTTTGGGCACATCTGCTCTAACATGATAGGATTTTCTTCTTCTCCTCTCCACTATGAAGTCCTATATATAGAAGTTCCATGACTAGAACCCTTTTTGGGAGGGCAGAAGGATGTGAGTGGGAAAGGAGGCTAATGGAAGAAGATGCAGGAATGAGATTACACCACTGCATTCTAGGCTTTACATCTGCTTTTGCTAGCCACCAAAAACCCTGGGTGAGAAGTGACTAAAATTACTGTACTCTCAAATATGCTTGGACATGCTCAGGTACAATTGCCTTTACTGCATTAAAACATGACTTGAGAATCCCGGCTTGTTTGAAAGCCACCAACTGTGGCTACAGTTTTTGGATGTAACAGGAAGCTATATAGTTAGATGAATTTTGCTGTGTTGCATTCCCGCTTGCACACACAAAAAGCAATATGAAAAAGGTGCAAATAGAACTATATGAATGTGCATTAAAATACACATATCATGAGTTAAGTCAGGATACAATCTTTCACAGGATGACTACTGTGTTGCTCATCTCCACTGATTTTCTTTGTAAGTACAGTGGTACCTCGGATAAAGTCCAATTCGGATAAAGTCTGATGCAGATAAAGTTGCGGTTTTCATGCACACGTGATGCATCGCATAAAGACCAAAACCACTATAAATGGACGTTATCTGAGGTATTTGGTATAGGAACCTCAGATAAAGTCCATTTTTTGGACATTATCCGATGCATCGCCCATTTGATTCAGATAAAGTCCAAACTTGTGGAACCAAGTTTGGACGTTATCCGAGATTCTACTGTACTAGCTACATCTCATTTGAATAAATTACCAAGCAACCATAAATAAATAGCATTTCTCAGAAGGATCCCATAAACTCACCTCTTTATATTCATTAATCAGCTTTGTCAGTCCATTCAGAAGCATTGGGCCTAATGGCTTTATCTTACTATCTGGGCAACTGAAATTCGATAAATGGAAGAATAAGAATTTATTTTTAAAAAAGGCATCTGACAATTTTTTAAAAATGGTTTCTGAGAAGCAATGAAAAGGAAAAATGTACACTACAATGCTTGTAATGGTTTGATTGATTTCACTGCTGCCTTTTTAAACAGAGTAAATTATTACTATGACTTTTCCAGTGGCTTTACACCACTGAGCTAGTCTTTAGACGGGCTTTTAACTCAACAAAACATGTAGTGTATTTAGATCTGGCTAAACTCTGCATATAATTCACCATGAAGTTACCTGATTATACCCTGCTAAAGAAGATTATATTTGTTCATATGATGCCATAAATACTTAATTACTTACATTACACAAATATGATGTACAAATTGAAGAGACAAGCTTCTCAGTTTTGCATTGGTATTTGAACCGAATAGTCCATCGTAGACAACCTAGCAAAATAAACAGAATAATTAGATTAACTAATTTTGGTTCTCTTCCATCATAATCCCAACAATGGCAAGCATAAGCCTAAATCTAATGCTAGTTCCAAGATAAATGCACAGACCCATTGAGTCAATTGATACTATGTAAGTGCTTATTTAACAATATCCTACTGGTACAATTTGTCTATTCCAGTTAAAAGTAACAACTATGAGAAGACTATTGATAGACTACATAGCTTTTCTTTTCAAATATTTTACATCTAAAAGAAGTTAACATCCTTTCAACTTATAATGAACATTAATTATTAATAATCATTTATAAAAAAACCAAGGGCAAAAATAAAGGACATACAGTGGAACTCCGGATAATATCCAAACTTGATTCCACAAGTCTGGTCGTTATCCGGATTTGGACGTTGTCCGGTGCATGTATTGGCTAAAAAAGGCCCGGCTACCTCTGTGAGGGTGGGGGCTCCCGATCATCCCCTGACCTTCCCAGAGGAAGCCGGGCTGGCGGAGAGCCCAAAATAGGTGGAAAAAAATCCAACACAATGGAGTTTGGGTTCTCTGCCACCTCTGCCCACCCCCCACAAAAAGGACGAGGTTATCTCCTACCTTTTCATGCCCTTTAGGAGATGAAAAAATCACCAATTTCGGGTGCCTGTTTCTGTCTTTCCACCTCCCCAGCAGCATCTGGGAGGCTGGGAGGACCTATTCCGTGCTGCTTCGGCTTCTGGGAATTTAAGTCCAAAAAATCAAAATGGCGGCCACGACTATTTTCAGCTCCTGCACGCCACAGGGAGGACGTAGGAAGGCGGGAACAGGCCGGAATAGGTCCTCCCAGCCTCCCAGATGCTGCTTGGGAGGTGGAGAGATGGAAACAGGCACCCAAAAATGGCAATTGAAACAGTGTGAAAAGGTAGGAGAGCAAACGCGATGCTCCGAATAATGTCCGAACGACGCTATCCAGTCCATCAATTTTCTGAAAATTGATGAACGTTATCCGGATTGGACGTTATCCGGAGTTCCACTGTATATAAAAGATTGTTGACACAAAGATTGTTGATGCAGCGAGCACAAAACTGGGAGAGTTGAGGAGGTTGGTGGAGGATAGATTGCCTGGCGTGTGATGGTCCATGGGGTTGCAAAGGGCCAGACTCAACTATGCGACTGAACAACATCAAATAAAAGATATCCTAAACTATTTATTAATAGGGCTGTTGCTACATTTATCCACATGCTGAATCCTAATGAGAACAGAACTATTGTAAATGAAAAAACATTACCTGAATATTTGCAGGAAATGTTTCTGCAGCTAGCCTGGAACGCAGAAGATGAGGGACAATCTTTAACTTGACTCTTGTGCTGGCTGGATCATGCTTTAGTTCTGGTTTCACAAGAGCTCCCTGGTATCAGTAGACATAGATGTATGGAGAAATGCATGTTACAAATCATATGACAGACATGTTAACAAGTTCTTTAAACCTGAGTAAAAGGCAAAAATAAAATAAAGAACACGTATTTTACTGGAATTCAGACAGATGCCTATTTCTAGCTCAATGGAAAACCTGGTAGCAGCACCCAGCATGCAAATGCTAAGGCCTATCGTTGCTTACACCAGCCATTTATCTCTTAGGGTTTTACTGTATTTACTATAGCAGGAAGTTAGCAGCACCCAGTGTTGGTGAAGAGAAATACTAGGTGAAATATTTTTTAGTTAGCGGGAATACCTTCGGCAGAGACAAAGAAGAAAATGGTTCCCATGTAATCCAATGCTTCGGGCAGGGCAATCCCGGAACCGCAACATACAAACGGTTCTACTTACAAAAAATTTGACATATAAATAGAAATCCTATCTAAAAAAATTTGACATACAAAATTTTAATAGGAAACATTCAACGTACAAAAAAATATGGTGACATTTAGTGGCCACTTCTGATAATGTAATGTGTTTTCAACATACAAATAACCTCATGGAATGAAAAAAAAATTGTATGTAGAGGTTTTACTGTACTAATGTTTTTGAATGAGAACGGGGTGCTTGTTTTTACTGTGGCCAGGCACTTGACAACCAATGGCTGCCTGTAGTGGCCAGAACATACCATATTTGCTGATGTATGCAACACACTTCTCCCCTTTAAAATACACCAGGAAAACGGAGTGTGTCTTGTACTCTGATGCATTTTATATGCCATTTAACAGCATATAAACACACTTTCCCCCTTAAAATTGACAGGAAAAACTCTGATGCGTCTTATATGCCAACTAATATGGTACAGTAAAACCCCGGGTTACAACCACCTCAGTTTATGTTTGTCCCGGTTTACAACAGCAAATCCTATGGAAATGCCATCTTAGTTTACAAATTTTGAATGTATTTGTTTCGGTTTACAATGATCAATTCAGGACCATTATTTTATTTTTCAATGCATCCCTATGGATGTTTTGGGTATCAATTTTTTCGGGTTACAATGGAGGCTGTTGGAACAGACCTCCGTCATAACCCAGGGTTTTGCTGTATATTGTATATTGTTTAAAAAACAAATTCAGTGATTTGAATGTGTTTTCCCCCATGCATCTTACACATTTTAAATATATCATTAAACAAAACAAACAAAAGACAAAAACTGCTGTAGTATCTTAAAAACTAACGCCTGTACTGTATTTTGATGTTAACTTTCAAGGATCAAGTCCACTTCATCACATTTTAAATTATTTTTATCTGGTTTAATGAAGAAAAGTAAGGTACAGTATATTTTTTAAAATAAGGTATATTCTTTAAAATAAAACAATGTCAATACTTTCACTGTAAGTATGCAATTAACATGCATAAGCATGCGAAGACAAATCCTGAAAGCCTGGAAGGTTTTTCAACTTGAAAGCAGATAAAATTGATCCCGAAATGAAACTCCCAATCTCATTATCTCCCACAAATCAAGCTCCAAGAATTTTACCATCTGTCTCAATGGTTAACATTCATTTCCTAACTGGCTATTCAGGGAACAGAGTAAGGGATGTTGCAGAATTATGTCCGGAAAATGAGACTGAAAATGAGCTTAAAATGTTAAAAGAATGTCTACTGGGTCAAACTAAAAACCTATTTATGGTGTAGCGTTATCTTAGCCAATGCGGATCCAATAAGAATGGTATGAATGCAATAGTCCTCCATTATTGACTCCTTCAGGGACTGCACTGGCTCAGTGGTTAAGAAGCTTGCATTGTTAGCTGGAAGGTTGGCAAGTCTGCAGTTCAAGACTCAAGTACTGCATGACAAAATGAGCACCCGTCTCTGTTCCAGCTCCTGCCAACCTAGCAGATCGAAAGCAAGACATTGCAAGTAGATAAGTAGGGACCACTTCGGTGGGGAAAGATCCTAGGGACATGAAAGGAGCCTCGTTCGGACGTCTCCTGAGCAGAGTTTCTCCAACAAAAATCTTTTCAACCCAGAATAATTTCTGACATGAAATTATTATTATTGACACCTCCAACTGCAATGCGCAATGTGAACCTTGAAGATCCTTTCAATATAATGGCCAACAACTGTTGATGCAGATCATACATTAATGTGAATAATCTTCTTGGGAAGCCATCTAAATGAATGGCTATATATTATAGCTGAATTTCACAAATTAATGATGTTTTGAGTGAAAGGAACTTTTACCATCTCATGCACTGTTTTCTACATTCTTTTTAAAAACCTAAGACACAAAAATATCTCATGAATTCTGAGCTTTCCTTGATCTACCTAAGAATGTGAGTTCTTAGTAAGAGCTAGGAAGAATAATGCTCTCATTGTGACAGATCATATGGGTTGTATAGCACTTCATTGCTCAACCATTGGGCTAGCCATTCACTGGGACTGAGGTGGCTCAGTGGTTAAGAAGCTCGCCTTGTTAGCTGGAAGGCTGGCAAGTCAGCAGTTCGAGAACTGGGTACTGCATGACAGATTGAGAGCCTGTCTCTGTCCCAGCTCTTGGGGACATGAAAGGCATACCTGTCAAGTTTTGGATATGAAAATAAGGGGAAATTTAGGCCACACCCTCCTCTCCCAGGCCACACACCCTCCTCCCTAAAATCTAGGAACATCCAAGAGCCTAGAAGATGAGGAGCTACAGAGGAATATTGAGTTCCCCTGGTAGAGAAAGAACCACCCCATAGGTACAGCTGCTTCCCCTCACAGGAAAAAAGGCAGCCAGCAAGCCAGGCTTACTGTAATAATTCTATTCAATATTTCCCCCTATTATCCCTCCTATTCGACTGCATTTCATATTATGGTGATTTTTCATGGAACTGTTTTTCACATTTTAATCAGTTAATTGTCTCCTGTCTTAGCGTTTTGTACCTCAACTTCATTTTTTAAAACTCTGTATTTAAGAGAAAACCATGGAAGTATGCTGTTTATATTGTATGCAAATATACTTGAAGCCATCTCTCCTGGGAAGTCAATGAGCCAATCGGCTTCAAGTATATTTGCATACAGCATAAACAGGATACTTCAATGGTTTTCTCCTAAACACAGAGTTTTAAAAAATGAAACTGAGGCACAAAATACTAAGACAGGAGACAATTAACTGATTAAAGTGTAAAAAACAGTTCCATGAAATATCACCATAATATGAAATCCAGTCGAATAGGGGGAAATATTGAATAGAAATATTACAGTAAGCCTGGCCTGCTGGCTGCCTTTTTCCCTGTGAGGGGAAGCAGTCATACTTATGGGGTGGTTCTTCCTCCACCAGGGGGAGCCCAACACTCCTCTTCTCTGGTAGGAGCTGCACACCTCATAAAGATATAACACAATACTATCTGGGAGGTTTACATGCCCCTGATTTTTTTTTTAAAAATATGGGAAATTATAAAAAAAATGTGATAGTGGGATTAGGGGCTCTAAATTACGGGTTTTTCCCGGGCAAAACGGGATACTTGACAGGTATGATGAAAGGAGCCTCATTGGGGTGTTCTATGTGGGGAGTTTCTCCTGCAAAAATCCTTTTAACCCAGAATAATTTCTGACACAAAATTATATTATTGTTTAACCTATGAATACATCTTAAGCAAAGAGTATGCTTTAAGAACATTGTTACTTATAATTGAAAGATAATGTCTTAAATACCTAACCTTTTTTCTTAACCAGGAATTTATGTATCTGCTTTTAAATTTATCCCCTACTTTGAGCAGTGTAGGAGCACAGAATGTCTGTCCTGGTGAATTTGGTCTATATAAAGCTGCCAAACAATAGAATAAAACTGTCATTCAATTACACAGCTGATTGCTAGCCATGTAATATCAAATTAAGATTATGTCTTCTTTACCTTTAAATGGGGGGGGAGGCAAAGAGAGCTTTATTTGCAGACAACTCTGACAAGCATATCTGTGCTTCACAAACTATAATGGAATGGCATATAAAATAAAATTTCAAGAAGAAAAATAGCCCAGCGTTTAAAGCAAAACAAAAATAGGAGAAGTAAGGAAAACAAATCTCACCTCCTTTGTTTTTATTGGTATGTCGCCAAGGTACACTTTGTACAGCTTATTGATGATGGCTGGATTATTCCAGTCAATTAAACTAAAGAACATGAGAAGAACACATATATGGTAAGGGTGTGAAATTATTTTACATGATTGTGAACAAACCTAAACAGAATGCCTGCACATTCCTACTTGCTAGTGGGCTCTTTCCACGAGCTAGAACTTCTTTTCACTCTTTTACTATGTGAAAAGGTGACTTCAAACAAGGGTAAGGCTAGGCATTCCCCTCCAGTTGTGTTAAGAAAGGTGGCTTCATCAAATTCTCAATAGGGCTTCTGAGTGACACATATCTACTCCCAAAAGCATGATACATGGTCACATTCCAGAAATAAGTCTGGATTTTGGCCATGCATAGTACAGAAATACAGTAGCCGTATATTCCCTTTGCCATTTTCAGTGTTTCTAAAGAGGCCCCTAACCATGTTGATTTAGTGCAGGGGTTCCCAACCTAAGGCCCACGGGCTGGATCCGGCCTGTGGCACCATTTCATGTGGATCCCCTACCCCTCCAAGGGCATTAAAGAAACAAAATGGCCCCTTTGAAACTGTTGGGACAAAATGGCCACCACCCCATCATGCAGGTAGAGCAAAATGTTCATCCGGCCCTCAATGCTGACTGAGAGAGCGTGATCTGGTCCCTGGCTTGAAAAGGTTGGGAATCCCTGATTTAATTAGACAAATGCATCTTTGTCACTCATCCATACTAGGATCTGTAAGATGCAATATTTCATACTAGGATCTGTAAGGTGCAATATTTATTCTCAAATTCGAAGCTCACAATTAACACTCCTAAGAGCTACCATCATAAATGGATAAATGGATATATCTGTAAATATGTCTCCTCCTAATCAATCAGGCACAGCTGCCTGAGCCCCAGGAAGGGCAAACAGGATCTCTCAAAACAGCTCGGGCCCAATGTTTCCAAATACCTCATGATAACCAAGAAGGGATGGAGAGAGACTCTTCACATTTTTGGCAATATCTGCTTAACATTCTCCCTCATGTTTGGCTAACATATACTAGCAGACAGGTGACAAAGAACGTCTTCCTCTCAAACATGAGAAGCCAGAAGTACAAATGGACTAGCACATATGCTTTCTCCATGGTTTCAAGAAGTAACCTAAACTACAACTATTTTCAACACAAAAGTTTATAAATAGGGGGAAATAAACAATAAACGTTTAAACCAGGCATTCACAACCTATGGCTCGTGGGCCGGACCTGGCCCCCAGCGGCAAACCATTCGGCCCCCAACGGAAGGAATGCATTTACAACAGCTGTAAATGTACCCACGCATGCACAAACATGCCCACCACGTCCGGCCCAGTGAGCTGTCTGAATGGGCGTGTTCCGGCCCGTAGTGTGGAAACATTAGAGAATCCCTGGTTTAAACTGTTCATTTCACACAGACAAAAAGCCTCAGCACAATTCTAAAAGGAAAACAGTCCTGCAGTTGTGTGGGTACAAGACAGCCAATCTTTCCAAAAACAACTACATCAAGTGCTGCATAGTGTAGAAAAGCAATTTTTGATAGAAATAAAGAGACAGAAGATAACTCTCACTAGCCACCCCAATACACATGTTTCTACCACCTACAGTACTTTAGAGCAGTGTTTCCCAACCTTTGGTTTTTGAACTTCAATTCCCAGAAGCTTAAGCCAATCCCCCCCAAGCACTGATCAGCCAATGTACTGATTTAGGCTGCCCCCCCCCCACACACACACACACACGTTGGAAACCACAGCTCTAGAACATAGGGATCAAGGAGATTAAGTGAGTGGTAGAAGATGGGACACACAATTATCACCAAAGGCAAATGTCAGCCCACAAAATAGCACTAAGTAACATTATGTTGCAATAAGAGAATTGAGGCAGTAATTATAATGCCCATTTCCCTTTCAATTTACAAAAGCTCAACATTTTAAAATTTTAAGCCGTTACCTTTGCTTGCTTTTCAGCTCAAGGTCCGCTGCTGTGGCTACACTGTGCCTTGTGTCACTGGAGGCGATGACCAAATGCAGGACAGCGTTAACTTCAGGCACCTGCCCAGCTTCAATAAATTTCACAATGCCCAATTTACTCTGCCACACAAAAAGAAAAAAAGAAGAGAAAAGTTCACTGCCAGAGACATTTATTAGGCTACTGTCTTTAGAAACAGCACAAATAAGATTGAAAGCTGTGACTATAAATATAGGATGATAAAAATCTTATCAGAACGAATGGTCAGTTCACCGTAGGCTGAATTTTGAAGAATAAACTTCCTCCCAAAACACACAAGACACACTTTGGGCACTGACAAGGTAGCTGAGGCTAGACCACTGGTTCCCAACATGGGGCCCACAACCAGTGATGGGCAGCTCCCGGATCGCCCCGGTTCGCGCGGGGGTAGTAGAAATTCCCCATGGTCACACCCATTTCCTTTCTTGCACCCTGCTGGCTTTCTTCCTGGGTCTCCCTTCCAGGGACTTCCTTCTGCACACCAACAAACAATCTACAGGGCAAAGTGTGGGTCTGGGGAGGGGTCCCCCAACTACTTCTCCTACCAACTCCAGTTCGAAAGCAAGAAATTGCAAGTACTGTAGATAAATAGGGACCACTTTGGTAGGAAAGGTAGTCTTTGCTCAAAAGCCAGTCGTATCTGACTCTAGAGTGCAGTGCTCATCTCCGTTTACAGCCAAAGAGCCAGCACTGTCTGTATTTGCAGACGTTTTCATGGTCATGTGGCAGGCATTAGATTGCCCACCCAGTCACATAGCCATGGCCACAAAGTAGGCCATGGCTACAGTGTGGTAGTAAAAAAATTTGGAGCCCACCACTGCCCACATCCCACAGGGGGGCTTAAATTCCCAGAAGCCTAAGTCAGTACATTGGCTGATCAGTGCTTTGGGGAACCAACTTAGGCATCTGGGAATTGAGGTCCAAAACCAAAGGTTGGGAAGCACTGATCTAGACATTTAGTTATCAGATGAGTAAGAATATTTCTGAACTTTTCTCCTGCAACAATACAGTGGTACCTCATACAACGATTTTAATCCGCTCCACGGGACTCGTTGTTGTACGAAACAACTGCTATACGATACATGCATCGTATAGCAATTTCCCCTATGGGATGCATCGTACAACAAATTTTTTTTTGCTAAGTGGTTTTTCCATTGAAAAATTGTTGTATGATTTTTTCCATAAGGAAAATTGTTATGCGGGACACAATTTCCCCCAAAAACCTACTTGTTATGCAATTTCATTGCTATATGGGGCGATTGTTTTATGAAGTTCCACTGTATATGTATGGTAGCTGGTATTTTCCTCCTTACCATCATGAATGTCTGTTTCCTTGTTTCTGCATTTCCAAACAGTTGTATTTTATATTACTGCATTTTATGAGAATCACAAGAAGTTCAGACTTCAGGTGTAACATTTAATACAGGGGTGCCCAAACTATGGCCTGTGGGCCGAATCCAGCCTGCAGCACCTAATAATCCAGCCCGTGCCAGACTCACCACTCCTGGAAGCGGAAGTTAAATGCGCTTGTACAAAACACTGCCGTAAATGCACCTGCGGCTGTCGTAAACACGTTAAATTGGGCATTGTGAAATGTATTGAAGCTGAGCAGGTGCCTGAACTTAACACTGTCATACATTTGGTCATCGCCTCCAGTGACACAAGGCAGTGTAGCCACAGCAGCGGACCTTGAGCTAAAAAGCAAGCAAAGGAAACGACTTAAAATTTTAAAATGTGTTTATGACATCCATGGGTGCATTTACAGCAGCATTTTGTGCATGTGCATTTAACTTCTGCTTCCGGTGGGAGGAACCATGTGACCGGCCCACTCAACCAAGTGACTGGCCAATGGGCTGAAAAGTTTCTGAGCCCCTGATCTAATGGGAAGTGAGGTGGGAGGGGGGGATTTCATATGAGTGAAGTACAGTAATGCATCCATATGGTTAATTTAAAAAAACCATTACCCTTTTACTCTGCAAACTAATTTCTTCTCTACCTGTTCTAGCTGTTCAGGTGTCCATGGGCTATCTCCAATCACTCGCTTGGCCGCATAGAAACTCATTCCTGGTGGAGGCTGAGGAATCCCAGGGCCTCCAGAACCGCTTGATGAAGAAGAACCCTGTCCCGCTGGCACACTCTGGCGACTCTGGGATTCGTTCAATACATATCTAAAGAAAAGGAGACAAAGAAATAAGAAGTATAGAGAGATTTGAAATCCAGAATAAATCAGTCAATTATAGACTGGAAAACATTTGTTCTGACACATGAATAGTAAAATTATTACTGTATTAGGGTTAACCTTAATTAAATGTAATTAAATTCACAATCAGCTTCATAGAAAGACTTGTTTCTTAGAATCTGTACATATCTGCAAATATCATCTGGCCCGCGCCACCCTCACCACTCCCGGAAACAGAAGTAAAATGCAACTGCGCATGCGCAAAATGCTGCCCTAAATGCACCCACAGCTGTCGTAAATGTGTTTACAACAGCCACAGTTGCATTTATGCCAATGTTTTACACATGTGCAGGTGCATTTTACTTCCACTTCCAGTGGGAGGAACTACGTGACTGGCCTGCTGAACCATGTGACCAGCTCATGGCCCGAAAAGTTTGGGCACCCCTGCTTTAGACTGTGAATGCATACATTGCAGCAGACATCAACTTCTAGGTTAAATCTTCCACAACCCAGCCCACATATAGTTTTTCTCTTACTGTTCACTACTATTCAGTAAACAAGTGGTACACTAACATTTCCAGCACACTTTTCTATCTGAAACTAGCCAGTTCTCTGTCATGGTGGCACAGAGGCTAACTGAGGTTAGCATTATTAAAAAAGGGGGTCCCTTGGCCCTGGATTTTAAAAAAAGCCCAGGTGGTCTCTTTTATGCATTTTCACAAATTAAAATATTCATGAGAAGGCAAGACTCTCTGGAAGATACAATAATGCTGGGAAAGGTGGAAAGCAGGAGGAAAAGAGGAATGCCAAGTTGAGCCGGGCTGTTAAGGCCACAATATTTCAGAGCTCTCTCATTCAAAGGGTCACCATAAGCGAGAGATGACTTGGTAATATGTAACAACTGCGCAAGCATCTTCATGGTATGTTAGGTTAGGAATCAGTGCTCATTTGCGCAACAGTTCATAAATGATCTGCCTATAGTTTTGGATTAGTTTATTTAAAAAAAGGGTCTAGAATGCCAGTCAGGGAACTTCAGGAGCTCATCCGGTGGTTTGCTGGTTAAGACGCTGAACTTGAAGGCTGGAAGGTCAGGTTTCAATACCCAAAGGCTACACTAGAAAGGACCCTTCATTCGGGCATCCCCTGAGGAGTTTCTCCAGCAAAAATTCTTTCAACCCAGAGTAAATTCTGACACAAAATTATTATTAGCAGCAGCAATTTCAAAGAGGACTGTGTCTTTATTGATTGATTGATTGATTTTCTAATTCACCCTTCTAGTGCAATGCACCACTCAGGGCGGCAATAACAGAAATACACACACACACACACACAATACAAGAAAGATAAAACCATTACCAATAAAAACATTACATAAAAACCTCAGCTAAAAGCAAAATTAAAACACATAAAAACTAACATCATCGTCTCTAAAAGCTACCCTAGCCCTCCCTCCAACCACAGTAAAACAGGTTTATAAAAGAACGAGAAGGGGGGGGCTCAATCCCACAACAGGCAGGCTAAATAAGCCAACGGGCTTGAGATGTGGAGCCTAATGTGCCCCACACCTGTTGGCAGAGCCAGGTTTTCAACATCTTCCTGAAGGGGAGTAGCTCCGACTGGAGGCGCAATTCTGATGGAAGGAGGTTCCAGAGGGCTGGAGCAAACACGGAGAAGGCTCATCTTCTGGTCCCCATCAGAGATGCTTCTTTTACTGATGGGAGCACCAAAGCACCCCTCCTGTCTACCCTTGTCGGATGGGCTGATAACCTTGGGGTGATGCGGTCTCTTAAGTACCCAGGCCCAATGCCATGAAGGGCTTTAAAGGTCAAAACCAGCACCTTGAATTGCACCCGGAGGCATACAGGTAACCAGTGCAGCTCCCGTCTTAAAATGAAAGCTTAAAGTAGCAGGCATAGGGGCCAACATGTGACCCAAAATGGTGTTTGATTACTTACCCATAAGGCATAAGGAGAACGTCCAACATAAAATCCAACAGCAGCTGCACAGTCTTTGGTTTTTCAGCAAGATTAAATGGAGAAGCTGCTTTCAAAGGTTCGACAGGATATTTCATGTGAAAAAGGGATGGTATTAGAAGGTGCATTAGGCTGAAAAAACAATTACAGTTACTGCAACTATTTCATAAAACAACAAGGCATCAGGTGAAATATTCACACACAAAATAGACAAATTACGGTTAGGCAAGTACGTACAAAACCTCCATTCACAAATCAGCTCACACTGCTGCCTTTTAATTATGAATCACAGTTACACATTCAAATTTATGTAAACAAGAAATAAAATCTGAGACAGTTTCATAATAAGACTTCTAATAATTATTTACATCAGGAGTGCCCAAACTTTCCAGGCTGTGGGCCAGTCAAATGGTTCAGGGAGCAGGTCACTACGGCCTGGGGGCCAGATCCAGCTCCAAACACCAATTCATCCAGCCCATGTCACTCCTGGAAGCGGAAGTAAAACACGCCCACATGGGCACGTTTTACTTCCGCTTCCAGGAACGACGAGGGCTTCGTGGGCCGGATGAATTGGCATTGGGAACTAGATCCGGCCCCCAGGGGCCAGATCTGGGCACCAGGCTGTAGTTTGGGCACCCCTGATTTACATAAATATACCCCCCCCCCATTTTCTACACCTATAATGTGGGAATACAAACAATAACTTCAGAAAGATTGTACTTTCTCTGCCTGCTTAACATCTAGCCCCAAACATAACCACACATTTAGCATTCAACTGCAGAACTGCAGTGGCTTAGTGATTAAGATGCTGAGCTTGGAGACTGGAAGATCGGGTTTCGACACCCGAGTGCTGCACGACAGATCTTGGCGACATGAAGGAGCCTCATTCTGGCGTGCCCTGAGCAGTTTCTCCAGCAAAAATCCTTTCAACCCAGAGTAATTTCTGACACAACACAAAATGTATTTATTTATCTTTCTACTAAATTTTATGATGCTTACTAACTCAGCAGTCAGATTCAAAATTATCAGTATTTTTTTACATGTCATTATGATACAAACAGACAAGAGAAACAAAATACTGTAATAAACATGAACTACCTGGACAAATGGGTTATGTTTGTACACAAGCATAAGCCAGAATTCCAGAGAATCATATCCTATTATTTGTGTGCTGTCCCATGCAAACCCTTCACTTTCATTCAATTTCTTCCACTATTGGGAGCTACTATACTAGGCCTTGCAATTATTCAGCCCACAAATGACATACAGCACCCCACCCCACCCCAATGTCCATTCTGGGAACTAATACCTCCAAAATGTGGTTAAAAATATTAGAACTGCTGCATGTTGACAAGTGTAGTGACTTTTTTCAAAGCTGAAATTTTTGAATGATAGCTGTATTAATCTGTGTTTCAAGCATATCAGAGAGTAAACAAAACAAAAAGACAAAAAATATGTTGTGGCATTTTAAAGATTAATGGATACATTTTAATGTTAGCTTCCGTGCACCATCTCAATATCTTTTCCAAGAAGAAAATCTGTCTACTGTTTGTCTTTGTAACCAGAAACATCCCCCCCCCCCCAAACTGTGAGTAATATTACGGTCTCACCTATATTTGCATGGAGAAGATCACTGGAACTTGCCAGCTCAAGGTAAATGAAGCAGAATGCAAAGAACATGCAGATAGAGGCACTGGGACTACCACTCACAATCGGAAAAGGGGACCATAAACCTAAATCCTCATTTGTGATTCTGGCTTGCAAAGATTGCAATAAAAGAGGAACCTTGGTTCAGATGACATGCTATGCTCTTGGATAAATTAATCACTCCCACAAAAAGGCTGCACAAACCAGCATTTAAACAAGTTAAGTCTGGATTTTAGCAGTAATCCCAATCTATCAATTACATGCAAAGGTAGACATGGGCTCAGTGGACTAGGAAGGAAAAAATGAAATTAATCTTAATGTTTCAAACACAGAAATTAATATCAGAAACAGTTGGATTCAGACGTCCTTTAAAAAACCACAAGTCCCAAGACAATTCCAGCCTAACCTTTTTCCTGACATACCATTTTTATCTCTCCCCCCAAAAAATAATAATAATCCTAAAGCCATCCTACCTGTCTTGCTGTGGTTGAGGTTTTCCTTCCATCGCAGTTAGGAGAGTGGGGGCCAGCTCACACTGCTTTTCCACAGGCAAACGAGGGTAACCCATCTTAACATATATAATCGTAAAATTCTGCAACAGCACAAGAGACATCAGCATTGCATTACTGGAGAAGAAGTACGTCCTAAGGCAACTTCATATTTATATACGGAATATTTCGCTAGCTACCCTGTTTCCCCGAACATAGGACCTCCTCCCATAATAGGACACCCCCCCCCCCTTTTTTTCCCTGCCTTTGAAATATAAGGCCCCATCCAAAAATAAGACCTCCTTACCTTCTGGCTGTAAGGCGGCCGGCGTGGCCCATAAGAAAGCCTGCCGCATCGGAGTCTCGATTGCCTCCCCGCTCACAACCAAGGGAAGTTTCCCCTGGTGAGAGCGGGATCGAGACTCCGACGCGGCAGGCCTTCTTTTGGGCCACGCCGGCCGCCTCACAGCTGAGGCCAGTCTCGATCGCGCTTCCCCACTCACAACCAAGGGAAGCGTCCCTTGGTTGTGAGTGGGGAAGCGCGATCAAGACTGGTATTCTTCTTCATGGAAAAATAAGACATCCACTGAAAATAAGACCTTGTGCTAATTTTGGAGTTTTTAAAAATATAAGACAGTGTCTTATATTCGGGGAAACACGGTAGCTAGCTAGGTAGCTAGGTAGCTAGCTACCTAGTTAGTTAGTTAGTTAGTTTACACCCTGCCCTATTGGTGTAAACACCACACAGGGCGGCTTACAAAAAAATCCCCTATCTTAATAAAACCCTAAGACATCTAAAGCTAAAACCCCGATCTAAAGAAGAATCATAAAACAAGTAAACCCTACAATACCCACCCTAACCCCTTAAGATGACAAAATGAATTAAAACAGGAATAATACAAGAAATCCATTCTTGATAAATGTCACTGGCATTCTATAATAGTTTTGCTTGTCAGCTAGTTCATCAAAGAGCTACAGAACCTTGTTCAACTTAACAACGTGGAGAGACAAAAATAACTTTCATTCTATGGAAAAGTAAAAATGTAATCTATGAAGATGAAAGCAAAAGCCTATTGCCTAATTTGCATGGATTGCCAAGAGATTCTAACATCCACTCCAAACATAATTCAAGGTCCTCTCTTCAACTGCTGACGTTATAATCACGACCATAACAAGATGCTGAAAATAAAAACAGGTGGCTACATTGGAGAATAAAGCAGGCATGTATTAGATAAAAATCTGTTAATAAATACAGATTTGTCATGCTATCAAGAATACAGAACTCAAAAAGTAATAATCCATACATTATCTTATAACGTCCTATGGACAACTGGGATAATTTTGTTGGACAGAGATGGTAAAATTACAAATTCCAGTATACAGTTTCATTATTTAAACAAAAATAATTTGTGGTCATTATTACCCAAAATATGATGCCAAGATATTAAAATTATAAAAGGAGAGGCAGTTGTGAAATATCTTTCAAACTATTCATAATGCCATGAGTAAAATAGTTTTTAAAAAACACTTAAAATAGTAAATTTTTCACAAACCTATTAGTGCAGGGGTTCCCAACCTATGCCCCATGGGCCAGCCCCAGCTCATGGCACCATTTCATGTGACCCGTACAGCCTCCACCACACCTGGAAGTGGACATGTTTATGTCGGCCATAAAACATGCCTGTGCATGCATAAGCATGCCCATGACCATCATAAACGCGAAAATGGCTGCCTTTACAACAGCTGTAAATGCTTCTACTTCCAAGAGGCGTGGTCCGGCCTGCTCAGCTGTCCAGGGGGCATGGCCAGGCGCGCGGTGTAATAAGGTTGGGAACTGCTGTATTAGTCCAACTCAAGCAAGAAAGCTAAGTCAAATAACTAGATAATTCTCTGCAGTGCTCCAACAAATCCATTCCAATAGTACAATTATTAGGCCAGGATAATGTTCAGTCAGATGATTAACCTAATGGTGACAGCGTGAATGGTCTGACATACATAAAATTTGCACTAGCCATCAGTAACAAGGATCTCCTTACATAAGGGCAACACATAAGGGCAAGTAAGCAATTCTGTAATACATTCTTGATAGTGTAAAACAGGAATAGGGCATGGAGCTTTAGAAATAACAAAATGAAAAAAACTGGATACAGTTCTTAGCTGTACTGGGTTGTCAGGGAGAAAGAGAAAGTAACTCATATTTCATCAGCAAACTTTTTTAGAAAGAAAATGCTTACTGTAACGAATGACACCGCAGAAGGATCCTGGTATTGGACAAGAAGAGTCTCAACTGGAAGTTGGATTTTGGGACGACTTTTGATTCGCTTATTTAAGTGAACTAGCAGTTCCATCACCTGAGAAGAAGAGAGAATATAATCCTTCCTGGTTACACTGATTAAAATTCCTCAATTATACATCCCTAAGTCTGAAATATAATGCACTAATAATGCCTAGGTTATTAAAGATAATCACTAAAACAAACATTTATTAGGTACTATTATGGTCAAAATCCTACAGGCTATTTACAGCTGCAGAAGAACAACTGGGGAAGTTGACACAGCTAATTGACCAGATGCTTGATAATACTAAATGCATGACTAGAAATGCAATTTGGCACATGACTGACATGTAACTGGGCCCTCATCAGTTAGCTGCAGCTACTTCTGCGATTGCTTTTGCATGCAGATAAATTCCATCAGGATTCTAACCTCTGCATTACTTTCCATACAGTCTTTTCAGAAAATTTATTCCTTTGGCTTGTATGTCTGTCCGAGCCAGGGAAATGTACTGCATCTGAATCATACATGAACAGAACCTAAAGGTTCTTTAGCCAAAACAGAATATTGAAATAAAGCTAGGTTACACTACAGAACAAAACCACAACCTTTAAAAAAGCCATATTAAGGTGCATTCACTGGATCAAATCAGCATTAAGAATGTACTAAACTACTGCAGTGGCTCAAGTCGCTAAGACGCTGACTGGGAAGCAGTTCGATTCCCGAGTACTGCAGGACGGAAATGAGCTCCCGTCTTCATCCCAGCTCCTGCCAACCTAGCAGTTCGAAAGCAAGAAATTGCAAGTAGATAAATAGGGACTTCGGTGGGAAGGTAACAGCGTTCCGTGCGCTCCGGTGTCTAGTCATGCCTGCCACATGACCACGGAAATGTCTGCAGAAGCAGACAGCGCTGGCTCTTCGGCTTAGAAGCAGAGATGAGCACTGCACCCTAGAGTCGGATACGACTGGCTTTCGAGCAAGGGGAACCTTTACCTTTACCTTTAAACTACAGGAGCTGGCTGGATAGCTCAGTGGTGTAGGCATCTGGCACTGGAACCAGCAGTTGGGAATTCATTTCCCTATTGGACCACCCAAGAGAAGAGCCATCTCGAGTAGAATTGGGCAAACTGTACAGGGTGCCCCAAAAGAAGGGAATGGTAAACTACTTCTGAGTACTCTGTACCTAGAAAGCCCTGCATAGGATCACTATAAGTAAGAATCAACCTGTCATACTAAACTGCATTGTAAAATGATTTTTATGATTTACGTACCTTCTTGCGTACCCCTTCCTGTGTACTAGAAAGTTTCAGAAGAACAGGGGGTAGGAACTTGGATATAATACTCTGCAACTGTTCATCTGTTTCTGCATGGCCAAGACGTAAAAATACACGCTCAAGCTGATCTATAATAAAAGAAAACAGGAGCCTAACTCAAAACTAAACTTCTGAAACAATCACACTTCATGTTCACTATTAAAAACTGATTACATAATGATGGTATAAGTCTCATTACACTTTCAACTCAAACCTGTTTTATTGGCTCCAGTGTTACATTCTCAGAACAATGTTAGCTTTCTCTTGCATTGATGACAATTACTCATGCATCTCAGAATATGTGCTACCTTGTAAATAGGTGTAAATTAAATTGACTTTAACATTTGATTGGATACTAATATATTCATGAACCCAAACCCCTTTTCCACATTACTTTAGTCATCACAAAAATGGACTTGGCACATTTTAGTACTATTTATGAAAAGTTGTTGATTGATGCATTGTTTACTATGTACTAGCATAGTGATGGTGAATCTTGGCACTCCAGGTGTTCTTGGACTTCAATTCCCAGAAGCTCAAGTCCCTGTGAATTCACATGAATGGGTTTACTTCATCTTGTTTCAACCTGCTATGCCAGCATCTACGGATCATAGAATGGAGCAGGAAGGTCCTGCTGACCCACCCAGGGCTGTGGGGCTCACAGGGGGAAATATTACTTTCCAAACAATTTTATCAACTGATTTTCTATTTGGAATGCAGTGATGCTTGTCTTTATCCACTACCAGCAGCTTAATATTCTAACACTACACAGTAGAAAAGAGGGCGAGTAACTAAAAAAGAGGTAAGAAATTCTGGCTCATCTAGAAGCCAATTTCCTTCCTACCAGAAGCCTCCTTATGGACTACCTATAATCCAAAAACAAAAAGAAGAAAAGCTAAACCAAGAAGCTGAAAACGAAGGTACAAATGACTAGATGTCCTAAACAGGTGTCTTGGAGTGTTATTAAACAGTGTATAGGTATGTGGGACCTACTTAAAAGGTAACACTTTCAGTCTTCCAAGAGCTGCAATTCATTTTTCCTGCTAGAAATAGGAGCATCACAGGAAGGCTGAGGTTCATAAAAAAGACCTATGGGCTAGATATGTGTGACCCCAAACCTGCACTTACCCCACTCCCTGCTCTACATGGATTTGATTTAAGGAAACAAAGATACACACACTCTCATGGAAAAGAAGAACCGCTTCTTTTTGAGGGGTGGAGAGATCAACGCAAGAGCACTCTCATAGAGCAGGGATTCTCAACCTGCAGCCTGTGGGCTGGATGTGGCCCGCAACACCATCTCATGTGGCCCCCACCGCAAGGCCGCCATCAGAAATTTCTGGGTCCCATACTGAGCAATCTTATTGGGCCCCAAACAGACATAGTTATGGCCGGCAGCAGCAGGGCCCGTCAGCTCCAGGCCCTATACGGCAGTACTGGTAGTACTGCCCTGATGGCGGCCCTGCCCCACCGCCTCCACTACACCAGGAAGTGCCATGTGGTGGAGGAAGGGCAAATGGCCAGCTGTCCCCCAAAGCAATCTGAGGGAGCATGACCCGGCCCCCGGCTTTAAAAGGTTGAAAACTCCTGGCATAGAGACATCTTGTTAGTACTGTATTCAATATTATTTTACAAGGCGTATATTTTGCTAAAATATAATTAAAATTAATAAACAGAAAATAATGTGGGATAAGAAGTTGTGCCACTCATCATTTCAGTCAAGGAGGCAAGAGCTTTTTTTGCCATTTCATTGTCAAAGAAATCGCAGAAGCCCTTTCTTTCCCCCATGGGCTTCCCCACAACAAATATTAGAAGAGCGCACATCAAATAAAAATGACTTTATAAATATTTGGGAAGAATTTATCAATTATGCATTTCAAGAATCTAAGTGAATTAAGCCAGATCCAGAAGATATACGGAATCTAACGGGAAATATACGGAATCTAATGGGAAAATGCACGGAATGTAACGGAATTAAGTCAGATCAAGAATATACTACCTTTTGGAATAAATAAACAGAACAGACAATTTGGATAATAATGAACAAAGGAATATGGCCCATGGGGTGAGGGGTGCACTTTGCTATGTGTTATGGATTGTCATGTGTGTTTTTTAGATTTATATAACTAGAATTGAGTTACTTTGTTTACAATGTATTTTTGTTTAGTTAATATTTTATAGATAAATAAATTTTAAAAAGAAGAATGTGCACCTGTTGATTTCAAAATGTCAGCCACATATTCAACAAAGCAGTCTCAAAAAGTAAGTTTCAAAGAACCTAATGCTCTTACTGTTGAGTTAGTTTGCTCAGGATCACATCACTCATCACCCATAGCAAACCAACTGGCACAGGGAGATACACTGGCCTGAAATACTGCTGCATAGCACAGTAAGTTGCAACTAGAGTTGGTTCACTGAACAATGGGACTTGGCGAGTCAATTCCTCTCCATATGATCCACTGATTCAATGATCCTGGACTAGCTGAAACTAATGGATTTCGGCCAATGTTTCCGGGTTTATTGGATACAAGGCAGGATGCTCATTGGGGCTAATCATTCCCCCTTCAGGCGCAAATAATGCATGGGGCTTGGGAAGTAGGTTAGAAAGGCTGAATGACAGCACACAAAAAGGATGAAAAAAGACTGCTGGAAGTTTTCAGTAAAAGATTCCTTCACCCAAGCAGCAAAATTATTACAGCAAAGATCTTATGCATTTTTACTTAAGAACGATAAAATCCAAGGATTTCAAAAGGACTTCGACACAAATAAAGATTTACACACTTGCACCTTCTGCAGGGCTGAAGCGAAAAAAAATGTGAAGACTACTGTACGGTCATTTCCAAAGAGCAAAAAATAAAAATACATTTCCCAGCATGCCTCGGTGTGCCATAAACTGAAGACATTTCCTGTCACAAGGAAACACTTCCCCGGCATGCCACACCTCGCCACAGGCCTCCATCCCTTTAACATGGGAGTAAAGGGGGGGGGGGGGGCTTTGCATTTTGGTAGGAACCAGGGACAGAAGCAGGCATGACAGCAGGAAGAGATTTGATTTTTCTGCACTTAGAAAGCCTCATATCCCCCCCAAAAAAATATTTTGTGTCCACATCTAGCAGTTATGGCTTTACTACTCAAAAAGAAGAAGAAGAAGAAGGGGGGGAGGGATGAAATTTGCACCAGCCACCCATCATGGACCCCTTTTACCCTCTTCAGATCTGTGAAATCTGAAAGGCACCTGGAAACGATTCTGATCTAGAAGGGAATTCTTACCAATGTCTCAGCTTTGCATTTTGCATAATAATGGAATAAAGGAGAGGAAGAACAAAAACCAGAAGCCTTTCTACAGAAACAACATGTAAGGGGGAAGGGGGGGGTCTCTCTACTTGCCTTGCCCCAAATGCATGCCTGTTTTTTCCGGACACGTATCTGTCATCAAAGAGTGATAATCGATTTTATACACATACATATAAACACACACACAACTGGAAAGTCAGCAGGTCAACAGTTCAAGACCCAAGTGCTCCACAACGGAGTGAGCTCTCATCTCGGTCCCAGTTCTTGCAAACCTAACATTTCGAAAGCAAGAGATTGCAACTAGATAAATGTAGTGATGATGCATTGATTTGTGTAGTAATGTTTTATTAGTTAGACTCCATGATCGCCTTAAACTTATAATTATGGTCATTTAGCACTAACAAGTTCCCAAAGGTGACAGATAAATAGGTACCATTTGGGTGAGAAGGAAACAGCGTTCTGTGCAAATGCCTGCAGATGCAGAGAGCACTGGCTCTTTGGCTGTAAACAGAGATGAGCACCACCCCTAGAGTCGGATATGGCTTTCGAGCAAGAGCGACCTTGACTTTTACCTTTACCTCTCTATCTATATAAACAGGTAAAGGTCGACCTTGCTCGAAAGCCAATATCTATATACTGGCCGTTTTAAGGCTTCTGCGCAGTCATAATGGGAAAACTGAAAGTAAAGCTTCAGGCGGATGATGAGAGGGGGCGGCCCTCTCCGTGGAATAATAAGCCGTTTCCTTAAAATTAGCCCACCCACCCCCAAACCTGGGGGCAAGATAGTTATAGATAGATAAGCACAGAAGAAAGCCAAGAAAGAAAAAGGAGGTGTCCCTGACCCCCCTAGGTTTGGGGGGGGCGGCGGCTAATTTTAAGGGAACGGCTTATTATTCCACGGAGAGGGCCGCCCCCCTCGCATCGTCCGCCTGAAGCTTTACTTTCACTTCTCCCATTATGACTGTGCATAAACGCCCAGTTTCTTTTCTCGCCTTCTTCCTCCGTCGTCCGCTCTTTTATCCTTCCCAAAAGAAATCAACCCCGGTCTGGTCAAGGCTAATAATAATCCTCATTTCCAAAACTGAGCGCCCACCCACCCATCCACCCACCCCTTCCCCGTGTAATGCTCAAATGCTCATAGCCTCCCCAAACGTTTCAAAATGCCAGCCCTGCACCAAGACTTGGGGGGGGGGGGGGGAGAACATGGCAACCAAGAAAGCCGTCCCCCCCAAAAAAAAAACACCACACACACATATATATACACCCGTGGGTACCCCCCTCCCCACCCATGTACTCTTGAGCCCCCGCTCTCAGCCCCACAGCCACAAAAGGGAGACTTACTCAGCTCATCCTGGGCAGCAGAGGCGGCCGCAGCCATGTTGTCAGCTGGGGAGAGAGAGAAGGGAAAAGGACTCTTAGCCGCACTGGGGTGTATGTGGGGCGCGCTTTACACAATGGGGCGAAAGGAGCAGAAAGGACACTGACACCCCACCTTGCCTCTCCTTTCTCCTCCTTTATGGCTGCCAGAGTGTGGTGGAGGGAGAAAACAGGGGGGAAAGGGGGCCGGTGACTGCTTTTCTCCTCCTCCTCCTCCCTCCTATGACTCTTCCCTCGCTACCAACCACCATTAAGCGGCATGAGATTTTCCAATGCTGCGACTCGTGTGTAGTGAAGAACACCCTTCCCGGCCCCACCCTTCTGGTTTTATTTTTATTTTTAGGGGGGGAAAGGCTGTGCCATCGTCCCATCAAATTAATCTCCCACCCACATATATACACATACAAAAAAAAAACACCTTTCTTTCCCCCTCCTCTACTTGTTTCTGGCAGGACAAACCCGATTGCTCCGCACACAAGTCATGAAAATCCAAGCCATGGGGAGGGAGAGGAATAATTAAACACCGCCGCCACCTCGCAATTTTGTTTAATTGTTCCTTTCCCGCTAAATCCTATTTTTTTCCCCCTTCTGTAATCTGCCGGAGAGGACTGACCTGTATCCATGCTAACCTCCATCTCCATGGCTTCACCACGGCGTATCTACTTTTTTCCCTGCAAAATGGATGGTGGTGGGGGGAAAAAAGCCGGTCCCAAAATAAATAAGTTTCTCCCCCTATCTGTAGAAGGTGTTCGTAGCAATCTGAACCATCTTTTCTCCCTCTTACTGTATAAGGCATTAAGGATCTGTTCAGCAACAAATTTGCTACACGTGGATGAATTAGTTTGCCTTTTAAACGTCATTGTTAAACTTGGGAAAAACTCTTAAACTGACATCTCAAAACATTGTAGAGCAGCCATGCTCTACAATGTGGAAGGAGAGGTAGCATTTTTAAAAATGTAAATGCTTGGAATGTAGTTAAAATATAGTATTTTTTTAAAAAAAAAAACACCAGTTCTAAGTTAAAAGAAATAGAATAACTGCAATAACTTGGATTCTTTCTCTGACATCTAAACATTTCAAAGTAGTGTAGAACAATGACGAAACCTACAATATTAGGTAAAGCGTTAAAGCAAAATACATCAGTATTATCTGTCAAACAGAGGCTAAGGCTGAAGTTCTGAGTTACGCTTGGTAGGATTGGATGCAAAAATAGTTAAATCTCCAACATGTGCCTGAAAACAGGAATTGGTGGATCATGTTATTATCAAAAGGAAGAGTATTCTGCATACTGTATTTGGTAACCACCTTGCTCAATGTGTTGTTACCAATGACTGTGAATTAATAATAGCATCTGGTGATCATTACATGTGCCATGTGATGTTGTACCTGATTAATGGTTAAGGTCATCATCAATGGTGTGATTCAATTTTGTTTTACTACCTTCTATGTGGGCATGGTATAGTGGGTGTGGCGGCGTGGCCAGGGTTGCACCCGGATTCAGACGACTGTACAGTACTTTATTTCAAAATTTGGATGGACAGGGCCAGCCACCAGTTCTGGCGAACCGGGGTGGACCTGCTGAATCTCACCACTGGTTAAGGTATCTGGCTAGGCAGGTTGGGAGTTTGATTCCCCATTGTGCCTCCTTGACAGGATTTGATGATCCTCCATACAACCTTTGGCTTTTGCACTTCAATTCCCAGAAGCCTAAATCAATTCCCCAAAGCACTGATTAGCCAATGTACTGACTTAGGTTTTCCAGCAAGGGTGACCTTTACTACAGATTCCTTTAGGGAGTTAATCCATCTCATATTTTGTCTTCCTCTTTTCCTACCGCCTTCAGCCTTTTGCCTTTCCAACATTGTCTTTTCCAGCAATTCTCTCTTTCTCATGATGTGCCAGACGTAGGAGCCTTAATTTCGTCATTTTAACCTCCAGAGACTGTTCAGGCTTGATGTACACTAGGATATATCGTACTTGTTTGTCCTTTTGGGACTCCAAATTATCCACAACGGCATCATATTTTAAATGAATCAATATTTTTCCTGTTAGGAAATTTTTAAACATTTTACATCACACACAAAAGCGCCCAAGCAGAAAAATGCTAAATGGCATCACCTTTGACATGCATTAATTTATAATCAGCACCAAAATAGACTATAATTGTCTTTAGACATTTTTCACACACACACACACACACACACACACTTTCAGTAAGAAACAGAGTACAAAATTATATTTTCTAGGGGCTTTGAATAGTAATAAATTGTGTTTTTCTTTTGCAAAAATGAAAAATGCAGCTCAATGTTGAGAGGTTCTTTGAGGCAAATAATATTGTAGTCCAAAGCCTCTTCCCATATTGCTGGTTGTTGGTTGTAACAGCTGACTCACCAGCTTCTTCACATTTCTTCAGTGGTGGGCATCAGCAGGTTTGCACCAGTTCGCCAGAACCAGTAGCAGAAATTCTGGCTGGCCCCACCCATCCAAGTTTTGAAATAAAGTACAGTAGTAGCCCTAATTAAGGTGCAACACAGGGCTTTCCCCCTGGCCACACACACCCAACATACCACGTCAACAGTGTGGTAGTACATTTTTTTTGGAGCCTACCACTGCCTTTCTTCCTTTTATGTAGTTCTGCTCCCTTGACGTTAGCTGCAGGAGCCAAGAAAAATGTTTATTTTCAAAGAGAATTTCTAAATGGTATCAAAAGAGAGAGAAATAAACAATGAAATTGTTTGTGATTTGAGTATCATGTTTTAGCAGATTCTTTAAGACTGTTCTATATTCTAACTAAAAGGACAAAAAACATATAAAACAGCGTCCTAGCCAAAAGAGGACCTCTCTATGGTGATGGATATGAAGAAAAATATGGGCATTCTTCAAGTTCTGGATTTTAAAGCATACTTATAACATGAATGCCAATAAATCCGATAATTTTCAGTTTTCATTAGTAGTGTACTGTCTAACAGGACTGTTCAATAAATTTTGAAAAATGACTTCATAATTTCCCCCAAAAGAGTATATATACTGATAAATCCTAGTGAAAGCGTGCCGGCATGCTTTTGTCCGACCAATTCATCCGTCTTGTGGACCTGACACTGCACTCCTGGTTTTCTGATCTTGATCTACTGGACCTCTGCTCGTGACCCCGACCACACTCCTGGAAGACCCCGTGTATCTCTAGCATGACTCAACGGGCTTCTGACCTCCAGACAGGCAGCAAAGACTCTGCTCTGCCTGTTCTGAAACTTGAAGTAAGGAGAATCTCCCTTACCCCCACTGTAGCACTAGCCAGCTGCAGAACTCTGCTGGTGCCAGGCCCTGATAGTAACATGCAGCTAATGCATAACATAGAGACCACCATTACAACTAAGATTTACATATCTCTGTAATTTTTCATGGGGTTACTGTATAATAAAAATCAGAGCATTATCCAGAAATTGATATTGGCAACCACATACAGTAGATCATGTACCTAAACAGGATTTATCCTGTCTCCATCCGCACACCCCAAACATATCTTGGTCTCTCCTCTACTTTCTGCAATGAAAATTGTATTCAATATGTCATGTCATCTAAACTACCAGTTTCCTAGAAATTTCTGTAACTAGCACTGACACTGTTTTGTTGTTTTTTTTAATAATTTTTATTGATTTTTAACATATTTAAAAAAAAACAAAGGATATATATGAAGAAGAAAAAAACAAAAACAAAATATATATACATTAGACAAAAAGGAGATCGACATATATAGAAAGAGGAAAAAAATCAACACTAACATACTCATAAAGTAAGGATAAAGCTGCACTAGATTAAGTATAGACAATCAAATTCATCCTAAATCATTTAATAGATTTCTACTTGATTAAGAGTTTCTATAATTAAACTAATTTATTTTTCAAGCAATCATTAGAGATCTTTTCTTTGAAGCAAAGATACAAACTTTCCAATAAAGTACAATAAAATTCAAGTGCTTTATCACCCTAAGTGACTATACAAGGCCCAGGATGGTGCGGTAAGACACACATTTATATTATTTCGAAAAACTGGAATGTTCAGGCATTGGTCTGCTCCCATCATTATTTTTTTTACCATAATCGACAAAGGGTTGCCAAATTCGAAAAAATCTGTTCTCTTTTACTATTCCCTTTTTCTTATTCAATTCCCATGTTAATTTACTGACACTGTTTTAGTGGCAAAGAATTACAGTAAAACCTTGCATAAAGAGTGCTTCGCTTAGAGACTAACTCGCTTAAAGAGCAGAATTTCCTGTGGAACGCATTATGCTCTTTAAGCAAAGTACCACATTGTACTATTATTATACCATGAGCTGCAGTGAATTTAAAGACCTACCCAGACAGTATGACAATCATAGTATCCACAATGATGTTGTCCTGATGTCAAGAGATGAGCCTTCCATATTATTATTAGAGATACTGGATGTTATTTTTATAGAGTTTCATACTAGGGGCTTGTAGAGCAGAGATAGTTACTTGTTTTTACTTGCATAAGTAGAGAGTGAGGTACTTACTCTCTGGGATACTGGGACCCTTTTGTAACTGAGAACGGACTTGGAGAAAATTGTATCAAGCCTACGTGATCTGCTTCTTTCATTCAGATCATGATATTGAAACATTCACTATCACAAATTAATATAAAGCTGTCTTACACCACCTATCATTGTCTACTCTACACTGACCAGAAGCTGCTCTCCGGCATTTCTTTTTAACTGGACTTCAGTGATTCACATAATCCACAGTCCTCTTTATACATACAAAGGTATTTTGTATTCCAGCATCTTTTGTTGTCCCTATTGTTCCACGCTGCTTTTTACCCACACCTTCTAGTATTTCACAGACAAACAGAAGTGCAGCCTTTGGCACACACTAAGGAAAAACCACCACCCAAAAAAGAGCACTACCGTAAATGCATCTGAAGTATTGGAACATCTTCTGGAACCTTGGTGGCACAGTTGTTAAACTGCTGTCCTGTAGCCAAAACATTGTGAGTTCTATCCTGATGGGGGATCAAGGTTGACACAGCCTTCCTTCCAAGGTCGCTAAAACTAGAACACAGCATGTTAGGAAAAAATGCTTAATTATATGAGTGCATTAAGCACTATAGGAAGATATACAAGTCTAATAGCTATTCTGTTCTTATTATAGACAGATTTCTTTTCACCCTAAACTGGGTAAATCTCGCTTATAGACGGATTATGACTCAAGAGCCTGTTCGCCAAACACCCCTGAAATGGAAACTGAGAGTCCAGTTTCTAGGCTATATCACTGAAATAGATCTTCTGTTCCTTCTTATAGCTTGCCCCTTGGCACTCTGTGACACCTTGAAAAGTCAATGGATACATAGCCTAGGTAAAGGTCTCCATTGATTGCTGAGAGAACAACCTGAGATATGCAGATACTACCCTAATATTAGAAAGTGAAGAAGACCTATAGAGCCTCTTGATGAGGATAAAAGAGGAGAGTATAAAAGCTGGTCTGAAATTCAACATTAAAAAAACAATCATCATTCCCTGGCAAATAGAAGGGGAAGAAATGGAAGCAGTGATAGACTTTACCTTCATGGGATCTAAGATCACTGCAGAGGGTGACTGCAGCCTTGAAATAAAAAGATGCTTACTTCTTGGGAGGCAAGCTATGAGAAACCTAGGCAGCATAATAAAAAGTAGAGACATCGCCCTGCCAACAAAAGTCCATATAGTTAATGCAATGGTCTTCCCAGTAGTAATGTATGGCTGTGAAAGCTGGACTCTAAGGAAAGGTGAGCACAGAATAGACTCCTTTGAACTGTGGTGCTGGAGAAGACACTTGAGAGTCCTCTGGACTGCAAGGAGAACAACAAATCAGTCAATCCTAAAGGAAATCAACCCTGACTGCTCCTTGGAAGAACAAACACTGAAGCTGAAGCTCAAGTACTTTGGCCAACAAATGAGAAGAGAGGTCTTACTGGAGAAGGCCCTGATGCTGGGATAGATCGAAGGCAAAAGGAGAAAGGGACAGCAGAGGATGAGATGGCTAGATGGCATCGTTGACGCAGTGGGCTATGGAGGATGGCAGATGACAGATGAGCCTGGCTTGCAGTGGTCCATGGGGTCACAAAGGGTCTGACTTGACAGTGTGACTGAACAACAACAACCCGTCCCTTGCTCGAAAGCCAGTCGTATCTGACTCTGGGGTTCAGTGTTCATCTCCATTTACAGCTAAGGAGCCAACGCCATCTGCGTCTGCAGACGTTTCCATGGTCATGTGGCCAAGCATGACTAGACACAGAATGCTGTTACCTCCCCAACGAAGGGGCACCTATTTATCTACTTGCGATTTCATGCTTTTGAACTGCTAGGTTGGCAGGAGCTGAGACAGAGTCGGGAGCTCACTCCACCCTGCAGCAATCGGGTCTCGAACTGCTGACAGGCCAAACCTTCCAGTTAGCAAGTTCAGCATCCCAACCTCTAAGCCACCGCAGTCCCTTAATGGGATATATAGTAAAGGTAAAGGTTTCCCTTGCTCGAAAGCCAGTCGTATCCGACTCTAGGGTGCAGTGCTCATCTCTGTTTAAAAGTCGGACACAAAAATTATTCAGGGATTCCAGAGGGTTGCAGGGGCTGCTTTTAAGGCTCTCTCCTTGATCCCAAGAAACCGAGGCTCAGTGCAAACCCCGCCTGCTGGGTAACCATATATCTACCTTCACAAAGGCCCTCCCCACCCTTCTTCCTCATTGGCCGCGGGGCCTGTCTCTCCTTACCCGCTCCCGCCCCCTCCCTCCTCGCCGGAGTTGCTTTGAGAGAAGCCCCGCCTTCGGTGGTTGGTGTGTTTCTTCCATGGAGGTATAAAAAACAGGAGATGACATGACGTCACAAACTTGAAGCCGACTAATCTGACAGTCCGCCATGTTAGTTGGCCCAAAACATTGCCTTATGGTGCTTTGATTGTGTGGAGTCGTGAAAGTAAATCGGGGGTTTCCCCTTAAATATCAGTGGGTGGGGGGTTGCGATCCCCCTCTCCGCTGGCTCCTCTGGGTCCAGAAGGGTTGGGGGGGGGACAGACCCCTTTTGTCACCCCAACCCTCCCGGGACCCGGGAGAGGGCATCAAATTCACCCCAACCCCTGATATTAAAAGGGAAAACCCGATCGGAGTTTCCCCTTTAATATCAGTGTTTGGGGGGTTGCGATCCCCCTCTGCGCTGGCTCCCCTGGGGTTGGGAGGTTTGGGGGGGACAAAAGGGGTCTGTCCCCCCAACCCTTCTGGACCCAGGGGAGCCAGCGGAGAGGGGGATCGCAACCCCCCCCCCCAAACACTCCGTTTTTAAAGAGAAGAAACCAAGCGGTTTCTTCTCGTTAAAAACGGAGTGTTGGGAGTGGATTCGATCCCCTCTCCCTGGCCCCCTGGGTTTGGGGGGACAAAAGAGGTCTGTCTCCCCAACTCTTCCAGAGCCAGGGGACTTGGCAGAGAGGGGATCCCCCCGCAGGACACCCGTTATTAAAGAGAAGAAACCAAGCGGTTTCTTCTCGTTAAAAATGGAGTGTTGGGGGTGGAATCGATCCCCTCTCCCTGGTCCCCTGGGTATGGGAGGATTGGGGGGACAAAAGGGGTCTATCACCCCAATCCTCCTGAACCCAGGGGATCCAGCGGAGAGGGGGAATCCCCCCACACACCCCATATTAAAGAGAAGAAAGCAAGCAAGCGGTTTCTTCTCTTTAACAACGGAGCGTTGGGGGGTGGATTCGGTCCCCTCTCCCTGGTCCCCTGGGTTTGGAAGGGTTGTGGGGACAAAAGGGATCTGTCCCCCCAACCCTTCTGGACCCAGGAGACCCGGGAGAGGGGATCGATTCCACCACCACCCCCTCCAACACTCCGTTGTTGAAGAGAAACCGCTTGTTTTCTTCTCTTTAATAACGGGTGTAGGGGGGGGGGGATCCCGTCTCAGCTGGGTCCCCTGGCTCTGGAACGGTTGGGGGGACAGATCCATTTCGCCCCCTCAACAACCCTTCCCCCCCCCCACAACCCAGGGGATCAATCCACATACACCCCTTCCAACACAAGAAGCAATCGTAAACGGTAGCCTGCTAATGTTTTTGGTCCACCTAATATGGCGCTAGGCCACGCCCACTGGCTTCAAAAAACTTACAGCATGAATCCTGTATAGTGCCATCTCCTGTTTTTTTTTTTTATACCTCCCCGCCCCGCCCCACGCTCTCCGATTGGACCGCCCGTATCCCCCAATCCTGGCCGTCCCCGTAGCTGCCTTTCCGTCTTCGAAACGTGTCGCCGCTTCCTGGCCAGCCCCTTTCTCTCTTTTTTTTTTTTTACTTTCTTGTCCACGACACGTCCCTCGCGTTCTATCCCCGCCCCCTTTCCCCCACCAGTGTTGCAGCTGAGCTCGCGCGCGCCAGGCAGCAGCAGCCTGGGCAGGTGGTGGCGGGAGAGGCGAGCGAGCGCGGGAACGTGGCGGCGGCGGCGGCGGCGGCGGCGGCGGCGGCGGCTTGAGCACCACCCCCACCCCCGGCGGCGATGGCTCTGGGGCGTCCGGCGCCGAGGAGGTCCCCCCACCTGGCGCGGCTGTGGGGCGTGGCGGGGGCCCGGCAGCTGTGGTGGGGCGCGCTGTGCCTTTGCCTGCGCCCGGCCGAGGCCCTGATGGAGGGCTTGTACTGCGGGAAGCTGGTGTGCTACGACGTGCTGGGGGTGAGCCGCGAGGCCAGCAAGGCGGAGATCGCCCGCGCCTACCGCCAGCTGGCCCTGCGCTACCACCCGGACCGGCAGCAGCGGGACCCGGACGGCGGCGGCGGCGGCGCCCAGCAGGAGGCCGCCCAGGAGAAGTTCCTGCTCATCGCCACCGCCTACGAGACCCTCAAGGTGAGAGAGCGGGGCCGGGGCCGCCCCCTCCCGCCTCCCGTCCCGGGCGGATCACTCCGGTAAGAAGAAGCGCTCCCCTCCCCTCCCCTCCCGTCGCTTCCCACCCGATCTCTCCCAGCAGCGCTTCCTTAGGCCCGCCGGTCGCCCGGAGACGCTGCGTGTGACAAGGGGAGGGAGGGAGGGCAGCCCCGGTCCCACGGGGTGGCTCGGAGCCCTTCCCGAGCATGCCGACGGTCCCACAGAGTAGCCCCACCACACCATCCTGTTGTAGCGCTCACTCACTAGCCCCGCTCGACCCTGCCTCGCTTGCGGACATTTCTGTCCGGGCCGTCTGGGATCTTTTCCCACTCTGGGCGGCTTACACAACATATTGAAAGAATATCTTAGCAATAAAATTTTTTTTAGGGGGGATTGAGATGAGCACTGAGTCTGATACGACTGGCTTTCGAGCAAGGGAAACCTTTACTTTATTTACTTATCGTATCGTATGATGTTGCTGCAGTAGCTCAAGTGGCTAAGACGCAGACTGGGAGGCAGTTCGATTCCAGAGTACTGCAGGACGGAATGAGCTCCCGTCTCTGTCCCAGCTCCTGCCAACCTAGCAGTTCGAGAGCAAGACATTGCAAGTAGATCAATAGGGACCACTTTGGTGGGAAGGTAAACAGCGTTCCGTGCGCTCTGGTGTCTAGTCATGCCTGCCACATGACCACGGAAACATCTGCAGGAGCAGACAGCGCTGGCTTCGGCTTTGAAACAGAGACGAGCACTGCACCCTAGAGTCGGATACAACTGGCTTTCAAGCAAGGGAAACTTTTACCTATGATGAACTTCAGTTGTCTACTCTACCTGAATGCTAATATATACAGTGAGCACAAATTGACCGTCTCAAGTTCCTAACTTAGGAGTTCCACGTCTAGGGTTGAAAGCCATGATTGAAGGGCTTCCTCTCTGGTACTATGCAAAGAAATTGAATACATTATGAATATAGGATCAACTGTTAGAAAGCAAGAAATTGCAAGTAGTTAAATAGGAACCACTTCAGTGCGAAGGTAACTCTGGTGTTGAAGCATACCTGCCACAGCTGGCAGCCAATAATAATCCTACATGATTCATTAAGAGCTACTTGTTTGGCATATGCTGATAGATGCCATATGGTGCTGGGGACTGTGGTGGCTTAGTGGTTAAGACGCTGAACTTGACAACTAGAAGGTCGGCAGTTCGAGACCTGAGTGCTGCACAACGGAGTGAGCTCCTATCTTTGTCCCAGCTCCTGCCAACCTAGCTGTTTGAAAGCAAGAAATTGCAAGTAGATAAATAGGTACCATTCTGGTGAGAAGGTAAACATCTTTCCATGCACTATGGTGTCTAGTCATGCTGCCACATGTCCACAGCATACCTGTCAACCTTCCCGGATTGGCTGGGATTTCCCGGTTTTTGGCATCGTTTTTTGCCCTTTCCCGCTCCGCGCTGCCGAAACCCCGGATTTCGGCAGCGGGGGAAAGGAGGCACTGCGCAGCCCATCTGCGCAGGTCGCGTTGCACGCATGCGTGGAAGGGCTCTACATTTCCATAGCTCCCTTCCACGCATGCGCAGAAGGCTACGCCGTGTGCGTAGAAGGCTACACAAGCGGCGTAGCCCTCCACGCGCATGCGTACAATGCGACCTGCGCAAACCCGGTCTGCGCAGGTCCCGGATTCTCCTGAGCCGCCGTTGACAGGTATGGTCCACGGAAACGTGTACAGATGCAGACAGCACTGCCTATTTGGCTATGAACAAAGATTAGCACCGAACCCTAGAGTCAGATATAACTGGCTTTCGAAGAAGGGTGTCCTTTATCTTACCATATGGTGCTAGCATAGTCTGCTGTGGAGTAGCACAGGGACTCAGGCATTGTTATTATTGTTTGCGGATGTGCATTGCAGTCTGAACCAGCCAGTTTCCCAACCATGTTAGTTTTGGTAAAAACTTTTTCTTTTGTTCAGACATTGTTTTATGCCCAAATACGTTGCTGTAGGGCAATTTTTCCAAATGTTGCCTTCCCAACATTTGGAGCTTCATCTCTGTTAACTGGAAAGCACTTTACTCTACTTTTAAACGGTTTGTTTTCAGCTGGTTATTTTTATAAAATAAGGAAAGAGCACCTAAGGCAGAGGTTACCTAGTGCTTGACCGACTCAAAATTTTCTCCTTGGATGCTCAAGGCAAGATCACCAGCACAGACACGTGGAGTATGGGGACATCAGTTGATCATTCGTGTAAATGTTGAAAAGTAATGGTGTCAGGACACTACCCTGTGGGAGACTGTGTTTGAAACCCATCTCATATCTATATGCTTAGTTAGATTTAAGAGGAGTTGAGTTATACAGCTCTTGAGACGTCTAAAGCTTGCCTATTTTTGAATGAGAAGAGGTTCAGTTTTAGGAGCCAGATGACTTAATATATTTCTTTGTGCACACCTGCCATTTCCCCCTTCCCAAGGCACCAGCAGGGCCAGGATCCCCCCTGCCCCAACAACAAACTCTCTCACCAGCTCTGGATCACTTTTCTTGCTTGCCCCAATTTTTTATTAAAGACATAGCAACTTTCCTCTCAGTTCTTTCTCCCAAAGTCTCATGGATGAGTTACAGTCACGAACTCTTTGGACACCTTTTTTTGCCTGTCTTGGATCTCAGTCATCATCACTGGTGTTTCCCCAAGACCTGGGAGGTTGGTGGAGAAAGAAAGCTTCAAGCTAGGGTGGACCCTTTCAAAGAAGGCTTGCATGGAGAGGACGCAGGCTCTGTGAGTCCTCCCATATCATCTTTTCCCTCAGCATATCCCTTCTAACTTGAAAGTTTTGAAGTGGTAGCCATGTTAGTCTGTGCGAACAAATCAGAGAATAAAACAAAACAAAAAACACGTTGTGGCACCTAAAAGACTAACTCCTGTATTTAAATGTGAGCTTCTGTGGATCAAGTTCACTTAACTGCTGTCGCAAGCTTCAATGAGGTAGCTGGAAAACTTACTGGAGCACTTGGAAGAACTAGGACAGTATTACACATCAACCATTTGAAGCCTAACCTCAACAAGACTCCAATGTGTGCTATAATTATGGATACCTAAGGACAACCTCCGGGTTGGAGAGATAGGCAGGATTTTTTTCAATGCCATTTCCAGGGAATCCTAAGCAGGTGAAGGCATCTGCTTGGGAATAATACCCTGAAGCAAATGGTGAGCCACTATGTGAGACAGAATGCTGGACTGGATGGGCTGTGGCCTGTTCCAGCAAGGCTGTTCTTATGTTCCACCTTTGAAACCAAGAAGGAAGTGTTGAGTTACATGTTACGTGGCAAGGGAATCAATTACAGCATTGTTCAGCAGCAACATACCTTGATGTGGCACTTGACAAGGCGCTTCTAAGCAGCACTGCCTGAACACCAAAGCCAAAGTTAGTACAAGGAACAATATCATCAGGAAACTCACAAATTATAAATGGGGAACTCAACCATCCACGCTGCATACATCAGCTTTGGCCCTGAACGTCTCAGCAGCAGAGTATGCTGCTCCAGTATGGAGCGCATCCACACACATAATACAAGCTGACATTGCTGTTAATGAAGTCATGTGTATAGTGACAGGATGCCTCTTGTTGGTATTGCTCCACCTAAGGAGAGAAAAAGCAGATAACTAAGCAAGAAAATGACCTTCAACATATTCGGAACAGATATGAGTCTCAAGTCCGCCACCTTCAGATCTGGGAAGAGCTTTATGGCAAGAACAAACATTCTTGAGGATACACAAGAGTAAAACCAAATTATAAGATGGAGGAAGGAGCTCACTGGACAATGAACATTAAAGGAGGATATGGCTGAGGAACTCAACCGTATGTCACTTGGAGGACTAAATAGGCTGATAGTTGGACTCCCTAAATGCAAGACCAATATGCTGGCAGACAACAGCACGCTGTGTGAATGTGATGAGATACAGAAATGCAAGACCAACATGCTCAAGTGGGGGTTGCTTGTGGACAGCAACGTGAGCTGTGAATGTGGGGAGGTACAGAATCCAGCTCATTTACTGCTCTGCCAATTACTGCCAGAAACATGCACCGATGAGGACTTATGTTTGCCCAACAAAGCCAAGAAATTGGCTTCATTTTGGCACTCCAGGGTTTGATCGGGACATGAAATAATTGGCGTTGTCAGCATTCAGCCTGGCCTTTTCTATGTAAAGCTTGGCATCCTTTATCCTGCTAGCAATTTGGGCATAATATTGTACAGCAATATCGGGTAATTTCCTGGTGCTTTGAACTATGAGTACAGAAGCAAAATACTGTATTACACATTCAACTGGGGTGTGTGTGTTAAAATAATTGAATAGTTGTTTGATTGAGAGGCAGTTGGAGTTACGGTTGCATCTCGCATTGTTGTAAACCTTTTCCAGATGTGTTTTTTTTTTTTTAAAAAATTATATCTCCTGTGGAATAGTACAGATTGAGGTAAAATGGCTGATATAAAATGGGTCTGTGCTGATTGTATTTGGATCCCCTGTGAGAAATCCTGTGAAGGGGTTCCAGAGGTGTGGTCTACATTGTGAGGATTCTGATTCTAGGTTCGTGTCTTCTTTCATAATAAAGTAAACATCCACAGAATGTCACTTGCCAGGTCTGTGTTAAGATGCTGGGCCTGTAGGTTTTCAGATTAACAGACCCCCATGAACAACTGAGAAATCTAGGTCCTATTCCTAGCTGACAAGCAATGTTGACATCCTGAAAGGTCATGTGCCATCTCAGCCTCAGTACAGTATCAGCTTTCTTCATCTGGATGGCAATGTTGCAATAATGTCAAACACTCCAGTTTATGGATTATTCTACGATCCTTGTTAACTATGCTGCTTCTAAATAAAAATATCCAGAACATAGATATTAAAAACATATAATATGCCCAGCTATCTCAGGCTATCTGAGGCTCTTTGGCACTGTGGTATTACTACGTTTAGGTGAGATTCTGACTTCGAGGTGTTAGGTACCGCTTCTGTGGGAAGGTAAACAGCGCTCCCTGCCATCTGGCATCTATTAGTGCCTGCCACATGACCATGGAAAGTTCTGCAGATGCAGACAGTGCTGGTTCTTTGGCTGTGAATGGAGATGAGAGTCAGACATGGCTGGCTTTTGAGTAAGGGAAACCTTTATCTAGGCCTAGCTCAAGGTGAGCTCTGTCGTTGACTTTATGCTACCGTACCATTTTCAGCTAGAAACCCCACTTAATTTTGCCCTTTGCATTCAATAACGGCACTTACTAGAAGATGGTACTATTAGAAACAAGGACTTTATTTCTCTTATTTGTGATATATTGTGTTGTTTATTGTTTTATATTTGCTCTTCATCTTACAACAAACCATGAGAAGTTAACACAAAGATTAAGACTTGCTTGGCATTTACTTTCTTTGTAAAGCTCTTGCTTAGTAGAATATCAAGATAGCTGTCTTTAGGGCAGCTGAAGTTTGAAAATGTCTTTTATTTTGAAGGACTTTTTGGCTTTATTTTAATAAAAAGTTTGAGCACTCTGTATATGCTGTGAACGCACTGATAAACTATAATCTCAGTGGGGAAAAATTAAATCTGGATTGTAGCCTGTCACTGTCAAGTGAACTGGGTAGTTTAAGATCATATATAAAGCATATTGAATGGCATTCTACCCATTTTATAATGGCTTCGCCATTTTCATCATCATGTTTATATCACCAAATGTTGCTATGGCTGTTGAAGTTTCCAACTAGAAAGTGAATGTTCTGGTTTTCCATATTAAACAGATTCTTAAAGCAGAATGCTATAATAGGCGGCTTATAATTCAATGCCGCTATACATGCAGCCAGTTCAACCATCAAGATTTCTATCTTGTCCTCTTCAGTATAGGTTTTGAGAGGACCATAAGACCTGTTTGTAACAAAAATGGCACTTCCACATAGTTTGTTGTGCCTTTCAGCAACTAGACATATCCCAAGAACCTTTGGTAGACAGACATTGATCAATGTTGAGTTTCTAGGGGACAACAATGTCACATTCACAGCAAAGAGTTCCTCTTTGGATAAAGAATTGCTGTCATTTATGGTTCTAAAAAGGACTGTTGATCATTTTGCTCAAATTTATAATGCAGTGCTTCTGGATAGGAAGGAGATAGAAGTACAGTAGAGGATATAGACGAAGCCTTCCAAAGAGTGGGAAGCATTGTGATTATAGTTAGGCATTCTTTGGGCAACAGGGGAAATGAAGTTTTCCATGCCTTCCTCGTCCTGCCTGTAGGCTTCCTAGTAGCATATATAGTAAAGATTAAAAATGCCTTAAAATATTTCAAGTCAGTAGGATATTGTGTCTTTCAAGAAGCACACAGTGCAGCCCTTCTGTATTTTGTCTTTGAAAATAAGTTACACTACCAATTTTTTGAAGTGGTAGCCGTGTTAGTTTGTGCAAGCATATCAGAGAGTAAATGAAAATAATTTTGTGTCCAAAAGTATTCTGGGTTGAAAGGATTTGTGCTGGAGAAACTCCACTTCGGACACGCAAATGAGGCTCCTTTCATGTCCCCAAGATATTTTCCTACCAAAGTGGTCCCTATTTATCTACTTGCAATTTCTTGCTTTCAAACTGCTAGGTTGGCAGGAGCTGGGACAGAGACCAATTCCATCATGCAGTACCCGGGTCATGAACTGTAAAAAATTCATGCCAATGACATTTTTCCTGCTTCAGGAAAAAATGCATTCTCGGATACGAGTTGCAGTTGATGATTTTAGTTTAGTTATGAGAGGTATATGCCCTCATCGAATGTGTGGTTTTTTAAACTACAGTGATACCTCATACAACGTCCAAACTTGGTTCCACAAGTTTGGACTTTATACGGATTTGGACTTTGTATGAGGCATGCAAAATCCTAGCCAAGATACCTCATACAATGTCCAAATCCTTGCTGCGATGCCTCGTACAACGTCGTTTCCATAGAGATACGTTGTACTGTAACAGCACAGACTTCAGGGCAAAGTCAAGGAAACAGACAGGAAACTGACAGAACTTAAGAAATCATTGTCTAAAGGCTAAAAACATTACAAAAACATGTCAAACAACCCTGATTGTCCAAGAACCTGAAGAATGCTGCAAAAATCCCAGGAATGCTTCTAAAAAGTCTGACGAAAAAATTCAAAAAAATCCAAAATTGCGCTCAAAACCAGTCCTAAACACTCTTTGCCTCTTGCAAAACCCACAAGAGCAATGCATGCATGCACCCTGCCTTTTATACTACCCAGGCACAATGCAACCTGGGGAAAACCCCAATGCCTCATACAAAGTCGCAGTGACTTTGTATGAGGCAACTTTTTTCAAGGAATTAGGCGATGTATGAATTCGATGTTGTACGAAGTGGACTTTGTATGAGGTATTACTGTATATCTAGGCAACGTGTGTTTAGAATAAATTATCTTAAATGTATTGTGAAGTTGTGCATTTGTCAGTCTAAAAACCAACTAATTATTGTTGCAGGATGAAGAAACTCGTAAGGATTATGATTATATGCTGGATCATCCTGAAGAGTATTACAGACATTACTATCACTTTTATTCTAGAAGACTAGCACCCAGGGTGGATGTCAGAATAGTGATTCTTGTTACAGTCTGTGCTATCTCCTTATTTCAGGTAAATATGTTTTTCTGCTCTGTCATTGAATATCCAGCATGTTGGAGGCAAAATGCTAATTCTGAGCCACTCAGAGAGTACACTAAGCACTCTGGGGGCGGGATAGAAGTGGAATTGCTATTGCTACCTGTGTCCCTATGTACTTTCTGCAGAGCTGCTCCAGAGCAGTTGGGGTCCCTCTGGAACGATATGAAAGGTGATAGGGAATAGCTATACAGCATAGAGTGAATTCATAAACAGTCTCTCCTCCCATTGTGGGCCTTCAGGTGGAACTTTGTGCTTCTCTGTATGGAGCACTTACTCTGGATCCAGAAAGCCAGTAGTAGATAGATGTTGGGCAAGGATTTAGGAAACCTGGATTCAGATCTTCACTTGGCTGTGGAAACTTATAAGTGGGGTGGCAAATGTAAACAACTCATTAAACGTGACTGCCCTCTACATACTGTGGGATTTACTGTATATGGAACTTGCGTGCCCCTGCGAGGCAGAAGAGGCTAGCCTAACTGCTACTGCACAGAAAAGGAGGGAGAAAGAGGAAAAGTCTCACAGTTGTCCTGAGGTTGAAGCAGAAACGTTTGTCAAGGAAAGCCGAGTTCGATAGCCAGTCATTGGTAAACAGAGTCCAGAGGAAAGATCCAAGAGCGTAGTCGAATTCCAGGCAGAAGGTCCAAGGTAATCAAGCAGGCAGGTTTTTCAGGGTCAATGTCACAGCATCGGGAAGCACAAATGTTGCTCTGACAAAGTTAGAGCAAGCATGCAGGCCTTCTTAAGAGCACTTCAGGGCTCTGCAGGTGGGAGTAATCTCTGCAAACAAGCTCTTGCCTCCCTTCTCCACACCTGGAGTTAGTTTCGCAGCTGTAACCTACAATACTCTGATGTTGGTGGCTCAGCTCTATCACTGTCATCAGAGATTGTTGGCTGTGCTTCTGTCATTTCCTGATCAAGTGGATCAGGGAGAGGCAGATCCATGCTGACAGCATGCCATCTGCCAGCTTTCACCCTCTGATTCAGAGTCCAGGGCCACAACAGGAACTCCTATGAAGCCAGTCATTTAGAGAGAAAAAATGATAGGTCTGCAGCATTCTGCTGTGGTTGATACAAGAATCTCAAGTTATGCACAGGTAGTTGAACAGCCACATATCTAGCTATTTTTCCTCTCCTGCCTCTTTTGCCTTTTGTCCTCCACTTGAATAATTTTCATGGTAATAATCAAGGTCTTAGAAGGCAAAGATGGGAACATCTTGTTGCCTGAGGATCAAATTCAGAAACATTTTTACTCTTCATTCTAGTCTTGGTTGAGGCTAACAACAATGTAATAGTAATGAAGATGATATTATAGTTTAGTTCTTTTTGCCAATACCCAAGTTTGAGAAGAGGCAGTATACATTTTTAGGGTGGAAAATTTAACCTGTCCATTGCTGCTTTAGTTTTATTTCCTTCTCTTCTTATTTGACTTTTGAATATATTCAAAAGAAAACTATTCTTTACTGTTAGAAACTAAAGAGACTGTATCCAGATCTCCCTAAAATTTCATGACATGAGATATGGAACTACATGGAAGGAGGATAGGGAATCTCAAAATAAAAGAAATGATTATGCATTCAAGGTTGTGGAAATGAAGAAAGCAGGAGGCCAAGTTTGACATAGTACTTCTCACATATAACCTGAGTTTCATAAGACTATGTGTTTACATATGTAGGATCCTTGCAATATTGAACTTACATGTTATATTCTAGTTTTTCAGCTGGCGTAGTAGCTACAATGAAGCTATCAACTACCTAGCTACTGTGCCAAAGTATCGAATACAAGCCACTGAAATTGCCAGGCAACAAGGGCTATTAAATAGAGCCAAAGAAAGGGGCAAAAACCGGCGTTCCAAGGAAGAAATTCGCAAGGAAGAAGAGGAAATCATCAAAGATGTAATCAAAAACAAAATTGATATCAAGGGTGGTTACCAGAAACCCCAAATCTATGACATTCTCTTGTTCCAAATTCTTTTAGCGCCTTATTATTTGTGCAAGTATATTGCATGGTGCTGCTGGTGGATTTATTGCTTCAATATCAAACGACAAGAGTATGGTGAAGAAGAGAAGTTGTATATCATACGCAAATACATGAAAATGACACAGTCTCAGTTTGACACTTTGGAAGATCACCAGAAGGAAACTTTTCTTGAACAACAGCTCTGGATTTGGAAGAACTATGAGGTGAGTGGTGGCGGCACACAGCAGGTGAAAAAGAACCTTCTGCCTCTTGATTTCCAAAATCATATTTATACAACTTTTTATCTTTTTGCTCTCATATATATGCACACACAGAGACACACACACATAGTGGCAGCAGTTAGCTGGTTTGCTTTTTAAATGGCAAATAGGACAAGCTTGATAACCCTGTTTTACTAGTGTGTGTATGTGTGTATACACACACACCACATACATACAGTGCTAGTAAAACGGTTATCAAGCTTGTCCTGTTCGCCATTTAAAAAACAAACCAGCTAACTGCTGCCACGACAAAGCAATAGTTACATTATGTAACTGAAAGTAAAAATCCAATGTCACTTGAAAAGAAATGGCATTATCCAAAGGGAGTTATCACCAAACCATTGTCTCCAATACCACACTAATAACATTGTGTATTTTGTTTAATATTCTGTGTAGGCAACAGGAGAGGCAGATAATGGTTTGATTTTGTACAGCAGGTATAGCTATATTTCGCCCATCTGTGCTGAAGAAATTCTGCAAGCTTTGTGAATAGAAGCCAGAAAGTGAAACAACTTTTACTATTCTTCAGAATTAGCATGTTACTTTCTTGTAGTATTTTAATAGTTTAGAATTGATACTTTGGGAAAATCCAGGTTCTTCGTGATCACTGAATCACACAAATGGGTTTTGTGCATGCACGAATCACCTCTCAGAAGGCTGCAATGCTAAAGGAAGCCATCCCATTCATTCTAAAGCAGGGGTTCCCAAACTTTTCATGCCACGCGCCAGTCACATAGTTGAACTGGCTGGTCACATGGTTCTTCCTGCTGTAAAATTGTCATGGGTGCTTTTACGGTAGCTGCGAGCATGTTTACGCTGTCATAAACGCTTCCACTTCCGGGAATGGCGAGGGCAGCCACTGGCCACATGAACATAAGTACAGCCTTGCTGGAACAGGCCACAGCCCATCCAGTCCAGCATTCTGTCTCACACAGTGGCTCACCATTTGCTTCAGGTTATTCCCAAGCAGATGCCTTCACCTGAAGGCCAGGTCCGGCCCATGGGCCATAATTTGGCCACCCTGTTCTAAAGAGTATTTTCTTGTGCTGAAACTCAAGATTACTACACATTAAAAGTGCTAATATACAGTTATTTAACCTTTTGTTAATACATTTTCACACATATTTCAGCAGAGCCAGTTAATCATTTTTGTTAAATAAACCACATGTTTAGTTGAAAATATTAATGTTATATAGAAAATTATCTTGTTTTATATTGGCCAAATCAATATGAGCAGCTGTACACTTAGGACTGACATTCCTGATTTTACTTCATACTTTCTCCTTAGCATTACAAGCAAGAGCAAGAGGAAGAGCTGAAGAAAAAGAAAGCAATGGACCCTCGATGGAAAAGATACAGACGATGGATGAGGAATGAAGGACCTGGAAGACTTTCTTTTATAGATGATTGACTTTACTTAAACATGTACAATTCTGTTACAGATGATTGGCAAATATATTTGTACCTAAAATATTCAGAGTTTAACTGCTGTGTCTCAGCAGTGTTCTAAAACTCAGGAATTATTCAATCAGACGGAAAACTAGCATCATTTTATGATTTTTATATGTTATAATAAAAGCAAATCTGTTAAGCAGACTTGTTTTGCTCTGATGTCGAGCTAGTATTGAATTAAAAATAAGTCTGAGATGGATCTCTTGGTGATCTTCATATTGGTATGTTAATGAACTTTAAGATGGGACATACAAATGCTAACTCAGTTGGCCTAAAGATTGCCATAAGTATTCAAGTTTGGGAAATATTATTATTTAAGGTAAAGCTCTGTTGTCCCTCCTTGCCTTTTTATAGCCCTGCAAAAAATTAAAGTCCTTCTAATATGTTTTCCATAGCTTCATAAATCTCATGAAATTCTCTAAACTTCCTAATTTGTCTTTGTTTATATGACTGAAAACGTAGAAGAGATTCTACAGTATTTATGTTACTTAGCAGAGGCAAAGTAAAATTTCCCATGCGAACAGACAGCATTAGCAACATTGATGGCCATTTATTATAGTACAAATGTTTAATTCCATTTTTTAAAAGCTGTAAAATAGGTACACTCTATGTCCCATCTAGTATATCCTGAGCTAGGTGACTTGTGGCTCCCTAGTTATTGTTGAAGTGCAAATCCCATCCTTAATGATTAACTCTGTGGTTCAAGAAGAGACTACAGGGTAGAAGTTTGTGTATTTTGATTGGACAACCATACTTAGAAAAAGCCTTTCAAGCTGAATCAATTGGCAGAAACTAGCTTCTGCTAGGAACTATGATGAGCACTGCTATTAAAATCTACATTTTGTGGTACAGCTGGGTGGTGAAATGTAGCTTTGTAGAAAAAAATATTGCAGATGTTGTTTTGCAGCTCTGTTTATGGGCTAGACAGAATTCTCAAATTCTAGGAAATATAGTAAAGGTAAAGGTTTCCGTTGCTCGAAAGCCAGTCATATCCGACTCTAGGGTTCAGTGCTCATCTCTGTTTCAAAGCCGAAGAAATGCTTCTGCAGATGTTTCCGTGGTCATGTGGCAGGCAGGACTAGACACGAGCACGCGGAACGCTGTTACCTTTCCACCAAAGTGGTCCCTGTTTATCTACTTGCAATTTCTTGCTTTCGAACTGCAAGGTTGGCAGGAGCTGGGACAAAGACGGGAGCTCATTCTGTCCTGCAGTACTCGGGAATTGAACTGCTGACCTTCCGCCTCCCAGTCAGCGTCTTAGCCACTTGAGCCACTGCAGTCCTACTCCTAGGAAATATAGTAGCACCAGCTGCACCTTGCTATTGTTTTTTTTATTATGCAGAGACTTCATCAATTTAAGAGTTTTTGATTTAAGAAATTTTCAAAGTGGTAGCCGTGTTAGTCTGTGCAAGCGTATGAGAGAGCAAACAAAACCAGACAAAAAATGCTGTGGCACCTTAAAGACTAACTCTTGTATTTTGATTTTAGCTTTCGCAAATCAAGGCCACTTCACCAGACATAAGAGTGGATTTTCATGGTATACATTTATACATCTGATGTAGAGGCCCAGAGTAGCTGGGCAAAGTTGGTTGGTTCAGGAGATGGACATGATGATGCAGATCAATGAGTTATTTACAACTGGTAATGAAATGCAACCAGTTTGTCTTTCTACAGTGGTGAATCTCTGATGAAAGCCAGTCCGAGGAGCCAAGTTTGCAAAATAAACATTCTGACACACATCTCCTAATGAGTCAACTGAGGAAGCTTTGTGGCACAGTCAGAGGTCACAGCTTCCTGCTGTGGAGGAAAGCCTTATGGGAGCACTCACTGGAAATGAGCAGAAAGAATATACTTTTCCACTTCTAGGAAGACTTTGTTCTTCCCTAAAGATGTACTTGCTATCTTTTTAAATTTTTATTTCTAAATTAAAGTAAAATAAAATGAATAAAAATAATAATATGTAAACAAATAATTACAATATCAAGATTAAAAATAATAATAGTGCACCCACTGTCAGGACCAACAAGATAGTAGTATTTACATTTCATGTTTTATCATTTCCTTTCCAAAAGACCACAATATCTTGCTTGAGTAAACAGCCTTTTCCCTTTATTCCCTACTGCATGAAAAGCTCTCTAAATGAGTCCTTGCGGTGTTGTGGTTAAACTAATACTGCAGCCAAAACTCCTCATGTTGTGAGTTCAGCCCATGGGATTGACACAGCTGTCCAGCCTTCCAAGGTTAGTAAAATGGGCACCCAGCATGTGGAGGTTAAAAAAGCTAATTGCAATGTGAATCGCCCAGAAGGCGCACTAATTGGTACGTAAGTGTAATTGCTATTGCTAATACAGTCTGAAGGAACATATCTTCCCATATGAGCCTCCTTGGCTCTTAAGATCCTACAGGAATATTATGGCAGCCCTCACAGTTCATAATAAAATGTGGCTGTGATTCACAAACTGAATTATGCTAGCTCTGAAAAGCATCCCGGTGTTGTTAGGCCTATGTTGTAGTTAGAATGTTGTGTAGGACAACCCTCCACTGCCCCAATGCTATCAAGTATCCTTGGTGACTTGGCTTTTTGCAAGGAAATATGAGAGCTGTAAATTGGTCTGTAGCGGCAGTACAGGTTATTAATGGACTACAGAACGTATCTCACTCTGGATAGGTTAGAACGGGTTGGCAACATTTTTATGTTGGGGGCCGTGTCACACTCCCTCAGACAGTTGAGGGGGCCGGACTGGTGGCCCCTCCTGCTGTAAACTGTTCTAAATATGTCCTTCGCTGCCATAAACACGTCCGCAGCTGCTTCCAGGAGTGGCGACGGTTGGATCGAGGGCGGGGGCTGGATTATTTGGCACCATGGGCCAGATTCAGCTCATGGGCCATAGGTTGCCAACCCCTGGGTTAGAAACTCAGATTGCTCCCCCCTTTCCTCAACTCTTTTTGTTTTGTTGCAGTGATCTTTCTGATGCTTATTAACTCTTCCCTCTCTGAATTATTTTCACCCTTTTCATTAGCTGGGGCATGAAGATATTGGCCAGAACAAATACAGTAAAACCCCTACTTACGAAGAAAAAAAGTCCGTTCCATGGGCTTTTGCTTAAATCGGTTTTTTATGTAACTCAAAGCAAACCCATAGGAAAAATTATTTTTACGTAACTTGAAGCAAACCCATAGGAAAAATGAAATTTTTATGTAAATCGAAGAAAACCCATAGGGAAATGAATTTTTACGTAACTTGAAACAAACCCATAGGAAAAAGAATCAATATGCAACTCAAAGCAAACCCATAGGATATCGTGTAAATTGGGACATGGTTGTAGTGCAAAATCATTATGCAAGTCGAATTTTATGTAACTCGAGGCATATGTAAGTCGGGGTTTTACTGTACTGTACTACTAGTTTCCAGCTCATAAACATTATTTTTACAGTCACTGCAAAGGTTGAATTTGCATGTGATGCAGGGTGCACAACCAACACCCACAGTGTTTTGAGGAAACCCAATAACCATTTTTTTCTATACCATCTTTTCTTTTGTCAGATGCTCTGCAACTTTAGCAGCTGTAGGAAATGTAGTTATTAAACCGTTACAGCTTTCCTAGACAGGGAATCCACAAAGTGGAAACTGCTGCTCAAAGCACTTAAAATTGCCACATTTGCTCCCAATTCAGGGATCCAACCAGATGACAAAATGGGGGAAGGCAGATACAGTACTGTATATACATTATAATATTACAATGTATTTATTCTATATTTTATATTATTTCATGGGGCTGTGGTGGCTTAGTGGTTAAGACGCTGCGATTGACAACTGGAAGATTGGCAGGTCAGCAGCTCAAGACCCAAGTGCTGCATGACAGAGTGAGCTCCCGTCTGTCCTAGCTCTTGCCAAACTAGCAGTTCGAAAGCAAGAAATTGCAAGTAAATGAATAGGTACTGCTTTTGTGGGAAAGGTAGTATTCTGGTGTCTAGTGATGCCTGCCACATGACTGTGGAAGCCTCTGTAGATGCAGACAGTGCTGTCTCTTTGGCTATTATCAGAGATGAGCACCAAACCCTAGAATTGGACACGACTGGCTTTCGAGCAAGGGTGACCTTTACCTATCATCGGTATTGTGATAGTACTGAATCCCAAAGCTCCAAGGGGCCATTCAACAATTACGTGACCCTTTTTTAATAAAAAAAAATGATCCCCACCCCCTATGTAATCCAACCGTAATTTTCATTTCGAAACACCCCCCCTTCTTTAAAATTACATAATCCAGAGCTTTTGTATCGAAACTCTAGTTTTTAGAGCTTTTCACTATTGGTGCCTAATGCAGAACGTGTTGGTGAGGATTCAATAATCTCAAATCGGATCAAAATTCCCAGAGATCATTTTTTAAAAAGTGCCATGTTTCGAAACCACAACAGCTCTAAATGGATTACATAATCTTTGACCTGACCCCACGTAATTTTCTGTAATTCAGATGGCAGACGCCCCCTCCCCCTCGAGGATCACGTAATTGTTGGATGGCCCCTAAGACACCCTTCCAAGAAAAACCAAGACAGCTGCCAAAGAATGACTCCATGCCCCATCCCAAAGAGACAACTCAGAAGTACGTCATGGCCAGCTGTATGGAAACGAGAGCCATTTTTCCAATTTTCCAACAGCCTGAGGGCTTCAGTTCCTAGAGCAGAACTAAAGAAGAGGGCTGTGGCCAAAGAATATAATTTGCATTTTTAATATTTTTTACTCCCCAGTTTTGATGTCCACGGAAACGTCTGCAAACACAGACAGCGCTGGTTCTTTGGCTATTTACAGAGATGAGCACTGAACCCCAGTCAGATACGATTGGCTTTCGAGCAAGGGCGATCTTTACCTTTTGAAGCAGGTGGCATGCACTATAAAGTTACTATAATAGGTTCTGGCTAAGTGAAAAACCAGTTTAACTTAAAATAGAACTAACAATCCCCGCTGCACTCTCCAATGGACTCAATCAACAACGACAAGAAGACAATTTTGGGAGGGTGGAGGACCCCAATAATGCTGGCAGCCCCTTAAAACATGGCACAAGAAGCCTTGGGGGTATATTGGAGTGCCACAAAATACAATGACATTGGGAGACCACAGATGTGGCTTTGTGGGGAATGTGGCCCATGGGTGCGTATTGCCTACCCCTTCTTCTGCCGTATCTGATTTGGAATATTGGTGATCCTCATGGTGATCATGTTCTGCGAATATAATGCAGTGGCCTTTCATCTGCCTTCTGCATCGCAGCGTGACACCTATACCACTGATCTAGTCCTCTGAGTCACTTTCTGGTCCTGAGCCCTTTGGGCACACAAAGTCCTCTCAGCCCCAGGCCAGTATTGATGAAGCTGCTGCCCTATGTCAAGATGGATTCAAGTGGCATTGAATCCACTTGGGGACCATCACCCTTCCCTGTGGACTTTGGCACCCAAGCCATTAGTCCTCAAGGTTGTCAGGTTAGTTAACTACCATCTGACACTCGGCGTTGAGTCGCTGGCAGTATGGTCTACTCTATTACCATAGCAGGATAACCTGGTCAGACTCTATATTGCCTACCCCTGGTATAAATAAATCATGCCAAGGAACTCTGCAAGTGGAGATTTAGCATATTTTTAAAATTGTTTTATCTTCTCAGCTGAAGCACAGTTACCAGGCTGTGGTGATGAATGCTTGCCCTTCCAAATGTACTACTCCACCACTTGTGGTACAGCATGGGGATGTGTATGTGTGTGTATCTGCCATTCAAAAGGATAAGGTCAAACATTCCATTGACGGCACCAAAGATTTTGGACTAAAATAGCTCGTAAAGTAGATCTTTGGATCCCAGCTCCTGTTTCTCAAAAGCGCCCTGGCTTAAGTTCTTTGTGGGTAGGCTAAGATGAGAACAAAAATACTGTAGTTAACAAACTGAGCACAGCCGTTGATCCCATTTTTTTCCCTGTAGACACTGTTTACAGAATTATATATATGCAACTGTGATACACAGAACTACATTAAAACCCCTACTTACGAAAAAGTCTGTTCCGTAGGCTTTTGCTTAAATCGAATTTTTTTGTAACTCGAAACAAACCCATAGGAAAAATTATTTTTTATGTAACTCGAAGCAAACCCATAGGGGGGAAAATGAAATTTTTATGTAAATCGAAGCAAGCCCATAAGGAAGTGATTTTTTACATAACTCGAAACAAACCCATAGGAAAAAGAATATTTATGTAACTCGAAGCAAACCTATAGGAAATTGTGTAAATCAGGACATGGTTTAAACATAAAATCATTATGTAAGACGCATTTTATATAACTCGAGGCATTTGTAAGTCAGGGTTTTACTGTAATGCTCGTTTTAGGAGAGTACCCCCTTAGAATAACCAGGATTTTAAAATATGGACTCTTCCTGGACCATGCACTTAACACTTTAACTTTGAGCTGCAGTCATTGTTGTTATGGGTAATTTCCAAATTGTCCTGTCCTCAACAGCCCTGCTCAGCTCTTCTAAGAACTCAAGCCTGTATTTTCCTTTATGAAGTAAACCTATCTCATGTTGGGTCTTCCTCTTTTCCTGCTTCATTCAACTTTTGCTAGCACTATTGTTCTTTCCCCCTGCCCCGAGATTTTTGCCTTCTCGTGACGTATCCAAACTAGGACAACTCCAGCTTTGTCATTTTTGCCTTCAAAGATAGTTCAGACTGGATTTACTCTAGGACCCACTTGTTCATCTTTCTGGCAGTCCAGAGTACTTGCAAAGTTCTCATCTAGTATCATATTTCAAAAGATTCAACTTTCCCCCTGTTGGCTTTCTTTGTTGCCCATCTTTTACACATCTATACATGGTGATTGGGAATAAAAGAGTGTGGATGTTCTTGGTCTTGGGTCTCCATTGACATATCCTTACACTTTATGATATTTTCTAGTTTCTTCATTGCTGCCCTTCCAAGTCTCAGTCTTCTGATTTCTTGTCTGCCGTCTCCATTGGGATTGATGATTGGACTGAGATGCAGTATACAGAATCTTTCGCTATTTCAATTTCTTCATAATCAACATTACAGTTGTATAATTCTTCTGTAGTTGTGATTTTTGTTCAACTGCAATCCTGCTTTGGCACATTCTTCTTTTACTTTCCTCCAGAAATCATTTAAAGTACAGTATTCTTCTTCTTCAGTGTCTAGGCCAGATGTGAAACTGCCAAAAGGAAGCCTCCTTTTGGTGAATTCATTCTGTAGTTCCTTTCGCCTGACCTAGTGTGAGAAAGATTAGCTTGTGCAAGGTGGCCGTTGTCCAGGGTATGCCCAATTGTGGTTCAAAAATACCACAATATTCATGGAGGCTTTCTGTGTCCCCCTGTATTTAAGCTTGTAAATATAGTTTGTAAGCAATCATTTACACACAGTATTTGCATGTTTATAAAATTAGTAAGAAAAATCAACGATTTTTGGAAGATCATTTGCCCTGACATGTATAGTTTTATTCTTCTACCCTCCCGATATCAGTGATGCGCTGAAATTTTTTTTACTACCCCCACCCTGGGCGTGGGTAACTCTGTGGGCATGGCTATGTGGGCCACACCCATTTGGCCGGCCATATCATGGCCTGGTGTAGGGAGGTGGATGTGGCCAGCCAAGTGGGCATGGCCTGGGGGAATTTCCGCTACCAGTGCCCGCACACCTGTGGGCACCAGGACCAGTGCATCACTGTCCCTATTGGCAAGAAGGCCTTTTCCTCCATGTTTGAAAGATCATTCTACAAGCACTATTGCTGCTTCCACAGCTTTCCTAAAGAGAATTCAGACGCCAATATCTGCATGGCAGCAACATGTGGGCTATCATGGGCCCAAAAGTGATACGGACATTGCATTTTGTTTATCACCACTCCCACTACCACCACTCTCAACTCTATGTTGGAACACAGCTGCTTGGATGACTGGATCAGGCAGGATTGGCCAACTTTCATCAAGAGCCTCACTCCCCAATCAGATGGCATGGCAAATATGACGCCTTAGCCTGAGATTTAACTTGAAACCAGACCACATCCTTATATTTCATTTAAAACCTTTATTTTTGAGACTAAAGCGCAAGCTGCCCTCATTTTTTTATCCAGACAAATTTTAAAAACAACAACGCCTTGGCCTGTAAAATACAACGAACAGGTTATATGCTGCAGTTTACCCATGCCACCTTTACAAACCACCCAGGGGAATGGCTCCCAGGCCACTGCACTGAACAGGTAATTGGCCACTGGCTAGGTGACTCACGCCATCCTCAATTAACTCATTAGCAGATATGTTATGGCACAATTGGGACTGGGGTGGCTTAGTAGTTAAGACACTGAACTTGACGACTGGAAGGTTGGCAGGTCAGCAGTTTAAGACCCGAGTGCGGGAAAGGTAACAGTGTTCCGCGTGCTCTGGTGTCTAGTCATGCCTGCCCCATGACCACAAAAGTGTCTGCAGACACAGACAGCACTGGCTCTTTGGCCATAAACGGAGATGAGCACCATGCCCTAGAGTCAGATACAACTAGCTTTTGACAAAGGGAGACCTTTACCTAATGCTACAATGTTTATTTTGCATCAATCTACTAATCATTTAAGGGACTACTGTGGTTTAGTGGTTAAGATGCTTAACATGATGACTGGAAGGCCGGCAGGGTAGTAGTTCGATACCCAAGTGCTGCACGACGGAGTGAGCTCCCATCTCTGTCCCATCTTCTGCCAACCTATCAGTTCAAAAGCAAGAAATTACAAGTAGATAAATAGGTATCACTTCAGTGGGAAGTTAAACAGTGTTCCATGTACTCCGATATCTAGTCATGCCTGCGACATGAGTATGGAAACATCTGCAGATGCAGACAGCACTGGCTATTTGGGTATAAAGAGAGATGAGCACCAAACCCTAGAGTCGGATACTACTGGCTTTCGAATAAGGGCAAGCTTTAACTTTACTAACCATTTACAACTCAACGAGAACCAAACTGTACAGTTATAAATCTGAATCCCAATCAGGGATCTTCTGTTATTTCTGGTTGTAAGCAGTCACACTGATCTACAAACCTATCTTATGTTAGCCAACCCTTGTGCGCCTCCGTTACCTGATGTGTATAAATTGATGCCATGAAGTTTCACTCTTATTTCTGACGAAGTGGACTCAATCCACGAAAGCTCACATTAAAATATAGGCATTAAGACTTTAAGATGCCACGTTGTTGGGTTTTTCCTTTTTGCTTTGTTGAGTCTCTGATATGCTACATTTCAAAAACGGATTATTCTCCGATGTGCTTGAAACACAGACTTAACACGGCTAACCACGTGTACAGCCTGGGACGTCTTCCCATCAGGTCTGTAGTCTGCATGACTTGCTAGTTGTTCATTAGCGCAGCTTCAGGTGCCGTCCCTGAGAATGGCTAGGAGGACTGGGACGAGGAGAAGAGCCTTCTAGGTTGTGGCACCAATGTTGTGGAATGCTATTCCATTCGCGCTGCGCCAGGCTTTCTCACTCCAAGTCTTTTAAAAAGCAATTGAAGACTATGCTTTTTGAGGCCTTTGTAAATGTTTCACATATCCCTGGCTTTTAGACTGCAGCCTAGCTTATACTTTCCCAGTTGAGTGGCTTAGGACATAGGTCTGCTGTATTTTGGCCCAATTTTATGGCATGTTTACTGTCGGTTTTATTGTAGCTTATTTTTATTACAATTTTAGGGGGGGGGGGGTACTTTTAAAATGTGTTTGTTGTATGGGGGATTTTATGTTGTTAGCTGCCTCGTGTAGGGACTCATTCTCCCTAGAGAGGCGGTGTATAAGTGCAACTACAACAACAACAACAACAACAACAACAACAACGATGATGTGACAGCAAAATTTCACAAACTGATTATTTTCAACACCATAATGGGGTTGCAAAAATTATCAACTGGAAACTGTCAGAAGTTTGCATTTGAATGCAGTAAAAATCATTGGGAACATCAAGTAGAGAAAGTTTTAGAGAATGAGAGAGCAAAGATCCTGTGGGACTTTAAAATTCAAACAGATAGAATCTGCCTCACAACACACCTAATATAACTGTTGTGGAGAAGAAGAAAGTCTGGTTTATTGACATTGCTATACTAGGGGATGCATGAATTGAAGACAAACAACTGGAGAAAATCACAAAATATCGTGATTTGCAAATTGAAGTCAAGCGTCTATGGCGGAAGAATTCTATTGTTGTTCCCATAGTAATCGGAGCCCTTGGAGCAGTACCTAAAGGACTCCCTAGATATTTGGAAAGTTTGGGCTTATCAGATTTGAACATCCAAACTCTCCAAAAAATAACTCTACTGGGGACTGCATATAATTATACTCAGACGTTACCTTAACAGCTCTTAAGTCCGTGGTTAGGGCTTGAACTGTTAATTTTATTCCAGTCCTCGACTGTGAACCAAATGGTTGATTTGAATATTAATATTAATATTAATATTAATATTAATATTAATATTAATATTAATATTAATATTATTATTATTATTATTATTAATAATAATAATAATAATAATAATAATAATAATAATAATAATAATAATAATAATAATAATAATAATAATAATAGTTTTTAATATGTATGTTTTAATCCTGTTGTGAGCCACCCTGAGTCAGTTCACCTGATTGGGCGGCATAGAAATTTGAGTTATAAATAAAATAAAATAAAATAAAATAAAATAAAATAAAATAAAATAATAATAATAATAATAATAATAATAATAATAATAATAATAATAATAATAATAATAATAATAATAATAATAATAATAATAATAATAATAAAGCGGATGAAACCATCGATCATATACTGAGCTCTTGCAAGAAAATTGCCCGGACTGATTATAAACAGCGCCATAACACAGTTAGTTGCCCAGATGATCCACTGGAATTTGTGTCACAACTACCATCTGCCCGTAGTAAAGAACTGGTGGGAACATAAGCCTGAAAAAGTGATTGAAAATGAGTATGTAAAATTACATGTGGGATTTTCAAATACAAACTGACAGGGTTTTGGAGCACAATATCCCGGATATCACCATTGTGGAAAAGAAAAAAGTGTGGATCATTGCCATTGCCATACCTGGTGACAGCAGAATTAATGAGAAACAACTTGAAAAAAAAACCCCATCCAATATCAGGATCTAAAAATTGAACTGCAGAGACTCTGGTGTAAACTGGTATGATCTAGGCAAACATTTAAAAACAATTGGAGTTGACAAAATCACCATCAGTCAGCTGCAGAAGGCCACCTTCTTACTGGGATCTGCCCGCATAATTCGCTGATACATCACACAGTCCTAGACGCTTGGGAAGTGTTTGGTTAGTGGTTTATGATACAAAATCCAGCATTGTTATCTTGTTTGCTGTGGCTTGTATATAATAATAATAATAATAATAATAATAATAATAATAATAATAATAATAATAATAATAATAATAATAATAATAATAATAGGACTGCAGTGGCTCAAGTGGCTAAGACGCTGACTGGGAGGTGGAAGGTAAGCAGTTCGATTCCCGAGTCCTGCAGGACGGAATGAGCTCCCGTCTTTGTCCCAGCTCCTGCCAACCTAGCAGTTGGAAAGCAAGAAATTGCAAGTAGATAAATAGGGACCACTTTGGTCAGTGGGAAGGTAACAGCGTTCCGTGCGCTTCGGTGTCTAGTCATGCCTGCCACATGACCACGGGAACGTCTGCAGAAGCAGACAACGCTGGCTCTTCGGCTTTGAAACAGAGATGAGCACTGAGCCCTAGAGTTGGATACGACTGGCTTTTGAGCCAGGGTGACCTTTACTACTACTACTACTACTACTACTACTACTACTACTAATAATAATAATAATAATAGTAATAATAGTGTCAGCCTGTGAACTGGAGCATAAAACCCACAAAGCGAAACGAGGGTCACAAGGCCATCGGCACCACCAGGTCCAGAGGAGGAGAGGTGGAAAGGTCAAAAGCAACTCCAACCCCAGCCTGAATTCCTCGCCTTCCCTAATGTCATGGGTCGAGGAGGGTGCCCGGGAAGGGAGAAGAGCTCTTGGCCAGCGGCAGCCTGCGCTTCCTCCTCCGGCGCATAGCTGTCAAGCATCCCGTATTGACCGGGAAAACCCCTTATTTTACCCTCTTTCCCGCCGTCATCCCGTATTAATTAGACTGCAATGCCCTATTGCCGCCATTAGAGGGCAGCAGAGGATAAGCAAAGCTGTCAAGTATCCTGTATTTGCCGGGAAATTTCCCTAATTTCCAAATCCAAAACTTGACAGGTATGCTCCGGCGAGTTGGTTGGGGTGCACCGCCTCAGTCGGGACCGGTCGGGGGGGGTGGTGCACTGCGGTCCAAAGGATAAGCGGCCTGAGCAGAGGCGGCCGCGGGCGGTGCGTGGTGACTGGGGGCGGGGGCGGGGGGGGGGGGGCTGGCTTGGGGCGCGGCTTCCTTCCTTCCTTCCTTCCTCTCCAGCCTCCTGGCTCAGTGCTGCGCCTCCGACGGGCGGAGCTCGGGACGGGGAGGCAGGCGGGCAGGCAGGCAGGCAGTCCGGCCGCCGGGCCGACAGAGCGGAGAGGAGACGTGTGCGCGCGCGGCCCCGCCTGCCCTCCCTTCTTCGGCTGGGTAATCAATCTGCTGCAGCATGTCTTCCAGCTCCAGCCTCAGCACCCTGCAGCGCCTGGTGGAGCAGCTCAAGCTGGAGGCCGGGGTGGAAAGGATCCGGGTAAGAAGGAGAAGGAGAAGCCCGCGAGCTATGGCCGAGCCAGCGGACGGCGGCGCGGGAGGGAAGAAACGAGGGAAGGGGCGCCGGCAGGCACAACAAGACACCCTTTGTGTCTGGGTGGCAGCGCGGATCTCGGCCCCTTTTGTTTCGGAGCCCCAGAAAGCCCCAGAAAGTGTGTGTGTGTGTGTGTGTGTGTGTGTGTGTGTGTGTGTGTGTGTGCGCGCGCGTGCATGACTGTGTGTGTGCGTGACTGTGTCTGTGTCTGTGTGTGTCTGTGTTTGCTTGTGAGGTCCTCGGTGGTGCTCCCTGGCAAAAGTGTGTGTGTGTGTGTGTGTGTGTGTTTGCTTGCTTGCTTGTGAGGTCCTTGGTGGTGCTCCCTGGCAAAACTGTGTGTGTGTGTGTTTACTTGTGAAATCCTCGGTGGTGCTCCCTGGCATGCCCTTGGTAGGTGAGGATATCATCTGGCCAATAATAATAATTTCGTGGTCAGCAATTGTTCTGTGGTTGAAAGGTTGTTTTGGTTTGTTTTTGTTTGCTGGAGAAACTCCGCTCTGGGGGATGCCCGAATGAGGCTCCTTTCATGCCCCCCAAGATCCTTTCCCCCACCAAAGTGTTCTCTGTTTATCTACCTGCAGTTTCTTGCTTTCGATATGCTAGGTTGGCAGCAGCTGGGACAGAGACGGGCGCTCAATCCGTCATGCAGTACCCAGGCCTCGAACTGCCGGCTTGCCTGCCTTTCAGCTAACAGGGCAAGCTTCGTAACCACTGAGCCACCGCAGCCCCCATCTGGCAAATATGGGGCTTCTTTTATTTTTTTGGCCATCCTGGTCAGCTGATCCTGGCCTGGCTCCCCAGAGGCCCTTGGAAAAGGCAAATCTGCTTTTTCCTAGATTTATTTAAGTCTTTGTCTTCTAGTAGGTCGCCCTTGCTCCAACTCGCGGTGTTCATCTCCATTTACAGACAAAGAGCCAGCACTTGTCTGTGTCCGCAGACGTTTCCATGGACATTTGGCAGGCATAACTGGACACCCGAGTGCATGGAACGCTGTTACCTTCCCAACAGAGCGTTACCTATTTATCTACTTGCAATTTCTTGCTTTCAAACTGCTAGGTTTGGCAGAAGTAGGGACAGAGGCGGGAGCTCACTCTGTCGTGCAGTAGGCTGAGGAGGATGGTGGAGGCCATAGGTGCCTGGAGGATAATGGCCCATAGGGTCTCAAAGGGTCAGAATCGACTGTGCGACTGAACAACAAAAACTCCGGGCTCGAACTGCTGACCTGCCAACTACCATCCAGTCGTCAAATTTAGGGGCTTAACCACTAAGCCACTGCAGTCCCTAGTCTTCCAAACAGGCAAATAAATTGGGCTTTCGCTGTTTGCCACTCCTGTAAAATAAAAGGATAGCTTGATGAGAGTCATTGACTGTTGATGTCGTGGGGGTCTGGATGTGGTTCACTGAATTACTGGCTGTGTGTTATCAACTTTTCAACATTTTGTTTGTGAATTAATAGTTTTGTTGAGCAGTCCTTGCCACCTTGTATTATACGATAATTTAAAAAAATGTTTAAAAAACAAAGACAGGGTAAAGTAAGTAAAATATATATTGTGGGTATCAAATTTCAATGGCGCTTGTGCCAGATGCTTTGACTTGGTCTGTTTATACCAAGTGAGGACATATTCGCGGAAGAAAAAGAAGTACAATCTGCCTGTAATTGTAGTTTCATTACCCCCCCAGGTAACCCTTATGATTGTGTCTGTGAGATTATGTTTCCTATTTCGAATCGGAAGCCTATTGTTCATGAGAGGTTGGACATTTCCTCTTATTTCCCCTTCTTGACAGTAGCAGGCTTGCAGTTGGCTGCCTCTCTTTATTTGGCCTTTGAAATGTTTCTTTGTTCGTGCGGATGAGCGCATTGCATAGTCCAGAGGAGTTACGATGCTCCCTGTTTGTCATCGATGCTCCCTGTTTGTCATCGGGGAAAGATATGGCCTTCAAGGGAAGATCCCCTCAAAATCACCTCTTCTGCTCTCTCTCTCTCTGTGTGCTTCACAGTGTGTACGATTTTTACCCACTAAAACCGCTTCTCATTATGCCCCGCCAATGTGCTGAACCGCCGTCAGGCATTACTTCCCGGGGGAGGGGGGGGGCAGACTGGCTGTTAAAAACAGCCAGAGAGAGAGAGAAGGGGGGAGAGTAAAAGTCAAAGCAGCCTTTCAAAATGGGAGAAAAGGGCTTGAATAAAACTGTGTGTATGTGTGTCGTGGCAGGAGTATTTAGTTGAACGGGTGGGTGAGCACATCAGTGACACAAAGATTGTTCAGGAAGGATAACAAAACAGCCAGTGTGGCCTGAATTTGTTCCCATTGTGAGGACCATGCCTGCAAATATGCCCGCAGAATGGGGCCAAAAAGGAGCTGTTACAAATTCAGTGTTTGCGCCACTGAAAATCTGCCTCGCGGACCAAGGGGGGCCCTTTGGAATAGTGGGTTGGAAGAACTCGTTTCCTCCTCCCTTCCACCAGCACAGGATGGCGGCAGAGGCCTTGTCGGATCTGAACATAAGGATTTGATACATTTATGGGCACCTACTGTACTGAGGGTGGTACTGCAGTGGCTCAAGAGGCTAAGATGCTGACTGGGAGGCGGAAGGTCAGCAGTTAGATTCCAAAGTACTGCAGGACGGAATGAGCTCCTGTCTTTGTCCCAGCTCCTGCCAACCTAGCAGTTCGAAAATAAGACATTGAAAGTAGATAAATAGGGACCACTTCGGTGGGAAGGTAAACAGCGTTCCGTGTGCTCCGGTGTCTAGTCATGCCTGCCACACGACCACGGAAACGTCTGCAGCACCAGACAGCGCTGGCTCTTCAGCTTTGAAACAGAGATGAGCACTGCACCCTAGAGTCGGATACGACTATGCCTCCTTCCTCAGAAGTAAATTCTACTGTGTTCAGTGGGACTTACTCACACTGTGTATTAGGACGCAACCTCAACTAGAATGAAATCCAGTGTTTCTCCTACCTAGAGTATCTGAAGTCTGCATATGAATGCTCTCTTGAAAATTTGTGAGACTTAAGTTGTTGACTCAGGAGCCACATTCATGATATTCAATCTCCTCTTGGTAAAACTAAGGGGACTGCGATGGATTAATGGTTAAGATGCTTAACTTGACAACTAGAAGGTCGGCAGGTTAACAGTTCGAGATCCAAGTGCTGCATGATAGAGTGAGTTTCTGTCTCTGTCCCAGCGCCTGCCAACCTAGCAGTTTGAGATCAAGAAATTGCAACTAGATAAATAGGTACCACATTCTGTGGGAAGGTAAACAGCGTTCCGTACACTCTGCTGTCTAGTCATGCCTCCCACATGTCCACAGAAACATCTGCAGACTCAGACAGCACTGGTTCTTTAGCTACAAAGGGAGATGAGCACCAAACCCTAGAGTCGGATATGACTGGCTTTCAAGCAAGGGCAACCTTTAAGTTGTTGACTCAGGAGCCACGTTCATGACATTCAATCTCCCCCTTGCTAGAACTACCACTGGATGTAGTCCATAGGCCTCCGTTCAGTGGCTTGCATATGAAACTGGCTTGCATATCATGCCTTTGGTCCTTCAAGCCCAGATTTCCCTATTGTCATTCACACGAGCAGAGCAAAAAGTTTGTACCACCACAATGTCAAAGGAGCTTTAAATAAGGCATTACCAAGTTTAGATTATAGGATCAATCTATTATTCAGAACCTTTATTTGCTTGAAAAATACAGCAGGCAGGGAGTCAGTCCATCTTAAAAAAAGAATTATATGCCAAGGTTAGACATAAGTGCTTTTCTTGTGAATGGACAGCTTGTGTTGTACACTGGAGGAAGCTTTGGGATGCAACATCCTTCTCCCCCGGTCAAGAACTGCCTCTACCCTAGCAAAAACAGTATTCTTTTTGATAACAGATTAGGTAGGCCTTATAGGGTGTTGTTGTTGTTGTTGTTGTTAACTGGTAACTATGTGTGTGGATAGGTCAAAACAGGACACTATCCTGTCCACCGTGACAAGCATAGAAACCAAGCAGGTTGGTGGAAGGGCATGAAGTGGATCCCTAAGATTTTACCAAAAACTTCTGCATTTTCATGCTGGCCATAAAGCAGGGTCTGTTTCTCTCTTTGCAGCTAGTGTGGTATTATGTCATACAAATCTTTGAGTGAGTTAGCATGCTTTTAGGGCATGTGTTTTTTTGTTTTGTTTTTGTTTTGCATGCTAATAACTGTTGTGACCCTGCTTATGAGACTGAGTGGGATCTTTGTGCCTCACTTATTTATTCATTTTGATACTAAACATAGTTTTAGTAGCAACTGTTGAAAATTCCAGCTCTGACTTTGTCCAGCTTGCGCCACAAACTATAAGACTGAAATCCCACATGTTCTTACATGAGAGTAAGCCGTGTAGAACCAGGCTTAGTCGGGTGTGCAAACAATTCTACTGTGGGATATTTCAGAGGAGAAATGTAATTGAATGGCGCATGTACTTGGATGGACTAAATAATCTGCGCTACCTTTTTAAAAAGGAAAAAAGTTGTCTTTGAAACATAACACTAAGCGGTTGCAAGCTGTGGTGGGGACGGTGTTATGAGCATACCTGTCAACCCGCGGCTCTGGAAAAATGGGACCTGCGCACATCGCTTGTGCGCAGGTCGCGTTCCACGCATGTGTGGAAAGGTTTTACCCCTTCCACGCATGTGCGATGCGCTACGCCGCTTGCGCAGCCCTTACGCAAGCGACGTAGCGCTTCCGTGCATGCGTGGAAGGGGTAAAACCTGCGCATGCACGGAAAGCGTTTCCCCCGCTGCCAAATTACGGGGTTTTGGCAGCGGGGGCCGGGTTATGACCTCAATGGATGTCAATTTACGGGGTAATCCCAGCCAAATCGGGAAGGTTGACAGGTATGGTTATGAGACAGATTGCTCCTTGCTCTTGGGGCTGAGTTCTTGAGCTGCTTCGGAGGGGAGTCAGAGGTTGCTGAGGTGGGGTGCAGTGGGTTGGGGAGGGGTCCTTCTCCTCCAGCACCATGGGGTTCTCCCCCCATCCCAGATGGTCAGAGGATGTCGGATACAGCGTGGATTGGCTCCCCTGACCCTCCCAGAAGCAGCCGGCTTTTTTTTAGCGACATCCAATGTATGCGTCGGATAACGCTAAAAATCGGATAACGACCAAACTTGTGGAACCAAGTTTAGTCTTTATCCGAGGTATTAGTATAATTCCATTATCAATACGAACAGAATAGGTGACAATGGACATCCTTGTCTAGTACCGCATTTCAATTCTATTTGATCAGTTATCCCTGAGTTCACTAATACTTTAGCTTGATTATTATTATATAGTTGTTGTACAATGTTCAAAAAATTTGCACCAAATCTCATGTCTTTTACCATTTCTGTCAATGTCTCCCACTGGACTGAATCGAATGCTTTAAAAATGTCAACTGCTATTAATCCCAATTTTATTTTATTTTGATTGGAGTATTCTATTACGTTCAGGACTCTTCTAATCAAAAAAGAAAGGATGACAAAGCTGTTGAAATCGCACACATAGTTGTGTCTTTTCTATGTAGGTGCGGGGGAGATCCGTCTGCCAAAAAAGAAACAGTAATGTCTCACGCTCAATTTTGAATTGACCTGGCATGGAAATAAAAGCTAATATGAAAATTAGCTCCTCCTGAGAAGGTGCCGTTAATTTGAAGCACGTCAGGCGTTGTGTGCTGGTATTTACACTGCCCAACAGAGCTAGGAGAATGATGTGGCTGTCTTTTTGTCATTAATCTTTTATATCTTGGCTCACGATGGTGAATAATTCATTGGCTCACATTTGTGCCTCCTTAATGTTTACCTCTGACACCTCCTTTTCTCCTGATTCTTCCCATTCTTTCTTCTCATTCTCAAGCTTGAAGATTATGAATTCTTGACAGAGGCTTTGTAAGGCTTTGTGTGCTGGCATAATAATAATAATAATAATAATAATAATAATAATAATAATAATAATAATAATAATAATAATAATAATAATAATAATAATAATAATAATAATAATAATAATAATAATAATAATAATAATAATAATTATTATTATTATTATTATTTCATGTCAGAAATTATTCTGTGTTGAAAGGATTTTTGCAGAAGAAACTCCGCTGAGGGAACACCCAAATGAGGCTCCTTTCATGTCCTCAAGAGCTGGGACAGAGATGGGTACTCAATCTGTCATGAAGTACCTGGGTCTCGAACTGCCGACTTGCCAGCCTTCCAACTAACAAGGCGACCTTCTTAACCACTGAGTCACCACAGCCCCCTGTGCTGGCATTTACACCACCAAACAGAGCTAGGAGAATGATGCAGCCCTGCCAGGCTCATTGGCCATTGAAACCACTCTCCAGATGATGATGATGTTAAATATCAAAGGACAAACCATTTTATAGCAGGGGTGCCCAAACTGTTCAGGCCACGGGCCAGTCACGTGGTTCTGGGAGCTGGTCACTATGGCCCAGGGGCCAAATCCGGCCCCCAACACCAATTCATCCGGCCCACAAAGCCCTCATCGCTCCTGGAAGCAGAAGAAAAATGCGCCCGTATGGGTGCATTTTACTTCCAATTCCAGGAGTGATGAGGGCTTTGTGGGCCGGATGAATTGGTGTTGGGGGCTGGATCTGACCCCTGGGCCATAGTTTGGGCATCCCTACTTTATAGCCTTTGTCGTCTTTGTTTTCACTGCAAACCCACACAGAGAGAAATTAGAAAACAGACTTCCTATATTTTAGGTCTTCTGCACTTTGCTGACAGATTAAAAATGAGGAGTGCTGTTGTTGTATTGCATTTTGATTTACAAGTTCATAGCCTTAGCACTGGCATGGGAGCTGCAGACTCTGTTTTCCCCCATTCCCCCCAATATTGATTTTCTCCACTATGGAAGCCAAACTAAGCATGATGTTGATTGATCTATGGTATTCTAAAGTCCAAATCAGAGAGGCATTGTTTTAGGGATATGAATTTCTCTTTCTCACTGCTCTGTTTTTTAAATCTGATCTGCCTGTGCTGCTGTTTTCATTCTGTCTGGGACACGGTGCAATTAGTAACTTCTAAAGACTAGGGACATGTTCACATGCACTGCTGTAAGAGAGTTTAATGCAGTCACCTTGTGATGGTCAGGGAACCAGGAAATTCTGGAAAGAGGCGCCATAAGGCAGAATCAAGTTGATGGTTTGTTGCTCTTTTTTTTTTAAAGTAACCCTGGAAGGTCATCCTATGTGGTGTGAAGTCATCATCATAAGTGAAGAGTTGGGGTTGTGCCCCTATTAGACATGACATGTGTGCTTTCAGTATACTCAGGTCTACCAATCTTTAGCATCCCAGGCTTGAATGGGAAGGCTTGCCAGGATGCTTTATTTTTAAGCGCTTTGATATGTGCTGTCAAGTCAGAACTGATTTATAGTTACCCTGTTAGGGCTTTCAATATAAATAAGGTATTTCAGGAATGGCGTTACTAGTTCCTCATTCCAAGTGAGCTTATTTGGCAGAGCTAGGAATTGAACTCAGGTCTCCTAAGTCTTAGACACCACGTTAAGGCCCATCTGTCTCTTTGAACATTCATAAATGCCTAGTTGCAAAGATGGGGAGAGTCAACTTTACTGGATGCCAACTTCAAGAATCTATCAGCTTTTTGCAGTCTTGGAGTTGCAGAGTAACTTTTCCTGTCTCTAGTTCGTTGTCACTGTAAGGTTAAAGTAAAGGTAAAGGTTTCCCTTGCTCGAAAGCCAGTCGTATCCAACTCTAGGGTTCAGTGCTCATCTCTGTTTCAAAGCCGAAGAGCCAGCATTGCCTGATGCTGCAGACATTTCCGTAGTCATGTGGCAGGCATGACTAGACACTGGAGCGCACAGAACACTGTTACCTTCCCACCAAAGTGGTCCCTATTTATCTACTTGCAATTTCTTGCTTTCAAACTGCTAGGTTGGCAGGAGCTGGGACAAAGACAGGAGCTCATTCCGTCCTGCAGTACTCTGGAATCGCACTGTTGACCTTCCGCCTCCCAGTCAGCGTCTTAGCCACTTGAGCCACTGCAGTCACTAGTTGTCACTGTAATGAATAGGAATAAACAACATTGTTTTAATCACTTTGTTTATTGTACTTCTTCTCACTGCTTTGATACCATTGTTCACTTCTTTATAATTGGTGGAGTATAAGCCAAACTAAATGAACAATTAAGCTTGTGATGGAGAGGCCCCTTTAGCCACATCACTGAGAACAGCACCAGACCGAATCAAACCTAACCAAACGCTGTTCTTATAGATTTCTTTGAATCGGTTGGTATATATCAGGGATTCCAAAACATTTCGGGCCATGGGACGGTCACATGGTTCAGCAGGCTGGTCACGTGGTTCAGCGGGCCGGTCACGTGGTCCCTCCCACCGGAAGCAGAAGTAAAACACACCTTGCAGTCTGTTTTGCAAACTAGGACCCGTGGGCCAGATCCACCCCAATGCCAGTTCTTCCGGCCTGCGCTACCCTCGTCGCTCCCAGAAGCGGAAGTAATACGTGCCCATATGGGCGCATTTTACTTCCGCTTCCGGGAGCGACAAGAGTGGTGTGGGCTGGATGAATAGGCATTGGGGGCGGATCTGGCCCACAGATCCTAATTTGGGCACCCCTGGAATACATTTTTTAAAAAATAAAGACTCCCTGCTAGGAAGAGTTTGAGCCAACATGGCATGGATAATTTGGAGGGTACTGAGCCTGTGCCTTGGAGATTTCTGTCACTGTAGTTAATGAAGCTTAGTGAGGAAAAGGCACTTTGTAGAATGAATAAAACAGGAGTTTCCCCATTAATTGTTGTGACGTGTGAGACCACTAGAGTCGCAAAAGCAGTCTCTCCCAACCTGAAGAATGCAAGCGCGGCGCCAAAATGGCCGCCGCGCCCTTTGCGGGCCCCCACCCCACAGGACAGAGAATCCGGGTAGTTAGGGGCGTGGCCACCGCCTTGATAAAAGGGGTGGCCACGAGGCAGCCGTGCTGCCATTTTGCCTCAGCGACGGAGCGGAGAAGTTTTTCCCCTGCGTCTCCGTCGCTCGTTGGTGCTACCCGGAAGCCTTTTAGTTCCTTTTACTAGCTAGCTTCCCTTTCTGCTGCGGTGAGATGCCTTCCAAAAAGAAGGCTGCTGCGAATGCAGCTCGGGTGGTTCGGAGGCGTAATCCGGGTCGGAGGACCGCGGTGCCGCCTCCCCAGCAGCCACCTTTGCCATCCCCGGCCGGGGCTAGTGGCATGGGGGCTATCGCCCCTTGGCCCGATCAAAGTGCGGGCGCGGAGGGAGCTCCGGCCCGCGGCCCGCGAGCGGTGGGCACCGCTCATCCTCCTGCTCAATCGGTTGGGCCTATTCCTGTCGGGCCGCAGCCTCTCCCGGGGCCCTCTAGCCTTGGGGGGTGGCCCGGCTCCCTGCCTTGGCAGGTTAATCCACCAGCCCTCCCGGGCTTTGGCGTTAGTCAATGGCAATATACGGCCCCTGGGGTGCAGGGACCTGTTCCCATGCAAGGATCAGGTGGGCCGGCCGGCTCTTTACCCATGGTTAATGTGGACACCTTACTGGCCCGTATTGCGGCCCTCGAGGCGTCTTTGGCCCGGGCCAGTCAGGCAGGTGCCCCTTTTGGGGTACCTTTTGAGGCGCTAACGGCAGCAGGACAACAGCCGGCGGGGGGGGGGTTGAGCTGCTGCAGGCGGGTGGCGCGGCTACGGCCACTGCCTCGCAGCTCCCCAGCCAGCAACCTGGTGCGGGTCAAGCCCCGGTGATGAGCTCTACATCGGTCGTGAGCTCCGACGCCCCCAGTGGGCCAGGACCCCCGGTGGGGGCGGCCCGCGGGGGTGCAGCATGTGAGTATACGGTGCAAACGAGTACATCTACACATATTCCCAATATAGGGGGGGCCTTTCAGTGGCCTTGGCCTCGCTCGGGTGGTGCAGGGACTACCCCTCTGGTGCCCCACCCGGCGACAACGACTGCCACCATGCCCACGGGGGTGGGCCTAGGCTCTTACACTGCTGGTAATGTCTCGGGGGTGGCAGGGTTAGCTCAGGCTCCCTTTACCAGGCCTGTTGTTCCCTTTTCGGCTTTGCCGACGGCAGGGTATTCCTTGCCACTGGGTGATCACTTGGCACAGGCTACCAGAGAAAAGATATGGAGGGGGGAGTATGTAGATATCTTCTCACTCCTGAACAGAGAGCCCACCAAGGAAGAAAGGGAGGGTCAGGATGAGAAGGACAAGGAGCAGGCACGCCGCCGTAAGCCGCCGCGTACCTGGGCCAATTGGCTCCCCGCTTATTTGATATACATGGCGGTATATTTGAGGGCGCGGCCGGATCTAGCTATCCCCATGGTCCAATATTTGGACAACATATATAGGGCGATGGTAGATTTCCCGGGCCCCTCATGGCTAGCATATGATGAGGAATTCCGTATGAGGATTCCCCTCCACCCTGAGATGAGATGGGATGAGCCCTGCCAGAGGCTGTGGCTCTTGTATATGACACCCACACGCCCTGCCCCGGGGGATAGATACCATTGCGGACATGCGGTCCAGCGAGCAGCTCCAGCGCAGGTTACCCGCCAATCGGCGGGGCAGGGGGTTCCAGCCCGCCTGCTGTGCTGGACTTTTTCGTCAAATGGTTCCTGCAGTCGAAAGAACTGCAGATACAAGCATGAGTGTCCCACATGTTCCGGTCCCCACGCAGCCTCGGCTTGTCCCAAGCCTGGGGGGGCGCGAGGCAGAGGGAGGGGCGGACAGTGGGCTGGCAAGGCTGCCACGGATGGAGCTAGTTCTCCAAAAGGCACCCTCCCCAATTAAGGTGGACGTGCTGGAGCGCTGGCTCGCATCGTACCCAAGGGGAGAGGACAGAGAGTATCTCATTCAAGGTTTTAAGCAGGGATTTCGTATCCCTTTTATGGGTGATAGATCCCCTCAGGATGCTCCCAACCTGTTATCCCTCAGAGGAAGGGAGGAGGTGGCCGCGGCCAGCATTAAAAAGGAGTTAGACGCGGGCAGGGTCGCTGGACCTTTTCCCGCACCCCCGTTTCCCAACCTTAAGGTTTCACCATTGGGTTTGGTCCCCAAAAAGTCCCTAGGTGAGTTTCGCCTTATTCATCATTTGTCCTACCCAGCCGGCCGATCGGTCAACGATGCTATACCTGATGACCTTTGTTCGGTCAGGTATACATCGTTTGACCAGGCGCTGCGCATGGTGCGCTTGTGTGGCCCGGGTGCCTTGCTGGCCAAGTGCGACATTAAGTCAGCTTTTCGCCTCTTGCCGGTGCACCCGGGTGACTTTGAATTGCTGGGTTTTAAATTTAAAGGGGAATATTATTTTGATAAGGCCATGCCCTTCGGTTGCTCTATCTCATGCTCGGCTTTTGAGCGTTTTAGTACCTTCATAGAGTGGGCTTTTGTCCGCAGGTCAGGGTCCCGGTCTGTAGCCCATTACCTGGATGACTTTTTATTCGGGGGTGAACGGGGCTGGGACACGTGTGCACGTCTCCTCAATACATTTCAGACGCTAATGCAGGAACTGGGTGTCCCTTTAGCGCCCGAAAAGACCGAGGGCCCATCGACCAAGTTAGTATTCCTGGGGGTTGAGATTGACACAGTAGCGCAGGCTTCTAGGTTGCCGGGTGATAAGGTGTCCAGGATAGTGACCCTGATCTCGGAATTGCTGGCCAAGCGTAAGGCATCCCTGAGGGAACTGCAGGTGCTACATGGGCACCTTAATTTCGCCTGCAGGGTGGTCGCACCGGGCAGGGCTTTTGCACGGCGCTTATGCGACGCCATGGCAGGGTTATCCAGGCCCCACCACAGAGTCAGGCTTACCCGGGGTATCAGGGCAGACAGGTTCGTCTGGTTGCAATTCCTGAGGGAGTTTAATGGGGTCTCATTTTGGAGGTCGGACCTCCTAGCATCCCCCAATTTTCAGATCCAGTCTGATGCCTCAGGATCCCTGGGTTATGGGATGTACTTCAATGGCAAGTGGGCCTATGGTGGGTGGCCACCGGCATGGGCAGGCACAGGCCGCCTGCGGGATCTCACATACCTTGCATTTTTTCCCATTCTGGGGGCTTTGATGCTATGGGGCGAACAGTGGGCTAATTCGGTGGTGCATTTTTGGTGCGACAATGCTGCCGTGGTACACATTGTCAATGCACAGACTTCTAAATCGCCCAGGGTCATGGATCTGGTACGCCAATTTGTGCTGCGCTGCCTGCGCCTTAATGTCTTGTTCAGGGCCAGGCATGTTCCAGGGGTTAATAATGATATTGCTGACGCTTTGTCCCGCCTGCAGATCTCCCGGTTCCGCGCCTTGGCCCCGGATGCGGAGGAATTTCCCTCGCTACTCCCGGACGAGATGTGGACTATTGGCAAGGAGAGGTGAACCGGGCGATTGGCCTGTCACTAGCGCCACGCACGCGTAAGGCGTATCAACAAGCATTCAATTCATATAGGGCTTTTGCCACTCAATTTCACTTGCCAGAGACCTGGCCTATCCCGTTGGACCATGTTCTGCGGTTCATGGTCCACCTCCACGCACAGGGCCTAGCACCTCGCACCATAGCATCCAAGCTCTCGGCGTTGGCTTTTATGGCCAAAGTAGGGGGTCATGTGGATACCACCTCTGACTTCCGTGTGAGACACGTTTTGGAGGGGTGGGTGCGCGAGCGCGGGCGTTGCCCGGACGACCGGCACCCTATTTCCCCAGGGGTTCTTACCCAGTTGGCCCGGGGCTGGCCAGGCCTCTGTTTTGATCATTATGAGGCAGCCCTTTTTCATGCAGCCACAACGGTGGCATTTTTTGGAGCGCTCCGCGTCAGCGAACTCGTGATGCTGTCTAAGGCGGATGCAAGTGGTAGGGCACTGGAACTCGGAGATGTCTATGTTGCCAAAGACTGGGCCCAGTTGAGGATTCGCTCCTCAAAAACAGATCAGCACGGCGTAGGCAGTGGAGTAAGACTGCTACGGTGTTCTTTGGCAGACATCTGTCCGGTTGGTGCCCTACAGGAGTACCTGGCACTGCGTGGCATGCACCACGGCCCGTTTTTCTGTCACCAAGATGGGTCTCCCCTTACTAAATTCCAGTTTTGGAAGGTGACAGCCATAGCCCTCACCAGGGTGGGTTTTTCAGGTGCCCGTTATGGCACACATTCGTTCCGTATTGGTGCAGCCTCTACAGCAGCTGCTTTTGGGTACTCGGGGGCTGACATACGCAGCATGGGGAGGTGGGGCTCACAGTGTTTTCAGTTTTATGTGCGCCCACTCCCGCCATGAGTACCAATTCAGTCACCTTACCTTCCTTTTTCTCAATTTTATTACAGACCCTGGGTGTCGTATTACACCGGTGACAGTATGGCTGGTGGGCCACAGCTATGTGCACAGGGCAGCGCGTTACGCTGCGGCGACAGAGTGGACCCCGACTGGGACTGGGTGACCACGCCAGTCTCGCATGGCATGGTAAGCCTGGGATGTTATGGCAGGAGCTGAGGCCTTTCCTTTTTTCTGGCCTGGGGGCTGACCCGCCTGACATTCTAATTATCCACCTGGGGGGCAATGATTTGGGCCAGGTCACCGGCTTATCGCTCAAGCATGCGATTTGCGAGGAACTCGCCTACTTGCACTATGTCTGGCCTGCCACAACCCTGGTTTGGTCGGACATTGTTCCGCGCCACTCTTACAGAGGGGGCGTTAACCTCCTTGCGCTTGACCGCGCGAGGCGCGCGGTCAACAAGGCGGTGGCGCGGTTTCTTACCACCAGGGCTTGGGGACGGGTTAGTCATCACCCCGATATTAGTCTGCAAAATTATGACCTGTATGCAGGGGATGGGGTCCATCTGTCGCGAGGAGGTATGGACCTCCTGTTGGGTGACTGGCGAGCAGGCCTGTTGACCGAGCTGACGGTCTGGGGGGGGGCGTCAGGTCTTCTGTGAAGCCCCTCCGTGTGGCGGGTAGCACTGGTAAGGTAAACAGTATGACCCACAAGTATCCGGCAGGTTCGCAATTGACTGGACAACACTAGACAGGAATAAATTAGTTAAACGTTGTCCGGTCAACGACGAACCAGGCGATGGGGTGATGGTGATTGCTAACCAGCATGCATCACCCCTGTGATTTCACGGATACGCGTCAGAGGGTGGGGTCATGAGTTAGTTATTGACTACGGTCAACAATTTGTTTGTTGTTGACAAACAAATTGATACAAATTGATACATTGTAACCAATTGCCGTTGGCAATTTTGGGTGGTACCTTACCAGTGTTACTTCGGCCTGCTTGCCTTAGGAATTATGATTGGTCGTTTTACCAATACAAATTTATAATTCGGACTAGGGCATTGAATCAATAAATGTGGCCCTTTGCTGTTATCCACTTTCAATGTTGTCTGTGTCCGTTATTGGGGGGGTGCGCCTGCAATGCAAGCGCGGCGCCAAAATGGCCGCCGCGCCCTTTGCGGGCCCCCACCCCACAGGACAGAGAATCCGGGTAGTTAGGGGCGTGGCCACCGCCTTGATAAAAGGGGTGGCCACGAGGCAGCCGTGCTGCCATTTTGCCTCAGCGACGGAGCGGAGAAGTTTTTCCCCTCCACCCCCTCCCTAGTTAACAGTGTGATTATGGTCGCTTCGGGGCCGGGTGGGAATTTTTGGTTGGGACCCATATTGGCTTCGGGTCCTGGCTTTTTTGCCCACCCCACACTGTGGCTATGGTTTGATATAGGGGTCTTTCTCCATTACTACTGTTGACTTTGGTCACATGGGCGGGTAGCACTGGTAAGGTAAACAGTATGACCCACAAGTATCCGGCAGGTTCGCAATTGACTGGACAACACTAGACAGGAATAAATTAGTTAAACGTTGTCCGGTCAACGACGAACCAGGCGATGGGGTGATGGTGATTGCTAACCAGCATGCATCACCCCTGTGATTTCACGGATACGCGTCAGAGGGTGGGGTCATGAGTTAGTTATTGACTACGGTCAACAATTTGTTTGTTGTTGACAAACAAATTGATACAAATTGATACATTGTAACCAATTGCCGTTGGCAATTTTGGGTGGTACCTTACCAGTGTTACTTCGGCCTGCTTGCCTTAGGAATTATGATTGGTCGTTTTACCAATACAAATTTATAATTCGGACTAGGGCATTGAATCAATAAATGTGGCCCTTTGCTGTTATCCACTTTCAATGTTGTCTGTGTCCGTTATTGGGGGGGTGCGCCTGCAAAGCAGGTCACAATGAAGTCTGCTGCTACTTTGTGGTGTTCTTATTTTGTTAACTAAAAATCAATGAAATAGAGTTTAATAGATGAAAGCAGCTTGCTTAAACTTGGAAGTATGCAGCAGAATAGTGGTGGCAATCTGTCAGGGAATTTTTGTTAAAGAATGTCAGAACATTAGTGAGAGTGTTTCAACGGAGATAGGACTGCTGTTTGGTTCGGACAAAGCAAATGGAAAATCTTTTTTAAAGTACACAGTGGTAAGAAGGTTTACACTGTCAGGATTCCTCCAGAGAAGGGTTGTGAAAAGTTTCCATGCTAGAACCATCCACTCCTCTCTCTGCAGTATATTTCTAAATTTTGCATATGCCTTGCATTAAGGCAGGGATTCTCAACCTGCGGGTCGAATACAACCCGCGACACCATTTCATGTGCCACACCTTCACCACACCATGAAGTGTCATGAGGTGGAGGAAGGACAAAATGGCCATCCTTCCACCAAAGCTGTCTCAGGGAACATGACCTAGCCCGTGGTCTAAAAAGTTTGAGAACTCCTGCATTAAGGTATTGTCAACTTTTTTGTCTATAGAGTTCAGCCACCATCCCAGCTGCAAAGAGGTGGAATAAGTTGCTTCATTGAAAAAGTCTTGCCAGGTTATCCTGCTATGGTAATACACCAGTGGTGGCGAACCTTTTAGGGCCTGAGTGCCCCCCCCCCCCCAAAACGGGGCGATGGGGTCAGCCACAACATATGTCAGTGGTATCCCTCGGCAACAGCAAATGAATGTCACTGTGTTCTTCAAACTGCACATGTGCATGCACACCATCAAATTACACCAAGTGAATGTCACTGTGTCCTTCAAACTGCACATGTGCATGCGCACCACCAAATTACACTGCCGTCCCTCAGAAAAAGCCCCCACCAACACGCCAGGCCTCAGCTAAACACCACTCCGCTGCCACCCCTGGAAAGCCTTGTTTGAAGACCCGGTCAGTGGCAGCGAAGGCACCCCAGCCACCTGGGTCTTCTGACATGGCCCCGCCGCCACCACCTCCCCTGGAAAAGCTTAGAGTGGCTTTGTTGGAAGATCTGGTTGGCAGCGGCGAAGGTGCCGCAGCTGCCTGGGTCTTCAGAGAAGGCCGTTCCTCTAGGTGCCCACAACCCGGTGCCTAACACCCGCCTCTCTCCGCCATCTGGAGGCGAAGTGAGGCAATGAGACACCCCTCCATGGAAGAAGAGCAGCATGCTGTTTCCCCGTCTCTTAGGTAGAAGAGGGATGTCTGACCATGCCTCCTGGTTGGGATTTCAGCCTCCTCTATTGCCTCCCTATTGGGAGAGGCAGCCAGGTGGCAGGAGAGACTACGCTGCCATTGGCAGCGCGTGGGGTGGGGCTTACCCTGGCGCCGGCACATGCCAACTGAATTGGCTCTGTGTGCCAAATGTCTTGAGAGGTATAGTAGAGTACTCCTGAACACACTATTGAAACAAATGACCTTGGGACTTTGTACAAGGGTGGGGCTACTTCCATTTAAGTGAGTTTGCAGAGGGGGAAATTGAAGGGGATTGTGCTTCAAGTTTATAAGAGATGAATGTGAGTAAAGCTACCCAAGCAACTCCTTCTTGGACAATGAAGTCCCAGTTGCCCTGAAGGAAAGTACTAATGCAATTTGGGGGCCTAAAACTTTTGAAACTGGGACCTTTATGTAGTTTCTGCTTTGATGCCTTTTATTCCACTTTTCCCCTCCCGAATCTGGACGTCCAACACAAAAAGGAATAAAAACACTGCGGCCCTTTGATCCTCAAGACAATGTCAGGAAAGAACATCAGGCTTTCAGATAATGACCAGAATGTTTGGACAAATCTTGATTCTGAGCCAGAAGCTATTTTTACAACTTGCTGCGTTTCTTTAATGTCCTATCTTATGATCACTTCTGAGCCTTCTTCTTCCAGACTTCAGTTCAGATACACGGTCATTTCTCCACAGTGTCTGAAGCAGGCTGTTTCTAGTTCACTCGTGGCAAACATTTTCTGTCTTACCCGCCATCTCTCCCCACCATTCCTGATGTGCGTTGCCTTTAAAGCTTCTGTTCCCAGGCCAGCCTCTTGCTGTTGGAGATCAGTGTTGATGGTTCTCAGTCAAAGCTCATGGAAACTGGCTGTGAGAGAGTTTCAAATAGATTCATAGCCCAGTAGCACATAGCTAAAGGTGCCTTAGGGTTTTGGATCTTTGACACTGTTGCACATTGGCAAATTTGAAAATACAGGTGAAACACGGAAAATTAGAATATCGTGCAAATGTTCATTCATTTCACTTAAAAGGTGAAACAAATATATGAGATATACTCACTACATGCAAAGCGAGAGATGTCATGCCTTACTTCGTTATACAGTTATACAGCATACATGAGATTATGTGATGATTATGGGATACATGAGATAGAGGGGTTGGGGTTTTCATAAACTGTAAGCCATAAGCATCAATATTATAACAAAGTAAGGCTTGAACTATCTCGCTTTGCATGTAATAAGTCTATCTCACATATGTGTTTCACCTTTTAAGTTGCATTACTGAACTGAATGAACATTTGCACGATATTCTAATTTTCCGAGTTTCATCTGTATAAAAGGCATTAACTTTTGGGAAATCTCAGATGATGGCTTGCCTGAAACATAATGACAGAGTCCTTCTTAAGATAAATCCCATGTCATTTCTTCTAGGTGTCACAGGCAGCCGCGGAGCTCCAGCAATACTGCATGCAGAATGCTTGCAAAGATGCTTTGCTTGTCGGAGTCCCTGCTGGAAGCAACCCATTTCGGGAGCCCAGGTCCTGCACACTACTCTGAATGTAAGTGCAGTGCTTGTGGGGAATGTGTGAAATATCACCTCTGTGACTGTGGGTGGATGAAGAGAGGTAGCGGGTCCACCCTGTTATGCTCCAGGGATGCTTATCCTAGAAGGTAATGTGGAAGTGCTGCCTGTGAAGCAAAGCAACGCAATCACACCATAGTGCTTAGTGCACTCTCTGGGCAGTTCACAAGTTAATTAGCATTTTGCTCCCAACATGCTGGTACTCATTTTACGGACCTCAGAAGGATGGAAGGCTGTATCAACCTTGAGCCCTGGTCAGGATCGAACTCACAACCTTTTGGTTGCAGGACAGCAGTTTAACCACTGTGTCCAGCATGACCGAGAAAACAGATCAGCATGAGATTGTGCAAGGAACTGAGGTCACACCAAGGGAAGGCATCCAGTGTAGTAGTTCCCCATGAGTAAAAGGTAAAGGTTGCCCTTGCTTGAAAGCCAGCCCTATCTGACTCTAGGGTGCGGTGCTCATCTTCGTTTACAGCCAAACAGCCAGTGCTGTCTGTGTCTACAGATGTTTCTGTAGTAATGTGGCAGGCATGACTAGATGCTGGCGCACACAGAACAATTACCTTTCCAGCTGAAGTGGAACCTATTTGTCGACTTGCAATTTCTTGCTTTCAAACTGCTAGGTTGGCAGGAGCTCGGACAGAGACAGGTACTCACTCCATCATTCAGCACTCAGGTATCGAACTGCTGGCCTGCCAACCTCCTGGTTCTCAAGTTCAGTGTCTTAACCACTAAGCCACTGCAGTCCCACGAGTACACTTTTTAATTTCTGCCAAGTGTGTGAATTCTCATTCTCATGACATAGGGAGCAAAAAACAAACCACTGCACTCGGTAACTCTGTTCTGGTAAGAGCAAAGTGTGCTTTCCACCTCTTGACACCAACAAGCCTGGTAGGGTCTCAGGGAGTCTGTGTGCCAAAGATGTGGAACCACTTTTAGCCCAAGGGGCCAAATTCAACTCCAGAGATTTTTATTTATTTATTTAGGTATTTGTATACCGCTTTCCTTGTCAGAGACAACTCAAAGCGGTTCGCCAGCAGTATCACAAATGTAGTACATACAAATATCAGCATACAATAAATATCAAACAACAGTGCAAAATACAAATACAATGTAGTTACAATCACAGATCAAAATACAAGGCACAATATACAATACAATAGTCGCCCCACAGACACAAAATACATCACACCCAGCAACTCACCCCAGTCCCCAAAAAATCCCAAGCTGGGAAGTAGTGTTGAGTAATGGGCCCCCGCCACCAAGGTCCAAGTCCTGGCCAGCGGTATGGGGGAGGGGGAGTCTCAGGCGCCGGCAAAGGTGGTCTGCAGAGGTTCCCACCTGCCTCCACTCCCCAGAGCCGATGGTGTGGGCCCCGGGGCGAGGCAGGGAGCGCTGGAGTTCTTAAGTTCATGGAGAAGGTGCTTGTATTCCAGTAGTGGGTAGAACCAATAGGAAAAAGATGACATCTAAAACACCAGCAAATATGAGGCCCAAGTTCTTAATGCTGGGAACTAAGAATTAGGAGGTGTACTTGTGCCTTTTAACACTTGGGAAATCCACATGAAGAGCCTTGAAACCAGCAAACTATGACCAGGTAATTAAAAAAAAACCCTGATAGATTGGGATTTCAAGAGGATCAGGTTTTGCCCCACGACCTGTGATGCTCTGTCTTTGCTGTGGATGAGTGATTCCCAATGTGGGGCCCACGCCCCACAGGGGAACTTCGATTCCCTGAAGCCTAAGTCAGTACATTGGTTGCTCAGTGCTTTGGGGAATTGACTTGGGCTTCTGGGAATTGAAGTCCAAAAACCAAAGGTTGGGAAACACTGCCATAGATAGTACAGTATGCCTGTGTGTTTGCATCTTATCCAATTTCACACAAGCTGCTTGGAATAAAGAAACCTATCATAACGGTGGGCGTTTTTGCTTCTCTAGTATAATATATGGTAATTTCTGAATGTGAAGACGACTTTTTAACAAACCATTTCTGTTTCATGTTGCAGGAAAGGTTTTCTGAAGGTTATCTTCAAGTACGAGAGGAATCCCATCAGCTTTTCTTCTTTCAATTGAATGTTTTTTTTTCTGTATCCTTCCTTTTGTGTTGCAAAAACTGCATCTTTTGATATTTATTAGTCCGCTTGACTCTGTTGGTAACTGATTCAATCTTTTTCTAACACTTGTATAAAACATTTTGTAAGGAAAAGGCTTACCTTTTGCAATTGACTCTGTCTCCTTTCTACACATTACTCCTTTGAGATGTTTACATTTTAGAAAATATTACCAAATATTTAACACCCTTAGTCAATGGCTGTGCCTGAATGAGACACTAATTAGGTACCTTTGTACTCATCACTTTACATTTAACAGAAGAAGGATGATCACAGTCAATGTTAAGACAGCTTAAGGCTGTACCCTCATGCACATTTGCCCTAAGGAAGCTCAGTTTTTGAGTAAATAAGTGTGGTTGCTTTGCCTATTTACTACCCTGGGAGATTTTAAAATATGTACGCAACCCTCCACTTTTGAAACAAAATTTTAACTAAAAGTGCTTAACTTTGCTGGAGTGTGTGCCAAAATATGGCGTTTATTATGGCTCAGTTGGTGAGTTGCACTTGGTCTTTGGAGGCTTTGACTACGACCCATTCCCTGCCACCAGAGACCTCGATTCCTCCCCATTCACTGCAAGCCCACCGCTTAGATCTTCCAAGGGCTGGAGATGTGATGGGGAGAAAGTGCCAGGAAACGGCTTTTCTTTCATGTTGCCATGCGCGTGAAAAAGGGCCTCTCTCCAACTTGTTAAACAGCTGCTAGTGGTGGTGGTGGTGCAGCTGTGATCAGAAGGGCCAAATATTGTCCTGTATATATTCTCCCTGTCCACAAAGTCATTGGTGGTCCCTACTCTTGCACTTCAGGAAATCAAGGTAATCACTCAGCTGGTTTTCCATTAGGACGTACAGGGAGTGCTCTGATTGGCATTAATTAATTGAGTGCAATCAAGTAAATTCCAACTTATTGTGACCTTTTCCAGGGTTTCCTAGGTAGAGATAATGCTACGGTGGCTTACCATTCCCTTCTTCTGGGGGTGTCCTTGGATTGTGCAGCTTGCCCAGTGTCACGCAGGCTGGGTCTTCCTCCTAGGGCTGAAGTGCAGAATTGAATCCTTAGCTTCTGGCTCCACAGCCAGATAACTGACCCATGCATACCCTCCAGTTATTCCCAGAGCCATTCAGTGAGGATTTTTTTAAAGGGGGGGGGGGCACTGTAATGAGATCTTAGCACATAATGAGGTGAGGTCCGATTTAAATTTCTCCATTTCCACATGCTGGACAGTGAGTGAATGAGAATGTGACAATGTGTATTTGTCTTTGAGAAAGAAAGGGTGAGTGTGTGGGGTATGTGTGAGCAAGAGGGGAAGGAGATGCCAAACTTGGCCACCACACTCATTGCCAGTCTGGGACCCATCTGTCACTGTCATCAAATATGTCTGGCACTGGTATGTCCTTCAACCAATCTTGACAGTGCCCATTACTGCCATATGGCAAGACATATTTTCTGCATACAACTTATTTTGGCTTTTTTTGGAACCAATAGGTGGCCGCATGTAGAGTTACAGTAGAACAGCCTGGATATGTAGCACAGATTAAATTCTTTCCACTTGTTTACAACATAAGGTCTAGCCTTTTAACTTTTTTAATTGTACTTTTACAAAAATATTTTAAAGTGGTAACTCAGAAAACAACCTTAAAAAATTACACAATACAAACATGAGCAATTTCATAGGTCAACACCTTTTACGGTCTGCAATATTATTGGAGCCTCTAATATCTGTTTTGGACATGGGGTGCCTTTGGATTTTGCTTAATGAGCACTTTTACACTCTGTTTACCTTTGTAAAAGACTATTCTGTTTACACACCATTGTTGTATTAGTATATTAGACACTTTACAAAAATAAACTTTTCTTTCCCTAATTTACTTTGATGCTTTGTTTGTGGTGTGCACATATGGGAGTAGATAGTAACAATTTTGGGAGAGATTGCAAGACCCAAAAAAAGTTAGAAGAGATGCATAAATACATCTTTTTGTATCCAGCCTTGTACTGTCCACAAAAGTTGATATGTGTAGCCGATACTGGGATTCTTGAACCAGCAAGAATGAAAGACATGAGATTTTTTTTTGGGGGGGGGGCAGGGGGGGCTAGCTGGGTATTTCAGAATCTCCCCTCCTCTCCATCTTCTCTCTCTCCTTCTCCCAGTAGCTCTCTTTATAAACAGTTTCACACAAGCATACAGTATATGGCACACAATGACATGACCCATCATCCTTCATCCGTTCTCTATGCCTAACTATGCTAGCCTTAATCTAAACAATACTTGGATATGCCTAGCCAACTCTGGTGACAATTACACAATTGATGATAGATGAATGCAACCTATTTCTGTATCCCTACAATAGTAGAACGTATATAGCATTCTAGTAGAATGCATATAGCATTCTACATATAGGGTCATCCACGGATGAGGAAGGCGGGGTAGAAATTTTTTAAATAAATAAATAAAGCTAAGAGGAGGGAACGTTCTGTGGTTCATCTGAATAGGAGCAGAAATTTCCACAAGCATAGGGAATGAACAACCTGCTTTATTGATCAATTATCGGAGAATTTGTTCTCACGATTATTCTGGTAAATAAGAGGATGCAATAGATATGGAATGCAACATAAAGGGTACCATCTGGTGGTCCATCGGGTTTGGGATGGGTTTCAAGAGTTATATTGTCTGGTGATATAGACTTGAAGTTTGTCCAATCGGCTTGAACTCTTCAGTCCTTGTCTGTTCTGAACAGATAAAGCTAGCTGGGAAGGATTCACTGGATGGACCCAATAAGTGGTATTTACTTTTTTTGTGAAATGGAACAGTTCTAATGTCTTTGAAAGGGGTGCTTCTTAAAGCCGTCCCTCTAGAGGTTTTTTCCTGGACCCTGTGCTTTTGCACAACTACCAACTGATGCCAACATCTTTCCAAGAAAAGTGGTAGAATGGGTGGTGGCCAGCCAATTTCAGATCTGCAGACTGAATGATTTCAGTCTGCAATTAGCACCAAAACTGCTTTGATGGAAGAACTTACAAGGTTAAATACAATGATCATTTTTATATTGATTCTGTGGGTTTTGTTTTTTTGATGGTGTCAGCCGTGGAATGGTTCTGTGATATAGAAAATGGTAATGCTAGTGGTTCTCTTCCTTCTTGTTTAACTGTTTCCAAACTAGCACTGAGGGACAGGTGGCTGATCACACACAACACTTAAACCACAAGGTGCTGTATAAAGGTTGAAAGATCTAAATCAGTGTTTCCCAACCCTTGGTTTTTGGACTTCAGTTTCCAGAATCCTAAATCAATTCCCCAAAGCACTAATCAGCCAGATGTGGGATACTGGGAATTGAAGTCACCCTGTGGGGTATGGTCCCCACATTAAGAAACACTGATCTAAAGTGAGGTGTCACTAATGAATGGATGATACACCGTTCTTACTCACATATTCTATCTGAATCTGATGGAACAGTAAATAGATTGGACCAAGCATACGGACCCAATAAGAAACGAGGGCCAATGAACAGAGGCTGAAACTTGAAAGGAGAAAGGTGCTCTTTCTTAATACTTCATGTTTTAGGGAGATAGTGGTACAGTTTATTCTGGATAAAATGAAAAAAATACTGTATTTTCTGGCGTATAAGACTACTTTTTTAACCCCGAAAAATCTGTGCCAAAGTCGGGGGTCGTCTTATAGGACAGGTACTTAACTGCAGCTTGTTTCCCCTTGCTTCATATGTCCGGCGCATATGGTGGGGGGTGCCGCGGCCGAGTCCCTGCTCTGTGCGGGGAGTAGGAAGCAAGGGGAAGCAAGCTGCACACATCTTCCTGTACCTCGAGGAGGAGAACGTGAGCATGGATTGGCTCTCCCCCAGAACCTGCCCATTCGACTCGGAGGGCTGTGCTTCTTCGGGTTGAGTGTGGGTTAATTTTTATTTGGTGTGCATTGGAAGAGAGGTAGTCTTATACGGCAAGTATATTCCAAACTCTATATTTTAACTGGAAAAGTTGGGGGTCGTCTTATACGCCCAGCCGTCTTATACGCTGGAAAATACGGTAATTTGGAGGAGCTAAACAGTTGAAGGAAAACTAGTTTATGTATCAGGCTACAGCAGAATTCTTCAACATTGAAAATAAGTTTGCCAAGAGGCCTTTGCTTCAGCTTCATGGGAGGAAAAGGGGTAGAATATGCCGAAAGTCACCATATAATGCAGAATGGATTATGACAGGAATACAGTGTGTGTGTGTTTGTGTCACAGATGCAAGAATACAGTGATAGAATGCAAATCTCTAAGAATGAACCATGACTTGCTCTCCTAGTGTTTCAAGATGCTTCTAGAAATATTTTCTAGAAGCATTATTAAAAAACCACAGTAACTGTTTTTTTGTAGTTACAGGAAAACCATGACTTGCATGATAAAAAAGTCACAAAATAAATAATTATGTTTTGGTGACTTCTTTTTGAGAATAAGATATAGTGTATGTTTTGAAGTTGAGTCCAAATAAGAACTGTTATTTTGATAAGACTAAAGCATTATTTCCAAAGTTTTTCAAGTCATAGCCCACTTTTGTAATAGCCAAGTTACCTCTCTCTCTCTCTCTCACACACACACACACACACACACATTTGCATAAAATCATTTTAATGAGATTAAAACCTAATTTAAATAGATTTTTCAGAATATAATTTTATAATTCTAACCTAAAATTAATGTGTAGCTGTCTTTGCTTCCCTCTGAAATTCCCAAACAGTATATTGCAGTATAGCATAAACACAGTGTCCAGAAAAATCTCTGCAACCCTCCCTTGGGGATCACGACCCACAGGTTTGGAATCTATGCCCGAAAGAGGGGTTCCCAACATTTTCAAGCTGGGGGTCGGGTCACACTCTCTCAGCTTCAAGAGCTGGATGGCCATTTTGCCCTGCCTGCACGATGGGGGGTGGCCATGTGGTCCCAACAGCTTCAAAAAGATGGCCATTTTGTTTCTCGAATGCCCTTGGAGATGGCACCATAGGCCCGATATGGCCCACGGGCTTTAGGTTGAGAACCTTTGCTCTAAAGGTTTGTCAATGTTGGCTATTGCTTTTTAAAATGAACCTACCATAGGCTCTCTATTTTCTGTATTTTTAAGTGATTGGTCTCAATCTGTCTCTTAGATGATCTGATATGTATAAAATAAAGGCAAAATAAGGAAAGTGCTAAGAGACATTTATCTTGCTTGTGTAACACCAGAACAAAAGCGAACATCTCTTCCCAACCTCAGACCAGTTATGATTACAGCCTGTATATTTATATTGTTTTGACATTCAAGATTCCTGAGATAGGAATTTATAAAATGTTCCTTAAGAGCGCTGCCAGATCTGTGGAAATGGAAAATTGGTAGGTCAGAGACCACAAAGATGCATTAAAAATAGAGACTGTTCCACCCTTTATGCTCTACACTTTATTTTTAAATCTATGCTATTTTAGGATTACAGCCCTCCTACCGGCGTCCCCTGCAAAAATCCTATCAATCCAGAGTAATCTCTGACACGAAAACGAACAAACCATTTGCAGACCTGAGTTACTGGCAATTTAGACTATATGGAGAATTTCCCTGAAACAAATCTAAATAGCAAGATATTTCAACATTTTAAAAAACTCTTGGCTTTGTTTCCAATGTAGGTTCTGCAGTCCATTTACAAAGTTTGCAGGACAGGTAGATGAAACAGCAAGATTGGTCACAGAATGCCTAAAACCAACCCCGATACAAAAAGTGCATTACTTAGCTGGCACCCTTCCATCAAAATTCCACCGAGAAAGTGCTGCTCAGAAAGAGTGGATCAAAGCAAGTTCCTCAGAATCACCCAATGGTGGGCATCAGCAGGTTTGCCCCAGTTCGCCAGAACAGGTAGCAGAAATTCTGCCTGGCCCCACCTATCCAAGTTTTGAAATGAAGTAGTCTTAATTCGGGTGCAACGCAGGGCTTTGCCACTGGCCACGCCCACCATACCACGGCCACAGTGTGGTAGTAATTTTTTTTTGGATCCCACCACTGTAAACACCCCTGCTATTTGATCACCAACCACCAAAGCAGAGACTGAAATCAAATTACTCACAACTACTGCCCCTGCGAACAACCAGCCGCCACAGACCACCTTAGAACTATGGAAGGTGAGCAAGAAGCTACCAGATAACTGGGCAGAACCACATGACTCTCTACCGCCTGGCCAAAAACAACCATGTGTGGAAAGCTTTAAACAGACTGCATGTAGGGATACGAAAATCAAGGGCTAATCTGAGAAAGTGGAGTTACCCTGCAGATGACAGCCTGTGTAAAGTACAAACTATCTCCCATATGATACAATGCACATGATGCCCTTCAATGTGCACTAAGGAGGGCCTTATGTTGGCAAGAGGAAATGCTGTTGATGTAGCCCAATATTGGGCAGGTCATCTAGCCCTTTTTAATTCTACTTTGTTTTTAGATGTGTTAATTTTAGCTTTGTATGTTATTATATGCTGGTGGTGCATCTGACACAAATAAAGAAAGAAGTCCATTTACATAGAATTTCATTGACAGATACAGTATCAGGCCACCTCACAGAACAAAGGAAGAACTGGGTGCTTTGCCTGGGTCACTATCACCAGTAGTGGTGAACCTCTGGCACACGTGCCAGAGGTGGCACTCAAAGCCCTCTCTGTGGACACGCATGCTGTTGCCCCAGCAGTTTGCCCCACCCCTTTGCCCAGCAGCCCAATGGGAGCGCTTCTTCCCTTCCCCCAGCACAGAGTTTGCCCCACCCCTCTGCAGCACAGACAGCAGCCTGTTGAGTTTGGGCACTCAGTCTCTAAAAGGTTCGCCATTACTGACTTAGTCCATTATCAATAGATGCTAGGTCTAAAGGGTGAACTCATTAGCAAATGTGTAATGCAACTCACCAGGGCCAAACTTCACAACTAATCTGAGTAACCAGAAATCTTCTGCTATTACCAGTTGCAAAAAGCCTCCTTGATTTGTATATTTATCTGCTATGCAAATCAACCATTGTGTACCTCTGTACTAAATGTGTATAGATTGATGCCATGAATTCTCACTCCCATGTCTGATGAAGTGGACTTGATCCACGAAATCTAACATTAAAATACAGCAGTTAGTCTTTAAAGTGCCACAATAGATTCTGCCGTGACGGGTATAGTACCTTGGTGACAGGGACTACTGAAATTCTAACAATTGAGTTGAAAATACAGACCTTGTCATAATGATACTATGGATTAATTACAGGTAAACTACATAATCAAATAGAAACAGTTTATTTTAATCTAATCATTATATTCCAACAAATATATTTTTCTAATAAATCTTACTAGAGCGACTGTGTTTTCTAAAATCTCAAAAAGCCTAAACATGCATAAGCAACTTTGTACCAGCATATATATTTCTTTTAATACATAAAAATAAATGAAGGCAAGATTAAATTAATTATGAAATCAATTTAAAATTGCTGCTATGGAAGCACATCACATTTAAACAGGCATCTGAAAACTTGTGTTTCCTTTAAAAGAATTTGAGACGTGTTTGACCATCACTTCGTCTAGGGTCTTTTTCAAATGTTAGACGGCGTTTTTTAAGCTGTGGTAACTGGATGAATTCTAAACCTGACAAAGGAAAAATAAATGTAGAAATCAGCTATCATATATTAAACATTTCATGACTATGCAGATTCCACTCATTAATTTTTTCTTAGTACAGTAATACCTCAGATAACGGCCGCATCACATAACACTAAAATCAGATAACGACCAGACTTGTGGAACCAATTTTGGTCGTTATCCGAGGTATTACTGTACTGTAATGAGAAAAATAAGCCTGCTTCTACATTCAAATATGAAAACCACTCAAGTAAAGAACAGATTGCAATTTGAAAGAGGTTAATATCTCCTTAACCCCCACCCCCAACCCACTGGATTCATTTAGACTATGTATCTAATAGGCTTTAACACTGATACAGTAGAACCCTGCATAACGAAAAAACTCCATTCCACGGAGCTCTTCGCTATGCAGTTTTTTCGTTATGCGGATCAAATGGGTGATACCCCACATAACGGGGGAAAAGTTCATTATATGGGGTTTACGTTAAACAGGGTATAGCCTGGTTAACGAAAACCCCGTATAATGAAAAAAATCATTATGCGGGGTATCGCGCAGAGCACACAAACGCTTCGTTGTACGGATTTTTCTTTATGCGAAGTGTTCGTTATGCGGGGTACCACTGAACTTGTTATTTTCAGTTATATCTCACCAGTTTCCTATTATGAAGTTTCGAACAGCAGACATGAAATTCCAGTGGCCCTTAACAAAACCATTAATAATGGCTAGCACTGTGTGTGTTTTAGGACAAGGGTGACCCAACTACGGCTTGCTGTGCCAAATCATCTGGCCCACACTGCCCGTGCCGCTCCTGGAAGTAAAACACGCACACGGAAAATGCTGCCATAAATGCACCCATGGCTGCCGTGAACGAGTTTACGACAGCAGTGGGGTGCATTTACGGCACCGTTCTGTGCATGTACTGGCACATTTTACTTCAGCTTCCAGTGGGAGGAACCATGTGACCAGCCTGCTGAACCACATGACCAGCCTGCGGCCTGAAAAGTTTGGCCATCCCTTTTCTAGGAGAATAATCAAATAAAACACATAAGGTCAAATAAAAGGTTATTGTTTCACTTTTTACCAAGATGCACTGAAAATGAAGCCTAGAGTTCCACATGAAGGATGTATGTATGTAGAGAGAGAAAAGAGGATAGATTAATATGCCTAGGCTAGCAAAAGACAAAAGAAGCACAAACAAAAGCCCAGCATGGCTGCATCCTTAAGGGTTTATCATAAGCAGTGGGCCAGTCTACACTATTTCGTAAATAATTAATTCCTGGCAATTCCTGCAATCTTACATGATATCTATGTCAAACGAGTTTGAAATCTCTCACCTATGGCCAGTATCAAAATACTGTACCGGGTTTTTATATATTATTAATTTGCACAGAAAGAGCCTCCTCAAAGATTGTGGTATTTTTGAACCACAATTGGGCGTACCTTGGTAACAGCAACCTTGTGTTGCTGGCTAATCTTTCTCACACTAGGTCAGGTGAAGGCAACTGCAGAATGAATTCACCAAAAGGTGCCTTCATTTTGGCAGTTTCCTACCTGGCCTAGACACGGAAGAAGAAGAATTTGCTTTCCAATGCCATGAAAATATCTGTGTTATGAGAGCAACTTTGGGAATGGTCATTGGATCATTGTAGTTATTTTAAACACATATTTAAGATCTAATTACGATGGGTTGCTTTTGTTTTTCCATTCTTTTTCTCTGTTACTTCACCATTCATATTTTTTTTCTCATTCAACATCCATTCTCTGTGTCCATCTCCTATTTTCAGAATCTTTTATGTACAGGTGAAACTCGGAAAATTAGAGTATCGTGCAAATGTTCATTCAGTTCAGTAATGCAACTTAAAAGGTGAAACCAATATATGAGATAGACTCATTGCATGCAAAGCGAGATAGTTCAAGCCTTACTTTGTTATAATATTGCTACTTATGATTTACAGCTTATGAAAACCCCAAAACCCTAATTTCATGTACCCCATAATCATCAATCTCATGTACGCTGTACGCCATGATCATCACAATTATAACAAATTAAGGCATGACATCTCTCGCTTTGCATGTCGTGAGCGTATCTCATATATTTGTTTCACCTTTTAAGTGAAATGAATGGACATTTGCATGATATTCTAATTTTCCAAGTTTCACCTGTACAGTATATGATGAAATGGACTCAATTCTTTGAAAATCCAAGTGTTAATCTGAAAATTTATGTATCATTCATGAAAGCTTAATAAATGTGTTAGTCTCAAAGGTGATATAGTCTCTGTTTGTTTAAAAACAACTGAGTGGTAGATTTTGCTATCTGTTATGCATAACAAGAAGTCATCTATGACACTACGGAGTGGAATTGATGACAGTATCAAATTGTTGGCTCAGTAATTTAAGTAGAGGTTGGGAGTTCAAACACACACTGAGCCTCCCTGACGGGATTAGACTCATTGGCCCAGTTCTGCAGTTTGAAAATTATTATTTACAACTCTGGTATATCATTCCCTAAGGTCTGACAATATGAGCATCCTAAGTTTCCAATTAACCTTTATCTGCTCAATTGCAACTTGCTTTGTAGTCTGGTAATGTCTGGAGCAGTGGCTTAGTGGCTAAAATGTTGAACTTCACAACCGGAAGGTTGGCAGTTCGAGACCTGAGTGCTGCAAGATGGAGTGAACTTCCATCTCTGTCCCAACTCCTGCCAACCTAGCAGTTGGAAAGCAAGAAATTGCAAGTAGATAAATAGGTACCACTTTGGTGGGATGGTAAACAGCATTCCGTGCACTCTGATGTCTAGTCATGCCTGCCACATTCCACAGAAACGTCTGCATATGCAGACAGTGCTGGCTCTTTTGGCTATAAACAGAGATGAACGGATATGACTGGCTTTCGAGCAAGGATGACCGTTACCTAATGTCTGGAGCAGGAATGGTGTGGTCACGGCATGATCATGACAGAAACTATCAGTTATATTTGGAATTGTACAAGTTCTGCATTCCACAGGAATGGCACATGGGAGGCAAAATGTCTCATTGAAGAAATGGACACTCTAGAAAATAGCTGCATGACTGTTGTGTATGCATGTCACTGTACTGATAGAATGTAACCACTCCATTTACAATGTATCTCAGCTGTAAAGGAACGCGAGCAAGCAGCCCATAGAGGGCAGCTGCGAGCGTTCAGTCTCACATGGTTCACATTGCTCAATCACAGACAGCCGCGGGAAATCCTTCCCCGCATTCAGCAGCAGGAAAGAAGAACTACTGAAGAGAGGCGTGCCTGGGCGAGGCCACGCCGGTAGCGGCCAATGAGCTACCGTGCTACAAGATTCAAATGTAAAACCCTACTGTATATATAGAGATGTATCACCGCCATTACCTCATGCTTCACCCGGTCCTCATGCAATAAACCTGAGTTAAGCCAACCCTTCGGCTGTCCTGTTGTCTTTGGTCCCATACAGTAAATTGGCGACGAAGGTGGGATATGGCTGCCCACGGGACCAAGACATGCGCCGGCTACGAGATCAGGAAGCCGGGAGACTTGGAGCTGTTTGAGATAGACTTCAACGGAGCGCTGGTGGAGCTCGAAGTCTCAGATGAGGACAAGAAGAGGGCCATCTTCGTCCGCATGCTCGGACACGAGACAAAGAGGACCCTGGTCGACCTGATCGCGCCGAGGAGGGTGAGCGACTTCAAAGCCAAAGAGCTTCTGGCTGTGTTGCGCGCCCACCTCCGGCCTGCGATAGCGATGTTCCCCGCTCGGAGCGCGTTCTGGAGGCGAGTCCAAGCGCCCGGGGAATCGGTCGCCGAGTTCGCCGCGGCCCTGCGGCTGGCCGCCGGCCCCTGCAAGTGGGAGACCCCAGAAGTCACCCTCCGCGACTGCCTGCTCTGCGGCCTGAGGGACACCGAGACCCAGCGCGCGCTCATGAAACAGGAGCCGCCTCCCACGTGGCAACAGGTCCTCGACACGGCGCAGGCCTCGGAAGCCACGACGGCCGGCGTGCAAGAGCTCCAGGACTGGCGACCAAAAACCGCCAAAGCAGAGAGCTCGGTGCGCGCGGCCCGGCGGGTTTCGAACTCGTCCACGGAGAGCGGCGACGACGAGGACGTCCGGAAGGTCCAGAAGGAGGGCCGGCGCTGCGACGGCTGCGCCGCCGCCCACGCCCGCGCCAAATGCCCGTTCCGCAAGGCCGAGTGCCACAACTGCGGCCGGCGCGGGCACATCGCCAAGGTCTGCCGGAAGCGGCGCGAGGCCAAGAGGAGCTCCCCAGACCGCTCGGCGAGGCAGGACCGCACCACGAGGCCCAAGGACCACGGCACCCGGACCACAAGGAAGCGGGACGGCGTCGGACGCATCTCCGACGACAGCGAGGACGACGCTCCGGTTTTCAGCGTATCCACGGAGCACCCCCGATACTTCGTTGAGGTAGTAATACAAGGGGCCCCTGTTAGGATGGAGGTGGACTCGGGTTCTTCTTACTCTATCATCTCCCAGGGAGAGTTCCTAAAGATAGCCCCCCACGTGCGGCCCAAGCTCAAAGCGTTGAGGGCCACGCTGAAGGACGTGCAAGGGAACCGCATCCCGGTGTTGGGGGTTGGGAGATTCCAGGTCCAGTTCAAAAAACGCGCCGCAACGCTTCCCCTAGTCGTCCTCAAAGGAGGTAAATGCAGCCTCCTCGGGACTCAATGGTTTCAGCCCCTGGGGTTGTTCATTGGGGGGGTGCACGCCGTGGGAGTACACGCCGCCGGGACTGACCCACTCAGAGCGTGTGCGATGCGCACCCCGAGGTTTTCAAAAAGGGACTCGGAAAATTCAAGGGCCCCCCAGTGACTTTCGACCTGGACCCTGGAGTACGTCCAATCAGACTCAAGCCACGAAGAGTGCCTTTCGCACTAAAGGACAAAATAGAGGCGGAGTTGGACAAATTGGTGGGCCAGGGGATTCTTGTTCCTGTTGATTCTGCGGAGTGGGAAACTCCAATTGTAACGGCGCTCAAGGCCAACGGGGAGGTCCGCATATGCGCTGATTACAAGTGCACCATCAATAAGGCGATCCGCCCCAATGCGTATCCGGTGCCGGTAGTCAGCCACTTGTTGGCCAGGTTGCACGGGGGGAGGTGTTTTGCTAAACTCGACCTGGCCCAAGCCTACCAGCAACTCCCGGTCACCCCCGCCGCAGCTGCTGCGCAGACCATAGTCACCCACAAAGGGGCGTTCCAGGTATCGCGCCTCCAATTCGGCGTGAATTCGGCGCCCGGGATTTTCCAGTCACTCGTGGAACGCCTCCTGAAGGGGCAAGAGGGGGTGTTACCCTACTTTGATGACGTATTGATTACAGGGGGGAGCCGGGCCGAATTGGCAGAAAGGTTGGGAAAGGTCCTGGAAAAATTCGAAAAGGCGGGGTTGCGGTTGCGAAAGCACAAATGCGTCTTCTTCGCAACCGAGGTCGAGTTCCTAGGGTTCCGCATTACTCCCGAGGGAATAAGGCCTTCCCAATCCAAGGTGGCCGCCATCAAAAAGGCCCCTCGCCCCACCTCCAAGCCCGAGCTGCAGTCGTTCCTTGGGCTGCTCAACTTCTACCACTCCTTCCTTCCTCGGAAGGCAGCCGTGGCGGAACCGCTACACAAATTGTTAAAAAAGGACGAGGCATGGAAGTGGGGCGACGACCATGAGAAGGCCTTCAATGACCTGAAGCGACTCCTGGCATCAGATGCTGTACTGACCCACTTCAATCCCAAACGCCCAGTGGTCCTGATATGCGATGCATCCCCGGTGGGGGTGGGGGCGGTGTTATGCCACGTGCTGGAGAATGGGAGGGAGGCCCCGATAGCGTTCTACTCTAGGTCCTTGTCCCAAGCGGAGAGAAACTACGCCCAGACAGACAGGGAAGCACTAGCGATAATTGCGGGGACCAAGAAATTTCATGATTTTGTGTATGGCCGCCCCTTCACCATAGTGACTGACCATAAGCCCCTGCTAGGCATTTTCACCGCAGATAAGCCCACACCCCAAATCCTGTCCCCGAGAATGCTCAGGTGGGCCTCCAGTAGTACCGGCCGACATCGCCAAAGCGACCGGTAAGGACAAAACGTTAGCTACAGTCTGCTCCTGGGTACAGAAAGGGTGGCCCGTGTCTTCCCCAGCAGCGGAATTCGACACATTTTTCAAAAAGAAATTAGAATTGTCCCTAGAGAGGGGTTGCCTTTTGTGGGGACAGCGGGTAGTGATCCCCACGTCCCTCCGGCCGAGGGTGCTTAAACTGCTGCACGTCAGCCACCCCGGAATCGTCCGCTCTAAGGCACTAGCCCGCAGTTATTTTTTGTGGCCCCAGCTAGATGCCGACATCGAGCACATGGTCGGCACTTGCGAAGCGTGCCAAAGCTCCAGGCCAGAAGAGGCTCGTTTGCCACATAGGGAGTGGGACACAGCAAGGGGGCCCTGGTCCCGGGTACACGTAGACTTTGCAGGCCCGTTCAGGGGAACACTTTTCCTCCTTGTGGTGGACGCGTTCTCCAAGTGGCTGGAGGTCATTCCAGTCTCGAGCACCTCCTCGGCCACAACAGTTAAACAGTTACGGAGGGTCTTTTCCACGTTCGGTTTACCCGACACCCTCGTCAGCGATAACGCTAGCTGTTTCACGTCAGCCGAGTTCAGGGCATTCATGGATCTCAACGCCATTCGGCACATCACCTCCGCCCCTTTCCACCCGGCCACCAACGGCCAAGTAGAGCGCCTCGTGCGTACCACTAAGGACGCGCTGCGGCGCATGGGCCCCGGAGACCTTGACTTACAACTATGCCAATTCCTGCTACGGTACAGGGTCACCCCACTAGCGTCAGGGTACTCCCCCGCGGAGTTGCTAATGCGCAGGAAGCTGGCCACGGTAATCTCCAGGCTAGACCCCACCAGAGTAGAAGACAAAGGGCGAAATGTAGAGATGGATTCCTCAAAGAGTTTCAGCGTAGGCGCCCCCGTGCATTGCAGGAACTACGCCAGCGCGGGACCAGCCTGGGTGCCCGGCATTGTGATAGAACAAACCGGCCCCGTCTCATACCGCGTAGAGACCAATACAGGCCTCCTGTGGAGGCGGCACGCGGATCAACTCAGGCGTAGGGTCCCCGGAAAGCAGGACGAAGACGAGAGCAGCAACGAATCAGCGTTAGGGTACTCCCCCACCCGCTTAACCCAAGGGGGAGAAAAAGGGGGACATGGGTCCCCACCAAGGGGGGAGGAAAGGGAATCGATCCTCAGAAATCTTTTGCGGGAGTTTGCGGCGGAAAGGAAAGGCCCCGATCCCACACACATCCCCTGGGAGCGTCCCCAAAATACAGATTCCCCAAGAAGTTTAGACCTTGATTTACAGTACCAGGGGGAGTTAGCGGAGTGGTCCCCCACCCGTCCTAGCGAAAAGAGGGGTTTCAGTTCAGCCCCTGGTACTTCCAGCCCCAGTAGCCCCTGTGAGTTAGAGTGCAACATAGCGCCAATGTCCCGGAGACCGACACCCCCAAGACAGGAGGCGACGGCGAGTCCATCTGCCACAGTCTCAAGGTCCCCCGAGCGGGGGACAGAAGGTAGCAGAACTGCAAGGGCATCCTCATCGGTCCCGCGGTTCACGATAGGAGGGTCCCCGGGGTCCGAGGGAAACAGGCAGGGGTTCACTTCTCAGCTGTTCATCCCATTCCCATCCCCCAGCGCAAGGCAGGCACAGACGCCCCACAGAGCCACTAATGAATCCCCGTTTTCCGTTGCAGGACAAGCACCCACGGAGTCAGGGATCACAGGCTCTCCTGTACTAGGGCAGGCGCAAGCACGCCCCAAGCGCATGTGCGGCAAGCCACATTGGTTGCGGGACTTCGTCCCATCCTAGGGGGGAGGGGTGTTGTGTATGCATGTCACTGTACTGATAGAATGTAACCACTCCATTTACAATGTATCTCAGCTGTAAAGGAACGCGAGCAAGCAGCCCATAGAGGGCAGCTGCGAGCGTTCAGTCTCACATGGTTCACATGGCTCAATCACAGACAGCCGCGGGAAATCCTTCCCCGCATTCAGCAGCAGGAAAGAAGAACTACTGAAGAGAGGCGTGCCTGGGCGAGGCCACGCCGGTAGCGGCCAATGAGCTACCGTGCTACAAGATTCAAATGTAAAACCCTACTGTATATATAGAGATGTATCACCGCCATTACCTCATGCTTCACCCGGTCCTCATGCAATAAACCTGAGTTAAGCCAACCCTTCGGCTGTCCTGTTGTCTTTGGTCCCATACAGTAAAATGACTTACAATGACCATGTGATATACAGCAAAAAGCTCAGGTTGTCTAATTGTTTCTCTCTTATACAGATGGTTTAACATGTCAAACAAGATTATCATTGTTTGAAAGGCTTAAGGGATATAGAAAATAAGCTGAATATTGTACTTTCGAAATCTAATATGTTCCAAAATTATTTTTAATCTGCAAATCATTGTACATGGAAAATATATAAGCATCTTTTTAAAATAAAACCTATTAATGAAGTACTCAGAGACAGATTGATTAAAACAAAGCAAACATTTAAGGAAGTCCTAGTATGTAATCTAGACTATTTTTGCCATTGTTAAAAAGCAGCTGCACATTTTGCTTTGTAATTTTGCCATACCTGCGGAGGTATCTTGCTCTCTTTGGCTGGATGATAATGAATCGAGCCCTTTCTTTCCTGTATAGTCTCCAGCTTTTTGGAAGCCCAGGTTAAAGAATATGTCCGGATTGGATGCTGCTTTGCAGAAGTTTGGATCATGAGAAGATGAATTCATGGCTTCTGTGAATAAGTGGCCTTCCCTAAACGTCTCTGCAAGCTGAAATGCTGGCCGACTTGATGCCTTCCCTCCAAATGCTCCTAGGAAACTGCTAGAGCTCTGTTGGAAAAGCTCATTTTTATTAGAGACCAAATGCCAGGGATATTTGAAATCCAGGGCAGAGTTACATTGCCTTTTTATCCCATGTACATCGTTAACATCTTGATGGACAGTGTTCTTGAAGGAGACTGGCATTTCTAGGTTTTGGCCTGCTACCGCCTTTGAAAGCAATGTTCTGTTCCGTGGGCAGGTTTCAAGGGAAGCAAGACTCCCATTTTGGCTGTACTCTAACTGTGGCACGGCAGCTTCGTGGCTACTACTGACAGATCTGTTAATATTGTTCTGTGTTAATGGTGAGTGTACTCTTCTTCCCATTTCCATTTTTGGGGGAAAGGTGAGCTGATGTTGTCTATCTACCTGTTTGTTGTCCTGAAAGCAATGAATGTTTCCTTCATAGGATGGCGAAGGTGCCCTTATCTTGTGCCTTGCAGTACAGGATTCATTTTGGCAGTAACTTGGGGGACAGCTTTTGCTGTTCTGTAGTTTATGAAAGCATCTTGAATATTCAGTAAACGGACCAGGTTCTCGAAAACCGGAGAAGAGAGTCTCGGGGAAAGGAGCCTGGGAACAGGAGGTGATGGCAGAGCTCATGTGATCTTGAACGGGCACCATTTCATTTATAGATGCTGATTCAAATGGAGTCTTTAGAGTGTATGATGATGTGGTGTCATTAAAGTGCTGAAATCAGAGAAATAAATACAGATACAAATAGTCCATACATATCTAAAAAGACATATGGTTGTGTTATATCTTTATATATTGAACTGTGAAACAGAAATATGCCATCTTAAAATCTGTATAAAAATGTCATCAACACTCAATGTGGATTTATTATAGTTTTACCAAAAACTAGCGTTGGATTGGCCCTTGATTGCCAACATGACATTTTCTTCCCATCTCCTAACCCTTACAGCCTCCCTGTCACTCATTTTCTAGTTCTCCCGAACAGACTGCCTGAGATACAAACAGAGGTGTGAGATGACCCTCCTCCTGGTTCTACTTGCAGAAGGATAATCCTTCCTCAATACACAGAGAGGGAGAGAGAGAAATTATTGCGACAGTCCAAAAGTTCACAAGGGCTGGCAAACAAATATTTAGGACGTGTACAACACAATGTTGATGCACTCTAAATGCCACAGAGGGTCCTGAGAATCCTGGCTGTGTAAAATGGGAGGGAAGGATGAGTTATGGCCCTGACCAGGGTCCCTTCAATGACAGGCAGTAGAGATGGGTGGTGGGCACTGGGGTCCACTCCTTTGCTCTTCCTGGAACCTCCTTTGTCTCTTGCAATGCTGCTTTCACCAGTGGTCCAGCTAAGTTGGAGTAGGCATTGCTGCTCCTGTTGGATGGCACAGGTGTCAAGGTCTTGGAGGTGGTGTTATGGGTTCCAGAATTTCTGTCACGGGGGCACCTCATCTGCAACCTTTCCTCTGCCCAACTAGTGGGGTTCAGGACCTGTTGCTTGGAGTTCCTCCTGTTGAGATTCCATGTGGGATGACATTTTTTTATGTTACTTACCTGTTAGTTTAGTAGGATTTTAAGTAGAAATGCCAGCACTGCTTTTCTTTCCTTTCTATGTGTTATTCCACTTAGCCTAAGTGAAGCCATTTTAAGAAGCACACTCCACCATTTTCCCTAAGACAATGGAAAATCACCTCTTGTTCTTTTCTCAAGGCCGAGGTCTGGGAAGCGACCCAAGAGGTGGACCTCTCTCACGAGAAGAGATGCAATCTCTGATAGCCAGCCATCTGCTATCTTTGATCTACGTACGAAACTGTCACTTTGAGAAGTCAATTAGCACTTCTCCAGGACAGTTTCCCATGGGGAAAAGGTATAAAAACCTACCCAATTTCTGATTAAAAAACAGGAGAGGAGCCCGTTCTCCAATGCTTCAAGGACCCGTATAGTTTGTCATCTAAATGGGCCTCAATCCATACCATCTTGTATGGGGTGGCTCAGACTGTCGTACTTTACCTTAGGCAAGTGTTAGTTAATTTCTTTTTATTTATTTCTTAGGGCAGTAATGTCTTAGTTTAGTTAGAATAAGTATTCTTATATTCTGCATATATTAGACTTTGCTATTTTCCCAATAAATTTACAAAACGGACTTCAATCATCTGAGCTCACTCTTTTTGCTCTTTTTGCAAACTGGAGCAAATTGAGGAGAGGAACTTTAAACAATAAGGCCTTATTCCTGAGAGGAGGACTGTTTCTATTTTTACCAACTTTGTGGGGTCTGTTATAAAGAAGAAACTTTGCTCCGCACCTCGGGATCAGCAAGTTGCTGCTACAAAGGTAACAGTTACTCCCACACACCTTCAACACAGCCAAGGCCAGAAGGTCCCCAGAAGCAAGATAAGGGTGATTTCCGTATGGGAAAGTGGCATTTCCATCCCAGGGGTTTGTGCAACTGCGTAGTTAGCCCCGGATCACCATCTCTCTACGAACCCATGAGCCAGATTAGCTAAACAAAGTCTTTCTCTGCCAAGCCCAAGAGAAAGCCACCGTTACGGTCCGCTAGCCAGTTCGGGGCTCTGCTTGTGCCGCGGACCGCCGCACCTACAGAGAAGGCAAAGCAAGGCCTTCCAACAGGTGAAGAGATCTCGATACCTCCTTCCAAGGAACAGAACCAGGAGTCCTAAGCTTTGATGGCCTCCATCCACTACTCTTCCTTCTCTGAGGTCACCAAGTCTTCTTCCAATTCTCCGGAGAAAGTCCCTGATGCCTCCTCCTCCTTCTTTATTCCAGCCACCCCTCCCTCCTTCTCCTTCTGCAAGTAGCCCTTATTTGGTGGCTACTCTGCAGACAGCTGCTGCCCTTCTTCTCTGCCTGCCAGGGGCCCAGGAGTCCATGTCTTAAGCAGTGTCACAGAGGTATTACAGAGTTACTTTAATGACATTGTTCTGCCTAAATTATTTTCAGTATTAACCACATGATGTACACTTACACCCTTGCTGTGGTTCTCTAGGATTTTCTCTACTTCTTCTTTTGTGTCCCGATCAAACCCCAGACTGCCAAAAATGAAGCCACTTTCTTTGCTTTGTCGTTGGCCAAACTTAAATCCTCATCAGCGCATGTTTCTGGCAGGAATCAGCAGACCAGTAAATGAGCCCGACTCTGTATCTCCACATTCACACCGCGCATTGCTGTCCAACAGCAGCCCTGACTTAAGCATATGGTCTTGTATTTAGGGACTCGAACCCTCAGCCTCTTCAGGGTTCTCCAAGTGACGTAGGGGAGGTTGAGATCTTCAGCCATATCCTCCTCCTTTCATGTTGTTCCTTGTCCAGTGAGCTTCTTCCTCCATCCTCTAGTTTGGTTTTGCTCTTGTGTACTCCAAACAAGGCTACAAAACATATGCAGTAGTTGCATCCCATCCTTTTTGTTTGGCATTGCAGCTTTTTGGAAATACACTGCTACTAGGCACATACTATGCAAGGACATTTGGGATTCAGACACAGATCTATAACCATCAGGGTCTTCAGTTCATTGGAGTTTGACTATGAAGGGGAAGGACTGACCTCATAACTGTTGCTCTTTCCCTCCTTCTACAGTTCCTTTCTCCACCCATTTTTCTTCCTCCTTTGCCTCTTATTTCCTTTCATTCTCTTTCTCTCTCACTGTGTATATCCAAATATACCCAACAGTATTTTACCTGCTACCCTATCTACAGATAAGGTTACTATTACATTCAGAGAAAAGCCTCAGGGATTATTCTGGACTCCTTTGTATATTTACAAAACATGCCTTTTTTGGCCAGAATCTTATTGGTTGTTTACATATCTGCAAGTGGAAACGTGGAAAGCATAGCAACTAATTGAAGCTAATCAACAAGATAGGGGCTGCGGTGGCTCAGTGGTAAAGAAGCTTGCCTTGTTAGCTGGAAGGTTGGCAAGTTGGCAGTTCAAGACCCAGGTACTACATGATGAATTGAGCACCCGTCTCTGTCCTAACTCTTGGGGGGACATGAAAGGAGCCTCATTTGGGCATTCCCAGAGCAGAGTTTCCTCCGCAAAAATCCTTCCAACTCAGAATAATTTCTGACACAAAATTATTATTATTATTATTATTATTATTATTATTATTATTATTATTATTATTATTATTATTATTATTATTATTATTATTATTGTCAACAAGGTCACATTTGTACACCTGGTTGCCTGGTGGTTGTGCTATTGAGCATACAACCAGTTGCAAGATGGCACCCTGCTGATTAGCTTCAATTTGCAGGCATTATTTCTACATTTTCACTTACAGGCATGTAAAAAGAGGTACATTTTACTGGGACCAGGAAGAGAGCCTTCTCCGTGTCTGCCCCAGCCCTGTGGAACCTCTTACCACCCGAACTGTGTCTCCAGACGGAACTACTCCCTTTAGAAAAATGTTGAAGACATGGCTATGTCAGCGGGTGTGGGGCATGATTGCCTCCACCACTCAAGTCCGCTGGCTTGTTTAGCCTGGGTGGGGGACCCTCCCCGGTTCTGGAAATTCTGTTTTTAATGTGGGTGGAGGGTGGGGGAGGGTAGTCTTTTAATGATAAATTGTTGTTTATGCGTTTTAACTCTGATTTTAGCTGGGGGGGAGGGTTAGGTAATTATTTTTAGCTTCTGATGTTTTAATTGTTCTATATTGTATTTTTATTATTTCCCTTTCCCCCTTTTGCTGTTAGCCGCCCTGAGTGATGTTCCCATGATCCCACCAGGAGGGCGGGATACAAATAAATAAATAAATAAAACAAAAACAACTAACAGGATTTTGGCCAATCTAGAAATGATACACATAAAATGGACACATAAATTCACACATCCTGGTACTTGGTACATCTGACCTTTAAAACCTTTTCTGGCACTTCAGGCAAACGCTTTTGAAGCTGATCTAAAGTTGATGACAGAAGCCACTCCAGTGAAGAACTTTTCCTCAGCATGACTTGAGCCACTAGAGGGTTTACCCAGGGAAATGTAAGCAAGCAAGTCTCCTCCTAGAAGTGGAAGGGAAATTTGAGGGGGGGGGGGAGAATTGTCATGTTTTTATACCTGTCAAGTTTCGGGAAATTCCAGTCAAATAAGGGAAATTTCCCGGCCAAAACAGGAAACTAGACAGCTATGCTTATCCTGTGCTGGCCTCCAGTCTAACTCCAGTCTAATTGTAGTCTAACTAATACAGGATGACGGCAGGAAAGAGTATAAAATACCGGGGGGGGGGGGGGGGGCGTTGACAGAAATTTCCCGAAACTTGACAGGTAAGTGTTTTCCAATTAAATTACTACAAGTGGTTTTTATTTTGTTTTGACATTAAAAGCCAATTTCCCCCCCTAGGCAAATTGTTTGATGATCTGTTTTTATTGAGATTGCAACAACTAAACAGAATAATTGACTGAAGATGGTTAATTAGACAAAAAGGGCTGCAAATATTCTTTCACAGCCAATAGACCAAGATGTCAGAAGCCTCTATTAAAAAAGGAAATTACTGATAAATAGTATACAGTAAAAACCCCTACTTACGAAAAAAAGTCTGTTCCATAGGTTTTTTCTTAAGCCGAATTTTTACGTAACTTGAAGCAAACCCATAGGAAAAATTATTTTTTTATGTAACTCGAAGCAAACTTAGGGAAAAATGATTTTTTTATGTAAATCAAAGCATAGGAAAACCCATAGGAAAAAGAATCTTTATGTAACTCGAAGCAAACCCATAGGAAATTGTGTAAATCGGGACATGGTTTAAGCACAAAATCATTATGTAAGTCAAATTTTATGTAACTCGGGGTTTTTACTGTACACAAAATAGCCTTTGGAGGTTTGTGGGCACGTTTGGGGTTTTAAAAGAAATGTTAGTCACCAAGGGGCCATTCAATAATTACGTGATCTTTGAGGGGGGGAGGGGGTCTGCCATCTGAATTACGAAAAATTACGTGTGTGTGTGTGTGGTGGTGGTGGTGGTGTTTCATGTCAAAGATTATGTAATCCATTTGGAGCTGTTGTGGTTTTGAAACATGGCGCTTTTTTAGGTTTAAAAATGATCTCTGGGAATTTTGATCCAATTTGAGATTATTGAATTCCTTGTGAAGTCTATTTCTGTTTCACCAATAGTGAAAATAGTGAAAAGCTCTAAAAATTAGAGTTTCAATACAAAACCTCTGGATTGTGTAATTTTAAAGGGGGGGGATTCCGATGCAAAAATTACGGTTGGGTTACATGGGTGTGTGTGTGTGTCAATTTCCCCCAAAAAATGGATCACGTAATTGTTAAATGGCCCCCAACACAAAATAGCTGCCATGGAACAATGGGCACTCATAATATTAAGAACTCACACAGATCGGCCACTCTGAAGAGAAAACTGTTAAGGCTACAAGATGCATAAGCAGAAATTCAGTGCTGGGTAAAAGTGGAGTCACATCCCCAAGCACAGAATCAATTTTGTTTCTTTGGCTCCAGCAGCCTTGCCGTTTCCCTGAAGGCAATCCTGTTTATGTTCCCAAATCATCATTGAATAAATTAGTCTGAAATTAGTTTATTTTTCTCAGATTATAGAAAGATTACTCCCAAATAAATCCCCTCATCTATTCTTTTCCTCCTTCCTCCCTTAGAAGCTTAGGAGAAACTCTTGTGCAGAAAAAAACCCTAAAATATTTACATGCCATAAGGTGGTTATCTTGAAAGACTGTGTAGCAGCAACAAATTTAGCAACTACTACAGAGAAATAAGAATGTTTATCTTCTAATAGTGGAGGAACAAGGTCTTCAGATAATGATAGCCCAGTAAATCAAGTAAAGGCATAACATCTTCTTTCGTGCCCCGATCAAACCCTGGACTGCCAATATGAAGCCACTTTCTTGGCTTTGTCATTGGCCAAACTTAAGTCCTCATCGGTGCATGTTTCTAGCAGTATTTGTAGACCAGTAAATGAGTCGGAGTCTGTCCTTCCACATACACACTGAATGTTGTTGTCCACCAGCAGCTCCCACTTGAGCATGTTTGTCTTACATTTAGAGACTCTGACCTTCAGCCTATTCAGGGTCCTCCAAGTGATGTAGGGGAGGTTGAGTTCCTCAGCTATATCCTCTTTTAATGTTGTTCCTTGTCCAGTGAGCTCCTTCCTCCCTCTTCTAATTTGGTTTTGCTCTTGTGTACCCTCAAGAGTATTTGTTCTTGCAATACAGCTCTTCCTAGATCTGAGCTGGCAAACATGAGGCTCATATCCATTCAGAAGATGTCCAGGGTCATTCTCTTGTTTAGTTCTCTCAGCAGCTGCTGCTACTTCTCTCCTGATCTTAGGTGAAGCGGTATCAAGAAGAGGTAATGATATCCCAGTAAATCAAATAAAGGCTGTATTGATATGCATGATTATCTGTCATTCTGCTTGATTACTCTTTACCTCATTACCTTGTAACATCTTGACCTCTGCATCTGGTGTATATAAACCATACCTGGAAATTTTACTCTTTTGTCTGAAGAAGTGGACTTGATCCACGAAAGCTCACAGTAAAAATATAGCAATTAATCTTTAAAGTGCTGCAGTGTTTTTATTTTTGTTTTCTGATACTGTATTCCTGAACCACAAACTATCATGGCTACTATTCTGTAGTAAAGACAGACTCGAGGTTCTTCTTCCAGGCCGGTGACAACCATCCCAATGGGAAAGCCATGCACTCTTTTATTGAGTACATCAAGAGTTTCTTACCAGAGACATACGTGGCAGGTAATAATTGGTGTGAGCAAACAGACATGTGAGGGGATTACAAGCGGTGGTCGTGTCAGTTAGCAATTGGTGTGTGTAGGCAGTCACGGGAGTGGCATGGCCCAGGACGTGCTAGGGACATGCTAGGGGTCTTGCATGATATCAAGAAACATCTCAAGGGAAGTTTCTCAAGGTTCCATACATAAGGTTTAGTTAGTTAAGGGGCAAGGTTTGTTTGTCAGGATGCATTGCTAAGGACCTTTGGCCAGGTCTTTCGCAAGTCCCGACATCCCTAAGACTTTTGATCAACCTTTTGGAAGTTCCAACAATATTCTTACATTATTCCTACACTATTCCAAAAAATTCAACCAACAAGAGGATACATTTTCTCAACTGGTGTAGGTTTGAGGCATCTTTTCACTATACACATGGCTTCATTAACAGCTATGTCAACTTGTTTTGTGTGTGTGGATGTGCTCCATACTGGAGCCACATACTCTGCTGCAGAGATGCTCAGGATCAAAATTGTTGTATGCAGCATGGATGGTTGCATTTCCTGATGATATTGTTCCTTGTACTAACTTTGGCTTTGGTATTCAGGCAGTGTTGCTTAAAAAAGAGTGTCCTGTCAAGCATCACTCTGAGGTATTTTGGTGCTAAACAATGCTTTTAATCGATTTCCTTGCCATGTAACATCCAACTCAACCCTTGCATCTCTGTTTTGAAGGTGGAAAGCACAGACTTGAGTTTTGCTTGGATTAGGCTTCAAATGGTTGATGCTTGTAATACTGTCCTAATTCTTCAAGTGTTCCAGTAAGTTTTCTAGCTACCTCATCAAAGCTTGATCCTTGAATGGCCATTGCTGTGTCGGCCGCACAGATGAACAATCTTGTATTGTCAGGAACTGTTTGATCATTTGTATATATACAGTGCTGGAGACAATACACTTCCTTGGTGGCAGTCCATTCTTCTGCAATCTCCATCTGCTGTTCTTTCCATTCGTTGTAACATAGAATCTTTGGTTCTGAAGGAAGCTGCCAATGACCCTCCTAAGCTTGTTATCTTTGGTAAGATAATTTATTTTACAGAGAAGAATCTTATGATTGACAGTATCGTACGCTGCAACTAGGTCAATGAAAGCCACTCCTGAATTTGTTTTCTTTAGAAGCTATCCTCAATGTGTTGCGTAAGGTTAAGGATTTGACCACAACATGACCTGCCCAGCCTGAAGTCTGTTTGCTCCTTCATGATCATTCCATCAATAAATTCAGAAATAGGAATGTAAGTCATCTGTTGCTTTTAGATACTCACCAAGGAGGGTTAATGTTTCAATACACACACTCACATGCAAATCTATCCTGTTGCTGTCCTCCTTTTCTTTGCCATTTGTTTTACCATTCCCCAGTCTTTTCCTTCTCCCTGCTAACCAACCCATCCAAGGCCAGACAGTAAAATCAGATATTTTACTGCTACCCCAAAATTCGAAGCACATAACAATACCAATTAAACCCTGGTTTATAGGGCCCAGACACAAATTTTATACACATTTAGTATGAACACTGTAGAATATACTTTCTATAAAGGACTCAAAATGAAGAATTTGACTTCTACTTTCATGCCTTCTCACATTTAAATTGCAAACTACAAATGGGGATTAATTTGTTGCTTTACTTCTGATCCGTTTCCCCAACAAAATCAGTGTGTGTCAATTTTTAAGTGCTTTTGCTAAAGAGGAAGGAAGAGGCAGGGCAATCTGCATCTCATCCTGGTAGAGTTTCTTAAAGGATCTCCATTTGGGTTAATTCTCATTCTGCTAGAGGCTTCATGTATACATAGCCCATATACAAGAACTGATCATTTGTTTAACATGAACAAACCTCTGATGGCAAGACAGAAAGCCAGGACTTGTCTAGCCATTCTTGAGGATGTCTTTTAGATGTCATCAGAGTGTAGTCAGCAATCTGACGAACTAGCAGCGCTGTTTCTTCGAATCCTGGTGTAAGAGCTACCTAAAATATTGTTTCCTTGTTAGTTTAGAACATAGGCAATATAGTAAGAGTAAACACAATGGGCAGGGACTGCAGTGGCTCAAGTGGTTAAGACACTGAACTCGAAGACTGGAAGGTCGGAGTTCGATTCCCGAGTACTGAACGATGGCGTGAGCTCCCATCTCTGTCCTAGCTCCTGCCAACCTAGCAGTTTGAAAGCAAGAAATTGCAAGTAGATAAATAGGGACCACTTCAGTGGGAAGATAAACAGCATTCCAGTGCATCTCCATGGAAACGTCTGGAGATGCAGGCAGCGCTGGATCTTTGGCTATAAACAGAGATGAGCACTGAACCCTAGAGTCAGATATGACTGACTTTCGAGCAAAGGCGACCTTTGCCTTTACTAAACACAGTGGAGATGTAGCAATGTATAAAACCCAACCAACTCAATTTGTTTGACAGTATAAAGCAGGGGTTCTCAACCTACGGCTTGTGGGCCAGAACCAGCCCATGCACCATTTCATGTGGCCCGTGTCGCCGTTGTCACTGCCAGTGCCACCGGAGGCAGAAGAGGATACATTTTACGGCAGCATTTATGTTGGGGGAAACAACTAGTCTGGCCTGCTCAGCTGTCTGATGGGGCATGGTCTGGCCCACGGCTTAAAAAGGTTGAGAACCCTTGGTATAAAGGGAAAAGGAAGTAGAGGATACCCACATCAAAACAAATCCAACAAGAGTGAAGACAAACTTACAAAATTTACAGTGACTTTCTGAGTTGTACTAGCTAAGTTTGGTCCCCCTCTAGTGGTAACACAACATTAATGTCTTCTGTTCTGACAAAAGTATTTATTTTTTCAAATGCAGGATAGCAGACAAACTATCAGTCTGTATTCACATTACACAGCGATGATCTGAACACAGCTTTGCTAGAACATGCTAGTCAAGAAAAAGGTACCGTATTTATTCGTGTATAACGCGCACTCGTGTATAACGCGCACCCCTAATTTTCCATGAAACCTCGGTATAAAATTTTGTTTCACACCACGCATTGTAATTGAATGCGTGGTGAAAAAGCTTGTTCATAAGAGCTACCTCCGGGCCACGCCTCGTCTCCCGCACCACCCAATCAGATCTCGTCAGTTTCTTCAAAGCCACGCCCCCGCCTCCCCTTCACCCGCCGCAGCAATAGACAGCCGACCCAATTCTAAAAAGGAAGTAAAAGAGGCTCGCGACGGGGGTGGGACTCTGGGAGTGAGGAGGCGTATGGCGGGAAATGGCTGGAGGCGGAGGCCACGCCCCGTTCTGCTGGAGAAAACCACGCCGGCGCCGTCCTTGTAGGGTGGGTGACGTCATGCGCTCACTGAGTCTCCCGTGTGGGCGAGGAAATGAAGCGGCACAACCCTATTTGTGACGCACACTGTACACGACAAGGTGACGTGAACTCGCGGGAACTCACCATTCGCGCCCTCAAGGGACCGGCCGCCACTGCCACACCAGTCCTCGTTTATAACGCGCACCCCAACTTTGATTTCTTTTTTTGGTATAAAATTTTGCGCGTTATACACGAATAAATACGGTAGCTTGAATGGGGTAAATTGGTTTGTGCTACATAAAAACCTTGGATTAGGAGTGAGGAATGTATGCATCCAATTAGTTGTTGCTAGAGTGCATCTCCCATCATTCCTTAGCATTGGCAATGCTGACTAAAGGTGATAGGAGTTCCAGGCCAACTACATTAGGAAGACCACATGTTCTCCACTCCTGCTTTGGCTGATTATACCTTTCAACAGCTTCCTGCTCATCTGGGCATGTAGAAAATGGCATAGGTTTAAGACAAGAAAATCAGCCTTGGTCCAAATTAATTATATAGAGAAGTTTAAAAATGTGATTTTTCCAGAGAGAAAATATGCTTGGTCCCAGATTAAACCAATAACAGGTGATAAGGAATAGGTAATTTAACAGATAAAGAAGAAATCCTTTCATGGTGTCTACTGAACACTGCATCAGATCTCTTGTTTGTGTTACGTGCCATTAAGTCATTGCTATCTTATAATGAACCTAATTGGGTTTCTAAGATATACGAGATATTTAAGGAGATATTTAAGCAGTGCAAAACCCCCCCCCCCCAATGATTTTCCATGGCCCAAGAGGGCTTTGAACCCAGTTCTCCTGGGTACTAGTCCAATACTTTATGACTACATTATAATGGTTCTCAATCTGATCTCTTACACCTTTTGAACTTTTTTGCATCTGGTAGTTGAATTTAACTTGTTTTATCATGTTTGTCCAAACACATGGACAACCTGATCTTTTGCTAATGTGAGAGTACTTTTCTCAATAATATAAACAAATGTCTTTTACTACAAAATACCTTAACGCCAAAGTCTTCTGACTTCTGGGTAAATGGTACTAATGCTGCATAAATTAAGGCCAGGTGATGCAGAGTCTTGGCAGCCAGACTATACCTAAATAGAGCAGTATTTTGTTATCCTTACTCAGTATTTATAATAATAATAATAACAATAATAAATCCAAGCAAATACCCAGAACATTGAGTGGTAAGACTTCTGTTTACTTATACACATTTTCAGTAAAAGAACAAAAGAAAACAAAAAGCAACAATGCTTATTTCCGTATAATGGTGTCTGAAATGCTGGCTGAAGAATGAGTGATATAGCCTTAGCAGTTTTTAGGTTTATTTGACATATTTTCCCTGGGGCTAAGTCACACTGAATTTGGCATGTTATTGCTAAATGCGCCTAGATTCTTGTAATACACCAGTTCAATGAAAGAAAAAGTTTTCCCCCCATGGCAACCTTCCCTCTAAAACAGGAGTTCTCAACCTGTTAAAGCCGGGGGCCGGGTCATGCTCCTTCAGACAGTTTCTGTGGCAGAATGGCCATTTTGCCTTTCCTCCACCACATAGCACTTTCTGGTGTGGTGGAGGCGGTGGGCACATGAAATGGTCCCGTGGGCCACATCCGGCCCATGGGTTGAGAATCCCTGCTCTAAAACAAAACACCCTGGAAAGAAAACTCTTTGCCTTTACAGCTTTAAATTAGAAACCCACAAGTGACCCTAAATAATTACACACAATGTATTCGCTTCACAGCCTCCAAAACACACAATAAAGACAAGATAACACTACTTGATGGTAGTGAATTAAGTCTGGTTCAAAAAAAAATTTATAAGCACTTTAACAGAGCTGCCCATTTCTTCATAAATTCCATGTAGGCCATTAAAAATATTAATGTGGAAGACTGTCAAATTTACATATCACATCAGAGGGCTTTAACAGCCCTATCCAGCTCGGTTTGCAATTTTTAACTAGTGTTGCCACCTCCTTTTTCTGAAAGGCTTCTGATCATTAGCACATGTAACAAACACAAGCAACATTATCTTCTCCATTTATATTTGCAGTCTGGGATTAACTGCATGTAAGAATTTGGCTAGTCCAGGTGGAAAATATTTTTGTCTAATTTGTTTTTGAATAAGATTCACAAAATTCACCCATTACTATGTAAGTCTGTTGGAAGGAAAATCTAATGTGGGCATTTCTCTTGTTTAATGTTAACTGAAACTCAGCGGTGGAACAGAGGATCATTTGATTTCAAATGTGTATCCATTCACAGTATCTCCGAATATTTGAAATGGGCACAATATAACGCATGAAAATAAAATCCATTTCTTTTCTTAATGTATTTATTAGAAGATGTATTGTTTTTTAAAAGGTGTCTGTCTCCATACGACTGCATGTCTCACTAAGTCCTTGAAAGCTTTGTGGCTAGTTTTAATCATTCTTTTATTGTTTTATTTCTGGTAATTAAGATAATTTATTATAGCAAACAAACCCGGAAACCAGTTTTTCCGTCTTACTTGATAAGTATTTGTTTGAACCTCTCTCATCTCTACTTTTTAGATGGCTTCTGTATGTTTTTGTGCGTGTTTTTTTTTAAAATGTGTTTTAGTAAACCAAAAGGAAGTTTATAACCCAGTGTGGGAGAAGGTGCACCCTTCAAAAGTTAGTAGGAAGTCAGGAAGATTCATAAGCAAGAAGTCAACCAAAAATGTTTAAACTTACTCAGAATTTAATCTTTCTCTTGAATAAAAAATAATCCAGCAGGATGTATACTGAAGTGATAGTACCATCAGCCGTAATACAATATTATCTGAAGACTTTTCTTGATTGAGCTCTTCCACATTCTGCCATGAAATAGACATAAAACAAGTCTCCGATTTTATACGAGAGACTACATTTGCCCTAACAGTTTGAGCAAAGGTATGAATTCATTCATAACTTGGAAAGTTACTTATCATTGCATGCTGAATATGCTATTAATTCAACTAAGATGTACTGTATACTGAGATGTATAATATTAATGCCTATCCAGTTGTAGAAGGAGCAAATGTGTTTTAACTGTTTCAAATGTTTCTAAACCAAATATCTTAGAACAAATATCAGTTACCTTAAACCAGGGGTTCCCAACCTAAGGCCCGTGGGCTGGATCTGGCCCATGGTGCCATTTCAAGTGCCCCCCCCTCCAAGGGCATTTGAGAAACAAAATGGCCACCCCTATGAAATAGTTGGGACAAAATGGTCACCCCATCGTGCAGGCAGGGCAAAATGGCCATCTGGCCCTCAAAGCTGACTGAGAGAGAGTGACCCGGTCCCCGACTTGAAAAGGTTGGGAACCCCTGCCTTAAACCTATAGGCTGGATGAAATCTATGAGGATTTTCCATGCAGCCTGCAGACTTCTTCTACTTTTATCTCTAACCGGAGATCATAGTTTATGTCTCTCTCTCTCTTTTGCCTTTTTTTGTCTGAGATGCAGAGATATACAGAGATATGTACAGTGGTACCTCGGATAAAGTCCGATTCGGATAAAGTCCGATACGGATAAAGTCGCGGTTTTCATGCACACGTGATGCATCGCATTAAGTCCAAAACCGCTAAAAAATGGACGTTATCCGAGGTATTTGGTATAGGAACCTCAGATAAAGTCCATTTTTGGATGTTATCCGATGCATCGCCCAGTTGATTCAGATAAAGTCCAAAATCGGATAAAGTCCAAACTTATGGAACGGAGCTTGTACTTTATCTGAGGTTCTACTGTATTTACAATTAAAATACTCCGCAGAGAACTGAGCAACAATAATGTTTTGCATGGAATTGACATGTGCTGTAATGGAAAGCAAACCCTTGTGGTATCTTTGCTCTTTGCAAAGATACCACAGACAGCGGGTGCTTTTGGTAACTAAAAGGTTCCTGCTGTCCCACAACTTTTCCAACTCCTGTGTAAGCCCTTTCATCGCATGGAAGTCATGGGAGCTGCAGGACGGAAGGAGGAAGTTGGTAATTAAAGACTCCTCCTTTTGTCCTGCAGCTTCCACATACCAGATATAACTACATGGGAGTCTGAAAAGCTGTGGGACAGAAGCAGAAAGCTTTTCATTACAAATAATCACACTCTGCCTGTGACATCTTCACCCTTCTGCAGGCATAAGCTATGCAACAGCATTTCAGGCACTATATTTAACAGATTTGCAACCCTTGCTATCAAATAATATTACAAAGCTTATTAGAACTTTGCTTCTGTCAATTTATTAGTAAACTGCGAACAACCAGGCTGATATGATTCCTCTCCATGTAACAAGAAAGAAATTTCAATAATGTGTGGAAGATCAGTGCTGTATACATGCACTCATAGGTAATATTGGCATTTTTTTACCTGAATAATGATAGCAGTGCATTCATCTATGGTTATCACAACATAGCATTCTGTGCTACCAAAGAACTGTAATGACTCACAGGCACGCCGCTCAATAAATGTAATATTGTATCTAAATAGAGAAATCTCTGTTATCAGACCAGCTGTAGGAAATTCTGCAGTCCAACTGCCAAGATGCAAAATTTTGAATCTAAAGAGTGCTAAAATAATAAAGGATTGTGTTATAAATGCAACCCTGAAGATGTATATTTAGCCATAGTTTGGGCACCCATGCCCGAGAGGTTTATAAAGTTCTGCAAGCTCTTGGGGGAATTACTAAGTATCAGACAAAAATATTATAATTAATTGCATCCTGCTTCCCATTCCAGAATCTCTCTTTACTATAGCCACTGGGTGCTGTATCACAATGAATTCCTAGGGTGCTTCCTTCACATTTTCTGCACTCCACAGTCATGCTAGTTTCTTTATTGAACTGATGCACAGAAGGCTGTCGTATACAGCTACCCCAAATGTAGCACCCACTGCTTACTGAGAAATGGGAGAATATTGTGTTAGAGAGATTAGAGAGTCTTTATTTCCACTGTCCACATGGTGGTCAGTGGTGATCTAGGGTCAGCAAGGGAAGTGAGGAGTGGGGAAGATTAGGGTCCTTTAATAGGGTTGGTGATGTCACCGGGTCATGGGTTATAGGGCAACAGTGTCATGATACATTAGAGCATTGCATTGTGGTATATGGGGATCGTAAGTGTGTGATATTATATCTGACAAAACCCTTTCTAATATCAGACACTTCGATCGCACATGACAATAAACATTCATTCACACGCTAAGACATAATCTCTTGAACAAATGATTGTGTTGTGCTAATGGGAGTGGTTTGGTTAGTATGTCAACAACCTGGTCCTTGGTGTCACAATGAACTAAATCTATGAAGCCCCTTTTTGAAAGTTTTCTCATGTGTCTGTATTTGATGACTATATGCCTGGACCTTTTTCCTATTGCCTCGGCCTTCAATATGTTTATCGCTGCTGGATGATGATGGGTAGACTTGGCTTCCCCCAGGCATTGGAGATTACTTCATTGAATCAGATTAGATCATTTGCTGTGCTGGACACTGTTGTGTTCTCAATAATATGCCTTTAACATATATATCATGTGTTCTCAATACCATGCTTTGTGTTCTCAATACTATGCCTTTAACATGTATACCAATGTAATCCGTTGCAAATAGGACGCGAGCTAATGACCACCTGATGGCAATAGCGAGCGCCCAGCTCACAGGTCCCAATTCCCCAAGGAACCACAGCGCGGGAAGATTCCCGCCACTACCTCACCTGGACAAGAAGGGCGTGACCAGAAATGACGTCACGCCAACGGTAGCCAATGGGCTATCGTGGAGCCACATTCAAATGTATAACCACCGTATATATTGAGCTGCTCGTCCGCCATTACCTCATGTTCCCACTGACCACCATGCAATAAAGATGTGTTAAGCCAACCCTTCGGCTGTCCCTTTGTCTTGGTTCTCATACACTAAATTGGCGACGAAGGTGGGATATGGCTTCCCACGAGACCAAGACACATGCCGGTTTCGACATCAACAAACCGGAAGACTGGGAGCTCTTCGAAATGGACTTCCAACATACGCTGGTGGTGTCCGACATTACGGACGAAGGAAAGAAGAGGGCCATCCTCACTCGGATGCTGGGAAATGCCGCCAAGCGAGTACTGGTGGACCTAGTAGCACCGAAGAAAGTGAGTGAGCTAACAGCCAAACAACTCCTGAAGGTGATGCGCGACCATTTCCAGCCCACGGTTTCGATGTTTTCGGCTCGAGACGTGTTCTGGAAGAGAGTTCAAGCGCCTGGTGAGTCCATCGCCGCTTTTGCAGCGGCCCTGCGGTTGGCCGCCGGCCCATGCAAGTGGGAGAATCTGGAAATCACCCTCAGGGACCGCTTGCTGTGCGGCCTGTGGGATGAAGAGGTTCAGCGGAAACTGATGAACCAGGAGCCGCCCCCGACGCTACGCGAGGTTGTGAAGGCGGCCCAGGCCGCGGAGGCCACCCGGGCCGGAGTCAAGGGGTTCAGAGAAAGGCCCCCACAGCCCGACAAGGCCGCAGACTCGGTGCAGGCGGCCAGGCGCACGCCAAAATCGTCCACAGAGAGTAGCGACGATGAGGACGTCTGGAAGGTGCGGAAGGACGGCCGACGCTGCGACGGCTGCGGAGCAACCCATGACCGCATCAAGTGCCCGTTCCGGAAGGCCGAGTGCCACAACTGCGGACGCCGGGGACACATCGCCAAGGTCTGCAGACGGCGGCGCAGAGACCAGAAGGGCCAGTCAGACCGGCCGCCGAAGACCAAGGAGGGCGCCCGGCCCACGAGGAAGCAGGACGGCGTAGGCCGCATCTCAGACGACAGCAGCGACGAGGCCCCCGTGTACAGCGTGTCCTTGGGACACCCACGTTATTTTGTCGAGGTACTGGTGCAAGGGGCCCCTGTTAGGATGGAGATAGACTCGGGTTCTTCCTACTCAATCATGTCCCAGCGGGAGTTCTTGGGAATTTCCCCCCACGTGCGCCCTAAGCTCAAAGCGTTGAGGTCCACGCTGCGGGACGTGCAGGGAAATAGCATTCCGGTGTTGGGGGTTGGAAAATTCAGGGTCCAATACAAGCAACACGCCGCGGAACTTCCCCTGGTTGTTCTAAAGGGAGGAAGTTGCAGCCTCCTCGGGACTCAATGGTTTAAGCCCCTGGGTTTGTTCATTGGGGGGGTGCATGCCGTCGGGACTGACCCAATACAGGAGGTGTGTGACGCGCACCCCGAAGTTTTCAAGAAAGGACTCGGAAAATTCAAGGGACCCCCAGTAGCATTCGACCTGGACCCGGAGGTCCGCCCTATCAGACTCAAGCCGCGCAGAGTGCCTTTCACACTAAAAGACAAGATAGAGGCGGAACTGGACAAATTGGTGGGCCAGGGGATTCTTGTTCCTGTTGATTCCGCGGAGTGGGAAACTCCGATTGTAACTGCGCTAAAGGCCAACGGGGAGGTTCGCATTTGCGCTGACTATAAGTGCACCATTAATAAGGCGATCCGCCCAAATGCGTATCCGGTGCCGGTAGTCAGCCACCTGTTGGCCAGGTTACACGGGGGAAAGTGTTTCGCCAAACTTGACCTAGCGCAAGCCTATCAGCAACTCTCAGTAACCCCAGCTGCAGCTGCTGCACAAACGATAGTCACTCATAAGGGGGCGTTCCAGGTGACGCGCCTACAGTTCGGCGTGAACTCGGCGCCGGGTATTTTCCAGTCGCTCGTGGAACGCCTCTTAAAGGGACTGGAGGGGGTCTTGCCATACTTCGATGACGTGTTGATAACGGGGGGAAGCAAGGAGGAGTTGGCTGAAAGGCTGGACAAAGTGCTGGCGGTGTTCGAAAAGGCGGGGTTGAGGTTGTGGAAAGACAAATGCATTTTCTTCACCAAAGAGGTTGAGTTCTTAGGCTTTCGGGTGACCCCCGAAGGAATCAAACCCTCCAAATCAAAGGTAGCCGCCATTCGAAATGCCCCTCGCCCCACCTCCAAGCCTGAATTGCAGTCGTTCCTAGGGCTCTTAAACTTTTACCATTCCTTCCTGCCGCGGAAGGCTTCGGTAGCAGAGCCACTTCACAAGCTGCTTAAGAAGGACGAGGCGTGGAAGTGGGGCGAGAGCCAGGAGAAGGCATTCAGTGACCTGAAACAACTCCTAGTGTCTGACGCCATTCTCACCCATTTTGACCCCAAGAGGCCAGTGGTTCTAGTATGTGATGCATCCCCAGTGGGGGTGGGGGCGGTGCTGTGCCACGTGTTGGAGAACGGGAGAGAGGCTCCGGTAGCATTCTACTCCAGATCCCTGTCCCAAGCGGAACGAAACTACGCTCAAACAGACAGGGAAGCGCTAGCAATAATCGCGGGGACCAAAAAGTTCCATGACTTCCTCTATGGCCGCCCTTTCACCATAGTGACCGACCACAAGCCCCTGCTAGGCATTTTCACTGCAGACAAACCCACCCCTCAAATCCTGTCCCCTAGGATGTTAAGGTGGGCCATCTTCTTGAACGCGTATCAGCACGCGTTAGTGTACCGACCGGGTAAGGAGATAAGCCACGCGGACGCCCTGTCGAGGTCTCCCCTCCCCAATGCTAGCAGCATCGTGGGCGAGGAAGAACGCGACCGCCCGGTGCTCCTGATAGAGGTCTTAGATTCGCCCCCCATTGTACCCGCAGACATCGCCAAGGCGACCGGCAAGGACAAAACGCTTGCTCTAGTCAGCTCCTGGGTGCAGAAAGGGTGGCCAGCCTCCTCCCCGGCGGCAGAGTTCGCCCCCTTTTTCAGGAAGAGGCTAGAGTTGTCCATAGAGAGGGGGTGCCTTCTGTGGGGCCAGCGGGTGGTAGTCCCCGAATCCCTGAGACCTAGGGTGCTCAAACTGCTGCACGTCAGCCACCCTGGGATTGTGCGCTCAAAGGCTCTGGCCAGGAGCTATTTTTGGTGGCCCCAATTAGATGCCGACATCGAGCACATGGTGGGCGTTTGTGAGAGATGCCAATGCTCCCGACCCGAAGGGGCGCGTCTGCCGCACAGGGAATGGGACGTGGCAAAAGGGCCATGGTCGCGGGTGCACATCGACTTTGCGGGGCCATTTAGAGGAACACTTTTTCTCCTCGTGGTGGATGCTTACTCCAAGTGGTTGGAGGTAATCCCAGTGAAGAACACCTCTTCAGCAACGACGGCGAAGCATTTGCGGAGGGTCTTTAGCACGTTCGGTATACCAGACACCCTAATTAGCGATAACGCTAGTTGTTTCACATCCGCTGAGTTCAGGGCATTCACAGAGATCAACGCCATGCGGCACATCACCTCCGCCCCTTTCCACCCGGCAACGAACGGCCAGGTTGAGCGCCTCGTGCGCACCACCAAGGACGCGCTGAGGCGCATGGGTCCCGGGGATCTCAACCTACAAGTGTGTCAGTTCCTGCTAGGATACAGGGTGACCCCCCTAGCTTCAGGGTACTCGCCCACAGAGCTCTTAATGCGTAGGAAGCTGACCACGATCCTGACCAGGCTAGACCCAACGAGGGTGGAGGATACAGGGAGGAACATCGGGTTAGAGGCCACGAAGAGTTTCGAAGTGGGTGCCCCAGTGCATTGCAGGAACTACGCCAGCGCGGGGCCAGCCTGGGTCCCGGGCGTCATCGTTGGCCAAACGGGTCCCGTGTCGTATTGTGTGGAGACCAGTGCCGGTCTACTCTGGAGGCGGCACGCGGACCAGCTCCGGCGCCGGGTTCCGGACAAACAACGCGCAGACGGCGCTGAAATGGATTCAACGTTAGGGTTCTCCCCCACCCGTTCAGCCCAAGGGGGAGGAGACGGGGGCCGGCGGTCCCTACCTAGGGGGGAGGGAAAGGAGTCCGAAGCAGGCCTCATAGATATCCTGTGGAATCCTTCTAATGACACTCTAGGGGATAATTCTGATTTTCATTTACAAAACCGGGGGGGTTTTCCGGAGTGGTCCCCCACCCATCCAAGCGAGAAGCGGGGTTTTTCGTTAGTCCCTAGTGCCCCCGGTTTTTCCGTCCCTTCCCCACAAGCCGCAGAGCCGCGGCAAGTCACTAACGAGTTTCCCTCTCCCATTGCAGGACAAGGAGCCGGGACATGCCAGCCTGCAGCACACCCAAAGCGCGTTTGCAATAAGCCATCTTGGATGAGAGACTTCGTCTCATCCTAGGGGGGAGGGATGTTGTGTTCTCAATAATATGCCTTTAACATATATATCATGTGTTCTCAATACCATGCTTTGTGTTCTCAATACTATGCCTTTAACATGTATACCAATGTAATCCGTTGCAAATAGGACGCGAGCTAATGACCACCTTATGGCAATAGCGAGCGCCCAGCTCACAGGTCCCAATTCCCCAAGGAACCACAGCGCGGGAAGATTCCCGCCACTACCTCACCTGGACAAGAAGGGCATGACCAGAAATGACGTCACGCCAACGGTAGCCAATGGGCTATCGTGGAGCCACATTCAAATGTATAACCACCGTATATATTGAGCTGCTCGTCTGCCATTACCTCATGTTCCCACTGACCACCATGCAATAAAGATGTGTTAAGCCAACCCTTCGGCTGTCCCTTTGTCTTGGTTCTCATACACTAAAGACACGCAGACATATTCTGCTTCTGCAGTGGATGTGGATATTAAGTCCTGTTTTCCTGTGCACCAATATATGGGGCTCCCATTCAGGAGTATTAGGTAACCTGATGTACTCTTCCTCAATTTTGAGTCACCTGCCCAATCAGCATGGGTCCTGTGGTGGGGAAATTGTGGGCCCTCATGCTGCCTCCTGCCGTGAGTCCCAGCTCCCCTCCACATTTTCCCCTGGGGCCCCTGGTGTGTCTTGTACCTGTGTGGCCGGGGTGTTTGGTTTGTTTTTTGGACTTGTTTGTTCTTTCGGGCAGTTGCTTCATTAATTGTCTCTGTTGGGGCTTTCTGGGTTTCCTGCCCCTTAGTTTGAATCCAGGGCCACTGGTTGTGATTGGTCAGCCATTTTGGCTGGATTCGACCTCGGCATGGCGCTAGGGGTTCCCACCATGGAGGTCCTTGGGGCTGGGCTTACCGTGCCGACGACGGGAGGTTCTCTTTCCTCTTGCATCAGGGCCAGTAGCTCCGCCACGGAAATCATTTCTCCTCCCGCTCGACCGATGGTCTTGAATAGTGTGTCCACTCTGATCGCGCTGCTCCGGTCAAAGTCTTCGGTAATCGCCCCTCTGGCACCAGCCTTTTTCTGGCCATCTGGGTCCATCTCCATGATGGTCCGGTTGGGGATACCTCCTACCACCACCAGTTCGGGTTCTCCACTGGCACCCGTGGGGCTGGCCTGTGCCTTGGCCCCCACCTTCTTTGCTTGGGTCTTTCTTTTGGTCATCTTTGTTCGTTTTGGAGTTAATTATGGACAGACCATCCTCTCTGCTACCATTTTGTTAGAGAGATGATGATGGATCGGTCCAATAACTTCAGAGACAGCTATTACCTTTTGATAGTCTTTATTTCCACTGCCCACATGGTGGTCGGTGGTGATCTAGGGTCAGCAAGGGAAGTGAGGAGTGGGGAAGATTAGGGTCCTTTAATAGGGTTGGTGATGTCACCGGGTCATGGGTTATAGGGCAACAGTGTCATGATACATTAGAGCATTGCATTGTGGTATATGGGGATCATAAGTGTGTGATATTATATCTGAAATATTGTTCTTCTGGATACACAATTAGAAGCCTTATTCCTTATCAACGTTCATACCAAGACAGGATTGGAACCAGAACAGAGGCAACAAGAGGCATATCAAGCAATGAGAGGGAAATATTTAGGTATAAGATGCTTCTGGACTCCTGAGCAGGTAGTGGTTTCATTACTTACTTGGACTCCAGTAGCTGAAGAATTTCTGGGATATTGAGAAGTCCCTCAGATGTCAGAAAAATGTAGGGAATTTGCACCCTCAGAAGGACATCTCTAAAATTATCTGGAGAAATCTCTCCTAAAGATAAACAGTGTAAAAATTATGGTACAGTAATACCTTGGATAACATTTGCATTAGATAACGCTAAAACCGAATAATGTTAAGCAATCTGGAGGGAAATTGCATCGTATAACGTTGAAATCCTATGGGATGCATCGGATAACGTTCGCTAAAGCCTGTGCCAGTTACAATGTATCTCTTTGGAGTTTTAATGTTATCTGATGCATCGTATAGGATTAATGTTATCCGATGCATGCACCGGATAACGTTAAAAATCGGATAACACTAAGACTTGTGGTACCAAGTCTTATGGGCGCATTTTACTTCCGCTTCTGGAAGCAACGAGGGCAGTGCGGGCCGGATGAATTGCAGTAAACCCATTTGTGTGGATTCACAGGGTGCTTGGGCTTCTGGGAATTGAAGTTTAAGAACATCTGGAGTGCCAAGGTTCGCCATCACAGGTCTAAATCCTGTTTTTTTAATTTAAATGGTGGCAGCTGATAACATCATCAATCTGTACCACTAAAATTTATGTTAAATTAATTAAATTAGATGGAGGTGGAGCCTTTGACTGCCAAAATCACCACTCCATAACTTCAAAACCGAAAATGATGGGGATGGCAAACATTTCATAATTTAAAAATATATTTTAGCATCCAAAACAAAAAGTTAAATGAATGGGATTTGGGCATTAATTTACAGAGAAAGCTCAAATCTTTTCCATTCTACATTGCATCTTAAACATTCATAAAGCCATTTTACCTGTTTCTGGGAGAGCAGTCTTGAAAGCTATGTACTGAATCTTCATATTTTTGCACAGATCCACCCAACAGGAATTTTCTGAATAGTTATACTCTACCACTAATGAAAAATAACTCCAAGGAAAATCAGGTCCAATGTACTGGTTATGTACAACCACACAACCAAAATGTTCCAAACTGAAAATGAAACATTAAGAAAAAAACCCTTTTAGCATGATGACTTCAGTGACTTTGTGAAATGGCTTATTTGTATGAATTTAAGACTCTTGAACTGTTTTTCAATAAATAATGAGCTACACCTACCCACTTATTACATTTTTGCTGTCTAAGAAAGTTCCTTTTTTCTCTGCCTTTAAATATCCAGTTTTCAATCCTGTATAAAGACAGAGACTTACTGTTAAAAACTCACCTACAAAGACTGGCATATAGCCAACAATTACTGAGATTCCCCCCATCCTTTTTCATATGATTAAAAAGATAGAGTAAAATGATAATGGTAAACAGTCATTATAGTGCTCTTGTCTTCAACATTATATTAATGTGCTAGAATTTATCTTATTTAATTTTTTGTAAGCACAGTGATTGGACTGTCACTTTCCATTGTACAATGTTCTTTATTAATTGCTATTAAATTACTGTTTTTGTGCATCAAATATCTTTTTAATGGATTTCTTGAGTTTTGTTCAAGAAACAGAAATGCCAATTCAATGGAGTTTGATAAACAATAAAGGTTTCTAACAGTTTAATTCTATGCATTTTTACTCAAACAGAAGCTCAGCTCTTGTAAACAGCATTTACTCTAAGGTAATGTTATAGGATTTAGGGCCATGGTGGCTTAGTGGTTAAGATGCTGAGCTTGATAAGAGAAGGTTCACAAGTCAGTAATTCAGGACCTGAGTGATGAAGTCATCTATCCCAACTGCTTTTGAACCTAGCAGTTCAAAAGCAGGACATTGCAAGTAGATTAACAGGCTTCATTAGAACACTAGTACTTGTGCTTATCCTCTGTTCTTCCCTAGTAGATCACTGAGTGCCCCCTTCCAACCTGCAACTCTCATCTTCCAGAACTATCTTGTTTCCTTCTGAATTGTTTCATCATAGGATTTTCAAAGTAGAAAGCACTGAGATATGGCTTACCATTTCCTCCTTCTGCACCCATTCTGAGATGAAGGGGTGTGGAGGAGAAGCAAAATGCCATTTGACATGATCCATGCATCCAAACAGCATTTTGCTCCTCCAGATTATACTTCCCAATTTTCCCTAGACAGCTAGAAAATGTTAAATTTGCTTCAATCATGAAGCCATAGCAACAATGTGAATTGTTTGTTTTGTCGCTAAAGTCTACGATCGCAGCAAAATAAATCAAAGTACACTTACCTTGTATTGTGTTGATTAGGACAGCTATTTCTTCATCAAAGTCCATTCTTGTGATAATTACTACCTGACACATAATAAAAACATTAAAATGTATATCTTTACAATTCAGCCTGTATTTTACTTGACATTTAAAAGTAAATAGTAACTGAAGAGATTAGTAGTGTATGATCAGAATCATAGCATTTATTACTACATGGAAGAACAAATTTAGAAGAAAAATGGAAGAGAAAAGTATGATTTGGAAAAATAAAAAAGCAATACCAAGCAGAAATAAATACTTTTTGCAATCAATCCTAAATCCTCCATTCAAGCTGCTCAAATTAACTTTTTTCGCTTTCCATGCATTGCACCTTAGGTTAGGTGATGGTGATCTACTTGAGGCAGCCGAATATCTCCTGTTAGGAGAAATTGCACCTGGAGAATTTCCAGTGAAAAATGAGACACACTTGGCAGCTAGATGGGAATCTGTAAGAGTGCCATGCCTGCTTTTGCTGGCAGCTTTTGCACCTAATTAAGAGTTATAGCAAGAACATTTTCAAAAAATGTCTCTGTTGAGTAGGAATGGCACTGTTTCAGAGGCCAAGACAGAGTCTACTTGTCTATTAGATTTATTAACAGGACAATATCTCTTCCCTAACATGCATCATTATAATAATTCTAGTACAGTAATATAATTATACCTCACTTTGCCTCAAACATCAATCTTTGTCATTTACCTTATTCTGGTTATTCATATTGTTGTTTACCCACTTAGACACTTGATGTTCCAGTTCGGATATCTTGGGATTGTCTTCATGATTCTGTGTCGCAATGTGCACAATCTTCAGCTGTCTCCAAATATTATCCAAGGTACAGCCTAAGAAGTCCATATACTTATCTTTGGCCTTGGAGAAATATCCTATTTAAAAAGTGTAATAACAAACTTGACTAGCAACCACACCACTTCAGTATTGTTACATCAACATTGTTATATCTTTCCATCTTTCTTTAGCTTAGTTTCCCACATATGGTCTATATGCAATCTGACAATCATCCTTGTAGACTGCTGCTTGTATCTGAGTACAGTAAAACCCCAACTTACGAAAAAAAGTCTGTTCCATAGGCTTTTGCTTAAATTGAATTTTTTTGTAACTTGAACCAAACCCATAGGAAAATGAAATTTTTATGTAAATTGAAGCAAGCCCATAGGGAAATGAATTTTTACGCAACTCGAAGCAAACCCATAGGAAATCATGTAAATTGGGACATGGTTTTAGCACAAAATCATTATGTAAGTCGAATTTTATGTAACTCGAGGCATTTCTAAGTTGTGGTTTTACTGTATACATTTCCCCTGGAAACCATTTAATTTGTTTAAAGTGAGTCCCAGTTTGCCATAAAGTGACCACTGTCATCATGGAGCCATTTCCTGCAGCAAGTATGAAATAAGACATGCAGGATTTGACACCGGGACTGCAATGGGCTGCCGCAGCTTTGTGGATATTGACAATGTGCGCCTTCACAGCAAGTTCATCTGGCATGGCCTCTCCTGCCTCCATGACCGTTGGGAATCAGAATAGTGAAGTGGTTCCTCCTCCACTCATTTTGCCATTGGGCCCAATATGATGGTTTCCAGTGGCATTTCCTCCACTGAGGGGGACCATCACCACACCTAAGGGGCTCATCCACCCGTAGTTGTTGGCCCCTTTAGGGAGTCAGGTTATTTACCGTCACCAAACGTTCGATGTTGAATCGCTGGCTGTACAGTCTACTCCATTACTGTAGTGGGATGTCCAGCCAGACCACTGAATAAGACAATAAAAACTATTTTAACTGAACTTATACTCTGGAAAAATGGTTTATTTTGAAAATATTCAAAATACTGATGAATTTTCACTGTCAGAACCTCAAAACCCTTTTTTGCCTGTTCACAAGGGACAGTTTCACAGCAATGGGCAGATTGCCACAGATTAAAGGCTTTCTTTTGGGATTTGGGAGAGTGTATAACTCAAACAGAATAAGAGGAAGTCGTGTGCATCCCAGAACCACAAAAGGAAGCTTTTAATCAGCAGCCATCCACCAACAATGTTATTCCTGTTACACAGACAAACCTTGCAGCACAGGATTTGGGGCAGCACACCTTCAATTTACACCAATCGTCTAGAACAGTGATGGCAAACCTTGGCACTCCAGCTGTTCTTGGACTTCAATTCCCAGAAGCCCAAATCATTGTGAATCCACATAAATCTGTGTGGATTCACAGGGACTTGGGGTTCTGGGAATTGAAGTCCAAGAAGAGCTGGAGTGTCAAGGTTCGCCATAACTGGCCTAGGCTTTTAAAAATTCAGCATCCCATTTAAACAACAGAGAAACTTATTTAAAAAAAACTAACCTAATGCTGTGCTCAAGCTACATGTTAGTAAGAGATCTCTAACTGTTACCAGCAAATGAAGAATGGCAGCATGCTTAAAAAGCGTAACCTCATTTGCATCTTTCGTACCTACTAAAAAAAAGCAAAAAAGACAAGTACTGTTTGCATACATCTCCCGATCCCACAAATAGCTATTTATTTATTTCTACAGTATGAAAATAATGAATGAGTAAATATTGCAATAGTGTTAAAATACCATCATTACTCTGATGTGATGACATAAGATGTCAACAACCAGAATGCAGTGGTTTGGCAACAATATTATCTGGATTGTCCCTAAATCTGAGTGACCAAATGATGCTCATTCAGGAGGAGTCTGGAGCTATTATGGAAGCAGCCTGAGTTGTCATCTTTTCTGTAGGCCACACACAGTCCTTCTGTCTCCAGTTCATCCTTCTGTTCCCATAGCTGCCTCTGATTACAAATGTATGAGTACTTGGGAGATGCCTTGTACTGTCAAGTTGTGTTATTCAGGCTTATCAATTCCCATCGCTCTCCAACACCTGTTACAGAAGCAACCTTTAGCTGGAAATATGGATGGGGGTTCATAGCACAACCTCTGCATAGAGGAGATCCCGAAGTTGCAGTTGCTCATTGGTTAAGAAGCTCGCCTTGTTAGCTGGAAGGCCGGCAAGTTGGCAGTTCAAGACCCTTGTACTGCATGATGGATAGAGTGCCCATCTCTGTCCCAGCTCCTGCCAACCTAACAGTTCGAAAGCAAGAAGTAGATAAATAGGGACCACTTTGCAAATAGATAAATAGGGACCACTTCGGTGGGGAAATATCCTAGGGACATGAAAGGAGCCTCATTCGGATGTCCCCTGAGCGGAGTTCCTCCAGCAAAAATCCTTTCAACCCAGAATAATTTCTGACACAAAATTATTATTAGAGGAGATCCCAACCAATTTGTTTAACAGGATCTTATAGAGGAGATACTTGGCAAGACACCTTGAAGAACAGCTTCCAGGACAGTTAGTCCCACAATTAATTTTCCAAATGATTACATTTATATTCTGGAGTAATTTATCTAACCTCACTATAAACAAAGCAGAGTGATTTAAGAGGTAAGTTCCTTACCATTCAAACCTTGTTTAAAGAGATCACTAACCACTTTCTCTTGTTGTTTTAAAAAAAATCTGGAGTCATCAAAATTAAGGGTAGCAAAGCTCCAATCACAGATGCCAAAGGTCATAAGCGCTTTCAAAACAGGAGCCACTGTGGCTTCAAGGATTAGATATGCCTGAAACTGGCTCTCTGGTTAAAACAAACAAATAAACAAAGAGCACACAAATCATGAAGTGTATGGTAACACAATACATCCTCTGACAATACAAAATATTTTAAAACCCTACAAAACATAACTGAAATTGCACACTATCTACATCTAAAGTTCTAGAGTGTGAAACTTTCCCCATCAGTCACTTGCAACACATTAAATTAAATCCTTTATTATTATTTTTCTAAAAATGAATGTACTGTATCTAATTTTTCTACCCCCATAGAAAATGCTGCAACAGAAATATTTTACTTCTACTTTATCTCCCTGACAAGTCACATCTATTTTTAATCTTCAGCCACAGATAATTAACAATCATATATGCCTTTCCAGATGTCTTTGGACCACAAGTTCTATAATCGTTTACCACCAGAACAGATGTAATAGATGGGACTATAGGTTGTGCACCTCTGCTTTAGTCCTATCCACATACATGAAAATACAAATGGGAAAGAGAGGTGATTGCACTCACTCCCAGTTTTTTCACCCATACCAGGGGTACCCAAACTATGGCCCACACGCTGGATCCAACCCCTGATGCCAATCCATCCAGCCCACACCATTCTTGTCACTCTCGGATGCGGAAGTAAAATGTGTGGGCCAGATGAATTGGTATTGGGGCTGGATCTGTATCATGGGCCATAGTTTGGGCACCCCTGGTTTAAGTAGAGAAAATGGCATTTTATAATCTATCTCATCCTGTTGCAAAATAGATTGCAAGGTGCATTTTACTCCCATTTCCAGTGGGAGGAACCACATGACTGGCTCACTCAACCATGTGACTGGCCCACTGAACCATGTGGCCAGCCCACAGCCCAAAAGGTTTGAGCATCCAGTTTATTCCTGATATCTATATGTTCATAATTGTGGACTGCCATGTCAATTCCAACTTATAGTGATCCTTTCCAGGGTTTTCTAGATAAAGAATATACCATATATACTCGACTATAAGTCATCCCAAATATAAGTCAAGGTACCTAATTTGGACCTCTAAAACTAGGAAAATAGATTGACCCGAGTATAAGTCGGGGGTAGAAAATGCAGCAGCTGCTAGTGAGTTTCAATAATTAAAATTCATGAAAATACAGTAAAATTAATTAATTTAAACTTTTGTGTGGGTATGTTTTTAAATGTTTATGTTGACCCGAGTATAAGTCGAGTCCATAGCTGTCAAGTATCGGTTATTGGCCGGGAAAACCCCTTATTTTACCCTCTTTCCCGCCATCATCCCTTATTAGTTAGACTGCAATGCCCTATTGCCACTATTGGAGGGCAGCACAGGATAAGCATAGCTGTCAAGTATCCCGTATTTGCCAGGAAATTTCCCTTATTTCCAAATCCAAAACTTGACAGGTATGGTCGAGTCTCATTTTTGGACCTCATTTTTGGGGCTAAAAAACCTATATGGCACATAAGTATTTTATCATTCTCTTCTTTGGAGGTGCCTTGGTTTGTGCAGCTTGCTCAAGCCAACACAGGTTGGCTTTTTTCTCCCAGGAACTACCATGAGGAATCAAACTTTCAGCCTCAGGCTCTTTTGAGCTTTCCATCCAGCTTCATCTGTTATGTTAATCCACCACTTTTAATATAGGGGCCTACACATGTATGTATGTAGGGACTGCAGTGGTTTAGTGGTTAAGACACTGAACTTGACAACTGGAAGATCGGCAGGTCAGCAGTTCGAGACCCAAGTGCTACACAACGGAGTAAGCTGCTGCCAATTTAGCAGTTCAAAGCAAGAAATTACAAGTAGATAAATAGGTACCGCTTCAGTGAGAAGGTAACAGCAGTGGGAGTGGGGGCGATCATTGCTCCATGGCAGGAGGACATTTTCCACCTTCATTCCTGCCACAGAGCCCCCTGAGTTCCTCCCTTCAGCCGGTTGGAGGGGAGTGGGAGAGTCTGTTACCCATGACATGGGCCTTAAGATGCCTGAGGATGTTGCAGAGGATGTTGAGTACCAGGCTCCGTCACTGACGTTGAGTCTGGATGCCATCTCTTAGGCTCCCTCGGATGTTCAGCCACAATGTTTAATTGTATTTCAAGTTTTATGTAATTTACCATCTTTGTTTGTCTGTAAACTGCTTTGGGTTACCAATAGGTGAGGAAAGCGGTATAAAATATACTAAATAAATAAATACTAAATATACTAAATAAATAAATAAATAAATTCCAAGCAGTCTGTCATCTAGTCATGCTTGCCATGTGACCACATATACATCGGCCTATGCAGACAGCGCTGCGTCTTTGGCTATAAATGCAGTTGAGCACCAAACCCTGGAGTCGGATATGATTGGCTTTCGAGCAAGGGTAGCATTATTTACCTTACAGGTGAAACTCGGAAAATTAGAATATCATGCAAATGTCCATTCATTTCACTTAAAAGGTGAAACAAATATATGTGATAGGCTCACGACATGCAAAGTGAGAGATGTCATGCCTTAATTCATTATAATTGTGATGATCATGGCGTACAGCGTACATGAGATTATGTGATGATTATGGGGTACATGGAATTGGGGTTTGGGGTTTTTCATAAGCTGTAAGTCATAAGCATCAATATTATAACAAAGTAAGGCTTGAACTATCTCGCTTTGCATGGAGTCTATTCATATATTTGTTTCACCTTTTAAGTTGCATTACTGAACTGAATGAACATTTGCACGATATTCTAATTTTCCGAGTTTCACCTGTATATAACCCAACAAACCTGTTAGGTACAAATTCCTTACAGAGGTACGCTGAACAGAGACTTCTTTGCTAACACATATGTCTCTGCTAATATAACATCCAATGTGTAAATTCTAATGTGGAAAGGAGAAAAAAATAGAATTCTGTTCCATCACTATCTGTGGTATGTGATGCACCTCTATTGGCATTTCTCTGTCCTTATGCATACTTTAGGGAAGAATGCTTGCAAAAACACACATGAAAAGCCCAATTTTATTGGTTGTATATTTCTGATACCGCTTAGGTATCTAGTTCAGAATTTTGTAACTATCACCTTTCTGGAAATCGAGAAAAGGGTTGTGATTATTTCATACAGACTTCACATCATGTACTATTTTAATAGCATTAATTATTTGCTGCCAAGTCAATCTGGGCTTCTGGTGACTCTTCTCAGGCTTTTCTGGGTGTAGAGAACCTAGAAGTGTTTTATTGTTCCCATCTCCTGGGAGTGGCTCAAGTGGTTAAGATGCTGCCTGGGAGGCAGAAGGTCAGCAGTTCAAAATCCAAGTACTGCACAATGGAGTGAGCTCCCATCTCTGTCCCAGCTCCTGCCAACCTAGCAGTTTGAAAGAAAGAAATTGCAAGTAGATAAATATGGACCACTTTGGTGGGAAGGTAAACAGCGTTCCGTGCACTCCCGTGTCTAGTCATGCCTGCCACACATCCACGGAAACATCTTCAGATGCAAACTGCACTGGCTCTTTGGCTATAAACAGAGAGGAGCACTGAACCCTAGAGTTGGAATCAACTGGCTTTCGAGCAAGAGTGACCTTTGCCTTTATCTCCTGGGGGTCCTCTGAGATCATATGGTTTGCTCAAAACTTGGCTCTTTTCAGACAAGGCACATTGAGGAATCAAACTCCTGACTCCAAATACTTTGTCTTAGTAAGCAATCTGGTAAACTTAACATTTGTATAGAAACATGGTTTACTCAACAGCAGTCAACTTGAGCAGTATAACATGTTCATAAATGTCACCATTATATGCTACAGCAGTGGTTTTTAGACCTTCTATTTTGAGAAAACTAATTTATGCTGGTTTTCTGCCCAGAAACCCAACAAATCTTCCATTCTAACCCCAACTGTTTTCAAAGCATCATTGGTCGTGTTCCTTGATATTAGTTTATATCAGAGTTTCTCAGCCTTGGTCTCTCCAGATGTTCTTGGACTTCAATTCCCAGAAGCCCTGATCAGCAGGTGTGCTGACTTGGGCTTCTGGTAATTAAAGTCCAAGAACACCTGGAGGCCCAAGGTTGAGAAATCCTAATTTATATGAGCAAGTCTCTTCTGCTTTATTGTTACCTTGTGAAAACTACATGTATCTTAGAACACCTTCCTCTAGCCTAGTGCTTTCCAGGTGTATTGTACTGCAACTCCAATCCTTTCAAGTAGCAAGGCTATTGGGAAATACTTCTGGAGGGTAGAAGACTACAGATGGCTGGTCTAGACCAGTGTTTCCCAACCTTTGGTTTTTGAACTTCAATTCCCAGAAGCCTAAGTCAATTCCCCAAAGCACTGGTCAGCCAATGTACTGACTTTGGCTTTTAGGAATTGAATTCCCCCTGTGGGGCCTGTGCTCCATGTTGGGAACCACTGGTCTAGTGGTGGGCACAAACAATTCCTACCATACTGTGGGTGTGGCCATGTGACTGGGTGGGTGTGGCCTGTTTGCCATGTGACTGCTCTTTGGAGTGGCTGGGGATGTGCTTTGGGGTGAAACAGAGCTCAGGAAAAGCCTTAGACAAGGGGGAAATGGCTTCAAGGTTCGCTATAGAGTGATGAAAATAGAAGAAGCTTCTATTTTCATAGTGCTATAGCAAAGAGCCCCCTCCGAAGCCATTTCCCCCTTCCTCCAAGGCTATTCCTGGGCTCCGTTTCACCCCGAAGTGTCTCCTCAACAACTATGGATTGGCTGGGGATGCGCTTTGGAGTGAAATGGAGCCCAGGAAAAGCCTTTGATGAAGGGGGAAATGGAGCCAGCCCCCTCCGAAGCCTCTTCTAGAAGGAGGAGGAGGAGGTGGGGCAGGGAGGTGGGAGGGGCCAGCCATTTTTACTACCGGTATGCGTGTACTGGTGTGAATCTTCTGATGCCCACCACTGGTCTAGACTCTAGAACATAACATACACTCCTCTGTTGGCATATGCTACAAAGGGTGACTGATAGTAATGAACCAGTTATCTTTCAGGCAGACTTGATTTATGACTGATCATCTTCAAACAGAAGAACCTCAGGATTCTCTGGAACAGAGTTTGAAAGCCTGTAGGATACAATCATCCAAGACATTTTTAATTGCCAGGTTGCTAAAACATTCAGTACCTGCTGCTTTAATTATGATGGAGCCTATTGCTTCATTTTCGTTGGTTTGTTTTTCATGAAGGACTGAAGCATTAAGGACATCAGGACTGTCATGATCTCCAGATGGTGGTGTCTCCTCCTGAGCATTTGGAACTAAAACAAAAACATGTGTTACAGGACAAAATAGATGACAAATCAGGACAAGACAGGCAATAAGAATTAAAACTGTTTCCTAGTAGTGCATTTTAATGGTTTACTATTTCAAAATCAGGCAAAAGCAGAGGAAAAAAGCAAGGAATATATACTGGTCTTATGAAAAAAGTAGAGCTATGGAAGTCAGTAAAAAAAAGAATGGATATAATAACTTGTAGAAGCCATCCATACCCAAGCAGAAGTTGAATGACACTTTAAAACCCTTGTTAAAAGTCAGTTTCCAAATTATTGTCTTAAATAATACCACCATTGGTATTAAATAAACACTTTTACTTAGGACTCAATCCAGAATTCTGTTTTATACTTCTATAGAACACATGGATGTGTTTCTAGCCACAGATCACATGGCCATCCCCCCCTCCCCCTGCTTCCCAAATGCATGTGATAGTCACATCTCCACCTACTATGGAGAAAACTCACAGACTGAAGCCTTCTCAGGGGGTGAGACGAAGTGATTAGGACCACACGGAATCTGACTCACTGATCTCTGCTAATCCACATGGCATGGTAAAGACTCCAGTGGTAAAGAATGCCCTCGCATTCTTGTAACCATTCTCCTCTTTCTGTTTAGAATAACAAACTTGGACTGCAGATGGCTTCACCATATGAAACAGCTCTTAAAACATCCCTGAAACATCTACATGAAGATGCAATTCTAGCTTGAGTTCACTAGATGGAAATGTAAGCCCTACATATAGATGTTCTGCTATGGTTCACAAAAATGAGAATTATAAATTCCCTTAATAATTTACATTTTAAGCAATTTAAAATAAAATAGAAAAATGGGATTATAGTATCATAAGTCATTCTGTATATCAGTAGAAGTGAATTGAGAAGCACAAAAATAAATACCACCCCCTCCTAATATATACTTAATTTTAGGGCTCAAGGTTGACTCAGCCTTCCATCCTTCCAAGGTTGGTAAAATGAATACCCAGCATGTTGGGGGCAAAATGCTAATTAATTTGTGAACTGCCCAGAGCGTACTCTAAGTGCCATGGGGCAGTATATAAGTGTGATTGCTTTGCTTTAGTGTATGTTTTTAGACACAAGGGACTGCAGTGGCTCAAGTGGCTAAGATGCTGACTGGGAGGCAGAAGGTCAGCAGTTCAAAATCCAAGTACTGCACGATGGAGTGAGCTCCCATCTCTGTCCCAGCTCCTGCCAACCTAGCAGTTTGAAAGCAAGACATTGCAAGTAGATAAATAGGGACCACTTTGGTGGGAAGGAAACAGCATTCCGTGCGGTCCGGTGTCTAGTCATGTCTGCCACATGACCACGGAAACGTCTGCAGAAGCAGACAGCGCTGGCTCTTCGGCTTTGAAACAGATCAGCACTGAAACCTAGAGTTGGATACAACTGGCTTTTGAGCAAGGGAAACCTGTTTTTGGAAAACACCGATAAGGGTGTTTGTGTAACATTTGTGTAATGCATCCCACCTGAGGTGCTGGTGTGCACCAATTGTGTAATTGGGTGCATGACCAGAAACACATAATTGAAATCCACCCCAGAAACTCAACAGTAAGCTTCAGTTAGCCATGGCAAGTTAAGAAATTCTTGTACAAACACCCATAGGATTATGGCAATACACAAACTTACAACTGTATACATTTTATATAAACCATTAGGTATTAGTCCAATCATCTTTAGAGGGCCTTCATGTACAAAAACAGCTTTGGGGTCTATATTTGTGCCCAGAACCACACTTTATGCATTCTCTGAAAATTATGTGAATCCCTTATAAGACTGGTATACAATTTCATGAAAAGTGGTTTTTTTAAAACATTCTGTGCAAGTGCCATCAGGTGCGATAAGTACCTGTAGCTTTCCAATACATGCTTGCAGAGCAAAATATGTGCGCAATAGGCTTATGTCACACTGGGATAATATACTCATAGCAGGATAACTTTAATGCCTAACTTTATAAATGAACAAGAACTGCTGGCTGAGTATGGGATTAAGAATTCTCCGTTACAAATAAATTCTCTCCCTGACACAAAACTATAGTTCAAAGGGACTTCCTTTCGCAAGGGAATGAATGCCAAAGCAGTTTATATCTCTGGCACCCAAAGTCATACTTGTTTCTAGTTTCACTAATTTACACAAATTTCACAAATTTCCACTAATTTCCAAATGTAGTTTTCAACCACCTGATCCTTACTTGTGCTACAATGTGCTTAAAAACCGGAATCTCTAAAACGAAGAGATGTGAGCATGCATACTATGTACCACAAGGCACAATTACTACTGAGACTTTTTTTTCTTTGGGGGGGGGGAGAACTATAATGAAATGAAAAATGCATGACAGATAATGTAAGACAGAGATGGCGAGTGCCCAAACTGCAACCCAAAACCCACTTATTTATCGCAAAGTGCCAACACAGCAACAGGGGAGGAAGGAAACACTCCCACTGGGTTGCTGGGCAGAGGGGCGGGGCGAACTCTGTACTGGGGGAGGGAGAAAGCGCTCATATTGGGCTGCTGAGCAGAGGGATGGGGTGAACTCTGTGCTGGGCTGATTGCACAGGCGCCCACAGAGAGGGCTCAGAGTGCCACCTCTGGCATGCATGCCATAGATTCGTCACCAATGATGTAGAACATATCAGAAAGCAAAAACAAAAATTCTACAGCACTTTAAAGACTAATTGCTATATTTTTAATGTGAACTTTCATGGATCAAGTCCACTTCATCAGACATAGGAGTGAGACGTCAAGGCATGAATTTATATACACCAGATACAGATGCATAGTGTGATTAAAATCAGCATGAGAGATGCATCTGTATCTGGTGTATATAAATTCATGCCTTGAATTTGGTGTATATAAATTCATGCCTCCTCTGTCTGATGAAGTAGACTTGATCCACGAAAGCTCACATCAAAAAGTATAGCAGTTAGTCTTTAAAGTGCTGCAGCGTTTTTGTTTTTGCTTTCTGATATGCCTGAAACACAGACTAACATGGCTACTATTCCAAAAAATTCAACAATGTAAGATATGTACTTCACATACTTCTCTTTCCTTCTATAGCACATGTGCTTAATGTTCAGATAAAACAGAGATTTGTGCATGTCGTTTGATTGCATGTCAAAGCAGAGGTTTAGAATCATGCCACACAGAGCTTCTGTGTGCCATAAATTACCTTCTTCCTGAATCTCCAGTTCTTTTGATTCCTCATTTTGGGTGACCATACGTTGAGATCTCAGCATGATAAAACTGCTCAAAAGGTCTACATCATCTCCACTTTTTCTAAGTAGTTCAAATGGAGCTGGCTCTCTATTGCTGGACAGGTTTGTTTCAACCGATGCCTTTTCTTCTTGCATGGGTTTTCCTGAGTCACCTTCTAGATGAGTTTTCTTGATGTGCTTTTCAGGAGTGGCTCTGTTGCCTGCAAGACAGGGACTGTTCTCTGCTGTTGGAGGCCCCAAGGCAAATGTTGGAGGAAATCTCTCTTTCTCCAGGGGAGAACAGCAGATTTTTTTCATTCCACTATCATCAGGGATACTGAAAGATTCCTCTGGGATGCTAACAAAGGAATTTTTTTCTTTAAGCCATTCTGGAAAGGGGAAAAAACATACATTTTCTTTCTTGTTTTCCATACACACATTTAGTCAAGCATAACTTACTCAGAAGTGTTTATTTTTTTTCTCCTACTGAATATTCTTCATGTATGTCACTTTACAATGTGCAAACATGCTTCAGTTGAAGAAAAAAAAAGGAATATCAGTACTTCCCCACATCTGATACTAACTGTAATCAAGTGGCTAAGACGCTGACTGGCAGGAGATCAGCAGTTCAATTCCCAAGTATTGTACTTCAGGACGGAATGAGCTCCTGTCTTTGGCCGAGGTCCTGCCAACCTAGCAGTTCGAAAGCAAGAAATTGCAAGTAGATAAATAAGGACCACTTCGGTGGGAAGGTAAACAGTATTCCGTGCGCTCCAGTGTCTAGTCATGCCTGCCACATGACCACGAAAATGTCTCCAGAAGCAGACAGCGCTGGCTCTTCGGCTTTGAAACAGAGATAAGCACTGCACCCTAGAGTCGGATACGACTGGCTTTCGAGCAAGGGAAACCTTTACCTTTAACAAGGCTTAAGGAATCAGGTTTTTTTCTTCTTTCGTGTCTAGGCCAGATGTGAAACTCCCAAAATTAAAGCAACTTTTGGTTTCTTCAATTTGTGGTGCTGTTGTGATGTTTAAAAGTTTTATTTTCCGAGTGATCCAATAAAGGTATTACTTTCTTCCTGCATTTGTTTTGTGTATGGATCACACGGCTGTCTTTGTTTGCCTATGGAACAACTGCACCACAAATTGAAGAAATTTCTAACCATGAGGTAATATTTTTAATTGACTTTGATTTGGCTACAATTGGCGCACCTAGTGTGTAAACCAAATTACACAACCAACTCCCTGATGGAAGGCCCCTGGAGATTGGCATTGCCTTTGTCTGGCCACAAAAGGAAGCTAGAGCTTCAAAAGCCATGTAATAGCAACAAGGAAATACTGTACCTGGCTTCCCGGGTGGAGGTGGGGATATACCATAAAAGCCTGCTGTTTTTTCGACATGCATTTCTAAGAAGAACACCTGGCAGAACCATTATGCTATGACCTTTCATTGATAGTTTTCCTGATGCCTGCCTGCCTGATGAAGAGATCTTGAATCTCAAAAGCTCGCACAATGATTTATTTTTTGAGTGACCCAATAAAGATATCACCTTCTTCCTGCATTTGTTTTTGTACAGTGTCTTGAGAGAGAGGCTTTGAGAAGACACCTGTTGGAGCTGCTTGTAATTGTGTGCTCACATTAGTCCTTTTCTTATCCTCCTTCATGAGGCAGGAAGCAACAAGGAAGGTCATATTCCAAACCACCACTCTGCGTGCGTGTGTGCGTGCGTGCGTGCAGGGTACTTTCTGCATTGGAGGAAGTGAAAAGATTCAACTTTTAAAGAATAAAAGGGTCTGTCGTGGGGAGGAAAAACTACTGATTGGGGATGTGGAATTCCAGGCTGATTTTTTCCCCTATGCCAAAGTGATCTAGCACTAAATCTTACTGTGCTAAACTCACTAATCTATATCTATAAAACAGAGGTGTGAGTTTGTATGTGCTCAAAAAGCTCTCACACCCCTGGACCGATCCCGCTGAAATTTGGCACATACGTACCTTGGGCATGCGAGATCAGCACTGCGGAGGTCACAAGCCCTATGGGGGGCATACGCCCCCCGAATTGCATCCCAGTTGATCTATACAGTGTGTGTGTTTCCCAGTGATGTAATTGGCTGATGTCATAGTTCCAGGTAGCTTGAGATTGTGACATCATCTAATTAGCTCAGCTGTAGCCCTCTGAGCTCAGCTGTAGTTTTCACAGTAGGTGGAAGGCAAATGGGCATGAGAGATCAGCACTGTGGGGGTCACAAGCCCCATGTGGGGGTCCCTCCGAGCTCTGGAGCCACAGAGGTGGCAGAGGCAGCGGCCATGGTGGGTGAAGCCGAGGAGGGAGTGAAGTTCCGAGGGCTCCTCAGAGGCTGAATGCCGCCCTCTCACTAGGTGGCTGGACACATGTATGGGAAGGATAAGGGCGGTAAGTGACCATCGGTGGAGAAGCGGGATAGGTGAGGGAAGAAAGAGATGGAGGAAGGGAGGCAGGAGTGACCCACATACACTCCACAAGGTTTCCAATTTTGAAAGGCTGGCCTACACTAAAGAAAAGAAAAACCTGAGCGAAGCCAGGTAATCAGCCAGTTCAAAATATTCTGGAATGCTGAGAGAGCAGATTACAAAGGTGGATACTCCTCCAGTCCCTAAACTTCACACCCCAACTGCCCACACCTCCATAGCACCACCCACACCAGACCTCCTGTCATTTTGCCGAACAAATCAGATGTTAACAAGGGGGAAAGTCATTTCAAACTGTTCTGACTTGAAAAAAGTAGAAGTCTCCAGAGGCAGAGAAAAAACTGTCAGGAGCAAAAAGGGCTAGACTGTTTTGAATGGGCCTCTGTGTCATGTAATCAGTAATTTTTATAACTTCATCTGTTCTATACTGTTTTTGATCACGTAGTTGAAGTCTCAGTTAAAAACCTGATGTTGCAAATTACTCAACTGAAAGTGTTCTATTAAACAACTTCTCTTTGCCATTCTTCTCTGGAAGAAAATACATAAGTATTTACCTTCTGCCTGAAAGTAAGTTATTTTCCCAAATGCTTCTTCTACATTAGTACAAACAGCTCTTTCTTCGTAATCCAAATCTGTGTCCAGTGTTTCTAAAGCACGTGGTAAAATTAAGTTTTCTCTTAAATCAATCCATTCATCTTCTTGGAAGGAGCTGAACACAGTGATATCGTCTTGTACAGACAGCAGTGTTTTCAGTTCTGAAACTGAAAAATGGTGGCAAAGAGATACAAGAGTCTGATGGTCTACGAAAAAGGGGACAAAATGCAACAAGTATTAGGAATTCAATTAAGAAAGACACATGCATTTTACCCCTTGTGGGCTTCTGTAGCGACATATCTCTGTGACTTCTTCTTCCGTGTCTAGGCCAAACATGAAACTACCAAAATGAAGGCACCTTTTAGTGAGTTCTTTCTATTATTATTATTATTATTATTATTATTATTATTATTATTATTATTATTATTATTATTATTATTATTATTATTATTATTATTATTATTATTATTATTATTATTATTATTATTATTATTTATACCTGCCCATCTGGGCTATTCTTCCACTCTGGGTGGCTAACAACACATTTTAAAAATCTATACAATAAGAAATTAAACAAAAAGAATAAACAAACTGAATATATTATACCTAACAAAACAAAAATAATACCACCACCTCCAATTTAAAATAACCATCAGTAAAGAACATATCTTGGTGATGGAAAGAATTAGTAAAAACATACTCAGCCTTTGGCAGTGTATACTGTACTTAAAAGCCTCTTTATAGAGGAATGATTTTAGTTGTTTTTTATTTAATTTATTTATTTATTTATTTTTTAAATTTATATACCGCACTTCTCAGCCCAAGGACCGACTCAATGCGGTTTACAAGATAGGAATACAACACAGTAATGCAGCATAACAATCCCACAAAAAATACAATATATCACAATACATTACAATATATTCAATACAGTTCGTTAAACAACAATATAATCAATAATATATAAATAATATATAAATAAATAATAAATATAGGTGTAAGGGACTTCATATTCGGGAAGAATTTATTTTATTCTTTACTATGTTCATTTAAAGCTTAATATGTCTATTTTATTATTCTGATTTTATTTCGCTAGTTTGTTTAACTTTGCTTAGCATAGTCGAATCCAAAGTCGAAGGCTTCAGTATGCAGAAGCTGACTTTTCACCCATCAGACACGGCAGGTCAGCCTGACCTCTGTTCACAGACAGTGAAGTTGAGAAAATGTCTGCTCTCAGGAGAATCACCTGGGAGGAGCATGATTCTCAGACAAGCCACCTGTCGGAGTGCGTGAGTCTCATGCCGAGCGATGAGAACTGAGATAAAATGTTCTGATCTCAGACCGGACTTCAAAAAGAGTTGTCTGTCACTCAAGATAACACTGCATGTGTTCTCACCAAAAAACATATAAAAACTGAGGCTTTGAGCCCTGGAAAGAGAAAGGAAAAGATTGCATCTCAATATGCTGTCCTTTCGATTCCAGTCTGGATCTGAACCTTGAACCCAGATGGGTGACTTTGCCGCACTCTTTTAGAAATGTATTTCTTTAGAATTTAGGTTTTCTTTCTTAGAAAAATATATTTTATTTAGATTAGTTTAGAGAAGATTTTATTCTCTGAGTTGCCCTAGGGCAAGAGGGTGGGATATAAATCCAAATAAAAAAATAAATTCTATACTAGCATAGTTTGCCCTTTTTAATGTGTGTGTTGGTGGTTAGGGGTGGTTTTGGTGTGGGTGTGGGCTGGTTTGAAATTTGCAGCCCAGTATGTAGGGGTGTGTGTGTGTGTGTGTGTGTGTGTGTGTGAGAGAGAGAGAGAGAGAGAGAGAGAATGAGAGAGGTTGGTCTTCCTTGGAAGATGGGGGCCAAAGTTTTCATTTTCCACCCTCTGCAGAAGGGTGGTTTGGCTGGCACCCGGGGAAAAAACAAGGCTGAAGGACCTGGCCATGGCATCCTCCCCGGGCGAACGGGGAGTGCACAGCGGGTGGCTTTGGTGACCCTGCGTTCCCCGCTGCCCAGTGAGGAGGCAGTGGCTGGGTCCTTCAGCCCTGCATCCTCCCCGGGTGAACGGGGAGTGTGTCTCCCCACTGTCTCGCTGAAGCCTGGGTGTGGGGGGGGGAAGAGGAGGGTCTCTTTCCCACCCCAGCTACAGGGAGGCTTGTGCCGGCCTCCAAGGCTGTGGGGAGAAAATTTTTTCCCCACTGCCTCGACGAAGCCTGGTTCGGGGGAACAGGAGGGTATCCTCACCCCCAAGCTAGGGGGAGCCTTACGCCAGCCTCCAAGGCTGCAAGGAGAAAAAATTTTCTCCCTGCTGCCTTGCCGAAGCCTGGGTTGGGAGGGAATAGGAGGGAAGCAGCGGTTCATCTTCCTCGGAAGATGAGGGCCAAGGTTTTCATCCTCCGTCCACCTAGGAAGATGAAACGCTTCCCTACAGGAGATGGAGGCCGAGAACGATGCTCCGTGCTCGGCTTCTGTCTCTTGTTTTTAAGCGGTTCGTCTTCCTCAGAAGACAGAGGCCAAAACTTTCATCCTCCATCCTCCTAGGAAGACAAACCGCTTCCCTCAGGGAAACAGAGGCCGAAAACGGTGCTCCGTTCTTGGCCTCCATCTCCTGTAGGGAAGCGTAAACGTTTCTCTCTGGGAGACGGAGGCCTGAGAATGGAGTGCCATTCTGGGCCTCCGTTTCCCTGAGGGAAGCTTTTCTCTGGGTTTGTGGAGAGAAGAGGGTCTCCCCCTTCTCTCCGCAACCTCACCGAAGCTGCAGCAGGGCCGGCACCGGCCTTTGTTGCCAGCTGTGGAAGTGGATGTGGTCAAGGTGGCAGTTTTTTATTTCCGCACGCCGCGCTTTCCCGTCCTCCTTCGCGGTCATATGCCTCAGCCTGATTGGCTGAGGGGTGGCGCGGCATGAAGGAGGCTGGGAAACGTAGTTTTTATTTTTTGGTCATCTTCATGGGGTGACTGCCCCACTCTTGACAACCGGACTCTTGCAGCAATGCTCCAAGGGTCTTAAGGTAAGTGCAGGCGGCTCGGTTAGGGATAGTAGGGATGGGTGCAGGCATGTATGCCGGACACCAATGGCCCACGCCCCTCCTTATAGGTAAAGTTTTTGGAACTGAATTTTTACTTCATTAAATCTTTAAAACGGACTTATTTTGTCAAGAGCGGTTTTCTACCTCCTTTCAGACAGAAGGGAGCTGATTTTCTGATAAGGTTTCTTCACAAAGACGGACTCTTAGCTATTCGGCTTAGAAGTGCAGCTGGGCCGGACAAACATTGAAAATAATAGGGAGAGAGATTTCAGTGTCTCGCCTTCTCAGGACTGTGAGTAGACTCCCACACACCTTATTGAAACATCAAAGGCCAAGTTCCCAAAGAAAGCCGAGATAAGGGTGGAAAGTTCTAATGGGGAATTCAGCTACCCGTCCCAGTGGGCTTTGCAGAAATAATCGCTCTGTGATATTTTATAAAGCATCGTCACTACCCATTAGGACCCCATCTTCTTCTCTGGTTTTCGCTGAGTCGGCTAACCATACTAGTCTGGGGACGAGGTGATCAGTTCCAACCAATCAGTGAGGGAAGGTGGAAGGCGGCCGGGGGGGGGGGCAGGGCGGTCTGGTTCCTGAGTTGGTGGGTGTTTGGGACCAGCAGAGGCCGATAATAAGTAGAGAAGGAGCCTGGCACAGCTCAACTGGAAGAGAATTTCACAAAGTTGGTGCCGCCACTGAGAAGGCTCTTCTCTGAGGCACAGCCTTTCTTTCTAATCTCAGGGTTGGCACCTGGAGCTGTACCATCTGGGAGGGACGGATGATGCGGGCTGGTGTGCTGAAGGGAAGACGTTCTGCTAGGTAGGAAGGGCTCAAACCGTTTAAGGCCTTAAAAGTTAGAACTAACACCTTGCACTTGATATGGAAAGGAATGGGTACCCAATGCAGCCCCGCCAAGGCTGGGGAGATATGATCACATTTTCTCGCTCCAGTAATCAGCCTGGCTGCTGCTGCATCTTGCACCCGTTGAAGCCTCCATATCAGGAACAAGGGAAGCCCCAAGTAGAGAGCATTACAGTATCAATACGTGAGACTGCCAGTGAAATAACTAATGTTATGAGAGATCGAATGTCCAAGTAGGGACACAACTGAACAATTTGGTACAGTTGGAAGAAAGCGACTTTACTCACTGTTGCAAGTTGCGCTTCAAAGGTCAAATGAGGATCTAATATAACCCCTAAATTGCGAATCTGGTCCCTAAGGGAAGAGCAATCCCATCCTTCCTAGGGGCCATTCTGCAGTTCCTTTCTCCTGACCTAATGTGAGAAAGATGAGCTGGCAACACAAGGTGGTCATTGCCAGGGCATGCCCAATTGTGGTTCAAAAAATACCACAATCTTCGAGGAGGCACTTTCTGTGTACCCAGCCTTTCACTTCTTCCATGTCTAGGCCAGGACCGCACCTTTTGGTGAGTTCATTCTGCAGTTCTTTTCGCCTGACCCAGTGTAAGAAAGATTAGCAGGCAATACAAGGCTGCTGTTACCAGGATATGCCTGATTGTGGTTCAAAAATACAACAATCTTTGAGGAGGATCTAAGCAGCAGTCAATCGTTTTATAAGCACAGTTTACCTTTTTGGAATCGAAGATGAAAAGACTCAATTCCGCATAGTCCCAACACCCAGAAATCCAGAGGGGATGTGATTCTAGTCTCCCATTCTTCTAATCACTCTTCTAAAAGCCAAATGGACTGTGGTACTGGAAGCAGTGGTGGGATTCATTTTTTTTACTACCTACTCTGTGGGCGAACATGGTGGGCATGGCCAGGGGAAAAGCCCTGCGTTGTACCCGAATTAGGCCTATTTTATTTCTAAAATTGGATGGGCAGGGCCAGCCAGAATGTCTGCTACCAGTTCTGGCGAACTGGTGCAAACCCCACCACTGACTGGAAGCCTTCCAGATGTTGTTGGACTTTAGTCCCCATCAGCCTGTGCCATTCTGGTCAATCAGATGATGAAGGTAGTTCATCAACATCTGGGATGGCACAGGTTCCTGAGGTTTGGAGAAAACTAAGTCATTTGTTTAGTACTGTGCTTCTATTTCCCAGCTCTGTATCAGAGGCCAGGCATGCATGCCACTTAGGGAAACTGTCCAGTGGTGGGCTCCAAAAATGTTTACTAGCAGTGGTGGGATTAATATTTTTACTACCACACTGTGGGCGTGGTATGGTGGGCATGGCCAGGGGAAAGCCCTGCGTTGCCCCTGAATTAGGACTACTTTATTTCAAAACTTGGATGGGCGGGTCAGAATTTCTGATACCTGTTCTGGCGAACTGGTGTGAACCTGCTGATGCCCACCACTGAAACTGTCCTAGGACAATAATCTTTGGGATTTTCACAGCATATTTTTGCAAATGCAGACAGCCTTTCTGTGTTGAGGGCCTTGCAAATTAGGAAAGATTGACAACCTTCCATGATGGAATACACAGAAGGTTAGCAATGCAGCTCTACAGATGTATATCTATTAAGGAGCCATACAACAATTATGTGATCCATTTTTGGGGGGGAAATTAACCCCCTCCCCCATTTAATCTGACCATAATTTTTGCTTCGACCCCCTCCCCCTTTTAAAATTACGTAATCCAGAGATTTTGTGTCGAAACTCTAATTTTAGAGCTTTTCACTGTTGGTGCCTAATGCAGAACGTATTGGTGAGGATTCAATAATCTCTAATCGGATCAAAATTCCCAGATATCATTTTTAACCTAAAAAAAGTGCCATGTTTCGAAACCACAACAGCTCCAAATGGATTATGTAATCTTTGACTTGCCTCCCGCACCACGTAATTTTCCATAATTCAGATGGCAGACCCCCCCTCCCCCCTCAAGGATCACATAATTATTGAACGGCCCCTAAGTCCCATTGTGTTTTAGAAGGATTATTTCCTAGTAAATTGCCTCCTAAATCCATTTTATTAGGAAGTACTCCCCATGGAAGGCAGAGGTCTGCACATTACATGTTAAGAAAGACGGTATTGTGTTCCTTTTACAAGGTACTGATTTCATTACTTTTCCTAGCAGCTTGAATGGAAACTTCAAAATATCGGAAAGATTTGAACAACCTTTTTGTTATGTCCTGATTAGATCAGGTTCAGTATAGCTCTGAGAAACCAACCTCGAAGCTAATTATGCTGAACTGACTAAAACCAAGAGATTTTTTTTAGAGATATGGCTTTCTTTTATTAAACATATGGGTATATGAGACTCTTGTGTCCTTTTCCTGTCCTATTTATATTTGTTGAGGGATATTTTTTAAAAAATCAAAGTATTAGATTATTTTCCTAAATTACCTTCTCTAACGCTTTCCCATAATGCTAGATTGCTTGAATTTCCTAGTGTTTGTGTTTCAACAAATAATTTTAAACAAAGGTAAACATACACTCAATGGACTGTGGTGGCTCAAGTGGTTAAGACGCTGAACTTGGCGCCTGGAAGGCCAGCAGGTCAGCAGACCCGAGTACTGAATGACGGAATGAGCTCCCGTCTCTGTCCCAGTTCCTGCCAACCTAGCAGTATGAAAGCAAGGAATTGCAAGTAGATAAATTGGTACCACTTTGGTAGGAAGGTAGCGTTCTGTGCACTCCAGGATCTAGGCATGCCTGCCACATATCCACAGAAACGTCTGCAAATGTAGACAGTGCTGGCTCTTTGTCTGTAAACAGAGATGAGCACTGAACCCTAGAGTCAGATACGACCGCCTTTTGAGCAAGGGCAACCTTTGCCTTTACCTAAACATACACTCAGAACATGGAGGCAACATGTTGCAGATATTTTTACCTATAATAAATTACTTGGTGGGATAATGAGGAGCAACAAGATTATTTTTTCAAAACACCATAATGTCAAAAATATTTGGATGTAATGAGTCACATTTTCTCATTAGTTGCTTTTGTGGCGATTGCTTCAGCAGATTTGGGACTTCTACCAGCTACTTTTGAATTTCCAAGGTGCATAGAAATCATTAAACTTTCTGCTCAGTGATTACACCGTAAAATACAAAATCACAAGGTTTGAGTATGCTCTAGTTTTATAGATCTGTTCAAGTCCTCTGAAATTTGGAATTAATATAAAACTGGGAGCAAAATCTGTACCTCTTTACCTGCAAGTAAAAGCAAATTCATTGGATGTTGATATTTCTCTGATTGCCACATCAGACCTTCAAAGCATTTTGCGCTGGATTCTGTAATCAAATTGCTAAAGAAAAGAATAATAGAAAAGTACCTTCAGAGGACTTCTTTGAACCACTTCCAGTCTTTATTTAAATTACTAAGTGGTGGCCATTCCTTTTCTTTTGATCCCATTTTATCATAAGGATATTCAGGAGAAGTTATTAGCTATTAACTTATATGATAATAATGGCCAGAATCCTATTGCTAGTTCCACCTAAAGAAGACTCAGTGAAACAATGAGATTTATGTAAAGTGTGGACTCAATTGATTCAATTGGTCTGTTTGGAAGTAGCACTAGGATTTAGATCAGTGGTTCCCAACGTGGGGCCCATGCCCCAAAGGGGGGCTTCATTTCCCAGGAGCCTGTCAAAACATTGGCTGATCAGATCAGTGCTTTGGGGAATTGAAGTCCCCCCACAAAAAAAAATGTTGGGAAATATTGATTTTGATCAATACCCATGTGCTTAGATCAGACTGAGAAAGCCATGGTTTTCTTCTGTATGTTGTAAAGATACTGAAAAATTGTAGTTCATATAATAGGAAACAAGCAGTAGGCTACATGTACCAAATTCTGTTGCCTCCTTTGAGAACTGAATTTTGCCTGTTCTACAAAAATGCAGCAACAAGAAGCATTGCTTTATGGTAACCTTACCCAAAAATTGCCCTCCATACAGCTGGCTTTCACCTATCACCATCTGAGCCAACACTAGAGATTTTTTGGGGGTGGGGAAGTAGTCCACATCTGCTAGGCAGCTGGTTGGGCAAGGCTGCTTCATCACCCAAAACATAGTTTATTTTTTCCCCATAGGCTCAGCACAGCTATCTCTAACAACAAGCTAAGGGATTCCTGGATAGCAAAGAAGGGATTATGTTAGCTGAAATCTTAGTAGGAATTTGGAAAGGTTGTAAGACTATCTATGGGCAAGGAAAAAAACAACACATGTGACAGCATGAGGCCCAATCCATCAGGGTGCAGGTAGATGTGCTATGAACTGCCAGATGCTTAGCAGCTTGCTTTGTAGTTTACATGCACTGTAAGTCAACTATACACAGCTAGCAGGTGGGCCAAATAAACAGCTAGCACGTAAGTGAAAATTTGTGCAAACCTGTACAACTTTGTGCTTGGTAAACTATCCTTAATTGTGCAGTCTTGTGCCAAATGATTCGCTACTGTGAGCAGCTATGCTGACAGGTGTTCAACAACACATTATTTGAGATGTCTGATAAATATAATGGTGGGAAGCCTGCAGCCTTTCAGATATTGTTATACTTCAGTGCCAACCACCCCTAACAATGGTGGCTGGGGAAATAGGAGTCTAGCAATACATCCTTCATCATTAATTTAATACATCTTAACCCAACCTTACGTCCAAAGTCAAGTCCCTAATGACTAAAGGTATCACATAGTAAAGGTTGCCCTTGCTCGAAAGCCAGTTGTATCTTACTCTAGCGTTCAATGCTCATCTGTTCTTAGCCAAAAAGCTGTCTGCGTCTGCATATGTTTCCATGGACATGTGTCAGGCATGACTAGACGGAATGCTATTTACCTTTCCATCAAAGTGGTACCTATTTTTCTACTTGCAATTTCTTGCTTTTGAACTGCTAAGTCGGCAGGAACTGGGACGGAGATGGGAGTTCAGCGTCTCAACCACTTGAGCTAATGCAGTTCCAACAAAACCTCCCAACAAAACCTCACATAAGAAACCCCAATTAAAACAGTTGATGTTTTTAATTATTTTATTTAACCAAACAATTTACAATTATAGCTAGCTACTGTACTGCAGTGGCTCAAGTGGTTAAGACAATGAACTCACTGACTGGTAGGTCTGAGTTCGATTCCCGGGTACTGCATGACGGTTTGAGCGCCCGTCTCTGTCCCAGCTCCTGGCAACCTAGTAGTTCGAAAGCAAGAAATTGCACGTAGATAAATAGGGACCACTTCGGTGGGAAGGTAAACAGCGTTCCGTGCACTCTGGTGTCTAGTCATGCCCGCCACATGTCCACGGAAACGTCTGCAGATGCAGACAGCACTGGCTCTTTGGCTATAAAGAGATGAGCACTGAACCCTAGAGTTGGATACAACTGACTTTTGAGCAAGGTCAACCGTGTGGTGCTTTGCGTGGTCTCCTTCCTGCTCTTGCTCCAGCCTTAAAGGGACCCTGCTTTGGTTGCTTGCCTGCTTTCATTATGTCTCCTCTACTGGTTTAGCCTTGGTCCTCCGGCTGCTCCTGGTTTTGCCCTTGGACTTGGCTAAGACTTTGACTTTGACCTTTATATTGGTTGCCCAGAGTCCGGATTGCCTGTGCTTTCAACCAGCCACTGAGATCCCTGACTCTCACATTATAGGTGAATGAATGTGGGGCAGGATTTCCCAGCATTCTGACTGGTGAATTCCTGGAAAATTTGGGGGAGTTCAAGTAAAAACAACATCAGCAAAAATGAACGACACGACTATCTCATTGCTACAATTCTGACTGGGCTCACAGCCAACCTCTTCCTCTTGTGTCACTATCACTGCCCATTGCCCTGCCTCTTTTGTTTTAAATGTGGATAAGTGACTTAGGGAAGACTGTAGTGGCTTAGTGGTTAAGACGCTGAACTTGATGACTGGAAGGTTGGCAGGTTAGTAGTTCAAGACCCAAGTGCTGCACGATGGAGTGAGCTCCCGTCTCTGTCCCCAGCTCCTGCCAACCTAGCAGTTCGAAAGCAAGACATTGCAAGTAGATAAATAAATAAATAGGTACTGCTTCGGTGGGAATGTAACAGCATTCCATGCACTGCGGCGTCTAGTCATGCCTGCCACATGACTACAGAAATGTCTGCAGACACAGACAGTGGTGGCTCTTTGGCTATAAACGGAGATGAGCACTGAAACCTAGAGTCAGATACGACTGGCCTTTGAGCAAGGGTGACCTTTACCTTGATCTAAGTGACATAGCACTGAACTGATGTAAGAACTAATAAAATCACAATGTTTAGGGGCCATTCAACAATTACGTGATCCTCGAGGGATGGGAGGGGGTCTGCCATCTGAATTACGGAAAATTACGTGAGGGCAGGTGAGAGATTACGCAATCCATTTGTAGCTGTTGTGGCTTTGAAAGATGGCACTTTTTTCGGTTTCAAAATGATCTCTGGGAATTTTGATCCGATTTGAGATCATTGAATTGCTTGTGCAGTCTATTTCTGTTTCACCAAGAGTGAAAAGCTCTAAAAATTAGAGTTTCGATACAATAGCTCTGGATTATGTAATGTTAAGGGGGGGGGGGTTTTGTTCCAAAGCAGAAATTACAATCGGATTACATGGGGGGAGGGGGTCAATTTCCCCCAAAAATGGATCATGTAATTGTTGAATGGCCCCTTATCTGACGTAGTACTAAAGTAGATAACAACAACAACAACAACAACAACAACAACAACAACAACAACAATAATAATAATAATTAATAATTTATTCAAAGGAGGGCCAAGAGATGTTCTCTGGCTGTTCCTGCTATACTGGCCCCCTTTTGCCTCTCTTTTGAGCAATTTTAAAAGCCCTGTTTTCCTACTTCAGTACTACTGTATATTGGATAGATGCTGCAGTTTCACAAGCTGCATTTCAGCTCTACATAACATGCCATTTAAAAAAAAAAGACACCTCAGTATCATCTCAGAACATTCCCACCACTTCACCTTTCGACTGATGTGATTACACATGCCAGATAAGTAGGGGGAAAATGCAATGCAAGTGGAAGTCCTACAGAAAAACAATTCCCCCTGCCAGCTGAACAACAACAACAAAAAGCAACAGATATCCATGAAGAAAGAATGGGCATACTTGTGATTAACTCTGTTATGGAGTAACCGGGAAAATACATTGAAACAGTGCAAACTGTGGCACACACAAAAATGGGGTAAATAGTGTCAGTATATTCCCAGTCCTTCTTCATAGGCCTTCTCCTACCTTTTACGACAAGGGGATGCTGGTTCTGGCTGCAGCTGCATAAGCAGTGAATTCACAAACAGCTTGTCTGATTTGTCTGGAGGAGTCAATGGCATCTCCAGTTCTCTAGGACTGAATGGTATGTAATTTTCTGGCAATTGGGGGGGGGGGGATGAGTAAAAACTGAAATAAGCACAGGACTTTTCAGTCATGAATAATACATTATTCTGAAATGATGTTGGCAATAACTTCTTCCATCATAGTAAGCTCATTACGATAATAACAAAGGAATTTCCTCAACTTGCTTCAGAGACAATAAAACATTTTTTGCCCTCTGTAATAAAATACCAAACAAATGTTTAATTACTGGCCTTTTTATGCAAGGCACACACATGCTCAAGGCATAATAAGGAAAAGATGAAAATTCATGATGAATTAGTGGTAAGCAGGTATGTAGAGCAATTTTGTATAGATGTTTCAGAGTGACTCTTAGCACTCTCAACACATTCTGTCTATCTCCAAAAATTCAGGGCAAGCTCCACCATTAGTCAGATTAAAACGTCTTGTCTCTGGCAACATTAATAAGGATATCATGAAAGTACAGAAAATTATTTATTGTATTTTTATTGCCAGAGATGGTAAGAACCGGCAGAATTACGATTGCACAGAATTGCTGCCCTTTAGGAAGGAGCTTAAAACCTGGCTCGCGGGGCAGGTGTGGGGCACTGACAGGGAGGTGGCCCCCACTATTGGCTCATTAGTCCCTCTTTTCAGATGGGATGGGTGGGTTTTTAATGGATTTTTAACATAATTTTAAAAGATGTTTTATGTTTTTATACTGTTGTGAGCCACCCAGAGTCGCTCCGGCGAGGGGGCGGCGCTACAAATGTAATAAATAAATAAAAATAAAAAGAACTGCTTGTATGATTTTCTGCTTCATATGCCAGACCAGTCTGGGTTTGAATACTCTACAGGGTGGCCCATAAGCCCCTACCTGCCCCAGCACAGAGTTCGCTCCACCCCTCTGCCCAGCAGTCCAATGGGAGCACTTCCTCCCTTCTTCCAACACAGAGTTCACCCCACCCCTTTTCCCAGCAGTCCAATGGGACTGCTTCCTCCCACCCTCCCTGCCTCCTGCTACAGAGTTTGCTCCTCCCCTCTGCCCAGCAGCCCAATGGGGGGCGCTTCCTTCCTCCTCCCAACACAGGGTAGGGACCTATGGACCATCCTGTATATACTTGGGTGAATGGGGGCAACATTTCTTCATCTGGCACTGATAGCAACAGGTCTTGGGTCAGCTTTAATGTCTGTGCATAGAATTTCACCTGGACTGTTAAATTCTGGTGTACTCCTGTTCAGTGTGGTAAAAATGTCTGTGGAGCCATGGTTTGATGTCTCAATTATCTCTGGGATAATCTTCACTGGAAAGTCTGGAAAAAAAGGTTAGCATTAAACATAAAAAAATGACTTATTTCTGCATAACACAGTGGCATTGATTATTTATTTTGCACCAGTTGTTTATTTTTGCATTGCAATAAAACTGGGTAACTGGAACTAGAAATGAAAACTGGAACTAAAATACCCCTAACCGTATCCTTACCTTTTGTGGTTATTTTGAAAGATTTATTTTCATCTTCTAGCACCTCTGAAGATACTTCTAATAAAGATTTCAAAGTCAAGCATTTAGGAATTTCAGTGTCCAATCTCAAGGCTGATGTTGGACAGACTTGTAATAGAAGAGGCAGCATAGTGACCTAAAAAAGAAAAACAACTTGAACATTTCTCAGAACAGCTTGAAGAAATTTTATATTTAAGTGCTTGAAAACATTCTAACAAAGATTTCGCAGAATTTAATGTTATTTATTAATTGCAATATGGTGGACCTAGAGTTGACCCTCTGCAAACAGAATAGGTCCTTCTGTTGGCAGAAGGAAACAGGTTAAGTAAGGAACTCCCTATTAGAGGAATAGGCTGGAGACTTTAGCAGTCTCCTATAGCAGTGATGGCGAACCTCTTAGAGCAGGGGTGGCCAAAATTTTCGGGCTGTGGGCCGTCACCCTTAGTCACGCCCTTCTTGTCCAGGTGAGGCAGTGGCGGGAATCTTCCCGCGGCTGTAGGCATTTGGAGAATTTGTACCATGTGAGCTGGATGCTCGCTACTGCCCCCAGTGGTCACTAGCTCGCGTCCTAATACAGAAGGTTACAGTGTTACTTTTAGAGATTGTTACATTCACTCATTCGTGTGGTTGCATTTACTTAAAGGCACATTACAATCCATACACAACACCCCTCCCCCCTAGGATGAGACGAAGTCTCTCATCCAATGTGGTTTGTTGCATGAGCGTTTTGGGCGTGAGGCTGGCTGGCTTGTCCCGGGGGAGCTATCGCTTCTGTGTTCCCTGGGCTCTTGTCCTGCAACAGGAGAGGGAGACTCGTTAGCGACTTGCTGCAGTTCTGCAGCTTTTGGGGTAGGGGCAAACTCCATTGTGGGAAAACCGGGGGCATTGGGGACTAACGAAAAACCCCACACCTCGCTTGGATGGGTGGGGGACCACTCCGAAAAACTCCCCCAGCTTTGTAACTCAAAGTCAAACTCATGTTCTGGGATATCTATGGGGGCATCCTCCAGGATATCTGTGGGGACAAACTTATTCCCTCCCCCCCTTGGTGGGGACCGCTGGTCCCCCTCTCCTCCCCCTTGGGCTAAACAGGTGGGGAGAACCCTAACGCTGAGTTCTGATGCGTGGTTTCCGCGCCCTGACTACTGGGAACCCGTCGCCGGAATTGGTCTGCATGTCGCCTCCAGAGTAGACCCGTGCTGGTCTCAATGCAGTACGACACAGGTCCAGTTTGGCCAATGACTACCCCTGGGACCCAGGCTGGTCCTGCGGTTGCATAATTTCTGCATTGGACTGGGGCGCCTATTTCGAAACTCTTGGTGCCCGCTATCCCTATGTTCCTCCCAGTATCTTCCACCCTTGCGAAGAACACCCTTGTGGGGTCAGTATCGTGGTCAACTTCCTGTGCATGAGGAGTTCTGTGGGCGAGTAACCTGATGCCAGCGGTGTCACCCTATAACCCAGCAGGAATTGGCATAACTGTAGATTCAGGTCCCTGGGGCCCATGCACCTCAGTGCTTTCTTTGTTGTACGTACGAGGCATTCTACCTGTCCGTTTGTCGCTGGGTGAAAAGGTGCAGAGGTGATGTGCCGGATGGCGTTTATGTCAATGAATGCCCGGAACTCGGCGGACGTGAAACTACTCGCGTTATCACTCACAAGCACATTGGGTATACCGAATGAGCTGAACACCTTGCGCAATTGCTTAATGGTTGCGGCTGATGAGGTGTTTGCCACTGGGATAACTTTTAACCACTTGGAATAAGCATCCACTATGAGGAGGAAAAATGAACCTCTGAAGGGACCTGCGAAATCTATGTGCAGGCAAGACCACGGCCCTTTGGCTGCGTCCCATTCTCTGTGCGGAAGTCGGGACTCTTCGGGCCGAGAGCTTTGGCAACTCTCGCAAGTGCTCACCATGTGCTCTATGTCAGCATCTAACTGGGGCCACCAGAAATAGGTCCTGGCCAAAGCCTTGGAGCGGACATTCCCCAGATGGGTGACGTGCAGTAGCTTGAGCACCCTTGCTCTCAAAGATTCAGGGACGACCACCCGCTGGCCCCAAAGGAGGCAACCACTCTCCGTGGACAGTTCTATCCTCTTCCTAAAAAATGGGGCAAATTCTGCCGCTGAGGAAGACGTTGGCCACCCTTTTTGCACCCATGAACTCACTAGGGCCAACGTCTTATCCCTCCCTGTCGCCTTGGCAATTTCCGCGGGTACTATTGGGGGTGAATCCAGAACCTCTATCAGGAGCACTTGGTGATCTTGTTCCACTTCACATGCGGGGTTGCCCATGTGAGGCAGAGGTGACCTCAAGAGTGTGTCCGCATAGCTTATGTCCTTTCCGGGGTGATAAACCAGCGTGCTCTGGTACACGTTTAGAAAAATGGCCCATCTCAGCATTCTGGGGGACAGGATCTGCGGTGTGGACTTGTCTGCTGTGAAAATGCCTAGCAGGGGCTTGTGGTCAGTCACGATGGTGAAGGGGCGGCCATATAGAAAGTCATGAAACTTCTTTGTTCCAGCGATTATTGCAAGTGCCTCCCTGTCCGTCTGTGCATAGTTACGCTTTGCCTTTGACAGGGATGTGGAGTAGAACACCACTGGGGCTTCCCGCCCGCTTTCCAACACGTGGCACAGGACCGCCCCCACCCCCGCTGGTGAGGCATCGCATACCAGAACCACTGGCTTCTTGGGATCGAAATGGGTCAGGATGGTCTCTAAGGATAACAGTTGTTTCAGCTCATTGAATGCTCTCTCTTGACTCTCGCCCCATCGCCAAACCTCGTCATTCTTTAATAATCTATGAAGTGGCTCCGCCACTGATGCCTTCCTAGGCAGGAAGGAATGGTAAAAATTCAGGAGCCCCAGGAACGATTGCAACTCGGGTTTTGTGGTGGGGCGAGGAGCATGTTGAACAGTGGCCACCTTTGACTCAGAGGGTTTTATGCCAACTGGGGTTACCCGGAAACCTAGGAACTCTACCTCTTTTGCGAAGAACACACATTTGTCTTTCCGCAGCCTCAAACCCACTTTCTCAAATACGGTCAGTACCCTGTCTAGCCTTTCGGCCAGTTCTGACTCGCTCCCCCCGTTATCAAAACATCATCAAAATATGGCAAGACCCCCTCCAAACCCTTCAAAAGTCGCTCCACTAATGATTAGAAGATGCCTGGAGCCGAATTTACGCCAAACTGTGTAGGTGCGTCACCTTAAAAGCCCCCTTGTGGGTGACTATCGTCTGTGCAGCAGCTGCAGCTGGGGTTACTGAGAGTTGCTGGTAAGCCTGCGCCAGGTCCAACTTCACAAAACACTTTCCCCCGTGTAATCTGGCCAACAAGTGGATGACTACCGGCACCGGATACACATTTGGACGTATTGCCTTGTTTATGGTACATTTGTAATCAGCGCAAATTCGAACCTCCCCGTTAGTCTTTAGCGCTGTTACAATAGGAGTTTCCCACTCCGCAGAATCGACTGGGACTAGAATTCCCTGGCCCACCAACTTGTCCAGTTCCGCCTCTATTTTGTCGTTTAGTGCAAAAGGCACCCTTCGCAGTTTGAGCCGTATTGACCAGATCTCCGGGTCCAGGTCAAACGCAACTGGGCCCCCTTGAATTTCCCGAGTCCCTTCTTGAATATCTCGGGATGCGCGTTACACACCTCCTGTATTGGATCAGTTCCGACGGTATGCACACCCCCTATGAACAAACCCAGGGGCTTAAACCATTGTGTCCCCAGGAGGCAACAGGCCCCCTCCTTGAGAACGACCAGAGGGAGCTCCGAGGCGTGTTGCTTGTATTGCACCTTGAATTTTTCCACCCCCAACACCGGAATGCTATTTCCCTGCACATCTCGCAAAGTAGACTTCAGTGCTTTGAGTTTGGGCCGCATGTTGGGGGAAATTCGCAAAAATTCCCTCTGGGAAATAATGGAATAAGAGGAACCCGAGTCTATCTCCATCTTAATGGGAACCCCTTGCAACAGTACCTCAACAAAGTAATGTGGGTGTCCCAAGGACACACTTTGGACCGCCGCGTTGTCGTTGCTGGGGACTCGCCGGTACACTTCATGTACCTCGACGTCGCTGTCGTCGGAGACTCGGCCCACGCCGTCCTGTTTCCTCGAGGGCCGGACGCCATCCTTCCTTGGAGTACGGTCTGCTGAGCCCTTGTGCTCTCCGCGCCGTTGCCTGCAAACTTTGGCGATGTGGCCCCGCCGTCCGCAGTTGTGGCACTCAGCCTTCCGGAACGGGCACTTGCTATGGTCGTGGGATGCCCCGCATCCATCACAACGTCGGCCATCCTTCCGCACCTTTCGGATGTCCTCGCCCTCGCTGCTCTCCGTGGAGGAGTGTGGCGCCCGCCTGGCTGCTTGCACCGGGGCTGCTGCCCTGTCGGGTTGTGGGGGCCTTGTTCTGAACCCCTTAACCCCGACTCTCGTGGCTTCAGGACCTCTTGTAACGTTGGGGGCGGCTCTTTGTTCATCAGCTTCCGCTGGGTCTCCTCGTGCCACAGGCCGCACCGCATGCGGTCCCTGAGGGCGATTTCTAGGCTCTCCCACTTGCATGGGCCTGCAGCCAAACGGAGGGCCGCTGCAAAGGCAGCCACGGACTCACCAGGGGACTGCACCCTCTTCCAGAAGGCGTCCCGAGCCGAGAACATCGAGACCGTGGGCTGGAAATGGTCCTGCAGGGCTTTCAGGAGCTGTTTGACAGGGACCTCGTCTACTTTCCTTGGAGACACCAGGTCCACCAAAATCTTCATGGCCAGGAAACCGAGCATCCTGATGAGGGTGGCTCTTTTCTTCCCCTCGTCTGAGATGTCGGACACCGTCAGTGTGCTTTTGAAATCCATCTCGAACAATTCCCATTCTTCTGGTTTGTTGATGTTGAAACCAGTCTGTGTTGTCTTGATTCCGTGGGAAGCCATCATCCCACCTTCGTCGTCAGTTTAGTGTTCAAGAACCAAGACAATAGAAACAGCCGAAGTCTGGCTTAACTCATCTTTATTGCATGATGGTCAGGGGGAACATGTGGTAATGGCGGACGAACAGCTCATTATATACAGAGGCTATACATTTGAATGTGGTTCCTTGGTAGCTCATTGGCTACTGTCTGCGTGATGTCACCCTTAGTCACGCTCTTCTTATCCAGGTGAGGCAGTGGCGGGAATCTTCCCGCGGCTGTAGGCATTTGGAGAATTTGTTCCATGTGAGCTGGATGCTCGCTACTGCCCCCAGTGGTCACTAGCTTGCGTCCTAATACAGATTGTTACATTCACTCATTCATGTGGTTGCATTTACTTAAAGGCACATTACAATCCATGCACAACAGGCAGACACAGAGAAGGCTCTTCCCCTGGTCCCAGCCAGATGTGCTACACTTGTCGAGGGGACCACCACAGAGCCTCTTCGGTCTGCCCTCGTAGGACAGGTAGAATGCCTTGGGGAGATGTGGTCCTGTAAGTAACCCGGTCTTCTGCCATGAAGGGCTTTATCAAATTGTAGATAGTGAAAAGCATACATATATTTCTGGAAGGCTTGTAATAGTTTCGAATCTACATGTTAATTTCAGTTTAGAAAACAACTGTGTCATGATTTCTTACATCACAAAGAATTGACAAACATTTCCACATACCTGCTCATCCCTTAAAGTCTGTTTACAAAACACTTCATGTTGTCCTTCCTCTTTTATTTGTGTTGTTATGCTCTCTTTGAAAGTAAAACATTCCCTTTTAAAATCAACACACAAATTATTAGTTTTTTTTAGTTTGCACTTATGTGGTTTAACAACATTAACTTGTCTTCCCCATTCCCTACCATAGCAGGCACAAGGTACTGACACTAATATATAAAGCCCTCTACAGTTTAAGACCTAATTATCTATCAGAGCATCTTTCCCATAAAACATCTGCCTGCATCACTCGTGAATCTCAAACTGGCCAGTTCTGTGTACCAATGCTAAGAATGGCAAAAATGACCAATACTTGAGGGAGGGCCTATTCAGTGATGGCTTCAACTCTTTCGAATACCTTGCCCCCTGAGGTGCCTTCTGTGCATATCTGTCTTTGGGAATTTGGGGTTATTCATGAAACAACTAAAACCCTACTCTTTAGAGAGGCTTTTCAGAACATTCTACCCAGTGCCATTTAATATAATTTGAAATACAGTACAATAATTAGATTTAGTTTTGTTTCTGCACGCATAACCTCTGGAATATTTTTGACCTCAATTTTTGATTGCTGGGTATATATTATATTTATATATTTTTAACATTGTATTCATATGTTTTATTCAATTTTACACACCACCCAGAGTAGGTAGACCACCCAGATGGGCAGTAAACAAACAAGCAAACAAACAAACAAGCAAGCAAGCAAGCAAACAAACAAACATTCCATCTCCAAAAAACAAATCTAATATTTATTTGAATCTGGACAAATTCTTGACAGTTTTTTTCAGATTGTTAAATTGTAGATAACAGAGCTGACTTGTATGCAAACATGTTTAAGAGGGTGAATTCGTGGAAAGTTGTCATTCCATGAAGGTTAATTCACTTCAGGGGAAAGTAAATTCACAAACAAAAGCCGAAAGCTTAATCTAAAAGCAACAAAAGCAAAGATTTTCAAAACTTTCAGAATTTCAAAGTGTAAGCCAATTAAAAAACCCTAAACATTCTTTCTGAAGCAAAATCAACAATATGTGTATTGTATAATGCTTTCATTTCAACACATCTGGGAAAAATATGTTTGAATACATTTTTAAAAGTGTGGATGAGTTGTAGTTTTAAACACAGCAGGGCAAAGTAGTATTTGAAAATGTAAATAATTTTAATGAAATGGTAAACTTTCTTCATAGACCCAAGAAATCTGTAAGCATCTTGCTGTTTCTATATACTGTAGGTATAGATACAGACATAGAATGATATTTTAAAAAATACCTTCATGGACTTTTAAACTAAATCTTAGGGTACTGTTTATGAGGGAAAATACTTGGTGTCAGCAGTTTGGAAAGTGAGTTCTATCAATAATATGAGTTTGGGCCAAAACAAGCATAATTATTTGGATGCACTTCTTCTGTCATGTCCAGGTCAAACTTTAAACTGTCAACCTGAAGCCACCTTCTAGGCTTTGTCGTTGGCCAAACATAAATCCTCATCAGTACAAGTTTCCAGTAGTATTCATTAGTATCTCCCCATGTTCACACAGTGTGTTATTGTCCTCACACAAAGCAGCTAGAACACATGATTGGTTAATGATAATGTGTGCGTGAAGTAGTAGGTCAGAATGCTGGAGAATGCAGGCTCACTCTGAATAACTGTTCAGGTAACACCCACTGTTCAGTCTAGCTAACATGAGCAACAATGCAAACAAAAATATTTTGACTAGCTGTCAGCAAAGCCTGGCTTGCTGCTCAGAAACAAGGCAAGGATAATAATAAATCAAAGTTTGTTCTCTGCTTATAAATGCTAATATACTGAAGAACAGCAAACCAGGATCTCTGGTTCTGCTGAACAGATTCTTGTTAAATGAATAATTTCTGGGTTGCTTAGCTCTTTGTTCTAGCAGAAAGAATCAAGGGGAAGCAAATATGCTGTATACATTACAGTAAAACCCTGACTTACAAATGCCTCGAGTTACATAAAATTCAACTTACATAATGATTTTATGCTAAAACCATGTCCCGATTTACACGATTTCCTATGGGTTTGCTTCAAGTTACATAAAGATTCCTTTTCCAACGGGTTTGCTTCGAGTTACGTAAAAATTCATTTTCCTATGGGTTGCTTCGATATACATAAAATTTCATTTTTCCTATGGGTTTCCTTTGAGTTAAGTAAAAAAAATTATTTTTCCTATGGGTTTGTTTCGAGTTACAAAAAAATTTGATTTAAGCAAAAGCCTATGGAATTGACTTTTTTTTCGTAAGTAGGGGTTTTACTGTATCTCATATTGCAGCACATCCACATTAAAACAGGGTTCTACAAAATCCTCATGCTAAGCAAAACTAGCACTTAATAACAAAATGTGCAAAATATTAATTCAAAGGCATAGATTGAAACACTACAATAATATAGTTAATATGTTATATACCACTTAGTTAGGCAGTACCTGAAGATATCCTCTTCTCTGATATTGTTACCTTCAGAATTTAAAAGGGGATCCTGCACATAGAAAATGCTCAGGCGGCTCAAGAGTGTATGGACAGCAGGTAAACATGCTGTATACTGAGTCAAACTGTCACTGAAAATAAGTTCATCTTCAATATATAAGCTTTCTGAAATTGGAAAATCAAATTGCAATGCAATAAGCAATTTGTTGAATAATTGTACTGTTTTAGACAATAAAATATTTGCATCCTTTACTTATATGGCTAATGTAACCTTTCCTCAATTCTGGAAAGCCTTGCTAACTTGATTTAATCTTTCAGTTTCTATGCCCCTGGAGGGGAAAACATCACCGAGTACCGAATCACTTTCCCTTTGGTAGTGGGGAAGTGGAAACCACTGGGCCCAGTCTGTTATAGTGCTCCTTCTTCTACTATGTTTTTGTCAAGGGTTCATTTCATCTTTTTTTCATAAAATTCTCAGGATGGATCAGTCGGATTTTATATTTCATTGTTCCTTTCTAATCATATTACCAATAAAGTATCCAGATTGTGTGCAGCTGTCACAGCTTGCTGTAGTTCTTTTCTTAACAGGGTAGTTCCCTCCACCCTTTTCAGATACTCAAAATGGACAGAGGGCGACAAAATGTATATACATTTTAAGAGAAGTTATCTATGTCTTAATTTTCAAAGTATGGTAGAAACGTGTAGTATTACATTTGCTCAAAAGAATTACCAGGCAACAGGCAGGAAAAAGATAATGGTGGAAGCGCAGTTGTTGTTCAAGGAATGCAAGACCATTTTGAAGTATTTGAAATTTGAGAATGTTGTGGAAGTACCACGACTTAAGTACGCCTGACTTAACATACCTTGACTTCTACCTATGGGGGACCTTAAAAGATGTGGTGTACCATAAAAAGCCAGCCACACTGGAGGTACTTTGGGAAGGAATAGATACAGCATGAACAAATGGACACTTTGATCAACATTGCTCAAGCAGTAGCTCATCATAATAATGCCTGGATGCTGATGGTAATCACAATGAGCACCTTTTACAATTGCAGAAGTCAAACATGACACTTGTATTCATCTTTTGTTATCGATATATACTGAATATTACAATTTTAGTAGTTTTTTCCTTTCTTAAAATGTGCATACATTTTGACACCCAATATATATATATACTACGTGTACGCAGTGCTTAGCATAATTTGTACTGTAGATTCCTGTTTGGTATGGTTATTATACATTTATTGCTGGTCTTTGACCAATATGAAACAAGACTGTTCCAAGTTTCAGTGCAGTAAGTACTAATGAAAAGTGGAAGTTCCACAAAAATACATGTATTGGTCCCTGACTGTTGATTTCAATGCAGGTAAACTAAAGAATGGTTAACATGTGTCTCTACATCCAACACTATGCAAAGCCTGGAAGTGTTACTTCCTTGGACCACAGCTTTCAGAATTTTCCAAGCCAGGAAGACTGGTAGCCAAACTGTCTGAGAAACCATGGAACGTTTAGTTCGAAAATTAACTACTCAAAACTCCAACCTTTGTAAACAAATCAATTCTTGAACAACATGGGGGTTAGGGATGTTGATCCTCATTTTTCTGAGACAGTTTTAGCCAGAGCTGGTGAAATATGTGTACTGTGCCCCACAGGTCAACATGTCAGAAACAAAAATAAATAAAACCACAATTTCGGCAGGATGAAAAAGGTCTGCAAAGTTAGGGCCAGAAAGTAATAGTATGAAGCAAAAGGAGAAGGAAGAACCTGGGGAGAAAATGCCTTGATGAAAGAGCCCAGAAAGAAGAATTAGTACAGCTTTGGTCTAATTATTTGCTTCTTTTTGGACCTTTCAAGTCAATTTGTAGTACCTTGGCAGGCAAGATGTCTGGCATATACTTTTTAAAAGTACTGTACTGTAATTGTGTGCCGGGGATTTGTGTGTTCCTTAAGGTATCAAATATAGACTGCCGCTTTACCTTCCCCTTGTTCTTTAAGTATAGCAGGAGCATATTTAGACAGGCAAAAACTGGTGAGAGCAAGTTCTTCTTTGTCATCATTCTTCATAAGCATACATGTCTCTTCTATATCAGACTGGGAACAAGGATTTGAACTTGGAACAACTTCAGCTACTTCATTATGAATACAGAAGTAAGTGCTTGAAATGGGTTTCCTGAACAACAGAAAATTAATTTGGTTAATTTGCAAAAAATAATTCACTATATCAGCCCATTGCCAGGGCTTTTGTTCAATGTGCTATAACCTAAACACAGTTGTTACTATGACAGAAACATCTGCTTGTATGCTTTAATTTGAACTCTTGAACTGTTCCTTGTTGCTAGACAACAACACATCACCTTTAGGGCACCTAACCCATACTGGTGAGGCAGAGTTTAGATACCTCTGTGGCCTATGCATTGTCCTAGTGTGATATAGGAAAATACCGTATTTTCCGGTGTATAAGACGACTGGGCGTATAAGACGACCCCCAACTTTTCCAGTTAAAATATAGAGTTTGGAATATACTTGCCGTATAAGACTACCTCTCTTCCAATGCACACCAAATAAAAATTAACCCACACTCAACCCAAAGACACGCAGCCCTCCGAGTCGAATGGGCAGGTTCTGGTGGAGAGCCGATCCACGCTCACGTTCTCCTCCTCGAGGTACCGGAAGATGTGTGCAGCTTGCTTCCCCTTGCTTCATGCTCCCCGCACAGAGCAGGGACTCGGCCGCGGCACCCCCCACCATATGCGCTGGACATATGAAGCAAGGGGAAACAAGCTGCAGTTAAGTACCTGTCCTATAAGACGACCCCCGACTTTGGCACAGATTTTTCGGGGTTAAAAAGTAGTCTTATACGCCAGAAAATACAGTAATTCTGCCTACACTGGTTATTCTTATTAATATGAAATGAGTCACAAGGATTTATCTGGCAAGTAGCAAGAATAGTCAAATTCTATCATAAAATTATTCAAAATCAATGATGCTTATAGATGGTCTAGCAAAAAAAAAACCCCAATATGAAACAAGACAAGATGAAGATAATGATGAAGATGGAGGAGAAGGAGAAGAAGACTACTACTAGAGGAAAGCAACAAGACAAGGGGAAATCTTGACCTACTGTTCCTAATCACATACCCCTGCTTATATATGTGACTGTGGAGAAATGAACAAACTAATTTTAAAAATAATAAAGTCTGCAGTTGGCCGGGAGGCACAAAGACTTCACAATACGGTAAATTGCTAGCCTTCAAATGACTGCCGTTGATACTGATCTGAAGGCTTCTGTATGCAAAGCAGCATTTCTGCCACCTTCTAACCTCCCCTCATTCATCTTTTAACACTTTAAGTGTATTCATTCAATGACAAATGGTCGAACAGCAAACATGTTTCTCTTCATAACCTCCTAAATCAGACTAGACCTATGAACTTTCTGCCTTTGCACTTTCTAAATAGAAGTTCTGCACTAAAGATCACACCTCTTGTTTTTCAATTTGACCTTTTTAGTGACTTTGCCTATTTCTATTACTGAACATCTAAAACTCAATTACTTGACTCCCTAAGTAAACTCTTGGCTAAATAACTATAGTGTCAGCAGGAAGTCAATATGATCTTTAAAATTAATTAAATGCAAGAGACAAGAACAAGGTCGTCCTATGAAAAGCATTGACTCTATGTGGAGGTACAAAAATGTCAGGTCTCGCACATGAACCAAAATGAAAACCTAGATGCTATTTTAAAAACCATAATTCTATTTCAATGAACAAGGTTATTCTGAGTTTTGTTTCCATCTCGGTCTTATTTTAGTGCTTTCAAATTCTAAACAACTATGACATCATCCATAATTTTTTGAGATATAATGGACTAAATCTAATTGTTGTAACAATTAGATTGGTCTCAGTGGCCAGGATCCTGTTGGGGAAAAGCTGTGTCTGCAATACACAAGTAGTTTGCGGCCTTTAGCAAGAGGTCTTCTGTGCAACATAGTTTCACAACTAGTGCCCAAATGGCTGCACACTTGTATGTGCAAGTTTCTTCACCCAACGGAAAGAATTCTGGACACTGAATGGCAGGGAATAGTTAAATCAAGACTAATATGTCTCATTGGTTTGGTGGGTGTACTCCAGGATTGGCCAGCATTTTTGTGCCGTGGGCCTGGCCATGCCCCTGAAACAGCTGAGTGGGCCGGACCACTCCCTGGAAGCGGGCACATTTACGCCTGATGTAAATATGCCCACTTCTGTATTTATGTCAGCTGCAGGTGTGTTTGTGCATATGCGGGCACATTTTATGGCTAATGTAAATATGCCTGCTTCTACTTCTGGGTGTGGGGGAGACGGCGATGAACCAGTTGGAATTGTGTTGCGGGCTGAGTCCAGCCCGCAGGTTGGGAACCCCTGGTCTACTCTAATTAGGACTAATTGTTTGATTTAGCACAATTTAACACCTTAGAGTAGTATTTCCCAACCTTTGGTTTTTGGGAAACCAAATTTCAATTCCTAGAAGCCCATGTCAATTCCCCAAAGCATTGATCAGCCAATGTACTGATTTAGGCTTCTGGGAATTGAAGTCTCCCTGTGGGGTGTGTGAAAACACTTTAAATAGTATATTGTGGTATGGGTTTCCTTGGTTTAGCCAAGACTACTCAGCAACTTTATTAATTTCCCTACAAATTCATAGCTGGCATTAAATTTATGAGACAGTAGTCTTCTTCTGTTATGCACGGTAGAGCAACAAATGTTTTATTATAATCCTTCTCCATCTTTTACCAAAAAAAACCACACAAAAACCCATAATTATAATTGAAACAGACAGCTGTGTTGTATAATGAATAAGAGTGTGGAGCCACCCTAATTAATCTCCCCCCCCGCTTAATTTGTCTCCTTGATTTTCCTTTTATGGAAGGAAGATTAGTTTGAGTTTCTATTCCTTATATCATGTACAATATACAAAGCAGGGATAGGAAATGTGTGGCATTCTAGGGACTGTTGGACGGCATCTTTCAGCAGGCCTAGACAGTACAGCCAAAGGTGGAGGATGATAGGAACCACAATCCTACAACATTTGGAGGGCAATAAGTTTCCTTTCCCTCCTAACCCGAGACTGGTATTTTAGTGTCTTGCACGGAAGACAAAGAAGGAGCCGCAGTGAGGGCTAAAACACAGCTTTATTGCATGATGGTCAGGATGAACATGTGGTAATGGCGGAGGTACAGCTCATTTTATACTGCAACAATACATTTGAAAAGGGTTGCACGGTAGCTCATTGGCTGCTACCTGTGTGACGTCATTCTGAGTCACGCCCATCTTCTCTAGGTGTTCCTTGCGCGGGAAGGTTCCCGCGGCTGCCGGTGATTGGGGGAATTTGAACCATGTGAGCTGAACGCTCGCAGCTGCCCTCTATGGGTAGCTGGCTCGCGTTCCTTTAACAGCTGGGTTACATTGTAATCATTGTCAGGTTACATTCATACATTCTTAAAGTGATATAGTTACATACACAACAGGTATGAACAGTCTTTCCCATCAAAAGCTGTCATGTGATGGGAGAAGCAAAATGACAGATTTATGCTGTTGCCCATCATATGCAGATGAACCCAAAGGAATCCATTATGGCCCATCAGTGCAACATTTGTTAGATGTGAGACTTCATTTCTTCTAGACTAGAGTTCCCAGAATTCACCTGGAATTCCCCCAGAAAGACTCTTGGGAGATGCAGTCCCAAAACTATAATTTAAAGATAAGCTTTTCTCACTTCTGTGTGAACCTGCTGCCATCATATTAGCCTTTCAAAAAAGAAGAAAAATGTTTCCAATGGTGCCTAGGAGTGGCAGGTTTCATAGGAGTCTCAAGAGATCACGGAATAGATAGTTCTTTGAGAGGCTCCTCTGAGACGACCACAAACTATTCTGAATTCCATGCACCATTAGTAGCAATTTTTGTCTCCCTGAAAAACCTATATAACAGCAATGGAGTCTCACATTAGAGAAAAGCTCCCCTCACTTTTTTTTTGGACTTCATCTTCAAGGATTCTGCCTGGGGAGATTCCTGATGAATTCTGGAAGCTGTAATTTAAAAAAGAAGCCTTATTAGATATTATTATTATTTGCACTTTACAGGATGAACATGGAGACCAGGCTACTGAACACTGCTGTCTTGAGACATTCACCATTTTACTTATTTATTTCAGGCAGATGAGAAATTATTCTTCTTTTGTGTCCCGACTCCCGATCAAACATTGGACTGCCAAAATCCACTTTCTTGGCTTTGTCATTGGCCAAACCTAAGTTCTCATCGATGCATGAGAAATTATTTTGACCTGTTTCAAACTTATATAGTGCATGCTATCTTAAACTCCCTATTTACCAAAAGTATTTTGACAAAAGCATTTTTGTGCTTACTTTTTTCTTACTAAGTACATTTGGGTTGCAATTTTAAATGTCCTAATAACTATTTAGCAACAAATTAAAAAGACTCACTTCTCCAAGAAATCTTCGACATAAAGACTTTCCTTCCAAAGATCGAGTACAGGAAAATTCATCACAATCTGAGTGCAATCAAGTGAAACTATAGCACATACAAGAAAACAGTAATAGTTAGAAAATAAGTCTCTCTCTCACACACATGCACATGCACACACACAGCTCAATTGAAGACTCAGAGAGGTACTGCAATTCCCTGAGCCTACAGCTCATTCTTTCAGATTTAACACCCCTTGCAAAAAGAATGGTTAGAAGCCAATATATTTCTTATTGGGGAATGTTGGTTCTTCCTCTTAGTTATCTGAGTAAGAGGCAGGAGGAGAAAACAATAGCAACACAAAGAAAACTTGGCGAGATTAGCCTAGTCCAGTGATGGCAAACCTTTTAGAGACCGAGTGCCCAAACTGCAACCTAAAACCCACTTATTTATCACAAAGTGCCAACACAGCAACAGGGGAGGAAGGGAACACTCCCATTGGGCTGCTGGGCAGAGTGGCAGGGTGAACTCTGTGCTGGGGGGAGGGAGGAAGCACTCCCATTGGGCTGCTGGGCAGATGGGTGGGGCAAACTCTGTGCTGAGGTGACTGCACAGGTGCCCACAGAGAGGGCTCTGAGTGCCACCTCAGGCATGCGTGCAATAGGTTCGCCACCACTGGCCTAGTCTGATCACTGCCATCATTTTTGGTTTCTTTCCCACAAAGACTAGCACAGGTGTTCCCAATTTATGGCCCATGGGTCTAATCCAGCCTGTGCATCTCATTAATCCAGCCCATGATGGGAACCTCGGCACCTCTAGAACCCGCCCCCACCACCGGAAGTCAAAATATGGTGGCGGCAGGAATCGTGCCATTTCAGTGGCTTTTTGCACAGCCTCCACTGCTTCCCAGGGCGGCGGGAGGCTTTTTGGAGCATTTTTGCTCCATTTCAGAATTTTTTCGCCACTTCTCCACTGCACTTTGGCAGCCAAACCACAGCGGCTGGTGACTTCTGGTGCTGGGCGGAGCTTACGTCAGTGCCTGGGTTCCCAGCGCGGAACCAGGAAGTCACTAAGTGCTATGGTTTGGCTGCCGAAGCACAGTGGAGAAGCAGCAAAAAATCCAAAAGCTAAGCAAAATTGCTGAAAAGCCTTCCACAGCCCTGGGAAGTGGCAAAGGCTGTGCAAAAAGCCACTAAAATGGCATGATTCCTCCTGCTGCCGCCGACAAAAACATAAGCAGAGGGTGCAGCCATGCTTCTAACCCTCACAGTTGAGTGCAGTGGCAGGAACTGGCCCCTGGGAGGAAAACGTTGGGAACCCCTAGACTAGCACTTTGTATGATAAAATCACTCTAGAAGCACTCTAGAGATCATTCGTTCCCATAGGGTGAGGTATAATCAGTATGCAGATGATACCCAGCTGTACATCTCAGCTCGTGGGGAACCGAGTGATGCAGTTGAAGTCCTGACCAGGTGTCTGGAGGCTGTTCGGGTCTGGATGGGGGACAACGGGCTTCAGCTGAATCCTGGCAAGATTGAGTGGCTTTGGGTGCGGGGTCCCATGTTATCCAGGGAGTTACCATCTTTGGTCGTGGCTGGGACATCTTTGCCACAGTCAGATCCGGTGCACAATTTGGGGGTCCTCCTGGACTCGCGGCTACTGCTCGAAGAGCAGGTGGCAACCATGGCTAGGAGGGCCTTTGCACAGCTTCGTGTCATTTACCAACTGCGCCCGTTCCTGGACCGGGACTCCTTGCTCATGGTCACTCATGCTCTGGTCACCTCCAGATTGGATTATTGTAATGCGCTCTACATGGGGCTGCGCTTGGTGACCATTCGGAGGCTTCAGCTGGTCCAGAATGCGGCTGCCCGGGTCGTGATAGGGTGCAGGCGCTATGCTCGCACCTCACCACTTCTCCGGGAGCTGCACTGGTTGCCGGTGTGCCTCCGGGTGCAATTCAAGGTGCTGGTTTTGACCTTTAAAGCCCTTCATGGCATTGGACCAGGTTACTTAAGAGGCCGCGTCGCCACAAGGAATTCAGCCCGTCCTACTAGGGCAGACAGGAGGGGTTCACTGGTGGTCCCATCAGTGAAAGAAGTACATCTTATTGGGACCAGGAAAAGAGCCTTTTCCATGTCTGCCCCAGCCCTGTGGAACCTCTTACCACCTGATTTGCGTCTCCAGATGGATCTACTCCCCTTTAGAAAGAGGCTGAAGACATGCCTCTTTCAGCAAGTTTGGGGCACGCTTGACTCTACCAGTCAGGCGCAGTGGCTGATTTAGCCTATGTGAGGGGCTGCCCCCCAGGCTTGGTTATTCTGTTTTAACAGGGCTAGGGTGGGGATGGGTTGTTTTTTAATGACGATTTGTTTGTGTTTTAATGCTGGTTTTAATTGGGGTGTTAGGTTTGTTTTTAGTTATTGTCATTGAATTGTTTTTATTGTAATTTTTATTATATTGTTAGCCGCCCTGAGTGGTGTACCCACCAGGAGGGTGGGATATAAATGAGCAAAAATAAAAATATATAAATAAATAAATGTAAAGTAGGAAAAAAGATAAATTTACTTACAATTACTATTTACATGTACAGTTAGATGTACAGTTAGAAGTAAAAAAAGTGAGGGAAACAGAGTCTCTAGTACATGGAGAAAACGTCCATGCTTACTGTTTGGTGGGAGGTTAGAAGAAGAAGAGCTACCAACAAAATAATGAAAGCAAAAATACATAGGAAGAGGAGGTGGAAACTTGTTTCAAATGCCAGAGGCAGGAAAATAACTTTACCAGTTAACTTACTGGCAAAGGACAATCACATTAGGCTGTAAAGGGCCCTCTCACTGATATTCAGTGTTTAATGCATGCAGGATTGCTATTAGCCCAACATTTCTTGTATAAAGACCTTTTAGGAGGTTGATTGTTTAAATTTCAAAATTTAAATTAAACATGAAAACTAGATATAACATGCCTCTTTTCCAAGGTCTCCTATATTTGTCATCAACAAAACATCCATTGTGATAATAATTTTTGTTCTGGTACAAACAGGAAGGAATGTGAATAGCTAAAGAGTCAAAGGACTCTCTCTCTCTAGTCAATTTCTGTACAAGAAAAAAAAGGGAAATGATTATGAATAAGACTGTTCAAACCTTGCTCATATTAATTTATTGCATTCTGAATAATCATATTAATACAGTAATGCTACATTAATATGGCTTGTCTTGGCCCTTCTTTTAATGGAGTTGTACAGCAATCATATTAGGGTTTCCCTTTGCCAAAGTACACAATCACTTCATGTGCATGCATATTTTACATCTGCTTATCATAGGCTCCTAGTTTTCACAGGTCTGCTGAAGCCAAAGTTAACTTTCATTGACTTTCAAGCAAAAGATGTGAATGTAATCCTAAATCCAAATAAGTCTGTTTATTTATTTATTTATTTAATTAAACACATTTATATCCCACCCATCTGGTAACAAGACCACTCTGGGTGGCTTACAAACAGTTAAAAACAACAAGGGGATACACTCCTTAGTGATTTTAACACACCACAATAAACCAAAGCCTAGATTTTATGGGGTTCTCTAAACCTTGACTTGACTTGTGTCATTGGGGTTTCTTTTAAGAAAATTTATGTATTTATCAAACCAGAATAAAGTGAATAGGCATAGGTGTACATATTATTCTTTCTGAAAAGAAGAAAATATTTTTTTTGTCTTTTAATCTCACACCATTTCACAGCATATTCTGGGACTAGAGACCAGATAATACATTAAAATGGATTTTGTATTTTCTCCTCAACATTATCCCTCCGGCATCATGCAAATCAAATGGCAGTAGCGAATATGCAAATAAGCTTTGCTAACTCCCAACTCACCTGTTAAAAAACAAATAAAAAGCAAATTAATATGCTAAATATAGATAGAAGCAACCTTACATTAGAATAAATAGATGAGGCACAATCTGTTCAGTCAAACTGCTCAGTCACTGGCCTATTGCAGAAGTGGCCTGCCTTTTATCAAGCTTGTACATTAAAACCCCTACTTACAAATGCCTTGAGTTACATAAAATTCAACTTACATAATGACTTTGTCCCGATTTACACAATTTCCTATAGGCTTGCTTCGAGTTACATAAATATTATTTTTCTTATGGGTTTCCTGTGAGTTACATAAAAATTAAATTCCCTATGGGTTTGTTTCGATTTACATAAAAAATTTCATTTTTCCTATGGATTTGCTTTAAGTTACATAAAAAACCGATTTTGTAATGTTTTTAGTCTTTAGACAATGATTTCTTAAAGTTCTGTCAGTTTCCTTGTCTGTTTCCTTGACTTTGCCCTGAAGTCTGTGCTGTTACAGTACAATATATCTCTATGGAAACGACGTTGTATGAGGCATCGCGGCAAGGATTTGGACGTTGTATGAGGCATCGCGGCTAGGATTTTGCATGCCTCGTACAAAGTCCAAATCCGTATAAAGTCCAAACTTGTGGAACCAAGTTTGGATGTTGTATGAGATATCACTGTATCTACAATCTTTTCCTCTTAAGGTGCACTATTTCTCTATACAGAATCAGCATCTCATCCAGCAAGGCCCTGAGATTGCATGGAAGAAAATAATTTAAAAAGCAGTAACAGAAGAAATTACTATTTTTCCACATCTTGCTGTGGCTTTATGAAAGATCCATATAATTCTTTGTCCACAATATTTTACAAACATAAAAAATTTGATCTGTTCTAATGTGTTGTCTAATCACTTAGGATTTGTGGCAATCCTAGTAAGGTTTTCAAGATATGTAAAATGTTCAATAAGTGGTTTGGGGCCATTCAACAATTACGTGATCCTTGAGGGGGGGGAAGGGGGTCTTCCATCTGAATTACATAAAATTACGTGGTGGTGGGGTGGTGGTGTCAGGTCAAAGATTATGTAATCCACTTGGAGCTGTTGTGGTTTTGAAACTTAGCACCTTTTTAGGTTTAAAAATTATCTCTGGGAATTTTGATCCGATTTGGGAAGGTGATCTTCATGTACCCCCGGCAGGAGATGACAACGACTTTTAATCCTTATAAAGAAGATAATAGAAGAACATTTTTGGAATTTACCTGACATCATCATTCCTCCCTGCAAAAATAATAATAAAATTAATCTCTTCACAAATGGTGTGATGCATCGAGAATCCTCACTGATATGTTCTGCATTAGGCACCAATAGTGAAAAAGCTCTAAAAATTAGTGTTTCGATACAAAAGCCCTGGATTACATAATTTTAAAGGGAAGGGGGGGGGGGGGGGTTCCGAAGCGAAAATTATGGTCGGATTACATGGGGGGAAGGGGTCAATTCCCCCCCAAAAATGGATCACATAATTGTTGAATGGTCCATTTTTACTTCCCCACTCACCCCCCCCCCCCCCCTTTGAGGGTTTCCACAGCCAAGTAGTGATATGAAGAACCCATATTTCTTGAGTCCAGCATTCTATCTACTGAATCATACTGGCCTTCAATAAACTGCCATTCTGTCATCACAATGATAGTAAATTGAAAGAGAATCTAATTACTGTACATGCTTTCTTTTCTAAAGAGTAGTCAGCACTGTTTCATGTAATTTTCCAATCTAATTTCTGAGAAAGAGAGATGTAGAGCTTTGACACCATTACCTCATATAAATAGTCTATAGCAAGGTACTTTACAACCGCAAACATAGTTCCTTCTCTGTGGTAGTTGCCTGAAACAGCAAATAAAATAATCAGTTTAAAAATATGTAATTCTAGGGCCACCACACAATCCCATACTGTACATGAATGGCTCAACATTACTTTTCACCTCTCCCAACCTCTAGAAGAACTCTTGGGTTTAAAGTTGCAAAATCAATCAGGTAATTGCATCCTGTCAGGATACTTGTTAACTGTGCTGAGCAGGAAGGGATGTGGAAACAGACTGTAAGGCGATGGTACTTAATGAGTACTTGTAGGTCAGGACTGGGATGAATTACCACAGTAAGACTGTGCCTCCTGTGCGTCACATTTACTTCAGCAGCACATTTCATCTTGTTACCTTTGAAGGACTTTCTGCTGCTTATGTGAAGCTAAACAAGACTTGTACTATATTTCCACTGCAAGAGCAGAACACTGTGAAGAAACTGATAATCTACAATAATAAATATAAAGTGGCTTCGGCCTACAGGGTAGAGGCAGAAAGAGAAAGTATGTATGTATGTACAGTACAGTAAAACCCCAACTTACATATGCCTCGAGTTACATAAAATTTGACTTACATAATTATTTTGTGCTAAAAGCATGTCCCGATTTACACGATTTCCTATGGGTTTGCTTCGAGTTACATAAAGATTCTTTTTCCTATAGGTTTGCTTCGAGTTACATAAAAATTCATTTCCCTATGTGTTTGCTTCGATTTACATAAAAATTTCATTTTTCCTATGGGTTTGCTTCCAGTTACGTAAAAAATAAATTTTCCTATGAGTTTGCTTCAAGTTACATAAAAAACCGATTTAAGCAAAAGCCCATGGAACGGACTTTTTTTCGTAAGTAGGGGTTTTACTGCATATATGAATAAACCAATAAATGTGTTGCCAAGTCACTTCTTAGCTATGGTGACCCTTTCCAGGGCTTTCTAGGTAGCGAATACACAGAAGTGGTTTCGTTCTTAAATGATGAAAATTTTAACAGTGAGTCCTAACTGGCTAGAGTATTGTAGTTATGGGAGAAGGAAAAAAAAAAAAGCCAGTTTGGACTCACTGTTAAAAACTCTTTAGCATTTAAGAAAGTAAAATTAGCATTTTGTGAATGAGTCACAACCCAATATGCCCCCTCCTTCCTTTGGCACATCCTAAGGAACAGATCAGCAGCTTTGGCTTTTCAAATAAAATGGTCAGCATTCTCCATTATGTCCAAATCTGAGGGAACATGGTGCCATTAAGTTGCTGTTACTTCAGTCAAGCCAGGCCCAGATAGTTCAGATGTAAGAATATCAGAGAGTTAACAAAACAACAATAAAATTGTGGCACTTTAATTACTTTTTTGCCTTGTTTACTCTGATATGTTTGCAGACTAACATGGCTACCACTTCAAACATTTCAGATGTAAGATGTAGCTCTGCTTTCGACTGGAAAGAGAGATCACAGGTTCCTTAGACACTTCTGAAGGCATGAATCTTAAGAGCATGTTCACCTTAGGTCCAGCTTCCTTAAACAAATCAAAACTATCCTTTCCACTTACATGCAATTACCGAAGAAGAGCCTGTGCAAATTGCAAAGCCTGGTTATAGCACAGGAAGGCAGAGCCATCCTAGGAAAGAAGCCAAGTTGCAAAATGGGGCAAAGAAACTGGTGCAATCATTGCCCCCGCCTTCATGCACTCAGCATAATAAGGCATGTTCCTGGGACCTTCATCAGGTAATTCCTTGAGTTTAAAAGGTGGGAATGGATTCTAAATTCTACTGTGGTCATTTTTAAAAATTCTGGTTTTTGTGGCCTTCCTTCCCCCATTAACTCTGGTCCCGACCTGTTCCAGCGCTATACAGTTTTCCTTTCTCTTTCCTTACAATCACATCCCCCCACCCATTTACAGGGAGAAAATTTTCCCTGCTTGGAAAAACACTCGGAGGGAAACAAAATTAGAATTCTAATGTGTAGGTAAAATGTCAGAACACATTGTAATATTTTCCTAGGTCAGCTTTGTAGCTACATGCCTGGCTATAGCGCAAGGGTTTTTCCCATTTTCTAAAATAGTCAAATAAGCAAAGAATTAACAAATGCAAACTACACACACTTTTTAAAAAGAAAACCAAGTGGAGGACCAAGAGAGAGCTCCTCCTTGCATTTGAATTCAGGCTCGACAGAGCAGAAACTGGAGATTCAAGGGTGTGTTTGAAAATAGCCATTTTACTGTTGACTGTTGTTAAGCAGATGGGGCCTGTGGGCCTCAATTGAGGCCTGCGCCTCAATTGAGGCCTGCGCTGTGTGATTTATGAAAGAGATGGCGAATCCTTCTGGTTAAAGATATCACGGAAAATAAAATGTCCCCATAATAGCTCAAAATCAGCCTTGCGTGAAATGGCAAGTTCCACAGTATATTATGCATAACTTTACACACAGTATTCAGTCCAGAATTTATGTGTGCTGCATGTTGTTTTGTTCTCATGCATATGGAGAGAAGATGCCTTCCAGCACATGGTCGTCTGGACCCCAACACCATAAATTGTAAAACAAACCATTAATGTGCACTTGGGACTTTATGGTTCTATGGTACTTTGTATTGCTGTATATTTGTATTGTGTACTTATTTGTTCTTTATATTGTTTATTGAATTTCTTTCACTTTTTCTGCTGCTGTCTGCTGAAGTCTCAGCCTTCTTCCCCCAGCTTCGGGGGCTGGGTGGCCATTTTGCTCTTCCTCCACCACATGGCACTTCCTGATGTGGTGGAGGTGGTGGAGGGCCACATGAAATGGTGCTGCGGGCTGCATCCAGGCTGCAGGTTGAGAATCCCTGCCATATATAGTGCTGATTTAGTGTCTTTATCTTCTCTGATGTAAGTTAATCCAGTGAAGCATGAATCCACAGAAATCTTTTATGAGTAACTAGCTATTTCAGGTATTGATTTTACCAGCGCGAAGGAGGGACAAGGATGGGAGACTGGCGGGTGCCTGGCAGGGAAGGCGCCTTCCTTGTTGGATACTCGCCTGTTGCCTTGGTTCACTTCCTGGGGTCACACAGAGAGAGGGAGAGGGAGACAGAGACAGAGCGGAGGCAGCAGGTGAGTAGGGGAGGCGGTGCCCGGGTGAGTAGGGAGGGAAGGGAGGAGGTGGATGCGATCCGTTCCCCCTTCCCTGCTGGCACCAGTGGGGATAGGCATCTTTGCATTTCCCCCTCAGCTGTTTCAAGGGCTGGCTCGAAACAGCGGATGGGGAATTCTGGCGCCTGGGGGAGGCAGGGAAGGGGGGAGGCTGTTAAAGAAGGGCATCAGTTGTTTGTCCGCCAGGGAAGGCACCTTCCCTGTCAGACACCTGCCTGCTGCCTTTGGTTCTCCACGCTGGTTCGAGGCCAGCTTCAAATGAACGTGGAGGAGGGGCAAAGAAGGGAGACAGTTTGGCGTCCGTCAGGGAAGGCGCCTTCCTTGGCGGACACCCACCTGTTGCCTTGGTTCGCTTCCCCCTGCCTCCTTCTCCCCTGGCCAACCTACCGGGTGAACTTTGCTGGGTTGGCAGTTGTGGGAATGGCGGCGGCAGCTTTTTAGGGCCGCTGGAAAGACTCTAGGTGTTGCGAGTCTCTCCTCCTTGACTCTTCCTCTCCCAGCCGACCTATCAGGCGAACTCTGCTGGGCCGCCACCGCAGGGAATGGCAGTGGCGGTGGGGAGGCGGCATTTTAGGGCCGCCGGAGAGCAGGTGATGAGGGGGAAAAGGTGCACAAGTCGGCCGTTTTTCCTCATGCATGCTGGCTGTCTCACCTCTTCTGCGCTCGCGGCCTCCTGTCTGATTGGCTGAGGCGTGCTGTGGCGCAGAGGACCCTGGGAAGCCTAGTTTTTTTTGTTTTTCTGTGTTCGTGGGTTGAACACCCTACCCTCGGCTCCCGGACCCGCACAGCGATGGTAGCAAGAACAAAAGGTAAGCGTGGCCGGCTCATTATGGGATAGGCTGGACGTGTGCGGACATGCATTCCGGACACGCAGGCCCAACCCCATTCTTATAGGTATAGATTCACCATGCACATGCACAAGTTTTGAGGTGTAGTAACAGAGTTGCACTTGGCAGTGCACAGAAGAGCAGTGGTTACCAGGAATGCTACACAGACCGAGACTTGTTTGGTGCAAAAGGTTTACTCAAAAGGTTGAAGGATAAAGGGCTTCGGTATATTTACAATAGCAAACATAAAGCAGATAGATTCTCTTTGTAAGCAAAGCACAGTTTCAGTCACTGCGATAATAAAGGACAACAATTAGGTTGAGCTTGGAAATCTATGTCCTACAAGTAGCAAACAAAGTTTGGTAAGCATAACAGCAGTTTGTTTAGGAAAGAAGTAGGCAAGCTTACGTTTTTTCCTCTGAAGCAGTAATCAACAGTTCATTTGGAGAACTTATCTCAGAGTGTACCTTCCTTGTTTGCAGTGGGAAGGTGTTGTGTATGTAACTCAGGGGTAACGTGATTGTAATTGGATCTAACAATCCTCCATCTTTCCTTCTTCTTCCCTTTGTATAAATATCTCCTCTTGTGTAAATATTGCGGGATTTGTTTCCCGCTGTTGCTGTAGTGCTAATTACCTTGTAACCAATCAATGTGTTGTTTACCGTGTTGTCCAATCACTTGGCTCCACACCAGGTTTGAATCCTTATCTATGGTATATAAGGACCATTGTTCCGCCACTGACCTCATGTTCAGATTGACTACATCCCAATAAAGATGTGTTTGGCCCCCTGACTGCTGGCTACTGCGTATCAATCTGTAAACATCAAATTGGCAACGAAGTTGGGATATGGCTTCCCACAGAATCACACTCCCTCCGTTCGATCTCAAGCCTCCAGAGAAATGGATGCTGTATGAGCGCCATTTCAAACATGCCATGGACGCCGAGAAGATAGACGATGAGGAGCAAAAGCGCTCTTGCCTCCTTGCACAATGCGGCCTCGCCACGCTTGAACTTGCAATGCACCACCTGCTGCCGCGGGACATCGATACTGTCCCACTCAAGGAAATCCTGGCCATGCTTCGGAATCACCTACAGCCTAAGGTATCCATCTACATGGCGAAGATAGCCTTTCACAGGTGAGACCAGCACCCTGGGAAATCCGTAGACGACTACGCAACCGCCCTCATGTTGTCCGCTGCTCCTTGCTGGTGGGACAACCTGGAGGAAGCTCTGAGGGTCTGTCTGCTGTCCGGAATGAGGGATGAGGAAGCCCAGCGGAGGCTAATGGCCAGAGACCACCTTACATTCAAGTCTGTCCTACAAGAGGCCCTGGTGGCTGAGACGGCAAGGTCCAGGGTGAAAACGTTCAAGACAAGGCCTGCTGCACCCAGGGGGTGGTACGGGTCCGCTGTGCAGGCCGCCCACCGCTTGTCTCCACATTCGTCCAGTTCATCTGAGTCACCAGCATCCACTTCATCCTCGGGGCCCGGGTCCAGCAACGACGACGACTAGGTCCAGAAATTTCGGAGGAAGTCGTCCAAGAAGCGGGCGGGCGAGAAGGCCCATCGTCAATGCGATGGCTGCGGGGTGTCCCACAACCAGAGAAAGTGTCCCTTCTGGAAGGCTGAATGCCACCATTGCGGGTGCCGGGGGCACATCGCAAAGGTATGCAGGCATTGTCGGAAGCAAGACCAGGAGCCATCTGAGCATCTGCGAGGGAGAGCAGCGGCCATCGGCAAGATTTCCATGGGGGAGCCGACCGTGAGCCGTGTGTCCAACGCACACCAGCATTTCTTCATTGAGGTACTGCTACAGGGGATCCCAGTTAGGATGGAGGTGGATTCGGGGACATCCTACTCCATCGTGTCCCAGAAAGAGTTTCTGTGCATTCCCCCCAACTTGCGCCTGAAACTAAAGGCCTTTAAGACGTCCTTGCGGGACATGCAAGGCAACCTGATTCCTGTTTTGGGGGTGGGGGACTTTACGGTTAAGTTCAAAAGATTCACCAAAAAACTACTCCTCGTGGTCCTCAAGCGAGGTTTGAACTGCCTTTTGGGGGTCCAGTGGTTTGCCCCGTTAAGGATTGAACTGTCTGGCATCAACGCCATTGAGACTGACCCGGTGTGAGATGTGTGTGATGCACCACACATGGTTTTCGAGAAGGGGCTCGGGAAGTACAAGGGCCCCCCAGTTTCGTTTGACCTAGATCCACCGATTAGACCCATCCGGCTCAAGCCACGAAGAGTACCCTTCGCCCTCAAAGACAAGATTGAGGCTGAACTGGACAAAGTGGTGGGTCAGGGGATTTTGGTTCTGGGGGACTCCATAGAGTGGGAGACACCAATCGTTACTGCTATGAAATCTAATGGGGAGGTTAGGATTTGCGCAGATTACAAATATACAATCAATAAGGCCATTCGGCCCAATGCCTACCCGGTGCCGGTAGTTAGCCACTTACTAGCCACTTTACACAGGGGTAAATGCTTCGCGAAATTGGATTTAGCACAGGCTTACCAGCAGCTAATGGTCACACCTGCTGCAGCAGCCACCCAAACTATTGTTACGCACAAGGGAGCGTTTAAGGTTGGCACACCTTCAGTTCAGGGTGAATTGAGCCCCTGGTATATTTCAGTCACTGGTTGAATGGCTCCTAAAGGGTCTCTCTGGGGTTCTCCCCTACTTTGATGATGTTCTGATCACAGCTGGGAGCGAGTCAGAACTAGCTAAGAGGTTGGATAGGGTTTTAACTGTGTTTGAGAATGCGGGGTTGCGTCTGAGGAAAGACAAATGTGTATTCCTTGCAAGGGAAGTGAAATTCTTAGGTTTTGAAATAACCCCCGAAGGAGTTAAGCCCTCCGACTCCAAGGTTGCCGCTGTTCGCAACACCCCCTGTCCAACCGCAAAACCAGAGTTGCAGTCTTTCCTGGGGCTGCTCATCTTCTATCATTCCTTTTTGCCAAGAAAGTCTTCTGTGGTGGAGCCACTGCATCATCTTTTAAAGAAAGACGTGGTTTGGCGGTGGGGGGTGAGTCAGGAATGAGCCTTTAAAGAGTTAAAACAGCTCCTGTCGTCAGAAGCAATCTTGACTCATTTCGACCCAAGGAGGCCCATGGTGCTAGTTTGCGATGCTTCACCAGTGGGGGTGGGGGCTGTGCTATGCCATGTCCTGGTAAACTGGCGAGAAGCCCCGATTGCCTTCTACTCGAGGTCCCTCTTGAAGGCAGAGTGCAATTACGCGCAAATGGACAGGGAGGCTCTTGCGATAGTCGCTGGAACAAAGAAGTTCCATGATTTTCTCTATGGTCGGGATTTCACCATTGTAATAGACCACAAGCTGCTGTTGGGAATATTCGTTACAACCAAGCCCACTCCCCAGATATTATCCCCTAGAATGCTTTGGTGGGCGATCTTCTTAAATGCTTACCAGTTCACACTGGTCCACCGCCTAGGCAAAGAGATCAGCCACACTGATGCGCTTTCCCGGTCTCCCTTGCCTGAGTTAGAGGAACCCGAATGCGAGATTGAGCAGGATCACCAGGTTTTGCTGACCGAATCTTTCGAATCACCTCCAATTGTGCCCACTGATATTGCCAAGGATACGGCGAAGGACAAGGTTCTGTCCCTGGTTGTTTCATGAGTAAAGAAAGGGTGGCCCACGATCCCTCCGGCCAAGGAGTTCAAAGCGTATTTCCGAAAGAGGTTCGAGTTTTTGCTCGAGAGAGGATGCCTCCTGTGGGGCCAGAGGGTGGTCATTCCTGAGGTGTTGCGCCCCAAGGTGCTCAGGTTGCTACACATCAGCCACCCGGGAAATGTGCGCTCAAAGGCTTTGGCCAGGAACTATTTCTGGTGGCCTCAGATCGACACAGATATTGAGCAGTTGGTGGGCACTTGCAAGAGTTGCCAGAGTTCCCGACTCGAGGAGTCCCGACTTCCTCCCAGAGAATGGGACACAGCCCGCAGACCCTGGTCGCGAATACATATCAATTTCACTGGTCCATTCAGGGGGACGCTCTGCTTGATAGTGGTCGATTCCTTTCCGAAATGGCTGGAGGTTGTTCCAATGCCTAGTACCTCCTCGGCAGCAACCATCAAGCAGTTGCGAAGGCTATTCAGTTGTTTTGGTTTACCCGATGTGCTTGTGTCCGACAATGCCAGTACGTTCACTTCCGTCGAATTCCAGGCATTCCTTGAAAGGAATGCGATTCGACACGTCACTTCTGCCCCATTCCACCCTGCCACAAATGGCCAGGTAGAGCGCCAAGTTCGCACAACAAAAGAGGAACTCCGGCAAATGGGCCATGGGGACATAGAGTTCCAATTGTGCCAGTTCCTCCTTTGCTACAGGGTAACCCTCCTGGCATCCGGGCTGGCGCCAGCCAAGCTCTTGATGCGCAGGAGACCAGTCTTGCTTTTCGACCAGCTAGATCCAACCAGGGTGGAGGATAGGGGGAGGAATGTTGAAATTGCGCACACAAAGGTGTTTGCAGCTGTGGATCCGGTGCATTGCAGAAATTATGCGGCTGCCGGACCGACATGGGTCCCAGGGGTTGTGGTCGAACAGACAAGACCAGTGTCCTACCAAGTCAAGATGGGTATGGGCCTACTGTGGCGGCGACATGCCGACCAGCACAGGCGTCGAGTCACGGAGTTTCAAGAGGTACAGTGCGATGAAAGTCTGGGCGATTTCATGTTAGGGTCCTCCCCCACCCGCTTATCCCAAATGGGAGACACGGTGGACTGCTCGCCGAGTGGATCGAATTTCTGTTTTGTCCATCTGAACCCGTCTCAAACAGTCAGGGAAGAGTATGACAACCCAGACCCTGAAAGTTTAGATTTTGAGTTGCAGGACCGGGGGGAGTTTGTAGAGTGTCCCCCACTCGTCCAAGAGAGAAGCGGGGCTTTGATTTCTCCCTAGCAACCCCTCGTCCTCTGGTATTCGAGTTTACCTCTACTCCCAAGCAAACGAGGCAAGATTTTGTAGAGTCGCCGCCTACTCAGAGTAACAGGCGGGAATTTTCTTTGAGTTATTCTCCATCTCTTCCAGGTTTTGATTCAGAGCGATCCCCTGCTCCAGCTGTACATAAATGGGGTTATTATTTGGTTTGTCCCCTCCTGGGTTCCTTTTCTGAAGCCGACCAGTGCTCCTGACATGCCACTAACACTACTCGTTTTCCCACTGCGGAACATGAGTCCGGGGAATCCAGCCCCCCTAGTCCCTCTGAGTTCAGCCAAGCAGCTGTTTGGCCAAAATGAGTATGCAGGCCTCCACAATGGTTGAGGGTCTTCGTCCCATCCTAGGGGGGAGGGATGTTGTGTATGTAACTCAGAGGTAACATGATTGTAATTGGATCTAACGATCCTCCATCTTTCCTTCTTCCCTTTGTGTAAATATCTCATCTTGTGTAAATATCGCGGGACTTGTTTCCTGCCGTAGCTGTAGTGTTAATCACCTTGTAACCAATCAATGTGTTGTTGTCCTGTTGTTTACCGTGTTGTCCAATCACTTGGCTCCGCGCCAGGTTTGAATCCTTACCTATGGTATATAAGGAGCATTGCTCCGCCATTGACCTCATGTTCAGATTGACTACATCCCAATAAAGATGTGTTTGGCCCCCTGACTGCTGGCTACAGCGTATCAATCTGCAAACATCAAAGAAGGGCAAAGTCAAAGTCTCCAGCTCATAGACAATTGTATGAAGCACAGCACATTGCAGCAGCCCTGAAGCTTAATGAGCATAAAAGCTAACCTAGTGCAAACCAAGCCCAGTCTCCAAGCTCAGCGTTGTAGTCACTAAGCCATCGGGGGAGCAAGCAAAGGTAAAGATCGCCCTTGCTCGAAAGCCAGTCATATCCGACTCTAGGGTTCAGTGCTCATCTCTGTTTACATACAAAGAGCCAGTGGTGTCTGCATTTGCAGATGTTTCCATGAACATGTGGCAGGCATGCCTCGACACCGGAGTGCACGGAATGCTGGTACCTATTTATCTACTTGCAGTTTCCTGCTTTCGAACTGTTAGGTTAGCTAGGACAGAGATGGGAGCTCGTTCCATCATGCAGTACTCTGGTCTTGAACACCTGACCTGCCGACCTTCCAATCGTCAAGATCAGTGTCTTAACCAGTTTAGCCACGACAGTCCCTCCTTAAAGGACATGAAAGTATATATGGGCAGCTTTCTGTTTAGTTATACAGTGGAACCCCGTATAACGATTGCATCGTACAGTGATGAAATCGTACAATGATTGCCTTTTTTAAAAAAATGTATCATACAACGATTTTCATTGTTGTACGATACAATTTTTTAAAAGGCAAAAGCTGGGAGGCTTTGGGGTGGCATGGGGGAGCCTCCCCCCCAAAAAAAGCCCTTTTGTGAACTGGCAGCGCTGGGTTGCTTTCCACCTGGGAAGTGCTTTCCCAGGGGGAAAGCAGCCCAGTGCTGATAGTGGAAGGGAGTCTCGCTGGTCCCTTTGCTGTTTTGGCAGAGGGATGAGTGAGACTCCCTTTTGCTATCAGTACCAGGGAGTCTTTGGCCGGAGAAGCGCTTTACCCATGGGAAAGCGTTTCTCCGGCCAAAGGCTCACCTGCGCTGATAACACAAGGGAGTCTCGCTTGTCCCTGCTGGCCCACGTTCCTTTCCAAGCAAATCCGGGGTTGGTAGCTTCAAGTCCCGGACCAGCATGGGCAGGAGGGAGGCCAGCGGGTGGACCCGCCTTCCCTCGCTCCCTCCCATGCCTGCCCGGGGTTCGTAGCTTCTCTCACTAACAGTGCAGGGTTGCATTTGGCCAGTAAAGAGCTTATCTGGCCAAAGGCAACCCTGTGCTGTTAGCAAAATGGATTCTCCTTGGTCCCCTTGTGGAAACAGCAGGGTGCCCAGCAAGAATCCCTCTCGCTAACAGCGCAGGGTTGCTATTGCCCTGGGAAGCACTTTACCCCTGGGAAAGCACTTCTCAGGGCAAAAGCAACCCTGTGCTGTTAGCATTTCCATGGCGAAAATCATTGTACGAATCATCCCATAGGGATAATCTTTATACTATACATGTATCGTACAGCGATTTTTTCGTACAATGATGGACCCATTGGAACCAATTAAAATTGTTATACAGGGTTTCACTGTATTGCTCTGCTTTGTTTTGATTGCTGCTATTGCTGTTTTTGTAGGTAGGGTGAACTTTATAATTTTGGTTGCTAGCTGTGTTGAGGTTGAGATATAAGAAACCAAGGTTGAGAGGCAAAATACAGGTATAATTAATATGCATACATATCATATGGTATAGTAAGTTTGTTGAGTGTAAGATTACAATGTCAAAGGCCAAACTTCAACTTCCATTTAACCTTTAACTCATTTTATGGCCTTCAGCCAGTTTTTATTGCACTGTAAGTGAGTTGTTGTGACCTGCCTTCCAATCTTATACACTGACTTGAGTTTTCTAGAGAAAGAGCAGGGTGAATCTATATTTTAAGAAACTGTATTGTATTGTATGGCTCAAGTGACTAAGACGTTGACTGGGAGGTGGCTGGTCAGCAGTTTGATTCCCGAGAACTGCAGGACGGAATGAGCCCCCGTCTTTGTCCCAGCTCCTGTCAACCTTGCAGTTCGAAAGCAAGAAATTGCAAGTAGATTAATAGGGACCACTTCGGTGGGAAGGTAACAGCGCTCTGTGTGCTCCGGTGTCTAGTCATGCCTGCCACATGACCGCGGAAATGTCTGCAGAAGCAGACAGCGCTGGCTCTTTGGCTTTGAAACAGAGATGACCACTGAACCTTAGAGTTGGATACGACTGGCTTTCGAGCAAGGGAAACCTTTACCTTTACTATTCCAATACCATTGGTATTGTGGAGTGAGAAAAAGATAGTGGAGTTCCCTTCTGGTTTTTTCCCCCTGTACATTTTCTTAGGTGAATATTGAAGAAAAGAGAATATTAAAATCTATACCTATAAATCTTCAATTCCCAATGAAGCGAGCAAAAGGAACGTTCGGAAACGCACCGCAGCCAATCAAAAAGAAGCCGCAGGAAAAAAACGCTGCACAAACTGAAATCAAACACGGCAAACTACAAGCCCCAGCGTCCTGCGCGCCATGAGCGCGCAGAACGCTGAGGAAGCCGGCACACCAAAAATAAAAATAAAAAAGGCCAGCCCATGGAAATACCCCCACCCCAACGCCTCATGTAAGCGGTGATACAATTTCCGTGGTCCAGCCACCCAGGCCGGCCCACGGAAATACCTCCCCCCACGCCGCATCAAGCAGCGATGGGATTCCCGTGGTCTGGCCACCAAGGCCGGCCCACGAAAAAAACCCCACCCCAACGCCACATGAAGCGGTGATGCAATTTCCGTGGTCCGGCCACCCAGGCCAGACCACGGAAATACCACCACCCCCATGCCGCATCAAGCGGCGATGGTATTTCCGTGGTCCAGCCCCCGAGACCGGACCACGGAAAAAAGCCCCACCCCCAACACAAAACAACACAATCCAAAAACCGTCAAAAATAATCAAAACCAAAATAAAAACAGAAAAAGTAAACACAAAAATTCCAAAAACACAATCCAAAAACAGTCAAAAATAATCAAAACCAAAAATAAAAAACAGAAAAAGGAAACACAAAAACATCCAACAACAAACAAGAAAAAACACACAGACCCCCCCAAACCCCCCCCAAACAACCCCCCTCCAAAAAAAATTAAACCAGAAACCTTATCAGGAGATGTCCTCACTCCATGACAACCGGAACTAAACTGAGGAAAGAAAGAGACTACTTACTGGAAGAAGAAGCGACACCCAGAGGACAGTAGAGAAAAATAGTAAAATACAAGAAAAGCTCACCAGCCCCACCCAGAGGCCACAAGAGAAAAAACATTCAAAAATATTCAAAATAATTACAAATAATTCCAAATTACTGAAATAAGTAATCAAAATATTCACAATAATCACAAATAATTCAAAAAAAAGAAATAAGTTTTCACTCAAAAAAACAAAACATCTAAACACAGTATAGAAACATTGATTTTTTAAAATAAAAAAAACCATATTCTTACACATTTTAAAAAATAATTATCCAAGGTACAACTATTTTAAAAAATCACATAGTAACACATTATTTGGTTAAATACAATAATTATAAAAAATTTATATAATCCTTTCCTCTATTTAAAAACCAAAAAACAAAACCAAAAAATAAAAAATCACAGTTCATAACAGCCCATGCGTAAAAAAAAAAAAACACAATTAAAAACTAACCTCATTTGCATAAACATAAAACAAAAATCTTCCAAAACCATTTTAAAGAGCCCGGCACCGCCGGGCAAAATATGCTAGTAATTGATAAGGAATTTTCAGCATTTTTCTCTCTTCAGAATTTTTCACCTATTCACAAAACGTCTTCAGTCATTTTCTGTTGAATGAGCAGTTATCAGTATGCCTGCCACCTAAGTGAACCAAATGCTACAGAGGTCAGGATTTTGTTTACCTTACCAGTTCCCCACTCCCAAATTAGACTTGTTCCCTGCTTTCTGAACTATTCTTGATTCCATTATTCTTTTTCTCATAGTTCTGAGTCAAACCTAGTTTTGGGAAACAGGTAAAAGTGTTTTTTAAAAAAGTAAGATCAGGCAAGATTAGGCAAAAAGTACAACAGTAAAACATAGTAAAGACTCTTTGGAAAAGGATTAATTAGTAGAAAAGGGTCTTGAAATTTGCAAAGCGGCTAAAGAAAAACCATAAAGATATCACAGAGCAACTATATTGCATAATTCTGGGTAATATATATACAGTATATTATATTTGTATAGAATAAAGTATCTTTTGAACTGCATAAGTTTCCAGACCTTAAAGTATTTAACCAATATTTGTCAGCTAGAGTAATTATTCCGTCCTAAGACTATTTTTATGTATTATACTACCTTCCTTCTTTAGAGCAAAAAGAGATAACCACTTCTAGAATTGCCATAGTATCCAATTACCTGGGCTTTCCCCTGATTCTGGACATTAAACCCAGTGTTTATTTCCATTATCTTCTGGTTTTGAGTTCAGCTTTGGAAAGAAAAAAGTTGCCTTCCTCATAAAAAATATGGATACACTCACTCACTCACACACGTTTGCAATGGAGGACTGAATGCTAGGTTACAGCTTCTCTTCCTATAAGTTTTGCTGTGCTTCTGTCCACTATGCATGTGTATAGCATAGGATACAGAGGGACAGGAAGAAGAATTTTTTAGTACTGCCTGTGGCAAAGAGTTGAACAGCACATATGACTAAAGGCTGCCAGAACAGTGTTTTCCACTACTTTAGCTCTCAGAGAATCTTAAGATGTATGCACTACAGTTATCTCAGTCTTATTTTTTACTTTACTCAAGAATTTGCACCAAACGGTGCAAATGCAAATGATGAAGGGAAAAAAACAACAATTTGGGGCAGGAATAGTTTCTAAATATTTTTTACTGCAAGAAGAATGTGGCGGAGTGATGAGGTTAAATATAAAAACTGCTCTGGTAATGCCAGTTTTTCGAAAGATATTTCTTTCGAAAATATCTTTTGAAAAACTGGCATTACTGGAGCAATTTTTATATTCAACCTCATCACTCCTCCATATTCTTGTTGCAGTAAAAATATTTAGCAACTGTTCCTGTCTCAAACAGTTATTTTTTACTTTGCCGATCTGAACTAAGGTATTAAGGTATTTTAATTCTTAAGTCTCTTCCAATTTTTTGGGAACTGTTATTCATAACCATGTGCCTAGACTAGAGCTAGCAAAAGAAAATTCTAAGCATACAACTATAGCATAGACATTGTATTGTAGATACGCCTTAGGCTTCTGCCAATATTTTTCTGCTTTTCGATAGCTGTAAAAGAAATTTCTAGGTGTTTTCTGTCTCTTTCTCTTGTTTGCAGAAAACCTGAAACACTTGTTCAATCAGAATGGCTGGGCAGGGCTTTATTTGTTTACCTCTAGCATTAGTAGGGTCACCTTGGCTTAAGCAGTAGTTACTTACAAGTCATTCACAAAAGGTTTTGAAAACTCAAACTCAGCTGTGGATAAGTATATTTGTCTATACAGTATTAGAAATTATCTTTATAGTCTGGGGAGACATTACAGCTTCTTTGGGATAATGCTGGGATAAATGCTATAAAATCATAAAAGGTTCACTGCACCTTACAAAATACAGCTATTAAGACTGTGTCAAGCTATGCATTATAGGCAGTGTATTCTTCTTTAAGTGCCACATCTGTTTCCAAATATTGCCTATCTTCATAGTGATCAGCCATGAAGATTGTCCTGAGAGCAATATAATGCAGGGGCCTTGCTGTGTATTGTTAGAAAAGGGAAATGCTCAAGTGCAAAAGACATGTCATTGTTACAGTGTTTCGCCTTTCACTAGGTTTTCAAATTACCTTGCCTTGTATTTTGATTGGGTATTGTGTCTGGCTGGATATACTGCTACGGTAATGGAATAGACCATACAGCCAGTGACTCAACACCGAGTATTGAGCGGCGGTAAATAACCTGACTCCCCTAAGGGGCCAAAGGCTATGGGCAGATGAGCCCCTTTGGGTTGGGTGGGGTGATGGCCCCCTTAGTAGAGGAAAAGCCACTGTAAACCATTACATTGGGCCCAACAGCAAAATGAGTGGAGGAGGAACCATTAAACTATTCTGATTCCCAACAGTCATGGAGGCAGAAGAGGCCATGCCAGATGGATTGGCTGTGAAGGTGCACCTTGTCCATATCCTCAAGGCTGTGGCAGTCCATTGCAGTCCTCGTGTCAAATCCTGCATGTTTCATTTCATATGTGCCACAGGAGATGGCTCCATGATAATAGTGTGTGGGTCACTTTTTGGCAAGCTGTGTTCCACCTTAAACAAATTCACGGCAGTAGCATCTTTCCTGTTTGTCATTCTTTTTTCAAAGTCCAATGGTGATGGGATAAGGACAGTGGCGGCAGGTTTCAGGTGGAACTTAAGCCTCTAGTTCACACCTGCATGTTGGCAGCAGATGTGTGATGGTCATCTTTCTGAGAATTGTGTGACTACTTAGGAATTTGGTCCTGGATCTGTGTTTGGACAAGCCTATTTAAGAGCACCGCTGCCCACACCGCATGGGGAAGGGCCTAGAAAATGTGGGCTAAACATCGGAAGTCACATATTTTTTCCAGAAGGGAGGCCACATCCTGCGGGTCACCCCTTATATGTGGTCAATAAATGAAGAATTAGCAAATTATAATGACGATTGGCACCTGGAACATTAGGACACTACTTGATCTTGCCAACAATGACAGACCTGAAATAAAAGCTCTTGTGACCAATGAGCTTGCTAGGCTGAACACTGATGTTGCTGCCTTGAGTGAAACCAGATTGGCTGGCAAGGGAAAAATCATCGAGTCTGGTTCGGGATATACAGTGTTACCTCATACAATGATTTTAATCCGTTCCATGGGGCTTGTTGTTGTATGAAACAATTGCTAAAACGATACATGCATTGTATAGCGATTTTCCCTATGGGATGCATCGTACAACGATTATTTTCGCTAAGTGGTTTTTCCCATTGAAAAATTATTGTATGGATTTTTTCCATAGGAAAAATTGTTATGCAGGACGCCATTTCCCCCAAAACCTAATTGTTAAGCGATTTCATTGCTACACGGGCCGATTGTTGTATGAGGTTCTACTGTACTATCTTTTGGAAGGAAAAAGAGGAAGGAGAGTGTCGCATACATGGTATAGGTTTTGCTGTGAGGACAAAGTTAGTAAATGACCATGAACTCACTTCCACTGCAATTAACGAAAGGCTTATGACTCTCCGTATACCTCTCTCAGGAGATACCTCCATCACACTCATCTCCACCTATGCCCCCACTTTAGATGTGGATGAAGATGTTAAAAACCAGCTCCACAATCAGCTGAGCTCTGCCATCACTAAGGTACTAGCTAGGGACAGGGTTCTACTGCTTGGGGACTTCATTGCCAGAGTTGGAAGGGATTATCAACTCTGGGAAGACGAGATGGGTAAACAAGGACTTGGTAACTGCAATTCTAATGGACTACTGCTTCTTGGTCTATGTGCAAAACATCAACTCCACATCACCAACACTCAGTTTCAACTACCCAACCATTTTAAGACCACATGGATGCACCCCTGCTCCAAACACTGGCACATCATTGACTACATCATCACCTGGCAGTGTGATAAGAAAGATGTCCTCATCACCAGGATAGCTAGAAATGTCTACGACTGTTGGACAGTCCATAAGCTTCTGATCTCTAGACTCAGGATTTCTTTTCACTGAAGACCATCTAGGAACCCAACTAACCTGCCCAAATGGAAATTCGATATTTCTAAACTTTAGGATGAGTCCACTTCTGTGGATTTTCAGAATAAAATCTCCAACTGTTGAATAACCCAGTCATCACTCACGTTGTCGAACAAGAATGGGCCTCACCGCAAAATATTATCATAGAAACTGCTGAGGAAACCATTAGTTTTGTGGGGGGAAAGAGGCAAGACTGGTTTGATAAGAAGAGAGCAAAAAGTCCGTTTGAGGCTGAGAGAACATATTTTAATATATAATCTCCATACTAAGTATTCAATGTGTCTAAAACTCAGCCGGTGTACAACTTTTTCAGAAAAATCCTTCATCAGAGATAACTTTTACATTCCTTTAAAGTTTCTGTAAAACAGGTAATAATTTTTTTAAAATATTAAAATATTATCAAAACCTCCATTACATACATATACTGTATCAGGAGAATGAACCCACATAGTCATAATGTGTAATTTACGTATCCACATCCTTATCTTATGTCCTGGCCTCCCTGTAATTCTGTTGGGCTACAGACATTAACAAGCTGGATGTAATTCTTCATTTTAATATTTTATTTTTATAACCCTCCAATACAAAAAAACAAAATAATACAAAAGCACCCAGTGATATATACAAGTCTTGAGGATCACAGTCTAACAGTTCTAATATCTCCAAAAACTCATATGCTGTGGTGCTGGTTTGCATCCTTTATCATCCGTTAATACAAATTCCACAAATGGTCTCCATATTTCCCAAAACTTGTTTTCTTTCATTATACCTTTCTTAAAATTCAACTCCCATGTCAGTTTATCATTCAGAGCAATTTCCCACATTTCTTTATACCAATCTTCCAATTTTATAACTACCATATTTCCGGCGTATAAGATGACTGGGCGTATAAGACGACCCTCAACTTTTCAAGTTAAAATATAGAGTTTGGAATATACTCACCCTATAAGACTACCCCTCTTCCAACGCCGGAAGACAGCCAGTGCCTGCCTACACTTCCCCTTTACGGCGGCCCACGGCCCTTTATTGCTCCCAGTAGGTAACAGCGTTCCGTTCGCTTTGGTGTCTAGTCATGCCTGCCACATGACCACGGAAAGGTCTGCAGCAGCAGACAGTGCTGGCTCTTCAGCTTTGAAACAGAGATGACCACTGCACCCTAGAGTTGGATACGACTGGCTTTTGAGCAAGAGAAACCTTTACCTATTATTATTATTATCATGAAAGCAAGAAATTGCTAGTAGATAAACAGGGACCACTTTGGTGGGAAGGTAACAGCATTCTGTGCACTCCTGTGTTCTGAAGGCAACAGATTGTTTCATGTCCTACGGTGCTATCTGCCACTTTTTACATCAGCTCTCACAAAATTTCATGCCTGCCACATGTCCATGGAAAACGTCTGCAGAAGCAGACAGCGCTGGCTCTTTGGCTTTGAAATAGAGATGAGCACTGCACCCTAGAGTCAGATACGACTGACTTTCGAGCAAGGGAAACCCTTTACCTTTAAGCCATGAGCATCAATATTAAAGTAAGGCTTGAACCATCTCACTATGCATGCAATGAGTCAATGTCATATATTTGTTTCACCTTTTAAGTGAAATGAATGAACATTTGCACGATATTCTAATTTTCCGAGTTTGACCTGTAAGTAAACCAGATAGACATCTCTCGACCCGGGCCAGTGGAGGGGTGGGGGTGGGGGAGTCTGGACTCCCTCCTGCCCTCTGAGCATGACGAGACCCGCCTTTTTTCCCCATCCTCCTCCTCCTCCCTTCAGCGGGGAAACTCGGAGACTTCAGGGCAGAGCTACGATTAGCAGCCGCTTTAAGTGGATGAGAAAGAAGCAGCAAAGCTTGGGAGAGGGCGCCGCTTCCCTCCCTCCCTGCACGCTAGAGTCGGCTACAACTAGCTTTTGAGCAAGGGAAAACCTTTACCTTTACTAAATAGGGGCCACTTCGGTGGGAAGGTAACAGCGTTCTGTGCACATGACCACGGAAATGTCTGCAGAAGCAGACACAGCGCTGGCTCTTTCAGCTTTGAAACAGAGATGAGCACTGCACCCTAGCTGGGGGAGTGAGGAGGAGGAGGCGCGAGGGAAAGGTCTCCGGAGCAAGGGGCCGCCCGGATATCAGCCTCGCAGCAGCGGTACCGGATGGCTTTCCCCGCTGGTCAGCTGGTCCTCCACCTCACCACCTCTGGGGTGTGTGTGTGTGAGGAGGAGCAGCAGCAGCAGCTGACCGGTGGGGAAACCCGCTGCAGCTGCGAGGCTGAGGGTGGTGATATCTGGGTGGCCCCTTGCTCCGGAGACCTTGCAGCAGCTGACCGGCAGGGAAAGCCATTAGCCCCCACCACCGCTGCGAGGTCTCTGGAGCAAGGGGCCACCCGGATATCACCACCCTTAGCCTCACAGCAGCGGTGGCGGATGGCTTTCCCCGCCAGTCAGCTGGTCCTCCACTCACCACCTGGGGGGATGAGGAGGAGCAGCAGCAGCAGCTGACCGGCGGGGAAAGACACCCGCCACCGCCACGAGGCTTAGGGTGGTGATATCCGGGCGGCCCCTTGCTCCGGAGGCCTCGCGGCGGCGGCGGCAGATGGCTTTCCCCGCCGGGCGGCCCCTGGCTCCATAGTACCCGGTGTATAGGACGACCCCCGACTTTGGCACATATTTTCGGGGTTAAAAAGTCGTCTTATACGCCGGAAAATACGGTACTTCATTTTTCCAATTTCTAGCTATACATTGTCTGTCGTTAACATTATAGAAAACAATTCTTTACTACTTATGGACATATTAATATTATCTATTTTTGACAATAAGGCGGTACCTGACTCCAGTTGCAAATCCGTTTTTAAAATTCCTCCTATTTCTTTTTCTATTTGTTTCCAAAATTCATTTATCACTTTGCAATTCCACCACATATGTTCATACGTCCCAATATCTTTTTTACATCTCCAACAAGTTTTTTCTTTACTATTATCCATCTGGTGAAGTTTAACAGGAGTCAAGTACCACCTCCATAACATTAATTGTGTTCTTTTACTCTGACAGACAAACTTCTCATAATTCTTCTCTTCCACTTATTTGTCCAATTAATTTCAGAAATCCTTATGTTTAAATCCTGTTCCTATTTCATTCTCAAAGTATTTTGTGGGTTTTCATCTCTATTTAACATTTTATATATTTTACTTACTAATTCTTTTATCTGTATTTCTCCTCTCCTAATTTTTACAAATTAAATCTTCAAAATTCTGTTTTACTTCTTTCTAAACTTAATTCTTCCCTATACTTGTCATTCCCTTTATTCACCGAAATTATTTGTAACCAATTTAATCTCATCTGTTTAAACAGTTCAGCTCTTTGTTCTTTATCAATGTCCTATCCAGATGTCTGGAAGCTGTCGGGATCTGGATGGGGGACAACGGGCTACAATTGAATCCCTCCAAGACTGAGTGGCTATGGATAGGGCCCCCCCGCGTTATCCAGGGAGCTACCAACTTTGGTCTTGGATGGGGCTGCTTTGCCCCAGACAGACCCGGTACGCAACTTAGGGGTCCTCCTGGATTCAGGACTGCTACTTGTAGATCCGGTGGCAGCCGTGGCCAGGAGGGCTTTCGCACAGCTTCGCGTCATCCGTCAGTTGCATTCGCTCCTGGACCGGGACTCCCTGCTCATGGTCACACATGCTCTGGTGACCTCTGGGCTAGATAATTGCAATGCGCTCTACATGGGGCTGCCCTTGACGACCATTGGGAGGCTACAGCTGGTGCAGAATGCAGCAGCCTGGGTGGTGATGGGGTGCGGGCGTTATGCTCGCGCCTCACCATTGCTTCGGGAGCTGCACTGGTTACCAGTTTGTCTCCGGGTGCAATTCAAGGTGCTGATTTTAACCTTTAAAGCCCTATATGGTAATGGGCCAGGTTACCTTAGAGACCGCATCGCCCTAAGGACGTCTGTCCATCCAACCAGAGCGGACCGGAGGGGCTCTCTAATTGTTCTATCTGCTAGAGGGGCTCGCCTCTCTGGCACACGAAGGAGGGCCTTTTCTGTGTCCGCACCAGCCTTGTGGAACCTCCTGCCAGTAGAGTTGCAGGAGCAGACGGGGCTGCTGCCTTTCAGAACAGAATTAAAAACCTGGTTGGTGGGGCAGGTGTGGGGCTCAGATGGAAGAGTGGCCCCCTCCTGTTGGCTCATAAAATGAAGCCTCACCATCTTTTTAATGCGGGCAATTTTAATGTGGTTAGTTTTAATAGGTGGGTGGGTATGTTGGGGTTTTTAATTGTTTTTAATATGTATGTTTTAATCCTGTTGTGAGCCGCCCTGAGTCAGGTTCGCCTAATTGGGCGGCCTAGAAATTTGAAACATAATAAATAAATAAATAAATAAATAAGTAAATAAATAAATAAAAATCTCTTTATCCAATCCTTCAACATAAACACATCATTTCCAGAAAGTAGATCCCTATTCCATCTATCTATTTCTAACGGAAATGTCTTAACATCATCCATATCCATAATTAGAGATACATCTGGTGCCAATTTCTTTTTCATATTCTTCCAAACATTTAGCATTGCTCTTGTCATTTTATTTTTTTACCTTAATTCTTTTCTCTTTATCTAAAAAAAGCATTGCCATATTGTTCTAATTCCTTCATCTCAACTTCTCCCCATAATATTTCATTCTTAGACAAAAAATTTACAATATTTTTTAAATAAAAGGCTCTATAATAATTTTTAATATTAGGAAGACCTAGTCCACCTTCCTTCTGCGATAGATACCACAAACTCTTTGAAATGCTTGGTCTCTCCCCCCCGTTACAATAACTATTTAATATATTTTGAAAAATCTTTATATCTTTTTACTTTATTTGTATTGGTAATGCATCGGGCACCGAGCTGAGCAGGCTGAGGAGGATGGTGGAGGACAGGGGTGCCTGGAGATCAATGGCCCATAGGGTCGCAAAGGGTCGGAATTGACTGTGCGACTGAACAACGACAACAACAAAAAACGCACCCAATAAAAAATTACTTTTGGCAATAATTTCATCTTGCACAAAGCAATCCTGCCAAACCAAGATAGTTTTAGCTTACTATACTGCTTGATCTTTTCTTTAATTTCCATCCTTTGCTTATCATAATTCAATTTTTTAAGATCCTCAATTGTATTTGAAATATTTATTCCTAAATACTTAAGGCTATTTTTAACCTGTATATTATATTTTTCCTTAATCATCTTTTGCTCTTTTTCTTCAACATTATTAAATATAGCCTCTGTTTTATCCCAATTTACTTTCAACCCTGTCATTTCCTCAAATTCTCCCAGGTGTATCTGAATCTGTTCCATTGCTTTTCTAGGATTTTTCATTATGATCATCGTATCATCTGCATATAAACTTATTTTTATTCCTTCTATTCCCTCAATTTTTTTGTGTTCTCTTATTGATATAGCTAATAATTCCATGGCCATTACAAATAATATCGGCGAAAGCGGACATCCATGCCTAGTTACTGCTTCGAGTCTAATATCTTCAGTATATACCTCATTCATTCTTACTCTAGTTATACCCTTTTGATATAATTGCTCAATTAATTTAATACATTTTATACCAAAACCATATTTTTTAATAATTTCTTTAATCGTAACCCACTGAAGGGAATCAAAAGTTTAAAAAATATCCAAAGATATTAGACCAATGTTTTCCTTCTTTTGATCTGCTATATCCATTAAATCCGCTACTCTTCTTGTAAAATCAGCCATGTATCTACCCTTTAAAAAACCAAGTTGATCCTTACCTATGTAATCATTCATGAATTCATTCAATCTATTTGCCAGTATTGCAGTAAAAAAATTTGCGTCCTGGTTTATCAATGATATTGGTCTATAAGCGTCTATTTTTTCCGGATCTTTTCCAGGTTTGGGGATCAAAACTATTACTGATCTATACCATGAGGTCGGTATTGACCCACCTTCTAATATATAATTGTACAATTTTAATAATCTCGGAATTACCAACTCTTTAAATTCTTTATAAAATTCCACGGGAAAACTATCTTCTCCTGGTGCCTTACTTATTTTCAACTTTTGTATAACTTCTTTAATTTCCTTCTCTGTTATTGACATTTCTATTCTTTCCTTATATTCCTGATTTATTTTACTCCCTTTCTTCCTTTCCAAGTATTCTTTCAATTTTTCTAATTTTATATCCTTCTCTGAATATACCTCTTGATAAAATTCCTTTACAATTTCAACTTTTTCTTTAGTCCTATTACATCTCATTTCCTGTTTATTAATCAATACACCAATTTATCTTTTAATTCTTTTTTCTTTTGCAGCCCTTGCCAATAACTGTGAATTTTTATTACTAAATTCAAAATACTCTCTCTTTAAATATACCAAATCCCTTTTTACTTTTTCTATATCAACACCTATCAATTCTTTCTTTAACCTTTGTATATTATCTAAAATTTTCTTATCTCCTGTTCTTATATGCTCGTCTTGAAGATGCTTAATTTCTTTTTCCCTGCTTATCCTTTAATTGTTTATTTCTTATACTCATCAATTTAATACATTCACCCCTAAAAACTGACTTCATGGCATCTCATGCAACATTATAATTTACCTCCCCTGTATCATTCCACTGCCAGTATTGATCCCAGACTTTTTTCTATTTTTTCTTTATTCTTCGGATCAATAAACAATTTAGGATCATATCTCCAACTATTCTCTTTTTTACTCATAACTCCCAATCTTAATTCTAATAAAACCTTTGCATGGTCTGATTCTTTAAAAATTCCAACCTCTATCTCCTCAATATTTTTAATTATATTATCTGTGACAAAAATATAATCCTGGAGTATGTTCTATATACTTTTGAAAAATACGTGTAAACTCTTTCTAATCCCTTAACTTCTCTCCAAGCATCTTTTAAACCTAACAATTTAATCCAATTATCTATTATTTTCATTTTAGATCCTCTTTTGTCTCTCGTCACATTAGTACAAACTATGTTAGACTTTAAGTTAAAATCTTCTGCAACAATCATTTTCACCGATTTTTCCTTCGATAATATTTGAAATATTGCCTCCAGGCAAAAGGTGCCCTGAGACTTAAATATAGAGAATATTGTTTAAACCCTACGGATAGCCTGTGGACTGAACTATCTATAGCCAAGGTACAATACAAAAAGATAATTAAACACAAAAAGATTGACGAATGTAATAGAGCTTGGGATCAGCTAGGTCAAGCAATTGAGCAAAAAAACCATTCCAAATTTTGGAACTTAGTGTCCAGTTACTCTAAAAGTCCCCATATGCCATCTGTCATACTCCCAGAAATTTGGGAGAAACATTTTCGTGAATTATATCTGGCTTTGGATACAAGTGATACATCCAGTGCGTATACAGCCAGTAGCAATAACCTCCCCCCATGGAATGCAGTATCGATCTGTGAGGTAAAATCATTAATAAGTAGATTAAGATCTGGGAAAGCTGCCGGCCTTGATCAAATACCCCCAGACCTGATTAAATCAAATTCGGAGTGGTGGGCCCCAGTCCTGGCAAGACTGTTTACAATAATTTCAACACAGGACAGTTCCCTAAGAGCTGGGAGGTATCAGTCATCTGCCCAATTCACAAAAAGGGAAGTCGCGGTGACCCTGCCAACTATAGGCCGATCAGCCTCCTGAGCATCCTTAGTAAACTTTATGCAAGCCATCTTCTAGGGAAGCTCCAAGATTGGGTTGAGGATACTAAGTTATTAGCCTACGAACAAGGTGGGTTTAGAGGAGGCCGCTCTGCGCTTGATCATTGTGTAGTCCTTGATTACTTTATCAACAAACATTCTTCTAATTCCTCTGTATCTTTATACGCAGCATTTGTTGATTTGAAATATGCTTTTGATACTGTCTCAAGAGTTCTACTATGGGAGAAACTGGGGAAAGCATCCATTGACCAACGACTATTGTTTCTTATAAAGGCGATTCATGGCAACACAAGTATAAGGGTGAAGTGCAGTGAGCAGGGACATCTGTCAAACTCTATAAAAACAAGTCGAGGAGTTAGACAGGGCTGTGTCTTAGCACCAACCTTATTCAATATATACATCAATGATATCATCGAGTACTTACAATGCAGGGATCACCATCCACCCAAATTAGACAGCAAACATGTCCCAATCCTACTTTATGCAGACGATGCAGTTCTGCTTTCAAGAACACAGGTGGGGTTACGCAGGGCCCTGCGTTCGCTTGCTAAGTATTGCTCTCAAAACCAACTTGTGGTTAATTATTCGAAAACGAAAATAATGGCTTTTGCCAGAAAGCCCAAAATACATCGATGGCATTTAAACCACCAGGTACTAGAGCAAGTCCTTCATTACAGCTACTTAGGAGTGATATTTCAGGCTAATGGGTGCAGGAAGTTACATACAATGTATTTAGCTTCTAAAGCAAAAAAAAGTCCGGCCGCTATACAAAACTTCCTTCGGAGGAAAGGTGGGCATAATGTAGTTGCGGCCCTTAGACTCTTTTCAGCAAAGTCACTTGCCCAAATGTTGTATGGATCCCCTCTGTATTTTGACTCAAACATAAATCCGCTTGAGGTCACGCAATCAAAGTTTCTTAGGACAATTTTACAGTCCCCTTGCAGTATTTCCAACACGGCTTTGAGATTAGAAACTGGAATGTATACAGTGCGAGCGAGACTGTTAGTAAACGTGGCTAATTATTGGATAAGAATTCTGTTTGCCCCATCTGGCTTACTCAAACTAGTGATGTCAGACCCTTGGATGCCACCATGGATTAGCTCTCTTGAAAGGACACTAACCACTTATGGCATTTCAAAACCTTATGTTCTTTCCTTAGGATCTATTCATGCTAGAGAGTTAATAAAACAAAGAATTCTCGATATACATCGCCAAAATGATTTAAGTAAACTAGTCTCCCCATTGTTTGATAGATCAACTTTCAATGTTGCTAAGCCCTTAGCATACTTGTCTTTAATAAGAAATCCCGATCATAGACGTTCCTTCACACTTATTCGGTATAACATGCTTCCCTCCTCCTACAGGGAGGATTTCTTTAAGAAAGGCCTAGCACTCGAGCGTTTATGCCCATGTCAACTAAATACGATAGAAACCTCTGAGCATATTCTGCTAGAGTGTCCCCTATATAATAAACACAGGAGAGACCTTTTTAGTGTTTTCCCGAACTTGAAGTCTAACAATAAAGTCAGGACATTGAATATTCTTTTATCGGGTGAAGGGCAAGATATGACGATAGCGGTCGCTAGATTCACATGGTATGTAACTTGCATTCGTAAAGGCAAGATAAAATCAAAGGAATAAGGAAAATGCTTCCAGATTACAACTTGACTGTCGTAGAATATGACTGCAGGACATAGAAATAACATCCCTTGTAATTCTGGTTGTATGTTGCTATTGTATATATAATCTGGTGTCCATGATTTTGTGATAGTTTTATTAGGTTGCCTCACTTGTGTCAAGCAGCTTGATTTTGTGATATTGTAACACTGGCCTTGGGCTGTAATAAAGAATTTGTTGTTGTTGTATTTGAAATACATTATTTAAAATTTTATCTTGATGTTCATTTGGTGCATAAATATTCATAAAGGTAACTTCTTCATCATCCACCTTACCTTTTAAAATTAAATATCTACCTTCCGGATCACTAATACATTTAGACATAACAAAACCTAATCTATTAGAAATTAAAATTGTAACTCCTCTAGCTTTTGAAGTACCGTATGCTTTTTCATAAATCTGCGTCCAACCCAAAAATAATTTATTTCTATCTTCTGATTTCTGATGTGTTTCTTGTAGAAAGATTACATCTGGACGGTCTTTCTTAAGAGCTGCTTCCAATCTTTTACGTTAAATTTGCGAACCAGTATCTTCCACATTCCATGTTAGTATCTTAATAGTCTTCATATCTAAATTCTAAACCTGTTGTGTTCTATTACTGTGCCTTTTACAATGTATCCATTCACGTGTATCCAATGTAACCATGCTTGTGTAACATTATAACCAGCAGCTGCTTAACTGTAGCCCTTACAATAGGACGCGAGCTAATGACCACCTGGTGGCAATAGCGAGCGTTCAAGCTCTCCTGGCCCAGACTCACCAGCAAACAACAGCGCGGGAAGATTCCCGCCATCACCTACACCTGGACAAGAAGGGCGTGACCGTCCATGACGTCACGCGGACAGTAACCAATAGACTGTCGAGGAGCCACATTCAAAATGTATAGCCACTGTATATATTGAGCTACCCATCCGCCATTACCTCATGTTCCCCCGGATCATCATGCAATAAACCTGTGTTAAGCCAACCCTTCGGCTGTTTCATTGTCTTCGGTCCACTACACTAAAAAACCCCTTTTATCCAACCTGCTGTGATCCTCCAAGACAGTGAATACAATTAAATACATTTTCCCCTTTATCCCATAATCAAAATCTACATACAACATACAAAACACTAAAATAAATTATCACCCCCTCTACTTTCCAATCCAAAAAGCTGCCTCTGCATTACCAAAGAGAAGGGGGGAGTACGGAAGATGTGCCTGGTAAACCAATAATACGCTCCAGCACTGTTGCAACTAATCTACCTACAGCTTTTCATCTAAATCTTAACACCTCTAGATCAACTTATTCACCCCTCATCAGATTCTGTCACCACCACCACCACACTCGTATCTACCAGCTTCAAAGCCCCCAATTGCACCATTTTCTTCTTCTTCGCCACCCTCTCTCTCAATAATTCCTGTCTCCATCAACTCTTCTCTCACTGTTGCGCACTCCTGTATACTACCTCTAATTAGACCAATCCTTCTAAAGTATTCCAAGGGATCCATACTCGAATGAATTGTGTGCATCTTTTTTGAAAAGAAAAACCTCACTTGCTTTGGAAATCTCCAGAAATACTTAATTCCTTGCTTAGACAAAATTTTAGTTGCTGGTTTCATTTTATATCTCCAAACCCGTTCTTGGAATGGACGAAGACAACCAATTTTGCAAAAAAACAAAACAGGACTGACTGTATCTTATTTACTTTCCTGATCTTTTGCCAACAATTCTCTTTTCTACATCAAATGCTTCAAATTAGCCATGTTGAGTTGTATCTGTTGTATGCGAATTAATGAGTTTACTATGCCAAGCCCATTGGCTACTTTTCATTAGTATGTTAACCTTCAGCTATGATACCAGCAACCATTCTTCCAAATTTATATTTAAATGTGTGCTAGAAACACCACACATATGAATGTGTGGGCAGTAAACAAACAGGTTGAAGCTGCTTGTAGCATATAAGAGGAAGATCCATGATTTAGTCTTGTCTTAAAAAAAAAATGCTCTCCAGAGACCCAGCCTGCATTGTGAATGTGGACCTCAGTAAGAAAGCATAGCACCAACTTCGCCCCCCTCCTCTGGCCCGGCCGGTCAGGGGAGGGAAGAGGAGCCCAGTTGAGCCTTGTTTCAGTGCGGGGCTTGAAAAAGCCACCACCAGCGCCTCGGAGCTGCCTGCACCAACTTCGGCCCCCTCCTCTGGCCCGGCCGGTCAGGGGAGGGAAGAGGAGCTCAGCTGAGTCTTGTCTCCATGCGGGTTGGAAATCTACACCTCTTATTTGTCCTTCTCCTGAATGATCTAAGTCAGGAGTTCCCAACCTTTTTTTGCTGTGGGCCTGACAACGGCCCCAGGACACCTGACCATGCCCTCCGAAAGCAGACGTAAATGCACCCACTTCTGTGTTTACAACAGCCATGGGCGCATTTACGGCTGACATAATCGTATGTATGTATGTGTGGGCGCGTAAACAACCTGCTTCCACTTCCTGGTGCAGCGACAGCAGGTCACATAAAACAGGACTGTGGGCCAGGTCCAGCCCATGGGCCGTAGGTTGGGAACCCCTGATCTATTATCATGTTACCAGGGCCAGCCCTTACATTAGATGGCGTCCGTGGGGAGCAACATATCAGTGCTGAAAATCATAATTAGGTGTGCCAACAGGTTTGTTCTGTGTTCTCTTAATCTTGCCAGTACACTTAGGATGCACTACTAGCCTTTCACTAGTATTGAAGGAATTTCCAATTGTTAGCTTCTGTAAATGGAATGGGCTGTCGTGTCCTTCATCTCTGGTAGCAAAATGTTTCAGGTCAGACCTGCTTGTTTTTAATATTCTTTTTATACCTTTTGCGGCTGACAAATTTAGAGGAAATGAAACTCGGAACAGGATGATGAATTATTATTTTTTAGCTTCCCTGAGGAAAGTGAATTTCTATGGTCGCTGCATTTGGCAACAGTTACATATAACATAGTTGTAACTTAAGTCAGAGGTGATTCCATCTGTATGACCAAGAAAGAAACCTATTTCCTCCTCACTGGGTAGTAACATGTTGCAACAGAAAAGATACTCGGAGGGGCTACAGTTGAAGCAGCCATGCTAACAGAGTAATTCTGGGACACCTGGGGCTTGTCTACACTTGTAGGAAGTCATACATTGTGCCTATTCTAAATTGAGTTAAAGATTGACAATTACACAGTGCACAGCCAATCGCGTGTATTTAGGCTACAAACCATCTGACAGTGAGCATTTATTTTATACTCATAGCCGCTTCAATCTAGCTTGTATCAAGTGTGTACATGCTATTATCTGATCAGTGGGAACTCCAGAGAGAAAATACAAACTGACAAAAAGTTTGTATTTTCTCTCTGGAGTTCTCACTGATCAGCTAGGGCCCTTCTCAACAGGAAAGGGGTCCAGCCATTTGGTAAAGACCAGCTCTAGCTGACCAGGAGAGCCCTGCCAAAACAGCGCTGTACCATTTTGAATAAATGTTAATATATAGTTGTGGGAGGCGTGAGCTGTGGAAACACATGCTCAGGGAAATATCACCCTACAAGACAGATGCACAAGTAATGGAAGAGCAGTTCTAGGATGCACATGAGCAACTTACATACACCAGTGCAAATCAGAATAGTACAGAAAAGAAAAATGCACCACTGCCAGGTGGTGGTATAAAAACAACCTCTGATTGTTGTTTGCCCCACTTTGACATAGGGAATGCAGTTTCACCTTTGTGTCGTTTGAACCCCAGGAAGAGTACCAGTATCAGGTACAAAGAAAGTTGAGCAAATGCTTAATGTGGATAAGCTCTAAGTTACATTACAGTTGTAACGTACTAAGGAATGATTTTACTCTGCATTGTGACCAGTGTGGGGGCACTGGTTACGTGTGTTCCTTATCATGGGCCAATAGTTTGCAGCATTCTGATACTTTCTAAGAGTACTGAAAAGCAATGTCTCTAACTGGCAGCATGATCTTTATTTTTAAACATTTCAGTGCCATCTTGTTTGGACTCTAATGAATCTAGAAAAGAGGCAGAACCTTTAGTTGCTTCCAACTGATTAAATGTGCTGAAGAGGGTTTCCCTTTGTGGTTATTAACTGGCAGTCTAGTTCTGCTAATCAGTGTATTTCCATAATAGCAGCTAGAGGAAATGAAGCGCTTCTTGTTGAAATGCTTTTGTGAGTATTTATTGTTTTTGCCCATTGTCTCCTTACTTCTTGCCTGAGGAGCATTGGAGCTAACGGGTTTCCATCCAAATGTCTATCTCTACCAGTCAGCAGAAATGACAGGAGAATGCTTTTTCTACCTCAAACGAGAGGTAAGTTGTGATGACATGGAATACAAGAATCTCATACTAAAAGACTTGCATGGATTCTAAACTTCATCAGTGATGACAGTGCTAGTAATAATGTACAGCCTGTCTACCTCTATAGCTGACGTTTTTCTGGATGGCATGGGTTATTAATTAATAAATTAATTAATCCATATGTATGTGAATGAAATGTGTGTTTATGAAAAATAATATGTTACAACATTGCTTATCTTTTGCAGCTAGAGCAAGGCCACAGGATCAGTAGGATTAACATCCATGATTGTGAATCTAATCTAGTTAAGACTAGGAATTAGATTCAGAAGTTTTTTTTAAAAAAATGATAATGAATTACTTTTTAAGTTTTGTTAGCAATTTACATAATGATTTTTTTCCCCGTGTCAGCCAAGATATATTCTCTGTGATGTTTATACTGTGTCCCACCATTCCCTATATTTGAAAATTGAGGTTCCCAGATATGAAAGCACCGGAAGAAGTGGAGGAGAAGTTGGCACGGGTATACCTTCAAATTGTTGCAGAAATTGGCTTCAAAGAAAGCCCTTCTCCAAATCCCAAATCCTTCTTCATACAGGGTCTAACTAAGCAAACTCCAAAAAGTGGATGGAAGTCTGTTAAATATCCAGTGTAGTGTAGTAGGTAGACTAGGATTCAGGAGAGCTAGGTTCAGATTCTTGTTTTGCCTTGGAAACACTCAGGGGTGGAGGTAACAGGTATAACCACTCCTTAAAAATCTCACTTTTCTTGAAAACCCTGATAGGGTTGCTATAAGTCTAATGAGACATGACAGCATACAACGTAAAATATATTAATTTCTTCTATGTGTAGAATGCAAATTTACAATAGTCCATTGTTATTTGGGAATACAAAAATGTCACCATAGTTTCTGTTTCATCAGCATTCATTCACAAGAGCTGAATCAGTCTGCTGTAAACCATTGCTCTTGTGAATGCTGATGAAACAGTTTTTGCATCAGTGTGGCAGACATTTCCTCACACTAAACTGGGAGCTGCATAAGAATTACACTACCATGTGGCTGGAGCAGATTGTATAATTCTTTCTGGCATGGAGGGTGACAACAGCCTGAGAAGGACAAGTACAGTGGAACCCCGCATAATGGATGCTTCGTATAACGGAAAATTCATATAACAAAGTGTTTGCGCTATACGGGGTTTTCATCAGGCGAGGTATACCTCGCTTAACGAAACCATGTATAACAAACATTTTAGTCTTGTTATGCGGGGTATCACCAACAGCGCTTCGTATAATGAAAAAACTCGCATAACGAAGAGCCACACAGAATGGAGTTTTTTCGTTATGCGGGGTTCTGCTGTACATTCATTCATGCACAGGAAGCTCTATTTCATTGATCTGCAGCTCAAAGTGGTTATAAGATTGCACAAGCAAAAGCACCTGCTGAGAGAGGTTGCTAGATCTAAGATAACTATAAGGTGGGGCTGAGGAAACTGAGGTGAGTCATTTTTAGATAAACAATTTATTTATTAAAAACTTAGCATGCTAAAAAAGATCAACAACTGTCAAAGTATATGAAAATACATTAAAGAACTATAAGACTTACTGAAGGGTTCCAGGAGAGTAAAATAAGAAACTTTCATCGTTAAAGAGAGGTAGTAATGAATTTTTTTGGAATAGTAGCCGTGTTAGTCTGTGTTTCAGGTATATCGGAGAGAAAACAAAACCAAACAAAAACAAAAAATACTGTAACACATTAAAGACTTATATTTCAATGTGAGCTTTCATGGATCAAGTAGCAATGAAAGTAATTCTTTGTACTGTATTTCCCAGCTACATCTAAGAACTCAGATTTGGTGTCTTTTCACCTCTTTTTGAAAAATTTGCAATATAATGAAGAGGAGCTAGTCAGGGGCTTCCTCAAAAATATTTTTTTTAAAATACATTTTTATTATAAAGATAAATGGACATTACAGAAAAAAAAGAACAATAAGACAATAAACAACCAAATAAACAACAAAAACCCAAATATACTATGTGTTCCCTTCACCCAGCAGAACAATACTTATGTTTCTTTCATTTTCTTTATTCTATCATCTCTATAATTTATAATTTTTATTCCTCTTTCCAAAATGACATTTATTCTTGGCCTGGTTTCTTTCATTTTCCTTTTGTCAACAAATAGTCAAGAAACTCTCCCCATATTTCTTTAAAATTTGATTTCTTTAAAATTCCTTTTTTTTACTTTTAATTCTTGTGTTAATTTATCATTTATTGCCATATTCCATATTTCATTGTACCATTGCTCTAATTCTATTTTACTATTGGATTTCCATTTCCTAGCTATTATTAATCTCAACGCGGTTACCAAATTACAAATAATATCTTTCTTTTCTTTCTTTATTTTTATATTTCCAAAATCCATTAATAGAGCTGCCCTAGGACACCGTTGCAAAGGTATTGAAAGGATTTGTCCAATTTCTATGAATACTCTTTCTCAAATTTCTTTTATTAAGGTACAATCCCACCATAAATGTAGATAAATTCCTATTTCTTTCTTGCACCTCCAACATTTCATGTTGTAGTTTGAGTTATAATATCTTAATTGTATTGGGGTCAAATACCACTTCCATATTGTTTTATAGGAATTCTCTTTAATCCTAACTGACATATTTTCCATTATTTTTTGGTTCCAAATGCAATTCCATTCTTCTTCTTTAATTTTTGTCTTTAATTCTTCTTCCCACATTGATCTTAAATTATTTTGTGGTTGATAACTCTGTAGTATGTTATATATTTTACTAACTAACCCTTTTGGTGTAATTTTCTTCTTCTCCAAATCTTTAACTAATTCTTCAAATCTTGTTAGTTCTTCTTCATGTAGTTTATGAATCCCCACTTTTGGGATCTGCGCCTGCGTGGAGCCGTTACCGGAGCTTCAAAACTACTTGGATTAAAGATCTGATGTTAGGACCGCCCACCGTACCAACCACCCTTAGGCGCCATTTCGTGCTCTCTCCTCAGTTCTCTTCTTTCCACTGTAGCAGCAGGAGTCCATTAGAGAGCTCTCAAGGTTTTTTTTGTCTCATCAGAGAAAATTGCTTTTCCTAGCTAAATTTTGGGTGATCTTGTCTGTCAGGCAGGATTGCCCACCCTGGTCTGTTCTTCCTAGTGAAGGAGCAGTTCTAGTCTACTATTTTTTCCGTCGTCTCTCCCTCAGAGAGAGGCAGCAACATCTCTTCAATTTTTCCATCCATTCTTCCCTTGCGGGTGGAGTGGCCAATTCAAAAGACAATTTTTCTGCTGCACTGATCTTCTTTTGAGGATCAGCACAAACCCTGACCGTCTGACTTGCGGAGGGTGGTCGGGTCGTTTTTCATCTTTGAATGTTGTTGGTGTTTGATGGCCTCTACAGCAGCCTTCAAGTACTGTATTGGCTGCAACAAAAAGCTGCCCTCCACTGACAGCCATAGTGAGTGCTTGATTTGTTTGGGCAAGAATCATCAGAATCAGACCTGCACTCATTGCAATAAATTCACACGTTTGGCCATTAAAAATTGACGGAACCACTTGCATGTCCATCTAATGGCACAGGCCCTGTCTCCTTCAGCAGTGGTGCAAGTCTCCCAAATTCTTGCCCAAATCCCGGTGTCCAAAATGGCATACAAGAATGGAGAGAAAGCCAAGATGGCGATGGAGGAAACCAAGAAAAAGAAGAGAGACAAGACGGGAGATAAGAAGAAGTCAAAGGAATCCAGAAAGGACCATCATTCTCTCCTTTCCATGCCTAGACCAAACCGTTCTCTGCAACCTTCAGCCTCCTTTTCTCCATCTTTGGCTGTTATCCCTCTTCAATTTTCACCAGGACTCTAGGCCATCAGTCTTCGAGGGTCCATCCTCTTCTTCAGTTTCTCTGTCAAAGTTGTCCAGGGAACGTTGGTCCCTTTCTCCCCTGCCTCCTCCACTGTCCTTTTGCCATTCACCTTCCTCACTGCCTCCTCCTCCGCGTGGAAGGCCACTGTTTTGAAGGGTGTTGACTTCATCTTAAGCTCATTCTCCCATTCAGTCAGATCCATTTCCACAGAATGAGCCTACTGCACCATCTCATGGCCTTCAACTGGACTTTATTGCTATGCTGATCCAGTCGGTAGTCAAAAGGATTGGTGACCAGATCCTTGCGGCTATGGCTGGGCATGCCAGTGTCTCTCCACCCATTGATGCCTGTTGTTCTGGAAGTGCCCATCACTCTGGAAGTGCTCACCGCTCTGTGAGCACTTGACCCAAGAGTCGTTGGGTCCGTTACCTCCTCACCAAATGGTCAATCAGGTCCAGCCACCTTCTCCCGCTTTGACCGCAGGCAAGTTCATCGGTCAGCCCAGGCCTTACTGGCACGATTCCGATGTTGACCCCTGGATCGCGCCTCCTTCTATGGAAGACTGATTCATCTTCCGAGGAGGACGGACCTCATGCTGAGGCTGACAAGACTCCGTAGGGAATCACTGGTGTGGTTGAAATGCCCCATGCTGAGGACCAGAAGTCCTTTACAGCTCTACTTACCTGCCTCGGATCCTCATTAAGTATCCAGGTGGACCATCTTCCGTTACCATTTGAGGATAAAATAACTGCCAAGCTTGACAAGAAGGCCATCAGGCCAGTCTACATTGGGATGATACCTTCCATTCCGAAAAGACCATGTGGAAGAAACCGTTTCGTCACACATGGTCTCGACCAGAGTGGACAGTATGTATAAATTGCTGGGTGATGACATGGAGTTTCTACAGGCCTATCCCCTGCCGAACTCCATGGTCGTCAAAGCTTTGCAGAACAAAACTGCTATAAACAGCTTCCTGATTCTGTTGTCCGTAGAAGGGAAGAAGCTTGAAGCCCTTGGCCGTAAGATCTATGTGACGGCCTCCTTGTCTCTTCAAGCGGCAAACTACGCAACCATAATGGGTTCGTATAACTCCCAACTCTGGGAGAAAGCCAAAACTTTCCGGCCCAAACTGCCTGCTGAACTGCACTCTGAGTTTCAGGCGCTTTGTGACGAGGGGGATTACCTGTCAAAACAACAGATGTGTACCTCTTGACACATTAGTGATGCCGTGGCCAAGGACATGTCAATGTCCATCCTACTTTACTGCCATGCTTGGTTGCGCTCCACTAATCTGGAGGAGCCAACAAAAAATCTCATTAAAGATCTACCGTTTGATGGGAAGGGCCTCTTCGCCGAAGATATGGACAAGGCCCTTAACGAGCTGCACCAAACGAGGACGACCACCAAGTTCTTCAGCTTCGTCTCTCCTCAACCTTACACCCACCCGAGGTACCAGCCTTTCTACTGAAGGCAGCAGGGGCATTATCTCCCGCAGCAATCACAGAGACAACAATTTGACACTCAACTTCAAACCTTCTACCGACCCAGGCACCATAACTGTCAGCGCTACCAGCCCTACTGCCAACAAGGCTCCAAGCACGCTGACCAAAAATTAAAGCAATGTGTTTGACTTTCCTGTGACCGAGACTCTTTCAATCCAACTTCCCTGCAGGCACCTTCGGAATTTCCTTCAGTCTTGGATATGTGTAACAAGCGAATGGTGGGTGTTGAAGATCGTATCCCCTGGTCACGTCATCATGTTCGACAGGCTCCCTCGAGTTGGAAAACTTAGTCGCACACCTCCATCTGTTCATCTACAAGAAGAAGTGTCGACATAGCTAATGAAAGGACCCATAGAAAACCGTTCCACCTCCCAACTGGAGCGATGGTTTCTATTCAAGGTACTGTACTTCAAGCAGAAAGGAAGGACGGAGGCCTACGCCATATACTGGACTTGCGTCGGCTCAACAAGCATATCCGCACAAGGAAATTCCGAATGATAACGCTCCATACCATCCTTTTCTCATCAACAAGGGAATATGGGGATGTTTCTGGACTAAGATTTTTGTTTTTGTTTTTATACCAATTTTCTAATGTAGTTCTACAAAAGGGATTTTGGAACTCTTAATAACATAAGAACATAAGAACAGCCTTGCTGGAACAGGCCACAGGAGCCCATCCAGTCCAGCATTCTGTCTCACACAGTGGCTCACCATTTGCTTTAGGGTATTCCCATGCAGATGCCTTCACCTGCTTAGGATTCCCTGGAAATTGCATTGAGAGATGGTTCCTTGAGTTTTAAAAAACCAATATTCCTAATCCCCCCCCCCTAATATCTTGACTCTCTATAATTTTCCTCAAAAATATTTGCTATACCGGTTTGGGGGAAAGATCTTGAGTGTGTAATTTTTAATGAAACGTGGAACTCTCTTGGTTAAAATACTCCTATAAAATAGTAACTGCTAATATCTTTGAGCACAATTTTTGAGCATAGATGGAGCCCACCCAATATCTGTGATTAAAATTATTCATTTCCCCTTAGCATTGGCCAGGATGTTAGCTGACTGACAGCTGGAGGACCCTGGTTTTCTTTTTCCTGAGGAAAGGAGCCTTATCTAGAAATGTAAAATGTGGATACAGATACAGTGCATTGTCAAATCTTAAACCAGTGCTGAGACAGGTGGCAGGAAAAGACCAAGTGTTTCCATCTGGTCATGTTAATTTTTTTAATTTTATTTTTTAGTTTTTGTGAACCTGATTATGCTTCACCCAGAATGACATCTTGGCAACCAGAATGACATCTTGGCAAGTTTCAGGCCTGGATATGGTACAGAGACGGCATTGGTCGCACTGGTAGATGATCTCTGGTGGGAGCGGGATGGTGACCATCCATCCGTCTTTGCCTTTCTTGACCTCTCAGCGGCTTTCGATACTGTCGACCACGGTATCTTTCTGGAACGGCTCAAAGGATTGGGGATCCAGGGTACTGTGTTATCCTGGTTTTCCTCATTTCTGGAGGGCCGGACCCAGTCAGTGTGGTTGGAGAGTGAGAGGTCCAGCCCTAGGCCCCTATGTTATGGGGTGCCTCAGGGCTCGGTGCTCTCTCCTCTCCTATTCAACATCTACATGAAGCTACTGGGCGAGATTATCCGTTCCCATGGGGTGAGGTATCATCAGTATGCTGATGATATCCAACTGTACATCTCGGCCCGTGGGGACCCCAGTGATGCGGTCAATGTCCTATCCAGATGCCTGGAAGCTGTTGGGGTCTGGATGGGGGACAACGGGCTACAATTGAATCCCTTCAAGACTGAGTGGCTATGGATAGGGGGCCACACGTTGTCTAGAGAGCTGCCAACTTTGGTCTTGGATGGGGTTGCTTTGCCCCAGACAGACCCGGTATGCAACTTAGGGGTCCTCCTGGATTCGGGACTGCTACTTGTAGATCAGGTGGCGGCCGTGGCCAGGAGGGCTTTCGCACAGCTTCGCATCATCTGTCAGTTTCATTCACTCCTGGACCGGGACTCCCTGCTCATGGTCACACATGCTCTGGTGACCTCCAGGCTAGATTATTGCAATGCGCTCTACATGGGGCTGCCCTTGACGACCATTGGGAGGCTACAACTGGTGCAGAATGTGGCAGCCCGGGTGGTGATGGGGTGCGGGCGTTATGCTCGCGCCTCACCATTGCTTCGGGAGCCTTATTGGTTACCAGTTTGTCTCCGGGTGCAATTCAAGGTGCTGGTTTTGACCTTCATAGCCCTACATGTTAGTGGGCCAGGATACCTAAGAGACCACATTGTCCCAAGAGTGTCTGTCCATCCAACCAGAGCAGACCGGAGGGGCTCTCTAATTGTTCCATCTGCCAGAGGGGCTCACCTCTCTGGCACATGAAGGAGGGCCTTTTCCGTGTCCACACCGGCCTTGTGGAACCTCCTGCCAGTAGAGTTGCGGGAGCAGATGGAGCTGCTGCTTTTCAGAGAAGAAGTAAAAACCTGGTTGGCGGGGCCCGGATGGAAGAGTGGCCCCCGCCTGTTGGCTTATAAAATAAAGCCTCCCCATCTTTTTAATGCAGGCAGTTTTAATGTGGTTAGTTTTTAATAGGTGGGTGGGTATGTTGGGGTTTTAATTATTTTTAATATGTATGTTTTAATCCTGTTGTGAGCCGCCCTCAGTTGGGTTCGCCTGATTGGGCAGCATAGAAATTTGAGTTATAAATAAATAAAAATAAACCTTCCTGAAGATCTGTAATTGATAACTGCTGCAACTTTTGTAATACTTATTATAACATAATGCATTTAGCAATAGCTCCTAAAGACTTAGCATTCAGTATATACAAAGAAGCAGCATCATGTTGTCATTGGGCAGGGCTCTTCCATTGTAACAGGCTGTTGCATCTTTAGCCAGACAAGTATATTTGTTTCTAACCTGTTTCTTGATTGAGGCAATGCTTGCTGAAGAGAGATATAAAATCTGCTGATAAGAATACAGGTCCCTGCCAGATTAATATCACAGGGACCACTTTGCTGAACATGGCATTTTATTATCTCAGTTCAAGAAATCTTGCCGGGCACTCATACACAGATAATTCAGAATAAGAAGTAAGCAGGGCCAGTCCTGCCATTAAGCCCATTTAGGTGGTTAGCTCAGGTAGTGGAGCACAGGGAAGAGTAAGTGCATTGTTTGTCTTTCCTCCTGCCATGACTGGTGCCCTTTGAGTTTTGGCTGTGCCATTCAGCACTGGAGAAGGAAGCATCCAGTCCCCTCCTGCTATTGGAGGCAGCAGTAGCAGCATCTCCACACTGTTCCTTGTATGCCTCTGAATAAGGTTGAGAGAGGCGTACCACTACCTTATCTAGTTAGAACTGCTCTTTCTGAGAATGGCTAGTTCTGAGGGCCTCCCTAGAGAAGAGGAATATTGAGGCACAACAGTGTGTGAAGCTACCTCCAAGAGTGACTGAAACAATGAAATGACTCTATGAATATAGAAGGAATTGGAACTGGTGATTTACAGTATGAGTTGTACAGTGAAATCACTATCAGTACTCTAACTCGGTGGTTCCCAGTGTGTGGCACTCAAGGGGACTTCAATTCCCAGAAGCCTAAGTCAGTACATTGTCTGATCAGTGCTCTGGGGGATTGACTTAAACTTCTGAGAATTGAATTCCAAAAACCAAAGGTTGGGAAACCCTGCTCTAACTGGTGTTCTGTTTGTTTCTGATTTGCAGTGCAACATGTTAAATAGTTTTTCCATACATATTTGAAATGGAGAGTGCATAGTAAAGTATATTTTTGAACTCTTAACTCCAATGGTGTCTACAAACTAAGCTCTTCAATACAATGGTGTCTACAAACTGAGGACGATAGAATGGATGGTGGCGAATGCTGAATTGCCCAACATACTTTGGAGGTGATGCAACCATGACTGCAGTCTATCATGATTGCAACCAGAGCAGATTACCAACCAAAGGCCCACATTAAAACACAATTTGAAGTAAGGGGCGGCAGAGTTCCAAGTGTGGAACACATTAGAATCTATGGAAGCCTGGTTTATGCCTACTACAGTATATGATAAAACTGAAAGGCCACAAACACCTGTTAAAGTACAGTATATGGCAGTAATGGCGAACCTTGGCACTCCAGCTGTTCTTGGACTTCAATTCCCAGAAGCCCAAGTCCCTGTAAATCCACATGAATGGGTTTACCACATGTACGTGTGGATTCACAGGGAATTGGGCTTCTGGGAACTGAAGTCCAAGGACAGCTGGAGTGCCAAGGTTCACTATGACAGGTCCAGTATATGGTATCAGAACTAGTGGTTGGGAGTTCTATTCTTCAGTGTGCCTCTCAGGAGAACAGAGAGCTTGTGTAGACATGGGCAAGCTGCATAGTCCCAAAGTACTCCCAGAAGAAGGGAATGGTAAACCACATCTGGATATTATCTACCTAGAATAACCTGGAAAGTATTGCTGTAAATCAGAATTGACTTGACAGCACACAATTAATAATCCCATCAGAGAGGGACTTTGAATGTAATGGGGTTGAAGAAAACCGGGCTTAAGCATTTCTCCTTACCTCATCAATTATCTGCTTTGTATTTCAGCATCCACGTGCTACTACTCTTTTCAAAACAAGCTGCTGATCAATCGGGCAGTCTTAAATCCTATTCTGTGTAGTCTGCAGTTTTTGTTATCTCTAGATGTAATGAAACTATGCTGTAATAAAACCACTTTGCAAAGCAGGTCAGCAATTCAGACTTCTACGTAACACTTCTCCTTTTCCTCTTGCTCTGGCCAGGGAAGAAATCCAGAGCTCCAAAAGAGTGGTTTTGTTGGGAGAGAGATAGCAACCAGCTTCACCCCTCTTCCCACCATGGATACCGATGGAGGAAAAAAAAGAGAAATAAACAAAGCGCACACTAGTATAGGGTGTTGCCTCAATAGAGTTAACATGCACAGCATCTTTGTCTAGTTAGACTAGAGAAAGTGACAAAGGAATACAGGAATCTTAATCTTTTTTTAATGGATATGGGTGGATACCATGGGAAGCAAGCTGTACTGAATCCCGTGACTAACAGCATTCTTCTCGCCTTTTTCTTCTGGGGCTGGGCTAGGAATTGTGTTAATTAAGACGGCATCCAACATCCATGGTTGGGCAATAACTTTCTTGGGAACAGCTAAAATGTTGCAAAAGTTTGTATGAGAGTGTGGGAAGTGCACAGCCAGATATAATTCTAACTTGCTTTAGCTTGATGTGTGATTTTTAAATGGCAGCCTGGAAGCCTTGATGGCAAGTAGCACTGGTGAGGAGTGGGAGGTCACACAGTCCCTATTAATGTGGGAACCTGTTCAGATCTTTCTCGCTGTTCTGATGACTGGGATGATCCCAAGTTGACCTCAGCTCTCCTTACACCTAAGTATCTATTCTTTATTTGTCAGAAATATATAGCAATATATATACAGCTCATTTAACAACACAAGTAGTAAAAATGTGCCCCTATGTTGTCAACTTTTATCAGTCAGCACGATTTGCTTTGCTTGCTAGGGCTGGCAGGTGCTGTGATCCAAACCCTTAGTACAGGGGTAGGCAACATATGGCCTGTGGGCCGAATCTGGCCCAAGGCACCAAATAATCCGCCACCGCCCTCACTCCAGCTACTGCCACCGCTGTCGGAATTGGCCACAGGCTCATTTACACAATATGTTTACAACATCCATAAATGAGTCCATGGCTGTCACAAACATATTTACGATCAAGGAAAAATGGGCCAAATGGTATAGGTAAAGTGCCGCTCGAGGCAAAAATATATTCAAAGTCAATCTTCATTTATTGTGTAAGGACAACTCAAGGTACTTAATTCAGTGTAAGAAAATCAAAATTCACGAAGTAGAGTTATTCAAACGGGATTTTTTCTCTACAAACGTATTTACAACAGCAGTAAATGGTGGGGAGGACTACTAGTCCTGCCCTCTCAACTGTCTGAGGGAGCGTGACTGAAAAAGTTTGGCAACCCCTGCCTTAGTAGACCTGTTTGTGCCACTGCGTTCCACAAGAGATAGGTAAAATGTCAGCACTCTAGATTTGGGAGTCTGTGTTGTGGACTACCCTTATTACATATAAGTTAGTCGCTACCCATAAGCCATTTGGAGAATAGGACATAAAGTTTGCCATGTTCAGATCTCATAAATGATTGTCATTAAAAGCACCTTCTAATCTTCTTCTGGAATTCAGAAAGGCCTTGAAACACCTCACTTCAGGAGGTAGAGCATGCAAATGCTATCTTTGCTCACAAACTTAAATAGCCATGAAAATAAATTCTTACATAATGTAAAGTCCTCATCTCTTTTGTTTGATGTGGTAGGACTCATCTTTGTTGGCGCTGCAAAACTAGTCTTGCTTCTTTTCATAACCACTAACATTGTTTCATATCCTTCACCTTTACTTATTTGCAACAGCTGTTTAAAAGGTACAGTATATTGTATAATCTGATTTCTCAATGCATTATATGAACAAAGCCTCTTGAGTGTAGCTTTTTTGTTTAGAAGGCCAGGCTTCATACGTTGTTACCAGTAATATGCACGTGATTAAGATATTATGAACTGGGAAATTATACGCATTGCTGTTAGAGCTACAAAACACTTAACAAGTGTAAGAATTGTGCTATTTAAATGTTTGTATATGTATATAGTTTATAGCAAGGATTCTCAACCTGTGGCCCGTGTAGTGCCATGTGGGCAAACTGGCCGTACGACCCCCAAAGCTGTCTGAGGGAGCATGATCCGGCCCCCGGCTTTAAAAGGTTAAGAACTCCTTGTTTATAGCCACAAGCTGCAATTGTGAATAGTCCTTTGGTTACTTCATGAGGCACTTTGTGTGTTCAAACAATGCTCCTAGACAATAACAGTGTGAGAAAGACAGACAACAAGGGAGAGAGTTTAAACAATTTATCCTAATGGGATCTGCTTTCAGCATCTCATCTTAATATTGAAGGAATCTGTGGCAACCATTATTAGAGTGCAGGAATCTACAGGTAGTAAGAAGAGCTTCTAGCTATGAATTAGGAGTAGCCACTCAGGGTACTCATATTAATGTAAAAAGAAAAGCCTACATTCACTGTCCTAAGAAACCATTTGGATAAAGGCTATAGAGCTGACTTCCATGATATAAATATGGTCAGCTGTTCTTTGCAGACAGAGGGAACAAAGAGTGATTTCCTTGAAAATAAGAAGTAACTTAAGAACAGCAGTCAACAAATACTTAATATACAAAGGCCAAAAGTTGACAAGATACCTACCCTCTTCTAGGTACTTAATGGTGTGAGGGTGTTCACAGCACGATCGCTGTGGCTCATGGCAAACCATGGTCATAAATCGTGGGTGATCGTTCTCCTGCCTCATCTGTTTATGCCGTAACTTAGAGGCCCCCAGTTTGGGCCTCTGACCATTACTCAAGGCCTTCTGGCCCTCCCTACTATACCCAGGGATGGCACGCAGTCACTTAGCCAGCACGCAGCTGTCTGACCAATCAGCAAGGTGAGCATGAGGCAGGCATGCTGATATTTAGCCAATTATGTAACCTTATGCTATCGCAGGCAACCAATAAGGATATATTGCATACTGTTCTCTGGAATTTCTTTGTCCTGTTATTCCTAATTAACTCCGTCCGGGCTATCTTGCCCTATGCCTCTTCATGAATCAAGCCTCCGCTGTCTCCTTGATCCCAAAACACATCATCTGGTGACCCGCGACGCGATTGCTGGATCCCAACTCCCCGACTCACCGGCTGGAATAGCCCCCTGGTGCACCTCTCTCAGCTTTCGAGCTCTCGATTGTGAGTATGGGGGGGGGACTTTCTTTAGGGCAAAAGACCCATGCAAAGGAATTGCAAAAAATCATCAAGGAGAGCGGATGTCCAGACACCACGCTTAATAGTCTAGAAGACTTCATTAAGGAAGTCGAATGCCAATGTCCTTGGTACCCAGAAATTGGATCACTCAAACGGGATGATTGGCAAAGAATTGGAACAATTTTATTGGAAGAACCCAGGGCAGCGGTTCATCATTTATTGATTTGGCAAAGAATTAATGAGGCAGTCAGGAAATTAGTACCAGCAGAGGCATCCCTGACCAATCCTCTGACTCATCCACCCGAGGACCCACCACCTCCTTATCCAAAAGTGCTGCCCGCTATTTTACCACCTATGGCACCATTGGTGCCGCCCATCCCGAGCCTGGTTCTCCAGGCGCCACCTGCCTACCCTGGCGGGGTGATGGCAAATGTTCGCTCTGCTATACATCGAGCCAAGAGCGATGGGGTTTTGTCCCTGGAGGAGGCGGAAGAGTGGCAAGGAGAGAGTCCTTCTGCTTTTCCCATTACGGTTGAGATGGGGGTGGGGGCGGATGGGAATCCAGAGGAACGTATCCATTGGCAAGCTCTGTCATATACAGTAATTAGGGAACTTAATAAAGCTGTTAGAGAGGCTGGTGTCCGATCAAATTTTGTGCAAGGGTTGCTTGAGGGAATCGGGAATGGGTACACGATGTTGCCCCAAGACTGGAAGGATTTGTTTCGAATGATTTTGACTGCTTCACAGTATGTTGTTTGGGATAGTGAATTCCGAGCGGCTGCAGTGGCGGCTGGTACGCCACAAAACACCCCTGAGCAGATTTATGGAGCAGGTGCATTTGCTACCCTCCAACAGCAGATGCAATTCCCCCGGGAGTCTTTCCACCGCACCTTTATGTGCGTCATGAGAGCCTTTAAAAGGGTCCCCGTCTCTGGGAAACCCACACGCTCCTTTACTTCCACACGGCAGCAGCCCACTGAACCCTACTCACAGTTCATTGATAGACTGAAGGAAGCCATACAAAGACAGATAGACAACCCTGATGCCCAAGGAGAACTCCTGAAACGGCTGGCTTTTGAGCAGGCCAATGCCGATTGCAAGAAGATTTTGCAAAATGTCATTCACCGCCCTGAGTATAGTTTAGCTGACATGATTCAAGCCTGTATGGAGGTGGGCACTCAAACACATGCAATGGCCCTTCTGGCTGGAGCACTTCGTGCCGGAAACAAGCCCACTGGCAATTGTTTCAACTGTCAGAAACCGGGCCACTTCAAGAAAGACTGTCACGCCCCCGGAGGGGGAGCGCATAAGGGAGGTGGGAAGGATGTCAGGAGCCCCAGCAAGAAGTGCCCCCGGTGTGGCAAAGGCTACCATTGGGCTAGCCAGTGCAGAGTCAACCCCTCACCACAGGGAAACTAGATACCGGGCCCTCCCCGGGCCCCGGAAAAATAAAGGGGACACGGGTCGATCAGCGCAAGGCTGCTACTGCTGGCAGCGCTGGTCTCGATCTCGTTAACACACAGGACATGACAACTGTGTTGCCTGGGGAGCTTATCCTGATGCCTGCCGACCTTACTGGCCCCTTGCCAAAAGGGACCGTTGGTCTGGTACTGCCACGTTCATCAGCGGCCAAACATGGCATCATGATAGTTCCTGGCGTGATAGACGCAGACTACACAGGCATCATTTATGTACAATTTTGGAGTCACCTCCCGTTGCAACTGCGCAAGGGGGACTCCTGGGCATAATTGATCATTGTTTCTTATGAGACCCCAGGGGGAGCGGAGCCCGCCCTTCACAGAGGGGGGTTTGGTTCCACCCGTGCCGGGGCCGATGGAGACACCTATCATCCACAGGTTGCCTTCTTCGAGAGCAGATAGGACAACAGAAGCCGACCCGTAAGTATTGGGTAAACGGTAAGTGGTTGGAGGGATTGTTGGATATGGGGGCGGATATTTATGTGATAGCCGCTGGGCACTGGGATCCCTTGTGGCCAACCGAAACCGCTCCCTCAGTTTGGGGCATCGGTGGTAGCCAGGCCTCCCGGAAAAGTGCTCAGTGGTTATCTGTCAGTCTCCAACCTGGCGGGCCTGAGATCGCTCGCATCAAGCCCTGTATTTTACAAATTGATCTCAACTTGTGGGGGAGGGATTTGCTGGCGCAAGTTGGCACCACCCTCATAACTCATGAATAGCCATCAACATTGTGCTCTTCCACTCTCGTGGAAGACCGATCAAGCCGTGTGGGTGGAACAATGGCCACTTCCGCAAGAGAAGTTGACTGCGCTTAAGCAGCTCGTCCAGGAACAACTGGACGCAGGTCACATTGAACCGACTAGTAGTCCGTTCAATACCCCGGTATTTGTCATCAAAAAGAAGTCCGGGAAGTGGCGGTTGCTCCATGACCTGCGGGAGATTAATAAGATAATCGAGCCGATGGGCTCACTCCAGTGTGGAACCCCGAACCCAAATTTGATACCCCATGATTATGAGATGGCTGTCATTGACCTCAAGGATTGTTTTTATACCATTCCCCTTCAGGAAAAGGACCGGAAGTATTTTGCTTTCACGGTCCCAGTGTTGAATAACTCCCAGCCCACAGTCCGGTACCATTGGAAGGTATTGTCAATGGGAATGCTCAATAGCCCCACCATGTGTCAGTTTTATGTAAATGCAGCTCTCATGCCGTACAGAAAGGCTTACCCTAATATGGTTATATATCATCACATGGATGAAAAACTGACCGTTTGAAGACCGATAACGGCCCCGCTTATTGTTCTACTGCCCTAGCAGAGTTTTGTACCCGCTGGCAGATTGTCCACACATTCGGCATCCCTTATAATTCTCAGGGACAGGCCGTGGTCGAACGGGCCAATAGGACACTGAAAGATGCGCTAGATCGCCAAAAAAGGAAAGGGGGAACTGTCCCCCTCTCACTTCCGGAAAAGGAGGAGTGGCTTGCTAGTGTACTGTTTACTCTAAACCACCTTAACTTGTCTCAATTTAATTCTCAATTTTTATCCAGGGCTCAGCGTCACTACCGCCAGCATGAGGTTCTGCCTGCCCCCCAGGTCCAGTACAGACGCCTGCCGGACCCGGAGTGGAAAGGGCCTGTTCCCCTCATAACCTGGGGGAGGGGCTACGCCGCCGTGTCTATGCCAGAAGGTCCTCTTTGGGTCCCTGCCCGGTTCGTTCGACCGTGGAAACATGGCATGGCATCAGGGTCTCAGCAACCCCATTCCAAACTTCGACCTTCACCTGCACGAGCTCCCGGAGAGGAGACGGAACCGAGGGGGAAGGCGAAGGGGGCAGAACCCGCCGATAACCTGGGGCCAGGTGAAAGCATTGTTGGATGAAGCCCAGTCCGTGCTGGACGAAATCCGGGTGGAAAAGACTCCTGAGAACTTTGTTGTTGCTATCATAGCTTGTCTAAATGCTAATTGTATAATGATTCTTTGTTGCTACATCCTTCTCTTTCCAGGGGTGCTTGCCGTCCAAGATGAGCTGTCCCAATGCTTTGAGTATAACCTGTGGTATAAGCTTGCCCACATTTCTAATCAAACTGAGTTTTGCCTTAAGCAAAGCGTTGACTCCTATCACCTGTTAAGCACCTGTCTCATTCCCATTTGCTACACTCCCCAAAACGTCAGTAGATCAGTGTTGGGTTACGATATGGCCGACTTTAATGACAAGGTCAAAAACAAATATGCCCTTAGCCCCCTTTGGGGAAAGGCAACCAAAAGGCTGCCCCTTGATGCCCTGTCTCTCTATACTCCTATTGTAGCTGTTAGTAATGCTAGTAAATGTGCCAGGGTTGTGAACTGTACTCAACATAAGTCAAAGCCTCGCTGTTTCCAGCCCGGTCGCGGCCTTAATTGCACCGGGAGGGAAACAGAGGACCTTCATTTTAACTTTCAGCACATTCTGTTGCCTTCTGGGTGGTTCTGGACCTGTGGGTCACGAACTTGGAACTATATTCCTGCTAACCTCTCTAAAACCAATTGGATTCTTTAACCAAAATTGTTTCTGATATTAAGCAAAATCCTCTGCCTTCGTGGTTGAGCACTCTTTGGTTTGGCTTCCCAACGGAGCTTGGGTACGGACCATTCTGCAGTATGGTTTAATTATTCTTGCCATTCTGATAACTGCCTGTTGCTTTATTCAATGCATACCTTCGTTGCTAACCACCTGCCTGCAAGGATTTCGCTTGATGCCTCGTGCACGCAAGGACCAAATTTATTATGCTTATAAGCTTCTTAAAAACAGAAGGGGGAGATGTGAGGGTGTTCACAGCACGATCGCTGTGGCTCATGGCAAACCATGGTCATAAATCGTGGGTGATCGTTCTCCTGCCTCATCTGTTTATGCCGTAACTTAGAGGCCCCCAGTTTGGGCCTCTGACCATTACTCAAGGCCTTCTGGCCCTCCCTACTATACCCAAGGATGGCACGCAGTCACTTAGCCAGCACGCAGCTGTCTGACCAATCAGCAAGGTGAGCACGAGGCAGGCATGCTGATATTTAGCCAATTATGTAACCTTATGCTATCGCAGGTAACCAATAAGGATATATTGCATACTGTTCTCTGGAATTTCTTTGTCCTGTTATTCCTAATTAACTCCGTCCGGGCTATCTTGCCCTATGCCTCTTCATGAATCAAGCCTCCGCTGTCTCCTTGATTCCAAAACACATCATAATGGTCTGTTGTTTCTCCTTTAAATGCTTACTTAATTAAATACAGTGTTGGTGCATTTTGTCAACAGTTAGGACAGGAGTTCTCAGCCTTTTAAAACCAGGGTCACGCTCCCTCAGACAACTTTGGCGGCCGGATGGCCATTTTGCCCTTCCTCCACCACATGGCACTTTCAGGTGTGGTGGAGGCGGGGGGGGGACATGAAATGGTGCTACTGGCCTCATCTGGCCCGTGGATCGCAGGTTGAGAATCCCTGAATTAGGATGTTGTAGGCAGACTCCCACAGTTTCTAGTTTAGATGCCTCTTCAAAGGCTGTTGGCCTACAGCTCCTACAAGCTATAGTCAGTAGTAAAATTTGAAGGAAATATAACATCCTCAATAACTGGAGGGCTGAAGGTTTCCACCCTTTCAATAAAAAGGGTTCTAGCAGACATTTTAGCAGCAGATTCTCAGATCTAGTGCTACAGATCTATTGATTGAGAGTGCAGTGTTGAAACATAAACCTATCCCTCAATAAATAAATTACTTAAATATACTGAAAGGAAATATAAACTGATTTACCTGGACAAACATACAAAATTGGTACAATTTAACATGACACAAATATTGGTTTAAAATAAACAAACCTGTCAAGACTGTTTCGGATACGGAAGTATAATGCCAGATTACATGTGCATTGTGTAAACAAGTAAATTTGAATCGATTTCACCAGTGTCAATTCCAAAGCAAAGGTGTGACTTTTAAATTGCATGACTGCACCCTAAATTCTACAACACCAGATTAATGGAAGTTTGTGATGGTTAATTATGTGTGTGCTTCCATGCACATGCATGTGTGGGGGTTTTCTTTTATCTTTATCTTTTATTTAGATAAACCTGCCATACATAGATTCAAGCATTGTTCCATTTAGCCCAGTATTAGCAATACTGTCTGACACCATTTCTCCTGGCTTTCAGGCACAGTAGTTTCAGATATACAGTAAAACCTCGCATAAAGAGCGCCTCGCTTAGAGACTAACTCATTTAAACAGCAGAATTTTCTCTGAATGGTCGCTCGCTTAACAACTAAAACCAACCAAAAACTCGCTTAACAACTAAATCGGGGTTCATAATCCCCCCCCCAGAAGTCACAATTGGTCACTTACAATAGCGTTTCGCTTAAAGAGCAAACTTGCTTAAAGAGCAATCCCGTGGAATGCATTATGCTCTTTAAATGAGGTACCACTGTACAGTACATGTATTCTCCCCAAATTGATCCGCTGGATAAGGCCTTGCGCACAGCTCCACCCAGCTGTTCCCTGTTAGCCAACCTTTGTACACTGTCTTTGGAGCCTCTTAGATGCACAAAGCCAGCTGGGTAGAACAACCCTGATGTCAGCCAGCTTTCCCAAGGACTTATCAGGTTTTTATTTTATTTATTTATTTATTTATTTATTTATTTATTTATTTATTATTAGACTTCTATACCGCCCACTCAACCACGGCCGTCTCAGGGCGGTTCATAACATGAATAAAAACAGATGAAAACAGAGTTAAGAACCCACCCCTAAAAAGGGGTGCAGGTACCGAGGAACCGTGGGGGGAAGGCATACTCCTCTATACCAACTGCCCAACGGAAGCCACCCCTCCACCTGCACCCCAAACTTGGCCCGCTAGCCAGGTTTTTAGTTCTTTTCTAAAGGGCAACAACTCCGTCCAGAGACGCAGTTCTACTGGCAGGAGGTTCCAAAGGGCTGGTGCGCACACAGAGAAGGCCCTCCTCCTTGTGCCAGAGAGGCGAGTCCCCCTGGCCGATGGCACAATTAGAGAGCCTCTCCGGTCCGCTCTGGTTGGACGGACAGACTCCTTAGGGCGATGCGGTCTCTAAGGTAACCTGGCCCACTACCATATAGGACTTTAAAGGTCAAAACCAGCACCTTGAATTGCACCCGGTGGCAAACTGGTAACCAGTGCAACTCCCGAAGCAGTGGTGAGGCATGGGCATAACGTACACACCCCATCACCACCCGGGCCGCAGCATTCTGGACCAGCTGCAGCCTCCGAATGGTCATCAAGGGCAGCCCCATGTAAAGCGCATTACAATAATCTAGTCTGGAGGTTACCAGCGCGTGAGTGACCATGAGCAAGGAGTCCCGGTCCAGGAGCGGGCTCAGCTGGCGAATCACCCGAAGTTGGGCGAAGGCCCTCCTGGCTACAGCCACCACCTGTTCTTCTAGCAGCAGTCGTGAATCCAGGAGGACCCCCAAGTTGCAAAAAGGGGGGCCAGGTTAGTGTTTGTGACTGGGGTGACCCTAATTGAAAAGAAGATCTTTTAAAGAGTTATGTGTTAAGAGAGCTGTTGGTGCTGCTAATGGGATTGAGCCAAATGTTCCCTAGGAAATTACAGGTGCAAGGCTACTGAGCTGATACTGTCCAGTGACTGCCTAGTATCTGGGTGGTTTTGAAGCTTGGATTCTTTTAGTATTGAGGTCATAATAGCTGTTGATAGCTTACTGTCTAAAGCAGTGTTTCCTAACCTTTGGTTTTTGGACGTCAGTTCCCCAAAGCTCTGATCAGCCAATGTACTGATTTAGTCTTCTGGGAATTGAAGTTCCCTTGTAGGGCATTGGCCCCACAATGGGAACCATTGATCTAAAGCAGGGGTCAGCAAACTTGGCTCTCCAGATGTTCTTGGACTTCAATTCCCATAAGTCCTGATCAGCAGGTGTACTGACTTGGGCTTCTGGGAATTAAAGTCCAAGAACACCTGGAGAGCCACGTTCAAGGACCCCTGATCTAAAGAGAGCTCTTGTGCTAAGCATCACATAGCTTTCCCCTCCATTCCTTTCATACTAAGCAAAACTAAATGTTACTTCTCAAAGAAGAGTGTTACAACTAGCGCTAGGCATACTGGGATTGAGGCTTTTCTAAGGAAAAGCTAAATTTAGAATGGGCCTAACACGCATGCATGTGAACAACCAAATAGAATGAATGCTCACAGGACCACTCGAAGAACTACGGGTACTGGTAGGTAACTTACCCTTTCTCAGCTTCTTCAGAGTTGCTAGGGATTGAAGCTGGACCTTTGTTTGCAAAGCATAAATTCTGCTTAGCTATAACGTCTTCTTTGAATTGAAGCAAAGCTTGGAAAGCTGTTTTTCCAAGTTCTCATTATGTCACAGAAAGATTCAAAATATGAGAAAATCCTTAATTCACGTGTGCAGGTAGGAACTATTAAAAGTAAATAGCTTGAAGCTATTTACTTCTTCCCAGTGCTCTCTTTGAATCAGAGAGTAATTCCTTAATCTGCACCTTTGGCATGTTCACTTTGTGTTGTAACACTGTTCCAGTGCTTGCTCCTTGTGCTTGCTCAAGGGCCACGATGAAGAGGAACCGAGATTTTAATTAATTTAATTTAATTTACACATTTATATGCCTCCCACTCAGCCCCCCCCCCCCGACTCAGGGCATCTTACAACAATAATGCAATATATATACAAAAATACAGAGTACAATATAGACAATAATCCAGTGATGGGCAGTCTTGGCCCTCCAGCTGTTCTTGAACTTCAATTCCCAGAAACCCTGACCAGCTGGTGTGTTGACTTGGGCTTCTGGGAATTGAAGTCCAAGAACAGCTGGAGGGCCAAGACTGCCCATCTCTGAATTAAACCATATTCATCCTCCGAATGCACATATCATAACACAATACAAAAGTAGAAAAGTACAACAGCCTCTCCAATCTGGCCGCAGGCAAGTCCGAGGGTGGTGGCGGCAAAGTCCTATCATTCACCGCCAAAGCAGACTTTCTGTCCTGGCCCGGGGTGGGGCGGGGCCCAAGACGCCAGCAGTGGTGGTGGGGTCCCATCACCTGTTGCTGCTGCAGCCTCTCTGCCCGGCTGCGAGGAAGCCCGGAGGTGGCGGCAAAGTCCTGCCAGCATCACGGCCTTTTCTACCCTGGGCTGGGGCGGGGCCTAGGATGCCGGCGGTGGTGGAGAGGTCCCGGCACTGCAGCAGCCTCTCTGCCTAACTGCGAGGAAGCACAGAGGCGGTGGCGAAGTCCTGCTGCCATCGTGACCTTTTCTGCCCTGGCCCGGGGCAGGGCCCAGGATGCCAGTGGTGGTGGAGGGGTCCTGTCACTGCAGCGGCCTCTATACAGTAGAATACTGTATAGGCTTGCCTAACCCCAGTAGTAATTTCGAAGAAGTCCGTATGACCATTCTCAGTCTTAACACAGCAGCTTGATTGTAGGTACTGTATAAGGTGTTTTTTTTATTTAAAAAATGGTAATGAAGATTGCTGGTATGCCACATAGATGCAGGATCTGTCAGATATACTTTCGGTGGTCACTACCCAATGCCTCCTTGCAATCAATGAAATTAATGGCCAGCGGATGCCAATACTCAATACACTGTTCTATGATGTTTCGTAAGGTAAAGATTTGTTTGCTGTAAGACCTTTCACTGTGGAATCCAGCTTGCAACTTTTTCGGGCATCGGTTTAGGGCACTTTGCAGCTGCCTAATGGGGACTATGCACTGAGAGGAGGGTAATGCCCTGCCAGTTGGTACATTCAGAGATGTTACCTTTCTTAGGGACTTTGACAGTTGCACTCTTTCGCCAGTTTATACCACATTGTCAACATCTGTTAAACAGTTTGTCAACAACTTCACCATAACCTGGCCACCATTTCCTTCGGCCGCTGTTGGCGGCAGTGGTGGTGGAGATTTTCCCAGCATCGCTGGATTCTGAGGGGTCTTCTTTGCTCTCCAAGTCACTTTCTCCATCACTGGGCTCAAATCTGACAGAAAAGGAAAGTCAATTGAGGGACAGCCTTTATAAAGTAGATCTCCACGGACGTACCTCCCCGCCCCCTGCCATCGGGCGGGGAGTTTAAAAGGGCTCCCCGTGGCTAAGGGGAGCCGAAGACGCCGCCGCCGCGCACGGACGTCCCTCCCCGCCCCCTGCCATCGGGCGGGGAGTTTAAAAGGGCTCCCCGTGGCTAAGGGGAGCCGAAGACGCCGCCGCGGCGCACGGAGGTCCCTCCCCGCCCCCTGCCATCGGGCGGGGAGTTTAAAAGGGCTCCCCGTGGCTAAGACGCCGCCGCAGCCGCGCCCTCCCCGCCCCACCATCGGCGGGGCGATAAAGGGAGCCTCCGTGGCCTGGGAGGCTCTGAAGGACGCTGCGAAGCATCGTGCCCTCCCGGCCCCTTGTTCATCTTGGAGGTTGACTAGGGCGGGTAGTTTTTGACTTTGATTATTTTTGTGGTGGCCTTGTTGTACCTGGACATGTGGGGCTTCTGAAAAGAGTTTTTTTCTCTTCCCTTTTGTCTTGATGCTTGCTATTGGAGGGTTGGAGGGTTGATATTGTATTATTGTGATTATTGTTTTTCTGTAATTGTACTGATTTATTATTGTGTTTTTCCATCATTTTATTGTAACAGTATGTATCTTAATATGTTGTTAGCCGCTCTGAGTCGGCCGTGGGTTGAGTGGAGCGGGATATAAATTTAAATAATAAATAAATAAATAAATATCTCATTCAAGCCAGCTGTTTTGTTGCTTTCAAGGCTTTTAATAGCAATCTCTACTTCTTTTATGGCGATTTTGCTAGTACTGTATTTACTTAGAGCTCCTGTTGGGTATGCTCATTCTTAAAGCTACAGTAAAACCCCGACTTAGAATTGCCTCGAGTTACATAAAATTCGACTTGCATATTGATTTTGTGCTAAAATCATGTCCCAATTTACACAATTTCCTATGGGTTTGCTTTGAGTTACGTAAAAATTCATTTCCCTATGGGTTTGCTTTGATTTACATAAAAAATTCATTTTTCCTATGGGTTTGTTTCAAGTTACAAAAAAGTTCAATTTAAGCAAAAGCCTATGGAACGGACCTTTTTCATAAGTAGGGGTTTTACTGTATATGTAATATCAGGTCTGGCCGGCTAAGAGCTTCCTGGAAATATTCAAACAACCTTTTCTTCTGTTCTTCTTGGGTGGTCAGGAGCTTCCCGCTCTTATCCTTGATTTGAGCACTGGAACTTTTTCTTGTTCCAGTCGATTTGTTGGCAAATTGGTAAAGAGTTTTAGCAGCATTTCAACTGGCTGTTTCTTTTGCTTCAGTGCCTTTCTGTTTGAACCATTTTTTTCTTATCTTTTCTTCACCATCTGGTTGAGTTCTGTTTATCTTCAGGTCATTTCCGTTGCTTTTCCCATATCTTTGGCCTGGTCCCTTTTAATTTTGTAATTTTTCTTTCATCCATCAGCTTCCATGTATCAGGGATGTAGGGGGGGGGGCATGCCTCACAAAGGCTCCGTTGGGCTCCCAGAATTTTTCTTGGGGACACCCGGCAGGGCAGACCTTAGATCCTGTGACCTGCTTGCCTCTATGAGCACTCCTCATCCTAGCCCGATTCGCTGGGGACAGGGACAGAGTAGCCTTCTGCATATGGCAGGTAATATAAATCACTTGGCAGAAGCTAGGCTTCTTAGAGTTGCTACTCTTCCCCTCCCTTTCTGAGAGAGAGCTATCCCTCTCACCTTGTTCCGTCTGGCTGGAAGCGATGAGGACACATCGGAGTCACTTCAGCTCTGCTGGGCTTCCTTCTTCTTGTTTACAAAGGCAGGCAACACACGGCTTGACTTTTGAAGATTTATTGAAGGAACACAATACGGGATACAGATCTTAAAATAATCTACACTATAGAACACAATCTAAGAAAACAAATAAAAGGAATAAAACATCTTGCTAGCTCCCTAGCAGGTTTCAAACTTCTTAGGTTTTAGGGGAAGTTCAGCCCCTCATGGCTTAGCGTTAGACCCGAAGAGTCATTTTGGAGAGCCGACTGGCAAGGGCTCCCACTGAAATCAAGATCATGGTGATAAGAGACAAGGGTTCCCCCTTGTCTCAGGAGGGGCTACTGAATGAACAAATTGAGCCCTTTTTATAGAGAAAAAAAGCTTTGGAATGTGGTGATCTAATGAGAAAGCACCTTTGTTTCCCATGAGAAAGAGTAAGATCTTCAAGGAACTTTGCAGGTGCAGGTGCCATCTGCTCCGCATGTGGCCCCCACCTTTGCTTTCTCTGGGAAAGTTTTATTCTAACAGGTGTCCAGGCAATCAGTTTGATTGACAGGAATGGAGACATCATCTCTCTCGTGGTGCAGTCATGTGACCTGACTGTCACTCAGTACCCTCGTGGGGACTGCAGGTGTTTTTCTTGGAATGTATCCAGTCCTGGACACTCACTTGTCCCTCCTCCCTTTGGGAAGGCTTCTATTCTACTTACCGTATTTTTCGCCATATAAGACGCACTTTTTCTTCCCCAAAACTGGGGGGGAAAAGTTGATGCGTCTTATACGGCAAATACCTCTTCCCGGGGCCCTCGCCATTCGGCCCGGGAATGGGAGGCAGATGCGTCTCCCCGCCATCCGAGCCCTGCCTGCCGGGAGGGCTCAAAAGGAGACGCCGCCGGAGCCCTGGCCGGTAGGCAGAGCTCGGAGGGCGGGGAGACTGCCTCCCATTCCCGGGCCGAATGGCGAGGGCCCGGGAAGAGGCAACGTGGCGGCGGCGATGGCGGGTCTCGGGCGGCGTCTCCTTTGGAGCCCTGGCCGGTAGGCAGGGCTCGGAGGGCGGGGAGACTGCCTCCCATTCCCGGGCCGAATGGCGAGGGCCCGGGAAGATGCAATGCGGCGGCGGCGATGGCGGGTCTCGGGCGGCGTCTCCTTTGGAGCCCTGGCCGGTAGGCAGAGCTCGGAGGGCGGGGAGACTGCCTCCCATTCCCGGGCCGAATGGCGAGGGCCCGGGAAGATGCAATGCGGCGGCGGCGATGGCGGGTCTCGGGCGGCGTCTCCTTTGGAGCCCTGGCCGGTAGGCAGAGCTCGGAGGGCGGGGAGACTGCCTCCCATTCCCGGGCCGAATGGCGAGGGCCCGGGAAGATGCAATGCGGCGGCGGCGATGGCGGGTCTCGGGCGGCGTCTCCTTTGGAGCCCTGGCCGGTAGGCAGAGCTCGGAGGGCGGGGAGACTGCCTCCCATTCCCGGGCCGAATGGCGAGGGCCCGGGAAGAGGCAACGTGGCGGCGGCGATGGCGGGTCTCGGGCGGCGTCTCCTTTGGAGCCCTGGCCGGTAGGCAGGGCTCGGAGGGCGGGGAGACTGCCTCCCATTCCCGGGCCGAATGGCGAGGGCCCGGGAAGATGCAATGCGGCGGCGGCGATGGCGGGTCTCGGGCGGCGTCTCCTTTGGAGCCCTGGCCGGTAGGCAGGGCTCGGAGGGCGGGGAGACTGCCTCCCATTCCCGGGCCGAATGGCGAGGGCCCGGGAAGATGCAATGCGGCGGCGGCGATGGCGGGTCTCGGGCGGCGTCTCCTTTGGAGCCCTGGCCGGTAGGCAGAGCTCGGAGGGCGGGGAGACTGCCTCCCATTCCCGGGCCGAATGGCGAGGGCCCGGGAAGATGCAATGCGGCGGCGGCGATGGCGGGTCTCGGGCGGCGTCTCCTTTGGAGCCCTGGCCGGTAGGCAGAGCTCGGAGGGCGGGGAGACTGCCTCCCATTCCCGGGCCGAATGGCGAGGGCCCGGGAAGATGCAATGCGGCGGCGGCGATGGCGGGTCTCGGGCGGCGTCTCCTTTGGAGCCCTGGCCGGTAGGCAGAGCTCGGAGGGCGGGGAGACTGCCTCCCATTCCCGGGCCGAATGGCGAGGGCCCGGGAAGATGCAATGCGGCGGCGGCGATGGCGGGTCTCGGGCGGCGTCTCCTTTGGAGCCCTGGCCGGTAGGCAGAGCTCGGAGGGCGGGGAGACTGCCTCCCATTCCCGGGCCGAATGGCGAGGGCCCGGGAAGATGCAATGCGGCGGCGGCGATGGCGGGTCTCGGGCGGCGTCTCCTTTGGAGCCCTGGCCGGTAGGCAGAGCTCGGAGGGCGGGGAGACGCATATGCTTCCCATTCCCGAGACCCGCCATCGCCGCCGCCGCATTGCATCTTCCCGGGCCCTCGCCATTCGGCCCGGGAATGGGAGGCAGTCTCCCCGCCCTCCGAGCCCTGCTGCCGGCCAGGGCTCCAAAGGAGACGCCGCCCGAGACCCGCCATCGCCGCCGCCGCATTGCCTCTTCCCGGGCCCTCGCCATTCGGGCCGGGAATGGGAGGCAGAGTCTCCCCGTCCTCCGAGCCCTGCCTGCCGGCCAGGCCTCCAAAAGAGACGCCGCCCGAGACCCGCCATCGCCGCCGCCACGTTGCCTCTCCCGGGGCCCTCGCTGCTTGGCCCGGGAATGGGAAGCAGAAAAGGGACGATGATGCCAGCCGCCTCGAGCAGCTCCCTGGTCCCACCCCGGCAGCCCATGCCACTGGCCCCATTGGGGAGAGACAGGTACAGCACAGTATTTGGTTCAGAATCTTTTTTTCCTAGATTTTCCTCCTTTAAAATTGGGTGCGCCTTATATGCCGGAGCGCCTTATATGGCGAAAAATACGGTATGTATCATTGTAATGTCAGACTAACAGCCTGGCATAGCAATGTGTTTAAAGAAATGAAAACTGGCATTTCTAAGCCTAAGAAAAATGCAAAATGTATCTTAACACTACATGAATCAAATGTCACTTTAAAATTAAGACAAGGTCGCATGTGGAAACCATGACACCATGTTCTGTCCTGGATCCACTGTTCCTTCTGTCTGTCTCATCTTCTCCCAATTATATATTGAACACATTCTATGGTAGTGTTCCTAAAATTGTTCCAGAGACCTTCCACATCCGACACATCCTCAGACATGTCAAAACTCTATTGGAAGTATACGTTAGAGCAGTCAGCTTATTTCTGTTACATAAACACTCCCAGTAGCCTTTATTCAGCAGTATTTTTGCTTTTGTTAACATTGATTTTTTTATTTAAAAAAATCATGTCAGAAGCACACAAAGGTGCTTTCTGGATTGAAAGGATTTTTGCAGGAGGTACTCCATTCAGGGGATGTCCAAATGAGGCTCCTTTCATGTTCCCAGGATCTTTTCCCACCGAAGTGGTCCCTATTTAGTAAAGGTTTCCCTTGCTCTAAAGCCAACTGTATCTGACTCTAAGGTTCAGTGCTCATCTCTCTTTCAAAGCCGAAGAGCCAGCGCTGTCTGCTTCTGCAGACTTTTCTGTGGTCATGTGGTCATGTGGCAGGCATGACTAGACACCGGAGCGCACGGAATGCTGTTACCTTCCCACAGACGTGGTCCTTATTTATCTACTTGCAATTTCTTGCTTTTGAACTGCTAGGTTGGCAGGAGCTGGGACAGAGATGGGAGCTTACTCTGTCATGCAGCACTTGGGTCTCAAACTGCTTAACTGCCGACTTGCCAGTCATCAAGTTCAGCATCTCAACCATTGAGCCACCGCAGTTCCTGCTGCCAAAACTACTTGCAGTCTAATCCCACCTGACACGTTTCAGATGAGTTGAAAGAGCATGTCCGTGAGCACAATTGTAGCCCATAATAGACAGAGGGCACTTGGCTAAAGAATCTGCTTTGGGCTCCAGGCTAAGGTGAAACTCGGAAAATTAGAATATCGTGCAAATGTTCATTCAGTCCAGTAATGCAACTTAAAAGGTGAAACAAATATATGAGATAGACTCATTACATGCAAAACGAGATAGTTAAAGCCTTACTTTGTTATAATATTGATGCTTATGGCTTACATCTTATGAAAACCCCAACCCCCCCAATCTCATGTACCCCATAATCATCACATAATCTCATGTACGTTGTACCCCATGATCATCACAATTATAACGAATTAAGGCATGACATCTCTCGCTTTGCATGTAGTGAGTCTATCTCATATATTTGTTTCACCTTTTAAGTGAAATGAATGGACATTTGCACGATATTCTAATTTTCTGAGTTTCACCTGTAAATAAAGCTAGCAGCAAGTCTGCTTGCTTTCCTCCACAGTGTCTTGGGAACCAAAGGCTAGAAAATAGCAAGTTAGAGAGCTGCTCCTATCCTGACCTATCCCCTCTTTACACCTCCTCAGGCTAACTGTTGCAAAAAACAAAACAAAACAAAACATTCCTTTTGGAAAACAAGGATATATGATTGGTTACCAGCCAGGCATAACTAAAGACCTTGGATTGCAGTGAAAGTTAATCATTTGTACTGAGGTCAAACTACACTTTACATACAAAATCCTAATAGAAGTCATTTGAAAATAGCACAATGCAGTCAAGGGAAACTATGATTCTCACTGGGAGTGCAGAATAATCTCAGTTGCTTTCTCTCCTTACCAAATTCCATTCTTGCATTTTCTAGGATCAGGCTAATGGAGTCTAATTTTAAAAAACTTTCTCTTCCCCTCCACCAAGTAGACATTTTAGAGAATTTTGTGATATCAGACATTTTCCACTTGAAGGAGCTGGACCAAATAGGTTTTCTTGAGCTATGTTATGCCATGTGGATATGAGGATTGCATGAAATGATATATTGCACATCTACACAATCGCAAGCAATCCTATTTAGCTGCTCTAAAAGTGCCCTTATAAACAAGCCCTTAGATTGCCAGAATTCTGTTTCTAGCTAGCTTTTAACCATCTAAGGATGCTATATGTTTCAAATCTACACAGGTAACCTCTGTGTTGTGTGAGTATTTTTCTGTCTCCCAGAGTTTAACATTGGTCAGTACAGTATTACACATTTCTCCTCTTTTGTTGCCTTACATCCTGTTTTTTCTATAAATATTGTATCCCATTTGGACTTGAGATACTCTGCATGCTATGGTAGAAATTTGATAATGGACAATCTTATAGGGTACTAGCAGAGGTTGCCCGGCGTTGTCGGGCTGTTTTAAATTGTGTTGTAAGGGGTTTTTTTTTTGTAATGTATGTAAAAAAGAGGTTAGTCTGTAATTGTTTTTTAATTTTTTTTTATTTATGTACAATTTTTATGTTGTCATTTGTTAAATAGATTGTATTGTTTTGTTACTATAAAGTAATAATAACATGTAGTTTGCATTTTTTCTAATGTATTTTTGAATATTTGTTTTAACATATGTTATTTTTAGTTACACATTTTTTTTAAAAAAAAGAATACATATATCAACATTTATTTTTGGGGTTTTTTGTGGATTAAAAAAAGAACAAAGGATGATATAATTTTTTCAAATTGTTTTATTTAACCAAATAATGTTTTATTTTGTGGGGTTTTTTTAATAGTTGTACTGTAGGTAATAATTTTAAAAATGTGAAAGTACATGTTTTTTACATTCAATGTTTTTAAACTGTGTTTACCGGACTTTAGAAATATTTTTATTTAATTTTTTTGACATATGTTTGTGATTTGTGTAAAATTGTGATTTATTGTTATGTTTTTGACTTGTTTTTACTCTTGTGGCCTCTAGGTTGGGCTGTTGAGTCTTTTTGAGTTGTTTTTACTATTCTGCCCTGCAGGTGGGGCTGCTAGGGGTTTTGCTTTCATTTCATGTGTTTTTCTCTCCTGGTCTCTGGGTGGGGCTTCTTACGGTAAGTAGTCTCTTTGTTTCTTCATTTCTGTTCCGGTCGTCATGGAGGGAGAACGTGCTGGTGAGTTGTTTTGTTTTATTTCTTCTGTGGTTTTCCTTTGTTTTGCTTTTGTGATGGTGGGCTGGGAGGTGTTTCTGTTTGTTCTTTTTTGGTTTGATTTAGTTTTAGGTTGGTTTAATTGGTTTGGTTATTTCTGGTTTTGCTTAATTTTTCTTATTTCGTTGTTTATTTTTGTAATTAGTTGTTGTTTGTTTGTGTACTTTGTGGGTTTTTTGTGTTGTCATTAGGTGTTTTCTTTGTGGTTTTGTGCCATTGTGGATGTTTTTGTTTGTGTAGTTTGTAGTTTATTTTTTTTGTTAGGTAGGTCGGGGGAGAAGGAGGAGGCAGATGGTTCTCTCTTCTCTGTCTCCTTTTTCTCCCGGCTTGTTCTTTTTTGGTTTGATTTAGTTTTAGGTTGGTTTAATTGGTTTGGTTATTTCTGGTTTTGCTTAATTTTTCTTATTTCGTTGTTTATTTTTGTAATTAGTTGTTGTTTGTTTGTGTACTTTGTGGGTTTTTTGTGTTGTCATTAGGTGTTTTCTTTGTGGTTTTGTGCCATTGTGGATGTTTTTGTTTGTGTAGTTTGTAGTTTATTTTTTTTGTTAGGTAGGTCGGGGGAGAAGGAGGAGGCAGATGGTTCTCTCTTCTCTGTCTCCTTTTTCTCCCGGCTTACCTAACTGGAGTTTGGCAGGCAGCAACCCGTAAGGGGTGGTGCTCTTCCTTGCGGATTGCTGGCTGTTGTTTTTGTATTCGGAAATACAAAGGCATCAGTCAGTCATCCGCCACAGAGGGTGCTTCCCCTGACGAACTGCTGCCTGTTTTTGGGTCTTTTTTCCACTCCGGCTCAACTTTCCTTAAGGCCGGTGGTGGTCTCGCCGTGTCTTCGGCGGGGTAGCATGGAGGAGAGGGAGTCCCTCTTCTTCCCGTTGCTCGGGGAAAGAAGGACGGCGGGTGTCTCGCAGTGGCGTTTTGTTGCTTTTGGTTTTGCGTGGCTGTGGAGCGCTGAGTCTGCCTGCTGGGGACTTGCACTCCATTGCGTTTTGTAAGTTTATTTTTCACGCACTGGCTTTCTCAGTGTTCTGCGTGCTCAGGGCGCGCAGGATGCTGGGACTTGTAGTTTTGCATTTGTGGTTTGTGTTTGTGCAGCGGTTTTTTCTGCAGCTTGATTTCAATTGGCCGCGACGCGTTTCCCAATGTTTTTTTCCTCGCGCCTCTCAGCCTGATTGGCTGTGGCATGGTGTGGCGCAAAGAACGTTGGGAAAAAGTCCTGTTTCTTTGTTTGCGTTCGTGGGGCTCTTGCCCCTCTGGCACATTTCTCAACCCGACAGTTACCTCCAGACCTGGTTCGGGCAAGTGCAGGAGGCTCGGTACGGCTAGTGTGGCCAGGTGCGGGAGCATTTGTCACATTCCAATGGTTAATGCTTGGATTTATAGGTATAGATAGTTTACCTCTCAAGCTTATTGTTGAGATTGCAAAATATCAATTTCTGAACACGACCTTCAGATACAATTGGAAAGAGCAAATATCAACTCATGCAATAATTTTACAAGGTGATTGCTTGAAGCAACATAGAACATTAGTTATCTGATTTCTTTATTTCATTTGCAAGGTCATTCACCAAACTGAAAATGCTTTCACTTAATGTCATTTTTTACTACCGTTTGCTGACACTTGTCAATTGAATACCTTGACGGTCTATCAAGTTTCAAATAATTTTATTTATTGTTAACAAAAGATTTTTTGGAAAATGCAGAATTTGTAGAATTATGACAAGGAAGTGTTTTTCATGCGATGCAGACTTTAAAAGAATCCTGACTACAAAAAAAGAGAGACCTTTCTTAGGGGGAAATGGGCTCTAAACCAACCACCCATGTGGTAGCTCTAAAGCCTAAAAGAAATCCAGATTTTGTGATTAATACAGTCAAGTGTGAGCACAGACAGTATTAAAACATTTTCTGTGAAGAATGCTAGAATGGGGAGCTCGGGAGTTCCAAACTAGGTTTTAATACCATTCTTTTTCAGAGTGATTTCCTAAATAACTGTGCTGCTGTCACAGTGTGTACTTTGTAAATTTGCTCTGATGTGATTTGAAGGGAACCTTGCTTCTTAGTATGTGTGTTAGTATAAGGGAAGTATAAATTGTACATACACAACCAAAGGTGCACTGGACAGAAGGCATAATGGGTTATTTCACTTGATCTTAACACATGCACACCCTAACTTTTGTAATTCATCATTATTATCAGACTAGGATATATGCCAGTAGTGATGGTTATAGAAAGAAAATTGGAAGTTAGGTGGTGGTGGTGGTGGTTAAAAGGCTGCAAGGATTCAATATTGAACCCCCTTAGAGAGTTTTCCCAAATTGAAGCACTTTATTTGACCCCATTCTGTGCCCACTTGGGAGGGGATGAAAGAGAGCCACACTGCCACCAGTCAGCTGCAAAGTGGCTGATTGTTGTGTTCTAAGGGTCTGACCTTCCACATGGAGTACAATGTATCTGAACCAATGTAACCTTGCCATAGCAACAATGTAACCTCCAGCTGTATCATATGAACCCTGTAATAGGACGCGAGCTAATGACCACCAGCTGGCAGCAGCGAGCGTCCAAGCTCTCTTGGTCCGAACTCATCAAAGGCAACAGCGCGGGAAGCTTTCCCGCCACCACCTACACCTGGACAAGAAGGGCGTGACCCGAAATGACGTCACGCAGACAGTAGCCAATGGGCTACCATGGCACCACGTTCAAATGTATTACTACTGTATATAAAGAGCCATCGATCCGCCATTACCTCATGTTCCCTCTGTCCACGATGCAATAAACCTGAGTTAACCCAGCCCGAGGCTGTGTCCTGTGTCTTAGTCTACATACACTAAATTGGCGACGAAGGTGGGATAATGGATCCCCAAGGAGCAGCCAGGGCACAGAGCGGGTTCAACATCACCAAACCGCAAGACTGGGAGCTGTTTGAGATGGACTTCCAGGCGGCGTTGGTGGAACTCAAAGTCAAGGAAGACGATGAGGAGAGGAAGAGGGCTATCCTCATCAGAATGCTCGGGATGGAAACCAAGCGGACGCTGGTGGGCATCATCGCTCCGAAGAAGGTGAGCGAATTTAAGGCGGACGACATCATGAAGCTGCTACGGGAGCGCTTCCGACCCTCGAGGGCGATGTTCCCCGCTCGGAGCGCGTTTTGGAGGCGAGTCCAAGCGCCGGACGAGTCGGTTGAGGCGTTCGTGGCCGCTATGAGGGTAGCCGCCGTCCCCTGCAAATGGGACAACATCCTAGATATGGCCCTCAGGGACGGCGTGCTGTGTGGCCTGAAAGACAAGGAGGTGCAGCGTAGCCTGATGAACAAGGAGCCGCCACCCACGTTGGCAGAGGTCGTAGAGGCCGCGGAAGCCGCAGAGTCCACGAATGCTGGAGTGGACGAGATGCACCAGTGGCGCGAGTGGCGTCCCAGGGCCGGCAAAGCGGAAACTCCGGTGCACGGGAAACCCGGACCGTCGGTGCACGCAACTCGACGGGCCTCAAAGTCGTCCTCGGAAGGCAGCGACGGCGAGGAGGTCCAGAAGGTCCGAAAAGGGGGGCGCCGCTGCGATGGTTGCGGAGCGGCCCATGAGCGAGCGAGGTGCCCATTTAGGAAGGCCGAATGTTACACCTGCGGCCGTCGTGGGCACATTGCCAAGGCATGCAGAAAACGGAAGGAGGGCCGGAGGCAGTCACCAGACCGTTCGACCAGACCGGACCGTCCAGCGGGACCCAAAGATGGCGCCCAGACCACGAGGAAGCAGGACGGCGTGGGCCGAGTCTCGAACGGCAGCGAGGATGACGCCCCAGTATTCAGCGTGTCCGCGGGACAGTCCCATTACTTCGTTGAGGTACTAGTACAAGGGGCCCCTATCAGGATGGAAATTGACTCGGGGTCCTCCTATTCTATAATTCCCCAGAAAGAGTTTTTGAAAATCGACCCCCACGTGCGACCCAAACTTAAAACTTTGAGGTCCACGCTACGAGATGTACAGGGGAACAGGATTCCGGTGTTGGGGGTCGGGAAATTCCGGGTTAATTTTAAGAGACATTCTGCGGAACTGCCCCTAGTTGTCCTCAAGGGGGGGAGTTGTAGCCTCCTGGGGACACAGTGGTTCCAGCCATTAGGCCTGTTCATAGGGGGAGTACATTCGGTGGGGGCAGATCCCATACAAGCGGTGTGCGATGCGCACCCCGCCGTCTTCGAAAAAGGACTTGGAAAGTTCAAGGGACCCCCTGTAGCCTTCGACCTAGACCCGGAGGTCCGCCCGATAAGACTCAAACCACGCAGGGTGCCCTTCGCACTAAAGGACAAAATAGAGGCGGAACTGGACAAATTGGTGGGACAGGGGATTCTTATTCCTGTTGATTCCGCGGAGTGGGAAACTCCAATTGTAACAGCTCTGAAGGCCAACGGGGAGGTGCGCATTTGCGCTGATTATAAGTGTACAATTAACAAGGCGATCCGCCCTAATGCATATCCGGTGCCGGTGGTCAGCCACCTTTTGGCCAGGCTGAATGGGGGAAAGTGCTTCGCTAAGCTCGATCTGGCACAAGCCTATCAGCAACTCCCAGTAACTCCCGCCACGGCCGCGGCCCAAACGATAGTCACACATAAAGGGGCGTTCCAGGTGTCGCGTTTACAGTTCGGCGTGAACTCGGCACCCGGCCTTTTTCAGTCGCTTGTGGAACGCCTCCTGAAGGGACTAGAGGGAGTGTTGCCTTATTTTGATGACGTGTTAATAACAGGGGGGAGTGAGGCCGAACTGGCCAAAAGATTGGATAAAGTGCTAACTGTGTTCGAGAAAGCGGGGCTGAGGCTGAGAAAGGACAAATGTGTCTTTTTCGAAACTGAGGTCGAGTTTTTAGGGTTCCGGATTACACCCGAGGGTATCAAACCGTCCAAGTCCAAAGTAGCGGCCATCAAGAAGGCCCCTCGCCCCACATCCAAAACCGAGCTACAGTCATTCCTGGGGCTCCTCAATTTTTACCATACATTCCTTCCGCGGAAAGCGTCCGTGGCCGAACCGCTTCATCGGTTACTTAAAAAGGAGGAGACATGGATGTGGGGTGACGAGCACGAGAAGGCGTTCAACGAACTTAAGCAACTGTTAACATCGAACGCAATCCTTACGCATTTCGACCCCAAACGGCCGGTGGTCTTAGTCTGTGATGCGTCACCGGTGGGGGTGGGGGCGGTGCTTTGCCACGTGTTGGATGGCGGACGGGAGGCCCCAGTTGCGTTTTATTCAAGGTCCCTGTCCCAAGCAGAGCGAAATTACGCACAAACCGACAGGGAGGCATTAGCAATAGTAGCGGGAACCAAAAAGTTTCACGATTTTCTGTATGGCCGCCCGTTCAAAATCGTGACGGATCACAAGCCCCTGTTAGGGATTTTCACGGCAAGCAAGCCAACGCCGCAGATACTATCCCCGAGAATGTTGCGATGGGCTATTTTTCTTAACGCATACCAACACGAGTTGGAGTACCGGCCCGGAAAGGAGATCAGCCATGCTGATGCACTTTCGAGATCCCCTTTGCCTTTGTCGGACGACCAAAAAGCCAGAATAGAAAGAGACCGCCAGGTGTTGCTAATTGAGGTTTTGGACGAACCCCCAATAGTACCAGCCGATATTGCTAGGGCGACAGGCAAGGACAGAACGCTGGAGAAAGTCAGCTCATGGGTACAGAAGGGGTGGCCAGCATCGTCCCCAAGCAGGGAATTCGACCCATTCTTTCGGAAGAAGTTAGAGTTGTCCCTAGAAAGGGGGTGCCTGTTGTGGGGCCAACGGGTGGTGGTCCCTACATCCATGCGGCCGAGGGTGCTCAAACTGCTGCACGTCAGCCACCCGGGCATCGTTCGTTCGAAAGCGCTGGCCCGCAGTTACTTTTGGTGGCCACAGCTAGACGAGGACATTGAGCACATGGTCGGCACTTGTGAGGCATGCCAGGGATCCCGACCAGAGGCGGCCCGCCTCCCGCATAGGGAATGGGACACAGCAAGGGGACCGTGGTCCAGAGTGCACGTGGATTTCGCTGGCCCATTCCGAGGAACCATGTTTCTCCTGGTGGTGGATGCGTTCTCCAAGTGGCTGGAGGTTATCCCAGTAAAGAGCACGTCCTCTGCCGCTACAATCAGCCAGCTAAGGAGAGTCTTCTCCACGTTCGGTTTGCCCGACACCTTAGTCAGCGATAACGCGAGTTGCTTCACCTCCTCGGAGTTCGGGGCATTTATGGAGGCAAACGCCATTAAGCATGTCACATCTGCGCCGTTTCACCCGGCCACGAATGGCCAAGTGGAACGGTTGGTGCGTACAACAAAGGATGCGCTTCGGCGCATGGGCCCGGGGGACCTAAATCACCAAGTATGTCAGTTCTTATTAGCATATAGAGTGACCCCCTTAGCATCAGGTTACTCGCCGGCAGAGCTCTTGATGCGGCGAAAACTGACCACGCTCCTGTCCAGGCTGGACCCGACGAGAGTCGAGGACAAAGGGAAAAACATAGGGTTGGCAGTCTCGAAAGGTTTCGCCGCCGGCGACCCTGTTCATTGCAGGAACTATGCCAGCGCTGGGCCAGCCTGGGTGCCAGGGACGGTTGTAGAACAGACGGGGCCAGTGTCGTACCGGGTCGAGACCCACACCGGCCTCCTCTGGAGGAGGCACGCAGACCAACTGAGGCACCGAGTAAGTGGGCCAGTCAGTGGGGACCAGCAACAAGATTCAGCGTTAGGGTTCTCCCCCACCCGCTTAACCCAAGGGGGAGACAGCAGCGGACAACAGTCCCAAGCAAGGGGGGAAGGAAGAAGCTGCGGCCCCGACTCATACCCTTTTGATAAACCAGTTCTATCAGAGGCCGGGGAAGGGGGAGAAGAGTTCGCGACCGCTGCCCCCGAATGTAATTTTGATTTTGATTTTGCGAGCCGGGGGGGTTTTCAGGAGTGTTCCCCCACCCATCCAAGCGAGAAGAGGGGTTTTTCGTTAGCCCCCAGTGCCCCCGGTCCTTCCCTAAGAAAGAGCACACCTCCCAACAACGCCGCGGAGCCGCGGCAAGTCACTAACGAGTCTCCCCCTCAAATTACAGGACCGGAAACCAGGGGACAAAGAGAAGGTAGCAAACCCGGGGAAAGGCAGCCCGCATCGAGACCCCAGCGTGTTCGAAACAAGCCATCTTGGCTGAGAGACTTTGTCTCCTAAGGGGGGGGGGGTGTTTTGAAGTGTGGGCTCGAGACGTTGTCTCGTCCTAGGGGGGAGGGATGTTGTGTTCTAAGGGTCTGACCTTCCACATGGAGTACAATGTATCTGAACCAATGTAACCTTGCCATAGCAACAATGTAACCTCCAGCTGTATCATATGAACCCTGTAATAGGACGCGAGCTAATGACCACCAGCTGGCAGCAGCGAGCGTCCAAGCTCTCTTGGTCCGAACTCATCAAAGGCAACAGCGCGGGAAGCTTTCCCGCCACCACCTACACCTGGACAAGAAGGGCGTGACCCGAAATGACGTCACGCAGACAGTAGCCAATGGGCTACCATGGCACCACGTTCAAATGTATTACTACTGTATATAAAGAGCCATCGATCCGCCATTACCTCATGTTCCCTCTGTCCACGATGCAATAAACCTGAGTTAACCCAGCCCGAGGCTGTGTCCTGTGTCTTAGTCTACATACACTAAACTGATATAGCCACACACTGTCAATTGGGTTATTTTGTGATGCAGCTCCTCAGTCTTTTCACAATACAGGTGATTGCCACTTAGCCCGCCGTCTCCCCCCCCCCCCAAAAAAAAATTGTCCTCTAGCAACCTACAAAAAGCCAACATAGTCTGCGCTGGGAGGGCCAGAGTAGATAGGCCCTAAGTTCTGCAAGAATGTCAGGTAATGATTTTTGAACTGCTTTGCTAGTTTATACTAAAAGGTAGTTCCTTTGGTTAGTCTCATTTACTGGTCTGCTGATTACTGCCAGTTTCTGTGGGACATGGGCCCCATGTTGGGAACCACTGCTTTAGGGTAAAGATTGCCCTTGCCCAAAAGCCAGTCGTACCTGACTCTAGGGTGTGGTGCTCATCTCTGTTTATAGGCAAAGAGCCAGCGCTGACTGCATCTGCAGATGTTTCTGTGGTCATGTGGCAGGCATGACAAGACACTGGATTACACGGAACATTGTTACCTATCCACCAAAGTGGCATCTAATTATCTACTTGCAATTTCTTTCTTTCGAACTGCTAAGTTGGCAGGAGCAGAAACAGAGACAGGAGCTCATTCTGTGATGCAGCACTCAGGTCTTGAACTGCTGACCTGCCAACCTTCCAGTCATCAAGTTCAGCATCTTAACCACTAAGCCACTGCAATCCTTCTGAGCTTTACCTCCTCCTTTATTTCTCTCTCTTCCCAACCTGTTGCACCTATTCCCTCCGGCTGCACTTGTGCTTTACTCCTGGGGCTCTTGCTACTCATTCTCTCTTTGCCTGCCCGCTTCCCTCAGCTTGGCATCTGTACCTTTGAGCTGTTCAGCAACTTCGGGTCTCTTGAGAATCCATTGTAAGGATTGCATATGAAGTGGACAGCCCGCCAGAGACAGCAGAGATGTCCCTCTTACACGCCCATACAGCTCCTGGAAACACTGACTTCACATGGATTGTTCCCTTCCTGAGTGTCCCAACAGAGTGAATATGTGAAACTGATTCCACCCTGACCCCATTTATTTTAACTGTGATACTTTTTCATGGTGAACGATGTTTAGAAGAGTGGAGTGATGGAAGTCAGTGATCGATCCTTTCCTTTCCTACCATTTCTGCACTTCAAATTGTCTCTCCCCATCTATTTCTCCAAACAGAAGGTAGATTCTGAACCCAGTTCTTGGTTGCAATTCCCATGCTTTATGTCTTCATCACACCTTTCCTCTGCATGCAGTGGAAGAACACCTGCAGCAATACTGTCATTGCATTGGGCTTTACTCACTGCTGAAGCAATGTTTGTTTGTGAGTTACAGCAAGTTGTTTGTTACGAGAAACAGGACAATCATGTCCCCATCTCCTGAATTTATAGGTGCAGCTCTGGTTTTTGAAACATGTTCCAACAGCTCACCTTTGGATATGCACACTGACGTCAGGATCTTGCGACAGCAATTTCCAAAAGCATGCTGATGCATCAGGGTGTAAACCTGGTGTATGAAAAGAACGCTGCACAAGCATCCTTCCTTAAGCAATGATAAACAAATGAGTTGCATCACTACTGCTTCATGTGTGTATCTGTCAGAAGATTTTCTTTCCTGAAACAGACTCTCATGTATATTTATTAGTTAGGCAATTATTATCCACTGTTTTCTCCTGTCAGTTCAACATAGCTAACCCTAACTTTAGAGGAACAGGGATTTCCTGTCCTTTAGATGTTGGAGATCAGTTCCCATCAATCCCAGACACCATGCCCAAAGGTCAGCAATTAGCAATAATAATTACACATAGGTATATACCACCCCATAATGCTTAGTGCACTCTATGGGTAGTTCAGAAGGTAATTTGTATTTTGCCCCCAACATGTTGGCTGCTCCTTTTATGGACCTTGGAAGGATCTTTTTTTAAAAAAGATCTCTAGTCCTTCCCCTTCTGTTGTTTTCCTCTATTTCTGTGCACTGTTCATTTAAGAAGGTTTCTTTATCTCTCCTTGTTTTTCTTTGAAAATATACGTTTAATTGATTGACTTTTTCTCTTTCCGCTTTTCCTTTTGCATTCCTTCTTTCCTCTGCTATTTTAAGAGCCTCATCAGACAGCCATTTTGCTTTCTTACACGTCATTTCTTTTAGAACAGTTTTACTTGCTGTCTCCTGTATAATATCCTGAACCTCTGTCCATAATTCTTCTGGTACGCTGTCTATCATGTCTAAACTATTAATCTGTTCCACACTGTGTATTCCTTAGGGATGTTGTCTACATCATACCTGTCTGGCCTAATTGTTTTCCTTATTTTCTTTAATCTAAGCCTGAATTTTGCAATCAGTAGATTATGATCTGAGCCACGGTCTGTTCCAGGTCTCGTTTTTGTTGACTGTATGAAGGCTCTCCATCTTTGGCTGCAGATTATGTAATCAATCTGGTTTTAATGTTGGCTGTCTGGTGATGTCCATGTGTAAAGTCGCCTCTTGTGTTGTTGGAAAAGGGTGTTTGCTATGACTAGTGCATTCTCTTGACAAAACTCTGATTAGCCTTTGTCCTGCTTCATTTTGTGTTCCAAGACCAAACTTGCCTGTTAATCCCATTTACTTTTTTACTTCCTACCTTGGCATTCCAATCTCCCAATATAACACGGACATCATTTTTGGTGTCAGTTATATGAGTTGCTGCAATTCATAGAACTGGTTAATTGTGGAACATGATGATGATGATGATGATGATGATGATGATGATGATGATGATAATAATAATAATAATAATAATAATAATAATAATAATAATAATAATAATAATAATAATAATAATAATAATGTGTCAGAAATGACTCTGGGTTGAAAGGATTTTTGCTGGAGAAACTCCACTCAGGGGATGCTTGAATGAGGCTCCTTTCGTTTTCCCAAGATCTTTTCCCCACTGAAGTGGTCCCTGTTTATCTACCTGCAATTTCTTGCTTTCAAACTGCTAGGTTGGCAGGAGCTAGGACAGAGATGGGCACTCAATCTGTCATGCAGTACCTGGGTCTCGAACTGCCGATTTGCCACCCTTCCAGCTAACAAGGTGAGCTTCTTAACCATTCAGCCACTGCAGTGCTGAGCTGGCATAAGGCTGTTTCATGGGCTGTTTTCTTTAAAAGTTTGGCAGGGAGAGGTATGAGGCAGTGAAGCCACTTGTCCTGGTAGGCTGGTTTCACATGTGCTAATCTGAGAGTGCCTCTGAACTGCACAGTTAAAGCACTTTTGATACCACTTTATGTGCTTCAACTGCATCCTACAGAATTCTATTTTTGTGAGCTACTTAAAATTCTGTGCTAGAGAGATCGACTATGCTCATTTGAACAACGGTACTAGGAGCTCTCAATCAGAGAATTCTAAGAGCCCTACAAATTAAAAAAAAAATCGTAATTCTGAGCACTTGTCTCTATCCCAGTGCTTGGCAACCTAGCAGTTTGAAAGCAAGAAATTGCAAGTCGATAAATAGGTACCCCTTCAGTGGGAAGATACTAGCATCCCATGCACTCCTGTGTCTAGTCATGCCTACCACATGTCAATGGGAACGTCTGCAGATGCAGACATCATTAGCTCTTTGGCTGTAAACGGAGGTGAGCACCAACCCCTAGAGTCGGATACAACTGGCTTTAGAGCAAAGCCGACCTTTAGCAAAGCCGGAACTAAAGCTGTCAAAGTTGAATCAAGCTGCCACAACTCTTTAGTAAAAATACACTTTTGAGATGCTTCTTTGTCCCCATGACTTAAAGTAAAGTCCAGGAGAACACAGAGAGCAGGTTTTTCTTTAAATGTGATAATGTGCTGGGAATTGTCTTGTGAAGAGAAATACTTTGTGTGAACAGCACTCCCAAAATGGCTGCCTACTTCTATATTTATAATTGGAGGGGTGGTGGTGGTGGGGAGGATGATAAGCTTTTTTTTAAAAAAAGGTTGTTTTACCATTCTGTTCTTGTTGTTGCTCTTATGTGCTGCTTTGATGTAGACAACCCGCATTGAGCCAGTAGGCAGGCTCGTCTTTGCGCTTCGCCCTCGATGTTCTCCGCGTCCATCGCGTACAGAAACTGTTCCTCGTAGAGGTCCCATGACTCGGGCCGGGAGGTATCTGTGGGACGCCATCACCCCACCTTCGTCGCCAATTTGATGTAGGCAGATTGATTGCACATGGAGTCAGCAGGAGGGCCAAAAACTTCTTTATTGCAGCATGGTCAATCTGTACATGAGGTAATGGCAGAGGCGCAGCTCCTTATATATGGTGTAATACATTTGAATTTCGCCCCAAGGGCACCCATTGGTTCCGGTACCAGTGACGTCATTTGGACGTACTGCATACCTGACATAGTTTACCTGTGGCGGGAAGGTTCCCGTGCTTGTTACTGATTGGGTGCTTTGAGCCATGTGGACTGAGCTCCTTCAGCTGCGCTATAGCTGGCAGCTGAGCTGTGTGCAGTGGCAGATGCTGCGCTATAGCTGGCAGCTGAGTTGCGTGCGGTGGCAGATGAATTACATGCATACACAACAGCTGCCTAGTCATTTCTGGCGGAGGGGAACCTTACACATTAGTAGCCTTTGAAAGGCCTAGCTAGCTGTTAACAGTCCTGCTCAGGTCTTGCAGGCTAAAGGCCATGCCTTCCTTTCTTGAGTGAATCCATCTCTTTCCTGAGTCGGTCCCTATTCAGACTTCTTCCTTGCCTGCTGCCTTCAACTTTTCATAGCAGCGTTGTCTTTTCCGGTGAGTTTTGTCTTTTTTTTTTTTTTGTGGTGAGTCCAAAACACAATAGTTTCACTTTACTCTCATGTGTCTCTGGAAATAGTTCAGGCACCATTTGATCCAGCATCCACTCGTTTGGTCATCTGGTGGCCCATAGTATCCGTCAAGATTTTCACCAACCCATATTTTAAAAAAATCATTCCCCCCCCCTACTGGTTTTCTTCACTATCTGGATTTTACATTTGTTCATCAATGGTAATTGGGATTAACAGAATATAGAACAGGGGTTCCCAAACTTTTCACGCCGTGGGCCAGCCACGTGGTTGAGTGGGCCGGTCACATGGTTCCACCCGCCATAAAATGCATCAGTGGCTGACATGAACACGTTTACGACAGCTGCGGGTGCATTTTACGGCTGTCACAAACACTTCCACTTCTGGGAGTAGCAAGGGCCACATGAAATGGTGCCACGGGCCAGGGCCAGCTCGTGGGCCATAGTTTGGCCACCCCTGATATAGATGGTCTTGGCTTTGGTCTCCAGTGACTTATCCTTCCATGTGAGGATATTTTCTGATTATTTCATAGTTTCTGATTCCTTGGCAGCAGTCTCCATTTGACTGATAATTGAAACAAAGTAACAAAAATCTTTAGTATTTTCTCTTCTTTTCATTGTCATATTCAAGTTATATAGTTCATCTGTAGTTATGTGGGTGTTTTTGTCTTCTATTTACCCATTTTATTTCAGCTTTGTTTATATCAAAGATGTCAGGGATGTGATGTTAGCCTACAGATCTCTTGCACAAGCCCCAGTGCGATGAATGGGAATTGCTTAATAGTACAGGTGTGCTCTGGGTGGTTGTTATTCAGCTGAATAAATCTTATGTAAGAGAGATTTCTAAATAGATTGTGCCCAGTGATTTAAATGAAATCATATCAAGGGGTACAATTCAGATGGTAGATAGCTGCAACAATACTTTAGTGACTTTAGTAGGTTTCTAATGTCATGGAGCATTACATTAATAATATTATCTCTCTGATGAGGATTTTTTTTCTTAATTCAATATTTTCTGGTAAGTATGTTTTGATTTTTGAACTCTGTACTATGAATGTGAACAATTATGACATCGTATCAAAATCCACAAAATCTTTTCACACTCTGCTTTTCAGTCCTATTGGACACCAATGTGAAAGATTAATATTATTTATCTCAACTGCATGTCCCTGCAGAATCCTTGACAATACAAAAAATACAGATGGTTGTCATCTTGAGTACATACTGTTTTTTAGAAATACTTAAGAACAATAGCATGGCTGCTTGGAAAACTGCAGTTATGTATGTGTGGCTGGTAGGTACAGTACCTGTGTAATTACAGTATTTTTGTGCAGACGTAAATACACTATGTTAATGTTAAGAATATCAGAGGATAAACAAAACAAAAAACAGTATAGCACCTTGAAGAATAACTGTTAATTATCATTTTTTGAATCAAGACAAATATTCTCACCAGAGAGATATTATTAATGTAATGCTCCATGACATCTGAAGCCTACTAAAGTTACTAAGGTATTGTTGCAGTTATCTCTTAAATTTTTGTTTGTTTATTTTCTGATAGGCTTGAAACACAAACTAACATGGCTACTATTAAAAGAAATCCAACTGTTAATGTTAATGCTCTCCAAAATTAACTGTGCATTAAAAGATGGATGTGCAATCATAGTAGACTCTCTAAAAAGAGTAGGTTACCTAACTGTATATTATTAAGACACTCATTACATCCCCCCCACCCTGAAAAAAACCAAGGGGAAGTAATAAGCCTCAATGACCTTTTAGGTGTGTTTGAATAATTGCTCTAGTATTGGCTGAAGAAAAGGCAAAAATTCAAAGGAACCAAAATTATTTATTTTACTGGATCATAATCTGGTGAAATGGAAGCATCAATGAGCTTCAATTCTGATTTAAGCATAGAGTATGAATTCATCCTAGAAGGTAAAGTCTGTCACTACTTCCATTTCTTCCCCTTCTATTTGCCCGGAAGTGATAGGGCCGGTTGTCATTACAGTATTTGGGGGTTTTTTTAATGTTGAGTCTCAGGCAAGCTTTTGCACTCTTCTTTCACCTTAATCAAAAGATTATTTAGGTCTTCTTCACTTTCTGCCATTAGGGTAGTATCATCTGCATATCTCAGGTTGTTGATATTTCACCCAGCAATTTTAATTCCAGTTTGTGATTCATCCAGCCCTGCATTGCACATTTTGTACTCTGCATATAAAGTTAAATAAACAGGGTGACAATATGCAACATTGTCGTACTCCTTTTCCTATTCTAAACCACTCACTTGTTTTGTATCCTTTCCTAACTGTTGCTTCTTAACTCATGTACAGATTTCTCATAAAACAAATGAGGTGATCTGGTATTCCCATCTCTTTAATTACTTGCCACAGTTAGTCATGAAATAAAAAGACGATTAATTCTTGGGAGGCAAACTAAGAGTAACTTAGGGAACATAATAAAAAGTAGAGACATCACCCTGCCACAAAAGTTTGCATAGTCAAAGCAATGGTATTCCCAGTAGTGATGTATGGTTGTGAGAGCTGGACCATAAGGAAGGCTGAATGCAGAAGAATAGATGCCTTTGAAATGTGGTGCTGGAGGAGAATTTTGAGGGTACCCTGGACAGCAAAAAGATCAAATAAGTCGATCCTGAAGGAAATCAACCCTGACTGCTCCTTGGAAGGACAAATATTGAAGATGAAGCTAAAGTACTTTGGACACCAAATGAGAAGAGAGGACTCACTGGAGAAGGCCTTGATGCTGGGAAAGATCGAAGACAAAAGGAGAAGGGGTGGCAGAGGATGAGATGGCTAGATTGCATTGTTGATGCAATGGGCGAAGAGCTGAGCGGACTGAGGAGGATGGTGGAGGATAAGGGGTGCCTGGCGTGCAAGTGGCCCATGGGGTCGCAAAGGGTCGGACTCGCCTATGCAACTGAATAACAACAGAATGAATTAATCAGATTTTTTTCCTAGTTTTGAACAAAGCAAGTAAGGGTGAAATGACATGGCAGACATACGGCTATCATTGAAACCAGTTTGAGTATCAGTGTGTAGTGTTATCATTTAATAATTACATTTATATCTTGTCTTTCCTCCAATTGGTTACTATGTTTTAGTAGTTACATTCTATCACTACTTTCCTCCAGTGAACTCCGGATAACATATATGGCTGCACTTCTCAATATGTTCTCATTATAGTCTTATGAAATAGAGGCAGGGTAAAAAAAGGAAAGCAGTCCAGAGTCACTCAGTGAATATATTGACCCCATAGGGAGTTGGTGAAGTTGGTGTCCCAGCCTAACTTCTATACCAGGGGTTCTCAAACTACGGCCTGCGGTGCCTTTCCATCCGGTCCTGGCGCCCGCCGCCGCCATTGCTGCTGTCCTTTCCCCCTCCACCTGGCTTGGCATGTCCCTAACTGTGCTCCATAGCAGGGTGGATGTTGTAAGAAGGCTTACAACATCCACCCTGCTATGGAGCGGAGTTGGGGACATGCCAAGATAGGCGGAGGGGAAAGGGACACCGGTGCTGGTGGCAGAATCGGAAGCAGAAGTGGCAGACACATGTGGCTGCCTGCGTCTTTTCTGGGTGCCATTCTGGCCGAGTGCGGGCAAGGACAGGCAGGAACCCTCCTTCACCCATGGTAGGCCAGTCAGCAGGGAAGTGGCAGTGGCGGTATAGGGGAGGGAGTTGCAGGTTGGACTAGTAGCTTGGGGGGGGGAATGGTGGGGGCTTGGGGTGGTCCTGCCACTGCCCAAGTCAGCAGTGGCAGGATCACTCCCACCTCTGCTGCCGCCGTGCCAAAGACGCTGGTGGCGGGGAGACACTAGTCCAGCTTGCAAACTATCTGAGGGGGCGTGATCCAGCCCCCAGCTTTAAAAGGTTGAGAACCCCTGTTCTACACCATGCTGCAACTTGGTTGCAATACAATGGATACTCTCAGTATAGACTGGATATGTATTTAACTACCTTCCGCTACACAGAATGCCATGACGAGAGGTTTAGGAAAAACGATGAGCGATGTCAGCTTTCCCCAATCTGTCACCCTCTATATCTGTCAGGTTCCCCAACCAGTTTGGCCAGATGAGCCGACTGGGGAGGATGGGACTTGTTGCCCAAACTGGGCATATATAATGGCAAGGAAGGGCAACATGAAGAAACTATTCCCACAGTCTTTTCCAAAAGAATCACATTGCCTCTAAAAGATAAATTAGTGAAGACTGATCCTTTTTCATATTATTATTATTACTACTACTACTGCTACTACTACTACTACTGCTGCTACTACTACTACTACTACTACTACTACTACTTTGGGTATGTATATCTGTTACTAAAGTTGATCTGCAGCATGTTATTATTATTTATTCATTTGTATCCTGCTCTTCTGGCGCAAGTGCCACCCAGAGTGGCTAACAACATATACATAGAAATCCATACAGTCATAAAAACATCTTAAAACCCAGCCCAGACCCTCCCCAACCCCTTAAGAAAATAAAAACAGTAAAAGTTAACAAGATAAAACCATACAAAAAGTGCATTAAAAACAGTTACATAAAACATCTGATAACTCCCAGCAATGACCTGGAACCTTGGGCAACTAAACTAGCCAGCAGTCCTGGGCTAGTTGGATGGATCCCAGACCCCCTGGCACAACCAGGTCTTGAGTGCCTTAATGTTCATGCCCTGAGAGTGAAGGGTGTTTTTAAGGTGAGCAGATGTGTTGTGAAAGTCCACATGTCTATTGTGTAAGAAAGGAATCTGTTCATCTGCAGCCACCTTGATGTGAAAGAAGTAAGACCAGAGAAGCAAGGAGCACATCACTCAACACCAACATTTGTGTTTGTCATCATATTAAAAAAGATAAGATAAGATGCCTGCGCTATGCCATTCTCACAACTGGCCTAAGAAAAAATGAAAATATAGTGGTCTGTATTCTGCTGTTCTACTCCTTTGGCATAGGATATGCTTACGCTATATCTAGTCAGAAGTTGTAGAGTACAAATTCTTCTTTTTCTGCCGTATCTGAATCCGAATACTGATGATCATCATGGTGATCAACCATGATGACTATTCTGAGGATATAATGCAGTGGCCTTTCACTGCCTTCTGCATTGCAGCGTGACACCCATACCACTGATCCAGTTCTGTGAGTCACTTTTTGGTCCTGAGGCCTTTTTGCATGCAAAGTCCTCCTCAGCCCCAGGCCATTATTGATGAAGCTGTTGCCCTCCATCAAGATGGATTCAAGTGGGATTGAATCCACTTGGGGACCATCACCCTTCCCTGTGGACTTTGGCACCCATGGCCGTTAGTCCTCAGGGTGGTCAGGTTAGTTACCTGCTGGCTGACACTTGGCATTGAGTCACTGGCAGGATGGTCTCCTCTATTACCATAGCAGGCTAACCTGGCCAGACTCGCAGAATACAAATGGACGTGTAAATCAGGTACAGTGGAACCTCGGTTAACAAATGGCTCAGTTAACATAAAAATCGCATAACAAAAGGAAATCCATAGAAAATAATGGCTCAGTTTACAGATTTTTTTTTAACAGATTAATTGGTTTCCCTATGGGAAACTGCATTTCGGTTAAAGTATTTTGGTTTTCAATGCATTCCTACGGGAAATTCGGTTAAAGTAATTTTTGCTGTAAGAAATATCCTGGAGAATGCATTAATTACATAAGAACAGCCTTGCTGGAACAGGCCACAGGCCATCCAGTCCAGCATTCTGTCTCACACAGTGGCTCAAGCCATTTGCTTCAGGGTATTATTCCCAAGCAGATGCCTTCACCTGTTTAGGATTCCCTGGAAATGGCATTGAGAGATATCCTGCCTATCTCTCCAACCCGGAGATTGTTCTTAGGTATGTATAATTATAGCCATTGATACCCTTGTCCTCCATGAACTTGTCTAATCCTTTCTTAAAGCTGTCAAGACTGACAGCTGTCACCACTTCTTCTGGCAGGGAGTTCCATAGACCAGTAATCCTCTGGGTGAAAAAGTACTTTCTCTTATTTGTTTGAGAACTAGTACCCAAAAGTTTCATGGAGTGTCCCCTAGTTCTAGTGTTATGCGATAGGGAAAACAGGTTTTCCTTATCTACTTTGTCCACACTGTGCATGATTTTATAAACTTCAATCAGATCACATCTTAGACGCCCTCGTTCAAGAGTGAAGAGGCCCAACCGTTGCGGCCTCAGATGGTAAGGGAGATGTTCCAGTCCCCTAATCATTCTGGTTGCCCTCCTCTGCACTTTTTCCAGCTCCATAATATCCTTCTGGAGGTATGGCGACCAGAACTGTACACAGTATTCCAGATGGGGAATATGTTAACCGAGGTTCCACTGTACATTGAAATCAGGCTTTGTTTCTTTTATCCATTTGGTACTTGACAATTTCTGTGACTGTGCTGCAGTGTGAATGACAGCTGCTGGACAAAACGAGAGGGGCCGCACAGATTCATGTCACATTACCCTGTTGCCCCTTTGGAAATAGAAAAAGCCACTTCCAGAGGACAATCGGCACAACAGGAAAGAGGGAGAGAGGGCATGTAACATTTTGCTCAGTAATAGTATTTCTGCTCAAAATTACTTCTCCCTCCAGGTGATTCCTGCCCTGACTAGGTCTCTCATGTACACAAAGATTTTACTGTGCTGAGTTGTTTCATGTCCTCTGCAAATGTGGCTTCTTCATCAGCCACTTTAAGTTCAGGTTGCTTAAGTTGTTCAGAACTCTTTCAATGCATACTCAGTCCAGGAGCTTATTTTTAATAATAGATAGAGAGTGTCAGTATAATATAGTGGGGTGGAGTTACAGATCAGGACTCAGGAGATCTTGTTTGACTATGGAAACTCACTGGAGTTAAAACCATTTAATATCACGCATATACTGGAAACGTTATTAAGGTTGCCATATAGGAGACTGCGGTGGCTCAAGTGGTTAAGGCGCTGAACTTGATGACTAGAAGGTTGGAGTTCAATTCCTGAGTACTGCACGATGGAGTGAGCTTCTGTCTCTGTCCCAGCTCCTGCCAACCTAGTAGTTCGAAATCAAGAAATTGCAAGTAGATAAATAGGGACTTTGGTGGGAAGGTAAACAGTGTTCCGTGCACTTCGGTGTCTAGGCATGCCTGCCACATGACTATGGAAACGTCTGCAGACGCAGACAGCGCTTGCCTTTTGGCTATAAACAGATGAGCACTGAACCCTAGAGTTGGATACAACTAGCTTTCAAGCAAGGGCGACCTTTACTATAGCAAATGCAACTTGACAGCATATAACATGCACATCAGAAGGGAACCTTATATGCACATATTTTTGCAAATGTGTCTCTTCCTGTTTCCTGAAATTGTTTTTTCATTTCAGTACAGTATCCCATTCTTGGAGGAAAGTGAGGTTTATTGTTGGTGCTGTTGGTGTTAGTTAAAACTGGGATATAGAAATCCTCGCTGATCTACTGCAAGTTAGCTAGAAATCTATGAAAGGATCTTCACTGTCAGAAATATATTTTTTTCTACTACAGAATGTCCTTTTAGAGCTACTGATTTGGGAATGAAAAAGGTTTTTTAAACTTTGCATGTCTGAGCTCCATGTGTTTTTGCATTCTCCTCTTCAGTTTAAATTTCATTTTACTTTTATAGCTTGGTGGACATAAAAATTGTGGCCACAGAACTGTTGGATAGCTCAGCGGCTTAGATGTTTGGCTAGGGAGCTACAGGTCTGGAGTTCAATTTCCCACTGTGCCTCCTCGAGAGAGGCTGGATCCGATGATCCATAGGGTCCTGTGCAGTATGATGCTGGTGACTAAAGGAAAACATATATTCTCTTCTATAAATTGCTAACTGCAGGATCTATAGACTCAATAAATGTATTGCTTCCTGTCGCCTCTAGATAAAAATCAGCTAGATGGTATCTGTCTGAGTTCTTAACCATATAAATATGTCGATTTGGTTGCTAAGTAGATATGGACATCTCTGGTAGCCACTGTTTAATTGCTTTCTCAGAAAGCTCATATTAATGTATCAGAGACATATTAACAACCAAGTGGGGCAATTTCCAGCAAACAAAAAGAAGGAACTAAATCAAAACAAAAACAGAGTAGGGCAGGGGTTTCCAACCTAAGGCCCACGGGCAAGATCCAGCCCATGGCACCATTTCATGTGGCCCCCACCCCTCCAAAGTCATTTGAGAAACAAAAATGGCTGTCCCTTTGAAGCTGCTGGGACAAAATGGCCACACACACACCCATTGTGCAGGCAGGGCAAAAGGCCATCCGGCCCTCAAAGCTGACAGAGATGACCCAGCCCCCAGCTTGAAAAGGTTGGGAACCCTTGGAGTAGATCTTATATCTGTATTATAAAAACAGTAAAGTTCAGCAATCTTCTTTAAATGTGTGACTTGTATTACTGTACTTATACTTTGATCTTCATTATCTATATACAATCTATACAGGACAAAGACCCTGAGAAACCTATCAGTAGTTTTGTGCAAATGTAGAAACTTGGAGGAAAGTTATTCCTTCCCTTATTCTAACTCAGTGTGCTGAGCCACATGCTCTGTTCTGATATACCTGTATGGTAAACTAGCTATTGCACCCTCTTCCCCATTTTAACTCTTCATGTTTCAAGAGCTCAATATGAAAAGGAAAGCTACTTCCAACGACAGGGACTGCACCACACCATTGGAAACCTTTCAGAAACAGGGTTCCTGATTGCATGGAGATGGTCCATCCAGTGAGACCAGTTCTTCCTTTCCATGCAAGAAGAACAAGGATGAAGGAATATCTGAGAATAAATAAAACAGAACAGAAAAGGGGAAGAAAAAAAAGAGAGAGAAAATGTTGTGGCACCTTAAAGACTAACTCCTGTATTTAACTGTGAGCTTTCGTGGACCAAGTCCACTTCATCAGACATATGTGGACCAAGTCCACTAAATCAAACATAAGAGTGAGGCCTCATGGCACCAATTTATACACCCATCAGGTACACAAGCACATAGTAATTGGCCAGCCTAACAGAATAGTAGCATTGAATCTTTTTTCAACTGACCAAAAAACCTGACGAAAGCTCACAGATAAATACAGGAGTTGGTCTTTAAGGTGCCACAACATTTTTTGTCTTTTTTCGCTGTTCTTTTTTATTTACTCTCAGATATGCTTGCACAGATCAACACGGCTTCCACTTCAAATATTTCAAGGATGAAGAAAGTGTGGTTAGCATGTTCTCTCTGCTCATGTGCTCAGACTAATTCTCATAGTGAATGCTTGAATAGGCCTTATGATTAATAAAAGTTCTGTGCAGAAGGGCATGTGCAGTAACTACTTCCCCCCGCCGGTCAAATTACAGGATGGCGGGGGGAAGTAGTTACTTGACAGGTATGGTAAGGACTCAACAATGTTGACAAATGGTAAGGACTCAACAATGTTGACAAATGAATTGGGAAACACTCCAGGAGTGGGAATGTCTTTTCCATTGATTACATAATGCAAGGCTAAGAGGAATAGAAAGGATACCCCAGATAGGCTGCACGAATAGGAACAGGTTCTACAGTTCATCAAAGTCTGTTCTCAAATGCTTAACAAATCGACATGTGGTAGAGCGAGGAATGACAGTGAGAGAAACACCAGATGTTAGTTATGCTGATAAGTCAGTTATGTTGTTAGTTATGCTGGTAAGTCAGTCATGTGCTCACCTCTTATTGTTATGTGCTGTCAAGTCTCTTCTGACCTACCAAGACCCTCACATGGTTTTTGAGGTCTGTGAGATTTCCAGGGGCTTATTATTGCCTCTGTGCAATGAGTTTCCATGGCTAAGTCTCCCAGGTCTCCTGACATTCAATCTACTACTGTACTGTATTTCCACACTGGCTCGGTGATCATCTGCTTGGAGATAGTGGGGATTATTTCTTTGTAAAGGGGCATAGGATTGTAGCATCAGTTTTTAACCTGGTAGGTAGCTGGATACCTCTGTCACTCATTCATTTCAACATCCTGGTTTTTTAAAAAACTTCTGATGAAGGTACTATTTGCACTGATGTAGTCACATATTTTCAAAGATTCAAGGGGTTTATTCAAAATAGGCTTATAGTCCATGTAACTATCTCAATGCTTGCTGGGCAGTCTTTTCTTGATGAAACTCTCTTTAAATTGCAAGGTTGGCCTTCAAAAATCACACATGCAGCTAGCCATAAGGTTGTACTTGATGCAACAACTTGTACTCTGGTGGCAAAGCCTTCAGGAACTCAGTATCCATGTTGCAGGGGGGCAGAAGAATAGGACTTTGCAGAGGTTTAAAAAAAGAAACAAGGAAAAAACCTGGAACAGTCAAAATCACCCCATCAAAACACAAAACATCAAAGTTAGTAGAATATGTCAAAATTTTTGAAAAAAATATTTAGGGGGGGGGGACCTTTAAGGATGTTTCAGAAAAATATATTAAATAATCCAATAAAGACGTGAGCATGTTCTTTGGCCATAGAATAGTGATTGACTGATTGATGATAGGGTGAGAGGAGGCAGGGACTCCTGCCAAGAAGACAAACTTAGACAGGAACATTCCATACTGCAACATTTGGTTACAGGTGCAATCTCCATTGTATCCATAAAAGAAGATCAGCAAGTGATAAAAGCTGGAGAAGCAAGATATGTACATGTTTTTGCTGTAAGACCTAGCAGTGCAGCAGAAAAGCATTGGCTGATCATCAGGAGTGCTGATTTAGGCTCCTGGAATGGAAGTCCAAGAACATTGGAGTGCCAAGGTTTACCATTACAGCCCTAGGAGGTGGTTCTGCTCTAAGTGGCAGCACATTATCTTGATGTAAACACGAGACTCACAGAGGAGTCTATTTTAAAGCATGTCTACCAACTGGATCTTTTTTTAATCATGGTCCCCAAAATGGTATGCAGTCTAATGTATTAACCTAGAAATTATGGGAAGGTTACGTGCCGTAATGTATTTATGTTGCAAGTTTCATTTCTCATCTCAAACTACAAAGTTGAAAACTTTGCCCCTTTTTGCAACTGCTTTTCTTCCTCTGGCTGAACTTATAATATTATACATTTTGTGGTTAGTTTTATTTCTTAATTCTACCCTTGTTTTCTAATTTTCACTCATTTGTATGTGACATTTGTCCCCTATAATTGGAAGGACTTTCTCCTTTTTATTTCTCATGCCTTTCTTCTTTAGTGAAACAGTTAATCACACTAAAAACAAAAACAAATGGACATTTCTCTTGCTGTTTGTCCTGAGTTCCTCATTGATCATTTAGATATTTTCTCTGCCAGTCAGATACTGCTAATCCCAAGTAAATTGAATCTTTTTGTAGGAGTTAACTGGGACATATTGTTCAGCCCTCACTCCTCCTGTCTTTCTTGTTGTGTTTCCTCTTGCCTTTTTTGAAATAAGTATGAAGAACTAAAATAATGATCAATAGGAAGATAGATATGTATTTTCTTAAAATGTGTGACTGTTTTTAATGTGTGAGTTTTCTGTTGTTAGCCGCCCAGAGCGGAAACATGTCCTAGATGGGTGGGGCATATAAATAAATAAAAATTGGTTAACAATTGTATTTGTGAACAGAAGTAGGAGCTGTTGGTTAGGTGGTTTGTTTGTTTTTTGCACTTCTGGAACATTGCTACACATGTCCTTAGACTATAGATCAAAATGTATATAGTGTGGGAGTGAATACTTCTGCATCTTCTCTCACCTTGGTTTGTTCTGCCAGTAAAGTAAAAATAGCTTTCCTTTGCATTTAAGAAGCAATCTACAATCCTAATGCTACATCGGTTGGCAGCAACTAAACAAGCTTTTTGATACACTGCTAAATAGTTTCAGCACTCTATTGGTTAGTCTCTTTTTTTTTTACAAAAAAGAACATTGGATTCATTTCATATCCAGAGGAAGCATGTAATACATGTACAGTAACAGCAGTGACAAAATTGGTAAATCAGTGTGTGGTCTCCGCTCTCCTTGCCTTGGGCAGGACCAGCAACCTTGGGGTCTCCTGCCAATAATTACATCAACTCCTGGCTGCTGATGAGACGGTACTTTATTGAACTATGTGATTTGCACAGCAGTTCCCTCACTGCCTTCTGCATCCCAGGAGACTGGGTTTCCTGCACTAGTCCCCAGGACACAGTCAGGTCTGTCTTGTCCTACGTTCTCATCACGTAGGCCAAGGAAGTCTTTGTAATAAATGAGTCCAGTCTAGGGCTGGACTTGGAGTTGGTGAGCTTCAGCTGTCCTTCTGCCCTTTAGACAGCTTTCATAATGAATGTACACGTCATTTTCTCCCTGCCCACCTAACACAATGTTCTAAGCTGCTTTTTCTACACTAGTCTACACCCTCTGGGTTGACTGACAATGTAAAACTTTTATTGTGTAAGGATCCATGAGGTCTTCTTCTTGCCAAGAATCTTCCAATTTGGAAACAAACAAACAAAAAATCAGCCATGTGATTCATATACAAAACAAATGTAGAAGAAGAAGGCAATACAATTTGGATTGTTCGCTATTGTGGATATAAGCTATTTGCATGGCTGGAAATGTAGGTTAGAATTCAACCACACTGGTTCCAATATCTTGGAGTGGCTCACTTATTAAGCCACTTCAGGATACTTGAACTTGATACTGAAAGGAGTCTTAGCAGCTTTGACAACTCAATTTTAGCCTGTATCCAGTACAGTATTTGGACTTAATTAGAGTGCACCTACTGGCACACACGAAAATTAGAAATTCCTGACAATGGCTTTAAAAGGTGTATGTAGAGTGTACTTTTGGAGTAACCTAGCAATCAAGTTGATAATTGGGGAAAAGAGCAAACCAAACTATCCCACAACATACCAAGTGACTCTCTGATTGAATCCTTAGGGCAGTGTTTCCAACCTTTGGTTTTTGGACTTAAATTCCCAGAAACTTAAGTCAATTCCCCAAAGCACTAATCAGCCAATGCACTGACTTAGGCTTCTGGGAATTGAAGTCTGCCTATGGGTCCTGGGCCCCATGTTGGAAACCACTGCCTTAGGATCAGCAAACAAAGGACTAAAAGGGAAAAGGGATGTTGGGATTGTCGTTGGGCCAGATTTTTCCTTAAGATGGATACCATTGGCTGTGATAATTCAGACCCTAAGACTGCCTGTATGGCTTGCTGCAGAAGAATCCAAAGTGGAGAGGAAAGCAAGCAAGCAAGCTATGAAGTGACACTGGAGCTTGACCTATTGTTGCATGCTCTACAGCAGGGATTCTCAACCTGCGGCTCGTGGGCTGGATGCAGCCCACGGCACCATTTCATGGGCACCATTTCATGTGCCCCACCACACCAGGAAGTGCCATGTAGTGGAGGAAGGGCAAAATGGCCATCAGGCCCCCAAAGCTGTCTGAGGGAGCGTGACCTGGCCCCCGACTTAAAAGGGTTGAGAACTCCTGCGCTAGAGTCTTCAGCCTCATGCCACTATCAACACATAATAACTATAGTCAGTGTGTGCTGTTCAACTTTTGCCAAAAGGACTGGCTGTACTTAAAGATTTGTTGTCTAGCCCACACATTCCAGGGGAACTGTTATGTGGAACTGGTGATTTGATACCATTGATGTCTCTGATCTAACATACATTAACTTGTTGTGTTAGTTATGTGTCTTTGATTACTAAATGAAGTTCTTACTCTTTGATCTGGGGATGTTGGAGCTTATTGATTTTCTTCTTCTTCGAAAAGAACTGATCTGTATGATGAATTCTTCTAGGTAATCAGCCGAGCTTGCTGTGTTTACTGATGAATTCTGAAACTAATTTAAATCTTAGGTTAACTCTAGAATTATTGTATATGCTACCTTTGCAACTCAGTTGTTTGATTCCCCTTCCTCTTCCCTCTTTAGTTAATTGAGGTTGAAGTCCTATATCCATTTAGCTGTGAGTAAACACCACTGCAGACCTTGTGAGTTCCACTGCCACTTCTGTCACCTTCCTACACAGAGAGAGCAACAAATGTGAACCATGATTGCTTTGCTGATCTTAGAACCATGGAATTTCAGGGTTCTGACTCAGATGAAAAATATTCATGGATAGTGGAGAACCTCTGCTTCAGACTCATAAATGTTTTGTGGACCACAGAGAAATGAAACCAGTTGGAGGAGAGAAGCTGGAAAATTCCCTATGGTTTCCCCGTGCCCGGTTGGGCATGGGATGGCTGGGTAGAGGCCTCTTGAGTGAGAAGGCTCCTAGCGGTGGCCTCTGTGGGCAGCCATATCAAGGGGGGTGAATAAATTATAGGGCTATAGGGTTTGATTCACCCAATTAACGTGACCTGACCAGCGGCTCTGCCAGACCGGCAGAACGCTATCTCCTGCATCTCCTGTGTATAATTAGGCAAACATTCTTCCCCTGGCTTGGCGCTAATCTCGGGCGCAAACAGGGACCATGTTTGTCCAGCCGGTAAGCCCGAAACAATAGGGCTTCCCCTGTCAAATGTTTGCCTGTCATAATTAACTTCCCCTGAAGAGTTTCCCCAATTAACCTGAGTAAACAGGTGACTTGATTGAATCACTGGTGATGGTTTTTTCTATCTGCCTTCTGATCTATAAAAGGTGTATGCATTTTCCCAATAAACACTGATCTGATCCTGCTTCCTTGCCTCGTATTGTCATTGATCAGTCTCCTCCGGGACGTAACGCCGCCCTAGCGGCCAGACATCGCTACATCTGGTGACCCGCGACGTGATTCTACTCGTGAGTAAGGGACCCCGGAGAGGTCTACTCGTGAGTAACGAACCACGCGGTCCGGTTCTACGCTCGAACCGCGACCCGTCACCCCGGAGGACAGCGCGGCACTCCGACCAGCAGCCAGCCGATCGGAGAAGTGGCCTGCGGCGAGGCATTCCAGAGAGGCATTCCTACAGCCTGCTCCCACTTTCGAGGAAGGTTGCCACAGAGGGAAACGCGTTCCGCTCAGGGCAGGCTGTGAGCCCCTGACAGCGCAGAGGCCGTTAGAAGGGCCCGTGGTGGAAGGTCCACACTCCGAGGTCTACCCCAGACACTAGACGCCCGAACCTATTGCCTGACAAGACGCGTCGACTCGTCCCGAGGAGGAAACTTCCGGAGACCCAACTGCAGGTAATATGGGGACTTGTTCTCATAGACCAAGTCCGTCCGCTAGCCAAAAAACTCGAGAGGAGGAGTTTAAGATCCTGGCCAGGGTATTTAAATTACGATTTCACAGCAAGGAATTAGTGAGACTTTTGGCGTACCTCGGGGAACACTGCCTACTTTACCCAGAAGTAGGTACGTTAACCCTGAAGCTCTGGGATCAGATAGGAGACTGCATTCAGCAACCCCCGAAAGCCCCAGGAGGGATAGTTAGTACATGGAGAAAGTGTAGGAGACTCTTGGAGCAGATCGAACCAGTCCGGATAGAGGCCAAAGAACCCCCGTTAGTTGAGCCATCAAGCAAGCCAGTCGGACCGACTGCGCCCACGGCGCTCTATCCGTCAATTAGCTATCAGCAGAGTAGCGTAGGGAGCCTTCCCGCGGTGACAGCTGCAGACGTCACCGAAGGAATGCAAGGAATGAGAAGCGCAGGTGCTTCTCTGACAGCTCCAGGTTCCCTAGCCGCGAAGAGTGCCCTTCAGCGCACAGCTGAGATAGAGCTAAAGAAGGGGGAATTGTCAGCAGAAGAGCTAGCTGAGCTTAGACAGATTTGTCCAATCCGCATGGAGATGGATGCGCTCACGGGCGCACAACAGGTAGTACACTCCCCAGTCCCGTACAAGCTTCTCATGGCTTTACGGAAAGCAATTTCAGAGACAGGGCTCCAAAGTCGTTTTACGAGGGGCACGCTTCGGCAAGTGTGCGAGACCACCATGTGGATTCCCCATGATTGGAAAGCCGTCATGAGGATGATGCTAACCCCTAGCCAGTACATGATTTGGGACAGCGAGTTTCGCCTAGAGGCTCAAACTCGGGCTGCTAGGATGGGAGGCGCGGTGCTCCCTGAGCAATTGTATGGCTCTGGTAACTATGAGCCCATCAACGCTCAGATTAACCTGCCTCTCGCCACCCTAGAAATGTCAGCCGAGGCTGCCTATAGGGCATACTTCAAGGTCCCAGCATCTGGCAAAACGGCAAAAAATTACACCGCCATTAAGCAGGGAGCCCAGGAACCCTACATGGACTTCATCAATCGCCTGAAGGAGGCAATTAGCAGGCAGATTGAGAATGAGCAAGCCCAGGAAGAGCTCATGATCAAGCTAGCAAAGGACAACGCCAACCTGGACTGCCGTAAAATCTTGCAGTCCATGGGCAATCGCCCTGACATAACCTTAACGGACATGATCCGAGCATGTTCCGACGTTGGCACAGACTCTTATAAGATGGGTCTGCTAGCGGCAGCGGTGCAGGGGGGGAAAAGACCTCAGGGTAACAGCAAGACCAGAGGGGCATGCCACTCCTGTGGCAAGATCGGACACTTCGCTAGGGAGTGCCGATCCAAGGGAGGAGGACAAAAGTCCGGCCATCCCAAGGCTCCGAACACCCCCTGCCCGAAGTGCAAGAAAGGCTATCATTGGGCCAGGTTTTGTCCGAGTTCGGGAAACCGGAATCCGGGCACGTCTCTGGCCCCAGTCCAAACAGAGGCTTCCTTCAACCAGATCCAGAACTCCCCAGAACTAGACTAGGTGCTAGGCACATTCCAGACATTACTAGGGCACAGGCCAGCCCCAAGGGTAGCACAGGGCTAGAATTGACTTGCCAGGCGGACGTTACATGCGATCTGCCAGGCCCAGTCTATCTAGTCGATTCTCAGTACATGGGACCCCTACCTAGAGGCTTCATAGGCTTAGTTCTGCCCCGTAGTGTAGCTGGAGCACGTGGAATTTTTATAATTCCAGGAGTCATTGACTCGAATTTTTCAGGCGTTCTCCAGGTCCAACTTTGGACACACCTGCCCCAAATTATCCACAAGGGAGAGACCTTAGCGCAACTGATCATGGTTCCTTGTCACTCGCCAGCAGGCAGCCCGAGAAGGCTCGGTGACAGCTCAGAGCCCGGTTCTACAGACCGCTCGAGCGCGAGTGAGGCAGTGCAAGGATACCAGGTCTTAGCGACAGTGGAAACCAACATTGAGTGGAAGCAGCGCCCCGTTATCGAGGTATTTTTGAACAGAAGAGTGTTCTCAGGGTTACTCGATACCGGAGCGGATGTGACCGTGATAAGCAGAAGCCAGTGGCCGAAGGAGTGGGCCATTGAGCCGGTCTCCGATGTGTGGGGGGTAGGTGGCGTTCAGGAAGCGTTTAGGAGCCGAGAGTGGGTAGAAGTCACAATCCCAAGGGCTGACGGCACAGCGGTGATTCGGCCGCACATTCTTGACGTGCACGTCAATCTTTGGGGGCGAGACATTCTCCAGCAGTACGGTGCCACCCTTACCTTCGGGTAATGGCGTTGCCACTTAAATGGCTCACCGATACTCCGGTCTGGGTAGAACAATGGCCGGTAGTGGGAGAGAAATTAGTTGCCCTCAAGCAGCTAGTGAAAGAACAGCTAGACGCAGGACACATAGAACAGTCCACGAGTCCCTGGAATTCGCCAATTTTTGTGATTAAGAAAAAGTCGGGGAAGTGGCGACTCCTCCACGATCTCAGAGAGATCAATAAATGCATTCAGCCGATGGGCCCGCTTCAATGCGGTATCCCAAATCCTAATATGATTCCCGAGGGGTGGGAGATTTTAGTTGTAGATCTCAAGGATTGCTTTTATACAATCCCCTTAGACCCCCGGGACCGGGAAAGGTTCGCCTTTACGGTGCCAGTTGTGAACCACAGCGAGCCCACGCAGCGTTACGCGTGGAAATATTTGCCACAGGGCATGCTCAATTCGCCCACTCTGTGCCAAATATATGTTCACAACGCGCTGGCAAAGTTCCGAAGCCTTTACCCTAAAGCTATTGTGTGTCACTTCATGGACGATATTTTAGTAGCGTTGCCGCAACTTGGCAGCGAAATATTTTCTGACCTCCAGGCCAGCCTGGGGAACAAAGGTTTACTCATTGCCCCGGAAAAGGTGCAGAAGACCGAACCCTTTTCATACTTGGGTCATCGGCTTCTCCGTTCCTTTGCCGCACCGGTTTTACCCCAGATAAACTTACAGGATTCAGTCACCCTTGTAGAGTTACAGCAAGTTTTAGGAAACATCAATTGGGCCAGGCCGTATTTCCGATTGGATACGGATCTCATGAAACCGCTCTTCTCGCTGCTAACTTTAGGTAAGCAGCCGGCAGACCGGATAAAAATTTCTCGAGACGCGCGCTTGGCGCTCGAGAAAGTGAACCAAGCTCTCAGCCAGAGGTGGGTGGATAGGATCACCCAGGGGCCATATGCCCCGGTCCTGAATCTGTACATCGTGCGGTCAGGATCCATGTTCACTGGGGCGCTAGGCGTAGACTCAGAGAAGGGAGCGAAAATTGTGGAGTGGGTCTACTTGCCTAACACATCATCACGGAACATTGTTCCGCCCCAAGAGTTGGTTTCCGCGGTGATTTACCGCGGCAGGCTGAGAGCTAGGGACATTTCAGGAAATGATTTGGCCAAAATTGTGGTTCCTTTCACCAAAGAACAAATTCATCAGTTAATGCAGCTAGGTGATTCGCTTCCGATAGCTTTGGAGGGTTTCACTGGAAGTTTAGCATACCATTTGCCCAAGGACCCCAGACTCGTTTCACTCCAGACAGGAACAGTCAGCTTGTTTGAATTGCTCTCGCTGGTCCCACTTCAGGGGGCCAAGACAGTTTTTACCGATGGGGGACGCACATATGGTGTCCTGACCTGGCAGGAGGGCGAAGCTTGGCGCACGCTGCTAACTCTTCCACAGAAGTCCGCTCAGCGGGCAGAGTTGGCAGCCGTGAACCTTGCCTTGCGCACCTTCGCCAAGGAACGTTTAAATATCATAACTGACAGTCTGTATGTTAGGAACTTACTGCACAGCCTACCGGGAGCTTACATCACTCCCGCGATAGACAAGAATTTGCTTAGCCTGTTCCTCACTGCTCAATTTCATTTGCGAAACCGCACGGAGCCGCTCTATATTGCCCATATTCGAAGTCACCAAGACCTACCGGGTCCGATTTCCGCGGGCAATAGCAGAGCGGCCGCGGCCGCAAAGGAAGTTCAGCAACGTTCAGTTTTGGGTGTTTTTACTACTCCGATCCAAAGTCATGCCTTTTTCCACCAAAATGCCAAAGCTCTCGCTAGACAGTTCAATCTGCCACTTTCTCAAGCCCAAGGTATAGTCCGCTCTTGTCAGCATTGTGCAGGGGCGCCGGGGGGGCCCTCGTGGGGGGTCAACCCACGGGGGACAGAGGCCAATCAGGTGTGGCAGATGGACGTCACGCATGTGCCGCAGTTTGGCAGATGGCAATACATGCATGTCTGTATTGATACTTTTTCCCAGTTCGTTTGGGCCACGGCGCAGAAAGGGGAGACTGCCTCCCACGTGGAGCAGCACCTCCTTTCCTGCATCGCGGCGATGGGCAAGCCGCGGCACGTGAAAACAGACAACGCCCCGTCCTACTGCTCCAAGCAGTTGGCCGCCTTCATGGCCACATGGGACATCAAGCATACATTTGGGATTCCCTACAATCCGCAAGGGCAGGCGATTGTAGAACGGGTCAATCGGACGCTAAAGTCCTACATTGACAAACAAACAGAAAGGGGGGAGCCTCCAGCCCTCCCCAAATCACAGGGACAAGCACAGTTTTGCTTAAATAAGGTATTGTTCACCTACAATCACCTTAATGTTTTCTCGGACTGTACGCCGCAGGAGAAGCATTTCCGCCGCTCGGAAGCTCTCCCGCGACCTATGGTCCGGTACCGAGTGCCACCGGATCCTTCTTGGAGGGGCCCGGTGCCGCTCATAACATGGGGGAGAGGGTATGCTGCAGTTATGTCCCCTACAGGTGTCGTTTGGATTCCAGCTCGGTGCGTCAAGCCCTACTTGGAACCACATGGCGTGGACACAGACCGACCAGAGCCCGATCCCGGAGATGGAGGACCTCACCCTGACCGAGGGGACCCGCCGGGAGAGACCGTGGTCGCGGACGACACCACCAAAGATAACCTGGGGGATGGTCAAGACCCTCTGCCATGATGCTCAGCATGTCATCCAGCGCGAGGAAAAGGAGCTGACACCAGAGAGCTTCGTGGTTGCAGTTTTCGCCCAGATCCATGCCAACTCCATGGCAGTCATCATCATCCTGACCCTCACCCTGCTTTTGGGGGGAGGCGTTCAGGCCGCCTCACTGGAGGCCAGCGATTTAATGCCGGGCGGAGACCTTTCTGCCCGCATGCAGTACAACATTTGGGAAAGGTTGGCAAGCCTTGTCAACCAGTCCGATTTTTGCCTCAGACAGGACGTCGGTTCTGCTTCAATCCTCAGCACCTGCCTCATCCCGGTGTGCCATTCTCCAGGCGCACACCCCCGGGATGGGGATTGGCTGGTGAAGCGATTCTTCAGCCCGTACATCCCAGCGGCTGCCTCGGAATATGCCCGTTGGGAGATGCGGCTAACCATGACTTTACCGGCTGATGCGGCCACTCTCCACACTCCTCGAGTGGCGGTCAGCCCGAACTCTACCTGCGGCCGAATTTACGGTTGCTCCGGAATCGGCCGAACCCGGCGCCGATGCCTAGATGTGGGCAGCGGCAATTGGACTTGCAGTGACCCAGTGCCACGCGGCACACCATATGCACATATCACCCTACCATCTGGATGGTTTTTCACTTGTAACCAGTATACGTTTAACTACATTCCTGCTAATATCACAGACTCTATTTGTTGTATAAGTTGGTTGACACTCTTGCTCCCCACTAAGGATATGATTGCCCCAAGCCCTAATGTTCCTATTGTTTCCAATGTATCCAATGTCCCTTCACTCATACGGCACACTCGCACCACCACGTTAGACAGCTCATGTGAAAGCAGCTTCAGAGTAATGAGACCCGCCGAGTATCTCTCCTTGGCGGTCAGCATCTTTGGCGTGCCAGGCTTAGCCGTCGGCAACGCAAAGAGGATTGGTCGCTTGGCTTGCGGTTTAGCAAAGGCCATCAACCATACATCCTCCGCGATAGCGCTCCTCAATCAGGAGCAGGCGGAACTTCGCCATGCCATTCTCGATAATCGAGCGGCTATCGACTACCTCCTACTGCTTCACCACCTGGGCTGCGAGTCTTTTCATGGTATGTGCTGCTTTAATCTTACAGACAACTCTCGTAAGATTCAAAGCCAGATCGAAGACCTTCACTCCATAGTGGCTGGCATCACAGAAGGCTCTGCATGGGGGGCATGGTGGAGCTCACTGTGGAAATGGATGTGGTCGTGGATCCCATGGGGGTGGCTCCAGACGGTAATCAAGGTAGTGGTGGGGGTAGTCATACTAGGCATTACAGTCTGCTGTCTTGCTCAATGTATTCCCTCACTGATCTCAAGATGCCGCCGGAGAAGGAAACCCCGTGACGTCATTCCAGACCAACAGCTGGTGCCACTTCTGCGCAGGGTCGCTTGTCAGGCTCTTAATATAAATAAGTAAGGGGAGATATGGTTTCCCCGTGCCCGGTTGGGCATGGGATGGCTGGGTAGAGGCCTCTTGAGTGAGAAGGCTCCTAGCGGTGGCCTCTGTGGGCAGCCATATCAAGGGGGGTGAATAAATTATAGGGCTATAGGGTTTGATTCACCCAATTAACGTGACCTGACCAGCGGCTCTGCCAGACCGGCAGAACGCTATCTCCTGCATCTCCTGTGTATAATTAGGCAAACATTCTTCCCCTGGCTTGGCGCTAATCTCGGGCGCAAACAGGGACCATGTTTGTCCAGCCGGTAAGCCCGAAACAATAGGGCTTCCCCTGTCAAATGTTTGCCTGTCATAATTAACTTCCCCTGAAGAGTTTCCCCAATTAACCTGAGTAAACAGGTGACTTGATTGAATCACTGGTGATGGTTTTTTCTACCTGCCTTCTGATCTATAAAAGGTGTATGCATTTTCCCAATAAACACTGATCTGATCCTGCTTCCTTGCCTCGTATTGTCATTGATCAGTCTCCTCCGGGACGTAACGCCGCCCTAGCGGCCAGACATCGCTACAATTCCCCATGTGCTTTATACAGAGACTAGCATATTTTTCCCGGTGGTACCGGGCTCTTTAAAATGGTTTTGGAAGGTTTTTGTTTTATGTTTATGCAAATGAGGTTAGTTTTTAATTGTGGTTTTTTAAATTTTTATTTTTACGCATGGGCTTTTATAAACTGATGTTTTATTTTTTGTATTTGTTTTTTGGTTTTTTAAAAGAGGAAACGATGATATAATTTTTTGTAATTATTGTATTTAACCAAATAATGTGTTACCATGTGAATTTTTTTTAATAGTTGTACCTTGGATAATAATTTTTAAAATGTGTAAGAATATGTTTTTTTTTTAAATCAATGTTTCTATACTGTGTTTAGATGTTTTGTTGAGTGAAAACTTATTTCTTTTTTTTGAATTATTTGTGATTAGTGTGAATATTTTTGAATATTTTGATAACTTATTTCAGTAATTTGGGAATTATTTTTATTATTTTAAATATTTTTGAATGTTTTTTCTCTTGTGGCCTCTGGGTGGGGCTGGTGAGCTTTTCTTGTATTCTACAATTTTTCTCTACTGTCCTCTGGGTGTCGCTTCTTCTTCCGGTAAGTAGTCTCTTTCTTTCCTCAGTTTAGTTCTGGTCGTCATGGAGTGAGAACGTCTCCTGGTAAGGTCTTTGGTTTTATTTTTTATTTTTATTTGGGGGGGGTTGGTTTTTTTGGGGGGGTTGTGTGTTTTTTATTGTTTGTTTTTGGATGTTTTTGTGTTTTCTTTTTCTGTCTTTTATTTTTTGGTTTTGATTATTTTTGACTGTTTTTGGATTGTGTTTTTTTGTTTACTTTTTGTGTTTTTATTTTGGTTTTGATTATTTTTGACTGTTTTTGGATGGTGTTGTTTTGTGTTGGGGTGGGGGTATTTCCGTGGTCCGTTCTCGGGGGCTGGACCGCGGAAATACCCTCGCCGCTTGATGCGGCGTGGGGAGGAGGTATTTCCGTGGGCCGGCCTGGGTGGCCGGACCACGGAAATTGCATTGCCGCTTCATGCAGCATTGGGGTGGGGTTTTTTCTGTGGGCCGGCCTTGGTGGCCAGACCACGGGAATCCCATCGCCGCTTGATGCGGCGTGGGGGGAGGTATTTCCGTGGGCCAACCTGGGTGGCCGGACCACAGAAATTGTATCACCGCTTACATGTGGCGTTGGGGTGGGGGTATTTCTGTGGTCCGGCCTGGGTGGCCGGACCACGGGAATCCCATCACCTGTATGCGGCGGTGGTTTTTTCCCCCCGCAGCCTGCCTTTATTTTTATTTTTCCCGCGCCAGCTGCCTCAGCGTTCTGCGCGCTCATGGCATGCAGGACGCTGGGGCTTGTAGTTTGGCGTGTGCGTTTTTGGCTTGTGCAGCATTTTTTTTTGCGGGTTTGATTTTGTTTGGCTGCGGCACATTTCTGAATGTTCTTTTTGTTCGCGCCGCTCAGCCTGATTGGCTCTGGTGCGGCGCGGCGCAAAGAACATTGGTAATTAAAGTTCCCTTTTTTTGTTTGCATCTGGGGGGCTCCTGCCCCACTGGCACAAATTTCAACCCGACAGTTACCTGCGAACCGGGTTCGGGCGAGTGAACGGAGGCCCATTACGGGCTAGTAGGGGCTGGCTAAACATCCTTTGTCACATTCCAACGGTTAATGCACCATTTTATAGGTATAGATAAGAATGAATGAATGGGGATTCATTCCTGACAAAATGGAAGCTCTACAGATTGATGGTTCCCATGCCTGGGAGTTGGTTAAACCATCTCTTCAGGATGACATTTTCATTTCTCCAGAAATAGTAAGTAAATAGCTTTAGTGTCCTGATTCATGTCTATAACTTTGGGTTTAGCTGCCCTATCTGCTTAGAGTCCTTTTGGTCAGCTTTTACCAGCTGTGACTACCTAGATAGCAGTAACCTAACTAGAGATGTAAAATTTCCAGAAATTTTGAAGCTCGAGAAAAAACCCCAGGGGTTTTTTTTTTTGGGGGGGGGAGGGGGGAATGGAAATTTTGGAAAAAATTGAAAATAATCTGATACCATACATATTTTTTTAGCAATGATTTATAAAACATTTGAACCCGGCCTTGTCTTAAAATATTTTATTCATCATGTTAAAATAAAACATTCCATAATATATTTTTTTATTTTTTCAATTTTTCCAATTTTTCAGAAAAAACAAACAAAAAAGGCTTCAGAAAAAACTGGGGGGGGGGGGGGGGAAACGGTTTCCCCCCAAATTTTTCTGGTTTTTTCCCGGGCCTTCACATCTCTAAACCTAACCCTAGTAATTTATGTGCTGCACATGAGTACGCCATTGAAGATAACAAGTGTAGAATGCAGCATTTGGGTTGCTCTTGGGATCATCGTATAAAAGCCCAAACAAAAACAAACTTGGAAACATTCACTGAAGAAAAGTCTTAACTGTCCCTCTTTGCTTCTTTTGAATAGCCCCTGAAGGACACAGACTTATTTGACCAAAATGTGTTGTTCAGTTTTTAAAGTATAGTCAACTCATTGTTTTCAACAGCCTGAGATTTACATCTCACCTTCATATTTGGGAACATCAAATAAGGAACATACAACAGAAGAAGGCCGGCGGTGCAGTGCTCAATCACAGGAATTCCCCTTCCCACAGGGCCTGGATAGTGCTGGCACTCTCCTGGTTTTGCTGACAAGTGAAGACCTGGCTTTTTCTCTTAGACTCATGACGGCGAACCTTGGCACAGTAAACCTTACTGCATAGTAAACCTATCATGTGGATTTCCAGAGACTTGGGCTTCTGGCAATTGAAGTCCAAAAACAGCTGGAGTGGCAAGGTTCGCCATCACAGCCTTAGACCCACAATGCTCTTCCTGCCTCAGGTGACACCATCTACTGCTATTTTTCCTGTTCCATTCTTACCAAAAAAACAAAACAAAAGTAAAACAAAAAAACAAAACAAAAAAAAACCCAACACCATATCAACCATGTTTCTTCTGGTCACCATGGTTCTTTCAGTCAGCCTTGGTCTCCCCCCCCCCCCCATATGAACATTTGGGCCCTTCTGGGTGCTTTGCTAGCCAGCAGAGCTCAGGTAACTGTAACATTCACATATCTTCATTAACCTCTAAATGTTTAGTTTTGATCTAAATCGATAGGTTAATAATGTAATTACGATGGTACCCCATACAACGATTTTAATCCGTTCCACGGGGCTCGTTGCATCGTATAACGATTTCCCCTATGGGATGCATCGTACAACGATATATTTTTTTGCTAAGTGGTTTTCCCCATTGAAAAAATTGTTGTATGATTGTTATGTGGGATGCCATTCCCCCCCCCCCAACCTAATTGTTAGGCGATTTCATTGCTATATGGGGCGATTGTTGCATGAGGTTCCACTGTACATTATTTTTTGGCTTTGTGCACTAATGCAGCCCATATGTCCCAGGAGGTTGAGGACCACTACTCTAAGGTTTTGCTGACTTTTTTACAATTTTATGTCACACCTTTCACACTGATTGTATAATTGTGAAATCCATTGATATAGGACAGATACAAAATTATACTTTCTGGCAAAAATAAACAAGAAGCTGTTGCTTGCTATATTTGAGTAGCTCATTTCCTAGTGTGGAGGTAGTGTGGCTTCCTACTTGAGGGATTTCTCAGCAAAATGACCTCTGATCATTGCAAGATGCTTCCTTCCCATTTGTGTGATGTTAAAAGATATTTGATGCTGATGTATATTTTTGAATTTATTACCATGTAATTTGTACCGTTTATTATTGTTCTGATTTATTTTTTGTATTGCTATATTGTATTTTGGGATTCTTGTATTGTATCAATTATGTTGTTTGCCGCCTAGAATCGGCCTCAGTTGAGAAGGCGGGATATAAATTAAAAATTATTATTATTATTATTATTATTATTATTATTATTATTATTATTATTATTATTATTATTACTATTATTACTATTATTACTATTATTATTATTATTATTATTATTATTATTATTATTATTATTTCATTTTTCTTTCTTTCAGGTTACACACACTCATGTTCTATTTCAGGGGTTTGCAACATTTTTGTGCTGTGTGCCAGTTACACCCACACCCATGCGGGGGCCTGGAGGCGTTGTTCCTCCCATTGCTTCAGCCTCTTCTGGTGCATTGAAGGTGCATTTTTGGTTTTTTTTTACCACTTCCCGTGGTAGCGGGAGAGAGGGCTGCACGTTTTTGCCATTTCCCAGGGTGTTTGGGGTGAGGTTTCAGCAGTTTCCGGCAGCTTTTCCATGCTTCTGGTGCAGCTTGGGCACATTTTTGCCACTTCCGGTTCATTTTTGGTGCTTTTGGTGGCGGTAGTGGGGCGCATTCACAGCTGTTTTAGCCACTCCCACTGCTTCCTGTGGCAGCGGGAGCAAGGTTGGCATGTTTTTGCCAGGTTTGTGGCTTTTTTCATCCTGTTTTTGTGGCATTTTCCATGCTTCCAACGCAATTTGGGCACTTCCAGTAGCAGTGGCAGTGGCGACCCTGGGTTGCTCACTGAAGACCAGATTAATTGTTGCAGTGGGCTGGATTAGTCTCATGGGCCATAGGCTGCGAATCCCTGATTTAAGCCAAGCTTTTTGTCCTATCTTTGTTATCTTTGTGCTGCACGTGCCATTTTCCATGAATGAAAATAATAATAAACAAAATGTAACGTAGGAAGAAAATGGATTCTTCGGAGGCAAGCTATGAGAAACCTGGGGAACATAGTTAAAAGTAGAGACATCACCTTGCAAACAAAAATTTGCATACAGGTGAAACTCAGAAAATTAGAATATCGTGCAAATGTTCATTCAGTTCATTAATGCAACTTAAAAGGTGAAACAAATATATGAGATAGACTCATTACATGCAAAGCGAGATAGTTCAAGCTTTACTTTGTTATAATATTGATGCTCATGGCTTACAGTTTATGAAAAACCCAACCCCCAATCTCATGTACCCCATAATCATCACATAATCTCATGTACGCTGTACGTCATGATCATCACAATTATAACGAATTAAGGCATGACATCTCTCGCTTTGCATGTAGTGAGTCTATCTCATATATTTGTTCCACCTTTTGAGCGAAATGAATGAACATTTGCACGATATTCTAATTTTTCGAGTTTCACCTGTAGTCAAAGCAATGGTATTTTTGGTAGTGATGTATGGTTGTGAGAGCTGGACCATAAGGAAAGCTGAGCGCAGAAGAATAGATGCCTTTGAAATGTGGTGTTGGGGGAGAGCTTTGAGAGTCCCCTGGACAGCGAGGAGAACAAATAGGTCGATCTTAGAAGAAATTAACCCTGACTGCTCCTTAGAAGGTCAAATAGTAAAGATGAAGCTAAAGTACTTTGGACATCAAATGAGAAGAGAGGATTCACTTGAGAATCCTGGGAAAAGTGGAGGGCAAAAGAAGAAGGGAGCAGCCAAAAATGAGATCGCTGGATGGTATTGTAGACTCAAAAGGACTTTCACCACCAGCCCCGCGGATGCCTTCGCCGCTGTTGTGTTCTAAGGGTTTTACCTTCCACATGGATTACAATGTATCCGAACCAATGTAACCTTGCCTTTAGCAACAATGTAACCTTCAGCTGTATCATATGAACCCTGCAATAGGACGCGAGCTAATGACCACCAGCTGGCAGCAGCGAGCGTCCGAGCTCTCTTGGTCCGAACTCATCAAAGGCAACAGCGCGGGAAGCTTTCCCGCCACCACCTACACCTGGACAAGAAGGGCGTGACCCGCAATGACGTCACGCAGACAGTAGCCAATGGGCTACCATGGCACCACGTTCAAATGTATTACCACTGTATATAAAGAGCTATCGATCCGCCATTACCTCATGTTCCCTCTGTCCACGATGCAATAAACCTGAGTTAACCCAGCCCGAGGCTGTGTCCTGTGTCTTGGTTTTCATACACCAAATTGGCGACGAAGGTGGGATAATGGATCCCCAAGGAGCAGCCAGGGCACAGAGCGGGTTCAACATCACCAAACCGCAAGACTGGGAGCTGTTTGAGATGGACTTCCATGCGGCGTTGGTGGAACTCAAAGTCAAGGAAGACGATGAGGAGACGAAGAGGGCCATCCTCACCAGAATGCTCGGAATGGACACCAAGCGGACGCTGGTGGGCATCATCACCCCGAAGGCGGACGACATCATGAAGCTGCTACGGGAGCGCTTCCGACCCGCGAGGGCGATGTTTCCCGCTCGGAGCGCGTTTTGGAGGCGAGTCCAAGCGCCGGACGAGTCGGTTGAGGCATTCGTGGCCGCCCTGAGGGTAGCCGCCGTCCCCTGTAAATGGGGCAATATCCAAGAAATGGCCCTCAGGGACGGCGTGCTGTGCGGCCTGAAAGACAAGGAGGTGCAGCGCAGTTTGATGAACAAGGAGCCGCCACCCACGCTGGCAGAGGTCGTTGAGGCTGCAGAAGCCGCAGAGTCCACGAATGCCGGAGTGGACGAGATGCACCAGTGGCGTGAGTGGCGTCCCAGAGCCGGCAAAGCGGAAAAACCGGTGCACGCGACTCGACGGGCCTCAAAATCGTCCTCGGAAGGCAGCGACGGCGAAGAAGTCCAGAAGGTCCGAAAGGGGGGGCGCCGCTGCGATGGCTGCGGAGCGGCCCACGAGCGCGCGAGGTGCCCATTTAGAAAGGCCGAATGTTACACCTGCGGCCGGCGGGGGCACATCGCCAGGGCATGCAGAAAACGGAAAGAGGGCCGGAGGCAGTCATCAGACCGTTCGATCAGGCCGGACCGTCCAGCGAGGCCCAAAGATGGCGTCCAGACCACGAAGAAGCAGGACGGCGTGGGCCGCGTCTCGGACGGCAGCGAGGACGACGCCCCAGTGTTCAGCGTGTCCGCGGGACAGTCCCATTACTTTGTTGAGGTACAAGTACAAGGGGCCCCTATCAGGATGGAAATTGACTCGGGGTCCTCCTATTCTATAATTCCCCAGAGGGAGTTTTTGAAAATCGACCCCCACGTGCGGCCCAAACTTAAAGCATTGAGGTCCACGCTACGTGATGTACAGGGAAACAGCATTCCGGTGTTGGGGGTCGGGAAATTTCAGGTTAAGTTTAGGAGACATTCTGCGGAACTGCCCCTAGTTGTCCTCAAGGGGGGAAGTTGTAGCCTCCTAGGGACACAGTGGTTTCAGCCCTTGGGCCTGTTCATAGGGGGAGTACATTCAGTGGGGGCGGATCCAATACAAGCGGTGTGCGATGCGCACCCCGCCGTTTTTAAAAAAGGACTTGGGAAATTCAACGGCCCCCCTGTAGCCTTCGACCTAGACCCGGAGGTCCGCCCGATAAGACTCAAACCGCGCAGGGTGCCTTTCGCACTAAAGGACAAAATAGAGGCGGAACTGGACAAATTGGTGGGCCAGGGGATTCTTATTCCTGTTGATTCCGCGGAGTGGGAAACTCCAATTGTAACAGCTCTGAAGGCTAACGGGGAGGTGCGCATTTGCGCTGATTATAAGTGTACAATTAACAAGGCGATTCGCCCTAATGCATATCCGGTGCCAGTGGTCAGCCACCTTTTGGCCAGGCTAAATGGGGGAAAGTGTTTCGCTAAGCTCGACCTGGCACAAGCCTATCAGCAACTCCCCGTAACTCCCGCCACGGCCGCGGCACAAACAATAGTCACACATAAAGGAGCGTTCCAGGTGTCGCGTTTACAGTTCGGCGTGAACTCGGCACCCGGCCTTTTTCAGTCGCTTGTGGAACGCCTCCTGAAGGGGCTGGAGGGGGTGTTGCCTTATTTTGATGACGTATTGATAACAGGGGGGAGTGAGGCCGAACTAGCAAGGAGATTGGATAAAGTGCTAACTGTGTTCGAGAAAGCGGGGCTGAGACTGAGGAAGGACAAATGTGTTTTTTTCGAAACCGAGGTCGAGTTTTTAGGGTTTCGGATCACACCCGAGGGTATTAAGCCGTCCAAATCCAAAGTAGCAGCCATCAAGAAGGCCCCTCGCCCCACATCCAAAACCGAACTACAGTCATTCCTGGGGCTCCTCAATTTTTACCATACATTCCTCCCGCGGAAAGCCTCCGTGGCCGAACCGCTTCATCGGTTACTTAAAAAGGAGGAGACATGGATGTGGGGTGACGAGCACGAGAGGGCGTTCAACGAACTCAAGCAACTTTTAACATCGGACGCAATCCTTACGCACTTCGACCCCAAACGGCCGGTGGTCTTAGTCTGTGATGCATCACCGGTGGGGGTGGGGGCGGTGCTTTGCCACGTGTTGGATGACGGTCGGGAGGCCCCAGTTGCGTTTTATTCAAGGTCCCTGTCCCAAGCAGAGCGAAATTACGCACAAACCGACAGGGAGGCATTAGCAATAGTAGCGGGGACCAAAAAGTTTCACGATTTTCTGTATGGCCGCCCGTTCAAAATCGTGACGGATCACAAGCCCCTGTTAGGGATTTTCACGGCAGGCAAGCCCACGCCGCAGATACTATCCCCGAGAATGTTGCGATGGGCCATTTTTCTTAACGCATACCAACACGAGTTGGAGTACCGGCCCGGAAAGGAGATCAGCCATGCTGATGCACTTTCGAGATCACCTGTGCCCTTGTCGGACGACCAAAAAGCCAGAATAGGGAGAGACCGCCAGGTGTTGCTAATCGAGGTTTTAGACGAACCCCCAATAGTACCAGCCGATATAGCTAGGGCGACAGGCAAGGACAGAACGCTGGAGAAAGTCTGCTCATGGGTGCAGAAAGGGTGGCCAGCATCGTCCCCAAGCAAGGAATTCGACCCATTCTTTCGGAAGAAGCTAGAGTTGTCCCTAGAAAGGGGGTGCCTGTTGTGGGGCCAACGGGTGGTGGTCCCAACACCCATGCGGCCGAGGGTGCTCAAACTGCTGCACGTCAGCCACCCGGGCATCGTTCGCTCCAAAGCGCTGGCCCGCAGCTACTTTTGGTGGCCACAGCTGGACGAGGACATTGAGCACATGGTCGGCACTTGTGAGGCATGCCAGGGGTCCCGACCAGAGGCGGCCCGCCTCCCGCACAGGGAATGGGACACAGCAAGGGGGCCATGGTCCAGAGTGCACGTAGATTTCGCTGGCCCTTTCCGAGGAACCATGTTTCTCCTGGTGGTGGATGCATTCTCAAAGTGGCTGGAGGTCATCCCGGTAAAGAGCACGTCCTCCGCCACTACGATTAGCCAACTACGGAGAGTCTTTTCAACGTTCGGCTTACCCGACACTTTAGTCAGCGATAACGCGAGTTGTTTCACCTCCTCAGAGTTCGGGGCATTCATGGAGGCAAACGCCATTCGGCATATCACATCCGCGCCGTTTCACCCGGCCACGAATGGCCAAGTGGAACGGTTGGTGCGTACAACAAAGGAGGCGCTCCGGCGCATGGGCCCCGGGGACCTAAATCACCAAGTATGTCAGTTCTTATTAGCGTATAGGGTGACCCCCTTAGCGTCAGGTTACTCGCCGGCAGAGCTATTGATGCGGCGAAAACTGACTACGCTCCTGTCCAGGCTAGACCCCACAAGAATTGAGGATAAAGGGAAAAACGTAGGGTTGGCAGTCTCGAAAGGTTTCGCCGCCGGCGACCCTGTTCATTGCAGGAACTATGCCAGCGCGGGGCCAGCCTGGGTGCCGGGGACAGTTGTAGAACAGACGGGGCCAGTCTCGTACCGGGTCGAAACCCATTATCCCACCTTCGTCGCCAATTTGGTGTATGAAAACCAAGACACAGGACACAGCCTCGGGCTGGGTTAACTCAGGTTTATTGCATGGTGGTCAGAGGGAACATGAGGTAATGGCGGATCAATAGCTCTTTATATACAGTAGTAATACATTTGAACGTGGTTCCATGATAGCCCATTGGCTACTGTCTGCGTGACGTCATTGCTGGTCACGCCCTTCTTGTCCAGGTGTAGATGGTGGCGGGAAAACTTCCCGCGCTGTTGCCTTTGATGAGTTCGGACCAAGAGAGCTCGGACGCTCGCTGCTGCCAGCTGGTGGTCATTAGCTCGCGTCCTATTGCAGGGTTCATATGATACAGCTGAAGGTTACATTTTCATACACCAAAGCCGCCCACCCTCCGGCCAGCCAGGCTGGGGGGAATGAGAAACACCTGGGGCGAGGCATGGCGGGCTCAAAAGGACTCTCGCCGCCAGCACCACTGATGCCTTTGCCACCTGCCCTCCGGCCAGCCGAGCAGGGGGGGAACGAGAATCACCTGGGGCGAGGCATGGCGGGCTCAAAAGGACTTTCCTCCCCATCGCCTGCCCTTTGTTATAGCCGCTGCTGGACCCGGTGAGCCCTACCTGGAGCAGAGGGACCCTTGCGGAGCTGGACGCCGGGAGTTCCATCACTTGCCGGCGTCCCGAGCCCCGCCTTCCCCCTCGCTCAGGGCTCAAATGGTTGCAGCGGCGGCAGGACTTGGACCACCGCCCCCATTGGACTTTTTTCTGGGGCCGGTATGGAGAGGTTATTGTATGCTGCTCAAAAAAAATAAAGGGAACACCTAAACAACACAATGTAACCCCAAGTCAATCACACTTCTGTGAAATCAAACTCCACCCTGGTAGCAACACTGATTGACATTCAATTCCACATGCTGTTGTGCAAATGGAAGAGACAACAGGTTGACATCAGAGGCAATTAGCAAGGTATCCCCAATAAAGGTGTGGTTCAGCAGGAGGTGACCACAGGCCACTTCTCAGTTCCTTTGCTTTCTGGCTGATGGTTTGGTCACTGTTGAATGCTGGCGGTGCCTTTACTCTAGTGGTGAGAAGGAGGAGGAACCACCCAAGGAACAAGGAACCACCCAAGGTTCATATGGTCCCGGTGGTTCATATATAAATACATTCGTCACTCCCCCTTTCTCCAACGCTTTTGCCCAATATGAAGTCCCTAGAGAGGCATTAGAGTGCATTTATGGTTTTGATACAGGTAATTATATTATAATCTGGTGTAATGTTATTATCTTGTATAATGTTATTGTATAGTTTGCAATCAGCCTTGTATACTGGCAGATTCCATTGCAATTATAATGATATTCTTACAGATCTTTGAAAAAGATAATTTCGAAATATCCAGACTACCGGATGGATATCATCAAATTTGTTGTACTATTTGGACTGTAATTGTGTCACCACACAGGACTCTTTGGTCCCTCCTTACTCTGATCTAATACCTTGTATAATACGGATTGCAACAGTAGTTTTGCTAAACCTTCCGCCCTTCTGCGGTCCAAGATTACGAACTATGTTTGCTATTATTCAATAACAGGTTGCTACATTTCATGAACAGTCATGTATATTGTTACTATATTACATATGTAAAATTGTGTATATTGATTTTGCATATTGGAATTGTATATCATGTATTTTGACATTGAGTATTTCCACTACGGGTTACATTGTTTATACATATAGAGTGTGGTATATTTTTAGCCAGTTGGCTTTGTAGTCGGTCATAGATGATTTGAGGATTTTTTGCTTCGCAATTCCTCGTACTCGTACACAATTCAGTCATTGTTGTTCACATACAATTTTGATTTATGAAATTACAATTCACCTTTTATTATATGCCCGTGTTGTCTACTTTGTTCCTTAGGTGGTTCCTCCTCCTTCTTGTCTATACACCCAGCCATCTCTCCTCTTCACTCTAGTGGTAGCATGAGACGGAGCCTACAACCCACACAAGTTGCTCAGGTAGTGCAGCTCATCCAGGATGGCACATCAATGCGAGCTGTGGCATGAAGGTTTGCTGTGTCTGCCAGCGCAGTGTCCAGAGCATGGAGGTGCTACCAGGAGACAGGCCAGTACAAAAGGAGAAGTGGAGGAGGCCGTAGGAGGGCAACAGCCCAGCAGCAGGACCATTACCTCCGCCTTTGTGCAAGGAGGAGCAGGTGGAACACTGCCAGAGACCTGCAAAATGACCTCCAGCAGACCACCAATGTGCATGTGTCTGCTCAAATGGTCAGGAACAGACTCCATGAGGGTGGTATTAGGGACCAACGACCACAGGTGGGAGTTGTGCTCACAGCCCAACACTGTGCAAGACGTTTGGCATTTGCCAGAGAACACCAAGATTGGCAGGTTCGCCACTGTCGCCCTGTGCTGCTCACAGATGAAAGCAGGTTCACACTGAGCACATGTGACAGACATGTCATGGTCCGGAGATGCTGTGGAGAATGTTATGCTGCCTGCAACACCCTCCAGCATGACCGGTTTGACGGTGGGTCAGTAATGGTGTGGGGTGGCATTTCCCTGGAGGGCTGCACAGCCCTCCATGTGCTTGCCGGAGGTAGCCTGACTGCCATTAGGTACCGAGATGAGATCCTCAGACCCCTTGTGAGACCATATGCTGGTGCGGTTGGCCCTGGGTTCCTCCTAATGCACGACAATGCTAGACCTCATGTGGCTGGGATGTGTCAGCGGTTCCTGCAAGACAAAGGCATTGATGCTATGGACTGGCCCGCCCGTTCCCCAGACCTGAATCTGATTGAGCACATCTGGGACATCATGTCTCGCTCCATCCACCGACGCCACGTTGCACCACAGACTGTCCAGGAGTTGGGGGTTGATTTAGTCCAGGTGTGGGAGGAGATCCCTCAGGAGACCATCCGCCACCTCATCAGGAGCATGCCCAGGCGTTGTAGGGAGGTCATACAGGCACATGGAAGCCACACACACTACTGAGCCTCATTTTGACTTGATTTAATGACATTACATCACAGTTGGATCAGCCTGTAGTGTTTTCTTCCACTGTCACTCTGAGCGTAACTCCAAATCCAGACCTCCATGGGTGGATTAATTTGATTCCCATTATTAAGTTTTGTGTGGTTTTGTTGTCAGCACATTCGACTACAGTATGTGAACAACAACAGGAATGCAGTATTTCAGTCATTCAGATCGTGGGATGCCTTATTTTTGTGCGCCCTTATTTTTTTTGAGCAGTATATTTTGATATTGCTGTAGTGTTCTATATTGCAAAATGAGTTTTATTGTATTGTTTTATTGTGCTTTATTGTATTGTTCCATACTGTGATACAACTTTTGGTATTATTGTGTTTCTTGCTTATTATTATTATTACTATGTGAGATGTTATTGTACTCTATAATATTTTGTATTGCATCTTTATTGTCATGTGGTGTTGTAATTGTATTTTTGATATTTTGTAACCGTAGCGTATTTTCTGTTGGAAACCGCCTTGAGTTGTACTTGTGCTTGAGTAAGGCGGTATACAAATTTAATAAATAAATAAATAAATTGTAGACGCAATGGGCACAGAGCTGGGGCGGGTTGAGGAGGAGGGTGGAGGACAGGGGTGCCTGGTAGGCAAGGGTCCATGGGGTCGCAAAGGAATCCAGTGTGCGACTGACCAACAAACAACAGCATGGGAAGGAGCCTCAGGGTGGTGGCAAAGCACCAGGAAATGCGGACCTGAAAAGTGGAAGAAAGTTTTTCCCCCCCCTTTTGGGTGTGCTCTGCCCATTCCTTCCTGTTTACTCTTTCGCCTCTTCCTCCTTTCCTTCCCTCCCTTGCGAGCGGAAGAGAGGAAAAGCGGTGTGAGGGGAGGGGGCGAGACAGAGGAAGTGGAAAGGGAGCTTCAGGCCAGGGAGGAGGTAAAGGTAAAGGTTTCCCTTGCTCGAAAGCCAGCCGTATCCGACTCTAGTGCTCATCTCTTTCCAAGCCGAAGAGCCAGCGCTGTCTGCAGTTCTGCAGACGTTTCCATGGCCATGTGGCAGGCATGACTAGACACCGGAACGCTGTTTGCCTTTCCCACCGAAGTGCTCCCTATTTATCTACTTGCAACGTCTTGCTTTTCGAACTGCTAGGTTGGGCAAAGGCGGGAGAGCTCATATCCGTCCTGCAGTACTCGGGAATCGAACTGCTGACCTTCCGCCTCCCAGTCAGCGTCTTAGCCACTTGAGCCACTGCAGGCCCTGGAGGAGGAGGGATTCTCATGAGGTGGAGGAGGGGAGAGGAAAGGAAAGCATCCCCTCCCAGCCAGGCAGCAGAGGGGGCGAGTGACCTCCGCGCGCTGCTCTTTCGATAAGCGGTGACGTCAGCGTCCCTGCCCTTGCCCTGCCCTGCCCTTCTACCCACTCCGACACCTTATCCGAAGCCACGCCCACTGCGCCGCCGCTGCCTCCGCGTCGCCTCCCCCCACTCGCTTTCCCCCCTTCCTCTTTGCCTCAGAGAGAGGACGAGAAGATGGGGGGCGGGGGGAGGAGAGGCGGTGAAAGGAGGCGGGGGCGTGGCTTGTAGTAGGGATTGGGGAGCTTGTCAGCGCGAGGCTGGGCCGTTTGGGTGGGCCCGTGTGAAAAGGAGGAGGAGTCAGGACTAGGGGGCGGGGCGGCACGGCACGGCAGGCGAGCGGCCGTGGCGCTTCGTAGTAGTATAGCAGCAGCGGCAAAGAGGGAGCTCGCGCGAGCCCTGAGGGGGAAGAGAAGACAAGAGGAGCCCAGAGAGAAGCAGCAGAGGAAGGGGGGGCGCTGAAAGAGGAGAGAGAGAGAGAGAAGGGAGGGAGGGAAGCGGGCGTCGGTCTGCGTGTGTGTGGGACCACTGAGTGGGGGGGGGGGGGGGGCTACGTGAGAGGGCAGCCGGCGAGTGGGAGGGGCCTGCCGGGATATCATCGCCGCCGCCGCCGCCGCCGTGGTTTCAGCCTCTCTCTTGTGAAAAGACTTCCTCCTCGCTGCGCCCCCCCCTCCCTCCCTCCCTCCACCCTCTTCTACGCCCCTTCTTCTTCCTTTGCCGGCGGCGGCGGGGGGGATGGCGGTACTGGATCTGGCCCTGGAGGGACTCGCCATCTTCGGGCTCGCGCTCTTCGTCGTGCTGTGGCTCATGCACTTCATGTCCATCATCTACACGTAAGTAGTCAAGGCCTCGCGGGTGGCATCTTCTTTCTCTCTCTCGCTCCCCTCCCCCCTTTCCCCCCTCTTTGGGTTGTCTGGCCCTCACTCGTGCCCTTTCTCTCTCCCCCCTCCGCTCCCCCCTCCCCATGCGTCCCTGAGGGTCTCCTCAGGGAAGCATGAGGGGAGGGGGAGAGAAAGGATGAGGAAATAAGGGTGGGTGGGTGTTGTTTCCCATTCTTCCTTTTCATGTTTTCTAGGACGATCTCTCTCACACACTCTCTCACATACACACACTCACTCTCTCACACTTACACTCACACACACTCACCCTCACACACTCTCACTCACACACACTCTCACATATACACACTCTCACATACACTCACTCATACACTCACTACTCTCACACTTACACTCACTCACTCTCACACACACTCTTTCACTCACACACACTCTCACATACACACACTCACATACACTCACTCACACACACACTACTCACACACACTCACTCTCTCATGCACACACACACTCACACACTCACACACACTCACTCTCACGCACGCAGACACACACACTCACACACACACACACACTCTCTCTCTCTCACATACACTCTCTCACACACACACTCACGTTCTTTCGCCTTTTCAGGGGCCTCCATGCTGTCTGCCTGTCACTCTCCTCCGTCTTAGAGAGCCCTGCATGAGGTGAGCATAGGAGAGCCACCTGCCTGGCTCTGCCCTCAGAGAACCGATAAATAGCAACCACACATACAGTATATGCCTATGCCACCCCATGGCGCTTAGTGCACTCTTCTGGGTGGTTCAACAAGGTAATTAGCATGTTGCCCCCCCCCCCCCAATGCTCAGTACTCATTTTACCGACCGCAGAAGGATGGGAGGCTGAGGCAACCTTGATCTAGAGCTCACACAGCCTTTTGTTTGCAGTACAGCAGTTGAACCACTGCACCACCAGAGCTCTGAAAGCATGAGTGGTCGCCTACAAACACCTAAATGAGGAAGGCTTGCCTTTCCCCCCCTTCTTAGCTCTAATATGTTTTCTGTCTCCAACCCACTCTCACTTATTTCTTGCCTATTAGAGAACTGCAGGTCCTCCAAAAGTATAAATGTCTTCTTCAGGCTTCTTCCGCCAGCACACCTCCTACCTGTCACAGCACCTGACGTAGGGAATATGTTCCCAGGCCCCTTGTCTCTTGTGATTTACACAGTTGCTGCTGAGGAAAGAAAACAAGCTCTTGCTCTTCTTGTTTTCTAACATGCATTTGTGGTATTGTTGCTATCTTGCAATGTACCTGTGTTTTTAAAAATGTTCCATCTAGAGGTTTATGGGCACTCCCAACTCACCAGTAAGGGACTCTCCCAACTCCATTGCTATTCATTGTGTGTATATATGCACAGAGGTCACAAACACAAATGTCAATGATTTTGCTATATGATTACTTAACAGACTGTGTGACAGCATCAGGTTTAATCATTATTTCTTAACATGCCTTAACAGTACTTAGCTGTAAGACAACCCCTAACCTCAACTCTTAATGTAGAGGATGTGTTTTTAAATAATATTTTTTAAAATATATTATTACATGTTATAGTGCTTTTCCTCCAAGGAGCTTGGCTAGTACACACTGTCATTGTTTATATCCTTGCAGTAAATGCTCTAGTGGATAACTTATTATAAGAAGGCATCAGTTATTTATATTGATTGTGAACAGGTTTGGCATGAATGCTTCTAAGAGTCTTGTAAAGGGAGAAGAATATATTGCATGCAATGTTAATTTTGTGCATAGATAAAACGTGGCATGGAACAAACTATTTAAAGAGACTGGTAAAATGTCACTGGTAAAATTTCTAAACAGGTTTTGTAATGAAAGAGCAAATATGCATTTTGAAATATTTGTGACAAGTGAAATATTTTTAACGTTTTCTGATAACAGATAATTAGTTAATTAGTGTTTATGAAGGGAGGAGATACACAGGGAAAAGATTGAGTGATAAAGAGCTCTTTGTAATAAAGCTGATACTCTTTTTTTGAAAAAGCTCCAGATTTCTTTCTTCTGTAATTGTTTTCTATTGATAACTTCTTGATTATGGCAAAGTTTTTTTTAGAAATGAATACAGTGCCACAAGTTTTCTTTTTGCATGTAATTTTCTTGTGATCCTCAGTACTAAATAATAAGAATAGTAACCTTTCTGTGTGGGTTTGTGAGACCAAGATAATGGTTGTTCAAGTTTTAAGAAACAAACAAACGCTGAGCAGTTGTCCTGTCTAGTTTGCAAGTCTTAATAACTTTGTTGTGACACTTACCTCTACAGTATTGCAATACTCTATGTTTCCATAAACCTTCCAGACATGAAGTTGTACAATGTAACTTCTCTCTGCTCTGTTATCAACTACAGAATAAAAATCCAGTCAAGTATTTCTTTCATGTTGAAAATTGCATTTAAAGGTGATAGGACTTAAGCTGCAAAATCACAACAGTGTGCCATTAAATAGATTTGTTAGCCACTAACACGTGGGACTGCAGCGGCTCAAGTGGCTAAGATGCTGACTGGGAGGCGGAAGGTCAGCAGTTCGATTCCCGAGTACTGCAGGATGGAAATGAGCTCCCGTCTTTGTCCCAGCTCCTGCCAACCTTGCAGTTCGAAAGCAAGAAATTGCAAGTAGATAAATAGGGTCCACTTCGGTGGGAAGGTAACAGCGTTCCGTGTGCTCCGGTGTTCAGGCTTTATAGCAGGTTTGAATAATAACGGGATTTTTGACAGTTGACAGAAGATACAATGTTACTATTCTGTTAGGCTGGCCAATTACTGTGTGCCTGAGGTGTGTATAAATTAGTGCCATGAGGCCTCACTGTATGTCTGATAAAGCAGACTTGGTCCACGAAAGCTCACAGCTAAGTGCAGGAGTTAGTCTTTAAGGTGCCACAATGTTTTTGTTTGTTGTGGTTCTGTTTTATTTACTCTCAGATATTCTTACAGCTGGTTTCTGTATGACAAAAACAGTATCTAATATGTAACATGAATACCAGTTCATAAAAGCTAATTTGTAGCATGGCACTCCACAGTTGAAAAGTAGATTTGGTCCCTTGGAGTATAAAGATTCTGTACATAAAGTATATCAGAGCGTAGACAAAACGGCAAAAAAAGACAAAAAATGTTGTGGCACCTTAAAGACTGTATTTACATGTGAGTTTCATGGGCCAAATCCACTTCACATTTAAAAATACAGCTCACATTTAAATATACAGCAGTTAGTCTGAGGTAGCAGGAGGGTCTTTAAAGTGCCACAACATTTTTCTCGTTTTTGTTTTGTTTACTCTCTGATATGCTTACACAGACTAACACGGCTATAACTTGTACATGAAGTGAGTAGGATTGTTGTCCTCATATAGTACAACTCACAAAATGGGTAAGGTAAAGGTTTCCGTTGCTCGAAAGCTAGTCGTATCCGACTCTAGGGTGCAGTGCTCATCTCGGTTTCAAAGCCGAAGAGCCAGCGCTGTCTGCTTCTGCAGACGTTTCCGTGGTCATGTGGCAGGCATGGCTCGACACCGGAGCGCACGGAACGCTGTTACCTTCCCACCAAAGTGGTCCCTATTTATCTACTTGCAATTTCTTGCTTTCGAACTGCTAGGTTGGCAGGAGCTAGGACATAGATGGGAGCTCATTCCGTCCTGCAGTACTCGGGAATCGAACTGCTGACCTTCCTCTTTCCAGTCAGTGTCTTAGCTACTTGAGCCACTGCAGTCCCTACATGGGAATAATAACACTTGGTTCTTATACTGGCTTTAAATGCTTTTTACATATCCAGAGTCCAGTCAGTTCTAAGTGAGTGAGGCAAAAACTCCAAAACATCTGAAGGAGCTCAGTTGCCCATTTCTGCTTTTTTCTGATAGTAACGGGAGAAATGCATGAATTGGAACAATAAACACCATACTGTAGACTCTACTTATAGTTAGTGCAATTTCTACTGGTAATTAATATGATTAATTATCCTAATATTATGCATTTTAAAAAAAACTTCAATGTAATGCCTATGGAATAAAACAAGCTTGTTTGTGTTCAACTGCTATACATTTTCTGTATTTAGAAAAGAAACACCACATTGTTTTTGAAATGAATTAATAGATAATGGTTTCTCTAATATCGGAACTAAGCAAATTTGTGTCAGAGTAAATGAAAGAAAGGGGACTGTGGTGGCTTAGGTGGTTAAGACTGAACTTGATGGCTGAAAGGTCAGCACGTCTACAGTTCAAGACCCGAGTCCTGCATGATAGAGTGAGCTCCTTTCTCTCGCAGCTCCTGCCAACCTAGCAGTTTGAAAGCAAGAAATTGCAAGTAGATAAATAGGTACCACTTCAGCAGAAAGGTAACAGCATTCAGTGCACTCCGGTGTCTAGTGATCCTGCCACATGTCCACAGAAAAGTTTGCAGACAGTGCTGGCTCCTTGACTATCACCACACGCTAGAGTCAAATGCAACTGGCTTTCGAGAAAGGGCAACCTTTACCTTTACCTAAGTAAAAGAAAGCCAAAGTTATGTTGGAGATATCTGGCCATACATTCTCAAGGACAGCTCCACTACTTCTTCCCAAAAGCTGATCAATTATGCTAGAGACTATTAACTTACCTGTCATTAGCAGGTTTATGGAATTTAATAAGAGAAACAATTGCCAGAGGCCACAGTCTGAATCAAAGTGGTGTTGGCTGGCAGTCATTTGTGTAATCTTTTCCTTTCAGTCTGCTTTTCTGTTCAACATGGCCCTAAGCGCAGCGCGTCTCTGTAGTAAGGGAAAATATACTAATTTGTGTACTGCTTCCTATTTAAGAAGATTCTTTTTTGAGCTGAGTGGGCTAGACACGTGCTTCCCACTGCCATAAACCGCATCCGCAGCTGGCATTTACAACAGCCATGGGTGCATTTACAGTGCGCTTTTGGCTGTTTTCGGTGCTTCCACCGCTTCCAGTGGCAGCAGCAGGAACAAGGGCAGCAGGCCACATGAAATGGCGCTGTGGGCTGGGTTCAGCCTGCAGGCCATAGGTTGTGAACCACTGGCTTAAAGCATTGGTGAAAAAATATATAGGATTCAGTGCATAATTCTTTCAAACTTGTTCTTGTTGTCTATGAAGTGTGGTTCCTGAACCTGAATTCAGTAACCCGGACTCATTGCAGTACATTACTGTAGTCCAGCATTCTTTTAACATGTTGGTCAATCCAGTTAAGCATAGAAAGGTCTGCGCAGCGCTACTGTTTTCCCTGTTCCTTGCTAGAAAAATAATTTTTTCCACTGTATTTGTGCTTCTCCATTCTTCCACATTCTCCCACTTTTCCCATCATTTCATATTCATGTTTCCCTAAATTCACCATACATAGGCAAAATTGCATAACAATGGGTATCTTGGAAGGTGTTTACCATGAGTGGGGGAGAAGACTTCATCTGTGTGTAGAAAGAGGTGGCCAACATGTAGAGAACATTTTGTAAAAATTTGTAATGAATATTTTGTACATAAAGGTACATTTAGCTACAATTCCCCAGTTTCCCTATGTCTTTTGGGACGATCTGTAGATAACGTTTGTGTTCAATGGGTAGAAGGCACTATGCAGTTTCAATCCTTATACAATATTAACATACCATCAAGTCAGTTTTGACTTGCGGCAACCCTTTTCAGCTGTTTGTAGGAGTACAGTACTCAGAAATGATTGACCATTTCCTTCTTCTGGGGACACCCTGGGTTCTGTGACACAGACTGGTTCTGCTTCCAAAACTCATAGTGGGATAACTGGTTGTGTAGCTAGTTACCTAATTGACAGAGCTGTCCAACTACCTATTGTATTATGGTGACATAAATCAATGTCTCTGTTATTTGGGGTGGAGCTGAGTGAGATAGGCTTGATTAAGGCTACCTTATTTGTTTATAGAGATAACAGAATTAGTATCTTTCTGGTTTGTAAGTCTCACAATAAAAGCAAAGTAAACTTTTCTATCCAAGGTAAACTTAAGGATTCATGGTTATATTAACACCATTGTTTTTGTAGTCTACAATATTAGTCAAGAGAAGGGAAGCTGTGCTTCTGCACAGTTCCTTTGACTGTGTGAGTGAAGAACAAGGTTGTTCTTAGTTTTCAAGTCAAGGAGGAAGGTATTCGAAAAGGCTAATCATTATGTTTCTGACTGCTGATTCTTTATTGCTAATTGCCCTCTTTGACACACTTCACAGGTGGAGTGCATCCTTTTTAGTAAACAAGAAGCTGAGCAAGAATATTTAATCCCAGGAAGTATGTCTAAAACTAGTCTACCAGATTTCATTGCAAATATTTGAGAGGAAAATTCTGTTCAGTATTTGTTTCCTATGGATCAAGTAAGGTCTGACAAGTTGAGGTTTTATCTCAGTAGCATTTCTCTGTGTACAAAGGGACATGGAATGCTGCTGATTTGCTTTTGTTCTCTCCCACCCGTGGAAGGCAAGGCAGAAGCTCAACAGTGTTGTGTTTCCAGAGCATAGAAGACTTGGCACGCTCTGTGTCATTTGAAGCATAAAATGAGCCAGAAGAATTAATGCCTCAAGTACTGTGCCATAACAGTCTGGCAAATCCTTCTCTTTCACATCTGTGCCTGATGTGGCCAAACCATGGCACTGTCTTGAGCTAATTAAAAAAATGTGCAAGCTTCACCATTTTTGGCACTTACTTGTAATGATGAACCAGTTAGTTTTTTCCCTCTGCAGCCATTTAGGTTGTAAGTGCCATGGCAGTGAGAAAGTATTTGTGGTGCAGGAGACAACAAAATTAATTTTAGAGGCACAATAGTACATATATAGGAGAAAAGATGAGATTACTGGGGAAGACTAAAGGGCAAAAAGCAGGGAGCAGCTGTTTAAGAGATGGGGTAAAAAAAAGCTGGCTGGCTGCAGAAAGGGGTAAATCGCACGGAAAAAATAGGCACAGTTATAAACCTTGGGTGGAGAACAAATGTACCACTACAAGGAAGAAGTTAATTTGTAGACATTCACTGTAGTGTTTAAAAAGTATGTTATATGAGAACTATATGCAAATGATAAGTGCAACCATACAGCAGCGAAAATATGCTTGGGTCTTCTGTGATCTTGTTCTTTCAAATTAGGGTTTTGGCGTCACATCACTGCAGCCATCCAAACATCACTGCAGGAATCAGTGGAGCAGAAGAGCTGTGTTCGCACACAGAAGCTGCATTTGACAAAGAGCAAATAAGCAATTTCTACCTCTTAAATTTTCTTTTTTCCTGAAGTCACCTAGCGGTTCATTAATCTAGTACTATCTTTAAAAGTCTCTTTTTTAAACTTGTGTGTAGAGAACTGACACTCCCATAAGCCCCTCTTTGCCTTCAGATCAGACAGTTGATTGCACTGGCGGAAGTCAGGCGGAAGTGATGACAGCCTGATTGGAGTAGATTTAAGCCACCTCTGATAGCTGAAGAACAAAAATATATCTTCCCATTAAACAAAGAGTGTTGCCACATTGACCTTTACATCGTTTAGTCATTAGGTTCTAATTAGAATTCATGTGTGCCTTATCAGTTCCAATGTACGGGATAGATAACCATCATAATCACCACCTGAGTTGGACATCTCAGCATTTTAGTATGCTGGCAGTTGTGGCAGTGCTTTGTGGCCACGTCCTGCTCACCTTTGGGTTAAAGAAGCAAACTTCACTGATTTATCTGCAATGAATCATTAACTCATTAACTTAAATCACAAAGCAAGCATCTTCAAATGTCAATATTTTAAAAATTAGCAAAAATTCCCTTTGAATATCTTTCTGAATTAAAGAAAAATTAGATAATTGTGAAAGCAATGTCTAAACAATTTAATATTTAATGTGTGTTTCGAACTTCTGGCAGTTGTGTCTAGATTGCGGGGTCTGAAACTATGCCCATTCTGACTGTGTGTGTTAAATCAAGGAGGCATGTGATGTTGGTAAACTAGGCTATACTACGTCAATATTCTATTTGCCAGAAAAACAGAAGAGTAAAATTATTCAATCAAGTACTGTACTTTGCTATCTCTTCTGTATGCAAAATATGACAAACTGCTCGGGCTGCTGTTGGCGGCATGCATGCTACTATAGCTTGAATATATGTCTGTTTGCTTCTTTTCTACCCTAAGCTATAGTTTGTGTAATTAAGAAATACACACACATGGTTGAATACAGCAGTACAGTGGAACTCCAGATAACGACAGCACCGGATAAGGACACATCTGCATAATGACGCATTCATTATGCACCACGTGATGCTCCGCATAAGGACAAAAAACTCCAAAAAATGTCCTTATGTGGGGCATTTGGTATCGATGCTCCAGATAATGACATTTTTTAGCGTTTTTCTCGTTCTTATGCGGAGCACCTCCCATAGGGACCGCATAGCGTCAAAATCCGGATAACAACACGACTTATGGAACAAGGTTTTGTCGTTATCCGGAGTTCCACTGTAATCTATTTTGGCACTTTGAGCTGTTCATAATTTGTATTTTATTGATGGCTGTGCATGAATTGCTTTTAGCAGTATTCATAATGATGTGATATAAATTAATAAATTACTTATTATCTTCCTGAATTCAATCATACCAGTTGTCTATTTCCTTTTAGGAAAGGGGCCTGCTTTCTTTCTGAATCATTTATATGTTTATGTGTTTGGACATTCTTTTTCTAGTTATTTTGTGTTGCAATTAATTAAATTATACTAGTTAATACATTGTGTAAGAATCTTTTATATTTGGCTATTGATAGAATTAATTCTGTGAAAACAGTAGCTTGAGGTTTATTTAATGTAAGATTATGAAAAAGTAATAATGCAGCAAAAGGACCAAACAGCATGTGCCAGTGGTCACAAGGCTTGTTGAATCATGTGGCTGCCTTGTTCATACATAAAGCAAGAAACGGAACTAATTTTTGACATAAAAATGTTCATGCAATTCAGAGCATCTGAACTCTAGTTTATTTTTGCCTTTCCTCCCAGGCTCGTAACTGAAACTCATATTTTACCCAGCACAACTCGTTTGTGGTAAGGAAGTTGGACTGGCGAAAATATTTGGACTATAGATTCTGGGGATGTTAAGTAGTTCCCTATTTGATGTAATAATTAGGCCTGATGCAGTATTTAAATGGAGCAGACATGGCAACAACGAACATAGTGGTCTCATGTTTAGTTCACCAAAAAGTGTTAAGAGTGAAAGGTTTATGAAAGTTGTCCACTGTGGCTTCATTCTTTAGCATTACCACCATCCAGCATTTCCAAAACTATGTGGTGGACTTCAATTCCCAGAAGCTTAAGTCAGTTCCCCAAAGCACTGATCAGCCAATGTACTAACTGAGGCTTCTGAAAATAGACGTCCACCAGTTTCCATGGAACATAGTTTGGGAAACACTGATTATTTATTCAGTCAGTCTTTGAGCATATATATAAGATTGCTAGCCCAGTCAATGTGATCTTTTATGTTATCTTCTATGAAATTTTCTCCACGTTTGTTGTGGTTTTTGTGATAATGCAGTTACATCATCAATTTGTGTAGTGTGCAGAGGCCAAATGCTATTAAGATTGTCCAGGATTCTTCCACCATTAAATTGGTCACTTTATCCTAGAACATTTTATTGCTGGGTTATAACAATTACATTTATATAGTGCCCCATAGGGCTTAGTGCACTCTCTGGACAGTTCACGAGGTAATTAGCATTTTGCCCCCAACCACTTTGGAAGGCTGAGTCAACCTTGAACCCAATCAGGATCAAACTCACAATGTTTTAGCTGCAGTACAGCGGCTTAACCACTGCGCCACCAGGGCTCTTCTTCTTTTATTACTGTCTTAATCTGCTGGAAGATAAGTGTTGTGTAGCTTTTTCTACATTGTCCAGTGCCAGCTTCACTTCTTGTTGTTAAGGGAATCTATAGTTACTGATCCTGTTTCAGTATTTTTCCTTTTTACTGGGAGAAAGCAATAATTATTATAGTGTTCTACTATTTTATCAAAGTAAAAATGAAAAGAAATTAGTAATTAAAGCCTTTTAATGGTGTGTGTGTGTTTTTCTCTCTTGAAAAAATAGATTGCTGGATAACGTAGAAATAATACATTGAAAAGGGACTGTGGTGGCTTAGTAGTTAAGATGCTGAACTTGATGACTGGAAGGTTGGTAGGTCAGCACTTCAAGACCTGAGTACTGCACAATGGAGTGAGCTCCTGTCCCTGTCCCAGCTCATGCTAACCTAGCAGTTCGAAAGCAAGAAATTGCAAGTTGATAAATAGGTACCACAGTATTCCGTGGACTCCAGTGTCTAGTCATGTCTGCCACATTTCCACAGAAACGTCTGCAGATGCAGACAGCACTGGGTCTTTGGCTATAAACAGAGATGAGCACTGAACCCTAGAGTCAGATACGACTCGAGCAAGGGCGACCTAATACATTGAAAGCTATATGATACTTTTGTTTGTATGCCACTTCCAGCTAATTGTGAAAAGGCAGAGTTTCAGCTGCACTAGAGGCAATGTAGAAAGTGGAGTTCAGCCAAATATTGATCGTTCTAGTTGCAGCAGGGGATGTAGAACAGTGGTCAGCCATGTGGAGGCATTTCTGTTCTTTGGGTTTCACAGACAAACTTTCCCTTGAAAAATATGATAGGTATGATTCTTGTTCCTATAATTGCAGAGTGCAAAATATAGTAATGGGACTGACATGTCAGAAGTGGAAGAAATACTTATTCTGTACATTAAAAGGGGATAGCTGTTTATAATTCTGTCAGCATTACTTTGCGAACATTTCTCATATACCTCAACATCTACATTTTCTTTCTGTTAACAGTTTTTTCTTTCTTTTAAAGAGCTTTGAAGTCTAACCTGGTTGAAAAAATTAGCACTACAGTATCTTAATCCCTTACCCTCTAATCTGTAAAAGCTCATGTGTTTGTGTCTGGATGAGATCTGGCCGATTGTAAAAACTCTTTATCTCTCTCTTTATATATAACCAGATAGGCTAAAATCTAGGTGTACTTTGGTACAGTAAAACCCCGACTTACATATGCCTCAAGTTACATAAAATTCGACTTACATAATGATTTTGTGTTAAAACCACGTCCCAATTTACATGCTTTTTTATGGGTTTGCTTCGAGTTACCGTATTTTTGGACCATAAGATGCACCTGACCATAAGACTCACCCAGTTTTCAGAGCAGGAAAACAAAAATATATATTTAATACTGTATTTTGCACCAGCAACCAGTGGTGGTGCTGCAGGGGAAATGGTCAGGCCAGGCCAATTGCACTGAGGAAGGAAGTGATACTCTAGCCTAGCCTCTTGCTCTCCTTTCAACCAGGAAGCATGTTTTCCCCTCCATTTTGTCCATGTGGAGTAGAGACAAAGGCATCAAGGTAAGTTAAACCCTTTCTTTTTAAGCACAGGTTTGGTTTCCCACTTAAGTGCATTGGGAACATACAAACAGAAAACTTTTGAATATAAGAAATTTATTTCCAATGGATTTAAATGGGAAATTGCAATTTTCGCCCTCTAGTGGCCACTTGTTTTTCATGTTTTCCCCCTGCCCTGAACAGCTGAGAGGCGGCAGTAGTATGGCCAGCTGCGGCTCTTGTAAAATATCCTTTTACAACAGCCACAGCTGGCCGAAGACCAGCATTTGGACTATAAGATGCACCCTCATTTTCTCCCCACTTTTGGGGGAGAAAAAGTGCGTCTTATGGTTCAAAAAATACGGTACATAAAGATTCTTTTCCCTATGGGTTTGCTTCGAGTTACGTAAAAATTCATTTCCCTATGGGTTTGCTTCAATTTACATAAAAAATCATTTTTCCTATGGGTTTACTTCAAGTTACGTAAAAACATAATTTTTCCTATGGGTTTACTTCGAGTTACATAAACCGATTTAAGCAAAAGCCTACAGAATGGACTTTTTTTTTCTTAAGTAGGGTTTTTTACTGTACTTAGATTGCAGTGAAAATTAGTTGCCATTGAGATGTAAGTTACGCATGTTGAAGAGCTGGGTTAGCATTTGTTAATTTACCTTAAATGGTGGATTCAATCTGGATGGAAGAAAAAAGCAAGCTAAGAGGAAATATATTTTTCTTCATGGATAGCTTTTATCAGGTCAAGGTGCATTCCTTCTCAGGTTCTGCTCTCCATAACATATTTAAATTGTGAACAGGCTGCTTCCTTGCTCTTCAGAATAACTTTGCTTAGGCAGCAGAGGAGAATGATGAGGCATTCTTAAAACAACACTGCTGGATGAAGACTTTGTAGGTTATGGGAAGGGCCATATTTGGCAATACAGTATTTGTCTTCCAACATATGTCAAGATAATTGAAATCTCCCATTATGCCTATGTCATGTATCTTTGACATTTCTGCAATTTGTTTTTCAAAGGTTTCATCTGCAACTTGTCCTTGATTGGGCGGGCGGTAGCAGATCCCAACTACCATGTTCATTTTGGTTTATTTCCTCCAATCATATTAATCCAAATGCTCTTGACGGGACACGAGCTCATCCTCCTGTATTTCTATGTAGGGATATGTGTTTTTGACATATGTCGTGATTCAAACACTTTCTTCTCTTTCTGTTCTTTTTGAACAGTTTATGTCCTTCAGTTGGTGTGTTCCAGTTGGTGTCATCTCACCAAGTTTCTGTTATCCCTATCAAGTTATATTTACCCTCTTGAACTAAAATTTCCAGTTCTTCTTGTTTGTTTCCTGTATTCCTGGTACCTTTCCATAGACACTGGAGATTGTGTGATTTGTGGTGTGCTTTCTAAATGTTTATGAAGATTATTATAGGATCTCTTTAGACACGTTAGGTCTGTTTCTCTTGTTGTATGTAAGTATCAATTTTCTTTACCTCTCAGTTTTCATCTCTCCCTCCCTTCCAATTCAGTTTAAAGTCCTCTTGATGAAGTTCTTCATGCTGTACCCAAACACATTATTTTTATATCTTATGATTTGCCCTTGCCAGCAGTCCATTTTCCAAGAAGCGTAGCCCATGGTTCCAAAATCCAAAACCTTTACATTTGTACCACCTTTGTAGCCAGTTGTTCACCAAGAGTATTTTCCTTTCTGTTCCTCTTTTGAACACTGGTAGGATAGATGAAAAGACTATTTGGGCCCCAAAGTCCTTGAGCTTCCTTCTCAGGATTTCAACGTCTGATGTAATTTCTTCATAATTCCACTTGGCTATGTCTTTTGTTCTCAGGTGGATGAGAAGAAAGGGATATGCATATGTGGGGTTTATGAGTTATGACAATCATTCCATCACATCCCTAATCTGTCCTCCAGGGAGATAGCATTCTTGGCGGTTCCAAAGATCTTCACTGTCACACAATAGGGAGTCTCATACTACAACTACTACTCTTCTTTGTGTGGGGTGTAGGTTCAGTGTCTCTGCTTTGCCAAACTTCAGTCTCTCTCATGTCCTCTCATGGGGTCTCCTGTTTGTCTTCTTCTGCATGTTGTCTGCCAGGCTCTACTTCAAGAATCTGATAGTGGTTTTGCAGTTCCACTGGTGAAGAGTGTCCTCTCCTTCTTTTGTTCCTGTGATACTTTTCCGTGGTGCTTCGTCCACTGTGTTTCTTCTCTCGTATACACGCTCCTCTGCTTCACCTTGTTGTTCTTCCATCTGCAGTGCCTTCCTCAACTGCTGCAGCTCAAGAGTTCTTTCTACATACTCTTCATCTTCTCTTATAATCTTAAGTGTGGCCATTCACTCCTCCAGTTCTTTCACTTAGCGTGGCCATTCACTCCTCCAGTTGTTTCACTTTTCTTCCAGCAGTGCTACCAATTTACACTTGCTACCTGTGTGTGCTGTGTTCTCAGGCACAAAGACAAACATTGCACATAACTTGTAGGTCACCATCACTGAAGAGTCTCCTCTCCCCCTATCTCTGTTGCATTTTTGCTTCCATCTGGTTTGACTCTTAGTGCCCCTTCCTTTGTTTTGGCTGGACAAATTATTTAATTTTCTTACAAACAATTTCTCACTTATAAACCTTGTGTTCCTCTTCGTGGTCCCTGTGATTCACACAAATGGGTTATTTTCTGCACATGCACTCGAAGAACAACCTGTCTTTTTTTCTTGTTGGAACTTCCTTTCCTTCTGTTTCTGTTCTTTGGGAAGTGTGTTGTCAGACTAAGCCATTTACCTAGAGATAAGGTAAGGTTTCCCTTGCTTGAAAGCCAGTCGTATCTGACTCTAGGGTTCAGTGCTCATCTCTGTTTCAAAGCCAAAGAGCCTGCGCTGTCTGCTTCTGCATACGTTTCCATGGTCATGTGGCAGACATGACTAGACACAGGGGCGCACGGAAACACTGTTCACCTTCCCACCAAAGTGGTTCCTATTTATCTACTTGCAATTTCTTGCTTTCGAACTGCTAGCTAGGTAGGAGATAACACAGTGTTTATCTAGAAGTAACACATGACTAACTTACACAGCTATACTATGTGTCATACCATGGTTTAGCATTATGGAAATTTACACAGCCATCCCATGTGTCATACCATGGTTTCATTATGGAAATGAACCATTAGTGAGCCATAAATTTGTATGCAGCAATTCCCTTTCCTTCCCTGGCTTGATGCAGACTATAATTTTCTGTTTTGTCTGAATTTCAAAACAATTTGTCTTTTCCTTGTGTTCTAGAATGCAAAGTAAGGACTAATCTCAATCTAAAGGCAAACACAAACTGTAGGGTTTTTTTTGTGCACAAAATGACAAATCATTGTTTCTCAAAAAGAAAGAAAAAACATGAATCTGAAACAGTTAGGAATTAGAACCGAACCAGTATGGGAGCAGAAAAAATCTAGAGGATATATAAAAAAGATATTAAATGGAGCTTCATATTCCATTATCCATGCCTTGTGCCTATTGTTGATTTTGAAAGTCTATTTTATTGCTGAGACAGAAAGTTAAATAATATATCTATAAAGAAGTTACTAAAGTTCACACATTGTGCTTCTAGATGTATACATAATGTGATTTAACTTTGGACTGTGGTTATAATAGCATGTAGAATGGTGTCTGGTTGGATGTTGAATTAACTTGTTTTGAATATGCCACAGGAAGTGTGGGATGGTATCTTGAGTACTGTACATTATCCATGATTTTTATTTGTTTGATCACACCCTAGTATAATGGCTAATATGCAGGTGGTATGTGAGTAAGAAATAAATATTTTTTTTTTACATGGAAGAAGAGAGAATATTTTCTAAATCAGAAAACATTAGTTAATTGGGTGTATCTGAGTTAGATGTTGTGAGCAATTTGTGCAGATTCTTCACTCCCTTTATATGGAGTATCAGTATGGCATCATCTGATTTCAGTTCCTATTAGTTTTGTTGGAACTGTCTTCCTTTTCCACATTTCAGAAAATTTGAATCTATGTGTTTTTTCTTTTCATTGCCAGAGCCTAGACATAAGCAATAAATAAAGCCAAAATACATATTGCCAAGGAAAATTGTTGAGGGTGTTCCATTTGATCCTAAATATACATTAAGATCATTAGTTTGTAGTGATATAACATCTATTGAAGCAGACTAATTCTTCACTATTTTATTGAAGAATATTGAGGTCACATATAACAAAAGGTTAAACTCTGTGCTGAAGTGAATCATTGGCTTGGAGTGAATAAAAATGTATTCTCTGTGACTCAGATATTTTATGTGGGTAAAAATGTTTATAGTATCGCTATTTTAAAAACTGCACATATTAGGCAGTCTTTTCACCTATATCCCAAATATCATATATTCATTTCTGGGTTTAACACCTTTCGATTTTCCCAAAGTATATTCAATAAATTATCCCCAAATATTTTCAAATTCACTTTCTTTAATAATACCTTTTTTTCAGTTTCAATTCACACTTTAATTTATCATTAATCGCCAGGTTCCAGATCTCCTTATACCATTTCTCTATGTAAAAGGCTCCCTGCATTGCCGAACAGGAAGATGTTTATTATAATGTCGAGGCAGGCATAAACCAACCCTGCACTGTGGCCTGTCTATGACCTTTTTGGCCTAAAGAGGACTGCTTCTTCTTCAGAGGTTTTACTGCTTTTGCAGACAGCGTTTTGAGATGCGCTGGCCTCTCTCTTCCAGAACTATCTGGCAATTAAAATGGCGATGCTGGACTTATAGAAATGTCCAGTATGCCCAGATACCAGTTTTATACCTCTTCCCTCTTATGACACTTTCAGAGTCCAGCTAACCAGGGGTTAGATAAAAATTACCTCACCAGGAAGAGACTCCAGCAAAACTTGATAACGCTCCTTTGCAAAGAACGAAACCTTAATGAAGTCGTCTTCTCTGGAATTCACTCCTCTTGACAGAGACCTAATTTATAGCCTCCCTCTCCCTTGGTTTTTGTATGCTGGATTCTAAGAATTCCTCTCTTTAAGGTTTGAGGAGAATAAAAGTACGCTACTACAATTCTTCAAATATAGCAGCTTTTTATTGGTATAAAAATGAGGTAAAATAGCATACGGATAAAGGCAGTTCAAATACAAACATAAAACATAAAAGAAATAGAAATGGCTAAGCTAGCTAAGTAGATAAAAAGTTGGGCCCCTTTGAGCCCCCATAAATATTAGACCGGCAGTCTAATATTTAAGGCATATTGAAAAAGAAAATGGGCAGAGTCACCCCCGGCCGTGGGGTGTCTGCTGCTGAGGTGCTAAAACTCTCAGTTTATATATGTTTTTCTCCACTCACACCTCCCCTCTCAAGTATGTGAAAATTCCCCAAATATGACGTGAGGAGACAAATGGCTGGACACCTGGACATCCAGCTGCGTGTTATGCACCTGAATCTTACGTGAGATGGTTATCTTAGATTCCATCTTGGTATCTTCATGTGATAGATCAAACTGTCAGATTCCCAGACTAAGTGTCCTTGGAACTGGCGTCCATGAGAATGTGGGAGCGTGGGGCACTAACTAACACCTGGGTATGCAGCAATCTACAATTGGCATTACATCTTAAGCACTAATTGGCTAAAAACATTCCTTTACTTCACACAGATTTAAATGAAAATTAATGGCATCCTTTGAATTCCCATTACATGTCCTTCCCCAGTAGAAGATATGTTTGAGGATTCACCTCAAATTACTGTTCCATGTTTAAAACATTTGGTTTTTTAAAGGAGGTACACTTAAATAATTGTTACCTTATTCTAAATTCTAATTAAAATAAATGCAAGTATTAAACTGAATACTTAAACAGTTAAACAAAAGTATGCCCTAAAGCAATGCAATGTTTAAGCAATTAAACTATCAAGCTGTTAGGCTAAATAAACACTTAGGTAATTGGCTAAGTAAACATTTAGGTAATTACTCTAAATAACTTCTTTAAACTAAAGAAAGCAAAGTGAAATAACATTTCTAAACTATCTGAATTCAAACTTGAATAGACACAATCAACAAACACTTGTGTTTAGATAGAAGTGCTCACTTTTAAAGGAGCCTAATGAAAATGAAATGCAGCGCATACTTGCTGCGCTGTGGTGGTGACAAAACAAAGAACGGTGGGTTTCTCTTCCCTTTTGCATTCTTCAATGGGTTTACACTCTAAACCTAGATATTGATATGATTTCCAATTTGTGGCTATTAAAATTCTTGCCACTGTCACCATGATACCAAAGAAAGTCTTTTTTGTGTTTACGTAGTTTTAATCCTCCCAAATCATTTAATAAAGTAATCCTGGGACACAATTGTGTTCAAAGAGATAGTATTTTATTAATTTCTTCAAAAACATTTATCCACATTTTATTCACTTCCTTACATTAAAGGCATTTTTTTTAAAAAAATCAGCAATTATTTTTGGAAGTAAGCTGTAACATTCTTAATGAGCTATGTAAACATCTCCTAGCAGTCTCTAGAAAGCCTATTTGTAAAACAGTTGTGATTTTTATGTGCTACCAATTTCTCTTTGCTAGTAATTTTGTACTTCACATTAAGGAAAGGTTAAGGTAAAGTCTTCCTTGCTCGAAAGCCAGTCCTATCCGACTCTAGGGTGCAGTGCTCATCTACATCTACAGCTAAAGAGCTAAGACAGAGACAGGAGCTCATTCCATCACACAGTCCCACACTTAAGAAAATTACTTTTACTCAATTTTAGCTGACATCTAGGGTATTGGTATCCATGAAGTTTAGTGTTGCGTTACCTTGTTTGTTACTTGCTAGCACCTCTCATACTTCTTGAGGGGCAATACCAAATACAGTAGTAGACTTTTTGAGTGGTGATAGTTTTCAGGCAGCCAGTAATAATTCTGGATGTTTCATTAAAAGCTACATCCACTTGGTTTTTGCATTTCAGATGTGATTCTTTTCTCAGATCTCCCTGGAGATGCCAGCCATTGAATTTGGGACCATGTGTAAAAAGTATTTCCCCCCACAAAACAACTCAATTTTGTATGGTTTGCATTTAATTTACAGTACAATGACCCAGGTATAGCAGTTTGCTTGTTTAATACTTGTACATATACATAATAAATACAAAAGTTTCCTTTCAGTAAGAGCTTTATGATCTTTTTTAAACAGAAAAAGTCCGCATTTGCTAAACACTCCCTACCTACTCCAATTCTTACTAAGCAGTTTGAATTAGCAAGTGTTAGTCTTCTGATACACTGGTTGGCTATCCAGACTGTTGCATCTGGAGAAAGATATAGATTCAACATATCCAGTGGTGGGCATCAACAGGTTCGTACCAGTACACGCGTACCAGTAGTAAAAATGGCTGGCCCTACCCACCACCCCACCCACCACCTCCTTCTCCTCCTAGAAAAGGCTTTGGAAGGGGCTGGCTCCATTTCCCCCTTCATCAAAGGCTTTTCCTGGGCTCCGTTTCACCCAAAAGTGTATCCCCAGCCACTCCGGAGTGGTTGGGGAGGCACTTCAGGGTGAAACACAGCCCCGGAAAAGCCTTGGACGAAGGGGGAAATGGCTTCAGATGGGGCTCTTCGCTATAGAGCTATGAAAATAGAAGCCTCTTCTATTTTCATCACTCTATAGCAAACCTCTGAAGCCATTTCCACTTTGTCCAAGGCTTTTCCTGGGCTCCGTTTCACTCCAAAGCACATCCCCAGCCACACCAGGCTTCTATTTTCATAGCTCTATAGCGAAGAGCAATCACATGGCCAATAGGCCATGCCCACCCAGTCACATGGCCACACCCACAGTGTGGTAGGACATTTTTTTTTTATCCCCATCACTGAATGTATCTATCTATTCTTCTCACTTGACCCCCAGTTTTATCAGGATAGCCAGATGAGATGGGGTGCTTGGAAACACTAAGGCTGTGCGTCATACCATTGTTACATAATTTTGAAAAGTTCTGGGGTATAATCTTTTTTCTTCTGTATTGGTATTCTAACCCTCATTTAGAGCAGCTTGCATGTGGAAAACTGTTCTTTTGTTTTCATCATTTTTCTTAATGATAATGTAACAGTAATGTTACATTTTCATAGTACTTTTGGTTTAGTTTTTATTTCTATCATTGTTGAGATGGGATGGAAGATTTTTATTTTTTATGTAAACATCCCATAGACACTAGATTGTTTGTTTGATTGATTTATATACCTATCAGCCAACCAATCAATTAACCTGTAATGTAGCCCTACAGCAATGTGTAGAAACCTTGCATATAAATACATTGTTTCTCTATTTTCAAAGTTGTACTTCTCTTTTTCAGGCATCTTCATCTTAACAAGAAAGCAACAGACAAACAGCCATATAGCAAGCTTCCAGGTGTTTCACTCCTGAAGCCCTTAAAGGGTGTAGATCCAAACCTCATCAACAACTTGGAAACCTTCTTTGAGTTGGATTATCCAAAAGTATGTATCAAGTCTTTTTTAAAAAGAAAATTAGAAATAGTTGGACTTCTGTGGTTTTGCTCTTTACCAGAAAATTAATACATCTGAGAATATACATACAGTACTGTACTGACATTCTTTCCAACCTACCGGGTGAAATCCTGTTGCTTAATGCAGTAAATCCTGCTAGAATAGAGCCATTGAATCAGTGGGGATTTGGCATGTTAGCTCCTCTCTAAATTCCATTGACTCAAATGGGCATATTCTAGTTATGACTTACTTTAGCATAATAAGTTTCAACTAGGAGAGGTCCATTTGAATGAGTGAACTTAGGGAGGAATTGACTCACCAAATCCCCACAGATTCAATGGACCTATTTTAATGTTACTTACTGCACTAAGCAACTGGATTTCATCCAGTGATTTTAAAGTCAGTGTTTGGCCATTTTAGTTAATATTTGTTCAAAACCCGACTATTGCATGACGGAATGAGTGCTCGTCTCTGTCCCAGCTCCCGCCAACCCAACAGTCCAAAAGCAAGAAATTGCAAGTAAATAAATAGGGACCACTTCGGTGGGAAAAGATTTTGGGAGCATGAAAGGAGCTTCATTCGGGTGTCCCCTGGGCAGAGTTCCAACAGAAAAATTCCTTTCAACCCAGAAAACACCTTTGTGTGCTTCTGACACGATAAAAAAAGTTTATATTTTTTAGTGAACATAAGCTATAGTAATCAAACGTGTTAGCGAGCCTTTTTGCATGGGACTAGATCCAGAAGTCAATATCAATTGTTTCTGACCCAGTATACAGTGGATCTCTGAAGTTGGTATCATATTTCAGGCTTATACTTTTGTCATCATGAGGGATTTTATTTCTCTCTTTCTCTTTTAATGAAAGGTGGTGTTAAACTAGCTACAGTTGCAAGGCTACCTGATATTTTAGCAGATATTTAATATTGAATAGTTTGTAAGCAATCCAGACCTTACCAAAGAAGACAGTGAACTTTAAACTTGATAAAAGATGAGAATTTAAGTACATTTTCCTAAATCCGGTAGGGTTCTCTGAAGTACAGTATATGCCTCTGAGGTTGATTGTTGGCTTGTTCACAACATATTTTTGTCATTTTCTTTCGGTACAGAGTATGAAAATGATTTTTCCCTGTTTGGTTTGCTTTGCTTAGAATGCATCTTGACATATTAGCCTGTGTCAGAGAGAGCTTCTGTGTGAATGCTACAGGAGGGAATTAAAATGTTTTAAAACTAGCTTTGGTTCATTTTAATGGGATGAACACATTTGGGTACTCATATTAAATAGATTTTATCATATGTTTGGCTGTAACTATTAGCACATACTTGCAATTCTGTTGTATCGCTAACTGCTGTCCAGCACTCCTTGGCTGGGTTGGCAGAAAGGTTTACAAAGAGCTAATTTGAATATGTACAGTATGAGAACTCTTAATTGTAGACACTTCAGAAGCATCTTAGACAAAATAGAGCTGGAGTCCTCAACCTTTTAAAGCTGGGGGCCGATCACACACCCCAGACTGTTGGAGGGCTAGATAGGTGCCGCCGCTGTCTTTGGCAGTGGGAACAGTGGTGGAGGCTCGAGGTGGCAGTGACAGAGGGACCACCATAAGCCCCCACCACACTGGCAGCAGCGGGCCCACCCCCCAAGCCACCACCACTCCACCCACACCGCCGCAGCTGCCATTGACCACCCTGAGCCACCCACCACTCCAAACACACACCCTGCTTACCAGCCTGGAGATGCTGCATGGCACCAAATCATCCGGTCCATGCCCTCACTCCAGCCGCCTCTGCTGTCTCAATCCTTGTCTCCTCCACTTGGCTTGGTATGTTCTTAATGGTGTTCTGTAGCAGGGCGGATGTTGTAAGCCTTACAAGATCTGCCCTGCTATGGAGCTGCATTAGGGACATGCCAAGCCAAGTGGAGGAGAAAAGGGTTTAGGCGGTGGTGCAGAAGCGGAGGCAGCAGCTGGAGCGAGGGTGCGGGCTGGATCTTATTTATTTATTTATTTATTTATTTATTTATTTATTTATTTATTTATTTATTTATTTATTTATTTATTTATTTATTTATTTATTTATTTATTTATTTATTTATTTATTTATTTATTTATTTATTTATTTATTTATTTATTTATTTATTTATTTATTTATTTATTTATTTATTTATTTACAGTCGATTTATATACCACCCCAATCAATAGACTCTGGGTGGTGTGCACAGTCCAGTGAACACCTCACTGGCTGCTCAGCAACAATTACAAAACTATAAAAAACAGTTAAAATCCCTTCCAATGTAATAATGCTGCCCCCTCTGTACCTTATTGATCTCTTAAAACAGGTATAAGAACAGCATGGCATTTAAAATGATATAATCATTAAATAATTAAAAATAATTAAAAACCAATTACAAGAAGGGGGAGAACCTCAGATGAGCCAAAAAGGGGGGAGCTTGTTGACAATCCCGGTTCCCAGACCTGCTTCACTAACCACGTTTTCAGTTCTCTCCTAAACGGTAGCAACTGGGCCTGGAGGCATAATTCTACTGGAAGGAGGTTCCATAGTGTGGGGGCTACAACTGAGAAGGCCCTTTTCCTTGTGCTGGAGAGGCGCGCCTCCTCAACAGATGGTATATGGAGGGTGCCCTCTGTGTTTGCTCTCGTGGGATGGGTTGATGTCCTAGGGACAATGTGGTCCCTGAGGTATCCTGGTTTGCTACAATGAAGGGCTTTAAAGGTGATAACCAGCACTTTGAATTGCACCCGGAGACATCTAGGCAGCCAGTGCAGCTTCCGCAGCAGTGGCGAGGCACAGCCGAAATGACTACACCCCACCACCACACAGGCCACTGCATTCTGGACCAACTGTAGTCTCTGGATGGTCATCGAGGGCAGCCCCATGTAGAGTGCATTACAATAGTCGAAACAGGAGGTGACCAGGGCATGGGTGACCGCAAGTAGGGCCTCCCAGTCCAGGAGTGAGGGCAATTGATTAATAACATGCACTTGCTCGAAGACCCTCCTGGCCACGGCCGTAACCTGCTCCTGGAGCAGAAGCTGCGAGTCCAGGGGGACCCCCAGGCTGTGCACCAGGTCGGATTGGGGCAACAATGCCCCATCCCAAACCAGCGGTGATAACTCCTTATGAGGACCAGGTCCCCTCACCCACAGCCACTCAGTCTTGCCAGGATTCAGCTGTAGTGCGTTGTCCCCCATCCAGACCCTAACCGCCTCCAGGCAACTGGTCAGGACCTTAACTGCATCACTGCAGATGATTTGGTGCTGCAGGATGGATCCAGCCCACAGTCCTGAAATAGAGCATCGGACTTTTTTTTTTTAGTAAAGGTCATCCATGAATAATAATACTTAATAGAAGAGGATGAGTAGCCAAGATTCATAAATTAAATATATACATTTCTTCATATCAATCAGCAATAAGATCAGAGTTTGGAAAAATTACATTTTGGGATTGTAGTTCTTCAAATCCTTCAGCCTCCCTAGCTATTGGCTGCACTGGCTGGGAAATTCTGGGAGTTGTCCTCCAAAAAAGGAACCATTTCAAGCTTTGCTGCAGAATATAGAGTTAGGAGGTAAGAAAAGGAAGTATGACTTATCTTGCTTAAATAGTCTGGCCTTTTAGAACAGTAGTGTAATTAAAATAATTTTGCTTTTACATGATTTGTAGCTGAGTTGAAAACTGAGAGCAGTTCATGACTTGAGGCTATTATATGTAATGGTGATGACACAATAATTTCTACAACACAGAATGCTTAGGCATTCTGTAATACTTGGCTCAGATTCTTAGCTTTCCTTTGCTCATCTTTTTTACTTCAGTTTTGACTAACTTCACAAGTTTACAACAAAGTTTTTCATCCATTGCTTCATGTGACAATAGTGGTATTATTCTTAGTCTCAGGGTTGTTGCTGTTTTTTTTTTTTTGCAGTGTTAGAATTTTAGACAAGCTATGAGAAACTTGGGGAACATAGTTAAAAGTAGAGACATCACCTTGCAAACAAAAATTTGCATAGTCAAAGCAATGGTATTTCCAGTGGTAATGTATGGTTGTGAGAGCTGGACCATTAGGAAGGCTGAGCGCAGAAGAGTAGACGCCTTTGAGATGTGGTGTTGGAGGAGAGTCCTGAGAGTCCCCTGGACAGCAAAGAGAACAAATAGGTCGATCTTAGAAGAAATCAACCCTGACTGCTCCTTAGAAGGTCAAATAGTAAAGATGAAGCCAAAGTACTTTGGACATCAAATGAGAAGAGAGGATTCACTTGAGAAAGCCTTGATGCTGGGAAAGGTGAAGGGCAAAAGAAGAAGCCCCCCCCCCCAAAAAAATGAGGTGTCTAGATGGTATTGTAGATGCAATGGGGACAGAGGTGGGCGGGCTAAGGAGGATGGTGGAAGACAGAGGTGCCTGGTGGGCAATGGTCCATAGGGTCGCAAAGGGTCGGAATCGACTGTCCAACTGAAAAACAACAAGGATTTTAGACAAGCATCTTAGGCAAAAATCAATACTTGGAGATATTTTCCAGTTTATGGCCATTGTTTAATTCTTTCCGTTTTAGGCAAGATCTTTTTTGTCGCTGATTATTTTTTGGCTGAATGGGTAATGTATATACTGCATAATATTTCTGTTAGGATCTAATTCATTAACTCTTTCCTCTTATGGACAAGCACTAACTTGACATTAAGCTTCAGATAATTAAGGAGGAACAAGAGAAAAGGAACACAACAGAATGCAAGTCTCAGTTATTTTCAATTTGGCAATTTCAATGTGTCCGATAGCTCTGTCTCTAATTCTGCCCTATAAATAATGAATATTCCCCATGACATATCTGTCAAGTTTCGGGAAATTTCTGTCAACCCCCCGTATTTTACACTCTTTCCTGCCATCATCCCGTATTAGTTAGACTGCAATTAGACTGGAGGCCAGCACAGGATAACCATAGATGTCCAGTTTCCTGTTTTGGCCGGAAAATTTCCCTTATTTGACAGAAATTTTCCGAAACTTGACAGGTATGCCCCTTGAGGTTCTGTAGAGTACAGGTTAGCTACCAGCTGCTTTCAGAGTCTTTAAACTATTGCTCTTACAGCTCTTGTGGCTGAAGCTTATGGTTATTATAGTTCAAGCATCTGGATAATTCCAGTTTGTCTGCTTTGCTGAAGGGCAGGGTGAAAGGGTTTGGTAGCTGTATCAGACACTCCCCAATGACTATATTTATGAAACTATGAGATCTAATAAGAGTAACAAAGTAAGTCATAGTAGTCTTGATTTTCTAAAATAGGTGGCTTCCAACGACTTACCTGAATGCAGTACCGTATAGCAATCATGGAAGACAGATTTTTTAACTTGAACATTATGCATGGAAAAAATTATTATTTATGCCTAAACAAATTGTCAGGTAAATGATGGTAGAATAGTACAAAGAATCATTTCAGACAATGTAAAGTTTCTTTAGAGTTTCCTCTGTATGTATAAAGAGTCTTCTATAAGGTTCCTTCAGAAAAACTTGCCATCAGTCAGTATTCTAAGAATATTGCAATGGAGATATTACAATGAAGTCATACGCACATCCTTCCTGTATTGATGTGCGTCATTAAACCTAAAATTAAATAAATATGTCTGTACATAACAATTTGCCTTCCCCTTTTTCTGTCCCAGTATGAAGTGCTTCTTTGTGTCCAAGATCATGATGATCCTGCCATTGATGTGTGTAAAAAACTCCTTGGCAAATATCCTAATATTGATGCCAGACTTTTTATAGGTGAGTTGGATGAGATTTGTGGTAATTTCTTTTCTTTTAATAGATGATTAGACCAAAAGAATTGTTGTAGTAAGATCAGGCTTCAAATGTTCTTATTCAGGAAATTTGTCTAGATAAACATTAAATGAATGTGTGTTCACAGTTTTATCTCTTTGTAAGAGGCTTCTTCATCATTACTGGTTGTACAAATATGGATACTCATTTTCTGAAATTTGACAAGTTCCAAAAATTCTTATTTTGAGAAAACTCAATTGATTTTTGAAAACCTTCCAAGTGTAATCCCAATTACTCTGTTTCATAGATAGCATGAATATCTATGAAATCTTGTTGGCATAATGTTTGGAAGACAATTTTCTTTTTAAAGAAATGTCTGTGCTGCTGTGTACCAGATCAGATACATTTTTGGAAACGGTGAAAATAGATGTGACATCCCGCAGACTCTTATATGGTGTAAATGCACATGGTGATTATTGTAATATTGTTTAACAAATTTAGTAAATTGAGTTTTGTTTATGTAAAATTATAGAGGTAAAGACTAATATGAGTTAGTGGGAAATATTGAGGTAATAATGAGAATGATTATGAAACTGAATTTGAATGTTCATAATTAAATATAAGCAGGAGAGGGTTCCCGCTATACTATTAAGTTAGCATTTTAAGTGAAATGATAAGAATGTAGTTTGTGTAATGTACTTATTTGTATTATTGATAATTGTATTGTTTATTTGAATTGTAGTTTGGTATTTGTTAATTTTTCTTAGTTATTATTGTATTGTTGTTATAATTAATAAAGTTATTTTTTTAAAAAAGAAATGTCTGTAGACATTGTCGCACAATGAGTTGCACAACTCAGTATGAAACAGATAATGGATATGGAGATTTTTTAAACTTGTGGCAATTTAACTCCAAATTTACATCTTTTCTGTCATAACACAACGGGATTTCAGTCTTCGTTTTGTAACAAATATATTGTGTACTTTATTTATTTTATTATGTTTGTACTGTTTGAAATCTTTAGATCCGAACAGTTTTTAAATATGTATAAATAAATAATACAATCTAGGAATACCTATCAAATTGTATGAGAATTGTTTGTATGATCTTTGTGTGAGAATCAAGTAATCATTCCTTTTTCCCGGAGTCTTTTCAGGAAAACAGCACAGTTGTTAGCAGAAAAAAAAATCCCAAAATGTTTGTTTTATATCTGAATCACCTATTGCTTCTCTTCCTTTTTAAAGTTTGTTTTTAAATTTTGTGTCTCTGTAGCAAAGGGAGAGGAAAAAAGCTCTGATTTGAGATATCTGTCACCTCTTCATCTCAACAGTTTCTATCACATTTCCTTAACATTTCTTATTTGTACGTATTAAAGTGAGTTGTGAAAGCACAACTAATGTTTTGCAAATGTATCTGCACTCTGTTTGCAAATACAGATTCTCAAACTTTAACATGTAAATATTGCAGAGAAGCTTGAGGTATTATGCTGTTGCTGTGAAAGTTCCCTGGTTCTTTTGTGTCCTTCCTCTTCCTACCCTTAGGTACTTATTTGTGTGAAAGTATCTCATTGTTGTAGTTTTATTTAGGAAGTAGTATATTACAAAAACTTGTGCAAGGCTTGTGCAGAAAATTTATGACACTTTTTTCACATTAAGGTGGCAAAAAAGTTGGGATAAATCCAAAGATCAACAATTTAATGCCAGCATATGATGTTGCCAAATATGACCTTATATGGATTTGTGATAGTGGCATTAGAGGTGAGTTCAGCTGGTGGCAGTGGAATATTATTTTTAAAGATGATGATGATTGTTACTGTTTATTTGTAATAATAATAATAATAATAATAATAATAATAATAATAATAATAATAATAATAATAATAATAATAATAATAATAATAATAATAATAATAATAATAATAATAATAATAATGTTAGAGTTCAAACTTCAAGGAACTGAGAATAATAAAGGGCATGGACACAGTGGTTGACTCAAAGGAAATAAGCTTACCATCATTATGAAGTGCAGCTAAACTGGGGTGAGAGTCATAGCTGTCAAGTATCCCTTATTGGCCAGGAAAACGCCTTATTTTACCCTCTTTCCCGCCGTCATCACTTATTAATTAGACTGCAAAGCCCTATTGCCGCCATTGGAGGGCAGCACAGGATAAGCATAGCTGTCAATTATCCCTTATTTCCTGGGAAATTTCCCTTATTTCCAAATCCAAAAATTGACAGGTATGGTGAGAGTACCCGTCTTTTGTAAATGTAAATGATTTTTTTTTTAGTTCACAATGGATCAGCATTATATTTACTTGCCTTGCTGCATGCATTGCACTTAGATAAAGCTTGGTGAGTGAGGCTGAAATTTTTATGGGGGCAGGACTATCATTGAAGCAGCTGTTTTGAGTGAAAAAATATGATATTAATTGTCTAGGTATGGGATAGTCTCACTCCTTTCTGTCATTATCAGCAGAATGATCAGGAGTTTGTGATGGCTTAATAATATGGCTAGGCTGTATTTCAGACTGTAAAATAGGGCAGTTCCTTCACATTGGCTAAAATTCTATTCATAGCCTAGGCCAAATTGTAATTTCCCACCTATTCCTTGATAGTAAACAAAGTGTTCTTGCTGTGCTTCTGTGGGGTGGGGCTTAGGGCAGACATATACAGTAATACCTCGTACAAAGTCCGCTTCGTACAACATCGAATTCATACATCGCCTAATTCCTTGAAAAAAGTTGCTTCATACAAAGTTGCTGCGACTTTGTATGAGGCATTGAGTTTTTCCCCAGGTTGCATTGTGCCTTGGCAGTATAAAAGGCAGGACATATGCGTGCATTGTACTTGTGGGTTTTGCATGAGGCGAAGAGTGTTTAGGAGTGGTTTTGAGCATGATTTTGGATTTTTTCATCAGAATTTTTAGAAGCATTCCTGGGATTTTTGCAGCATTCTTCAGGTTCTTGGACAATCAGGGTTGTTTGACATGTTTTTGTAATGTATTTAGCCTTTAGACAATGATTTCTTAAAGTTCTGTCAGTTTCCTGTCTATTTCCTTGACTTTGCCCTGAAGTCTGTGCTGTTAGAGTACAATGTATCTCTATGGAATCAACGTTGTACGAGACATCGCAGCAAGGATTTGGACGTTGTATGAGGCATCACGGCTAGGATTTTGCATGCCTCATACAAAGTCCAACTCCGTATAAAGTCCAAACTTGTGGAACCAAGTTTGGACGTTGTATGAGGTATCACCGTACATGTCTCTGAGAGTCACAGCTGGGGTGCTTTCTTACCAGGGAGGAATGGATGGAAAGTTGCTACTTTGCTCACACTACAAACAAGATTTCAGTCACTGTACTGTACAAAACTAATGCCTAATAACACATAGGCACTTGAAATCAGATTTTGCTTGCTTCAGCTTCTTAAAATTTGAGATACCTATCATGCTTAAGTTATTTGTCTTCTATGACTTTTCCCACTATTTAAGCTAAAATCCAAATTCATAATGTTGTAGCAAGGCCATACAGGCCACTGATTTCTTGAAAGTTTTGTTTTTCCTTAAGAATGATTTGCAAGCAGTGAACAACGTACAGGTGAAACTCGGAAAATTAGAATATCGTGCAAATGTTCATTCATTTCACTTAAAAGGTGGAACAAATATATGTGATAGATTCACTACATGCAAAGCGAGAGATATCATGCCTTAATCCGTTATAATTGTGATGATCATGGCATACAGCGTACATGAGATTATGTGATGATTAAGGGGTACATGATATTGGGAGGTTAGGGTTTTCATAAACTGTAAGCCATAAGCATCAATATTATAACACAGTAAGGCTTGAACTATCTCGCTTTGCATGTAATGAGTCTATCTCATGCACCTTTTAAGTTGCATTACTGAACTGAATGAACATTTGCACAATATTCTAATTTTCCAAATTTCACCTGTACAACTGACTTGAAACGTAATTGAAACGTAGGCTGAGAAATCAACATCCTCTTCCAAGTTTAGATTATAAAGGTTTTTATGAATGATCCATGGCTATTAACCACAGTCGTCTTCTTCTTTTTAGTCACACCAGATACACTAACTGATATGGCCAATCAAATGACAGAAAAAGTTGGACTGGTCCACGGCCTGCCCTATGTAGCGGATAGACAGGGCTTTGCTGCCACTCTAGAACAGGTGAGTGCTTTTTTGTGTACTTGCTTCTTTTCCAATTATTCCCCCCTCCCATTTGGCATATTCAAATTCCTGGAAATTATGATACTTTAAAGCTCCAAGAGCCTAAACTATCATGTGAGTAGAAAATATATATATACAAGAGTAATAAAATTGGGTTTGTGTTTTCTTCAGGGGGAGGGTGAACTCAGTCCATCAGCTAGTGGAAGGACACTGTTGGGTATGATTCAGTATTAGTATCTCAAAATCCAGCAGCATTTCTGTGGAAGAAATACTACATTTCGGAAGAGTAGCTTGTGGTCAATTTTTATTCCTTGGCCAGAACAGTTGTTGTCCTAATTTCTATGCAGTGACAGGAGACAATGGAGTAACATGAGTATCTTTAGCCAACTGTTGTACTGATCGCCAGGCAGATGCTGCCTGCCTGATTTATCATCTCATTGTTGTTGTTTTTCTTTTAGCTAATATTAAGCTTTAACATGAAACTGAATGAAACTTATTGCCACGGAAATTCTATATTTGGTTGTCATTGTTTCATACTGAATATAGTATTGTCAAATATTTTAGGTGGTAAATATTAAGTTAAAGAGTTAAAGAAAGTTGTTTTTCTATTTTATCCTATCCTGTCTACCCTGTTTCTCTTGTTTTCTTCCTTTTCCTTCCCTCCTAATTTACATACTGCTGTACTTCCAGCTGATAGTATATTCTTCCCTGTTGCACTACACCATAATAAGATTATTTTGGTTGCAAAATGGAAAAGTGAATTCTGTGTTGTAACATCTATCATGGGAAAATGTCCCCACTGATATTTATTGGATGTTTCTGACCATGCTTACTTTACTGCTGCCATTACATTTAGAAAACAGTATTTTAGGTAATCAGTATGTGAGAACAGTAGAAATGAATTCTATATAGAGATCCATACAGTCACTATTCCATCTAAAGATTTTTCTTGGCACAGATTGAAAGGTATGCCATGGAATATACAGGGGTAGAAGTTTCAATTTAAGAACATTTTAATTCTGTTTTCTGTTTTAAAAAATCTCAAACCAGTTTATATTAAGCCAAATGCAGTAAAACTACTGCTTAAAATAATAAAAACACACACAGTAGCCTAATGAAATAATGTATTTAAAACTGCAGGTAACTGACAATGTTAGGTATCGGTGGAATATTCAGGAAAATTTCGTGGTGTAGTTAATGCTCATGTACTATCAAGTTAATTATGATGAGTCTTCTAGAACAGTGGTGGCAAACCTATGGCACACATACCAGAAGTGGTATGCAGAAGCCTTTCTCCTGGCATGTGTGCCATTGAAGGGAAGCCCTGCCCCACGCAGCCCGGCCTGCACCACTTCCCCACTACTCCTCTCTGCCAAAGGAGAGGGGAGGTTGAAATCCCAGCCGGGAGGCTGTGGGTGTGAGAAGTAAGGTGGGGAGCACTTGGGGGTGGGAGGGATGTCTGACGGGGAGGAGGGTGGCCCATTGGGTGGGGGGTTGGGAAGGCCCATCAGGGTGGTGGTGGAGGTGGGGGTGGGAAGGCCCATCAGGGTGGTGGTGGAGGTGGGGGTGGGAAGGCCTGTCTGGGGGGAAGCCCATTGGGGGTGGGTGAGGAGGCTGTGCGGGGCTTCTTTGGAGCCTGAGAAGCCTTTCCAGTGTCCACGCAAAGCTTCTCTGGAGACCGGGAGGAAGAAGTGTGGTTTGGTGCAGCGGCAGGGGCATTTCGGGGGGGGGGGGGCTTGTGGGATGTGTGGGAAGTTTGGTGGGGTGGGGTGGTGGTACGCATGTGCAGTTGAAGCGTGCCAGTGACATCACTGGCATGCGTGATGCCTGCCGCCCATCTCCTCCCGCTTCCTTGGGCACTCGGTCTCTAAAAGGTTCACCATCACTGTTCTAGAAAGTATTCAGAATAGGTTTAGCAGTCCCTCCTATCAGTGCTCTAGAATGATGTAGCTTGCCCAAAGCCTGAACGGTGACAGGGAGCAAATACTATACATACCACACACAAAGTGGGTGATCTCAGCTAGCCTTTCTATCAGGAGTTACAGTGGGAAATTTGGACTCGTAGCTCTGGTCCCTGAAGTCAAAACCAACTGAGCTATACCAGTTATGAATAATTAAAGTTGCAGTGTGTACACTTAGAAAAACATAGTACTGGTAATAGCACTGATGTACAAATTGACTACTCATGTTAGACTGCCTAGAGAAGAAATAAAAGTTAATAATTTCATTAAAATTTGGTACTCTGTTGGATGCATTAATTAATAAATTAAAGGAATGGATTGTATTTTTCATAGAGATGAAGTGTTTATGTGATTGTATGGGTGATGGTATTTTAAAGGATTGCCAATAATAATAAAAACTTTAGTGAAACATATGGAAATTCATATGGTGAGTAGGTGCAGAACACATGTCAGTGTAAATATTTTTAAAAAATGCAGGTCATGATGAGAGAGACTAGGGTAGGTTTGATTAACTTAGACCTGCTTTTTTATTTTACAGGTATATTTTGGCACATCCCATCCAAGAACATACATTTCTGCTCATGTAACTGGCTTCAAGTGTGTAACAGGAATGTCTTGCTTAATGAGAAAAGATGTCTTGGACCAAGCTGGAGGACTTATAGCTTTTGCACAGTACATTGCTGAGGATTACTTTATGGCTAAAGCAATAGCTGACAGGTAAGACAAGGTTATGCTCTAGTCTAGGAGATATTAGAGTGTGTTATTTCAAGTTTATAATATCCTATAAGTATTTCATCTACAAATCCCATGATGGCACACTGGAGCATTCTGTTACCAGGATTCAGGAAATAAAATGATTATAATTGTCCCATATTAACATACTGCTAAAACAGTTAAACTACTTAAAGATTCTTGCAAGAACTATGTTGGAAGAAGCTCCACATGGAAGAGCAAACAACAAACCTCTACTTAGTGGGATATGCGTTGTTCAACTAGTTGTGAAATCGGTTCCACAAACAGATGCATGACGGGTCCCATGATAGATACTTTATCAGAGAAGAGAATCTCTTGTTCAATTACCCTTCTACTGTGTATGTAGTTTCTTCCAGTGATATTTGGGCCACTGTTCAGTGAAGTTAGGGAGATATCCCAAAATGATTTCCACTCTACTGAAGTCATCTGTTGACTCACACCTCCAAAGGGTGGTGGGAATATATAATTCTACTGGACCAGTGTTTATATCTTGTCCAGTCAGGGTTCATCATCTAAATCAATAATTTTGCAGATTCTAAACCCTGAGAATGTTATGGTCTTGCTCTTTATCAGTTAACTAGAGTCATTTCACAATGACTTCCTTCCCAAATAGTGGTTCATTTTTGGGGGGCAATTAGCTGCTGTATCTGGTAACAACTTCACTAACTCTGAGAAAAATAATTATATCATGAAATCATTCTTTTAATAGAAATCCTGAAACTTGATTTAAAGGTGTTTTTTTTTTAATTTAAAAAAACCAAGCATGGTTCTAAGGGGATTCTGGGACTGAAAGTCTCTGAACTCCTAAAGTCCCATCTCTAGAAACTAAATGGTTCTTCAGGCTGGTTCTTCAGGCAGGAGTACTAGGGTGCATATATAAGGATGTATTAAATGTTCCTCGCATATAGAAAAGTGACATAGCAAAGAAGAAGGACCTACCTAAACCATCATCTCCACCCACCCCAACAAGTTGGTTTTGTATGCGGAGCAAATCTTCTGCATGCAGCATGTTCAAACTTGCATCTACTGTTTTAATTGGTATTATCTAGCTGGAGTAAAACCACACAATTTCCCTAATTTGTGTAGCTTATCTCTTAGGGTGGTAAGGTTCATTCTGATAACTACTGAGGAAATAGATACTTAAGAGGCAGGTTAACATTGGGCAGTACAGTGGGACACATGATTCTCTAGAACTGCGCCTGTAATTATCCATCTCAGTTAGACAGCTTGGCCAAAGTTGAAGGATAATGGAATTGGCAGTCAGACAGCCTCTACAGAGGATACACGTTCCCTGACCCTGATTTATTTATTTATTTTTGAATCTATATGGCCACCTTCCTCGCCTCGGCGACCCAAGGTGGCTCACATCAGTTTAAAAATCATCCCCATACAATAAAATTGGTACCAAAACTATAAAACGTTAAAATATCTATAATATCTCATGCTTGTCACTGACATATTGAGAAATAAAATGGTTTATGAACATTCTTGAGGATAAAACCTATTACCCATTGTTTATCATGGTTAAATTGATTATTTGCATTCATTTTCAGAGGCTGGAAATTTGGAATGGCCACACACGTTGCAATGCAAAACTCTGGCTCCTATTCAATTTCCCAGTTTCAATCCAGAATGATCAGGTAAAAATATTTTTTACATTTCTTGATATCTTCATATAACTGGTGGTGGTAGCAGTTGCTTTTGCAGCATTGCGGGAGGGGGTGTTTCCTGCACCTTTAAAACATGCCTTGGTGCGCCCCCTCCTGAAGAAACCTTCCCTCGACCCAGCTGTCCTAACCAACTATAGGCCTGTCTCCAACCTCCCCTTTTTAGGGAAGGTGTTGGAGAAGGCAGTGGCGCATCGGCTGCAGGGGGTACTGGATGAAGCGGATTACCTGGACCCCTTTCAGTCAGGATTCAGGCCTGGATATGGTACCGAGACGGCATTGGTCGCACTGATGGATGATCTCTGGCGGGAGCGGGACGGTGGTCACCCATCCGTCCTTGCTCTTCTTGACCTCTCAGCGGCTTTCGATACCGTTGACCACGGTATCCTTCTGGAACGGCTCCGAGGATTGGGAATCCAGGGCACTGTGTGGTCCTGGTTTTCCTCATTTCTGAGGGGTCGGACCCAGTCGGTGTGGTTGGAGAGTGAGAGGTCCAGTCCTAGGCCCCTCAAATGGGGGGTGCCTCAGGGCTCGGTGCTCTCTCCTCTCCTATTTAACATCTACATGAAGCCGCTGGGTGAGATCATTCGTTCCCATGGGGTGCGGTACCATCAGTACGCGGATGACACTCAGTTGTACATCTCGGCCCATGGGGACCCCAGTGATGCCGTCAAAGTCCTTTCCAGGTGCCTGGAAGCTGTTGGGGTCTGGATGGGGGCTAACGGGCTACAACTGAATCCCAGCAAGACTGAGTGGCTATGGATAAGGGGTCCTGCGTTAACCCGGGAGCTACCATCTTTGGTTCTGGATGGGGCTATTTTGCCCCAGACAGACCCGGTGCGCAACTTGGGGGTCCTCCTGGATTCGCGGCTGCTGCTAGAAGAACAGGTGGCGGCTGTGACCAGGAGGGCTTTCGCCCAACTTCGGGTGATTCGCCAGTTGCGCCCACTCCTGGACCGGGACTCCTTGCTAATGGTCACTCACGCTCTGGTCACCTCCAGACTAGATTATTGCAATGCGCTCTACATGGGGCTGCCCTTGACGACCATTCGGAGGCTACAGCTGGTCCAGAATGCGGCAGCCAGGGTGGTGATGGGGTGTGGGCGTTATGCCCGTGCTTTGCCACTGCTCCGGGAGCTGCACTGGTTGCCAGTTTGTCTCCGGGTGCAATTCAAGGTGCTGGTTTTGACCTTTAAAGCCCTATATGGTAGTGGGCCGGGTTACCTAAGAGACCGCATCGCCCTGAGGACGTCTGTCCGTCCAACCAGAGCGGACCGGAGAGGCTCTCTAATTGTTCCATCAGCCAGAGGGGCTCGCCTCTCTGGCACAAGGAGGAGAGCCTTCTCCGTGTCTGCACCGGCCCTCTGGAACCTCCTGCCAACAGAGCTACGTCTCCGGACGGAATTGCTGCCTTTCAGAAAAGAACTTAAAACCTGGCTGGCGGGTCAAGTGTGGGGTGCAGGTGGAAGGGTAACCTCCATTGGGTGGTTGGTGTAGAAGAACTCTTCCCCATGGTGCCTTTGGATCCTGCAGCCCTTGTTTTTAGGGGGTGGGTAGTTTTAACTGTTTTTAACATGTGTTTTTTAATTTTTATTGTGAACCGCCCTGAGTTGGCTTTGGCCGAGTGAGCGGTATATAAATGTGACAATTAAATTAAATTTAAATTAAATTCAATGGTTACTGTATTGGCCTTGAAAGGGATCTGTCACATAGGGATTATATATATGATCAGTTTTTTAGCTGTGAAAGGATAAGGGGAAGGGCAAAATGGTCAGTAGTTCCTCAGATCTTACAAAAAATGGAAAGAGGCTGCTTGAAAGATGTGGGGGAATTAAATCCCTATTTTTGCTCATAATAACTTTTAACTCTAAAGCAACTCATCAAAAGTAGGATAGAGAATAGATGTATGTATTAACTAAGCATAGGTTAATATATCATATATAGAAATAAAACCATTGTTCAAGCCAGTCTTAATAATACTGTAAATGTTTAATCATCTGCTTCTAGTAAATATATAGATAGATAAATCTTTATTGTCATTGTCCTGCACAGAACAACGAGATTGGGGGGAAAACACTTATCAACTCAACAAAACCTAAACAAAATACAATTATACAAAATTATCAACATATTCCCACCCCACATATACACATTTAATCCCTAAAAAGCTCTAAAACTCTAAGGCTCTAAAAACTCTAAAACTCTAAAAACTCTATACAGAAGCTCCCTCATAGACTGCATTGCACTGCATTCAAAGCCAGAACCGCTTTTGGGTAGAAACTATTTCTCAAGCGGCTGGTCCTGGTCTTTATGGCCCTATACCTTCTTCTAGAAGGCAGAAGCTGAAAGAGATCATTTCCGGGGTGCGTATTATCTTGCGCAATCTCTACAGCTTTCTTATAACACTGGTGGCATTATACCTTCCCTTTGGACATCTTTTTTATGTTTCAGACAAATTTACTGACTGACTGTCAGTTTGCCACTATTTATCTGGTGGTGGTGTTCTATAATCTGCAATCAATCAACGTAAAATCTAGTTGGTTTAACTCTGTTGTGTAAATGGCAATGGTCCATCAGCAAGCAATGATATTCTTTGGTTTAAAGCTTCCTACCCCCCTTTTCATGTACTTAGGCTTGCTAGGGACCCTATTAATGTGAGGAAACCTTTGAGAACCTCAGGATGGAGGGGGAATCCTTAAATATTGGTAATCAGCATCATCATATGATCAAGCCCAGAAAGCCATGCAATGTCACAAATAAGGTTCACGCTTTGGTCATTTTCCTGATCAGTCTTGTTCGAGGCCTTAGTGTGACATTCATAAGTTCAGGGGTTTTTTTTAACTGGTTGGTAGCCCATCACCATCCTCCAACCGAGGTGCTAGTTTTGGTCAGTCCCAAGTATTTCATTTCCTCAGTACCACGCATCTCTGGGAGGCATTCCTCAATCTGCCACCAGGGGAGGCGCCTGATGGGAGACAAGCAACTCCACATGAGTAAATGTTGGGAATACTGTATTGCAGTTGGCGATCCCAGTCTTTTCTTTTTAATTTAATTTTATAACATGTAACATATAACCCTCCACCCACCAACACGCAACACTCAAAAATCTCATCCCCCCCCCGCCAGGTTAAATATTGCCTGGCTACTCCCATTTAGAGAATTGGGGGGGACGAGGAGGAGGGAGAGCCTATCCCTTCTATTCTAAAATCCTTCTTTCACTATTCCCTGTCTTCTTCTCTTATTTTTCTTCTATTTTAATTCTTTTGGTCCCTATTCTATTCATATCCCAAAATTGTTAACACTTTCTTGCCTGTGCCTATTTATATTTATATATTATTTTCACTTTTTGGCTTTTGGCTTTATCTTTGCACCAGACAATTCTGCATCCTTTTCTTATTTCCCCTCCACTTCCATAACCCAAAGGTTTCTCCCTTTGTTTCTCCCTTGAATGGTCTCTCCCCTTTGCTTGATACTCCTCTTTCCCCTTTGATCCTTCTGAACCTTCTCCATAGAGATTTTTTTACCAGTTTTTCCCAGTTTGGTTCTCCCATCTCTATATTTTTTAGTAATTCAAGTTGTCTCATTGCTCCCTTTGGGTCCTCTGCTCTAACCACCTTCCCATCATGAAATATCTTTAAGAAAATAGGGAAACCCCATTGATATCTTATATTGCAATTAAACAAAATTTCAGTTATCAGCTTCATCTGTCTTCTCCATTGAATAGTCTCATTACTTAAATCATGATATACTTGTACTTTTACTTCTCCTATCTTTAATGCAGAGTCACCATGCTTCCTTAAATAGTCCATTACTTGATCTTTTTTATAACCTGATACAAAAGTAATTATAATTTCTCTGGGGCGTTGACCTCTCTTGAAACTGACCTTAAAAATTGCTTCGATTTCTTCTTTAATTGGGCCAGAGTCCAAAGCAAAGGTTTGTAACCATTTAACCACTTCAATTTTTAAATTGTCTTTATCATTGTTGGAAAAATACTTAATCCTGATGTTTTTCTTTTTCAATTGATCCTGTAGCTTCATCAATTGCTTAAATATTTTGTCCATAGTATTTTTAATTGTCACATTTATATACCGCTCACTCGGCCAAAGCCAACTCAGGGCAGTTCACAGTAAAAATTAAAAAAACACATGTTAAAAACAGTTAAAACTACCCACCCCCTAAAAACAAACATTTTCATGCCTTACTGCAATCTCCACCAAGTCCTTAACCTCTGACTCCAAAGTATTGGTTCTCATGTTTAATACAGGAATTGATTTTTCCAGAGATTGCACTTCCTCTCTGACCACCTCTTTAACAAACTGTTTAATTTCTTTTTTATCTTCATTAGATTTTGTAGTTATAAAGTCTTTTAATTCCAACAGAGTCAGATCTCCACTCGGTTTTTCCTTAGAGGGTAGTATTGCATCCATATTTTCAGATTGTTCTTTGTTTATTGGGCTGTCATCTGCACTGACAAGACGTCTATAAGCTTTATCAGATACAGTCTCTTTTTTCCAGACTCTCCTCCTCATTTATTTTGATCCACCACCGCTGCAGTAACTGTTGTAAAAAAAAAGTCTCTTACTGTTGTCTCTCTTCCAGTACCTGATATTATTTTCTCAGCAACTTGCAGCTATCAATAGTCCACAAATATTTTTCCACCAGCTACTAAGAGACTGCAGTTTTATTTTAATTTACAACCACAAAGCTTTATCTTATCACAAAAAGCACCTGGCTTCGTGCCAGCTCTGTCGGCCCAGCCCAATATGGCGGTTCCTCCCTCTGAAATTAGGATGGCAACAAAAAGAAACAGCTTTAGTGGATAAACTGTAAACTTTTCCAAACCAAAGAGGTGAAAAAGAAAGTCCTCACAGCAACAAAAGGGAGATGGCAGGTCTATTGCTTTAAAAGCCTTGCAGCCAAAGGCCCTCTGCTTCTTAGCACTTTTCTCTCCGGTATTTTTCAACAGAAGATTTATCAGCAAATAGTTTTTCAACAGGACCTTCAACACCTCCCACGGTACCTTATCATCCAAAGGACTGCAGTACCTAACTTTTGGCAAGTTCCATGGTACTTTTAACCCAAATAGGACCTTTTTTTCTTTGTCTGGAGAAGGAGATGACAGAAATCACTCCAACCAGCTACCTTAGGCTCCTCCCTCCTCCGGCGATCCCAGTCTTAACAGTGGCAATTTTCTAATGTTAAAGTCTCCCACCTCCCAGTCCTGAAGGTCCCCAAAAGCTTTACCAAGTCAAAAAGGACCCCTAGAGACCTTGGAATATGCAAGGAGGGACTCTAAATTAAATTAAAGAATGATGTCAGAGGTTGATGATGTCATTGCTGTTTATTCCCATGTAGTCACTCAATAGCTGACTGATTAGCTCAGTGAGTTACAGGTAGGTATTTGGCTGCAGAGTTCGATTACCCGTAGCCAGTCTGTGTGGCCATGGTTAAGTTGCACAATCCCAGGGTGCACCCAGAAGAAGGGAAGGATGAACTGCCTCTGAGCACTCTTTACCTAGAAAATCCTGAAAAGGGTTGCCATAAATCAGGATTTAGCCACTGTATAACCAGTGTTTCACCTGGAGGAATTGGGATAGGAGAAATCCCTCCTTTTCTTTGAAATATTTGTTTTCTGTACATCTAGCAATTGTTATTTCACTTCTCCTAAGTAGTGGTAGCACTGGAAAGTATGTTTCTGCTTTTTCTTGAGAAGAAGGTTACACTTAGAACATCATCCCTTTCTGCCCAAAGAGCAGAATGCAGTAGAAGAACTTACAGATTCTACATTCATCTCACTCTGACATCAGAGTGATGGAATAGCCATCGTCCTATTTAAAACATTTAACTGTATCATTCATTATTTTCCATCTTATGAAAAGTAGACACCTGTTAGAAATGAATGCTCTTTTATGTATATCCCAACTTTCCTTCAGTGAACTCAAAGAAGCATGCATGACTGTTCTCCTCACTTGTCATCGCAGCCCCCTGAAGTAGGTCAGGCCAAGCAGTAATGATGGACTGATGCCTAACTGGATTCTACAATATGGATCTCCCATATTAACTGAATCCCCAACTCTGTTCCCAGCAAAGTATTACTGTCGTGGCCTTAGGCGACCTTGGGTTCTGCCATGGGTAGCGCACAGAACTCTCCCAAATACCCCATCCACGATTTGCTCTGGTGAGCGTGGCCGATGAAGGGTTCTCCTTTAAGGAGAGATGGGCTTGTGATACGAGAATCTCCTGAGCGGATTGAGAGTACAAAGGGTGGTTCTCTGCTTTGCCCATGTGGCAATTTAATGTCCATGTGTAGATTAAGGATGGCCACTTCTTGATAGAGATAACTCTCATGAGAACAGAGACCATTGTTTCCCTTCTAAGATTGGGGTAGGCAAGGTGGCCTTGAATTGCTAAGGCAGGTGCATGGGGGTGCAGATTCATACCTTCGCTCCTCATCTGGGAAATGGCTCCATGCAGCTTTGCAAGTTGCGGCCTGAATTCCTTCAGCTGGTTCTCCCCTCCCACGGTGCTGAACCATTTGTTCAGTGTGTGCATGTTAGCACTTCTACCCCTTTAGACTTCCAAGATATATTTTGGGAGTTCTTAAAAACTTACTAATAAAATATCTTCTTTTGTAGTTTTATTGCATAGAAAAAACACGACTCCAGAATATATAAAAATATAGTTAATGCATCCTTGTTCTCTGGTTTAGCTAGAGTACATCTTTGGAAAGATAGCATATTTCAAAGCATAGAATAAGAGTGCATTATATTGCAGCCACAGCCGCCCATAAAGCAAAGTAGATTTTTGGGTTCAGCCAGATAGCTTGGCTAACGGAATCCTAAGCATTTCAGAATTAGGGTCCTTCTCCTCTGATTTATTGGATTGTTTACATTAACATCCCTTTTTAAAAGGCTTTCATGGGAACCTTTGGAATTAAGTGTGTGTTGTCTGTGCGTCAATGCTGTGATTGACAGATGACTATGCACCCCAAGAATATGATCCATGGCTCTGCACCTGGCCTCATATCTTGTCTTGGAAATCCCCATAACCCAAACATGGATGCAACAGTTTGCATTCCAGCTTGTTATTGACTCCTCAGAGTACAGTGTTTTTCTGCTTGCTGGTGAGACAGCTTTCCCAGGCAGAGAAATGCTGAGTCTGCTGATCTGAGGCAGACTCTTCAAAATGGATTCTATCTGGCTGCTAGAAATGAACCACAATTTAAGATCAAAGCTAAGCAAAGCATTGCAATGTGAATACATATCAAGCATCAATTTAAATTACTTTAAATGTGAGGCGTCTCTGTGGGGTTCACCACATCATCACAATCACTAGTTAAATTTCTAATTTTGGCTTCCAAAACAGAAGAGTATTTAATAATGTTAATATAGTTTACCAAATACTGCTTGGTTTAAACTCACTCTTCCCCCTTCTTAATTACAGGTGGGCCAAGCTACGGATTAATATGCTTCCAGCTACGATAATCTGTGAGCCAATTTCAGAGTGCTTTGTCGCAAGTTTAATTATTGGATGGGCAGTTCACCATGTGTTCAGATGGGATATAATGGTCTTTTTTATGTGTCACTGTTTGGCGTGGTTTATTTTTGACTACATTCAACTCAGAGGTGTCCAGGTAAGTTGTAGTGATCAGATCCTCATATTCAAAAATAAATGCTATTTTAAAGTAACTGAAATTGTGTGTGTGTGTGTGTATGTGTATATGTAATATATATATATATATATATATATATATATATATATATATATATATATATATATATATATATATATATATATATATATATATATATATATATATATATATATATATATATGGGTGGGCAGAAGAGGAGCCGTTAGGGCCCTGTGTATATTGTAAACTGCTTTGAGTCGCCCCAGGGCGAGGAAGGCGGTGTATAAACATAAAAATGAATAAATAAATAAATAAAATAAAAATACATTTATTTTTAAATGTTTTCTTGATATGTTCAATATAACACAGCATGATGCGACAGTATTCTTAATGCTAATTGTATTTATTTAATGTTATATTGGCCAAAATCCTGTTGTGAAGTTATAGTTGCAGAAGAGAAATAGTGTAACCCAGCACTAGACTACAGCTATTTCTTGAATGCCTGCTTTGATTTCTCATTGTATGGCAGTTTGGGAAAGTTGATGTCTGGCCATGAATCCAAGCAGAGACTTGTTATTAGTGGTCAATTTACAGCTGCAAGTCATGCCAATTCTCTTCCACTAACATAACTGTGCAACTGGATTTGGGTGGATATGTTGTGATACAAAGATGTTACTGAATTTAAAAAATAACAGGAGACAGCCTGCAGTTATTTTCACCGTTCAGCTGATAGTAGAAGAATAAGCTAATCTAAGAGAGGTTGCTGCTTAGAGCTAGACAACTTTGGTGTTTTCAGGGATGAATTTTCTGACAGGAGCCTTCTAAGGCTGCACAGGTCATTAAAATTTCAGAAAGTGCAAAAATTATTTAAGAACTGGGTAGAAAACTAGTGATTTTGAAGAAGAACTATTTGGGGAGGTTAAATGGTACAGGGGGGCCTTTGATCCACTTGAAGCTGGACCATCGCTTCTGGAGGCTTCAAAGAAGTACAGTTCCCCCCTTTTTTGGTCAGAAAAAAGAAAGACTGGGAATTACAAGACAACATTTGGAGGGTGCCTTTAGCCGCTAGGATTTCACTTTGCCCACCCCTGCTATATCCTTGTGATGTAGACAGCCAGTTAAGCATTACATGCCAAAAACGCAGGTTTAGAAATTGGAAACACCTCAGTTTCATCTTTGGGAGAGTCACCGCCATTCAAATGATAAGGGAGTAGAAGCACTTGCCAAGGCAAAACTACTCTCTGATGCCACTTTTGTACACTATAGAGATTAAACTACACTGATTTTGTAATATACAGCAATTCAACCTCACAAATTAACTCCATTTGTGTTATGCCGGCACAAAATAACAATAGTACGTTGTCCCACCACTGTATAATATGTTTTGAAAAATCTGTGTTCTGTAGGTAAATATTTGCTTAAATACTTAAATTCATTCTTGGTCTTGTCACTGAGCATAAACATTTATTTGTATACTCCCCAGGGTGGTCCTCTGTGCTTTTCAAAACTTGACTATGCTGTAGCATGGTTCATCAGAGAGTCTATGACGATATACATTTTCCTCTCGGCTTTGTGGGATCCTACCATTAGTTGGAGGACAGGACGCTACAGATTACGCTGTGGAGGCACTGCAGAGGAGATCCTTGATGTATAGCTACAGCTTTGTGACTGTGTATTTGAAAAAAAAAGAAAGGCAAAAAAGTATTATAAATTATGTTTATATAAATGCTTTAAAAGATCTACCTTCAATAGTTTTATTACCTGTATGTTTTCGTATCTCTTTAATTTATTTTGCATGACACTTGCATCTGTGAAAAAAGTACATCTGTAGTCTTGGCCAAATGGTACCTTGTTTTTGTATTCAAAATCAAATCAAGAGAATTGGTTCCAGGATTCATTTTCATAGGAATGTTTTGCAGTAAGTTCTAAAGGCAGTACCTTTCAATATAGCATAAGCTACTCTCTATGAATCAAAGGACATAGTCAAAAGAGAATAACTTAAACAGATCCACTGGAAATGAATAGGAGTTGTGCAAGATAAAACTTATGGGTATGTTTCAAATGGCCTCTGGGTCATTGGACTGTATCCTTTGAAAAGCTAACGTTTTAATACGAGTGCATTTTGCATTCAAAAGCACATGTGTTGAGTCAGAAGAAGAGAAGCTTTTTAGATTATACGTGCCTACCTCTTTTAGTTGCTGTGGAGCAAATGTAATTAAGTAAGTAGGCCTTATGAAGAAGTAAAAGCTGGAATTTGTATCTTTATGTGGATATATAGATAAAATGATTTTGGTCTTGCTGCAGTGAGTCCAAAGTTTGATGCAGTGGATGTGAAGAACTAATAATTAGCTATGCCTAGAGGGCATCTTTTGGCCAACTCTAATTGGTTCAGTCTTGAACTATTTTTAATCACTGTGCTGTAATTAGCCTAGCTAATCTTCTCCTTCATTAACATCTTTACCTTTTAAAGGTTTTTTTTGTTTCTGTATGAGTGAATGTTTGATAGTTATGAGGTGAGGGAATGCATTTCAAAAACATTTCACATATGTGCTATTTTCTTACACATTGTCTTAAGAATGCAACTTTTGATGCAAGTATTTAATATCCTTTTCTTAAGTGGGCATAGGTCTCGCTATACACTAGTCATTCTTAAACATTACATTGCAATAGATACCTGTTAGTATATTACAAGGAAAGATAATTTGTTGTTATTGGTATGAAATTGTAAGCTTTAACTATGAAGCTAGATCTACTTTTTTCCCTTCCTTCAATCTGCTCTCTCAATTGGGTTTTGTATTCAGGTTGTAATGGCTAAAAAGACTAGACTGTAACCAAGATGTAAATGCATGCTGTCTCTTACCCCTCTATCTTGTTTCCCTTTAGCTTGTTCTCCAACCCCACTGTGATTGCTCTTAGCATGGTGAACTAGACTGGTTTAAAACTGATTCTGATCACGAAGCAAAATTGAGAGGGACACTGCATAAGCCTTTGTTTTCTTTTACTGTATAATTGTATTTATGCTGCTTTTTCTTTCAAATGGGCTTGGTATGTTGTCACCATAAAGGTCTGTGGCTAAGAGCGTTGCACATATGGCAGCTTAAAACTGGTTATGCCATGTCTGTAACAAAAAACATAATCTGTAGCATATTAGCAATAACTATAAGTATACTGTGTGTGTGTGTGTGTGTGTGTGTGTGTGTGTGTGTGTGTGTGTGTGTGTGTGTGTGTGTGTGTGTGTGTACACACTGTATATATATATATACAGACTTCCAGTTTACTGAGCCAGTCCATTTGATTGTCTGATAGACACACAGTGTAATGTAATAGCGTGTGTATTTGTGCACGCACATTTTGTATATAGACAAATTCTATGAAACAGTCCCCAGCAGATACCATATTCTCTCTGTTTGCCTTATGACATTACATAATTTGTTTTGAAGGGCATCTTTCTTCATGAACAGAGGCTTTTAATGCTTGTTCTTTTCTTTACATGTGAATCAGGAAGAACTGCTTCCTGAGGAAGGTTAAGTAATGCAAACTAGTCTGGTTATGACCTACGTGAGTCACATTTTTAGCATCTTCATTGTTATCACTCTTGTCTAGCTTAATTTTGCTTATAATGTTTGTATTTTTATTTGTGAAGTTTGGTTGATGCCATCCACTGCACTGCTGAAGTGAAGCTTAGCTGACTTGGCTCAATGCTGATCACCATGTACGCAGTGTAATACAAAACCAAAAAGTCTGGACAGACTGTGTATGTGTGTGAATGTATGCGTGCATGTGTGTGTGGTAGCTGAAAAGAATTGAATCAGAGTGTGTGTGTATGCATGCATTAGTGAACCCTTTATCATTTAAAGGAAACTGATGCTTCACTTTTGAGCAACTTGATTTCTTTTGTAAGAAATCTGTTGATTATGAAATGGAAATCAATACTTGGAAAAATTGTAGGAGGGCACTGTGACACAACAGCGCAAAAGTTCAGAATAGCTAATTTAAAATTGTCTGTCAACATGTTAGAATACCATGTTTATTTGAGATTATTATCTTGTTTTGTTTAAAAATAAATTTTGAATACAATCAGATGTTTTGAGAAATTACTTTTATTTCCTGCCTTTTCCTCCACTGCATTCCTTTTAACACTTCTCAAATGCATAGCAAAGTTCATATTTTGCCTTGCAAAGTCACATTGCTCTTTTGTTAAAAAATACCCTCCACATTTAAATAAAGTCTGATCTAATTAGATTGTATGTACAGTACTGTATATGTTTAGGCATACATGAAAAGGTTCCCTCTTAAAATATAGAAACTATCACGAAGAAGCGGAATGTTACAAGTATCTCAAATTTGATTTGGACATTTTTCGGAAAACATATTCTCCACCTTATCTGCAGAGCAGAGAGATCTGGATAGGTTTATTATACAAATGAATAGTGATACTTGTATAGGAAACTAATACAGGATATCTTGGATTTAATGTATTTAAGTGGGGAAAGTAATTTTGGGATTTTTAGCTTCTTCCCCTGCAGTCCTCTATCTGGCGCTGAAAACTAACTCTAGAGAATTTTCCAGCTCTTTGGAGCAGGTTTTAAATCTCTGTGTGTGTGTGTGTCCTTTTTAAAAAGTCCTTGCAAGTGACTGTGTGTTTTTGTGTCAGAGATTACTCTGGGTTGAAAGGATTTTTAGGGGATCCCCGAATGAGGCTCCTTTCGTGTCCCCAAGTGCAGTTTTTGGGTACAACGACTGAATAGGAATTCTTGCACCTCTCTTGCTTGTGCTATTCAGAGCTGCTTTTGCAGGTACATTGAGATATACTGGCCCTTGACTTGTAGATTTGATCTAGGTAACACCTCTTTTGTTTTACTGGAATATTGTGTACAGTTCTGGTCGCCATACCTCCAGAAGGATATTATGGAGTTGGAGTTGGAGAAAGTACAGAGGAGGGCAACCAGAATGATTAGGGGACTGGAACACCTTCCTTACCATCTGAGGCTGCAACGGTTGGGCCTTTTCACTCTTGAACGACGGCGTCTAAGAGGTGACCTGATTGAAGTTTATAAAATCATGCACGGTGTGGACAAGGTAGATAAGGAAAAACTGTTTTCCCTATCGCACAACACTAGAACTAGGGGACACTCCATGAAACTTTTGGGTACTAGTTCCTCAAACAAATAAGAGAAAGTACTTTTTCACTCAGAGGATTACTGGTCTATGGAACTCCCTGCCAGAAGAAGTGGTGACAGCTGTCAGTCTTCACAGCTTTAAGAAAGGATTAGACAAGTTCATGGAGGACAAGGCTATCAATGGCTATAATTATGGCTACCTAAGGACAACCTCCGGGTTGGAGAGATAGGCAGGATATCTCTCAATGCCATTTCCAGGGAATCCTAAGCAGGTGAAGGCATCTCCTTGGGAATACCCTGAAGGAAATGGTGAGCCACTGTGTGAGACAGAATGCTGGACTGGATGGGCTGTGGCCTGTTCCAGCAAGGCTGTTCTTATGTTCTTAAATACACATTTGTACTGTACTATGAAAGCTGCTAAATGGGTCTATACCATTAGTTGCATTAACAAGGCCTCCAGTTGTCATGCAGAGGTATATTGAGTATTTAGAGGCCTCATTGCAACAGAGAACAAGCTGTGGCCTCCGATTGATACTGACTCATGTAACCACTTTGCGGTCCATTTTCAAGTTTTAAAGTTGAAATCATCTGAGGGGTTCTGGACTCCAATGTTAATCCAATTTTTTCAGATTGAGACGTCCAAGGCACCATTTTGCCTGGTATTATTTGATCAGTTTCAGCCTGCAATGCCTGATGATGTGGTCAAGGTGCATGCTGCAAAGCTTTCCCCAGCTTGGCTCCTTAAGTCTGCCAGTAAGATAGTGGCCCACTAGGATAATAAATCCCCCTCTTAGGTAAAGGTAAAGGTCACCCTTGCTCGAAAACCAGTCATATCTGACTCTAGGGTCCAGTGCTCATCTCTGTTTCATAGCCACTGTCTGCGGGCTGTTTGCCTTCCTGTCTTAAAGAGACGATTTTGTGCCCTATTCTAGCCCACCCACTGGCAACAGACAATTTAAAGTGATAGAGTGGTGGCAGGCCAGCTGCAGATTCTCTTGGAAGATACTGATAATCTAGATACTCAACAGTAATGGCAAAACTTGGCATTCCAGCTATTCTTGAACTTTAATTCCCCAAAGCCCTGATCAGCAGGAGTGCTGACTTGGGCTTATGATAATTGAAGTCCAAGAATACCTGGAGTGCCAAGGTTCACCATCACAGGTCTAGAAGATCTATTTGAGTCAGGATTCAGACTTGTTGAGGGAGGTGGACAGGGGGAATGTGACTATTAGTTCTCCTAGATTTCTCCATGGCCTTCAAATACCATCAACTGAGGTATCCTTTTGGGCAGGCTAGCTAGTTGAGGGACTGCAGGTCTTGCTTTGTGTTGGTTCACCTCCTTTCTCACTGATTGGGTCCAGAGGGTGCAGCTTGAGGAGGTTCAATTGGCCTTGGGGTCACCATTTTGCTCCTCCACCTAACTCAAGCGTATTTAAAAAGCCACTCTACACTGGCCAAAGAAGCCAGTATAGACAAGCTCAGTCTCCATGTTTCTAACCTGTTGAAGACAGCTTTGTTCAATTTACAGCTCTCACTTTCTCAGGCCTACTGTCAGCAAAGTTTTCTGCCCTAATAATATATTTTAGTCTTTGAGAGGGCACAGGACGTTCATTTTCCTGTCTTCTACTACATTCCAGCATGAAGTACGACCTGTAGAAAAACATTTTGCCCTCAAGCTTTAAAATAGAACAGACTTTCGTCACAGCAGGTTTCTATTTGTGTTTACACATTCTTCTGAACCGCTTTAAAACTGCGTACTGTCTCCAGATTTCCAAGGGAAGTGCATTGACCTCAAGGCAAAGACCTACACATTTTGCTACTTTTCTCTTTCTCCAAGGAAGAGAAAAAGAAGTTCTAATTGGATATAATGGCTGGAGAATGTGCTGAATTGAAAGATTTAAGGCCTCAGCAGTTGCTCAAGCCTGATGCTCTCTCTTGCTTCGAACATCATTCTGCATGCCTGCCTTTTAGCATTTATTTGGGTGAAATAAATACCTGACATGAAGTTAATATTGACACTGATGAAATTGAAAAGTTTAAAAGACTATTAATAAAGAAAATATGTGAAGCAGAGTGATCAAGGGAAACCTATACAAGGCAGGTTTCAGCAAGCACCTCTTAAGGAGAGACTCTTTAAAATACATACACTCAATGAAAAGAACCTGAACCTGAATATTTATTAGTCCTTTTCAATTTGCCTTTGTTGCAATCCAGCAAGGCATCTTGGGAAGCTGAAAACACTGTTTTCAGAAGTGATGCTATCAAAAAGAACCTGTTCATAATTGGAAGCTGTAATAATAGATGCTTTGACAGGAGGGAGTGTGAATAGCCAGGAGAATAGAGCAACAAGTTTTAATTAGTTTTAATTATGTTGCTTTATCTGTGGTTGTGAACTGCCCTGAGTCGGCCTAGGCTGAGTGGACGGTGTAGAAATCGAACTAAAAAATAAATAAATAATCAATCTTGTTATATCTGTGTGCTCGTTTTAATTGTGAGATGAGCTACCAAAAGTGGCAAACCAATGTCTACTTTTCTGGGGGTCTCCAATACCTATAGTGACGACAATAATCAATCATAACAATAATAATCCAGTACTGGATGTTACAGAATTAGAGTATTTGCAACAGTCCTCCTGTCTCACCCCGGGAGCCCACGCCACTGGCTCCGGGGAGTGGAGACAGGTGGGAGCCACCGCTGCAGCTGCCCTTGCTCTCCGGGGCCGCCTGCCCGGAGAGCAGAAAAGGAAGACGCCGCCACCTTGAGGAGATCCCTGTCTCGCCCCGGGAGCCCACGCCACCGGCTCCGGGGAGTGGAGACAGGTGAGAGCCGCCATGGGTCATCTTTGTCAGCACTCCGGAATCCCCCATTGCCATCATCATGCTGCTGGCTAGGACTTGAGGTCATGATGACAATAGGTCCATCTCTTTCCACTCTGGGACTTTTTTGGGACTGGGGTGAGTTATTGTGTTTATTGCATTTGTTGAGCGACTATTGTACATTATATTGTATATTTCGATTTGAAACAGTTTTACTGTATTTATCTTTTTGCATTGTTGTATTTGATATTTTATATGTGATGTGCTTTATTGTGTTGTTATATTGTATTGTATATTGATATGTTGTTGCCGCCTTGAGTCAGCCTTGGCCGAGAAAGCTGGGGTATAAATTAAAATTGTATTGTATTAATGCACTGGAAAATATAGTCAAGTTGGCAAAGGTGATTCCAAATGCTCTTGTAGTTTGCTTAAACAATATTAATGTTATTGTTTATGTTTAAAGTAAAATAAAAAAAAATATTTTGGGGGGAAAGGCTTCAAATTGGGGTTCTTGAGAAGCTGAGAAAGAGGAACAACAGTGGTGATGAGCTCTTTCAAATCACTGTAAAAACTTAGAAACTGCAGCGGGCGAGAGCAGTAAAGATCATACTGGCAAAATGGGTTCTCAACCTTGGGGAAGTGCTTCTCCCCATCAGCTGTAAAGCAGCTTTTATCCCCATGTCTGCCACTAATCTGACTACAGCAGTCCAGTCAGTCACAGGTATGGGGGTAAAAGCTGCTTTACAGCTGATCCCCCATCTGGAATGGCACTTTTCACAGGAGAGAGGGTGAAAGGATCACATGCTTATAGTCCAGTAATAGAGATGTTTATTTACCACTGTTGGTGCCATTTGCAGCATTAAGCAGAACCAAAACTAGGCATAAAACGTATCACCTAAGGGCATTTATTGCTTCATCTCAGACTCAGGCCCTTCACAGCCAGCCCACTCCTGCCTTTTTCTATATCAGAGGTAGAGGGTGTTCCCCATCGAACTGGCCATTTCTAATGGGGAAGTGGGGACATCAAGAGTAGTGTTCTGCTCTTCAGGTCTGTCATGGACTGAATAAACAGGCTGGGCATGAGACAATGTCTTGTGCTCCAGGCTGTGATTTTGTCTAAAAGGCAAAGAATACCAACTTTCACTTCTGGTTTCACTCAAAAGCAGAAAATCCATGCAGCACTTCCTCCCACCCCTGGTAGTAAAGCACAGTAATGATAAAGGAGATAAGTAAACATTTGCCACCAAAAAATCTACCACCTGGGATGGATGCCCACCTTGTTTGATGGCAGTGCCATTCCTCAGGACTAGAGCCTGAAATGTCACATCAGCATTTCTGGAAAACACTGCAGTGGGGCCCCCCTTGAACTATGGACAGTTCCTGTTCTGTAGAGGTAGTATATGTTTGGAGCAGCAACTTAACTTTTCAGATGGATTATCCCTTAATTAACATTTTTAAAAAGATTAAACAAAGGATGTGTTTTGACTAAAACAGGAAGGAGCTGGAAATGAGCCTTGAGGTGAGAAAAGTCCTTTACCTCCCGGCACACTTAGAATTCAATTACTAGCTGTTTGGCACTTTTTTTTAAGCAGTGTGACCTCAGTTTTACAGAAATCTCATAATGCTTCCTGCCGCAAAGGCCTGCTCAGTCCCTGTATGGTCATGGCTGAGCAACTTCAGGTGGGATGTGACAGCCACCTGCTTAATAAATTCTGTATCCCCTTGTCACGAGGATTTTTCAAAGGCATGTGTTCATACATATCCAGAAGTCAGTCATCAGATTGCATATGGAGAAATCAAGTGACTTGACAGGGCCCTGTGACTTTATGTCCATCTATCTTGTCACATGTCTTTCCTGTTATGATGCTAAGCACTATTGCAAAGATTTGCAAAACAGCGTAGGCTCTGATTTAGCAACAAACCCATGTTCTGGTGTTACATGAGCCTGGAGGGTTGAAAAGGAGCCGCCGCCGCTCGCCAGCGCTCCCTGCTCTCCCGGAGCCCACGCCACTGGCTCCCGGGATTGAGAGCAGGTGGGAGCCGCTGCCGTTACCTCTGCCCTTTGGGCTTGACCTGCCCGGATGGTTGAAAAGGAGCTGATCGCCATCACTCCCTGCTCTCCCGGAGCCCACACCACCTGCTCCCGGGATTTAGAACTTTAAAGACAGCTGGACTCTGTTGCTGGTCGACAGCTCCACTGATAGTACGGGGAGGCTTGGGACTTATTGAATGCCTCTTCACCTGCGTTCCGGGCCCTGCCTCAGCGGGATCGCAGCTGTGACCGTGTTGTATTGTATTTTTATGCTTATTGGCCTATGTACACTTTTGTATTGCTGTATTTTAGCTTGTATTCTGTTGACTGATGGTTTTGTGGACTTTATATACTGTGTATTGATTGTATTGTTTATATTTTTGCTGTGTTGTACCTCTGTATTTTTCATGTTGGAAACTGCTCTGAGTCGCCCGATGGGCTGAGATAGAGCGGTATATAAATTAAATTATTATTATTATTATTATTATTATTATTATTATTATTATTATTATTATTATTATTATTATTATTATTATTATTATTATTGTCTGCACAGCTTGGCAAAGTTCCATTTTTTAAAAAAGCCCACAGCTTCCAGAAACTCAGTGAGTTTGGAGGTAGTTGCCTTCAATAATAATAATAATAATAATAATAATAATAATAATAATAATAATAATAATAATAATAATAATAATAATAATAATAATAATAATGTTTTATTTATAACCCGCTTCCCTCAATCCAATGGATGACTCGAAGTGGCTTACAGAAAATTCAAAGACACAATATTAAAGACACAAAATTCAGAAAATACAGTATAACAACAATATAATAAAAAATACAATATTAAAGATCCCTAAAGATTACACAGCATCCCTAAAGAATACACGGTGGAGGTGATGAACAGATTTAATGGCTTAGACTTGGTAGACAGAGTACCAGAAGAATTATGGACGGAGATGAGGGACATCATGCAGGAAGCAGCAAAGAAAACCATACCAAAAGAAAAGAAGAGTAAGAAAGCAAAGTGGTTGTCTGATGAGGCTCTTAAAATAGCAGAGGAAAGAAGGAACGCAAAAGTCAAAGGAGAAAGGAAAAACTACAATCATTTGAACACAGAATTTCAAAGAAAAGCAAGGAGAGATAAGGAAAACTACCTAAAAGAACAGTGCAGAGAAATGGAGGAAAATAACAAAAGAGGCAGAACCATAGATCTTTTCAAAAAAAATCGGGGAAATCAAGGGAACATTTAAAGCAAAAATGACCATGATAAGGGACAAAGACGGAAAGGAGCTAGCTGATGCAGAAGAAATTAAAAGATGGAAAGAGTACACAGAGGAACTTTACAAAAAGGACCTCAACACTCCTGATAATCACAATGATGAAGAAATTGAACTTGAGCCAGACATCCTGGAGAGCGAAGTCATAAAGGCCCTAAAGAGCACTGCAAACAACAAAGCTAGTGGAGATGATGGTATCCCAGTTGAATTTTTCAAAGCGCTAAAAGATGATGGCATCAAATTACTGCATTCAATATGCCAGCAGATTTGGAAAACAAAACAGTGGCCACAGGATTGGAAAAGATCAGTATACGTCCCAATCCCAAAAAAGGACAATGCCAAAGAATGTTCAAATTATCGAACAATCGCGCTCATCCCACATGCCAGCAAGGTGATGCTCAAGATAATACAGGATAGACTTCAGCAGTATGTGGAGAGAGAATTACAAGAGGTGCAGGCTGGTTTCAGAAGAGGCAGGGGGACTAGAGACCACATCGCCAACATACGCTGGATCATGGAGAAAACAAAGGAATACCAGAAACAAGTTTACTTTTGTTTTATTGACTACACTAAGGCATTTGACTGTGTGGACCACAACAAGATGTGGCAAGTAATTAAAGAGATGGGAATACCAGAGCACCTCACATGCCTCCTGAGAAATCTGTACATGAACCAAGAAGCAACAGTTAGGACAGAACATGGAATAACAGAGTGATTTGGAATAGGAAAAGGAGTAAGACAAGGCTGCATTTTGTCACCATGCTTATTCAACCTATACACAGAGCACATAATGCGCAGTGCAGGGATGGAGGAATCACAATATGGGATTAAAATCGCTGGGAGAAACATCAATAATCTGAGATATGCAGACGATACCACCCTAATGGCAGAAAGTGAGGAAGACCTAAAGAACCTCTTGATTGGGCTGAAGGAGGAGAGTGCAAAAGCTGGCTTGAGACTCAATATCAAGAAAACTAAGATGATGGCAACAGGCCCAATCAGTTCCTGGAAAATAGACGGGGAAGAAGTAGAAGCAGTGACAGATTTTACTTTCTTAGGATCAAAGATCACTGCAGATGGGGATTGCAGCCATGAAGTAAAAAGGCGACTGATTCTTGGGAGACAAGCGATGAGAAACCTGGGGAACATAGTGAAAAGCAGAGACATCACATTGCAAACAAAAATTAGAATAGTCAAAGCAATGGTTTTCCCAGTAGTAATGTATGGATGTGAGAGCTGGACAATTAGGAAGGCTGAACGCAGAAGAATAGATGCCTTTGAAATGTGGTGTTGGAGGAGGGTTTTGAGAGTCCCCTGGACAGCGAGGAGAACAAATAGGTCAATCTTAGAAGAAATTAACCCTGACTGCTCATTGGAAGGTCAAATAGTAAAGATGAAGCTAAAATACTTTGGACATCAAATGAGAAGGGAGGATTCACTTGAGAAGGTACTGATGTTGGGAAAGGTGGAGGGCAAAAGAAGAAGGGGGAGGCCAAGGATGAGATGGCTAGATGGTATTGTAGACACAATGGGCACAGAGCTGGGAGGGCTGAGGGGGATGGTGGAGGACAGAGGCGCCTGGAGGAAAATGGTCCATGGGGTCGCAAAGGGTCGGAGTCGACTGTGCGACTGAACAACAGCAACAAAACAAAGATACAATTAATAATAATAAAAAACAAGAAATATCCAAGACCACCCATGGAATCCCCCGCCTTTAGAGTCTTTTAAGTCCGAAGGCGAGGGGGAGGGTGGGACCCAAGAATGCCACGGTGAAGTGGCCAGTGGAGTGGCCTGTTCGCCCCCACTGGGGCAGGACTTGCGGCGGCGGCAGCAGCTCACCCGGGCGTCCCCTTGCCTTTCAAGTCTGAGGGCGAGGGGGAGGGCGGGGCCCAAAAATGCCAGCCGGTGGAGTGGCCGGTGGAGTGACCTTTTGCCCCCCCCTGGGGCAGGACACACAGCAGCAGTGGCGGCGGCGGTTCACCCGGGCGTCCCCTCGCCTTTTAAGTCCGAGGGGGAGGGCGGGGCCCAAAAACCGCTGGCCGGTGGAGTGGCTGGTGGAGTGGCCTCTTCGCCCCCACCGGGGCAACCACCCTTCCATGCTACAAGGGTGGCTGGCTTGGTAAAAGCAACTACTTTGTCCCTCCAACACCCATGCTTCCCTGGTACAAACTTTGAAAGCAAGGTTTTTCTGAGCACAGAAGACTACCTTCCACTTGGAGGAGACAATCATTCTGTGTTTCAGCACTAACTGTATTAATGGTAGTGATCGTTCATTTTCATGTCAGAGATTACCTGCCCTGTCCTGTGCCCCACCCTGGGCCAGAGCAGAAAAGGCCGCAACAGAGGCAGGACTTTGCCGCCGCCTCCGGGCCGCCTCCGGGCTTCCTCACAGCCAGGCAGAGAGGCTGCTGTGGCAACAGGCGACGGGACCCCTCTACCACCGCCAGCGTCCTGGGCCCCGCGCCAGGGCAGAAAAGGCTGCTTTGGCGGAGAACGGTAGGACTTTGCCACCGCCGCCACCCTGGGACTTGCCTGTGGCCGGATTGGAGAGGCCATTGTACTTTGGTATTGTGTTATGATATGTGCATTTGGAGGATGGATATGGTTTAATTATTGTCTATATTGTATATTGTATTGTTGTATATATATTGCATTATTCTTGTAAGCCACCCTGAGTTGGGGGCCCCTGAGTGGGCGGCATATAAATGTGTAAATTAAATTAAAAATTACTCTAAATTGAAAGGATTTTTGCAGGGAAAATCCGAATGAGGTTCCTTTCACGTCCCCCATCATGCAGCTCTCGGGAATCGAACCCATCTTTCCAGTCTCCAAGCCTAGCACCATAACCATTAAGCCACCAGAGGAGCTGCTAGTGCTAGTAATACTTTTTAAAAACCAAGTATTAGGTGAGCATTCTGCTCTCAGACAAGACAGAAGTTTTCCTGCTCTTTTGAAAGGCAGATCAGGGAATATGGATGCATCTTGTGCTGTGGATAGAAAAACTATTAAAGCTCTAGTTTGCTCTGTTTGTGGCACTGTTAAGTTTGGTATCACACAGTCTGGATCCGGAGCGGTGTACTTAACTATTCACATGGGAATAAGAGTTTGCAAAGCTTACTTTACTGCCCAAACCTCCAGCGAGCAATGGCCATACATTCCGAGAGGACAAAAAAAGTACATTTTTACAAGCTCTCTGATTGGAAGGAAAGCTCCGATTACTGTCAATGGAAGCTTTATTTACAAAGAGAATGAGAGAGATACAAATAATTGATTCAGATTAAGGTTGCAACAAGAGGTAAAAGGTTGGCATGGGTCACTATGTTCCTAATAAGGAGCCTGCTGTTTCTGTTCAGCGTATAATAAACAAGCAAGCAAGCAAGCAACTCCAAGCATATGCACAATTTCTGATTATTTCATGTCGTTTTGTTTTTGTTAGTGTTGTATTTGTGTATTGATTTACCGTTGCATGTATTTTATTTGGTCTTAAAATGTCTGGTTTTATATTGGGGGATCTTGAATTGTATAGAAAAGAGTGATTTTGTGTTATTGTATTTACAGTACTGTATTTCTTCATTTATGTACAGCCCCCAAAGTGACATTCTAGTAGTCAGTTGGGCATTATAGAAACAACAGACAAATAAATCATTTTTTCTAGTTTAGCCTAAACTGTACTTAATGGTAGGAGTCCCCCTGCAATGTATTCCTCATACATTCCCCATCAGTAAGTTAAATAAGCCAGTAGTTTTCTTGGATCTTGCGCCAATTCTTCTATTCTTTTTCATGGGGAGGTTAGGCTGTACCTCCCATAATTCTTAGTATATTACCTTTTTGAAGTACTATAATGTATAATCTTTCTGGTCTTTATATGTAATTCAGACAAAGTGAACACTTGGTCTTCATCTGTTAAGATGAATGTTGCTTTTGCCTTAGAACAGCTGGGGTGTGTGCATGGGCCGTCACATTTTGTTGGATTAAACCTCTTATAATTCTTTACCTTTGGATGTATCCTCTGGGATTCTTGGAAGTTTTTATTCTGGCAACACCTGAAGGGCTACTGGTTCCCAACCCTTGGTGTTGACTAAGGTAAATGAAATAAAGTTTTTCAAACTCGTGTTCTGGCCGATTAGCACTCCTGCAACTTCAAAACTCATTTGAAAGGGGAAATTGTTTTTGGAAGCGTCTAAAATGTGGCATTTTTATTTAAAGCCAAAGTATGTCATCCCACATTTAATGTCATGAACAAAGATAAGGTTTACAGGAAACCAGAAAATAAATTTCCACTCGCTTCCAGCTTCAGGGGTGGTATGACTCACAGTCTCCTTCTTGACTAAATCATTACTAACTCATGACAACAGAATAATTCTACGACTTTAATGCCGAGAATGAAGTTTCTGTTCTGTTCTTTTCTATCACCAGTCATTTCACTTCTGCTGAGTTGTGAAAATCTCTTTATTTTGCTTGTTTATTTTATCAGCCTTCTAATTCCACTGAAATTACTTGCCTCAAAGATCTTGCATATAAATGTATGCGTACAGATAGTGCCAATATATATATACACATTTTAATAGATGTTATCTATGTCTCACTTTTCTACGTTGAAATGAATTACGATAGCAACGTATAGTATGACGTTCGCTCAAAAGAAGGAATGCTAGCCTCACCATGCGACAGGCAGGGCAGTGAAAGGAAATGGCAGAAGCACACTTGTCGTAGGAACACAAGACCATTTTGAAGTGGTGTTTGAAATTTGAGAACGTTGTGGAAGTACAACGACAATGGAGGTGTATGCAACAGAATCTCCAACACATCTAACAGTTGCACGTAATCATGATAGGTTTGAGACCCATGCTGAGTACTCATTTGACTGACCTTGGAAGGATAGAAGGCTGAATCAATCTTCAGCCCTGGTCAGGATTGAACTCACAACCTTTTGGTTGCAGTACAGCAATTTAACCACTGTGCCACCAGGGCAAGTGCACATTGACTGTGTTGCGTGTAATGGACTGCAAAAAGAGGTCCCATGGGCTATTTTGGGAATGAGAACACTTTTCGGAATGTCTGAGAATCAGAAGGCATGTTTACATTACAAAAAGTAAAACTGGGCGAACAAGTCAGCACACCTGCTGATCAGTGCTTCTAGGAATTGAAGTCCAAGAACAGCTGGAGCACCAAGGTTGGTCACCCCTGGACTACATGGTCAAATATCGTGGGATTTGCTCAACATTTAAAAGGGTTATACAGTACAAGAATCCCTCCTAACCAATGTGAAAAATTACTCTGAAAAGGGAAAGCTTTTAAAGTGTTGGCCCTAATTTCTAATTTCATAATCTTATCTAATTCTATAGCTATCATTATAAGTAGCACTCATGGATGTGAACAAAGGGAAAGAGAGTTACCAGGTTTCAGAGTGCTGGCCAAAATCTCATGGCATTGCTATATTTGTCCATTTCACAAGGCAGAAGAAGAGACAAATCTTGTGGGCAATGGTGCTAAAATAGAAGACAGCTTGAATTTTGGGTTTCAAGTAGCTTTAAAGCTAGGCTACCCTTCACCTGTTCCCACCTGTGATGGAGTCCACTGAAGGCATGTGTACATGTATTGGGCTTGTTTGACTACCACCCTTTGCCTACTATCTTGTAGTGATTTTCAGAAACCAAAGACTTCCCTAACAGCTTTCTCACAACAAAAAGGTATTATTATTATTGTTATTGTTAATTAGATTTGTACCCCGCCATAATCGCACAAGTGTGACTCAAGGCGGCTTCCAACAAAAATAAATACAATATACAAACATGATATACAGTAAACATAAATACATAAAATATACAATATACTTTAACAAAAATAAGTAAATGCCTTTACAATTTCAAGATACAATACAATCTAGCAATATAAAAGTAATCAATAAACCATGCAAACCATAAGTAAAAATAAACTAGCATATACAAAATACCAAAAAAAAAATACAACAGATAACAAAGTAGACAATAATATTCAAATATACAATACTATACAATAATACAGTGTGCAAAGATTACTCTAATAACACCACATAATGGGGGAAAGAAGCTCACGGCTGAGTGACTGCAGCAAGGGTGGGCGAAATAGTTATTTTATATCCCCTCCGAGGTGGGGCTCCGACAGATCCCGAGAGAGCTTTGGGACCTGTCCCTAGGGATGGCATGATAATTTTTTAATTTTTGAAATATCACCCCAGCTGATGATGTCATCAGCCTTATATAGCGTAAGTTGTGTGACAGGATTTCAGCCATAGTGTGGAGCTACATCTTCACACGACTTCAGAGAGCAGAAAAATGGAGGAGAGAGCGAAAGTGACTTAGAAAGGGGGGGGGGGAATAAGAAGATGTCTTCTCAAAGCCTCTGAAATGTGGAGGAAAAATCTTCCAAGCTAAGAGACAGATGGAGGGTGTGCTCCCCACAGACACCCGTGTTAAAAGGAAAGTATGAAAGAATATAGAAGTTTCGCCCCTGATCTCAGATATTGAACGCTAGGGAATGGATTGCTCCTGATTTAACAATTCGAGAATGAAGATTAGGAGTCAAAAGATGAAGATTGATTCTTTTAATTTTTGCAGAGGAGGGAAAGGTGCTATTGAAGTTGATGTTCAACGATGCTTGTACATCTTGACATAAGCTGGGGTGTTAAATAAGCAAGCAGTGATTTTAACAAACATGACCCAACATAACCCTGTTGGTCTGTTTCAGCATATATGATGAAAATGAAAATGAAAATAAAAGTTGTGAGAGTCTAGCAGATTTATCACAGTGCGAATTTTCACAAATTACAATCCACTTTCTCAGACATAGCCAAGGAAGTTGCAATACACAAACTCTCTTGTTGTAATGCTCCCCCCGGAGGATCGGAGCAGCGGCAAGGAAGGTACACAAGACAGATGTGTGGTGGAAAAAGCCAGTCCCGAATCATCAGGTGGTCTGCATTTATTGACTACATCGGGATCTCCCCGCACAGCCTGCGTGAACCCCGTGACAGAAGGCTTGCTTACGTGGCATCTTGCTGGCCAAGTTACATTTGCCAGCCTAAGAAGTTACTACGTACATGGGTCCCTGTTTTGGGGACTGATTAGCAGATTTGGCGACACTCATCGTTCTCGCCCTATCTCAGAGTCCTTGAGGCTCTGGGCACCTATGCATAGCTATTTGGTCTAGCTGCGGTTTGCCTTTGCCCAGCTCAGTCCGTGGACGTGAGCTGGATACCATGTGGTGTTTGCTAGACCTTGAGTCTCTACTGGGTGTTTCACCTTAGAACATTTGTCGTACTTATCTCAGCATCCCCAGCCAACCAGTATGGATTCTCTATTGCTGCCTAATGCTATTGGCCCGCGATCCAATTTCCCTTCCAGCCGAGCCACGTTGGTCTCGAGCCGCCGTGCGTAGCCCGACAAACCCATTGGGAAAGGTCAATAGCCAATCAATAACGTGGGCAACCCACACTCTCTGGCTGAAATAATAAATCTGTTAGGCATTAAGCTTCCACAACTGGTGTACGGTGGATTTATGCAACTTTACAGCTAGACTTACCTTGAATTTTCAACCGACCTTTCATTTTTCTGTCCATAAATTAACCAGTTAGTTATCTACTTCAGTTGAGAAATTACTGAAGGTATATACAATTAATGTGACTTTCATGGATAAAACTGGTCGGAGTCTGAGTAAAGTGATGACTCTTGGGGCTAGTGGTACTGGAGGAGGATTCCACTGTATTTTATTTTTCAATGTGTGTCGCTTTAGTGCATGTGTGCCATGTCCTCCCCACTTTCAGTGACTCCAGCACTCATCCCCTCAACATGGTTTGTCTTGCACACATACTATTGGTTCAGGAGATGACACAGAAAATCCTCACTTTCTCTCTTAATCTCAAGCACACAAACACATTTACTATTTAACAATTTTTACACAAGGTCCACCTACAACATCACAGTGGCCTTTTTCCAATTCTTGGTTTTGGCCTTTTCAGCGAATGGGAACCTAATGGTTGGGCAACACTATTTTTTGTGGCTGCACTGTTCAGTTACAAAGTTTGGGGATTTCTAAATAGGAATTTTAACCTAGTTGATTAGTCTGCTACTTCCTTTTCACATAAGCCATATTTCTAAACTACTTCTCCATACTCAAGGAAGAGGTCCTTCCAGATAACAAAGGACTGGTGGAAATTTTGCTCAAATATGCTGCAACTTGGCTCCATTAGACTGGAGGATATATGATATTTGTTCAGAAGAGATGGCCTGAAGGAAATACATCTTTAAATCAGAGAGGGGAACGTTAGATTTTAAAAAAACCCAACAACAATAATTAGCAGTTGAAAATTACTAAGTTCAACACTGGACTTAAATAATTAATTTTGTGCTATAATAATAATTTCGTGTCAGAAATTATTCTAGGTTGAAAGGATTTTTGCAGAAGAAACTCCGGTCAGGGAACGCCAAAATGAGGTTCCTTTCACATCCACAAGAATTGGAACAGAGACAGGCGCTCAATCTGTCATGCAGTACCCAGGTCTTAAACTTCCAGCTAACAAGGTGAGCTTCTTAACCACTGAGCCACTGCAGCTCCATAATTTTGTGCTGTGAAGTCATTTCTGACTATTACAGCTACAGTTTTCTAGGTAGAGACTACAGAGAAGTAGTTTACCATTCCCATCTTCTGAGGGAATCCTGGCACAATGCAGCTTGGCCAAGAGCACATAGATTGGCTCTTCTCCAAGAAGGCACAGTGGGGAATTGAACTCCCAACCTCTGGCTCCACAGCCAAATACCTAAGTAACTGAGCTCTGGCTTTAAAAACTCAATAATGGTTAACTATTAACCCTCCTCTGTTCCAAAGACAAAGAAGTACTGTGTGAGTAAAGTGGGTGGGATAATTTCATCTAGGTAACTGGCATCCTGGCATAAGGTATTTATTCAAAGAACACCAGGGATACAATCAAAGCTTTTACATGAAACATGAGCACATCACCACATGACCAAACTACAAATGTGGGGCCATTTCTTTACTCTGAAAGGTATATATGTCCCCAATATACAGGGTGTCTCAAAAGTTTATATAAGTACAGGCTCAGTGAAAATTCACAGAAATGGCAGCTAACATGAATACTAAGTAAAAAAGCCATGATATGGCTGTGAAAAGAGGTTCAGCGATAGGTCATAAAAATTATTTTGTTCTTTACTCACGCAGCCAAAGGAAATGTGCAGAAGTGCAGCTTCCCTTCTCTTGACTGATACAGAGGACTGTAAAAACAGTGGTCATAACACTCACGAATCCTGCAGTTTACCTTGGATAGAAAAGAAACCTTTGTTTTTAATGTGAGACTCACAACCAACCAACCAATCAATCTGGTGTGTCAGAATGGCTAACCTACAAACCAGAAAGATACCAATTCTATGTTACCTCCATGAACTAATTAAGTAGCCTTAAGCAAGCTTATCCCACTCATCTCCACCCCAATACCAGAGATAATACTGTAATATTGATTTATGTCACCATAATGCTATAAGGAGTGTTTGAACTTTAGTTATCCCACTACGTGTTTTGGAAGCAGAACCAGCTTGTGTCACAGAACCCAGGGTGCCCCCAGAAAAAGGAAGTGGTAAATCATTTCTGAGTACTGTACTCCTACAAGCAGCTGAAATGGGTTGCCATAAGTCAGAACTGACTTGGTGGTATGTTAAAAATATATAAGGGTAGCAACTGCATAGTACTGTCTGCCCAGTGAACACAAATACTGTCTACACAGGGTGTCCCAAAAGATACCACACATAGGGGAAATGGGAAATTGTAGTTGAATGTACCTTTATGTACAAAATATCCATCCCAATTTTTTACAAAACATTCCCTACATGTTGGCTACCTCTTTGTGCCTCTTTCACATTCCAAGATACCTGTTGTTACACAATTTTACCTATGTATGGCTACTTTTGGGACGCACTGGCTAAAGGCAGATAAGCACAATATAGTCAATCTTTCCTCTGCTGTGGCTTTTCTCCCCAAAATTGATTTCCTGGCAAGTATATTCACTTCTGGTATGACATTCTTGCTGGCAAAGATGTGTCAGGCGAAATAGAATAGAAGGATTACATAGAAAAGCATGTGAGGAGATGTTAATCAATGCTATTCAAGGGAATCTGTTCATAGACTCCGCTGTTACTGATATATAATATAAAAATTAGAATTTGCAAAAGTTACTTTCTCAGGCTCCCTGAACTTCTCATTAGCAAGGCCAACAGTCTCATTAGCAAGGCCAAAGATTCTTGTACTGTACCTGTAGTCAGACATTAATTAGTATGTCAAAACTGTGACAGAAATCTTCTGTTGTAGATGGCATGCAGGAACCTGACATTGGTTGTGAAGGAGTGTAAATTCTATAGTCTCAAAACCCAGTCAAGCAGGTCTTTTCATTATGAAGCGCTTGCTCCCTGAAGATAAAATTAGTCTTGTCAGCTCTCTCTCTCTCTCTCTCTCTCTCACACACACACACAAACAACGTTGGACCTTTTTCACAGGTAAAACTGTTCCTGTTGTTAGGCTACACCTGAGATAAAGAACCCGTGGAACTCTATACCAATGATGGTGAACCTTGTAGAGACCGAGTGCCCAAACTGCAACTCGAAACCCACTTATTTATCGCAAAGTGCCAACACAGAAACAAGGGAGGGAGGAAATGCTTCCATTGGGCTGCTGGGCAGAGGGACGGGATGAACTCTGTGCTGGAGGAGGGAGGAAGCACTCTCATTGGGCTGCTGGGCAGAGGGGTGGGGCGAACTCTGTGCTGGGGTGACTGCATGAGTGCCCACAGAGAGGGCTCTGAGTGCCACCTCTGGCACATAAGAACATAAGAACGGCCTTGCTGGAACAGGCCACAGCCCATCCAGTCCAGCATTCTGTCTCACACAGTGGCTCACCATTTTCTTCAGGGTATTCCCAAGGAGATGCCTTCACCTGCTTAGGATTCCCTGGAAATGACATTGAGAGATATCCTGCCTATCTCTCCAACCTGGAGGTTGTCCTTAAGTATCCATAATTATAGCCATTGATACCCTTGTCCTCCATGAACTTGTCTAATCCTTTCTTAAAGCTGTCAAGACTGACAGCTGTCACCACTTCTTCTGGCAGGGAGTTCCATAGACCAGTAATCCTCTGGGTGAAAAAGTACTTTCTCTTATTTGTTTGAGAACTAGTACCCAAAGGTTTCGTGGAGTGCCCCCTAGTTCTAGTGTTATGCGATAGGGAAAACAGTTTTTCCTTATCTACTTTGTCCACACCGTGCATGATTTTATAAACTTCAATCAGGTCACCTCTTAGACGCCGTCATTCAAGAGTGAAAAGGCCCAACCGTTGCAGCCTCAGATGGTAAGGAAGGTGTTCCAATCCCCTAATCATTCTGGTTGCCCTCCTCTGCACTTTTTCCAGCTCCATAATATCCTTCTGGAGGTATGGTGACCAGAACTGTACACAGTATTCCAGATAGGGCCTCACCATAGATTTATAAAGAGGCCAAATGACGCTTGCTGACTTATTTTCTATACCCTTCCTAATGATCCCTAGCATTGAGTTTGCTTTTTTCACTGCTGAGGCACACTGGGTTGACACCTTCTTTGAGCTGTCCACCAGGACACCAAGGTCCCTTTCCTGGTTTGTCGCAAAGAGTTCAGAACCCATCAGTTTATAAATGTAATTGGGTTTTTTTGCCCCAACATGCATCACTCTGCACTTACTAATGTTGAAGCTCATTTGCCACTGTTTTGCCCACTCCCCCAGTGTCAAGAGATCCCTCTGGAGCTCCTCACAATCTCTCACAGTTTTCACTACCCTGTTTAATTTAGTGTCGTCAGCAAATTTGGCTACCTTGTTATTTTCTCCTACTTCTAGATCATTTATGAAGAGGTTGAAAAGCAGGGGTCCCAGTACTGAACCTTGGGGGACCCCACTCTTTACTTCCCTCCACTTGGAGAAGTGTCCATTTAGTGCTACCCTCTGTTTCCTGTCCCTTAGCCAGTTGTTGATCCAGGACAAGACCTGTTCCTTTATTCCATGACTGGTAAGTTTATTCAAGAGCCTTTGGTGCGGGACCTTGTCAAAAGCCTTCTGGAAGTCCAGATAAACAATGTCAACTGGATCCCCCTTATCCACATGCTTGTTGACACTCTCAAAAAATTCCAACAGATTAGTGAGGCATGATTTGCCCTTGCAAAAGCCATGTTGGCTCTCTTTTAGCAGCGCCTTCTCTTCTATGTGCCTATTAATTCTATCTTTTAGGATGGTTTCCATCACTTTACCTGGGACACATGTCAAACTGACAGGTCGGTAATTTCCTGGATCACCCCTGGATCCTTTTTTGAAAATTGGTGTTATATTCGCTACTTTCCAGTCATCAGGCACAAAGCCTGATTTGAGGGAAATATTATATATTTTGGCTAGGAGATCAGCAATTTCCTCTTTAAGTTCCCTGAGAACTCGTGGATGGATGCCATCTGGTCCTGGTGATTTGTTAGTGTTTAGTTTAACAAGGCATGCAAGGACCTCTTCCCTGGTTATTTCTATCTGGCTTAATTCTTCGGTTTCCCTCCCTACGAAGATAGGCTCTGTTTTGGGCATGTGGTCTCTGTCTTCTTCAGTGAATACTGAAGCAAAGCATTCATTGAGTCTCTGCAATCTCTTTTTCCTCTTTAATAACCCCTTGCCTTCCGTTGTCATCTAATGGTCCAATGGCCTTCCTAGTTGGGTTCTTACTTCTAATGTACTTAAAGAAGTCTTTATTATTTCTCTGAGTATTTTTAGCTATACGCTCCTCAAAGTCTTGCTTTGCTTTCCTGATTGTTGCCTTGCATTTGTTCTGCTTTTGTTCTGCATTTATGTTTCTGCCTGCTGTCCTCTTTCGGACAAGCCTTCCATCTTCTAAATGAGCTTTACTTGCTTTTGATCACTTCCCGAACAGCTCCTGTAAGCCACATCGGAGTCCTCTTGGACCTGGCAGTGCCCTTTTTCCTTTTGGGTATGCATTCCAATTGGGCCTCTGTTATTGTTTTTGTAAACAGCCTCCATACCTCTTGGAGTGTTTGGACTCTCAATTTTCCCTTTCAGCTTCTTTTTTACTAGTTTCCTCAACTTTGGGAAATTTCCTTTTTGAAAATTTAAGGTCTCTGTGTTAGATTTTATCAGTGACTTGCGGTCTATTATCAAGTTAAACATAATTGAGTTGTGGTCACTGTTCCCTATTGGATCAGTCACATTAACATCTTGCACCAGATCCTGAGTATTACTCAGGATCAAGTCAAGGATTCTTGTACCTCTAGTTGGGTCTTCAACCATCTGTCCCAGGGAACAATCATTTAGCATATCTAGGAACTTTATCTCTTTATCATGTGCTGAACAACAGTTCACTCAGTCTATGTGAGGGTAATTGAAGTCCCCCATTATAACCAGGCTTCCCTTCTTGGATGCCTCCTTTACAACATTCTCCAACTGCCAGTCTCCCTCAAGAGTTTGGGTCGGAGGCCGATAGTATATGCCTACTGTTAGACCATCCTTGTGGCCTGGTACTCTTACCCACAGAGCTTCTAATGGTGACTCCAAATCACCTAGATATTCCAATTCATATGATTTTATCACTTCTTTGACATACAAGGCCACACCACCTCCCATTTGCCCCTTCCTATCCTTCCTGTACAGTTTGTAGCCTGGGATAACTGTATCCCATTGGTTATCATCCATCCACCAGGTTTCAGTGATACCAATAATATCAATATTCATATCTATTGCTAAGTATTCCAGCTCCCCTATTTTGTGCCATAGGTTAGCCATCACTGCTCTATAGGTTGTTGGGCAACAAGCCTATGATCCTCACTACTGGCTGCATAGGCTCAGACTGATGGGGACCGAAATCTAATAATAGGAAGACAACATATTTCTCATCTGTCCATGCTCCTGGTCTGCTATCAGTTTGATTAACCTCTGTCTGAAACCTTTAGAGGATGATCAACTACTGGGAGTAATGACAATCTTCCTAGTAGAGATCTTCCTCAACCTCCCAAGACCATATTAAAATTAAATATAGAGAAGTTAAATTTTAAAAAGGTAATTTTGTTTTTTAAAAAAATATATAGGATTGATAAGAAAATGGTGTAATACTGTAAACAGCGTCTGGGCTCTGTGTGCGCGTGCATGCATGCACACCTCAACTTGAAACACTGCAGTAAATCATCTGACCATGAACTATCTTTGCCAAATAGTATGACCAGACCTGCCTGTCCTCTTCCACACCACTGCAACAATACCCAGAAAAAATGCACTTATATAAAGTATATTTTAAAAAATAAAATAAAATAAAAACGCAACCTTTAAAATCCTGCTAAATACAGTCCTGTTCTACTTCAGAAGAACCATCTATTCAAACAAACAAATACATTCAAAGATGAACAGGGGAGGTTAGGACAGTCAATTTTATTCAAAATTAAATCAATGGAGAGAAAAGAAATGCCAATAGAGCAGGAGTTCTCTAAGCTGGGGGCCAGGTCACGCTCCCTCAGACAGCTTTGGGGGCCATTTTGCCCTTCCTCCACCACATGGCACTTCCTGTTGTGGTGGAGGTGGTGCCGCCCCACATGAAATGGTGCTGTGGGCCGATCCAGGCCACGGGCCGCAGGTTGAGAACTCCTGCAATAGAGCATTGTGCAAATCGCCTATCTCTGTTTCCATTGTACTCAGAAGAGACCAGGGAAAACCAGGAGAAAACCAAAAGGCATCTTATATGTATCTACTCAGTAAATTTGACAGCCTTCAAACTAACCCCTTTGGATCAGGTGCATGCTGGTATGGGATTCCCACACAACCCAACCCCCCAAATAGGCACCCCCACCTGACCAGCGCCTTCCCATGGTGCCCTGCACACCCCTGCCTTAGATGCAGTAGCACCAGTGGTTAAGATGATCAATATCATCATCCTTGCCGCAACAGGAAAACACTTGTTGGCAAAAACTATCTCCTTTTCAGCAACTAGTCACATTGCACAAGAAAGAGGGAAATAAATCATTGAGATTATGAATGCATCCAAGATCCATAAAAGCCATGTAGAAACAGCAGCAGCAACAACAAAGTTATGCTATTGTGCAAAAGAATGACGTTTCTGCAAATATTTGTCATTGTGATAGATGGTGAAAGTGCAGACAAATGGTGGAATGCAAGTCACAAAGACGCGGGAGTGGTTAGGGTGTGTGTTTCTGCCTGCTTTGTACTGTATTCTTGGCAACGTTTCCTACAACATTGGAATCTGGACACGAAGGTATTGCGAACTTTGATCTCTTTTTAGCAGCATCCCAGGAATAAGAGGTTACTTCCTAATACAGGAAGGACTCATAGTTCTGTCACCTGTAACTCTTCAAATTAGGGACCAGTCCTCAGGTTTCATAATCCATAAATAAAATAGCCAAAGAGGTTTTGAAGGAAAAAGAGATGTATCAACAAAATACTTTTAACAGAGACATATGCATATGTGATGCCCAGGTCAGAAGAGACCTAGGGACCTCAATTAACGATCTAGCCATGCTTATATACTGTTTGATAAATTACATACATGTCGTATGCTCCCTGTTGATGCGTGCATGTGCTCTTAGCCGTTTGTGCTTCATAGGTGGGGCAAAGCTGTCCCATGTGTCATTTTGGTATCGCATGCATTTTGGGCTAAACAGAAATGCTAACTTGTGTAGGCTTGAGTAGACCCAACCTAGGGCAGACTTACCTAGATAAGTGACACAGATTTTTAATTTTATAAATGGCTTGCTGATGCAAAATCAAGAAGATATTTCACTGTCTTTGAATTCTACATTTTCATAAAATGGCTTTTCACCACAAATTACCATTTAAAATGGTTATGCAAGCTCTTATCTTGTCAAGGAATAAAGCAGGGATTCTCAAACTGTGGCCTGCGGCACCATTTCATGCCCCCCCCCCATGCATACCTGTCAAGTTTTGGATTTGAAAATAAGGGAAATTTTGGCCACACCCCTCTGTGGGTGTGGTCAAATCTGTGGGCATGGCCAAATATAGCCATGTGACTTGCTGGGCTCTAGTCATGCCTGCCACATGGCCATGAAAATGTCTGCAAACACAGACAGCACTGGCTCTTTGGCTGTAAATGGAGATGAACACTGCAGCCTAGAGTTGGATACGACTGGCAGATTTTACTTTCTTAGGATCAAAGATCTCTGCAGATGGTGATTGCAGCCGTGAAATAAAAAGGTGACTGGTGCTTGGGAAACAAGCTATGAGAAACCTGGGGAACATAGTTAAAAGTAGAGGCATCACCTTGCAAACAAAAAATTTCATAGTCAAAGCAATGGTGTTCCCGGTGGTAATGTATGGGTGTGAGAGCTGAACCATTAGGAAAGCTGAGCGCAGAAAAATAGATGCCTTTGAAATGTGGTGCTAGAAGTAGGTCGATCCTAGAAGAAATCAACCACGACTGCTAATTAAAGGTCAAATAGTAAAGATGATGCTAAAGTACTTTGGACATCAAATGAGAAGAGAGGATTCACTTGAGAAGTCCTTGATGCTGGGAAAGGTGGAGGACAAAAGAAGGGGGTGGCCAAAAATAAGATGGCTAGATGGTATTGTAGATGCAATGGGCACAAAGCTGTGTGGGCCAAAGAACCCTTTCCCCATCTTCTTGGGGGACTTTTGTTTTGTTTTCTTTCTTTCTTTACTCAGTGGCTTAAGTGACTAAGATGCTGACTGGGAGGCAGGTCAGCAGTTCGATTCCCGAGTACTACAGGACAGAATGAGCTCCCGTCTTTGTCCCAGCTCCTGTCATCCTAGCAGTTTGAAAGCAAGAAATTGCAAGTAGATAAATAGGGACCACTTCGGTGGGAAGGTAACAGCGTTCCGTGCACTCTGGTGTCTAGTCATGCCTGCCACATGACCATGGAAATGTCTGCAGACACAGACAACGCTGGCTCTTCGGCTTTGAAACAGAGATGAGCACTGAACCCTAGAGTCGGATATGACTGGCTTTCGAGCAAGGGAAACCTTTACCTTTTCCTTACTCATTTTTAATTATTTTTTTCCCCTGGGAAGCAGAGAAAGTGCAGAATAGTAAACCAGCCCCGAGGGTTACCAACTGCTTGTAAGCTGCTTGGATTTAATAAACTAGCCCTCCACATGGCTAGACACCCCCCCCCCCCCCAATTAGGGTGGAGGAGCAAGGGATTAATTTCCCCAAATTAACCAATCTATTTGTTCCTCACTGCAACCAAATGAAACACCAACACCTGAGAATGTCGGATCCATCTTAAGGAAGGGAATTAGTAAAGAAGTAAAAAGCAACCTTTGTAGTTTCCAAGCCTCCCAGCAGCTGAGGAGTTAATCTCCCTCCAGATGGTTTGTTAGAAGGTGGGGTGCTCTCTCTCTCTCTCTCATATAGTGATCAAGCAACATCCCTCCCTCCCAAGTTAACTCTAGAACAGAAACCAAATCCTCCAGCCAGGAGGCAGGGCAGAAACAGCTCAATAAAGCATGAGAGTGAGAGAGAAGTCTCTCACTGATTTGTCCCTGCATATATGAAATATCGCTCACCTCTAGAGTAGACTCCCTCCCATCCCAGCATGGTGGCTCCAATCAGCTCAGCAGCAAAACCGAAGCCTCCGTGACCATGTGGCAGGGAAGGGAAATGAAAGAGAAACTACAGAACGCCCCCACCACCTTCTCTCTCTCCCCTTCCACAAGCAAATGAAAAGCCACACAGCGACCTCTGGTGGCCGGAAAAACATACTGCAGCTTTGCCTGTGAGGGCTCCGGTCAGGATTTTTTTAAAAAAAATAAGGGATATTAAGGGGAAATTAATAAAATGGGAGGGGGCAGGAAGAGGGGTAAAAATAAGGGGTTTTCCCAGGAAATACAGGATACTTGACAGGTATGCCCCAATGCCTCCACCACACCAGGAAGTGCCATGTGGTGGAGGAAGGGCAAAATGGCCGTATGGCCCCTGAAGCTGTCTGAGGGCTCATAGCTTAAAAAGGTTGAGAACCCCTGGGATAAAGGATAAAGATTTCAGCTCACAGTACAATTCTTAACTTAAGGGGGGAGAGGAAGGGAATTGGTATCTTTCTGGTTTGTAAATTAGTCAGATTGATTGGTTGCTCCAGTAGAGAAAAGCAAGGATGGCACGGCAAATACTAGGCTAGTCACTCCCCTCTTATCTATGCTGATGAATCTGGATTACAGAACAATCAAATAGGGTTTATATCCCGCCTGCCGCCCCCAGAAACTCTGTCTTCATTTATGTTTAAACAATTATCAATTCTTCATTTTCAAAGACTCAATTACTTTACTGCTCTTTTTCTTACAAGGCCACTTTGTGGTCTGACATTTCACCAAAGAGTTGGTACATGCATATTTCTGGCAATTTTTCTCTCATGGTATGATCACACAGACTTGTATCCCTGGATGAGGCAAACGTCTCTATGCTGCACCCTAGCATTTAAATCACTATTGTTATTCGCACACAAGTGTTGAATTAGCATAAAGGTAAAGGTCACCCTTGCTCAAGAGCCAGTTGTATCCAACTCTAGGGTTCAGTGCTCATCCCTGTTTATAGCCCCAGAACCAGTACTGTCTGTGTTTTGCAGAGGTTTCCGTCAGCATGTGGCAGGCATGCCTAGACACCGGAGTGCACGGAATGCTGTTTACCTTCCCATCAAAGTGGTACCTATTTATATACTTGCAATTTCTTGCTTTTGAACTGCTAGGTTGGCAGGAGCTGGGACAGAGAGAGGCACTCAAACCATTATGCAGTACCAGGATCTTGAACTGCTGACCTGCCGCCTTCCAGTCAGCTTCTGAACCACTTGAGCCACCTCAGCCCTTTGAATTAGCATAGAAAAATGTATTTCATCTGTACCTGTGTCACAAAGCCCCCTTTCTCCTTCATTCTTTGCCACCATTACCACCCTCTGACCCACCCCTTTCACTAATACAGTACTGTACTGAGATCCCTTCTTTTTAATTTTTTTCTAATATTTAGCAAGTAAAAGAGTGCCAAACTGACAAGATGTGGCAAGCATTTTAATTAGCGTTGTATCAGTTTAGTTAGTGCTATGGCTAAACTGATCAGGAGCTCATGGAAAAGAAAACCAGCAGCATTTTGTGTAGGGTTGCTAAAAGAAATTTGAGAGGTAGAAACTTTGTGGGTTGGCTTGAGGCTTGTTGTTTATCTAAGCTGTTTTGTTTGTGTCCTTTCCCCCCCTGGGGATATTTTGTCTGAATACAGCCATATGCTCTGCTCCAAGCACATAGTATGAAAGGAAAAGGCTACAACTGAGAGGAAATGAGTTTATCCAAGTGCGGGTTCCGCGAGTACAATTGGTATACTGTCTCTGACAGAAGCCATAACTTGGGAGATAACTCCCTGAGCCATTGGCTCCGAGGGGACAGAAATTGGGGAGCGGATTAATAGCCATAGTTTAATTCACCCATATCTGACCTGACAGACAGTCCGAGCAAGAGGAGATTGAATGTCTAACTAATCAGTTAGGTAATAGGTAATATCGCACCTACGGATTATCTACAGCCCTAAAACCAACAGTGGTCATGTTTACTCCTGGATAAGCATGGAACAATGGCGTTCCCCTGTCAGTGTTTAATTTAGTTAATTAACTTCCCCGGGAGAGGTTCCCAATTAACCTGTGTAAACATGTCATGTGGGTCGCAGCTCTTTCTGACGCAGCCTTGAACATAATATATACTGATGATTTTCCCACAATAAATCACTGGTCTTCGCTCCATCTTGCCTCATGTCTCCTTCTTGACCAGTCTCCTCCGGGACCCAACAGCCGCTTTGCGGCCCCAATCCAACATCCAGGTGAATATGGGAGGCGTTCAGATCTGTAGCTGCACTCAGAGTCTTTGGTAGCACTTGAACAAGGAAAGAAAACAAGGGTGTTTGTATGGGTTGGGGTTGATGAGGGGGAGCCATGATTGTTTTCCCACTGTCTCTATAGGGCAAAAGGCATGAATGTTAAAGAAGCATTTTCAGTGACTTGTGCCAGCTGTGGAAAGTTTGTTTTCCTGCCTGAGGCTCTAGGAAGGGTATATCTGCAACCAGTGTAAGCTGGTTGCTTCTCTGGAAGAAAAAAATACAGCAGCTTGAGGGCCAGGTCTCCGGTTTTTGGCTCATCAGGGAAAATGAAATTTTTCTGGATACAAATTTCTTCGCAGTTGTAGTCCTTACCAGTGTAAACAGTCAACAAGGAAAAAGAGTTGGGTTTATTCTCCTGCCACACCTCACTCTGAACATCAGCAGTGATGTCATCCAGACACATCCAGCAACTGCACCAAAGGATTTATATGAGGATTCCGCGTGCCCGGTTGGGCATCGGTGGCCTCTGGCAGAGGTTAAACCAGTGAGCAGACTCCTGGCCTCTGGCCTTTGTCGGCGAGCAAGGGGGGAGATTAATGGTAGGGATTAATTGGGCCGCTTATTGCCTGACCAGCGATTCTGCGGGAAGAGCATCTCGCTGACCCCAGTTACCCATTAGAGTAATGACTCATCTCCTACCCAAGGTTATGCCCGGTGCAAATAAGGGCTATGTTTGCCCCTGCCTAATCCCTGAACAATGGGACTCCTAAGTCCATGTTTGCCCCAGTTAATTAACTTCCCTTTGAGGTGTTCCCCATTAACCCGGGTACGTGGGTGAGGTAATTTTCCTGTCAGATGACGGTTCTGCCACCGTTGCGCTTTTTCCCCTATAAATGATGTTGCCTTTTCTCAATAAAGTACTGATCTGATCTCGCTCCGTTTGGCTCGTGTCGTCACTTGATCAGTCTCCTCCGGGACGCAACGGCCACCCCAGTGGCCCCGATTCCTACATCTGGTGACCCCGACGTGATTTACTCGTGAGTAAAGGGACCCCGGAGAGGTCTACTCGCGAGTAACGATCCACGCGGTCCGGTTCTGCGCTTGAACCGCGACCTGTCAGCCCGGAGGACAGCGTGGCGCTCTGGTCGGCAGCCAGCCGGACAGAGAGACGGCCAGCGGCGAGGCATTCCTGAGAGGCATTCCTACGGCTTGCTCCCAGCTTTCGGGGAGGCTTGCGCAAAGGGAAAAACGCGTTCCGCTCAGGGCAGCTGTGAGCCCCTGACAGCGCAGAGGCCGCCGAGGGCCCGTGGCAGAAGGTCCACGCTCCGAGGTCTACCCCAGACACCCGACGCCCGAACCTGTTGCCTGCAAAGACGCGTCGATCTTCGTCCCGAGGAGGAAACTTCAGAGGACCATCGCAGGTAATATGGGGACTTGTTCTCATGGACCAAGTCCGTCCGCTAGCCAAAGAACTCGTGAGGAAGAGTTCAGAATCCTGGCCAGGGTATTTCAGTTACGATTTCACAGCAGGGAACTAGCGAGACTTTTGGCGTACCTCAGGGAACACTGCCTACTTTACCCAGAAGTAGGTACGTTAACCCTGCAGCTCTGGGATCAGATAGGAGACTGCATTCAGCAGCCCCCCAAAGCTCCAGGAGGGATAGTTCGTACTTGGAGGAAGTGTAGGAAGCTCTTAGAACAGATCGAGCCAGTCCGGATAGAGGCCAATGAACCCCCGTTAGAAAAGTCATCAGGCAGGCCAGTCGAGCCGACTGCGCCCACGGCGCTCTATCCGTCAATCAGCTATCAGCATGGTAACGCAGGGAGCATTCCCGCGGTGACAGCTGCAGATGTCACTGAAGGAATGCAAGGAATGAGAAGCGCAGGCGCTTCTCTGACAGCTCCAAGCTCCCTAGTCGTGAAAAGTGCCCTTCAGCGCACAGCCGAGATAGAACTCAAAAAGGGGGAATTGTCAGCGCAAGAACTAGCTGAGCTTAGACAGATATGTCCAATCCGAATGGAGATGGACGCGCTCACAGGCGCCCAACAAATCGTCCATTCCCCAGTCCCGTACAAGCTCCTCATGGCTTTGCGGAAAGCAATCTCAGAGACAGGGCTCCAAAGCCGTTTTACCAGGGGCACGCTTCAGCAGGCGTGCGAAACCACCATGTGGATTCCCCATGATTGGAAAGCCGTCATGAGGATGATGCTAACCCCTAGCCAGTACATGATCTGGGACAGCGAGTATCGGCTCGAGGCTCAGGCCAGAGCCGCTAGGATGGGAGGCGCGGTAATTGCTGAACAGTTATATGGTTCAGGTGCCTTTGAGCCCATCAATGCTCAGATCGCCTTGCCTCTAGCCACCCTAGAGATGTCGGCCGAAGCCGCCTACAGGGCATACTTCAAGGTCCCAGCGACTGGCAAAACGGCCAAAAATTACACTGCGATCAAGCAGGGAGCCCAGGAGCCCTACATGGACTTCATCAATCGCTTGGAAGAAGCAATCACCAGGCAGATTGATAATGAGCAAGCCCAGCAAGAGCTCATGATCAAGTTAGCCAAGGACAATGCCAACTTGGACTGCCGTAAGGTTTTGCAGTCGCTAGGCAATCGTCCTGACTTGACCTTAACGGACATGATCCGAGCATGTGCTGACGTTGGCACAGATTCCTATAAAATGGGTCTGCTAGCGGCAGCCGTGCAAGGGGGTAGAAGATCTCATCCTAATGGAGGAAAGACCAAAGGGGCATGTCACACTTGTGACAAGGTCGGCCATTTCGCTAGGGAGTGCCGATCCAAGGGAGGCGGACAAAAGTCCGGCCATTCCAAGGCTCCGAATACCCTCTGTCCGAAGTGCAAGAAAGGCTATCATTGGGCCAGGTTTTGCCCGAGTTCGGGAAACCGGAATCCGGGCACGTCTCTGGCCCCAGTCCAAACAGAGGCTTCCTTCACCCAGATCCAGAACTCCCCAGAACTAGACTAGATTCTAGGCACATTCCAGGCCAGCCCCAAGGGTAGTACAGGGCTAGAATTGACTTGCCAGGCGGACGTTACATGCGACCTGCCAGGCACAGTCTATCTGGTCGATTCCCAGTACATGGGTCCCCTGCCCAGAGGCTTTTTAGGTTTAGTTTTGCCCCGTAGTGTAGCTGGTGCACGTGGAATTTTCATAATTCCAGGAGTCATTGACTCAAATTTTTCAGGCGTTCTCCAAGTTCAGCTTTGGACACACCTGCCCCAAACAATTCACAAGGGAGACACCTTAGCGCAACTGATCATGGTTCCTTGTCACTTGCCCGCAGAGAGCCGGGGAGGGCTCAGTGACAGCTCAGAGCCCGGTTCAGCTGACCGCTTGAGCGTGAGCGAGGCAGTGCAAGGATACCAGGTCTTAGCGACAGTGGAGACCAACATTGAGTGGAAACAGCGCCCCGTTATCGAGGTATTTTTGAACAAAAGAGTGTTCTCAGGGTTACTCGATACTGGAGCAGATGTGAGCGTGATAAGCAGGAGCCAGTGGCCGCGAGATTGGGCCATTGAGCCGGTCTCCGATGTGGGGGGGGGGTAGGCGGTGTTCAGGAAGCGTTTAGGAGCCGGGAGTGGGTAGAAGTCACAATCCCAAGGGCTGAAGGCACGGCGGTGATCCGACCGCACATTCTTGACGTGCACATCAACCTTTGGGGGCGAGACATTCTCCAGCAGTACGGTGCCACCCTTACCTTCGGGTAATGGCGCTGCCACTTAAATGGCTCACCGATACTCCGGTCTGGGTAGAACAATGGCCGGTAGTGGGAGAGAAGTTGGTTGCTCTCAAGCAGCTAGTGAAAGAGCAGCTAGACGCAGGACATATAGAACAGTCCACGAGTCCTTGGAATTTGCCAATTTTTGTGATTAAGAAAAAGTCGGGGAAGTGGCGACTCCTCCACGATCTTAGGGAGATCAATAAATGTATTCAGCCGATGGGTCCGCTTCAATGCGGCATCCCAAATCCTAATATGATTCCCGAGGGGTGGGACATTCTAGTCGTAGATCTCAAGGATTGCTTTTATACAATCCCCTTAGACCCCAGGGACCGGGAGAGGTTTGCCTTTACGGTGCCGGTCGTGAACCACAGTGAGCCCACGCTCCGTTACGCGTGGAGATTTTTGCCACAGGGCATGCTCAATTCGCCCACTCTGTGCCAAATCTACGTTCACGACGCACTGGCAAGGTTTCGAAACCTCTACCCACAAGCCATAGTTTGTCACTTTATGGATGATATTTTAGTAGCGTTGCCACAGCTTGGCAGCACAGTGTTTTCAGACCTCCAGGCCAGCCTGGGGGACAAAGGTTTACTCATTGCCCCGGAAAAGGTGCAGAAGTCCGAGCCCTTCTCATACTTGGGTCATCGGCTTCTCCGCTCTTTTGCAGCGCCAGTTTTGCCTCAGATAAATCTACAGGACTCAGTCACCCTCGTAGAATTACAGCAGATTTTAGGAAACATTAATTGGGCCAGACCATACTTCCGGTTGGATACGGATCTTCTAAAACCGCTCTTCTCACTGCTAACTTTAGGTAAGCAGCCGGCAGACCGGATAAAAATCCCTCGAGACGCGCGCTTGGCGCTCGAGAAAGTGAACCAAGTTCTCAGCCAGAGGTGGGTGGATAGGATCGCCCAGGGGCCATATGCCCTGATCCTGAATTTGTACATCGTACGGTCAGGATCCATGTTCACTGGGGCGCTAGGAGTAGACTCAGAGAAGGGGGCGAAAATTGTGGAATGGGTGTACTTGCCTAACACCTCTTCACGGAACATCGTTCCGCCCCAGGAGCTGGTTTCCGCGGTGATTTACCACGGCACGCTGAGGGCTAGGGACATTTCAGGAAATGATTTGGCCAAAATTGTGGTTCCGTTCACCAAGGAACAAATTCATCAGCTGATGCAGCTAGGTGACTCACTCCCGATAGCTTTGGAAGGTTTCACCGGCAGTTTAGCATATCATTTGCCCAAAGACCCCAGACTCGTTTCACTTCAGACAGGAACAGTCAGCTTGTTCGAATTGCTCTCGCTGGTCCCACTTCAGGGGGCCAGGACAGTTTTCTCTGATGGTGGTTGCACCTATGGTGTCCTGACCTGGCAGGAGGGCGAGGCTTGGCACACGCTGTTAACTCTTCCACAAAAGTCCGCGCAGCGGGCGGAGTTGGCAACCGTGAACCTTGCCTTGCGCACCTTCGCCAAAGAACGGTTAAATATCATAACTGACAGTCTGTATGTTAGGAATTTACTTCACAGTCTACCGGGAGCATACATCACTCCCGCGATAGACAAAAATTTGCTTAGTCTGTTTCTCACCGCGCAATTTCACTTGCGAAACCGCACGGAGCCACTCTATATTGCCCACATTCGAAGTCACCAAGACCTACCGGGTCCGATTTCCGTGGGCAATAGCAGAGCGGCCGCGGCCGCAAAGGAAATTCAGCAACGTTCAGTTTTGGGAGTTTTTACTACTCCAATCCAAAGTCATGCCTTTTTTCACCAAAATGCCAAAGCACTCGCCAGACAGTTCGATCTGCCACTTTCTCAAGCCCAAGGCATAGTTCGCTCTTGCCAGCATTGTGCAGGGGCACCGGGGGGGCCCTCGTGGGGGGTCAACCCACGAGGGACAGAGGCTAATCAGGTGTGGCAGATGGATGTCACGCATGTGCCGCAGTTTGGCCGGTGGCAATACATGCATGTCTGCATTGACACTTTTTCACAGTTCGTTTGGGCTACGGCGCAGAAAGGGGAAACTGCGACCCATGTGGAGCAGCACCTCCTTTCCTGCATAGCTGCCATGGGCAAACCACGGCACGTTAAAACGGATAACGCCCCTTCCTACAGCTCTAGGCAGTTGGCCGCCTTCATGGCTACTTGGGACATCAAGCACACCTTTGGAATTCCCTACAATCCGCAAGGGCAAGCGATTGTAGAGCGGGTCAATCGGACGCTAAAGTCCTATATTGACAAACAAACAGAAAGGGGGGAGCCACCAGCCCTCCCCAAGTCACAGGGAGAAGCTCAGTCTTGTCTGAATAAGGTATTGTTCACATACAATCACCTCAATGTTTTTTCGGATTATACGCCGCAGGAGAGGCATTTCCGCCGTTCGGAAGCTCTCCCGCGACCTATGGTCCGGTACCGAGTGCCACCAGACCCTTCTTGGAGGGGCCCGGTGCCGCTCATAACCTGGGGAAGAGGGTATGCTGCAGTTATGTCTCCTACAGGTGTCGTTTGGATCCCAGCTCGGTGCGTCAAGCCTCACTTGGAACCTCATGGCGTGGACCCAGACCGACCCGAGTCCGATCCCGGAGATGGAGGACCTCACTCTGACCGAGGAGACCCACCGGGAGACGCGGCGGCTGCGGACCCCGGCACAGAGGATCACCTGGGGGATGGTCAAGACCCTTTGCTGTGAGGCCCGGGACGCCCTCCAACGCGAGGGGAAGGAGCCGACACCGGAGAACTTCGTTGCAGCAGTCTTTGCCCAGATTCACATCAATTCTGTGATCTACACCATCATCCTGGCCCTCCTCCTGCTTTTGGGGGGAGGCGTTCAGGCCGCTTCACTTCAGGCCAACGGCTTGCCGCCTGGTGAAGATCTTTCAGCACGGATGCAGTACAACTTGTGGGAAAGGTTGGCGGGTCTCGTCAACCAGTCTGATTTTTGCCTGAAGCAGGACATTGGTTCTGCCTCGATCCTCAGCACCTGTCTCATCCCCGTGTGCCACACTCTGGATGCGCGCACCAAGGATGGCGACTGGCTGTTGAAGGCGTTCTTTGGCCCACACACTCCCACCACCTTCTCGGCATACGCACGCTGGGGGGGATTGCGACTTGCACCAACCCTGCCGGCTGACGCAGCCACTCTTCATACCCCTCGAGTGGCAATCAGCCCGGACGCTGCTTGTACCCGAATGACCGGCTGCACCTCAGGTGGTCAGACTCGGCGCCGCTGCATTAACCCCGGCAGCGGCAACTGGACTTGTAATAAACCAGAAACACTCATTTCGCTGTACTCTCATGTCACCCTACCTTCAGGGTGGTTTTTCACCTGCAACCAGTTCACATGGAACTATATCCCTGCGAATCTGTCGGACTCAATGTGTTGTATCAGTCGTTTGACACTGTTACTTCCTACCAAGGACATGATTGCCCCAAATACTAATGACACAAATGTACCAAATGTTGATATTTCCCCACTCATACGACACACACACACAACCCAGTTAGACAGCTCTTGTGACAGCAGCTTTAGGGTAATGAGTCCCGCTGAGTATGTATCACTAGCAGTCAGCCTAGTCGGCGTGCCAGGCTTGGCCGTCGGCAACGCACGGAGGATTGGCCGCTTGGCTTGCGGTTTGGCTAAAGCCATTAACCATACCTCCACAGCGATAGCGCTCCTCAATCAGGAGCAGGCAGAACTTCGCCATGCCGTTCTTGACAATCGAGCGGCTATCGACTACCTCCTCTTGCTGCACCACCTGGGTTGCGAATCTTTTCATGGAATGTGTTGTTTCAATCTTACTGATAACTCCCGTAAGATCCAAAGCCAGATCACGGATCTCCACACCATAGTTGCAGGCATTACAGAAGGCTCCGCGTGGGGAGCTTGGTGGAGTTCCCTGTGGAATTGGATGTGGTCATGGATTCCCTGGGGGTGGCTGCAAACGGTGCTTAAGGTAGTGGTGGGGATAGTCATACTAGGCATCACGATTTGTTGCCTTGCTCAGTGCATTCCCTCGCTGATCTCTAAGTGCCACCCCAAAGAGAAACTCCGTGACGTCACTCCCGCCCAACAGCTGATGCCGCTTTTGCGCGGGATCGCTGGCCAGGCTCTTAAATTAAACAGAAAGGGGAGATGAGGATTCCGCGTGCCCGGTTGGGCATCGGTGGCCTCTGGCAGAGGTTAAACCAGTGAGCAGGCTCCTGGCCTCTGGCCTTTGTCGGCGAGCAAGGGGGGAGATTAATGGTAGGGATTAATTGGGCCGCTTATTGCCTGACCAGCGATTCTGCGGGAAGAGCATCTCGCTGACCCCAGTTACCCATTAGAGTAATGACTCATCTCCTACCCAAGGTTATGCCCGGTGCAAATAAGGGCTATGTTTGCCCCTGCCTAATCCCTGAACAATGGGACTCCTAAGTCCATGTTTGCCCCAGTTAATTAACTTCCCTTTGAGGTGTTCCCCATTAACCCGGGTATGTGGGTGAGGTAATTTTCCTGTCAGATGACGGTTCTGCTACCGTTGCGCTTTTTTCCCTATAAATGATGTTGCCTTTTCTCAATAAAGTACTGATCTGATCTCGCTCCGTTTGCCTCGTGTCGTCACTTGATCAGTCTCCTCCGGGACGCAACGGCCACCCCAGTGGCCCCGATTCCTACATTTATACAGGTGGTCACAAAAACCAATAGAACAGGAGTTCTCAACCTTTTAAAGCCGTGGGCCAAGTCACGCTCCCTCAGACAGCTTCGGGGGCCAGATGGCCATTTTGCCCTTCCTCCATCACATGGCACTTCCTGGTGTGGTGGAGGCAGTGGAGGGCCACATGAAATGGTGCTGTGGGCTGCATCCGGCCCATGGCCAGGAGGTTGAGAATCTTTGCAATAGGACAACATTCTGTGCCTGGTAACTCTACAAAAGATAAACAAGCAAAAACAACACCCCCCCCCAAAAAAGCCCTAATGTTATGCAATCAATGTAATAAATATTGAAAGGAATACCAAGGAACACAGCACAATGGGACAAATGCCCTCACCAGACTGGATCTAAGTAATCAAGACTTTCAATGCCATGACAGACTGAATACAATCTTCACTACCATCCACATTATAGCATTCTGCCCCCCTCCCCCTGTTGTGTATGTAACTGTTTCCTTTGTGTAGATAACTGTTCCTTAAGAGATGCAATCTTGAACTGTTATCTACACAAAGGAAACAGTTACATACACAACATCCCCGCCCAACACATATTAGAAAAATAGGTAGGTGCTCTACTGTGTATGCTCATTTAATATTGCAATTGAATGTTTCGAGTTTGCATTTGCCCTTACAGTTTCTTTGCTTGTGTGGCAGACTATGCAACATACATACGGGCGTACAGAAACAGGGTCCTATTCCAAAGTACTGGCTGAAGGAGGAAAGGATATGAAAAAGCAATTGGGAGATTACTTGGTAGTTACAGAAAAAATACCTTTCACCATTTTGCGGCATTTTTATGGCACACTGCTATGATAAAACATAGATGTTTGAGCTTTTACCCAGAAAACATTTGTTCCTCATAGATCTAAAGCAGGAGTTCTCAACCTTTTAAAGCCAGGGGCCGGGTCATGCTCCCTCAGACAGCTTTGGGGGCTGGGTAGCCATTTTGCCCTTCCTCCATCACATGGCACTTCCTGGTGTAGGGGAGGCGGTTGGGGGCCACATGAAATGGCGCAGTGGGCTGCAGGTTGAGAATTCCTGATCTAAAGGTTTGGAAACAGAAAGCTGTGGATATGAGGGATGCTGTTTTACCAGTAGTATCCTGAATTTTGCAGATACGAATGTGGTAGTAGGGTGGCCTGTCAGTCCCTACTCATCCATATAGCTTACTAGCATAGTTTGCCCGGCGTTGCCGGGCTGTTTTAAATTGTGTTGGAAGGTTTTATTTTTTGGTAATGTTTGTAAAAAAGAGGTTAGTCTGTAATTGTTCTTTTAATTTTTATTTATTTATGCACAATTCCTTTATGTTTTCATTTGTTAAATAGATTGTATTGTTGTGATACTTTACAGTAAAAACAACTTGTATTTTGTAATTTTTCTAATGTGTTTTTGAATATTTGCTTTAACATATACGTTAATTTTTGTTATGATGCCAGGCTGTTATAAACTGTGATCAGTTTGTTTGGTTTTTTTTGTGGATTAAAAAGAGAACAAAGGATTATATAATTTTTTCTAAATTTTCTATTTAACCAAATAATATTTTAGTATGTGACCTTTTTTTAATGGTTGTACCGTAGGTAATAATTATAAAAATGTGAAAGTACATGTTTTTTACATTCAATGTTTTAAAACTGTGTTTAGATTTTTTTGGGTTTTTTTGAGTTACAACTAAACACAGGATTTTAGAAATCCTTTTATGTAATTTTTTTGAAATATATTTGTGATTTGTGTAAAATTGTGATTTTGTGTTATGTTTGTGACTTGTTTTTACTCTTGTGGCCTCTAGGTGGGGCTGTTGAGTGTTTTTGAGTTGTTTTTACTATTGTGCCCTGCAGGTGGGGCTGCTAGGGGTTTTGGTTTCATTTTAGGTGTTTTTTCTCTTCTGGCCTCTGGGTGGTGCTTCTTCCGGTAGGTCGCCTTTGGTTCTTCATTTCTGTTCCGGACGTCGTGGAGGGAGGACACGCTGGTAAGTTGTCTGGTTTTCTTTCTTCTGGGGTTTTTCTTTGTTTTGGTTTTGTGTTGGTGGGCTGGAGGTGTTTCTGCTTGGTCTTTTGTGTGTTGCTTTTTTTTAGTTTGGTTACATTGGTTTGTTTATTTCTGGTTGTTTAATTTGTTTTATTTTGTTGTTTGTTTGTGTTTTTCATGTTGTAGTTAGGTGTTTTGTTTGTGGTTTAGATTTTGTTTGTGTATTTTGTGGTTTATTTATTTTTGTTTATTAATGTTTTTTAAATTATTGATTTATTTTAGTTTTATTATTTTGTAATAGTTTTGGTGTTTGTTTTTGTTGTTTTATTTTTGGTGATTTTGGTGTTTAGGGGTTGTTTTGGGTGCACGCACACACACACTGGGCAGGTTTTAAATGTGCAGCCCAGTATGTGTGTGCTGCGCCCAGGTGAGTACCTCTGGAAGGCGAAGGCAATGACCGGAGGCCTGTTCGCTGCCCTTGCTTCCCGGGGAATTGTTTGGATTTCAACGCCGGGGGGGGGGAGAGGTACTGGTGCATTTCCCCCAAAAAGTGAAACACTTCCTCGGGAAGTAAAGGCAGTGACTGGAGCGTCGTTCGCTGCCTTGTCTTCCTGGGGAATTGGTTCGCTTTCAGGGGGGGGGGAATGCTCCAGTACCTTTCCCCCCTTGAACCCCCCCTCCGGTTTTTCTGTTTTTTCCCCACCCCGGCTCAACTTACCTTGAGGCCTGTGGTGGTCTCACCATGTCTTCTGCGGGGTAACGAGGAGAGGGAGTCCCTCTCCCCCCCATTGCTCTGGGAAAGAAGGACGGTGAGTGTCTCATGGTGGCATTTTGTTCCTTTTATTTTGCGTGGCTGTGAGGCGCTGAGTCTGCTTGCTGGGGACTTGCGCTCCCATTGGTTTTTGTAAGTTTATTTTTCGCACGCCAGCTTTCTCAATGTTCTGCATGCTCACAGCGCGCAGGACGCTGGGACTTGCAGTTTTCAGTTTGCGGTTTGCGTTCGTGCAGCGGTTTTTTTTATGCTGCTTGATTTCGATTGGTTGCGATGCGTTTCCCAATGTTCTTTTTGCTCGCGCCTCTCAGCCTGATTGGCTGTGGCGCGGCGTGGCGCAAGGAACATTGGGAATTGAAGTCCTTTTTCTTTGAGTGTGTTCGTGGGTCTCCTGCCCCACTGTCGCATTTCTCAACTCGACAGTTACCTGTGAACCCCGGTTGGGCAAGTGCACGAATGCTGTACGGGCTGGTATGGCCTGGTACAGGATTCTTTGTCACATTCCGACGGTTAACGCTCAGATTTATAGGTATAGATGTATCCTGTGTATCTGTGTGTTATCCCTCATTCTCACTGCATAATATTATGCGTACTTGTCACAATACACTCTTCAAGTATAAATAGGTTTAAATTGGCCATATTTCTCTTTAAAAAGGGAAAAATTAATAATACATGCATAATTGAATATAACATAATAACATATGGATGGGTAGGGACTTATGGGCCACCCTGTACTACTAGGCCCTGCATTTCAGGATGAGAAATCAATTCAAAGGCCACCCATATTGTTATCCTCCTTCTTGCAGAGGGCAAGAGCCAAGCAATGGCAGCTTGTGAAAGGAAACCTCATGAGTCAAATTGTGGCAGAAGTAACTGGTGACTGCAGAGTGCAGACCCTTACCTATTGCTGCACACGTTCATCTCCCTTGTGTTGTAGCCACATTCCTACTCTTGATAGCTAAATGTTCGTGGCGACTCAAATTCCCTCTGAAATTTCAGTCAGGTGGAACAGCCTTCAATTCCAACACTCTATCTTTAATATACTTTTTATTTTTGTAAGTTTAACATAAATAAACAGAAACAAATTGTAGTAACAAAGATGAAAATATTAAGGATGAAATGGCTGACAAATGAAAGAAATTTTGGGAACTTTAGTTTAACACTCTCAACATGGTTGAATAAACAAACATTCAAGTCCAGATATTTTAAAAGCTGGGCCCTTGAAGTCCTGGGCCTAAATGTATGCAGCTGTGACCCTGTAACAACCCCAAAATTAATTAATTTGAATTATTAAATCCTTTTCTCTTATCAAAATAAGCATGCAGTTAATGAAGCTTGTAGTATAATGATTTTAAGATCATTTATTTCTATGGCCTGGAGAAAGCCATTTTTATGAGAAGATAGTTACACAAAAAGTCCTAAGTCATTTATCTAAGAGGAGCAGACTTGTGTGACTGTGCATTTCTGAATATTCTAAATGAATATTTTAGTGTTTTGCAAGGAAGATGAAAGAAGGAGCTGCAGTAGGGCTAAACACAACTTTATTTCATGATGGTCAGGGTGAACATGTAGTAATGGCGGACAAATAGCTCTATTTATAGTACACTGTACATTTGAATATCCCGTTGTGGTAGCTCATTGGCTACTGTCCGCGTGACATCATGGATCGTCACGCCCATCTTCTCCAGGTGCGGTGTGGCGGGAAGGTTTCCCGCTCTGCAGGTATTCGGAGAATCTGTACCATGTGAGCCAGATGCTCGCTACTGCCACCTGTGGCCACTTAGCTCGCATCCTTATACAGCTTGTTACAATGTGTCTCTGATTAGATACAATTGGATACATTGACTGGATACATTCTGTTAAAGGGAACCTTGCAATATTCATTCAATACATAACACCCCTCCCCCCTAGGTAAGGACGAAGTCCTTCAGCCACTGAGGCTTCCCGCATGTTCGCTTTGGGCGAGTGGCAGCCGTACTTTGACCTGGGGTCCATGCATGCTCTTGATTACTCTGTCCTCGTCCTGCAATGGGAGAGATTAACTCGTTAGCGACTGGCTGTGAGTTCTGAGCCGGGGTTTGGGGAGGTCTGGGTGTAGGAGTAAACTCCAGGGATGTGAAACCAGGGGCTCCAGGGACTAAAGCAAAACCCCGCTCTTCGCTCGGACGGGTGGGGGACCACTCTGAAAAATCCCCCCGGTTTCCTAACTCAAAGTCTAACTCTTCGAAATCCTCCTCTTCCAAGTTGTTCCTGTAACCTGGGGGATCAAAAGGATGCAGATTTGTGTCATTTCCCTCCCCCCTGTGGTCTGCGTCTCCCCCTTGGGATAAGTGGGTGGGGGAGAACCCTAATGCTGAATTCTCTGCTTGGTCACTCCTGTCTTGCCTACCTACTATCCTCCTCCTGAGCTGGTCGGCATGCCTCCTCCAGAGGAGTCCTCTGCTTGTCTTGACATTGTAGGAGACTGCCCCCATTTGCCCTATCACTACTCCAGGCACCCAAGTAGGTCCGCCGGTCGTGTAATTCCGGCAATGTACTGCTTCGCCGATCCCGAAACACTTTGTGCCCCCTGTTTCTATGTTTCTACCCGTGTCCTCCACCCTGGTTGGGGCTAAGCGCGAGAGGATTGTGGCAGGTTTCCTCCGCATGAGGAACTCGGCGGGCGACAGACCCAATGCTAAAGGGGTTACCCGATACCTTAACAGGAATTGGCACAGTTGCAAGTTCAATTCCCCAGGGCCCATCCGACGCAATGTGTCCTTCGTTGTTCGCACTAGGTGTTCTGCTTGACCATTTGTAGTGGGGTGAAAAGGGGCAGAGGTGATGTGGCGAATCTTATTTATCTCTATGAAACCCTGAAAATCCGCTGACATGAAAGTTGTGGCGTTATCACTCACAAGTACGTCAGGTAACCCGAAACAGTTGAATACCTTCCGTAATTGTTTAATCGTCGCAGCTGACGATGTACTGGCCATCGGAATTACCTCAAACCACTTGGAGTAAGCGACCACTATTATGAGGAATAGGGTGCCCCTGAAGGGACCCGCAAAGTCTACATGCAGACACGACCATGACCCCTGGGCTGTGTCCCATTCTCTGTGAGGAAGTCGGGACTCCTCGGGTCGGGTGCTTTGGCAACTCTCGCATGTGCCAATCAAGTGTTCTATGTCTGCATCCAACTTGGGCCACCAGACGTAACTCCTACCTAGAGCCTTGGAGCGCACGATCCCTGGGTGGCTGATATGCAACATCTTCAGCACCCAGGACTTCAAAACTCTGGAGATTATTACCCGCTGCCCCCAGAGTAAGCAGCCCCTTTCTAAGGGGAGTTCGTCTCTCCTCCTACCATAAATCCTGAATTCCTCCATAAGGGAGGTTGCTGGCCACTCCTTTTGTAGCCATGAACTGACTAGGGCCAACGACTTGTCTTTCGCTGTAGCTTTACCGATCTACACTGGCAGTATCGGGGGTGACTCTAAGGCCTCGATCAGGAGCACCTGGTGGTCCTGCTCTACCTTGCACTCTGGGTCCCCTGCCTGTGGGAGGGGTGACCTGGAAAGGGCGTCGGCATGGCTGATCTCCTTGCCGGGACGGTAGGTCAACGCATACTGGTATGCGTTGAGGAAAATGGCCCATCGCAGCATCCTCGGGGACAAGATCTGCGGCGTTGGCTTGTTAGTGGTAAAAATTCCTAACAGGGGCTTATGGTCGGTCACGACTGTGAATGGTCTGCCATACAGGAAGTCGTGGAACATTTTGGTTCCCGCAACAATTGCCAGTGGTTCCCTATCTGTTTGCACATAGTTGCGCTCTGCCTTGGACAGGGATCTCGAATAGAAAGCCACCGGGGCTTCTCGCCCGCTCTCTAGCACGTGGCAGAGGACTGCCCCCACCCCCACTGGTGAGGCATCACAGACTAACACAACGGGTTTCTTTGGATCGAAGTGGGTCAAGACAGCCTCGGAGGATAGAAGCTGCTTGAGCCCTTGGAATGCCCGTTCCTGGCTGTCCCCCCACCGCCAAGCCGCATCTTTCTTGAGTAGTTTGTGCAGTGGCTCTGCTACCGACGCCTTTCCTGGCAGGAAGGAGTGGTAAAAATTTAGGAGTCCTAGGAAGGACTGTAGTTCGGCCTTGATGGTGGGGTGAGGGGCATCCTGCACTGCCGACACCTTTGACTCTGCTGGTTTGATGCCCTCAGGGGTTATCTGGAAACCCAGAAACTCTACCTCAGCGAAAAACACACACTTATCCTTTCTCAACCTGAGCCCCACTTTCTCGAACACGGTTAGTACCCGGTCTAACCTCTTGGCCAATTCTCCCCCCCCCCTGCCGTTATCAAAACATCGTCAAAGTAAGGGAAAACACCTGGGAGCCCTTTCAACAATCTTTCCACAAGGGACTGGAAAATTCCTGGAGCCGAATTTACGCCGAATTGGAGGCGTGTCACTTTTAAGGCTCCCTTATGAGTAACAGTGGGTGTTCAACCTGCCCATTAGTAGCGGGATGGAAAGGGGCTGAGGTGATGTGCCGAATGACATTTCTCTCTAGGAATGCCTGGAATTCAGCGGACGTGAAGGTACTAGCACTGTCAGAGACAAGCACATTGGGCAGCCCGAAACAACTGAACACCTTGCGCAACTGTTTGATCATTGCGGCTGAGGAGGTGTTGGACATAGGGATAACCTCTAATCACTTGGAGAAGGAATCGACCACGAGGAGGAACATAGAGCCTTGAAACGGACCAGCAAAGTCGATATGTAATCGAGACCATGGTCCGCAGGACGTGTCCCATTCTCTGTGAGGAAGTCGGGACTCCTCGGGTCGAGAACTTTGGCAATTCTTGCACATGCCCACCAATTGTTCAATATCCGCATCTATCTGGGGCCACCAGAAGTAGCTCATGGCCAAAGCCTTTGAGCGAACAATTCCTGGGTGGCTGGTATGCAGCAACTTGAGCACCCTTGCGCATAGCGCCTCAGGAATGACCACCCACTGGCACCAGACGAGGCAACCCCTCTCTAATGACAGCTCAACCCTTTTCCGGAAAAATGTCCGAAACTCCTCGGCTGGCGGAGTCGTGGGCCAGCCCTTCATTACCCATATGATTACTTGGGACAGAACCTTGTCCTTCGCCGTGGCCTTGGTGAGGTCTGCGGGCCGTATCGGCGGGAAGTCGAGGGATTCGATCAGCAACACTTGGTGATCTCCCTCCACCTTGCAGTCTGCTTTCCCTAGCCCTGGGTGAGGGGACCGGGAGAGCGCATCAGCGTGGCTGATCTCTTTGCCCGCGTGGTGGACCAGTGTGTACTGGTAAGCATTTTAAAAAATTGCCCACAGCAGCATTCTCGGGGACAGAATCTGGGGTGTGGGCTTGTTCGTGGTGAAAATCCCCAGTACAGACTTGTGGTCAGTGACAACGGTGAACCCCCGACCATAGAGGAAGTCATGGAATTTCTTTGTTCCAGCGACTATCGCAAGGGCCTCCCTATCTGTTTGCGCGTAATTGCGCTCCACCTTGGAGAGTGACCTGGAATAAAAGGCTACCGGGGCTTCTCATCCGTCTTCCAACACATGGCACAGAACCGCTCCCACCCCTACTGGTAAAGCATCACACACTAATACCACTGGCTTCTTGGGGTCGAAATGGGTTAAAATCGCCTCAGAAGAGAGGAGCTGCTTCAACTCTTTGAATGCCTTCTCCTGGCTATCTCCCCACCGCCAAACTGCGTCTTTCTTTAAGAGACAATGCAGTGGCTCCGCTATGGATGCTTTCCTTGGCAAGAAGGAATGATAGAAGTTTAGGAGCCCTAGAAATGACTGCAGCTCTGGTTTCGCGGTGGGGTGAGGGGCATTTCGAACAGCCGCAACCTTTGAATCAGAGGGCTTAACACCATCGGGGGGTATTTTAAACCCCAGGAATTCAACCTCCCTTGCCAAAAACACACATTTATCACGCCTCAATCTCAGCCCCGCTTTCTCAAACATCGTCAGGACTCTATCCAGTCTTTTGGCAAGTTCCCCCTCACTTCCCGCTGTTATCAATACATCATCAAAGTAGGGAAGGATCCCAGGGAGGTCCTTGAGAAAGGCGTTCTACTGGAAAATCCCAGGGGCCGTGTTCACGCCAAACTGTAGGCGTGTTAGCTTGAAGGCACCTTTGTGCATTACAATGGCTTGTGCAGCTGCGGCAGCAGGCGTAACCGTGAGCTGCTGATAGGCTTGCGCTAGGTCAAGCTTTGCAAAACATTTACCCCCTTGCAACGTTGCTAGCAAATGGCTCACTACTGGCACCGGGTACTCATTAGGGCGAATTGCCTTGTTAATTGTGCACTTATAGTCAGCGCAAATTCAAACCTCCCCATTTTCTTTCATTGCCATAACAATAGGAGTTTCCCACTCCACAGAGTCCACCGGAACCAAAATCCCCTGGGCCACCAGTTTGTCCAGTTCTGCCTCGATCTTGTCCTTGAGGGCAAATGGCACCTCCCGTGGCTTGAGCCTGATGGGTTGGATTTCTGGGTCCAGGTTGAACGAGACTGGAGGCCCCCTGTATGTCCCAAGGCCCTTCTTGAAAACGGCTGGGTGTGCATCACACACGTCCCACACAGGGTCAGTCTCGATGGCATTAATGCCGGACAGTTCAATTCCCAGGGGGGCGAACCATTGAGTCCCCAGGAGGCAACAGGACCCTTGTTTGAGGACCACTAGGGGCAGTTTCTCCATGAACCCCTTGAACTTGACCATAAAATCCCCCGTCACCAAAACCGGAATTCCATAGCCTTGCACGTCCCGTAAATTTGACTTGAGTGCCTTAAGTTTTGGGCGCGCATTGGTGGGAATGCACAAAAATTCCTTTTGGGAGATAATGGAGTAGGACGAGCCCAAGTCCACCTCCATCCTAACCGGGACCCCTTGCAACAGTACCTCAACAAAGAAACGTCGGTATGCCAGAGACACGTGGTTCACCATTGCGTCGTCGTCGGAAATCTTCCTGATGCCGTCAGCCCTCCGATGTGGCTGGTCCGCCGACTCTCGGCCTCCTCTCTGCCACCGCCTGCACGCTTTGGCGATGTGGCCTTGACGTCCGCAATTGTGGCACTCAGCTTTCTGGAATGGACACTTCTTTCTGTCATGGGATGCTCCACAGCCTTCGCATCGGCGGCCCTCCTTACTGCTGGCACTTGCCTCGGTTGTCTTCTTCCGGACCTTTTGAATCTCGTTGTCCTCGCTGGAGCAGGAAGCCACTGGAGCAGAGGCCTCTGAAGATGATGGGGGGCTTGCTGGGGGTCGGGGCGAACGCCAATCAGCCTGAATGGCCACCCGTGGCCCTTCCGCTGCAGGATTTTTTGTTCGGAAGGTTTTGATGCCGAACCTCGCCACTTCAGCCACCTGAGCCTCCCGTTGGATGGTCTGGAATGAGAGGTGCTCGCGGATCATCAGCCTTCGCTGGACTTCTTCATCCCTCAGACCGCACAGCAGCCGGTCCCTCAGGGATATTTCCAGGTTCTCCCAGCGGCAAGGGGCAGCCACTGCCCTAAGGGCCGCCGTGTAATCAGCAACCGATTCGCCCGGCTGCTGGTCTCCCGTAGGGTTGTGAGGATTTGCGGAAGCAGGACCGAATCAACCTTCCTTGGTGCGAGTAGATTGATGAGGAGCCTTAGTGCCGGTAGGCCTATCTGTGTGAGGAGGCAAGACCGCATCTTTTCGTCATCCTCAATGCCCTCGGCATCCATAGCGTGCCTGAACTGGCACTCGTACAGCTCCCATGATTCGGCGTTGTTGACATCGAGCTTGGATATCTTATAACTTCAGGGAGCCATATCTCACCTTCGTCGCCAATTTGATGTTTGCAGATTGATACGCGGTAGGCAGCATTCATAAGGCCAAACACATCTTTATTGTAGAGTAAGCAATCTGAACATGAGGTAATGGTGGAGGCGCAGCTCCTTTTATACAGCATGGTACATTTGAAACTGGTTACACGGTTGCTCATTGGTTACTGTCTCCCTGACGTCATTGTGATGCACGGCGTTCTTCATCAGGTTTACCTGTGGCGGGAATATTTCCCACGGCTGGCTGTAATTGGTTAACTTGTATCCTGTGTGTAGATCACTATCAGCTGCCTCTCGATACCATCTAGAGGCAGCGGTAGCTCGTTGTAACTGTTGCAATATGTTGGGTTACATTATTACATTCCATCTTAAAGGCATAGCATTCCATACATAACAAATGTACTCACCAGAAGGATATAGACTGCTCTTGGATATAAAAGAAACAGCCAGTCCTGAGCACTAACCTTTATAGGGACACCTGCCTGAACTCAGTGGCTAGGTGTTAGCAATGAGTTAGGCAAGGGGAGGGGAGGAGAGAAGATCTCTCCCCATCCCCTCAATGTATTTCTGCAAGGTTGGGAGTTCATTGCCAAAATGCACTTCCACTAGTTCATTTCAAAGTATGCCCCTATATTCCTCTTCAGTTTTTAGTTTGATATCTCATTATTTGGAAAATTAAAACAGCAGCACATAGTTTTACTTGGACATTACTGAGCAATATTTAACACAACAAATAATGCTGGAACCACTAAAAATAATTTGAAAATAATTTTGTAAGTGGGTGGTGGCACTGCTGAAGATGTTTCTTGTCCAAGTTGCTATATTGGGTGGTATCAGCCCCCCACAGGCTGCCCTGGCCGTGTGGGCAGCTGATACCACTGCCCCAGCTGTGTGGGCGGCCAATGACGCCTCCGCCCCCCAGACTCTTTCCATCTGACTGGGGGGGGATAAAAGGGCCGCCCGACAGAGCCAATGGCTGAAGACGCCACCCCGGCCATGTGGGTGATGGATACCGCCACCCCAACTGTGTGGGCGGCCAAGGACGCCTCCGCCCCATGGACTCTATCAACCTAGCTGGGGGATATATCACCGCCTACCTGAACCTCTGAACTCTTGCTATATTTGTTATCTTCTTGTATTAATTTTGTAAGCCGTCCTGAGTCGCCATGACGAGGTGAATGGGTGGCTATATAAATTTGAAATAATAATAAAAATTTCTTTCAGGGTCAACCCTCCTGGGGGTGGTGTTGGTGTCCAGGCATTATAGTGCATAAAAAGATAAATCTTGTGGTGGATCAGGCAAAAGGCCTCATTCTGTTCCAGCAATAACCAACCAAATGTCTATGAAGAGCACACAGTCAGGAATTGAGCCAGTGGTGGGATTCAGCAGGTTTGCACCAATTCGCCAGAACCGGTAGCAGAAATTCTGGCTGGCCCTGCCCATCCAAGTTTTGAAACAAAGTAGTCTTAATTTGGGTGCAACGCAGGGCTTTCCCCCTGGCCACACTTACCATACCACTCACACAGAGTAGGTAGTAAAAAAATTTGAATCTCACCACTGGACTGAGGGCATTAGAACCTTCTTGCTTGTGTTCCTGAGCAATTGGTATAAGGCAGGCATACTCTCTGTGGTACTGGAGATGAGGTATTGCCATCAAGATTACTAGCATTTCCCTTCCAACTCTATCTAATTAATTTTTAAGGCTGTTCAAGTCGACCTCCAGAGCGTTGCCCTCTGGCAATGAAGGAAAGTTAGCAGAAAAGAATTTGCAATTGATGTAAAAAAATCACCATACTTTTAAATAATTAACAACTAAAAATGAAATACTTTGTTACATTTTATTGGATTAAATTACACTTATCTTGGCCATAAAACTAAACTCCAGGTGGTTGGAATTATATTGAGAGCGCTTTACAGTTTAGTAGACCCAAATGTGTAGATCATAAACTAGCACAGTTTTGTACTTGCTTGCTCTGTTTAGTCCCTGTATGTGGTATAAACAAGTTTGTAATTTCAACATTGGTGGCCAATGATCTCCCCTTCAAAGGAAACAGATTCTTGTCTGACAAAGTGGACTTGATCCACGAAAGCTTAAAAATTTAAATAAAATTTTAAAAAATTGTAGCATCCCTTACTGCAGTGGCTCAAGTGGCTAAGATGCTGACTGGAAGTTTTATGGCCAAGCTAAGTGTGATTTAATCCAATAAAATGTAACAACGTATTTCAGTTTTAGTTGTTAATTATTTAAAAGTATGGTGATTTTTTTACATCAATTGCAAATTCTTTTCTGTTAACTTTCCTTCATTGCCAGAGGGCAACACTCTGGAGGTCGACTTGTACAACCTTAAAAATTAATTAGATAGAGTGCTGGATGGGGTGCTCTTGCCCAAAACAGACCCGGTGCATAATTTGGGGGTCCTCCTGGACTCATGACTACTGCTCGAAGAGCAGGTGGCAGTTGTGGCCAGGAGGGCTTTTGCACAACTTTGCATCATCTGCCAATTACGTCCGCTCCTGTACCAGGACTCCTTACTTTCGGTCACCCATACTCTGGTCACCTCCAGATTGGATTATTGTAATGTACTCTACATGGGGCTGCCCTTGATGACCATCCGGTAGCTACAGCTGGTCCAGAATGAAGCTGCCTGGGTGGTGATGGGGTGCAGGCGTGCCTTGCCACCGCTACGGGAGCTGCATTGGTTGCCTGTATGTTTCTGGGTGCAATTCAAGGTTCTGGTTTTAACCTTTAAAGCCCTTTATGGTAGTAGACCAGGTTACCTAAGAGACTGCATTGCCCCAAGACTTTTGAGCCATCCTACGAGGGTGGACTGTAGGGGTTCCCTGATGGTCCCATCAGCTAGGGAGGCACGCCTCACTGGGACCAGGAAGAGAGCCTTCTCAGTATCTGCCCCGGCCCTATGGACTACAGGGAGGCTTTAAAACATGGCTCTGCCAGCAGCTGTGGGGTGCATCTAGCACCACAACCCAGCTCTGCTGGCTTATTTAGCCCGGTCCGGGGTTTTCTTTTCTCCCACCCAGGTGTCCCAACTTTTCAAAATGATCAGGGATGTTTGTAGATGTTGTAAATGTTTTAGATAATTTTAGCATTGGATTTTTACTGTATGGGGGATGGGTTTTTAACTAACGCTGTGAGCCGCCTTTGGTCGCTGGGGCGAGAAAGGCGGCCATACAAATCTAAAAAATAAAACTTATAAATAAAATAAAAATAAAATAATTAGAGGAGTTAGTGTTTACGGTGCCTTTGGTGTCTTGCAAGGAAGACAAAGAAGGAGCCGCAATAGGGCTAAACGCAACTTTATTGCATGATGGTCAGGGTGAACATGAGGTAATGGCGGACAACACAGCTCTATTTATAGTACACTGTACATTTGAATATCCCGGGTGGTAGCTCATTGGCTACTGTCTGCATGACGTCATAGATCGTCACGCCCATCTTCTCCAGGTGTGGTGTGGCGGGAAGGTTTCCCGTTCTTCAGGTATTCGGGGAATCTGTACCATGTGAGCCAGATGCTCGCTACTGCCACCTGTGGCCGCTTAGTTCGCATCCTTATGCAGCTTGCTACAATGTGTCTTTGATTAGATACAATTGGATACATTGACTGGATACATTCTGTTAAAGGGAACCTTGCAACATTCATTCAATACATAACAGTGCCACAACTTTTTGTCTTTTGTTTCTGTTTTGTTTACTCTATGATAGCTTGCACAGACTGACATGGCTACCACTCCAAAAAGCTCTTGTGTCTGTTAGTTAGAGAGAACAGCAAAAACAAGCCAAAAGGTTAAGAAGCAGAGATCGTTGACATCTTGTTTTTCTCTTTGATTTGCAACAGTGCAATTAGCAAATCTGCCATGAAGAGAATATTTTGATGTGTAGAGGAGAGGAAAGAGCATTCCATGCACTCTGGTGTTTTGTCATGCCTGCCACATGTCCATGGAAACGTCAGTAGGCGCAGACAGTACAGGCTCTTTGGCTATTAACAGAGATGAGCACTGAACCCTAGAATCAGACATGACTAGCTTTTGAGCAAGGGCGAACTTTACCTTTACCTTTATGCTGGTTTTGCTGGGGAGGTGGAATCTGTGCTCTATAAGGAAATCAATAATAGCTGAAAACAAGGATACTGTATGACTTTCATAAAAGTACAGACCAATTGCTTATGGAGTAAAAAATGGTTCTGATTTTAATTCAAGTTAGGGAGGCAGTGATTGGAAGTAAGATGTCCAACCACTGAGCTAAATGAGGTGAAGGAACATGACACCATCAATCAGTGTCAACAGCAGGCAGACATTCCAGCTATATACACAATTTTGCATGGAACAAACCAATTACCTCTTCTCTCTGGTCAGAAACAGAGGTTAGAAATAGCCTGTAATTAAAGCTGAAAGCATGTTAATATCACAGAGAGCTGATTGAAGCAGACAATGTTTGTGAAATTAGATTTCAAAGATATCTCATTCTTAACCCCTGAAGGTCAGTTAAGAAACAAAGCAAGCTAATTTGCAGGTTTCAAGAGGTCCAGTTATGACACTCAGGGAATGACTACATTAACAAACAATATGCAAATGCTCCAGAGTTGTTGGCACAGTTTGATTTGTAGTATTTTCTGTTGACTGAATGACCCACAAGTCAACACAGATCACCTTGGACTTTTCCTCTTCTATCCTTTAATTTCCCCCCACCATCTCTAGAGTTTCTACTTTAATCAAAGTGGATGTATGTATTCACATTGGTTCAGTGTGGTTGCTTCCACCTGTGTAGAAAAGCAATTGGGGGGGGGGGTATGCAGGGATCGATTAAAAAACAAACAAACCTGGGTAGTGTTGAAGATGCAATCATAAATGGAGCATGTTCTCTGTGATTGTGGGAATGCCCACTAACGTGATGTCTCTTCTTTTCACACCACAAATCAATTGTTCTCTCCCCCCCCCCCCAGTTAGCATTGTCTATCCATAGATCACCTAGTCCAGTGGTGGCAAACCTATGGCATGTGTGCCTGAGGTGGCACTCAGAGCCCTCTCTGTGGGCACCTGTGCAGTCACCCCAGCACAGAGTTCACCCCACCACCTGTGCCCAGCAGCCCAATGGGAGCGTTTCCTCCTTTCCCTGTTGCTGTGTTGGCACTTTGTGATAAATAAGTGGATTTTGGGTTGCAGCTTGGGCACTTGGTCTCCAAAAGGTTCGCCACCACTGAACTAGTCGCTGCAGTGTTAGGCTACTTCCTTTGTATTTTGCCCCTCAAATACTTCCTTAGATTACCTTCCATGCTGGCTGTAAAAGCTTTTTTCACAAAATAATTTGTCATCTACTCTGTTTAGCTTCTTTGCTTCACAATCCCTATGTGATAAGATTTGAAGGGCAGGATCTGCTGGCTTGTGTTTTCACCAGACTGTTATATTGTTAAAACAAATTGCATCAGAGCAACTGTAAAACACTAAAAATATATAAAAGCAAACTAATTAATTAGTGTGGAATGAGGGTTCCATTTGCGGCGTGTTTTTTCTAGATGAGTCAATGAGTGGTTTTTTTTTTTTTTTTGCAGAACCCACTGATGCCATGTGGGGAACACGAACAGCCAGCAAACCCTGTCCAATTAACACCTAGTGGCTGATAACATCCTTGAAGAAACTACTTTGAAGCATGTCTTGCTTTGCTCCTGAACACTAGGACTGTAGTGCCTTGGATTTGTGGAAGACCTTTGTAATCTCTAGGAGAATAGTGGCACTGGGTGTTCTGGAAATGGCTAAAAAATATATGTGCTAAGAAATTGACTTTGGTCCTCTAGAATGCTTAGGTTAAGCGCAGCTGCAAGGGTATTAGGGTTTTTGCAAGATGAGATGAGATGAGTTCTTGGAAAAACAAGATAGAGACCAGGTGGGTCATAGTGACATTCCCATCATCCTTGACTGATAATGAGCTGGTAATGAACCTGATCTAACTTGGCAAGGACATTATGCCAATTAGTCCAGTTAGTGATGCTATTGTTTGGACTTGGAGATATCTTCACATCTCCTAGGCAAGAGGCATAGAGCCAAGGAAGATGAGCCAACACCTTGGCTGAGGGTATAAAAGAAGAGAGACTTGGCCCTCAGACTTTAGAGCTCTCCTCAGATCACCTACCAAGGTGCTGTGGCACAGATGGCTGCCATCCTGGGCTCTGAGGCAGCGGGAAAGGGGGAATACTTATTGGGTGTTCCTTTGCTTGCTTCTGTTTCTTGTTCTATGCTAATTATTGGACATGCTGGTTTCTTGCTTTAAGATATGCCTAACAAAGCTTTGTTTCTTCAACCACTGAGTGGTTATTGTCTCTGCCATACTAAAGGAACGGAACATAGCAGGTTTGTCCAGCTTGCTTGCACAAGGTTACCTACCAAGTCTGTTACCATGGGTGAAGTATAATATTTGTCCTTAGTCCCAGTAATGATAAACACATCTTACTAAATCTTAACATCACCGGCAAACATTGAGCATGAATGAATCACTCTTTAATTTGTACAATTAAATGAAATAGTTAATGAAGTGTAACATGATGAAGACATGTTATTTACAGTATTTAATTAAGGTATGAAAAACAATGAACACTATATAAGAAGAGAGAAAGCCTTCACAAACTTAAATCCCAATTAAAGAGGCCTCCATAATGGTTTGGAACTCTGCCTGAAGGGGTAGAATTACACAGCAAGCCTCTAATTTCCTTGAATATTACTGTCATTCTTCATTGTTTTTAGTTTTTCATGCCCTCTCCTCCATTTACATGATGGCATTCTATACATTATCTTTTCTTCTCCTGCTGTCTTCCACCTCACTCATCCTTTATTACTCTCTTTGTCTTGGCCGGCTTTTTGATGATGGTTGCCCTTGTGTTATATGAAAAACAGGCACTACATTCCCCCTCCCTATGTTTTTGTGCATTTTATTCAATGTTAATTGTAAAGTATACATCAGTCTGCACATACACGCAAAACCAAAACAAAACCAAAAAACCCTTGCAGAAACTTTCCACCTTTCCATTCTCTCCCTGGACTCACCTAGCCATTCAGGCGCACCCCCCAAAGAAAGACTCAGACACCGGTATATGGATAACGGCATTGGGCCACATTTATTGAATAATGCCCTAGTCCGAATTATAAATTTCAATTGGTACTCAGCCAATTATAATTCTTAAGGCAAGCAGGCCGCAGTAACACTGGTAAGGTTCCTCCCAAAATTGCCAACGGCAATTGGCTACAATGTATCCATTTGTATCAATTTGTTTGTTACGACAAACAAATTGTTGACCGTAGTCAATAAACTATCTACTGACCCCACCCTCTGACGTGTATCCGTCAAATCACGGGGTGATGCATGCTGAAGAGCTCCTGCCATCACCCCATTGCCTGGTTCGTCGTTGACCGGTCAACGTTATTAAACTTGTACCTGTCTAAGTGTTGGCCAGTCAATTGCGAACCTGCCGGATACCTGTGGGTCATAAATATTTACCTTACCAGTGCTACCCGCCCATGTGACCAAAGTCAAGAGCAAAAACCCCTGTATCAAACCTCAGCAACAGTGTGGGATGGGCAAAAAAGCCAGAACCAGGAGGCCAATTGTAGGTTCAAGCCAAAAATTCCCACCCGGCCCCGAAGCGACCAAAATATCACACTGTTAACTAGGGAGGGGGTGGAGGGAAAAACTTCTCCTCTCCGTCGCTTTTCCTAAAATGGCAGCTCGTCTGCCTCGTGGCCACCCCTTTTATAGAGGGGTGGCCACACCCCCTAACTCACCCGGATGTCTGCGTCCGGGTGGGGTGGGGCCCGCAAAGAGCGCAGCGGCCATTTTGGCGCTGCGCTTTCATTAACTCATTTTCCCTTTCCAAATCTTTGTTTACACAAAAGTCTTGCTCAGTCTTTGTTTCTCCAGGAAGCTTCATTTGCATTATTAACTGTACAGGACTTGTCTGCTCACTTATCTCAAATCTCTATTCCACATTCCCCCCTGGGTTAAGATTTGCATCTCCTCTGGTACTTTTTCTCCCATAACTATCAGGAAGTCCATCCTGCCAGTCAAACATGCCTCTTTGTTCAGGCTACCAGATTCATTGCTTACCCAGAACCATTGTCTCTCAGTACTGATCTGTCCTGAAGATACCCTCACCTGTGGTTTCAAATCAATTAAGGCAGTGGTGGGATTTTTTTAAAAAATTACTACATACACTGTGGGTGTGGTATGGTGGGCGTGGCCAGGTGGAAAGCTCTACATTGCACCCGGATTAGGACTACAGTTTTTTTAAAAACCAAGTTGCGAAAAAAATCGGTTCCCTGGCCTTTTTTGTGCATTAAAAAAACACAGATTTCCTACCTTCTGGCTGCTGCTGCTTCCTTTTCTTGCACTTCCGGCAGTGTGGCTGAGTGGCAAGGAGTGATTTTTAGTGCACAAAATGGTGGCGCTGCCATTTTGGGTGTTAAAAAACTGAATTTTTGCATGTCGGGGTATTTCGTAACTTGGGGGGTTGTAAGTCAGGACCCCGGGTTACAAAAAAAATCATTTCGTATCTCAAAATATTTGTATCTCAAGGCATTTGTAAGTTGGGGGTTTACTGTACTTTATTTCAAAACTTGGATGGGCAGGGCCAGTCAGAATTTCTGCTACTGGTTCTGGTGAACTGGGGCAAACCTGCTGATTCCCACCACTGAATTAAGGTCTATTGTTTCAGGCTGGGTGGTCAGTTTAAGGTTTGTTTACTGTTATGTATGTTAACTGTGTTTAACTGTCAAGGCGATTCAAACCGCCATGTTCCCGTGCTTTCCATAGCTGTCAAACAGCATCCCTGTTTGGCAGCTATGAAATCTCACCAGACAGCGTAGTCTCGCGATATGGTGCGCAAATTAGAATCTGACAGGAGCGGAATGTATCTTTTTTCATGTATCCATTCTTATGAAAATAAGTGGATCGAAAATGTGCACACCCTGTTAGCTAATAAGCTTGATGTGTTATTGTTACTGTTACTGTTTATAGTGTATATAAGTACGAGTTTTGCCCCTTCCAAACTGTGTTCAAACCCCATTAATAAAGGTAAAGGTTTCCCTTGCTCGAAAGCCAGTCGTATCCGACTCTAGGGTGCAGTGCTCATCTCTGTTTCTAAGCCGAAGAGCCAGCGTTGTCTGCTTCTGCAAATGTTTCCGTGGTCATGTGGCAGGCATGACTAGACACCGGAGCGCACGGAACGCTGTTTCCTTCCCACCGAAGTGGTCCCTATTTATCTACTTGCAATTTCTAGCTTTCGAACTGCTAGGTTGGCAGGAGCTGGGATGAAGACGGGAGCTCATTTCCATCCTGCAGTACTCGGGAATCGAACTGCTGGCCTTCCGCTTCCCAGTCAGCGTCTTAGCCACTTGAGCCACTGCAGTACCCTAAACCCCATTAATAAAGAGCTGAATTTCACTACTTTGTTCGTCTGCTTCTTCATTCCTTGAACACTAAATTTACACAGGCTACTCACAAGATCACTCCTGCACACAGGAAGCTCCTCTTTGCACACAGCTCACAAGTGCTGAAAGAGGAAGATAAACCAGGCTCAACCCATCCTGGTATTGTCATGTACAGTAAAACCCCAACTTACATATGCCTCGAGTTACATAAAATTCAACTTACATAATGATTTTGTGCTAAAACCATGTCCCAATTTACATGATTTCCTATGGGTTTGCTTTGAGTTACATAAAGATTCTCTTTGCTATGGGTTTGCTTTGAGTTATGTAAAAAATCACTTCCTTATGGGTTTGCTTTAATTTACATAAAAATTTCATTTTTCCTATGGGTTTGCTTCGAGTTCCTATATTATTTGAGTTACATAAAAAACCAATTTAAGCAAAAGCCTATGGAATGGCCTTTTTTCACAAGTAGGTTTCTTTTACTGTATTCCCATGTGACATCTCAGCTGTATAAAAGTATCCTCCTTCCCTCTGCATGGGACCATTTCCACCTTAGGATTGGTCCTGTTTTAGAGCTCAATGAATGTCAGGTACCACCAATAAATGAATTCTTATCTAGCTATATGGTGTTCTGTCAAGAGAACCTGGAAAAATTGTGTATTTTTAATTCTTATTTTCAGGAGCATTAAAATTCAATTGTACCCCAGTAATTAAGGGGGTTCAGGAGTTCAGGTGACACTAGGAAACCTCAGTCTCTTCCCGATACATCTTCTCTCATGTTCTGTTGCAACAATTCCCCTATGGAGGACAAGATGAAGCCATCTGCAGCAGACCTAAAGACTCTGGGACTTTCTCCATCTGAAAACCTCTCCACTTCTTTCATGCTGAGATGCATCCATGGCAACCTTGCTGTTTTATTAATAAGTAATGTGAGTTTATGAAATAAACATTTCCTCAGGGGTACAGTAACTTGTCAAAGACACTTAATGATAAATATTGACCAAGCCAGAGTAAATCCAAGGGAATAATGACAAAATGATCCCACATTACAAATATTTACCCTTACAGGCTGAAACTCCCTCTCTGTTTTCTTAAAGTTATTATGAGCACATTTCTTGATTATAGAGAATGCTGTCCTCTTAATTAAGGTGGTTGACATTTTTCTCCCATATCAGCACTAGCATGGTGGGATAGTCCGTGATATCTGATTAATGGCCTTTGATGTTTTGAGGCTATTCTAAGCCATTGGGATTTGTCTCTTCAGCCAGTGTACATGGGAGCTAAAAAGAAAGAATGGGTTTTGCTGTCGGATCATGAGCAGATGTGGTGTGTGTGTGTGTTTGTGTGTGTGTGTGAGAGCGAGCGAGCGAGCGAGAGCGAAAGCGCATGGGGGTCCGTTATATATTATCCAAAACCTTTGGGTAAATCTCCCTCCTTCCTCCCCCCAAGATGAGTTCCAAGCCTCTCCACCAACACAGGAGAGGAGGTGGGGGTGTTGTATGTTGTGTGTGTGTGTTGGAAACCATGGGGTTCCATTTTATGTTATCCAAAACCTTTGGGTAAATGTAGGAATTGGGCCGTGAGGAGGCCCTTAGGATCCCGGAGGAGACTGGTCAAAGGAGTGACACGAGGCAAGATGGAGTGAAGACCAGTAGTTTATTGAGAAAAGGCTGCAACATATATAGGGAAAAAAGAGCAACGGTGGCAAGCTGTCATCTGACAGGAAAATTACCTCACCCACGTACCCGGGTTAATGGGGAACATCTCAAGGGAAGTTTATTAACTGGGGCAAACATGGACTTAGGAGTCCCATTGTTCAGGGATTAGGCAGGGGCAAACATGGCTTGTTTGTGCCAGGGATTTCCCCCAAGCGGGGAGATGAGTTATACACTTAATGCTTGACAGGAGTCAGCTATCTGCTTACTTGGCAGAGCCGTAGGTCAGGTCACAGTAATTGGGTGAATCAAACCCTATATTTTATTCACCCCCCTTAATTTGGTGGCCGCAGAAACCACATGCAAGGGAGCGTCTCTCACCGCGGTGGTTCCTAGCGGGCCGTTCCATGCCCTATGGGGCATGGGGAATCCGCATCTCCCCTTTATTTTCTATTTAAGGACCTGACTGGCGACCTTGCGCAAGAGCGGCGTCAGCTGTTGAGCGGGTATGACGTCACGGAATTTCTCTCTGGGGCGGCACTTGGAGATCAGCGAGGGAATACACTGAGCAAAACAACAGAGCGTAATGCCTAGTATGCCTATCCCCACCTCTACCTTAAGCACCGTTTGCAGCCACCCCCAGGGAATCCATGACCACAGGGAGTCCTGCCACCCCCATGAAGAATCCTCCTTGATGTCCCTAACTGGGGTGTGGAGGTCCGTGAGCTGGCTCTGTATCTTGTGGGTATAGTCTGTGAGGTTAAAGCAACACATGCCATGGACAGACTTGCAGCCCAAATGATGTGACCACAGGGGATAATCTATAGCTGCTTGATTATCCAGTATGGCATGGCGAAGCTCTGTCTGCTCCTGGCTGAGCAGCGCTATTGCTGAGGAGGTGTGGTTAGTGGCTTTTGCAAAAGGCAAGCCAATTGACCAATTCATTCTCCGAGCGTTGCTTATGGCTAAGCCTGGCCCACTGAATATAGCAAGGCAAGATAACGAGATGTGTCATTGATCTCTTACTGTGACCTGGGGAGATTCTAAGCTATCTCTGCAGCTTCTGGCATTGTGTAATTGTCTTCCTAGCACCTATGGGGAGGTGTGAAACTAACTGGGGATTGCCAGCTACCGGGTACTCAATCTTTCCAAGCAATGGGCCGATGCAAAACATGGGCCGGTCTGGCTTCCTTTGGTGGAAGCTGGCCGTTATTTAACAATATGCAGAAATTCAAGTGTCCCTTGCAAATCCCAACTGGAGCATTGTACAAGGCATGAATAAATAATAGCAACTACAGATGATAATAGCAAGAAAAGACATTCAGCAGCTTTTCCGGAGGTGAGGCTTCCCTTCTTGGTGGGGTTTCCTGTGTAACTTGAGTTTGGAGAAGTCTTGTTTTGGGGAAAAGCATGATCCTCAGAAGCAGCACTGAGTATGCAAAAATGTTCATAGAAATGTCTTTGGAGATGTAAGTCATAAAGGAAGACGGACAGCTGATGACATCCTTGACAGTGACTGGTGCTGCTCTTGCAATCATCCGGGTCTGATTCTGGCCTCTGGGACCTGCATGGGGAAGAGACTTGTTTGGGAGATAAAGATTCTGAAAGAGTTAGTTGGTTTTTGCACTTATAGGATAGCAATTGCTGTGCAACTATGGAACGTGGTTTCCCCCCTTCTGTTTGTTTGTCAACGTAGGACTTAAGCGTCCGATAGACCCGTTCCGCAATCGCTTGCTCCTGCGGATTGTAAGGAACGCCAAAAGTGAGCTCAATATCCCAGGTGGCCCTGAAGGTGGCCAGCTGCCTGGAGCTATAAGCTGGGGCGTCAACGGACGTCGTGCGCCATCGTTCGCCCTTGGCCGTGGGAAAGGAGATGCTGCTCCGCACGGGGAGCCGTTACTCCCTTTTGCGCTGTTACCCAAACAAACTGTGGGAAGGTATTAATGCAAACGTCCATGTACTGCCATTCGCCAAAATGTGGGGATGTGTGACGTCCATTTGCCACACCTGGATGGCCTCTGTCCCTCGTGGGTTGACCCCCCCACGAGGGCCCCCTCCCGGCAAGAGCGAACTATGCCTTGGGCTTGAGAAAGTGGCAGGTTGAACTGCCTTGCGAGTGCTTGGCATTCTGAAGAAGGAATGCATGACTCTGAAGTGGAGTAGTGAAGAACAAACTTAGCAAATTTTTGTCTATCGCAGGAGTGATGTATGCTCCCGGTAGACTGTGAAGCAAATTCCTAGGAAAACTGGCTGTCAGCAATTATGTTGGAGCGTTACTTGGCAAAGGTGCGCAAAGCGAGGCTCATGGCTGCCAACTCTGCCCGCTTGCGGAAGAGTCAGGAGCGTGCGCCAAGCTTGGTCCTCTTGCCAAGTAAGAACCTAATATGTGCGACCCCCATAAGTGAAAACTGTCCTAGCCCCCCCAAAGGGGAACCAGTGACATTCATCCACACAAGGTGACTGTCTGCTAGAAGTGAGACGAGTCTGGGGTCTAATGGCAAACCTTGGCGCATGAAGCGCCAGGCTTCCCTTGGGTAAATTTCTCAAGAAGGCCCCCCCCCTGCGCACATCCATCCATGGTGTGCGTGCACACTTTCACTGGAGCGATTTTGGTGCTCCTGTGAGAAGGGTGCCAGATGCTGGCTTTAGCCTTTTGCCTGTGCTTAGACTAGCAGCAAAAAGGGAAGGGGTGGCCTAAGAATGCCTGTATCCAATTGAGGGTGTGACCTGACTGCACTCTTAAAATGGTTCTAGGCTGTCCTGACTAATGAGTGGCACTCTGCACATTCTCAGGAGCTCAGGGACTAATCCTTCCTCTGTGCTCTGGAGTTTGCAAAATGTGTCTGCACACTAGAGAGGGTGCTGTGGTCCAGGTGCCATACTTAAAATGACCTAAGACTTATTAAAGACAAGCCAACTATGACGTGCCAGCTGTAAGGAAATAATACACAAAAAATGAAAAGACACACAGGTTAAGCATTTCCAGCAGGGAGTTCCACTGGTGAAAGGAGAAAAGGAGGAAAGACAAGTCAGAAGTTAGCACAATGAGAATGCAACAACTCTTATCATAACGAAATCAGATTAGGTCAGGTAACCAAGGCAACCAGGTCCTCCTGTCAAGAAAATCCCTATCAATAATTAACCTTGGAGCCTGTGAAAGGAAACAATTTTAAGACTTAGAAGGAAACAAATTGGTTAGTTTTGTTCCTGTAAAAAGGTAAGCATTTTCTGAACATACAGAGCGCAAGAATGTTTGCGTGCTTTTTCCTGTGAAAGGGGTACAATGAGCGAGTTACTTTGCACAGATTACCAGAACAGTGTCTTCCTTAGGAGAATGAAGGAGAGTTAGAATGATTCTCAACCTGCGGCCAGATGTGGGCCAGATGTGGCCCATGTTGCTCTGCCACTCCCCCCGCCAAGCCAAGAAGGGCTGTGTGGCGAAGGAAGGGCAGGATGACTGTCCGGGCCCCAGAGCTGCCTGAGGCCCCGGAATTTGGCCCCTGACTTTAAAAGGTTGAGAACCGAGGTTACAAGATGATAACACAGTACACACATGAAGACAATGCAATTCTCTCACTCCTAGTGAGATTCCAAGACGCTAAGAGACATTCAAAAAACCTTAAAACACAGAGATGGAGTTTTGAGGAACACAGACGTAGGGAGGGGCCCCATAGCTTCTGATACAGTGAGGAAAACTCATAGAAGTGATTTTTTGTTTTCAGATCGCGCTTCTGAAAAGAAAAAATCAGTTTTCCTGATTGCAAAACCGGTTTCCAAGAGAGGCTTAATCCTTTGACAAAGAGAAAAGTCTCAAGGGAAGGAGGCCTATTGTAGGTTAGGATTCTCCCCCCCCCCCTCTCCTGCCCAAACTGCCAAGCAGGCAAGGCAAAGGGTTTTGCTCATCATGCTTCCTCAAAGTTCAAATAGCTCCTGCCCATGAACAGAGTGCAAACTGTTTTAACACATATTTCACAGTGACATTACCACGCAGTTACACACAAGGAACACTTTTTCAGTCATACTGTGGTCATAGAGACAAGGCTTTTGCAATCATACGCAGTTCTTGCAGTCATACATTCAGTGGTGCACCACACATACGCACATCTATTTACGCATTCGCACATTCCTCCCCCGATCTGCAGCATTCTATACTACACATGAGGAGATGGCTAATACACAGCTGGCTATTTTACAGCCATCTGGGTGCTTCTACTTAGGGGCAAGTTTCTCTGGGCTACTCCCAAGGTGAGACAAGTAGGTTCTGCCTGTGCCCTGGGGGAACTCGGGGTACTATTGCTGGGATGGTTCTTCTGGCATAGCCAGGGCGATGGCTGCCTCCTTTCTAGCCTGGGCCAGATGCATGCCAGGGTGGCCATTTGGCATTAAGACAACCTTTTGAAGATCTGCCTAGTCTAGATTGGCTTTCTCTTCTAAGGTGTCTCACTTTTCCACACTGGAAGCAGGCGCCTTGGGGTTTTGGCACTGCTCTGCGCCTGAGTGTGGCAATGGGTCTGCTCTGGAGCCCTGCGTGGCCAGGGGCTGTGCAGGTTTCCGTGAGCAGTGGGCGCTGAGCAGCCCTGCCTGAACGTGTGTCTGCCTTCAGATGGGCTGAGCACAGCAGTTGGGCGCTAGCTAATTGTGCCACTGGCAATTTCCCCGTGAATGGATCTTCCTCACCCATGCGCTGAATGGAGTTCTTTCTTTGCAGGGAACTTTTAACTGTCCGAGAAGCGCCAAGGCCTCTCATGCCATGATTTCCTTCAGTGACGTCTGCAGCTGTCACTGAGGGAATGCTCCCTATACTGCCCTGCTTAAGCTGAAATGACGAATAGAGACTTCTTGGGGCTGATGGTTCTGACTGCGCTGGGGTTTTCTGGGTCTCTATCCGGACTGGGTCTACCTCTGCTGAGAGTTTCCTACATTTGCTCCATGTGCGGGTTATGCCCTCTGGAGCTTTCGGGGGTTGCTGAATGCAGTCTCCTATCTGATCCCAGAGCTTCAGGGTTAACGTACCTACTTCTGGGTAAAGTAGGCAGTGTTCCCTGAGGTACGCCAAAAGTCTCGCTAGCTCTCCGCTGTGAAATCGCAACTTAAAAACCCTGGCCAGGATTATGAACTCTCCCTCTCGAGTTCTTTGGCTAGCGGACGGACTTGGTCTGTGAGAGCAAGTCCCCATATTACCTGCGATGGTCCTCTGAAGTTTCCTCCTCGGGACGAAAGTCGACGCGTCTTTGCAGGCAACAGGTTCGGGCGACGAGTGTCTGGGATAGCCCTCGGAGCGTGGACCTTCTGCCACGGGCCCTCGGCGGCCTCTGCGCTGTCAGGGGCTCACAGCCTGCCCTGAGCGGAACGCGTTTCCCTCTATGGCAACCTCCTCGAAAGCGGGAGCAAGCTGTAGGAATGCCTCTTTGGAATGCCTCGCCGCAGGCCACTCCTCCGATCGGCTGGCTGCCGGCCGGAGTGCTGTGCTGTCCTCCAGGATGATGGGACAAGGTTCTGGCGCAGAACCTGGCTGTGCTGATCGCTTACTCACGAGTAGACCGCTCGGGGGTCGCTTACTCTCGAGTAGAATCACGTCGCGGGTCACCAGATGTAGGAATTGGGCCGTGAGGAGGCCCTTAGGATCCCGGAGGAGACTGGTCAAAGGAGCGACACGAGGCAAGATGGAGTGAAGACCAGTAGTTTATTGAGAAAAGGCTGCAACATATATAGGGAAAAAAGAGCAACGGTGGCAAGCTGTCATCTGACAGGAAAATTACCTCACCCACGTACCCGGGTTAATGGGGAACATCTCAAGGGAAGTTTATTAACTGGGGCAAACATGGACTTAGGAGTCCCATTGTTCAGGGATTAGGCAGGGGCAAACATGGCTTGTTTGTGCCAGGGATTTCCCCCAAGCGGGGAGATGAGTTATACACTTAATGCTTGACAGGAGTCAGCTATCTGCTTACTTGGCAGAGCCGTAGGTCAGGTCACAGTAATTGGGTGAATCAAACCCTATATTTTATTCACCCCCCTTAATTTGGTGGCCGCAGAAACCACATGCAAGGGAGCATCTCTCACCGCGGTGGTTCCTAGCGGGCCGTTCCATGCCCTATGGGGCATGGGGAATCCGCAGGTAAACCTCCTTCCTTCCTCCCCCCAAGACGAGTTTCAAGGCACCCTGTAAAGACTCTCTTTTTTACTTTATTCTTGATATGCGATGTTTTAAAAGTTGAAGTTTGATGTTTGAAATGTTATTGTTTGATTTAATATGCCCCTGCACACTATTTATGCTGTTAAAGTGCACTTTATAAAGAATTTGGTCGGGGGAAATGGTTTTTTTTCCTTCTTTGCCCATCCTCTGAATGTTCATTCAGACTTTGCCACCTTCCTATTCCTTCAGCAAGATCTTCTCTTTCTCTTTGTTTTTTAATTATTTGTGGTCTCACAGAGGGAAGTACCATTTGGAGTTGTCTAGTGACCATGCAGAAAAATAAGTACTGTATCCCACATTTAGTTAGACTAGTTTACTCTCTAGTGGTTAGGGCAGTGTTTCCCAACTTTTGGTTGTTGGACTTCAATTCCCAGAAGCATAAGTCAATTCCCCAATTGAAATCCCCCTGTGGGGCATGGGACCCACGTTGGGAACCACTGGGTTAGGAGAATTTAGGGAAAACCTCCACCTACCTGTAGTGACTACAGATGTTACTGTAGATAGACAAATTTTAATTGACAAATAAAATCCATTTTAAAACAAAAATAACCCCAAATAATATACCCCTGTCACTCCCACTCTCCAAGAAGTAAACAGCTTTTAAGTAAATAAATCAGCCAGAGAGGTTTTGAAATGGAAAAAGAGAATTTTATCTAAGTTTTTCTGTCAAAGTACAACAAAATATAATTACATATGATCATGGTATATCATAATAATGCATATATGCATGGTCTTGGATCCATCAGATCCAAGGAACCCCATCAAAGATATAACCAACTTTTTATACTTTTCATGAAACTTGGCACACGTGTTCTTCAGTCCAGATGGTTTCCTAGGGCGTTAGGCATTTCACACTTTATCTTGATGTTACACATTCTAATGATGTACATCCTAAACATGTTCAGTGGTAAACATGGCTGCTTATTTCAGATAAGACCCATTTGGGTGTGTTTCTGAGCAAGCTAGCTGTAAACAACTTCCAACTAGAAATGCCTTCTTAATTCAAGATGGCTCTTCTTATGCATACATTGCTTTGTAAAGGAATATGTCAAAAAATATAAAAGTTTGCTAATTTACATTAGAGTATCAGTTAGTATATCACCTCTGAGGATAGTGTGCATGCCAGATCTCAGATATTTAAGTTTGATGGTCTTGGAATTATGGCAGAGACAGACAGACACATGCACACACATTCTATATTTTATTATTGTAGAACAGAAACCAAAGAGATAGCAGCTTCAAGATTAAAAAAAATTACTCTCCTAACATTTATTTACTTTTCCCTACCACATTCCTACAACTCTCCATGTTGCAAATTATCTTATTTTTTCTTAGTGACTAGTCATTGGAATTCATTGGCAAGTTGTTTGTGTAGACACAAGAGATCTGAAGCAATGCATGTTAGAAGGGTTGCCGTTTATTACCCTTGTATTGCAAAGTTGCTATCTCATCAGTTTTTGCTCACAAATGTACCCGTTGCCAAACTGATGTTGTGGAAGCTACCATATTTTTTGGACCATAAGACACACTTTCCCCAAAAAAACAAGTGTGTGGGGGGAATGAGGGTGCGTCTTATAGTCCAAATGCTGTCCAGCAAGGCTGTTGTAAAATGATATTTTACAACAGCCGCGGCTGGCAAAAGACCTCTACCGCCACCACCACAGCTGTTCCTGGGCCGGGGAAGAAAGAAGGGCTGAGAAATGAAACCATATGTTTAGCTGGCCATTACCACAGGTGGCCACAAGAGGGCTCAATTCACAATTTCCCATTTAAATGCATTGGAAATCAATTTGTTGTATTCTAAAGCTTTTCTGTTTGTATGTTCCCAATACATTTAAGTGGGAAACCAAACCTGTGCATAAAAATAAAGGGTTTCTTTTACCTTTCTTGTTCCTGCTCCATGTGTCCCTGCTAAACATGGTCAAAATGGAGGGGGAAGCCATGCTTCCTGATTGCAGGGAGAGCAAGAGGCTAGCCTAGAGCATCACTTCCTGCCTCAGTGCAATTGGCCTGACTGCCCATTTCTCCTGCAGCGCCACCACTAGTTGGTGGTGAAAGTACAAGACTTTGGTTCAGAATTCTTCACCCCCTTGTTTTCCTGCTCTAAAAACTGGGTTTGTCTTATGGTCAGGTGCATCTTATGGTGTGTAAAATACTATTTCCCCCTGGCTAGGCCCCATTTTACTTTGGTATCATCTGTAAAAAAAAAAATCCCCCAGTTCCTTTGGTCTGATCTGGTGTTAGAAGGATTAGCCAACAAGGTTGCTTCCCAGAGTATGCTTGACTGGATTCACAATCTTTGTGGAGGCTCCTTCAATGACAAAGTGAAGAAAGTGGCTTCATTTTGGCAGTCCAAGTCTGATCAGGACACAAGAGAAGAAGATCTGTAAAAAGCAGTTTTACAGTCAAATGCTTTTACTAACATAAAAAAAGTAGCAAGGGATCCATCCAGTGGTGGGATTCAGCCGGTTCACGCCAGTTCGCCAGAACAGGTAGCAGAAATTCTGGCTGGCCCTGCTCATCCAAGTTTTGAAATAAAGTAGTCCTAATTTGGGTGCAACACAGGGCTTTCCCCCTGGCCACGTCCATCATACCACACCCACAGAGTAGGTAGTAAAAAAAATTTGAACCTCACCACCATCCTCATAGAAGAAATATCACACTCCAGCTTAGTGGTCTTCCATGTGAAATAGGACCTCACTGTATAAACTCAGAAGCCAGGCTAAGATTTCTGTTTCTTCCTGCAACACTTAATCTTTCACTCATCATTTTCACTCAGTTTTATTGCTGGTTTAGAAATCTAACATTTTAAGATTGAAACCAGATGTCCCTTTCTTGTTTTTTTTAATTTTAACTACACCCTCTAATGGCATTTCTCTTTTGGGCAGGATAGAAAGTTATTAAGTAAGCAATTAAGATGTACCAGGTGTTTTTCTTACTATACCATTCAACATTTCTTTGCAAAGTCACTGTTCTATCTCACCCTGACCCAGATCTAATATGGCATGGCTTCTTATTTCTTACTGGTAGCTTGTGGTTAGGGCAGACTCAGAGAATGATACAGTGACCACCACACCCTGTTTCCTCTCTTCATTGACTGATAGTCTGTTGACATCAACATACAGTAGAACCCCGCATAACGAAAAAACTCCATTCTGCGAGTTGCTTTGATATGCAGTTTTTTTGTTATGCGAAGCTAATGGGAGATGCCCCAGATACCGAACAAAAAATGTTCATTATCCGGGGTTCCCATTGACCGGGTATACCCCGGTTACCAAAAACTCTGCATAACAAATGATTTTTTTCGTTACGCGGGGTATCACCATTGCCTAACGAACGCTTCGTTATGCGACTTTTTCGTTATACAAAGCGTTCGTTATGCAAGGTATTACTGTATCTCTCACTGTGCGGATCAGTTCAGATGCAATTTGGTGTGACTCAAAATTACACCATTCACATATGTTTTGAATTAAAGTGCTCTCTCTCCCACCCACCCCCCTTTTATAGATGTCTCACTACTTTCTGGCACTGCACTAGGACTGTCATTATTTTGGTGTGCTGCTAATTATCCCATTCGGTAGCCTGTGTAGACAGTTGGTTCATACCCAAATAGAGCTGTGGGCAGTGTCATCAGAAGTGACAACCCTTTGACATGTGCAATGGATTGTGACATTAAAATTGACAACAATGAAACCCCTTCCTCATACTTCCATAAAATCTATTTCTTAAAAATTAATTCCCTAAGTGAATCTGCACAATTCTAGGTATACTGTGCTAGGTAGATGCATCGCTGTTTTGCACTATCACTTACTTTATTTAACAACAACAATAAAAAGGAAAGTTTCTATGACTTGTTGAATGATGGCCGCCAAAAAGACAAAGAAGGGAAAAGTCAACAAAGGGGACAAAGTGAAGTGATCCAAAGACTAGCATAAACCTTTGTTATGGGAGTCCCAAGTAAGAGACAAAATGTATTGTAGGACAGATAAGAAGCTGTTAACTGTGAAACAGAATACAGTAAAACTCCGACTTACATATGCCTTGAGTTACATAAAATTCGTCTTACATAATGATTTTTGCACTAAAATCATGTCCCAATTTACATAAATGTCCTGGTTTACATAACACAATTTCCTATGGGTTTGCTTTGAGTTAAGTAAAAAATTCATTTTTCCTAAGGGGTTGCTTTGATTTACATAAATATCATTTTCCTATGGGTTTGCTTTGAGTTAAGTAAAAATTCATTTTTCCTATGGGTTTGCTTCGAGTTAAGTAAAAAACCAATTTACATAAAAGCCTATGAAACAGATTTTTTATCTAAGTAGGGGTTTTACTGTACTTCACATTCCCCTATGTAAGGGGTTCCCAGCCTTTGCTGGGGTGACTGCACGGATGCCCACAGAGAGGGTTCCAAGTGCCACCTCTGGCACGCATGCCATAGGTTTGCCACCACTGTTCTAAGCAGTACGATGTTGGGAGCAAGGATACAGGAGAGAGGGTGAAATTGTCTTCCTGACCTACTCATCAGTTTCCATATCAGATGGGCATACTTGGAAGAACCAGAAAGCTGGACTAGATGGACCCTTGATAAGATTCGGCAAGACAGGATTTTAAGTTCTTCAGTCTTACATCTACATATCAGGAAAATCCAATTTAAGTAGTCAAGGGATGGTGAAGGAGTAGTCCTCCAGACTTTGCTGGACCGCAACTCCCCTTAGCCAGTGGTGAGATTCAATTTTTTTTACTACCTACTCTGTGGGTATGGCCAGGTGACTGGGTGGGTGATCTAGTTATGCCTGCCACATGACCATGACCTTCTCAACAAGGCAAGAACAAATCATAATTTGAGAAAAATTCTCAGTGCATCTATGAGACAACTATGAGGGCACAGTAGCAGCTGGTCCAAGCAAAAGGATCAGGGCGTTCCCAGCAAGGTTATTAAAAAGAAAATTCAGCAAGACTCTAATAAGAGACAGAAAACAAATGTAGAAGAAGAAGGCAATACCATTTTTGGATCACTAAAAAAAAATAAAATCATTGCGAGCTTTCATGATTCAAGATCACTTTTTCAGGCATACAGATCATCAATGAAAGTCCAAATGTTCATGGAATGGTGGTGTTTGCATGCCTGAAGAAGTGATCTTGAATCACGAAAGCTTGCAATGATTTTTTTTTTAATTTAGCGATCCAAAAAAGGTATCACTTTCTTCTTCTACATTTCTTTTGCATATGGATCACGGGGCTGACTTGTTTGTTGACAGAAAGCAATTACTGGTAAATCTTCTAGGTTCCACAAACTAAAGAGCAATGTGGCAAAGGTCAAAGAAGAAACAGGGACATGGAAGGGAAAACTGCCTTCTGAAAGCTTGAAATTCAGCATCAGTTATTTTGGGAATGCTGCCAGGCCCATCTAGTTACACAGGCTTTTCATGAGAAGATATTTGTGTGACGTGTTTTCAGGCTCTTCATCTGGCATCAGGTTCAGTTTAACTCCTTATTATATGCAGGGCTGCCTGTGCTCTCAAAGCCCTGCATGGATGGCAGTGGTCATTAGGGGAGACCAATGGCTTCTTTGGTTCCCAAATGTGAAACAGGATGTGTAAAATTCTGCTTCATTTCCCTATGTGAGAGAGTGTAACCATAGCTCCATCTAATCTTTCAGAAAGGGTTAGTTTTTTTAAAAACAACAAAACAATTATTTATTAATTTTCAAAAGGAAAACATACAAGTAACAAAACATTACAAATACAACATACAGAATACAACATAAAGACAAAATACATATAAACAATGAAAAAAAGAAAAAACAGTCATACTACCACATAACGAAGACATAATGTCAAGCAAATCTCATTAAACACATGTTTTCATTCTACAACATAACTTCATGTTCTTCCATTTATCTTTCTGTGTATATTTTCTTTCTTTCTCCCCCCCCTTGTTGACACTATGTCTATTCATCAATTTCCCTTCCCACCTTTTTACAATACATAAATCAAAAATCTTATACAAAATCAATTTCTACCCTTCTTTAGCCCTTAAAAAAAGAGCTATGCCTGAATAAAAAAAATATTCAGAGAAGGGTGTGTATGCGGTTGGTTCAAAAACAATCATTTAAATTTAACCCTTAATATCATTTCCCAATGGCTGCATTTACTGCTTAATATTACTTTGTTTCCATAAACTCATCTTCACTTATTATATCCCTCCTGACATAATTAGTTCCTCTTTCAAGGCCTTCCACTCTTTAGATCCATTCTCCAACAGCTTTGCCGCTTCCATAATGTCCAGGGCATAAGAGTTCTGATCAATCAAATAACGCTTACCCAAATGAAAGGAACTTAATTTTTTTTTTTAGAAAGAAAGGATTAGTTTTGATGGGGGGGGGACAGAGAAAGAAATAACTAGAAATAACTAGAAAGGAGACTTTTTTGTGGCACTGTAAGGGCTGAAAGGGACTGTGGTGGTTTGATGCTCTGGTAGAAATACGAAGCAGCCAGCATACAGGGCCAAACAACTTTATTAGGCAGTCAGAACATGGGGAGCAATGGTGCAGCACTGCTCAATATATACACTCAGAAATGAATACATTTGGGCGGGAAACAACAGGAAGGGGAGTGGGGTGACTAGGCGGTCAATGGACCGGAGTGAAGACTGTACAGACTACATAGTTTAGGCGGGAACGCAGTCCCTTGATATTTCAAGACCAAGAAGAAGGAGATGAAATGGAGGATCGTACTGATCCCAACTATTTTACAAAATGTTACAGCAATAAATGTATTCAAACACAACATCCCTCCCCCCTAGGATGGGACAAAGTCCCTCAGCCATTGTGGAGGCTTACAAACCCTTTTGACATCGTAGGTAGACTTGGCTCCATAGAGTGATACTCCGTGCTGGGTGTCATGGTTTCCACATGCGACCTTGTCTTGATTTTAAGGTGACATTTGATTCATGTAGTGTTAAGACACATTTTGTAGTTTTCTTAGGCTTAGAAATGCCAGTTTTCATTTTAGAAACACATTGCAATGTCAGGCTGTTAGTCTGACATGACAATGATGTATAGTTAGAATAGTAGTCTTCCCAAAGGGAGGAGGGAAAAGGGAGTGTCCAGGACTGGACACATTCCAATGAAACACCTGCAGTCCCCACGAGGATACTGACTGACAGCTAGGTGAGCTGACTCCACCACGAGGGTGATGACACCTCCATTCCTGTCAATCAAACTAATTGCCAGGACACCTGTTAGAGAAAGCAAAGGTGGGTGCCACATGCTAAGCAGATGGCACCTGCACCTGCAAAGGTCCTTGGAGACATCACTCTTTCTCATGGGAATCAAAGGTACTTTCTCATTCACCACATTCCCAAGCTCTTTTTCTCTATAAAAAGGAGGCCAATTTGATCATTCAGGAGCCATTCTTGGGGACAAGGGGGAACCCTTGTCTCTTATCACCATGATCTTGATTGCAGTGGGAGCCCTTGTCAGTCGGCTCCCCAAAATGACTCTTCAGGGCTAAAGCAAAGCCATGAGGGGCAGCACCGCCCCAAACTCAAAGAAGTTGAACCTGCTAGGTTTGTTTTATTAGATTGTGTTTTATAGTGTAGATTATTTTAAGATCTGTATCCAGTATTGTGTTCCTTCAATAAATCTTCAAAAGCCAGTCGTGTGTTGCCTGCCTTTGTAAAGAAGAAGGAAATCAGCAGAGCAGAAGTGGCTTCAATTTGTCCTCCTCGCTTCGAAACCCGGAAGGAGGTGAGAGGTATAGCTCTGTCTGTAAAAGGGAGGGGAGGAGTAGAAGCACTAAGAAGCCTAGCTTCTGCCAAGTGATTATTATTACCTGCCATATGCAGAAGGCTATTCTGTCCCTGACCCCAGCGAATCAGGCTAGGGAGAGGAGTGCTCATTAAGGCAGCAGGACGCTGGATCTTAAGGTCTGCCCTGCCGGGTGTTCCCAAAGAAAATTCTGGATGCCCATCAGAGCCTTTGTGAGGCATGTTCCTCCCCCTACGTCGCTGATACTGGGGGCCTGATCTGACCCATTTGTATTTAGGGAGCATTGCCCTGACTCGGAGTTGGAGCTAGGGAGAGGGCAAACTAAATCAAAACCCCGATTGGATGAAGCAGGAGCAGGGGATCGCTCGAAATTAAAACTAGTATCAGGAGGGGTAAAACACAATGAAAAGTCCCACCTTTGAGAACCTTGGGTAGGGGGCGACTCAACGAAAGCTTGCCTCATTTGGGTGGGAGTTGAGGTAGACTCAAATGTTGAAGGATGGGGGGGGGGCCTCCCAGGGAGAAATCAAAACCCCGCTTTTCACTTGGACAAGTAGGGGAACACACTGTAAACTCCTCCAGATCCTCTAAATCAAAGGGTGCATCTCCACATTCTAGGCTTGCGGACGACCTCCAATGGAATTGGGGCTGGCTAGAATTAGAAAACTGGGGATTACCACTGATTGCCAATCCGCCTGCTTCACATCCCCCTGGGCGTAAGCAGGTGGGGGATGACCCTAACATGAAACCACTATAAATAGAATCACCTTGCACCTCTTGAAACTTTGTAAGCCTATGTCTGAGCTGGTTGATATGGCGCCGCCATAGCAAACCAGTACCTATTTTGACATGATAGGACACTGGTCCTGTTTGTTCCACCACAATGCCCAGAATCCATGCTGGGCCTGCGGCCACATAGTTTCGACAGTGCACCGGATCCCCAGCTGAGAATACCTTTTTGTTAGCAATTTCAACATTAACACCCCTATCCTCCAGCCTGGAAGGATCCAACCGGTCGAGCAATGAGACCGGCCTCCTGCACATTAGGAGTTCGGCTGGAGACAGCCCTGATGCCAAGGGCATCGTCCGGTAGCATCTGAGGAATTGGCAAAGTTGTACCTCAATGTCCCCTTGACCCATGTGGCGAAGTGCCTCCTTGGTAGTACGAACCTGACGTTCCACCTGACCATTGGTGGCAGGGTGGAAAGGGGCAGAAGTTACATGCTGAATCGCGTTCCTTTCGAGGAATGCCTGAAATTCGGAAGAGGTGAACTTGGTGGCATTGTCGAATACTAGCACGTCCGACAGTCCAAAACAACTGAACAGCCTCTGGAGCTGCTTAATAGTAACTGCAGAAGAGGTACTAGGCATAGGAATTACCTCCAGCCATTTGGAAAATGAGTCAACCACCAGTAGGAAAAGCGTGCCCCTGAAAGGGCCTCCGAAATCGACATGAATCCATGACCATGGCCCACAGGCAGTGTCCCATTCCCGGATGGGAAGCTGGGACTCCTCGGGTCGGGAACTCTGGCAGCTACGGCAAGTGCCTACCAATTGCTCAATGTCCCGGTCTACCTGGGGACACCAGAAAAAACTCCTGGCCAAAGCCTTGGAGTGCACTATACCAGGGTGACTAATATGTAAAAGCCTAAACACCTTAGAGTGTAATACGGTAGGAATGACCACCCTTTGGCCCCAAAGGAGGCAACCTCTCTCGAGCAAAAGCTCGAAACGTCTTTGAAAGAACACTTTAAACTCCTCAGCAAGAGGGGTTGTGGGCCAGCCTTTCTTAATCCAAGAAAATACCTGGGACAAGAGTTTGTCTCATGCTGTTGCCTTAGCAATGTCTGAAGGCACTATGCGGGGTGAGTCGAAAGACTTGATCAGCAGTACCTGAAGATCTTGCTCAATTTCGCAATCCACCTCCCCCAGGTCTGGCAATGGAGACCGTGACAGCACGTCAGCATGGCTGATGTCCTTACCCAGACGGTGAATCAGAGTATACTGATAAGCATTTAAGAAAATGGCCCAGCGTAACATTTGGGGGGACAGAATCTGGGGAGTGGTCTTAGAAGTAACAAAAATCCCCAGCAAGGGCTTGTGGTCTGTTACAATAGTGAAATCCCTTCCATAGAGGAAATCGTGGAACTTCTTAGTTCCAGCAACTATAGCCAGAGCCTTCCTATCGGTCTGGGCATAGTTGCGTTGGGTTTTAGACAGAGACCTTGAATAGAATGCAACCGGGGCTTCCTTCCCATTTTCTAAGACATGACAGAGGACAGCCCCCGCCCCCACCGGTGAAGCATCACACACAAGAACCATGGGTTTTCTGGGATTGAAGTGAGTCAAGATTGCTTCGGATGAGAGAAGCTCTTTTTTAAAATTATTTTTATTAAATTTTGCAAAAATGAACATATAAAACAATACAAACAACATAGATATAAAATGTAACAGAAGAGGAAAAAATACAAAAACGTTTAAAAGACATATAACCTCATCCAAATAATTATTAACCATGTTATAGTATTACTATATTTATTCTCATTAGGGAAAGAAAAAAAAATCTAATATCAACTCCGCTGTATTAACTTCCCCATTTTTTAAATAATGTATTCTAAACCGTATACAATATATCTAAAATATTTGAAGTATAAATCTTTTATAACAAAACATACCATCACAATTAACTCCACCCTGTGTTATATACAAAGCCCCAGGGGGATGCGGCATAACTCAAGCATACTTTATTGCATCCAAAACTTCCTTTTATCTGGTACTGGATGACTGCTACCTCCTTTTCTAAGCACGTACTCCACAAACGGTTTCCAAATTTTCCAAAATCTATTCTCTTTAATTAACCCTTTGTTCTTCTTCAATTCCCATGTTAATTTATCATTCAAAGCCAATTGCCACATTTCCTTGTACCACTCCTCCAATTTAATACTCTCATCATTCTTCCACTTCCTTGCAATACACAACCTCCGTATTGTCGTCATATTTGATAGCAAGTGCTTTTAATCTTTATCCAAGTTAATTTTCTCCAAATTTATTAACATGATGGTACTCGGTCCCAATTTAATTTCCTCTCCAATTATTCCCACCATTTCTTTTTCAATAACATCCCAAAATCCTTTTATTATCTCACAATACCACCACATATGTAAATACATCCCTACACCTTTTTTACATCTCCAACATAAATTATTCTTAGTTTTATCAATTTGATTCAATCTCACTGGGGTCAGGTACCACCTCCACAGTGCCTTATAATTATGTTCCTTAATTCTGACTGACATTGAGAAGCTCTTTTAACTCATGAAACACACGATCCTGGGCCTGCCTCCACTGCCAGACTGCATCCTTTTTAAGCAACCGGTGTAGCGGCTCCGCCACAGAAGCCTTCCTTGGCAGGAAGGAGTGATAAAAGTTGAGCAGACCTAGGAAGGACTGCAACTCAGTTTTTGAAGTGGGATGGGGGGCGTTTTGTATGGCAGCAACCTTTGAATCAGAGGGTTTAACTCCCTCGGGAGTGACCTTAAACTTGAGAAATTCTACTTCCCGTCCAAGGAAAACACATTTGTCCTTTCTCAGAAGTAACCCTGCATTTTCAAAAACCTGTAACACTTGATCTAACCGGCTGGTGTGCTTGGATTCGCTTCCAGTGATCATAAGGACGTCATCGAAGTAGGGGAGGACCCCAGGGAGACCCTTTAAGAGACAGTCAACAAGTGACTGAAATATACTTGGGGCTAAATTCACGCCAAACTGAAAGCACATTACCTTAAAAGCCCCCTTGTGTGTAACAGTGGTTTGGGCCGCAGCAGCAACAGTTGCTAGGTCCAATTTGGCAATGTAGAGCAGCCAATAATTGGCTAACAACTGGCACCGGCTAAGCATTAGGCCAAATGGCCTTGTTGATGGTGCATTTATAATCTGCACAAATCCTCACCTCCCCATTGGATTTGATCGCAGTCACGATAGGGGTCTCTCTCTCTGTGGAGTCCACCAGAACCAAAATCCCCTGGCACACCAGTTTGTCCAGCTTGGCCTCGATCTTCTCCTTCATGGCAAACGGCACCCTGTGAGGCTTGAAGCGGATCGGCCGCACGGCTGGATCAAGGTCGAAGGACACTGGGGCCCCCATGTAATTGCCTAGTCCTTTTTCAAAAACTGCTGGGTGCACGTTACAAACGTCCTGCACTGGGTCAGCATGGACGGCGTTGATGCCGAACAGTTTAATCTCTAGTGGCTCAAACCACTGCACACCAAGTAAGCAGTTTGTGCCACATTTGACCACCACAAGAGGCTGCTTTGTTGCAATGTTTTTGAACACAATGGGAAAATCCCCCACCCTCACCCCCAGGACCGGAATCAGGCAACCCTGCATGTCTTGGAGAGACATCTTCAGAGCCCGTAGTTTTGGGTGAAGTTTTTGGGGGATTTTCAAGAATTCACTCTGGGGTAGGATGGAGTAGGACGTACCAGAATCCACCTCCATCTTTACCAGAACGCTGTGCAGCTGGACCTCTGCAAAGAAATGGTTGGAGATGCTGGAGACACGGTGGACGGATGGCTCCCCGGCGGAGATCTTCGACGCACACGCTCCCTTCCAGTTCAGTCGGTTGTGCTGCTCTGGGACTTGCTTCTGCCGCTGCCTGCAGACCTTGGCAATGTGGCCCTTCTTGCCACAGTGATGACAGTCGGCGTTCTTGAAGGGGCACTGATGGTGGTCGTGACTCTCTCCACAGCTGACACAACTGCAATGGGCCCTCTCGGTGGTGCATTTATCCGATGACTTCTTTCGGATCTTCCAAACCTCACCTGTAGTCAACATGGCCAGTGGAACTATAGGCCACAAAAATTACTTTTCCTCTCATCTGAAGGAATGGCTATTTCTTCACAAGGCATCTAAAGAAAAAAAATGCCCTGTCAGAGTATGGCTTGGAAGAGAATGGATGTTCAGGAATGAAAACTTCTTTAGTTTTCCAGCAAAATTGACAAACTATGCACGAATAGCACTTGTAATGTCCTGTAGGAAACTTTTTTAGCTGAGTCACAGGAGTCCTGGCAGTGTGGTCCGATCGTATAATCATGTTACCAATCGATTTAGTCATCCTAAAACCCACAATTGGCTCTTCCCTACAGCCAGAAAGCTTACTCACCAGGTGCCAATGCCTGTGTATGATTTTCTTAATCTGGGAGGCTGCTGGTGAAAACTCAAAAGAACATCTTATAGTATTGTCTCCCCCCTGCTGCTTCCTTAGAAGCAGTTGCTGTCTGGGTGTGTCTCTAACTTTCTGGAGGGCTCTTTCTGGAGGACCTCGCTGCCGCCTCTCCCAGCTCCACCATCAGTCAGGGAGGCGAGGCCAGTTGTGGCTGCTTTCCTCGACCTCTGCCTTGGCGGCGATAAAAAGGATGCTGCGGCCAGACACTGCAGGACCTCACTGCCGCCTCTCCCAGCTCCACCATCGGCCAGGGAGGCGAGGCCAGCTGTGGCCACTTTTCTCGACCTCCGCCTTGGCAGGGATAAAAAGGACGCTGTGGCCGGACACCACGGGACCACGCCACCACCTCTCCCGGCCCCACCATCAGCCAGGGAGGCAAGGCCAGTTGTGGCCATTTTTCGTTGACCCCCACCTTGGCGGGGATAAAAGGACACTGAGGCCGGACGCTGCGGGACCTTCTTGTTCAGCTCCTTCCCTGGCTGGCATGTGTCATGTGGGAAGTTGTGCTTTTCTCGATTGTTATGTTGTACCTCTGATCCGTAATTTGTATTTTATATTATTATTGTTTTGATTGTAATTTGTAACTTGTTCCTGTAATTCATTATTGTATTTCTTTTGAGTATTATGTACTTTTTGATGCTATAATTGATGTTTTATATATATCTTTACCTATAAATCTGAGCGTTAACCGTTGGAACTTGACAAAGGATCCTACACCCAGCCATACTAGCCCATACCGAGCATTCGTGCACTCGCCCGAAAGATTTTAGAAAAGAGCCAATGGGGCAGGAGACCCACAAACTCGAACAAAGGAAAAGAACTCAATTCCCAACGTTCCTTGTGCTGTGCCACAATGAGGCTGAGAGCCGCAAGCAAAAAGAACATTGGGAAATGCGCCATGGCCAATCAAGATGGAGCCGCAGGAAAAAATGCCGCATAAACGCAAACCACAAACACAAAACTACACGTCCCAGCATCCTGCGTGCCGTGAGCGCGCAGAACGCTGAGAAAGCCGGTGCGCAAAAAATAAAAATAAAAAACACAACAGGAACGCAAGTCCGCCGCAGGTGGACGCAGTGCCTCACAGCCACGCAAACACCCGCACGGGAATGCAATTCCACCCCAAGCGGACGCAGCACCTCATAGCCATGCAAACATCCGCATGGGAATACAAGTCTGCCATAGGCAGATGCAGGGCCTCACAGCCATGCAAACACCCGCTGTCCTTCTTTCATGGAGCAATGGGGAGGAGAGGGACTCTCTCTCCTCCATGCTACCCCGAGGAAGACAAGGCGAGACCACCATTGGCCTCAAGAAAAGTTGAGCCGGGGTGGAAAAAAACCCACAAAAACAGGGGCGGTTCAAGGAGGGGCGAAAGGTACTGATGCCTTCACCCCCCCTTGCAAGCAAAACAATTCCTCCGCAAAGCAAAGGCAGCGAACGGTGCTCCGGCCGCTGCCTTTACTTTCTGAGTAAGTGTTTCGCTTTCAAGGGAGGGCGAAGGCATCAGTGCCTTCCCCCCCTTGAAAGCAAAACAATTCCTCCGCAAAGCAAAGGCAGCGAACAGCACTCCAGCCACTGCCTTCGCCTACCGGAGGTACTTACCCAGCAGCAGCCTCCTCCCTCTCCCTCACACACTCAGACATACACATACACACACAACTAACCCCCTAACAAAAATAAAACCACTTACAAAACAACTAAGTACAAAATGAAAAAGCACAAATTACACAAACAAGAAAAAGTAAACAAAAACACAAAAAACCAAACCAATTAAACCTAAAAATAAAACAATAGAACAACAACCAAACAGAAAAACCTCCCAGACAACAACCACAAAAACAAAATAAACCAAAACCCCAAAATAAAGGAAAGCAGCCAACTCACCTCCATGTCCTCCCTCCATAACGACCAGAACACAAATGAAGACACAAAGAGATGACCTACCGGAAGAAGCACCACCCAGAGGCCAGGACAGAAAAAACAGTCAAAGTAAATGAGATCCACTAGCAGCCCCACCTGCAGGCCACAATAGTAAAAACAATTCAAAAAGACACAAGAGCCCCAAACAAAAGGCCACAAGAGTAAAAACAAGTCAAAAACATAACACAAAATCACAATTTTACTCAAAAGGCCACAAGAGTAAAAACAAGTCAAAAACATAACACAAAATCACTATTTTACACAAATCACAAACATATGTCAATAAAATAAAATAAAAACATTTCTAAAATCCTGTGTTGAGTTTTAACTCAAATAAAAACCCAAAACATCTAAACGCATTTAAAAACATTGAATGTAAAAAACATGTACTTTTACATTTTTAAAATTATTACCTATGGTACAACTATTAAAAAAGCACCCCACAAACTAAAACATTATTCGGTTAAATAAAACAATTTGAAAAAAATATGTCATACTTTGTTCTTCTTTTAATCCACAAAAAAACCCCCAAAAAACCTAATCACAGTTTATAACAGCCCAGCCAAATTTTTTTTGTATAAATAAACAATTTAAAAATGACAATTACAGACTAAGCAATTTTTTACAAACATTAACAAAAACAACAACCTTCAAACACAATTTAAAACAGCCCGGCACTGCCGGGCAATCTCTGCTAGTAATTTTATAATTTTGATCTTGTATATTGTTTGAATTTAGATTTTGTATGCTGCTTTTGTACTTGGATATTGTATTTATGTATTTGATTTACCTGTTGTAAGCCGCCCTGAGTCAGCCCTGGCCGAGTAGGGCAGGGTATAAATCGAATAAATGAAATGAAATGAATGAAATTGACAATGTGTGATGGATATCCTCTCTGTGCAAGTTTTTGTTGAATCAGGCTAATGGAGGAATTGAAATCAGCTGTGCTGGTGGAGTTTCTCCTCACTCTAGCGAATAAAACAAATGGAGTATTGTTCTTTACATAAGATAGGTGATGGGAGATGTATTTTAAATATGGATTCCTATCGGTTGGCTTCCTGTATAACCTGACTGCTATCTTTCTATGGTCGGTGATATAAACCTCTACATCCAAAAATGGGATGGTCATAAGATCAAAATGAGAAGTGAAGCATAAATTGGGGTCAATTGAGTTAATCCATTGCACAAATTTGGTCACAATGTCTTTGGAGTCAAGAATAAAAAATAGATCGTCTATGAATCTACCATAAAAAGTCCTATGTGGCAGGAAAGGGTTGGACGACGTATTGTAAATATGCCTATTTTCAAAGTGGCTCATGTAGATATTAGCTACACTGGGGGCCAGGGGCCTCCCCATCGCCATGCCTCTAATTTGCAAATAAAAGGAGTCCTCAAATCTGAAATAGTTGTGCTCAATTTGTACTGAATAATAGTCCTTGCCTTCTCTAATGGGATGTTAGTGTATAATGCTTCTACAACAAGCGTTAGTAAAATGCTCTCCTCTGCCACCTTCAAGCCTTCCACCATCGATATGAAATGGGTCATATCTCGTATATAGGAGGGTGTTTGTTTGGCAAACTTATTAATATAGAAATCCACATATTTCGCGAGGGGCTCCACCCTTATCTGCCTGTTTGATTATGATACACTGTCTTGTGCTAAATTTTTAAGGGTATTACAATCCTCCCTAGACAAATTGTGCCAGTTTTTAATATAGTTGATTTCCATATTACCAATATCTCGGAGAACTTGTCTCTGGAAGACCACTATCACTGGTTCCTCAATCACTGGGTTGAATATTGATTTAGGTTTGTAGACCTGTCCCATCTGAACATCGAGACTGTTCCAGTATAACCAGCCTTTCACATATAGCTTCCTCAGGATAAAGGTTCTTTGATATGCGTTAAGGAGCACTAATAGAACACACATTTAGAGGCTCCTTAACACATATCAAAGAACTGGAACAGTTTCGATTCACTGTGGATTTATCTTAGTATTGCCCCTACATTATTTCATACTACTGATACGGTTTAGATTTTTGCATTTGAAGAAGAATTTTACTTGATTTACTATAAGACATTTTGAAGAAACTTTGAAGTATATATATATTGAAAATACAGAACTTTGATTTGTAGAACCTTTCCTTTGAATGGTCCTTGTCTTTTTCTGTATCCAATTACTGTACATCTACTTTACCCTTCCCTTGAGTCTGCCACAATCTGTGCCAGGGTAGCCAACTAGCACTGTTTGAGGTTACTTGCAGGATAGGTTGCCTTTCTTTGGATTGAAAAAACAACATCAACAAAAACTATTTAGAGATGGAAGCATGTAATGTCCATTTGGATCTTCTCAGTTCATCTTCTCATCAAAGTATACTCAGTCAGTAATAATTGCAATGACTGCACTGATAGATGGAAATAGACAAAATAGTGGGCAGGCCCAGGAACTAGTCCTTCCTGGCCACAAAGACCAGTCTATGGTGTAGCTTAAGTGAGGCAGCGTTCAGCAACCTTGTAGTTCCAGATGTGTTAAATTACACCTCCCAGAATTTCTTAGTTATAAAAAATAACTTTTGTAGACTTGTCCTCCTAGAGCAGGGGTTCCCAACCTTTTCAAGCCGGGGGCTGGGTCATGCTCTCTCAGCCAGCTTCAAGGGCCGGATGGCCATTTTGCCCCATTCTGCATGACGGGGGTGGCCATTTTTACACAAACAGCTTCAAAGGAGAGACAGTTTTGTTTCTTGAATGACCTTGGAGGGGTGGGGGGCACATGAAATGGTATTGTAGGCCGGATCTGGCCTGTGGGCCTTAGTTTGAGAACCCCTCTCCTAAACGGATGGAGATAAGGTAGGAATTGAGGGGTCAATTGGATGTTTGCCACATCTGCAGCAACTGAAGACAAAGGGAAGAGAGGAAGAAGAGAAATGGCTTCAACTTATGGGTACACAGAACATAAAAGAGGCAAGCAAAACATGTTAAAGATCCAGAGATGAGAGTATAGCCCCAAAACTGACAATTCGTATGGGGGAAATGCATAAGCACTCATCCCTTCATTCCACTTTTACTCCCAAGAAAATAATGAATAGGTTGAGTAGGAAGTTGTCTTTTACCTAAATGAGATGTTGTTCCCTAGGGTGATCATCACAGATAAGTATCTGTGATTGCATCTTGGCCATAGTGAAGGAGCAGGCAGGAGGTAATTTGGGATTTAGAGATAGATTGTGGGTGGAATTGCAGTAGATCATCAAGCATTTCAGACTCACAGAGTTTTAACAAAAACAATGAGCTCCACCCTGTTGAAATAAATGAAGAAATCTTGGGAGGACCATCTGTGGATTTTTCCATCAAAGAACTACTAACATTACCCAGCTCACGTGGTACGAGCAATTTGCTGTGCTCAAAATTCTTTTCTTTTAAGTGCATGTTTTTCAAACTAAGCTTTAACTTAAAAATCTCGACTGTCTGGTAAGAAAATAAATAAATTCACAAGTCTGAATTCTGTCCACTCAAATGGGGTTCTTAGGGGGAGGGAATCCATTTCTTGTGCCTGTCCTACAGTTAGGCAGTGTTAAGACAGCCTCCTCAGCTGGAAAATACTGAGATGGAATATAGAATGAATAGAACTGTATATTTTATTTTTATTTTATTTATTGTTATATTTATATACCACCTTCCTCACCCTAAGGGGCGACTCAAGGTGGTTTACAAGTAATAAGATATTACTAGAGTTGGGGGAGGGGTAGATGTCAAAGCAGCCCCCTCTCCCCAACGGCACCTCTTCTGACCTCCCAGGCCCTGAGACGCCGAGGGCTAGAGTCCCGGGGGAGGGGGGAGGGGCAGATGTCAAGGCCACCCCCTCTCTCCAACGGCACCTCTTCTGACCTCCCAGGCCCTGAGGGGCCGAGGGCTAGACTCCGGAAGGGGGGCAGATGTCAAAGCCACCCCCTCTCCCCAACGGCACCTCTTCTGCCCTCCCAGGGCCTGAGAGGCCTGTGATATACCAGTGACGGTGAACCTTTTAGAGACCAAGTGCCCAAACTGCAACCTCAAACCCACTTATTTATCACAAAGTTGGCACACAGCAACAGGGGAGGGAGGAAATGCTCCCCTTGGGCTGCTGGGCAGAGGGGTGGGGTGAACTCTGTGCTGGGGGAGGAAGCACTCCCATTGGCCTGCTGAGCAGAAGGGTGGGACAAACTCTGTACCAGGGTGACCACATGGATGCCCACAGAGAGGACTCCGACTGCTACCTCTGACACGCGTGCCATAGATTTGCCGCCACTGATATACACACATAGTCTCCTCTGTGACACTTAAGTTTCCCTGTTGCCTTAAGGTGAAATGAAGGATGTTGCCAGAGTTGAAGTCAGACAGGGGTAAAACTTCTTTCTGGGACAGCTCCCAAAAATCCTGTAGCCACCATGGTCACTGTCTCAGAAATTGTAGTAAGCTTCAACTCTTCCTTTGGCTGGCCTTTGTACATAAAATTAAAGGAGAGGGAGAATGGTGCCATTTTGCTTGAGCAACGGAGTGTGTTAGGACCAGTCCCATGAACTAAGCCCATGGAAATAAACAGAGGCTTAGAAAGGAAGAATTATCAGCCTCCATCATGTCCATGGTTACCCTGCTGTCTGGTGCTGGTTATTCAGCAGTGATTCATCAGGGATCTACAGAGGCAAAAGAACCCTCCCCAGACCCTAGAACAGGAATTCTCAGCCTGCAGCTGTGGGCCAGATGCAGCCCACAGTGCCATTTCATGTGCCCCCCCCCACTGCCTCCACCACACCTGGAAGTGTCATGTAGTGGAGGAAGGGCAAAATGGCCATCTGCCCCCTGAAGCTGTCTGAGGGAGGGTGATCCGCCCCCCAGCTTTAAAAGGTTGAGAACTCTTGCTCTAGATGATAAATTTATCTTGCCTATGTCTATAGCAAGAGAGCATTCATGTGAACTCCACAACTGGAACACAGGGAATCAGGAGGTAATTTGGGATTTAGAGATAGATTGTGGGTGGAATTGCAGTAGATCATCAAGCATTTCAGACTCACAGGGAATCATACTCAGGTAACAGCAGCTGAAGGAAGTGGAGAGGTTTACTTATTTGGGCAGTGAGATCACTGAAAATTAAACTCCATTTGTACAACTCCATAGTGATCCCGACAACCATTTATGCCTGTGAGACTTTTAAAGATTCACTATTTTGACTACATTACTAATGAGGAAGTGCTTCGAAGGAGTGGCTTGTACAAATCATTGCACGAAGAAGACTCCAAATGGTAGGCCATATTTTTCGTATGGAGAAAAACAGGATTCCTAAAGTGGCAATAAGTTGGACCTTTCCTAATGCCAAATGACAACAAGGATGTCCTAGAAATGCAAGGTGAAGAACTTTCATGGGAGACTTAAAAACCCTGGAAATGACATGGGAGGATGCTGGAGCACTTGCCCTAGACTGAAGCTGTTGAAGATCTCTTGCTGCCGGATATGCTATATACCATTGTAGGATCTAAGTCTAAGTAAGTATGTCAATAGCACCAATGATGCCTCGGTATGAGAGTCTTACCCGCTGGTTAAAATAAGGAAGGTGTTATTTGCTATTTATTTTATTTTCTTCAGATACAGAACAACGGGTTCTGGTTTATATTACACAGCTCCTCTTCTGAGCATTATGTTTAACCAGAACAATATCCATCAAATGTTGCCAGAATCTGCAGGAAACACCCAGACAGCAATTTTCTTTATTTATCCCCACTCCTTGTTCGGCTGACCTTGCAAAGTGATGTGAAGCCTCAGTAGTTCCCCACATAAGACTGGAAGGAGAGCGAGAATACCAGAGGGATTCTTAGAAGCAGGAAGGGAAATTTTTTCTCTCTTTCTGCACTTTTCCACAGATTCACATTGTGCAAGCATATTGTGGCTTGGAATAATTTGCTTAGAAATTGTTAATGATGCTGTTCATTTTTAACAACTTAACCCCTTTTAAATGTTTTACAGTCAAAGTAAAGACATGGGAAACCACAAAGTATGCTCTGTTCCTCATCATGTGATCATAGAGGCTGTGGACAGTTGGCAAAGATGTAATTAAAATCCCTCCCTTATAATGTGGCAGAGTGATTAGAGTGGACACTTTCAGATGAGTAAATCCATCAGTGCAAATTTCAATGGTGACTTGTTGCTAGATAAGAAATCAGTATTTGCACTTTCTGTTGTGTGCATGGCATACAGCTGCTATGCCACAAGAAACAGAGTAGACCATACCACCAGTAACTCAACGCCGAGCATCAGGCAGTGGTTAACTAACTTGATCACCCTGAGGACTAACGGTCTTGGCAAAGTCCACAAGGAAGGGTGATGGTCCCCAAGTGGATCCATCTTGATGGAGGGCAGCTGCTTCATCAATCTTGGCCTGAGGAGGACTTTGCGTGCCAAAAAGGCCCAGGACCAGAAAGTGACTTGCGGAACTGGATCAGTGGTATGAGTGTCACTCCGTGATGCAGAAGGCAGATGAAAGGCCATGGCATTATATTCTCAGGATAGTCTTCATGGCTGATTGCCTTGATGATCGCCAATATTCAGAACTGGATATGGCAGAAGAAGAAGAAGAAGAAGAAAGTCTGATGAATGATGGTTTACATTACAATGAGCAAGCCCAACCAAACCAAATGAGAAATCATACATAGGATTGCACTGGTTGAAAACTCAGGCTGCAGTCCAATACACAATAATTTGACTGTGAACTCCTTGGGACTCCAGTGCTGGTGAACCACAATACACCTCCCAAGTACCCTTGATAATACTGCTGAGAAGCAGTTGCTTCACAAGGACAAAACTCTGCCCATAAATCCCACACAGCTGATTTCAGATTAAAAAAAAAAAGATTGGGGGGGGGGGGGGACACATTGCTGCTATGATGTCACTGTGCAGTTCTGAGATAAATAATGACACATAAGATTTATATTGGTAACCTGTTTAGCTATTCACCTTTGGTCCCAAATCACACTAGACACAGGTCAAAACATCTTGACTCAGTAGATATTCAGTGATCTGTGATAAATGGATTGAAAAATGTCTGTGATTACCAGTCACCTCAACTTAAATCACAGGAGTCTGTGCCTTTAATTTTTTTTAAAAAAAAGAGATAGTATCTTTATCATGACATGGCACTGTGTCAATATGTTGGCTTGTCAGACCCTATTAGAGTTGTCCTGTTTTACAATGAAACAAAACAAAATAAATCACTTGGTTGTGTAATTTTAAGAGGGCAAAACTGAGATAAAGTCCTGCCTGTGGTAAAGGAAGAAGAAAATGATGCTCCTTCCCATCCCCTGTACAAAAGCTTTTACCTACTAGAAATGGACTCTTTCTTCAACATGGGCAATAACACAACCTTCTCAGTTGTGCTCAAAGGCTAGCTTCGGGCTACAGGGCATTTTAAATGGCATGCAGCTTTCCCCACAACACCTTCTAGCACAGGGGTGCCCAAACCTTTTGGGTCATGGGCCGGTCATGTGGTTGAGCATGCCGGTCATGTGGCTCCTCCCACTAGAAGTGGTGTGGGCAGCATGGGCCAGATGATATGGCACTGTGGGCTGGATCTGGCCCATGGGCCATAGTTTGGGCACCCCTGCTCTAGCATCTACTACCTGATCTGATCACCTCACTCTGTCCTGGCCCAAGTTTAATGAAAGAGTGACATCCACACATGTGGCTGGGCATTTTTCCTTGCTGGGCATTTTTCCAAGCAGGGCCAGTTAAAACATGCACAAAATATGCACTTGGACATGCCCATGTAGTTTGCATGGGTTGTCATACCTGTTACTGATCTCTGGGGCATTTTAAACACCAGTCAAAATTAGAGGACTATGCCACTTCTACATTCTGGTTTCAGGCTTGTCTGGTGAAAGAAGAACCCACCCTTGTATTTTTGCATTAATCATTGATATGGGAGTGCCTTCTGATTAGATACCCAGAACAATAACTCCTGCATGAGACATCAATCCAGAGTTGTAAGAGTCTGAAGTCCATGGCCTCATTCAGCACAATGAGCAGGATTACCCCCAAACACAGTCATGTTGATTTATCATATGGGCATGGCAGGTTACATTTTGCAGCAAGTAAAGTAATATAGACTATGGGGATTTAGCTGGGTTTAAAGAAGTACCTTTTCACGCTGAAACTCCCTCACTGCACTGGTAGTGCTATCATAGGTATGCAACAATAGTAATGGGGAAATGGCAGGGCCATAGCCAGGATTCTAGATGTGGGTGGGTGAATATTTTTCAGGATGGGAAACATTGTCATATATATACATGTCATACATATAAGCAGCCGGGAGTTTGAGGGTGAGCAAACTGCAAATTCAGGGCGGGCAAAGCTCGCCTTGGCCACCCCCTGGCTATGGCCCTGGGAAATGGGGGTAGAAAGAAGATCTGGGTCAAGTTTTTTTGGCTGTTTATGTTACTGTATTTAGACAGAGGGTCAAACAGTAAGCTATAGATCTCTAATTGGAAGGTGGAAATCCATTATATTATCCAGACATACCCTGATAGATCTTTGTGTCAGAGCCATCATATTTGGACAGAAAGCCTGTGTTCAACATCTCATAACAAAGCAAATATACAATCTGGGGGTCTGCGATAATCAGATGTGTTTCAGTGCTGCACAGTACAATTCACAAAATACACAAATAGTTGTTTTTTTATTTATATTTTCTTGTTCATTTTTTTCAGAGGACGTTAAAGACCTAATCTCAAACTCTGTTAAAACCATGCTGAGATATAACAGGGAGACGCCTCTATAAGTAGAGAAAATGGCAGCCATATTTTGCTTTGAAAATAAGGAAAAAAAGCTGAGGCACAGATATGTGATCAGCCATCTGGACCAGATGCTGACTGTGAGGGAACCAAGGCCTGAACAGTGAATCACAGAGAAATCAGACAATATGGTTGGGTTAGTGGTGTTGTCAGGTATCAGGATGCTGGTTGAGACCTCAAGGGCTTTCTGTGTCTCCCTGGACCCTACCAAAGTGTGGAGACAAATATGGGTGTGAGCAATAGTGGAGAAGGAGAAAGTTTGATGTATGGATGCAGGTGGCTTTAACATCTGGGCATCAGTCTCCACCATCTCCCAGGTAGTGCCAGAGGTCACTGACTCAACATCCCCAAACCTCTGCCTTCTCCATCTTTGTGATATTGCAAAGACTGCCTGTGACATTGCAAAAACATCATAGGACTCCACTGTAGCAATAGGTGGTGACAACTTTCATGGAACGAGGTCAAAATTAGGTACTTCGGCTTATATTCAGGTCAGCTTATACTTGAGTATATATGGTATTTTGGCAACAGTACTCTTTTTTTAACCCTGTACATATGCTTTCACACACACACACACACACACACACACACACACACACACACACACACACACACACACACACACACACACAGAGAAATCTGTGAGTACAAAAATGAATCCATTCCCAAATAATTAGAAAAATAATTCTTATATCAGAGGTCTTGAGAATACCAAACCCCGAGATTATTCTCCGGGTTTGGTATTCTCAAGACCTCTGATATAGGAAATATTTTTCTAATTTTTGGGAATGGATTCATTTTTGTACTCACAGATTTGTGTTTGTGTGTGTGTGTGTGTGTGTGTGTGTGTGTGTGTGTGTGTGTGTGTGTGTGAAAAAGCATATTTACAGGGTTAAAAAAGAGTACTGTTCCCAAAATACCATATATACTCAAGTATAAGCTGACCCGAATATAAGCCAAAGTACCTAATTTTGACCTGAAATCCCAGGAAAATAGATTGACCCGAGTATAAGACAAGGGTGGGAAATGCAGCAGCTGCTAGTGAGTTTCAATAATCAAAATACATGAAAATATGGCAAAATTAATTAAATTGTTGGTGCATCTCAAGCCTGCATGGTCTTGAGACCCTTGTGGTCATTGACCCAAGTATAAGCTGTGTCCCATTTGATGGGGGGTCTCATTTTGGGGGCTAAAAAACTTGGCTTATACTTGAGGATATATGGTACTCCATCCCCCCAAAAAATCTGTGTACAATAAAACTTTGAGTTACAAATGCCTTGACTAATGAAAAACTCACAATACTAAAGTAAATCCCGGAAAAATAATGCCTCGCATATGAATTTTATCGAGATATGATTTTTTTGGGTGGGGAGTATCTTCTGAAGCTTCCCACAGTGACAGGAGGGTGTTTGGAGCATTTCCGCTCCATTTTTGGAATTTTCACCATGTTGTGGCATTGCCAGAAGCTCCCCCCTCCCCAAACCAGGAACTGCAAAATGTTCCCCCTTCTCTGCAACAGCTGATTGTCAGGGACTTGTTCAGCAATTACCAGAGCTGGCCACTAGAGGCTGCTGTCAGTAATGTGCTGAATATGCATTGTAAACCATTCCAGAGGTCAGGAAAAAGTGGGAGGGAAGTCTTTTATCAGTTCCAAACTCTTTCTAAAGTACACTTTGGAATTTTTCACTGTGTTCATTCTGGTAGAGAATGTCTGTGTTATGTGCTATCAAGTCACATCTGACTTGTAGGGACTCTGTTAGGGATTTTTTTTTAAAAAAAGCAAGATTTAAGGTGTGGTTTTTACCTAGTCAGACATTTTATCTGCAACGCTACACATGATGCCAATGTAGAACATGTGTATGCAAACATACATGCTGCATTCATTCGGATCAAAAGAGGAGTCAGACCTGAAGAGGGGATCCTCCAATTTTCCTAGTCTCGGTCACAGCTGTACTTTACCTTGTTGGAGCACCTCCATCATAGCTGGATAGTCCTTCGTATTAGATCTACTGAATCTCTGCGGTTGAGGATGCTTACCCTGAGAGAGGCCTGCAAATTATCAACAAGAAACTGGGACTTTGTAGTATTAGCATCCTCAATATGGAATAATTTTCCTCGTGAAGTTCATGAGGCTCCCTGCCTTCTTTCCTTTAGGAAGAAAATGAACACTTTGCTTTTTACAGCAGCCTTTGGGGAAACTCATCCCAAGGTGTGTCCCACCCCCATTTTCTTGATTCACTACCTGCCTGTTATTTTTATTGTTTGTTGTCCTGTTTATATCCTTTTAATTGTTTCAACTGCCCAGATAAGCTTTCAAGCTAGATGGGATATATAGATATTTTAGAAACAAACAAATATAAATAAATAAACTTGTACTGAGTGAGATATTTGCCCTTGGTTTTATGAGCTGCTGATCATGCCTTGTGAACTTCTGAGCCATATTTAGCACAGAACTTCTAGAAATGCTTGTGACAGACCGAAGGACTCCAGAGCATAAAGGACTCTGGAAAACAGCCCAGAGCATCCATCTGCTCCTGTAATTTAACAGCTGAGGTGGGAAGAGATTGGGAGGGAGGGGGAGAGAATCAGCAATAATTGTATTCTCTCTGCACAATGTAATGCCACCAATATGTTCACTAGCTCCCATCCATGAATTCCTTATACTTTTAGAGTAGCAGGTCTATTTGCTTATATATAAAGTCCCATTGATGATCTCAGGAGAGATTAAAGCACGTGCAGTACTTCCAAATTGAAATGAATTAGGTTTAGAGGTGCTTAATTTTGCCTGGCTGTTCCCATGATGTGGATGTAATCAATTATTTATTAGTAATAGATATTAATGTAGTGGATTGACCACTCTTATTTATCAGCAGTAGATATTAATGTAGTGGAATGGCCACTTTTATGTTGGAGATATGAAGTCATTTTTTAAATTGTTTTTGCTTTTCTCTTAATTTTATGGCAAATTCTCCAGCATACCCTGGGTGAACCACAATGAGGTACAGTAGAACCTCATACAACAATTGCCCCATATAGCAATGAAATTGCATAACAATTAGGTTGGGGCGGGATGGAGTCCAGCATAAAAAATTTCCCTATGAAAAAAATCATACAACAATGGGAAAAACCACTTAGCAAAAAAAATTGTTGTACAATGCATCCCATAGGGAAAATCGCTGTACGATGCATGTGTCGTATAGCAATTGTTTCATACAACAACAAGCCCTGTGGAACAGATTAAAATCGTTGTATGAGGTACCACTGATTTATATATCCATAACAAGGGTATTGCTCAGCCAGGCATATGACCCTTCAAGTTCTCTCACCTTCAGTGAAAGTCAGGAGAACATTAAGTTACACATTAAGCCTGAGATAAGGAAGGTATGTCGTTCCTTTAATGGGCACTTACCATAAATTAGACACAATATGCTTAGATAGCACAGTTTATGTAATCTACTACATACTCTAGCACAAAGCCAGCCAAACTCTCGAGGTCTGAGAGCCATTTTCTGTCCCTAGGACACTGGTCCAATTGAAAACAGATGTGATAAAAAAAAAAACATTTCTAGGTTTTCTTAAAAACAGTTCTGGGATTTGGCAAAAAAACAACAACTGTAGGTTGCACAGTTATTATTGTTGTTGTGTTGTGTTTTTTTGAAAGATGAGACCTGTACTCTGGTCTTGAACTGCTGACCTTACTGTCATGAAGTTCAGTGACTTAACCACTAAGCCACTACAGTCCCCAGTAATGGTAAAACCACTCTTTAAATATCACACACACCTTGAACATTCTTCTTGTTATGTATTGTGTGCTGTCAAGTTGATTATGATTTATGGCATATCTTTCCAGGGATTTCTAGGTAGAGAATACTGTTTACCATTTCCTTATCTTGAGGCATCCTGGGATTGTGCAGCTTCTCTATGACTACATAGGATGGTTTTCTGACCTCAAAGCACAAAGGGGAATCAAACTTCCAATCTCTGACTCTGTAGGTAGGTACCTAAATAACTGAGCTATCCAGAGAGGTAACACACTTCTAGAGGTGTTATAAATTGGATGCAACTTAATGGCACATAACAATATCAATTTATGATTACCCAGAAGTGTGTTCAAGAGGGAGATCATAGCTACATTTTAATCAGTCTATTAATTTACCATGCAATGTCACTCAAGGGGATCATGTTCTAACTTTTACTGAATTGTTTCTCATCATCATCATTGCTACATCAACAGTAATGAAACCAAAATAGAGGAAAGCCGGGAAATGGCATGGGACAGTATTATTAAATAGTGTCACTCTTGGATTCAGTGCAGCCACCTGTCTCAACTGAATGCCTTTCAAACCAACATGAGTTTAAAGGAGACATGGTTATCATTCCAGATAGCCCATCCCAAGGGCCCTGGGATAGGAGCTGGGTTATCCATATCCCCAAAGGTTTCCTACTTGTGTACTTCTGGGTTTCAAAAACTAAGGCTCTTGGCAATAATTGATCAGATTCACACCAACTTTAACGAGGCATCACAGGCTTTGTGGCTCTATTTTCCCTTACCTGCAGTCCCAGAACAATTGTTTTTGCCTTCCCAGATGCAATTATTTTTGTTGTTGTTCTAATTTTAGTTAGTGGGCATGTTTTGCCACCTGTCTTCCCCCACAATATATGTATCCCCTATCTTAGTGATGGTGAACCTTTTAGAGACCGAGTGCCCAAACTGCAACCCAAAACCCACTTATTTATTGCAAAGTGCCAGCACAGCAATAGGGGAGGAAGGAAACGCTCCCATTGGGCTGCTGGGCAGAGGGGTGGGGTGAACTCTGTGCTGGGGTGACTGCACGGGTGCCCACAGAGAGGGCCCCGAGTGCCACCTCTGGCACGTGTGCCATAGGTTCGCCACCACTGCCCTATCTCTAGGTCACCATATCATGGGGTGAGTTTATCAGCAGTCCCAGAAGCAGTTCAGAAACAGTTCTGCTTCCCTTTTGAACTCATCTTACCTCACCGGTGTGACATCACAAGGAACTTCCCATTATTGCAACCCAAGGACCCAAACCTGGTTTTGGGTTTTTTAACCCTCAAATCTCAGGTAACAGGATGCTTCTGTCCTGACAACTCTCATTGCAGATGGCCTTGTATCTTATTTTACCTGACAGAATTCTTTCTTTGAAGGACTGTTATAGGATCTCTTTGAACATTTCCAACTGAAGAGGTGTCCAGGCTAAAACTAACACATACAAAAAGGAACATCAGAAGAGAAATCAGGAATCTCACTAATACATATTTATACACATCAAGTACAGAGGCACACAATGGTTGACCAGCCTAACAGAAAAGTAACTGCGGATTCCCCATGCCCCGCGGGGCATGGAACGGCCCGCCAGAGGCCACCGCGGTGAGAGACGCTCCCAGCCCGTGGGCTCTGCGGCCGCCAAATTAAGGGGGGTGAATAAAATATAGGGTTTGATTCACCCAATTACCGTGACCTGACCTACGACTCTGCCAAGTAAGCAGATAGCTGACTCCTGTCAAACATTAAGTGTATAACTCATCTCCCGGCTCGGGGGAAATCCCTGGCGCAAATAAGCCATGTTTACCCCTGCCTAATCCCTGAACAATGGGACTCCTAAGTCCATGTTTGCCCCAGTTAATTAACTTCCCCAAAGAGGTTCCCAATTAACTTGAGTGCACAGGTGATGTCATTCCTGTCAGTTGACAGTCTTGCCAGCATTGCGCTTTTCCTTCTATATATGTTGCAGCCTTTTCTCAATAAACTACTGGTCTTCACTCCATCTTGCCTCGTGTCGCTCCTTTGACCAGTCTCCTCCGGGATCCTAAGGGCCTCCTCACGGCCCAATTCCTACATCTGGTGACCCCAAGACGTGATTTACTCGTGAGTAAGGGACCCTGGAGAGGTCTACTCGCGAGTAATGATCCACGCGGTCCGGTTCTGCGCTTGAACCGCGACCAAAACCAGCCCGGAGGACAGCGCGGCACTCTGGTCGGCAGCCAGCCGGACAGAGAGACGGCCAGCGGCGAGGCATTCCTGAGAGGCATTCCTACAGCTTGCTCCCAGCTTTCGGGGAGGCTTGCGCAAAGGGAAAAACGCGTTCCGCTCAGGGCAGGCTGTGAGCCCCTGACATCGCAGAGGCCGTTAGAAGGGCCCGTGGCAGAAGGTCCACGCTCCGAGGTCTACCCCAGACACTAGACGCCCGAACCTATTGCCTGCAAAGACGCGTCGACTCGTCCCGAGGAGGAATCTTCCGAGGACCCAATCGCAGGTAATATGGGGACTTGTTCTCACAGACCAAGTCCGTCCGCTAGCCAAAGAACTCGTGAGGAAGAGTTCAGAATCCTGGCCAGGGTATTTAAATTACGCTTTCACAGCAGGGAATTAGCGAGACTTTTGGCGTATCTCGGGGAACACTGCCTACTTTACCCAGAAGTAGGTACGTTAACCCTGAAGCTCTGGGATCAGATAGGAGACTGCATTCAGCAACCCCCGAAAGCTCCAGAGGGCATAACCCGCACATGGAGCAAATGTAGGAAACTCTCAGCAGAGGTAGACCCAGTCCGGATTGAGACCCAGAAAACCCCAGCGCAGTCAGAACCATCAGCCCCAAGAAGTCTCTATTCGTCATTTCAGCTTAAGCAGGGCAGTATAGGGAGCATTCCCTCAGTGGCAGCTGCAGACGTCACTGAAGGAATTCATGGCATGAGAGGCCTTGGCGCTTCTCGGACAGTTAAAAGTTCCCTGCAAAGAAAGAACTCCATTCAGCGCATGGGTGAGGAAGATCCATTCACGGGGAAATTGCCAGTGGCACAATTAGCTAGCGCCCAACTGCTGTGCTCAGCCCATCTGAAGGCAGACACACGTTCAGGCAGGGATGCTCAGCGCCCACTGCTCACGGAAACCTGCACGGCCCCTGGCCACGCAGGGCTCCAAAGCAGACCCATTTCCACACTCAGGCGCAGAGCAGTGCCAAAACCCCAAGGCGCCTGCTTCCAGTGTGGAAAAATGGGACACCTTAGAAGAGAATGCCAATCTAGACCAGGCAGATCTTCAAAAGGTTGTCTTAATGCCAAATGGCCACCCTGGCATGCATCTGGCCCAGGCTAGAAAGGAGGCAGCCATCGCCCTGGCTATGCCAGAAGAACCATCCCAGCAATAGTACCCCGAGTTTCCCCAAGGCACAGGCAGAATCTACTTGTCTCACCTTGGGAGTAGCCCAGAGAAACTTGCCCCTAAGTAGAAGCACCCAGATGGTTGTAAAATAGCCAGCTGTGTATTAGCCATCTCCTCATGTGTAGTATTGAACACTGCAGATCAGGGGAGGAATGTGCGAATGCGTAAATAGATGTGTGTATGTGTGGTGCACCACTGAATGTATGTCTGCAAGAACTGCGTATGATTGCAAAAGCCTTGTCTCTATGACCACAGTATGACTGAAAAAGTGTTCCTTGTGTGTAACTGCGTAATAATGTCACTGTGAAATATGTGTTAAAACAGTTTGCACTCTGTTCATGGGCAGGAGCTATTTAAAGCTTGAGGAAGCATGATGAGCAAGACCCTTTGCCTTGCCTGCTTGGCAGCTTGGGCAGGAGAGGGGAGGGGGGGGAATCCTAACCTACAATAGGCCTCCTTCCCTTGAGACTTTTCTCTTTGTCAAAGGATTAAGCCTCTCTTGGAAACCGGCTTTGCAATCAGGAAAACAGATTTTTCTTTTCAGAAGCGCGATCTGAAAACAAAAAATCACTTCTATGAGTTTTCCTCACTGTATCATAAGCTATGGGGCCCCTCCCTACGTCTGCGTTCCTCAAACCTCATCTCTGTGTTTTAAGGTTTTTTGAATGTCTCTTAGCGTCTTGGAATCTCACTAGGAGTGAGAGAATTGCATTGTCTTTATGTGTGTACCGTGTTATCATCTTGTAACCTCGGTTCTCAACCTTTTAAAGTCAGGGGCCAAATTCCGGGGCCTCAGGCAGCTCTGGGGGTCCGGACAGTCATCCTGCCCTTCCTTCACCACATAGCCCTTCTTGGCTTGGCGGGGGGAGTGGCAGAGCAACATGGGCCACATCTGGCCCACTCGCCCACATCTGGCCGCAGGTTGAGAATCGTTCTAACTCTCCTTCATTCTCTTAAGGAAGATACTGTTCTGGTATTTTGACTGTAATCAGTAACTCACTCATTGTACCCCTTTCACAGGAAAAAGCACGCAAACATTTTTGCGCTCTGTATCTTCAGAAAATGCTTACCTTTTTACAGGAATAAAATTCCTCTCCAGGCCTTAATTGTAACCAATTCATTTCTTCCTACAGCCTTAACTTGCTTCCTTTCACAGGCTCCAAAGTTAATTACTGATAGGGATTTTCTTAACAGGAGGACCTGGTTGCCTTGGTTACCTGACCTAATCTGATTTCGTTATGATAAGAGTTGTTGCATTCTCATTGTGCTAACTTCTGACTTGTCTTTCCTCCTTTTCTCCTTTCGCCAGTGGAACTCCCTGCTGGAAATGCTTAACCTGTGTGTCTTTTCATTTTTTGTGTATTATTTCCTTACAGCTGGCACGTCATAGTTGGCTTGTCTTTAATAAGTCTTGTTGTTGTTCAGTCGCACAGTCGATTCCGACCCTTTGCGACCCTATGGACCATCGTTCTCCAGGCGCCTCTGTCCTCCACCATCCCCCTCAGTCCTCCCAGCTCTGTGCCCATTGTGTCTACAATACCATCTATCCATCTCATCCTTGGCCTCCCCCTTCTTCTTTTGCCCTCCACCTTTCCCAACATCACGGCCTTCTCAAGTGAATCCTCCCTTCTCATTTGATGCCCAAAGTACTTTAGCCTCATCTTTACTATTTGACCTTCCAATGAGCAGTCAGTGTTGATTTCTTCTAAGATTGACCTATTTGTTCTCCTCGCTGTCCAAGGTACCCTCAAAACTCTCCTCCAACACCACATTTCAAAGGCATCTATTCTTCTGCGTTCAGCTTTCCTAATTGTCCAGCTCTCACATCCGTACATTACCACTGGGAATACCATTGCTTTGACTATTCTAATTTTTGTTTTCAAGGTGATGTCTCTGCTTTTCACTATGTTCCCCAGGTTTCTCATGGCTTGTCTCCCTAGAATCAGCCGCCTCTTTATTTCATGGCTGCAATCTCCATCTGCAGTGATCTTAGATCCTAAGAAAGTAAAATCTGTCACTGCTTCTACTTCTTCCCCGTCTATTTTCCAGGAACTGATCGGGCCTGTTGCCATTATCTTGGTTTTCTTGATATTGAGTCTCAAGCCAGCTTTTGCACTCTTTTCCTTCAATCCAATCAAGAGATTCTTTAGGTCTTCCTCACTTTCTGCCATTAGGGTGGTGTCGTCTGCATATCTCAGATTGTTGATGTTTCTCCCAGCAATTTTGATCCCATATTGTGATTCCTCCATCCCTGCATTGCGCATTATGTGCTCTGTGTATAAGTTGAATAAGCAGGGTGACAGAATGCAGCCTTGCCTTACTCCTTTTCCTATTCCAAACCACTCTGTCATTCCATGTTCTGTCCTAACTGTTGCTTCTTGGTTCATGTACAGATTTCTCAGGAGGCATATGAGGTGCTCTGGTATTCCCATCTCTTTAATCACTTGCCACATCTTGTTGTGATCCACACAATCAAATGCCTTAGTGTAGTCAATAAAGCAAAAATAAACTTGTTTCTGGTATTCCTTTGTTTTCTCCATGATCCAACGTATGTTGGCAATGTGGTCTCTAGTCCCCCTGCCTCTTCTGAAACCAGCCTGCACCTCTGGTAATTCTCTTTCCACATGCTGCTGAAGTCTATCCTGTATTATCTTAGGTCATTTTAAGTATGGCACCTGGCCCACAGCACCCTCTCTAGTGTGCAGACACATTTTGCAAACTCCAGAGCACAGAGGAAGGATTAGTCCCTGAGCTCCTGAGAATGTGCAGAGTGCCACCCATTAGTCAGGACAGCCTAGGACCATTTTAAGAGTGCAGTCAGGTCACACCCTCAATCGGATACAGGCATTTTTAGGCCACCCCTTCCCTCTTTGCTGCTAGTCTAAGCACAGGCAAAAGGCTAAGCCAGCATCTGGCACCCTTCTCACAGGAGCACCAGAATCGCTCCAGTGAAAGTGTGCACACACACCATGGGCGGAGGTGCGCAGGGGGGCCTTCTTGAGAAATTTACCCAAGGGAAGCCTGGCGCTTCATGCGCCAAGGTTTGCCATAAGACCCCAGACTCGTCTCAAACGCAGACAGTCACCTTGTGTGGATGAATGTCACTGGTTCCCCTTTGGGGGGGCTAGGACAGTTTTCACTTATGGGGGTCGCACATATTAGGTTCTTCCCTGGCAAGAGGACCAAGCTTGGCGCGCGCTCCTGACTCTTCCGCAAGCGGGCAGAGCTGGCAGCCGTGCGCCTCGCTTTGCGCACCTTCGCCAAAGAACGCTCCAACATAATTGCTGACAGCCAGTTTCCTAGGAAATTGCTTCACAGTCTACCAGGAGCATACATCACTCCCGCGATAGACAACAATTTGCTAAGTTTGTTCCTCGCAACTCCAATTCAGAGTCATGCATTCCTTCTTCAGAATGCCAAGCGCTCGCAAGGCAGTTCAACCTGCCACTTTCCCAAGCCCAAGGCATAGTCCGTCCCTGCCTGCATCGTGCAGGGGCACCGGGGGGGGGGGGCCCTCGTGGGGGGGTCAACCCACGAGGGACAGAGGCCATCCAGGTGTGGCAAATGGACGTCACACATCCCCACATTTTGGCAAATGGCAGTACATGGACGTTTGCATTAAAATCTTCCCACAGTTTGTTTGGGTAACAGCACAGAAGGGAGTAACGGCTCCCCATGTGGAGCAGCATCTCCTTTCCCACGGCCAAGGGCGAACGTCGGCGCACGACGTCCGTTGACGCCCCAGCTTATAGCTCCAGGCAGCTGGCCACCTTCAGGGCCACCTGGGATATTAAGCTCACTTTTGGCGTTCCTTACAATCCGCAGGGGCAAGCGATTGTGGAACGGGTCTATCGGACGCTTAAGTCCTACATTGACAAACAAACAGAAAGGGGGGGAACAACGTCCCATAGTTGCACAGCAATTGCTATCCTATAAGTGCAAAAACTAACTAACTCTTTCAGAATTTTTATCTCCCAAACAAGTCTCTTCCCCATGCAGGTCCCAGAGGTCGGAATCAGACCCGGATGATTGCAAAGAGCAGCACCAGTCACTGTCCTGGATGTCATCAGCTGTCTGTCTGCCTTTATGACTTACATCTCCAAAGACATTTCTATGAACATTTTTGCATACTCAGTGCTACTTCTGAGGATCATGCTTTTCCCCAAAACAAGACTTCTCCAAACTCAAGTTACACAGGAAACCCCACCAAGAAGGGAAGCTTCACCTCCGGAAAAGCTGCTGAATGTCTTTTCTTGCTATTATTATCTGTAGTTGCTATTTATTTATTCATGCCTTGTACAATGCTCCAGTTGGGATTTGCAAGGGACACTTGAATTTCTGTATATTGTTAATAACGGCCAGCTTCCACCAAAGGAAGCCAGACCGGCCCATGTTTTGCATCGGCCCATTGCTTGGAAAGATTGAGTACCCGGTAGCTGGTAATCCCCAGTTAGTTTCACACCTCCCCATAGGTGCTAGGAAGACAATTACACAACGCCAGAAGCTGCAGAGATAGCTTAGAATCTCCCCAGGTCACAGTAAGAGATCAATGACACATCTCGTTATCTTGCCTTGCTACAGAAAGCAGTCTGAATTCAGACCCACAGCTCTGAAAAACCAGGCAGCAGTATATTCAGTGTGCCAGGCTTAGCCATAGGCAACGCTCGGAGAATTGGCTTGCGGATTAGCAAAAGCCATTGACCATACCTCCTCAGCAATAGCGCTGCTCAGCCAGGAGCAGACAGAGCTTCGCCATGCCATACTGGATAATCAAGCAGCTATCGATTATCCCCTGTGGTCACATCATTTGGGCTGCAAGTCTGTCCATGGCATGTGTTGCTTTAACCTCACAGATAATACCCACAAGATACAGAGCCAGCTCACGAACCTCCACACCCCAGTTAGGGACATCAAGGAGGATTCTTCATGGGGGTGGCAGGACTCCCTGTGGTCATGGATTCCCTGGGGGTGGCTGCAAACGGTGCTTAAGGTAGTGGTGGGGATAGCCATACTAGGCATTACGCTCTGTTGTTTTGCTCAGTGTATTCCCTCGCTGATCTCCAAGTGCCGCCCTAGAGAGAAATTCCGTGACGTCATACCCGCTCAACAGCTGATGCCGCTCTTGCGCAAGGTCGCCGGTCAGGTCCTTAAATAGAAAATAAAGGGGAGATGCAGATTCCCCATGCCCCGCGGGGCATGGAACGGCCCGCCAGAGGCCACCGCGGTGAGAGACGCTCCCAGCCCGTGGGCTCTGCGGCCGCCAAATTAAGGGGGGTGAATAAAATATAGGGTTTGATTCACCCAATTACCGTGACCTGACCTACGACTCTGCCAAGTAAGCAGATAGCTGACTCCTGTAAAACATTAAGTGTATAACTCATCTCCCGGCTCGGGGGAAATCCCTGGCGCAAATAAGCCATGTTTACCCCTGCCTAATCCCTGAACAATGGGACTCCTAAGTCCATGTTTGCCCCAGTTAATTAACTTCCCCAAAGAGGTTCCCAATTAACTTGAGTGCACAGGTGATGTCATTCCTGTCAGTTGACAGTCTTGCCAGCATTGCGCTTTTCCTTCTATATATGTTGCAGCCTTTTCTCAATAAACTACTGGTCTTCACTCCATCTTGCCTCGTGTCGCTCCTTTGACCAGTCTCCTCCGGGATCCTAAGGGCCTCCTCACGGCCCAATTCCTACAAGTAACAGTGTAGGTTTTTACAACTGGCAATAATGGAAAATCCCTGGCTGTTATTCAACTTGTTATGAAGCCTGGCCCTATTGAGTTGCAAATGAATGCAAAACAACATTGTGGCATTACAAATTTGCCAATGAGTTAGCATCTATTGATAATGGTTTGAGTGACCTAGACAAAATTACATCATTTAACAACCTGTTAGTTGTGGTACATAATTGCTAATGTCTCAGAAACCCTTGACCAATACTATTCAAACACCTGAGATGGGTGTCCAGCATATGCATGTACTTAATCTCTGCTGTCTCTTTCTGGATTCTAGTCTTGTAATTCCTTAGTTCTAGAATGACAACTTTCAAGTCCTATGCAGAATGTCCTGGTAGATTAAAGTGGTTTGAAACAGTTTTCTGCATACCTGTATTGCCATTCTTGATGTCTGATGGATATAAATTGGAACATGGTATACCTAACTGTTTCTCATCATTCCTTTCTACAGCTTTTCAGTGTAGAGCTCTGATACCTAGGTAAAGGTAAAGGTCTTTAAAGCCATAAGATATAAAGCAACCATAAGAGTGGAACTGGTTAGATTGTGCAAGGTTTTTAAGCTCACATGCATGTATTGTTTTAAAACATAGAGACATTACAATTATATATTTTGAAAATCACTGACTCAATTTAGCAGTAAAGCAACAGTGTTAAAGCAGAGTTGGGCAGCTGGCAATAAATCCCAACCAAAACCATCTTGCAGACTGCATAGCAATTTACTTTAGGACAGTTGTTGGAAGGTGAAATCAGGGTTTCTAAGAACATGCTATAATCACTAGATACTTCTAGCTGTGTCATTTTTCCTTTTTCTTAATTCTGGCTACAGTGGAATTAAGGCCATTCCCTTTTAACCAAATGATAACAGAGAAAGCATTCAGAAGATCTGATGGGAGAGGCAAGTCAAAGATTCTATCTGTTTCCTTTGCAATTACAATCCTTTGAAAAACAGCATGGGGAGAGGCTGCATCTTCTGAGAAGGGAAAGGCATCTTCTGCCTTTGCTGAGATACTGAGATACTTTGCTGACTCATGGCAGAAGAGAAAGAGTCCTTTAACTGGCTTTTGCAAGTGGAAAAGTTCCTTTTTCATCTGCACACCTGCTATGCCATGTGGCACATTTTAAAGGAGGGGAAGGCACATCTGTACTTCCAGCAAGTTGTTGGACCAGAACACCTACCCTCTCTCTCACTACTGACCTTACTGGTTGTGGCTGATGGGAGCTGCAGTTCAGGAACAGCTAGAAGACCACAGGTTTCCTTAAACCAGCTTTAGACTTGACACCAGTCGCGCTCTCATGCTCTCAGTTTAACCTACCTCAAAGGCTTGCTGTGAACATTAAAACTGGGTGAAGGACAACACACATCATCTTGAGTTCCTTGGAGCAGAGGGAAAGTATATACAAGACTAACAATAATAATAATAGACCTCAAGGTGACCAGCATTTGATGTCCATAAATTATTGGTGAGAGAAGGTGGATCAGGATCTATTTCATTATTTATCTATTTGTTCTATTTATACCTTGCCCATCTAGCATGAGCCGCTCTTGGTGGCATAAAGACATAATACAAACACACATTCAGAAACTGCAAGAAACAAAGAAAAAATACCCACCTCATCCATAAAATAAGAAACTAAGTCCTGCCCTGACAAGCCAATACTACCACAAACAAAGAACAACACACCATATAGACTAGGGGTGCCCAAATTATGGCCTGTGGGCCAGATCTGACTCCAATTCATCCAGCCCATGCAGCCCTCGTCGCTCCCGGAAGTGGAAGTAAAACCCTTCCAGGAGCGACGAGGGCTGTGTAGGCCAGATTAATTGGCATCAGGGTCCAGATCTGGCCTGTGAGCCATAGTTTGGGCACCCCTGGGTTGAGCAGAGAAAATGGCAGCCCAAAATCTATCTCATCCTGTTGCGAAACACAGATTGCAAGATGCATTTTACTTCCACTTCCAGTGGGAGGGACCACATGACCAGCCTGCTAAACCACATGACCAGCCCATGGCCCAAAAAGTTTGGGCACCCCTGATATAGACATCTGAGTAAACATTTATCCAAGATGCAAGATATTTCTAAAGGCCATCCTGTAAAGTCCCACCTTCAGCAATTTGTGGAATGTTATCAATTGAGGGGGGGGGGGCTGGCAATCCTCAGCTGGCAATGGTAGTTCTCAGTGGAGTCAACTGCAGAGTGGCTGAAATCCTGTTGCATCTGGTGTAACATAAAGTTATGCCTGCTGAGGTTAATTGGGAGTTACGTTCAGAAAGACTGTGCACCTGATTGCACAAAAGCTTGTGCAATAGTTTGCACAAATGATATAGCTGTGCCCATGTAACTTGCTTCCTGGATACAACTCCTGCCTTGGTGCAAATTTTGAAACAGCTCATGCAACTTCAAATGATGCAGACATAGCTACACAAAAGGATTTTCGCCAATATGTTCGATTTTCTAGAGATAGCTGAACCTCTCTTTCTTTACATTTGTTTTTAATTTACAAAATATTGTGGAAATGGTATTTAACCCAAAAACACTAAACCAAATGGATCAGCAAAAGTTCAAGAAATGTTGGTGGTGTAATGAAGCTATAGCGACATATACACACATGTGGTGGGAATGTAAATATTTAAGTAAATTTTGGGAAGAAATAGAGGCAGAGATTAATAAAATTATGGGAATAAAATTAAGTTGTATCAAAAGTAGCCTTGATAATGGAGATAAAAGAGATCAATGTTGATCAAAACAAAAAAGAATTATCTATACCTATAAATGGTGTGTTAACCGTTGGAATGTGACAAAGGATGTTTAGCCAGGCCCCACTAGCCCCGACCAAGCCTCCCTGCATTCGTCCGACCAGGGTTCGCAGGTAACTGTCGGGTTGAATTTTACGCCTGGGGGGCAGGAGCCCCCCGGATGCAAACAAAAAAGGGGAACTTCAATTCCCAACATTCCTTGCGCCATGCCGCACCAGAGCCAATCAGGCTGAGCAGTGTGAGCAAAAGGAACGTTGGGAAACGTGCCGCGGCCAATCAAAAAAAAAGCCGCAGGAAAAAACCGCTGCACAAAATGAAATCGCACATGCCAAACTACAAGCCCCAGCGTCCTGCACGCCATGAGCGCGCAGGACGCTAAGACAGCCGGTGCACGAAAAATAAAAATAAAAAAGGCAGGCCACAAAACCCCCACCCCCCACCGCCGCATACAGCGGTGATGGGATTCCTGTGGTCCGGCCACCCAGCCCAGCCCACAGAAATACCTCCCCCCATGCCGCATCAAGCAGCAATGGGATTCCTGTGGTCCAGCCCCCGAGACTGGCCCACGGAAATACCCCCACCCCCAACACAAAACAACACATACCAAAAAGAGACTACTTACCGGAAGAAGAAGCGACACCCAGAGGACAGTAGAGAAAAATAGTAGAATACAAGAAAAGTTCACCAGTCCCACCCAGAGGCCACAAGAGAAAAAACATTCAAAAATATTCAAAATAATAAATAATTCCCAAATTACTAAGTTATCAAAACATTCAAAAATATTCACACTAATCACAAATTTTTTTAAAAAAAGAAATAAGTTTTCACTCAAAAAAAACAAAACAAAACATCTAAACACAGTATAGAAACACTGATTTTAAAAAAACATATTCTTACACATTTTAAAAATTATTATCCAAGGCACAACTATTTGAAAAAATTCACATAGTAACACATTATTTGGTTAAATACAATAATTATACAAAAATTATATAATCCTTTCCTCTTTTTAAAAACCAAAAAACCAAAACCAAAAATAACAAATCACAGTTTCTAACACCCATGCGTAAAAATAAAAATTTAAAAAAACACAATTAAAAACTAACCTCATTTGCATAAACATAAAACAAAAACCTTCCAAAACCATTTTAAAAAGCCCGGCACCGCCGGGCAAAATCTGCTAGTTGACAATATTTCTAAAGCTAGCGAGAATAATGATAACTAAGAATGGGAAAATAACCTCTAATCTCAATCTGGAAGATTGGTATAAGGCGGTTTGGAATATTGCACTAAATGATAAACTACAGGCATAATGGGATCTAAATAGTAATAAGGGTTGGATGAAAGAAAATCGATTTTAGGAAATATGGGAACCCTTTATGGAACATGTAGAGCAGTGTTCCCCAACCTCTGGGTTTTGGACTTCAATTCCCAGAAGCCTAAATCATTTCCCTCAAAGCACTGATCAGCCAATGTACTGACAGGCTTCTGGGAATTGAAGTCCAAAATCCAAAAGTCGGGGAACACTGGTATAAATGATAGAGTGATAGACTAGGAGGCCTCAGGTCAAATCCCCAATCAGCAATGGAAACTCAAAGGAAGTATGGAACTGGTAAAGCCCCTACTTAAAAATGAGACTTACCTTGAAAGCCTCATTAGGGTTGCTCCAAGTCTCTACCAACCCACAGTTAGTTTTATCTAGGGCTTGTTCAGCATGTTTACTCAGGAGTGGCATGATGGGCCCAGGTGCATGCACACACAGATCCTCTTCCTAGTTCCCACCTCAGGCTATTTGGTGAGTTGATGTTGAAGATGTGAAAATAGGCTGTGTATACAAATATGTTTGATGCTAGGTAGGAAAGTGGTGCCTTGGATTAAAGGCTTCTCAAATGCAAAACTCAAACTTTCTCCTCCTCTAGAGCAGTTTATTCTGAGAATTATTTCTATGACTAGAGAACAAGGGAAGTACAGTGGAACCCCACATAACGAATGCTCCACTTAACGAAAAATTTGTACAATGAAGCATTCATTATGCAAAAGCGATACTCCGCAGAGAAGAGTTTTTTTCACACAAGCACAAACCCTGGGAAATCAAGGTTCTTACCCATGTGTAGATGTTACACAAGAGCAGGAACCTCTCCTCTGTAGAAAGCGACAGTAAAGGAGTAGGTACTACATGCTCTTCTTGAAAAGTGGTGAATAGCACTGTGGGTAGCAAGGATGGGAGTCATCAGGTGATACTAAACCAAGGATGCACATGAGAAACAGGCACAAACACATGTGACTCTTGAGGGAGGCATATTAAATAAAGCTTTAATGATTAACACTTTGTCAACAAATTCTGCCTCGTGATCAAACAAAGGGATCCAAAGTTCCACCGGCTGCAGCATTTGGACATTATGATAAGCAGAAATAACTCTATCATCCTTGCCACCTGCAAGGTTTGTTCCATCTGAGCTTAGTCAACATTTAACATATTAACATAGCTTTATTTAACATAGTTTTATTTTTGTTTTGCTTTAATCACCACTGCGGTGGCTCAACTAGTTAAGACATTGAACTTGAAGGCTGGAAGGTCTGATTTTGATACCCAAGTGCTGCACAACAGAGCAAGCTCCCATCTCTGTCCAAGTTTAAAGCAAGAAACTGCAAGTAGATAAATAGGGACCACTTTGGTGGGATGTTAAACAGCATTCTGTGTAGTCGAGTGTTTAGTCATGCCTGCCACATGTCCACAGAAATATCTGCAGATGCAGACAGTGCTGGCTCCTTGGCTGTAAAACAGAGATGAGCACTGAATCCTAGAGTTGGATACAACTGGCTTTCAAGCAAAGGCGACCTTTACCTTTACCTAAACTCATCTTTTCCCCAATATAGTGACCAAAAGCAGCCTGCAACCCAGTTAAAAATAGATATGGCCCCAAACATAGAAAATTATAACACTGAAACTCAGTTAAGCGTTGTATTATATTCACAACTAGCATAGGTGCCCATCTTTGATTTTTTTTTTTTTGGGGGGGGGCTCATTTGTGGAGGTGGTTCGGGAATTTTTTTCCCTCTCCCCCACACACACTGTTTGCAACGGTCCCGGGCTCCTACTGTCTGTTTTCCTGGGATTTTTTTTTGGTTGGGTGGGGGGTGGACCAGGCTGCGTGGTGGTCATGGGCCTCGGCTTTTCAATGTGGCAATGGCGGTGGGTGAGACTGTGATGTTGGAGGAGCTTACTTCGCGGTGCCCTCTCTGGAAGGAACCGCATGGCCTCCACCGCGCCCGCACCCCCTCCACCCTCTTCTTTGCACCATGTCCGCTGCAGACTCACCTGCCATCATTGCCATCTTGGTTTTTTCCTGTGATTTTGTGGCAAATGGTCCGCCTGGCCTTCTCTGAGTCTGCAGCTGTGCTCCCTTTGCCTGCTCGAGGCAGCAACTGTGGCAGTTGTCGCTGTGGCGGGTGAGGTGAAGATGTGGGCAGGGAGGAGTTGTGTCCATACCAGACTGGTCGCCGGGGCTGCCTGGTGCCTTCCGGAGTGGGCTCCATGAAGGGCGCTCCTCCACCCTTTCCATCTTACCCGCCGGTGGCTTCCGGAGAGGGCTCCAGGAAGGCCGCTCCTCCGCCCTCATGGTCGAGGGGAGTAAGGAGGCAGCACCATTGCTCCAGAGAAGGGCAGGCAGGCCTTTCGCCGTGTCCCACCATCCCTCTCTTGGCCGGGTGCATTTCCCACTGGTGCGATTCTGTGATTCGGGGGGGGGGGGGCGCTCCTCAGCCTACCTATTTGGAAATTTCCCCAATGGCTGCTCCCTGCACATGTGGCGGCCATTGCTTTGTCTGCATGCTGGCTGGCCTCCCTGATTGGCCGCAGGTTGCTGCAGAGGACACTGGGAGGTGTAGTTTTTTTGTTCAATTTGTGGGGCATGGTACCCACCCACGGCCTCAGGATACTTGCGGCACTGATTCCTATTGGGCACGCATCATGGGATAGGCTGTACGGGTGTGGAAACGCATTCGGCCACATCCTTTCCTTATAGGTTAAGATTATAATTACAGGCCACTGAGTTGATTTTAACTTTTGGCAGTCCTCAGTAGGGTTTTCAAGGTATAGAGTACTGAGACATGATTTACCATTTCCTTCTCCTAGAAGCAGCCTGGGACTGGGCTAACCAGGCTGATTTTTCTCTTATGATGTACAGTTTGGTATTGAACCAGAAATCTCTTGCTCCACAACCAGCTACCTAATTTACTGAGATATCTAGGTGAGCCATATTAAACAACCACTCAACTAAAGCATTTTCCCCGCAAATTAAAGGTACATCATTTTAAAAAGTGAACATTTTAAAAAACCAAAAATGGCTTGTTAAAATTAACATTAAAAGCTTGCTTTGGCTGTTGGCAGAAGGATTTTCTGGAGTGGAAGACAACTTTTGACAAGATGTTCCACAGCATTCGTTGCCACAGAAACATGACAGGACTAAGAAAAATGCATTCAGTTCTGTACCAGGCAGGTGACCCTAAGGATATTATTTTATGTGCATGTGTCCCCTCCCCCAATGCAGATCAACACTCTTGAGTTTCTCTGTGTACATCAGGGGTGGCCAAACTTTTCATGTCGTGGGCTGCCCCATGGACAGATGTGCAGGGCAGAGGCGTGGTTCCTCCTGCTGCTTCCACCGCTTCCACCACTTCCTGTGGTGGCGGCCATGGCCGCCATCAGGGGGGGGTACAGCCAGGACTCCCGTCCCAGGCCCAGAGCTGCAGGTGGCCCACGGGGGTGGGCTGCCCATTTTTAAAAAATTTTTTTTAAAAAAATTCTAACTTTTTAAAAATCGCGGCATGCGGCCGCGGCGCCACTGTGCATGCCCAGCCAGAGGGCCCCCTCACCTTGACCTGGGGTCAAGGCTTGCCAGCTCATGAGGAGGGCGGGCCCCAGGGCCGAACACAGCAGCAGGAATCTGCGGGGCGCATGCGCCTTCAAAGGCACCGGGGCCTCCAGCCACCACCACCGAGCAGCAGCAAGCTGTGGGGTGGGGGGCACATTTTATCAGGCTGGCGCTGACACCGGACACCCACTTCCCATCCCACTGCCAGCTATGGACCTGCCAGGCAAAACACGCGCCCCACGACTGCCAGGTAAGCCTGACTGCCTGCCTGGGGGTGGGGTGGGTGGGGGCAGGAAACAGAGCTGGGGTGGGTGGTCGGGCCCCCCACCCATCCCTCCTGCCAGTTCAGGCAGGCTGCTGTTGTTCTTTGGCCTGCCCCCTCCCCTCCCAGGTGGGTCCATCTGTCTGTCTGTCTGTGTCAGATGTAATATCAAACTGACCTGAACTACATATACCACAATGCCTTGCCGCTGTAACCCTATTTCTTTGAACCTTATGCCTCTGACCTCATCCGACCCTATTAAAGGACCACCTCAACCTCATACCCTCCTCTTCCATCTTTGACCCTTGATACAGCCACTGACCGCCATGCGGGCAGTGAGAATAAAAGACTTTAATCATAATATACTGTCTCTGGAGTTATTGGGCCGAGCCATCTGAAACACTCTTACAAAATGGTTGCAGAGGTTTGGTTCGCCCACAAACAACTCCAAAATTAAAACAAATGACCAAAAGAAGGACCCGGCTGAACAAAGGAGGGTCCAGAACACGAGCCAGACCAACTGGAGCCGATACTCCGGAACAGGCAATCGCACGACCCCAAACGGTAATGGAAGAGGACAACCCGAACCGGACCATCACGGAGATGGACCCAGATGGCCAAACGAAGGCCGAAACCGGAGGGGCACCCACCGAAAGGGACGTCCAAGACGAAAGCCTGACAACCAAAATCCACAGGGCGATAGCCGGGAGAGGAATGATCCCCACGGCAGAGCTACTGGCCTTGATGAACACCGGAGATGAATCCCACACCAACGGCACGGTAAGCTCTACCCCGAGATCCTCCATGGCGGGAACCCCAAGCACCACGCCGAGTTCAAATCTAGCCGAGATAGCCGACCAATTACAAGCGGCGGCCCTAGATTCGAACACACCGCCGGGAAGGCCCACCGGAACAACAATACCCACAGATAACCCACGCGCCCCAACCACGCGAAGAAAAGAAAAGGCCCTGGGACCCTGGAGGGTGGACACACAGACCCTAGAAATGCGGGGCATGCCGACTCTCAGCCCCCAGGGACTAGAAGAGGAGCAGGGACCCCCAAGCAGGCACCACGCCCCCAAGAGAGGCGCTGCTGACAACCGGGCCGAACTCCTCACATGGGCAGAGGCCCCCTTCGCAATCAAAGGCCGAAGGGGACACAACCTCTCCCCGGAGGAAAGCCACCGCAAATCCTTCCCAGCTAGAAACCGAAGGAGACGCAGCCCCCCCTCAGAAACACGCTACCACGAACGGGAGGGGCGCGAGACCCGCAAGGCACGCATCCACGCGGGAAGACCGGAAGCACATGCAAGGCAGAACAAAGAAAGTGAGGCCTACCACGACTCGCTGTCTGCCCGAACCAAGCGCAGGGAATGTCCGGAGAAGGAAGCTGAACTCCACGCGGAGCTACGACGACCCGAACCCCCATCAGTCCAGCAAAGATGGCGGCCTCCACGCGACAGCTCCACAGGGCCCTCCGATGAGGAAAGCAGCTCCAGCGACGAAAGCGACTTCTCACCAACGCTCCAACCTGAAGCAGCAGGACCTCTGAGACAGAGATCCGCTCACCTCGGCAGCCAGCAAACAATGAGATTCACGCAGGCGCAAGAGGAGCAGGAGAACTCCCTCTCTGGCGAAGAAGAGGAACTGCAGGTCAACTCAGGTCGCTCCATGCACAGAGGACCAGCAAACTCCCTCTACAGGCGACCAGAAAAACTGCAAATGGGACATCCAATAGCAAATATATGTGTACCCATTCCCCACTGCCAATATAAGGACAGGCCAGGGCACCAGGCCAGATCCAGCAAAGGAAGCAATGCCGGCCAGCACAGCCAACTACCTCACAACTTCCCAATCCTTCACATGACTGGGGAGAACCTGATGGACTGGGCACAACAATTCCAGGTAATTCTGATGAGGGAGGGGGCACTGTACCTGATCCAGGACCCACCAAGAAAGCCATGGACCCTAAAGGTGGACAGACTACACAACAGAGTGTTCTGTTTGCTTTTAAGCTCTATTGACACTTCAATGTATGGGAGTATCCCTGATGGGCTAACTGTGCATGAGGTTTGGGGAATATTGTATGAAATGTTTTATTGCAATGAAAGGACTACGACCTGCTTGCTATTGAGAGAGTTGTATGCATACAAAATGAAAGAGGGCTCAACTATGAGCGAGCACCTGATGAGACTAAGCAGCATGAGATCCGACCTCATAAGAAGGGGGGAGATCGTGACAGATCAGCACCAGATTAGCATTATATACAACTCCCTCGATTCAAGCTGGGACTACTTCCTGACTTAGCTGGATAATTTGGGAAGTAACAATGCCACATTGGGGTACATCACTAAGAAACTCATAGCTGAGGATAATCTTAGGAGAAGTAGGGCCACCATACGCAGAGAGGACAGGCCACGCAAAAGAGTCAGTTTCCCTGAGCAGGGGAGCCCTAGTTTCGAGTGTCACACATGTGGACCAAGGAAACACAAACCCACGCGCGATCTAACACGCCATGAGGACACTCTGAGACCCAGACGTGAGTCACAGGACGAATACCCACGCAGACACAAGGGTGACAACGACAGGCGGGACAGACGACGAAGGTCACCTAGCCCAAAGAGAGAGCTTAAGCCACAGAAGGGGCAAGATAGACACAAACCAGACTCAGTGAACGTGGTCAAGCACAGTGAAGGGACCAGCAGCCACAAGGCAGACAGGTCTTCAAATGCACACCTACAGCGGTGGCTGATCGACTCCGGGGCAACCACCCACACATCATGCCACAAGGAAATATTCAACTCATTTGAAGAAGATTCCTTCAGAATCAAAGTCGCCAACCAGGAACATGCAAGAGTAACAGACAGGGGCGACATACTCATCCCTGGAATTGGTCAGGTCAAAGGCGTCCTTTACTCTCCTGAAATTCCATATAATGTCCTGGCCACCACCAAGCTCACAGAAGACCCCAGCCTCAGGATAGTCTTCGAGAACAAGAAGGTGTCCATCGAAAGAAGGGGAAAGCAGGTTGGAAGAGTGGAGCTCATAGGCGGCCTACCGTACCTCATTGCCAAGGAAGCCGAGGACGTACAGGCCACGATAGGCCTAATCGACGGCACTGACGATGAAGAGATGCAGGACTGCACCGCAGACGACCCCAGGGAACCCGAACATGAAGACCCAGAAGGGAAAAACAATGATCACAACAGCCCCACAAGAAATGAAGGGGTTGGCAGCGCAAAGCATAGAACACTGAGGGTATCCATTGGGAAACAAATACATGATGAGTGTGCGCATCTGTTGCACAGAAAATTGGGACACATAGGTTTTCCGACTGTCAAGAAGATGCTAGGATGTTCAGAAGGACTAAGGATCAAGGATTGTGAGAACTACCTGGAGTGCTCCGTGTGCAAAAGCTCCAAGGTGAAAACCGAGGCACGACCGAAGACATCCTCCAGGAAGTCAAGCCACCCTTTCGAATTGGTCCACCTCGACCTTGTGGGGCCACTCGAGAGATCTTTGGGCCAGACGAGATTCTTCTTGACGATAGTAGATGACTACAGCCGATACGGTTTCGTATACACACTCAAAAGCAAGGACGAGACCTTCAGCAAGTTCAAAGAGTTCTACTAAAGGGTCCAAACCCAGAACAACACCAACATAAAGAAACTGATGACAGACAGGGGATCGGAATTCCTGTCCAAAGAGTTCCAAGACTGGATAACCGAGAAGGGGATGCTACACTACAAAACCGCACCATTCTCAGCTTTCCAGAATGGGGTCGCCGAACGAAGGAACGGAGTGCTCCAGACCATGATCAGATGCGCAATTGAAGATGCAGGCCTAAGCTTCTCATACTGGGGGGAAGCTTTGCTGTACTCCAACTACACACTGAACAGGCTATGGTCTGGTGTTATCGGAAAAACGCCCTATGAAGCCATGTACAGGCAGAAGCCCAAGTTGAGCCACCTTCACGTCTTCGGTGTGTTCGCAGACGTACACATACCAAAACAACTAAGGAAGAAAGGGGACAAGATAACGAAGAAGCTAAGGTTCATGGGGTACAAACCAGGCTCGAAGGCATATCGCTTCCTAGACCACAACCTGAGAATAGTGATTTCCAGGTCGGCCACGTTCCATGAACACGCGAACTGGAGTAAGATACATGCAAACGAGGTACTGACAAATGAGTCGGTACAAGAAGGAACCAAAGCATCCTCATCCAACTCAAGGCTCAACAGACCAGCAGACACGCCACCAGAGAGGGACGAGACCAGGCAGTCACATCAAAATACCACTAGTGTTGTGGAGACTGAACCTCCAAAAACCCCAGCAGAGGCGCCCCGCAGGTCAACCAGGTCAACCAAAGGCCAAACTCCCAGAGGGCTAAAGGAGTATGTGCTGGGCATAAACACCTACCCCGAGACACCAGCAAGCTTTGATGACATAGACAAACTGCCTCCCGAAGAACAGGACAAATGGCAGGCGGCAATGGAAAGGGAAATGGAGAGCCTCAAAACCCTCGGAGTGTATGCCCCTGCTGAGGTCCCTGAGGGACAGAGGACAGTGGGAACAAAGTGGGTGTTTAAGGTAAAATCGTTGGAAAATGAAGGGGTAATGTACAAAGCGCGACTAGTCGCCCAAGGGTTCACCCAACGATACCCTGACGACTACGAAGACACATACTCCCCCACAGTGAAGCCAGAAAGCGTAAAGGCCGCTTTAGTAATGGCAACCATCCTCGAAGAACAAGTGTACCAGTTTGATGTACAGACAGCATACCTCCATGCAGACCTTGACAAGGAAATATACGTCAGAGCACCACCTGGTTTTGGGCGCAACAGAGGAGAAACGTGGCTACTCAGCAAAAGCCTCTATGGCCTAAAACAGTCTGGCAGGAGGTGGTACGAGTGTCTGGCCGAGGCAATGAGGCAATTGAACTTCTTCCCGGCCGAAGCCGACAAATGTGTATTTCTAAGAAAATCACCAGAGGAAGTTGAAAAGGTCCTAGTTTATGTCGACGACCTTTTGTACTTTGGGAAAAGTAAGTCCAAATGCGACGAGTTCGCTCATGGACTGCAAAATGAATTCTCCCTGAAAAACTTGGGGAGAGTGAACAAATACCTAGGGGTACAAGTCTCAAGGATACCCAATGGCTTTGGACTCTCCCAGAAGGAGAAAATAGCTGAACTCCTTGACAGATGCAACATGTCAAACGCTCACCCCTGTGGGACGCCTATGCAAACGGATTTCCTGAAAAACGCCTACGAGGAAGGGGAACCGTTCGAAGACGTCAGCCTCTACAGATCCATCATTGGATCGCTGTTACACATAGCCAACTGGACCAGGCCCGACATTACGCTGGCAGTGAACCTTCTCTCACGCCATTCCAGTAACCCAAAGACGTTTCATTGGGCGGCCGTCAAGAGACTGCTGAGATACCTGAAGGGTACCATGGAGACAGAATTACTGCTCACCCCTCGAATAGACGAAGAAATCAACCTGTCATGCTTCGCTGATGCTGACTGGGGCGGATGCTTAGGAACCAGAAAGAGCACATCCGGCTACATGGTGATGTTGAATGGCAGCCCAATATACTGGCGCACCGAGAAGCAGAAACTGGTTTCTACTTCCACCGCCGAGGCCGAATATGTCTGCCTGTCAAACGCTGCATGTGACCTTATCTGGATAAACGAACTGATCTCCCTTATCTGGGAAAAGCCCAAGCTCCCCATCACCATCCACGAAGATAGCCAGGCGGCCATAGAGATAGCAAAAGGTGACACTATAAATCGGAAATCTAGACATATAGATATCAAGTGCAAAAACGTGAGACAGATGATAAGAGAAGGCTTTATAGAGCTAACACATTGTGAGACAAAGGAACAAGTGGCAGACATACTGACCAAACCACTCCCCTCAGCTCAGCATGAGTACCTGTTTGGCAGTTTGTGTCTTAGAAAATAAAAAGCTCAGGTATGCACTCAATGTAGTCAGCCCATATGATATTAGAAGGGGTTTTGTCAGATGTAATATCAAACTGACCTGAACTACATATACCACAATGCCTTGCCGCTGTAACCCTATTCCTTTGAACCTTATGCCTCTGACCTCATCCGACCCTATTAAAGGACCACCTCAACCTCATACCCTCCTCTTCCATCTTTGACCCTTGATACAGCCACTGACCGCCATGCGGGCAGTGAGAATAAAAGACTTTAATTATAATATACTGTCTCTGGAGTTATTGGGCCGAGCCATCTGAAACACTCTTACAGTCTGTTTGTCTGTCTGTCTGTCTCTCTATCTATCTTCACTAATCCACTCTTCCTTCCTTTTTCTTTCTTTCTTTCTTCCTTTCTTCCTTCCTTCCTTTCTTTCTTCCATCCTTCCATCCTTTCTTTCTTTCTTTCTTCCATCCATCCATCCATCCTTCCTTCCATACTTCCTTCCTTTTTTCCTTCTTTCCATCCTTCATTCCTTCCTTTCTATCTATCTTTCTTCCTTCCATCCTTCCTTCCTTCCTTCCATCCTTCCTTTTTGCCTTCCATCCTTCCTTCCTTCCTTTCTATCTTTCTTCCTTCCATCCTTCCATCCATCCATCCTTCCTTCCTTCCTTTCTTTCTTCCATCCTTCCTTCCTTCCATCCATCCTTTCTTTCGGAGCTCTGGTGGTGCAAACTGTGGTCATAAGAACTGCAGTGGCTCAAGTGGCTAAGACACTGACTGGGAGGCAGAAGGTCAGCAATTCGACTCCCAAGTACTGCAGGATGGAATGAGCTCCCATCTTTGTCCCAGCTCCTGCCAACCTAGCAGTTTGAAACAAAGACATTGCAAGTAGATAAATAGGGACCACCTCAGTGGGAAGGTAACAGCATTCCGTGTGCTCCGGTGTCTAGTCATTCCTGCCACATGACCACGGAAATGTCTGCAGAAGCAGACAATGCTGGCTCTTCAGCTTTGAAACAGAGATAAGCACTGCACCCTAGAGTCGAATACAACTGGCTTTTGAGCAAGGGAAACCTTTACCTTTTAATTATGTTTGAGTTGATATAAAAGTCTGTTTTTTGGGCATAATGTGTGGTACCTTAGAGACTAACTTCTGTATTTTAATGTGAGCTTTTGTGGATCAAGGCCACTGGCTCTTTGGCTGTAATCAGAGATGAGCACTGAACTCTAAAGTTGGATACAACTGCCCATCGATTTCTTTTGGGAAATTGTGTATTCCACCCACCGCCGTCACGCCAATGTGAGGAGAGAGAAAAGTGTGTGTGTGTGGGAGGGGCAATAGGATTGCTCAGTATGGGCCCCAGAAATTTCTGATGGTGGCCCTGGTGGCGGCAGATGCAATCACGGCATGTTTTTGTCAAGATATAACATCAAACTTTTTTTTTGTAGTATAAAATATCATTATGCTCTCTAATCATACTCCTCCCACTGTTCATGAGACTAACCCCTCCCACCTGGATTTTTTTACTTACCTCAGTTCTAACTGTCACTTCCAACTGTCGCTGTGGTGGTCGTTCTTTCTTGATATGGTTCCTGTATTGTAAGAAATAAAAATATGTTATTATTTCTTTAATATCCGATGATATTTGGCCTGATCCTCTATTAATCCGTCACAAAATTGTAGCAGAGGATGGTTTTGGCCAAATTAAACATTAATTGGAAAATAATATTTAAAAAATGAAGAAAAACGACACAAGAGTCAAAACCAGAAGAACGGCAGCACAGCTAACGCCAAACAGCACAAATGACGAAGGGAAATCAAAAAGGGGGATTGCCAAAAACGAAGGAAAGGCGAGTGAAATATCCCATATTATTAAATATCCGATGCCCACCCCAATTAATTAAAATGAGGTGCAAAGTGAACAAGAGAGTGGTATAACAAACGAAGAATATTTTATGGTCAGCTGTGCTACGTATTATGGACCCAGACACAAGGAGCAGTAAACCCTATTGCTTTATTAATGCCAAGGACTGGGAAAGCAGAGAAAGGAGGTATGGCCCTTGACATCCTCAAAGGCATGGATGCTCATTCTCCTCCATCCCTAGCAGTTATCCATGCATTATTCAAGTATATTTTTTAACCAATCTTCATGGTATAAAATGCCATAATACAGAATTCAGTTAAAGCTTTCTGTAAGTTCCACTCATATTGTAATTTTAGGGAGCTGTTTTGGTGATTCCTTTGAGACACTGATGCTCTGTTTCTTTCCCCCATTTAGTTGGGCAAAACTTTGGGTACTATAGGTAAAGGTTGCCCTTGCTTGAAAGCCAGTCATATCTGACTCTAGGGTTCAGTGCTCATCTCTTTTTATAGCCGAAGAGCCAGCGCTGTCTGCATCTGCAGATATTTCCATGGACATGTGGCAGGCGTGCCTCAACACTGGAGTGCAGAGAATGCTGTTTACCTTCCCACCAAAGTGTTCCCTATTTATCTACTTGCAATTTCTTGCTTTTGAACTGCTAGGTTGGCAGGAGTTGGCACAGAGACGGGCGCTCACTTCATCATGCAGTACCTGGGAATTGAAGTCTGACCTTCCAGTCAGCGAGTTCAGCGTCTTAACCACTTGAGCCAGCACAGTCCCTCAGGTACTATAAAGTACTGTAAAAAATTTATTTTTTAAAAACCTTCTGCACATCTCCTCTTCTTTCCCCCATCATTTCTGCAATGAAAGCATTCTGAAAATGAACACCTGTGGTTTCTTGACCTAGTTATTTTTTCTTTTCTTGTTTTCACTGTTGGAAAGTAGCACAACAATAATGTGATACAGTGAGTCATAAGTCAATTCCTTGACTGATTTGGTTTTTTAAAAGCCTTCCCACATAGGGAAGAAAAACAATCAGTTCATGGACTCAAAGTTTACAAAGGCAGATGGTTCAGAGTTGCTCATTCCTACAGTAGCAGCCTGTGGGTCAAGCAGAAAAAGCTGCTTATTCCAATTTTTTTAAAGGGAAGCCACCCCCGTTCTACTTGTGAACCAGATTAGTACTCTTGACATCTCATTAAGGCAGATGTGAGGTTGCATGTAGTCTCTCAGGGTTGTCTTTCTTGCTCTCCCCTTGTATTCCAGGGGGGAAAAGTTGAATTGCTGTTGTTAGTTCTGCAGAAGAATTGGCAGGGGGTAAATTACTTCTGAATAATTTCTAGCTCAAATCTCTATTGTTATAGAAAAAAATGAGACAAGACAGTATTCCTTGGCTTAAAAGCAGAATCAGATTGTATTGGCCAACAGGCTCACAGTACTCTCACGAGTTCAAAACTGTGAACAAAAATACATCCTCAGCGCCTCATCTTTATAGTAAAAAATCACAGGATATTTCCATAAATTACATCGTATACATTAGTCATTAATCAATGACATTGTCATTCATATCAGGTTACCCCAAGAATGTCATTTAGGACATGTCATATAAGCGAAAAATATCATGTCACCTCATCATTTCATTCTCTGTATAGAATACTTGTTATTCTCACAGATAGAAATTCAGTTGACTTTTGTATATTTACTCAGCCTGTTTGTTCGGCTTCTGTTTATTTTAGCTTCTGTTGACTGTCCTCTTAGGAAGAGAGTTTGACAATGTCATGTCATTATCGATCATGTAACCAGCAAGCTAAGAAATGATTTTCTGTTCAATTTATGACATTAATTGAAACCTTAATTCATTTAACACTATTTCACTATGATGAGACAGTCCAAAAGGAAGTACTGTATTAGAAGATGAGACTCATGAGTCAGACCATGCTGAACGATGAAGCTTCAAGGTAGGAAGGCTTTGGAAGAGTAAAGGACAAATACAAATAGTGACATCTCTAATGAAATTCTTCCTGCTGTTTCTGTAGCCATTATAGTTTTACAGGGATGGGTTGCTAGCCTGACGTCCAACCTTCCTCCTTTCTCATCCAGGCTTGGGACCAGCAATGGCGGAAGTCCAGAGAATTGTCTTCCAGAGAATGAATAAGATCTGGCCCTTGCCATTGATAGCGCTGAAAGGAAAAACTCCATCTGTTCCCCTCCATAGTGATCCCGATAGCTATCTATGCCTGTGAGACTTTGAAAGCACCAGCAAGTATCAACATCTTCTAGCAGAGATGCCGCCACTGAATTTAAAATATTCAATATTTTGACCATATTATCAATGAAGAGGCGCTTTGAAAGAGTAGCTCGTGCAAATTACATAACATTGTTGCATGAAGAAGATGCCAAATGGCAGGCCACATTTTCTGTATGGAGAAAACCAGGATCCCTAAGGTGGCAATAAGTTGGGCCCCTCCTGATGCCAAACGACAATGAGGATGCCCTCAAAATACATGGTGAAGAACTTTCATGGTAGACTTGAAGACCCTGAAAATAACATGAGAGGATGCCAAAGTACTTGCCCAAGACCAAAACCATTGGAGATGCCTTGCTGCCCAATATGTTACATAGCATGGGAGGATCTAAGACTAAGTCGTTTCTAATCAGGCAACTGGATTAAAGCTGAAAAGACCTCTAGCTGCAAATGTACATACAAAAAAAAAGGGGGGGGGAGGGGGAGTCCAGTGCTCCAGAACACACATGTGGAATACAGGAAGCATAAATCAAGGTAAACTTGAAACTGTAAAGTGTGAAACAGAACGTTCAAACGAGGGGAGGCCAACCTTTTCATGCCATGGGCTGGACCATGCCCCCTTGGATAGATGTGCGGGGCCAGAGGTGTGGTTCCTTCCACCGCTTCTGCCATGTCCAGTGGTGGCGGTGAGTGTAACCACAGCATATTTTCTGCTTGTTTTGCTGCTTCTGCTGCTTCCAATGGTGGCAGGAGCAAGGGTGGTGCATTTTGGGTGGTTTGGGGGGGCATTTTGCGGGCATTTTTTGGAGGGTTTTGAGGACTTCTGGCATGTTTTTGGCACATTTTCAGTGCTTCCCATGCATTTTTGTCACATTTTCATCGCTTCTGGCATGTTTTTGGTGCATTTCCAACACTTCCAGTGCTTCCGATGGCAGTGGTGGGGTCCTCACCATGGACCAGATTAATAGGTGCTATGCACCGGTACAGCCTGTGGGCCATAGGTTGAGAACTCCTGGTTTAAACATTGCAATACTTGGTGTGAGAGATGAAAGTGGGCTGAAATGAGGCTTTTCAATCAGATAATTACAAACCTTATCAAGGTTTGGCAAACTCAGAAGAAATGGTGTGGACAATAGCCCCCAAACTGGATATATTTATTATATCTCAATCCCATCCCTTTTGAAGATGATTAAGCACAGAAAGAGAGAGAAGGAAAGAAGGAAGGAGAGAACACTAACCAAATTAATTTTGCAATAGCATTAAAACAAGTTGTGTGGCATGGCATTTCCTCAACCACCTCAGCACAATGTGGACAAATGTCAAGAGGGACCGGTCAAAAGTCAGTACTACTTTGAGTTTGGGAGAAGCATGCCTTAGCCAAAAGCTGACACACTTGCAATTAAAGGAGATAATCAATCGCTATGTTCTGTTCCTCTGAATCCAATCTGTATTTTCTTCTCATTCTTGTTTTGTTTATCTTTGGTTGTGAGACTTAGGGAGGAACAAGATGGGTATCTGTGCTGTGTTTCTCATTGTTATTTTCAATAGTTATTCCATCAACTAGGTGCCATTAGTGCTAATTGGTAGTAGATCCAATATTTTGGCATGGATATGTGACTTATTTTGTTTGTATGGCAACGCTTGTATGGTATGGCCAGGTTATCCTGCTATGGTAACAGAGTAGACCATATTGCCAGTGACTCAACAGCGAGGGTCAGGCGTTGATTAACAACACAAGAACATAAGAACAGCCTTGCTGGAACAGGCCACAGCCCATCCAGTCCAGCATTCTGTCTCACACAGTGGCTCACCATTTGCTTCAGGGTATTCCCAAGCACATGCCTTCACCTGTTTAGGATTCCCTGGAAATGGCATTGAGAGATATCCTGCCTATCTCTCCAACCCGGAGGTTATTCTTAGGTATCCATAATTATAGCCAATGATACCCTTGTCGTCCATAAACTTGTATAATCCTTTCTTGAAGCTGTCAAGACTGACAGCTGTCACCACTTCTTCTGGCAGGGAGTTCCATAGACCAGTGATCCTCTGAGTGAAAAAGTACTTTCTCTTATTTGTTTGAGAACTAGCACCTAAAAGTTTCATAGAGTGCCCCCTATTTCTAGTGTTGTGTGATAGGGAAAACAGTTTTTCCTTATCTACTTTGTCCACACCGTGCATGATTTTATAAAATTCAATCAGGTCACCTCTTAGACGCCATCGTTTAAGAGTGAAGAGGCCCAACTGTTGCAGCCTCAGATGGTAAGGAAGGTGTTCCATTCCCCTAATCATTCTCGTTGCCCTCCTCTGCACTTTTTCCAGCTCCACAATATCCTTCTGGAGGTATGGCGACCAGAACTGTACACAGTATTCCAGATGGGGCCTCACCATAGATTTATAATGAGGCAAAATGACACTTGCTGACTTATTTTCTATACCCTTTCTAATGATCCCTAGCATTGAGTTTGCTTTTTTCACTGCTGAGGCACACTAGGTTGACACCTTCATTGAGCTGTCCACCAGGACACCAAGGTCCCTTTCCTGGTTTGTCGCAGAGAGTTCAGAACCCATCAGTTTATAAATGTAATTAGGTTTTTTTGCCCCAACATGCATCACTCTGCACTTACTAATGTTGTAGCTCATTTGCCACTGTTTTGCTCACTCCCACAGTGCCAAGAGATCCCTCTGGAGCTCCTCACAATTTCTTACAGTTTTCACTACCCTGTATAATTTAGTGTCATCAGCAAATTTGGCTACCTTGCTATTTACTCCTACTTCTAGATCATTTATGAAGAGGTTGAAAAGCAGAGGTCCCAGTACTGAACCTTGGGGGACCCCACTCTTTACTTCCCTCCACTTTGAGAAGTGGCCATTTAGTGGAACCTTCTGTTTCCTGTCCCTTAGTCAGTTGCTGATCCAGGACAAGACCTATCCCTTTATTCCATGACTGGCAAGTTTATTCAAGAGCCTTGGGTGCGGGACCTTGTCAAAAGCCTTCTGAAAGTCCAGATAAACAATGTCAACTGGATCCCCCTTATCCACATGCTTGTTGACACTCTCAAAAAATTCCATCAGATTAGTGAGGCATGATTTGCCCTTGCAAAAGCCATGTTGGCTCTCCTTTAGCAGTGCCTTCTCTTCTATGTGCCTATTAATCCTATCTTTTAGGATAGAATTAAAACTGACAACCCTGAGGACTAATGGCCTTGGGTGCCAAAGTCCATGGGGAACAGTGATGGTCCACAAGTGGATTAACTCCCACTTGAATCTATCTTGATGTAAGGCAGCAGTTTCATCAATACTGGCCTTAGGCTGAGGAGAACTTTGCGTACCAAAATGGCTCAGGACCAGAAAGTGATTGTGGAACTGGATCAGTGGTACAGGTGTCATGTTGCGATGTGGAAGGCAGATGAAAGGCCACTGCATTATATTTTCAGGACAGTCTTCATGGCTGATCACCATAAAGATTGCCAATATTTAGATTCGGATTTGGCAGAGGAAGAAGGCAAAGCTTGTGCTTTCTTTGTGCCATTTCTAGTCACATTATTTTGTCCTGCTATTTGGCTCGAGTGATTGCCTATGACATACCTTTGGGGAAATTCATGGACATATCTAGTTGTTATCACTGATGATGTAAAGAGTGAGGCATAGTGTGGTGGGAGTGAATGCTACCCTTTTTTATCTTCTCATCACACTGGTGAGGATTACAACTGCAATGCAATTCACAAGTTGTATCTTTTAAAACAGTTCCCCTCCTAGTTCAGCACTGCCTTGATACAGAACTAATGCAAATGTTTACTGTGCCTTTCTAAACATCAAAAGAAAGAAGGGATTTGAATGCCAGTAAAAGAGGTGGGTACCTGGGATAATTAAACATTTCTATGTGACCTGCAGCAACAATTTGAATGCCAGGTGTGGTATAAGAGAATTTCACATCAACCTGAAGCAAAATTCTGTAGAGCAATGCTCATTCTCTTTGTTGCAATGAAATCTGTGCCTGTTTTAAAGTATTTTGCCCAATGTGCAGATTTTTAAAAAGCATTTTACTTAAGAATCTTTTCCATTAAAAAAATGGGGTTGCATGGTATTTATTATGTATCTATTACGACTTTTGGAACTGTGGTGGTTTAGTGGTTAAGACACTGAACTTGCTTACTGGAAGGTCGGTAGGTCAGCAGTTTGAGATTCGAGTGCTGCATGATGGAGTGAGCTCCTGTCGCCTGTCCCAGCTCCTGCCAACTTAGCAGTTTGAAAGCAAGAAATAGGTACCACATTGGTGGGAAGGCAACAGAAGTACACTCCAGTGTCTAGGCATGCCTGCCACATGTCCACAGAAACGTTTGCAGACGGAGACACCACTGGCTCTTTGGCTGCAAACGGAGATGAGCACCGAACCCTATAGTCGGACATGACTGGCTTTTGAGCAAGGGAGACCTTTACCTATGACTTATCTTGTACACACTTTATTTCTCCAAAATACCCTGTTAAGCAGGAGTTCTCAACCTTTTAAAGCTCGGGCCCAGGTCACGCTGCCTCAGACAGCTTTGGGGGCCAGATGGCCATTTTGCCCTTCTTCCACTACAAGGCACTTCTGGGTGTGGTGGACCACATGAAATGGCACCACGGGCCACATCCGGCCCACGGGCCACAGGTTGAGAATCCCTGCTGTAAAGTTTTCAGATGTAGAGTGAAGCAAGCTATCTTTCTTTTCATCATGATTCTTGTTCATCTGCAGTTGTAAAAGCCAGCAAATGTTTTCCTTTATCCCTACCACATATGTTGCATTGATATGTTGTATTACATTGCTGGGCTGTACTACTTCAGAATGGAGGTAAAGGGACTGAATGGTTGAATTATGTCTCAAGTGAAAAAACTATCTGTACATTTGTTGTTCAGTCGCACAGTCAATTCTGACCCTTTGCGACCTCATGGACAATTGCATGCCAGGCACCTCTATCCTCCACCATCTTTCTCAACCCGCCCAACTCTGTGCCCATTGCATCAACAATATCATCTAGCTATATCATTTTCTGCTGCCCCCTTCTTCTTTTGCCCTCAACCTTTCCCAGCATCAAGGCCTTCTCAAGTGAATCCTCTCTTCTTATTTGATGTCCAAAGTACTTTAGCTTCATCTTTACTATTTGTCATTCTATGGAGCAGTCAGGGTTGATTTCTTCTGAGATGGACCTGTTTGTTCTCCTCGCTGTCCAGGGGACTCTCAAGACTCTCCTCCAACACCACATTTCAAAGGCGTCTGTTCTTCTGCACTCAGCTTTCCTTATGGTCCAACCATCACAGCCATACATTACTACTGGAAATACCACTGCTTTGACTACGCGGACCTTTGTCTGCAAGGTGATGCCTCTACTTCTAACCTTGTTCCCCAGATTTCTCATAGCTTGTCTCCCAAACATCAGTCACCTTTTTATTTCATGGCTGCAGTCGCCATCTGCAGTGATCTTGGATCCTAAGAATATAAAGTATGTCACTGCTTCTACCTCTTTCCCATGTAGTAAGTATTCAGATGGTTGATTAATAAATACCATTTACCTACATTACAGAGTATATTTCAGTAAAGATACAAAAAATAATCGGTGGCTCCTCTGCCTCCTCCCTATCCTTGCATTCTTTCTTTATTGGTGTCAGAGGCACCACCAGCATATAATAACATACAAAGCTAAAATTAGCACATCTAAAAACAAAATAGAATTAAAAGGGGCTAGATGACATCTGCCCAATATCAGGTCACCTCAAGAGCATTTTCTCTTGCCAACATAAGGTCCTCCTCAGTGCATGTTGAAGGGCATTGTTTGCATTGTATCATATGGGCGATTGTTTGCTCTTCTCCGTGTTCACACAGGCTACCATCTACAAGAAAACCCCACTTTCTTGGATTAACCCTTGATCTTCCTACCCCAGCAAGCAGTTTGTTTAAAGCTTCCACACAGGCCATGGTTGTTCGTGGCCAGGCAGTAGAGAATCCTGTGGTTCTGCCCAGTTATCTAGTCGCTCCTTGCTTGCCTTCCAAAGTGTTAGGGCCGTCTGTAGGGGCTGGTTGTTGGGGGTGGGAGAAGAAGTTATGAGGAAACTGTGCCTTGATATCAGTCTCTGCTTTGGTGGTTGTTGATCAAATAGCAGGTGTGTTTCCGAGGATCTTGCTTTTACCCACTCTTTCTGAGCAGCACTTTCTCGGTGAAATGTTGGTGGAGGGATGCCAGCTAAGTAATGCACTTTTTTTGTATTGGGGGTGGCTTTAGACATCCTGTGACCAATCTCACTGTTTCATTTAGGGCCACATCCACCTGCTTTGCATGTGCTGATCTTCACCACACTGGACTAGCATACTATCCTACAGAGTAACATAAAGCTAGTGCAGAAGTTCTTTATATGTGTGGCTAAGTAACTATTTCTCGTTATTGGTCCAAAATGTTTGATCTGCTCAACTCGAATATCATCCATGCCGGCTGCTTTTCCATTCTTATACCTGCCTATTGCCTTTTCCAACTCTCTTATGGTAAAGGGGATGTTCAGTTCACTTATTTTCCATTCCTCATTCCTTCTTATCTTCTGTTTGTTTTTCTGTGAGTTGTTTTTCCGTAGGTTTGAATCTGGTCTCCTATTAAGTAGTAGCTGGTGGGCAATTTGGTTGGCTGAGACATTGGCATGTATCAGTCGTTTGGTTGCATCATTATTAAGATGATTAAGTAGTCTCCGTGCTTTTTGACTGCTGCGACCTGTGTTGATTTTTTCTATTAGCTTAATCCACCTTTCCCTTTTATGCTCTGAGATAGCTGACACTACCTGTTGTCCAGCTTTAATGGTATCTTCACTGAGTGGATTTGCATCAAAGACGGTAAAATATTCACTCAGTAAATCAACAGTTTCTTTCATTGAAAGGAAGAAATGGATACATCTGACAGATCTTGTTTCAATCACTTTCTAATTTTTCCACTCCTTTTCATGTCACAGTTTTGCATCAGCTTGCAAGTTTAAAAGTCCCTCATGAAAGTTATTCTGCACTACTCCTAATTAATGCATTTTGTAATGAAATTTGTGCCCATTATATGCCATTTTCAAGTTTATGGAATGCTTTTTTTAAAAAAAATCTTGCATCCTTAGGGGCCATTTAACAATTACGTGATCCGTTTTTTGGGGGAAATTGACCTCCTCCCCCCATGTAATCCAACGGTAATTTTCACATCAAACCCCTCCCTTTAAAATTACGTAATCCAGAGCTTTTGTATCGAAACTCTAATTTTTAGAGCTTTTCACTATTGGTGCCTAATGCAGAAGGTATCGGTGAGGATTCTCGATGCATCACAACCTTTTGCAGGAAGGAATGAGGATATCAGGTAAATTCCGATAGTGTTCTTTTACTATCTTCTTTATAAGGATTATAAATTTATGTCGGTTAGAAATAGACTGCACAAGCAATTCAATAATCTCAAATCGGATCAAAATTCCCAGAGATCATTTTTAAACCTAAAAAGTGCCATGTTTCGAAACCACAACAGCTCCAAATGGATTACATAATCTTTGACCTGACCCCCACCCCACCCCAGACATCAGAATAACTGAATTTTGAGAAGAGTTGTTAATACTGAAGGTACCTGTGTTTCAGTTTGCTTAATGATTTGAAAGAGTGAAGTTCAGTAATTTTAAATTGAAAAGCAAAGTGAATGAAATTCTCTGCCATCCATTGCAACAGGAAGCCATTCAATCTGAGGATGCAAATTCCCCCCCCCCCCCAAAAAAAAAACACATAGAAGGAAACTCACCTCATGACAAACTAGCCAGACTATGCTAAGGGAAACAAAGCCCCCGTTGTCTGAAAAACACATCCCAGACTTGAATGAGAAAGCTTATTATGTGATTCTGGGTCATAGCCAGAGAAATCTCAGTATTTGAGGAGGGTGATGATAACTGGATGAAATATCTCATGTTCGCCCTTTCTGTGAAAATGTGTTTTTTAATCAATTAAGCACCCAATGCTTGGTAGGAAGACAATTCCTCATCTTTAATTGGAAATGTTATCAGTTGTTGCCAGAAATGTTCAGCCAACACTGCTCAAAAGAGTCCAATAATTTTGCCAACACTATAGGCAAGTGAGTCAGAAAAGAAAGAACAAACAAACTATCGTGAGAAAAGGAGAAAAAAAGTCAGAAGTCAAGAAGAGTTTGCCCTTATTAATTAAAGACTTTCTTGATTTAGTCTTGTTGAGGGCGGGGGGGGGGGGTGTTTGTATTATTTTTCCTGCTGCTTGTTTTGGTCATTTCTATTTTTATTATTTATTGTTTCTTTTACAACTTTTTATTGTTTTTGTAGAATGCAGTCTGGGATTTTAGAATTCTCCTGATTGGACTTTCGTTGAAGAAGGCTGGGAGATCCATCCAATCCATCAGGCCCACAGTCAGTGTTGTGTCTGAACTCCGGAAGTATTACTCAAACAGAGCTGGTTTAAACAACAACATGGTTTATTGCAAGGAGCAAAGAACAGGGAGCAGGTGCATGGCAACAGCTTTTATACAGAACATAATAGATACATTTAGCCAAGGCTTCTGGAGAAGCGGGAAAGTTTTAGCGAATCAGCTTTCACAAAAGTGGCGCCTATTTTGCAAGGCTGCTGAGGCAATAATAACTTGAATACACAACAGTCAGTTAATACGAATCAGTATCATACAGGTGTTGCAAAAAGTACTGTGTATGTGAAATGCTTCCAAAATGCAAAGGGCATGGTCCGATTCCCCAGAAGTTACATTTCTTAAAGGCACAAGTCCATACATAACATACCTCCCCCCTAGGATGGGACAAAGTCCCTTAACCATCGTGGTGGCCCGCAAATGCGTTTGGGCCATCCAGCAGCTTGGCTGGGTTCAGAGGAACAGGGTGTTCCGGGTTCCGCAGACTCTCGTCCTGCAGAGGGGAAACGAGTAGTGTTAGCGGTGTCTCGGGAGCACTGGCCCAAACCAGGAGAGGAACCCGGGAGGGAATACTGCACATCAAAACCTGGAAGGGGAGGAGGCTGACTTGAGGAGAGTTCCCGCCTGTTACTCTGAGAAGGGGATGACTCGCTTGCATGCCTCCTTGTCTGCATGGGAGCAGAGGTGGACTCAAAAACTAGAGGACAGGGGGTTGCTGGGGAAAACTCAAATCCCCACTGCTCGCTTGGAAGAGTGGGGGAACACTCTAAAAACTCCCCCCCCCCCGATCCTGTAACTCATAATTTAAACTGTCGAGGTCTGGGCTCTCGAATTCTTCCCAGTCTCGCTGCAAAGGGTGGGTGAAACTGAAATCAGGAGCTATCAGTGGACCACTTGCCTTGGGATAAGCAGGTGAGAGAGAACCCTAATGTTGAATCACCCTGATCCTCAGTCCCCTGGGTGTCTGTGATCCGATGCCTGAGCTGGTCAGCATGTTGCCGCCACAGTAGCCCCGTGCTAGTTTCTACCTGGTAGGAAACTGGCCCTGTCTGATCGATCACCACCCCTGGGACCCACGTTGAGCCGGTGGCTGCATAATTCCTACAATATACTGGGTCCCCAACTGAGAAAACCTTGCTGTGACCCGTGCCCACCCACCTGGAGGGGAGAAGTGCTGCCTCCTCGTCCCCACCGCCAAAGACTTCCACCTGTGGTGGGACGAGGGCTTCAAAGGGTGAGAGCCCTGGCTAGACTTCTGCAGACCCGCGCCCACCCACCTGGAGGGGAGAAGTGCTGCCTCCTCGTCCCCACCGCCAAAGACTTCCACCTGTGGCGGGACGAGGGCTTCAAAGGATGAGAGCCCTGGCTGAACTTCTGCAGACCCGTGCCCACTCACCTGGAGGGGAGAAGTGCTGCCTCCTCATCCCTGCCACCAAAGACTTGCACCTGCAGCGGGGCGGGGGCTTCAAAGACTAGCTTCGCCTCCCTGCCTCGGGACAAGTTTGGAGGCAGCAACAGCTGTGGCGGGGTGTGCCCAGAGGACTCTTAGGAGCGCCCATGCCGCCACAACCAGACCAGCTTCACCTCCCCACCCTGGGACAGGTTTGGAGGCAGCAACAGCTGTGGCAGGGCGCAACCTGATGACCTTGCTGTAGTCTCCCCCTTCACCTTTAGTTGGGTGGGAGATTGAGGTTAGTTGAGGATGTTGAGCTTTGCTCCATCAGGACTCATTGAATGATTATAGTATGTTTTCTTGTGGATATTGTTAATTTACGTATTTTCTGGCGTATAAGATGACTGGGCGTACAAGACAACCCCCAACTTTTCCAGTTAAAATATAGAGTTTGGAATATACTTGTCAGCTGCAGTTAAGTACTTGTCCTATAAGACGACCCCCGACTTTGGCACAGATTTTTGGGGGTTGAAAAGTAGTCTTATACGCCAGAAAATACAGTACTTAGTATATTGTATATTGTATTGTATTTTGGTTCTTGTATTTTCTAACATTGTTATTTTTGAAATGTGATTTGTAAATGTTTTATGTCATTTATATTGCTTTGTATTATTTATACTGTATCATTATATTGCTTTGTATTATTGTAAATAGCTTGGAGTTCCCTTTACAGGAAGGAAAGCGGTATAGAAATCTAAGCAATAAATAAATAAATAAATTTCAATGTTCCACCCCTAATCCTCCACCCTGGTTGGATCCAACTGGTCGAAAAGTGAGACCAGTCTACTGCCATTAGGAGCTCGGCAGGCAAGTGTCCAGATGCCAGGGGAGTTATTCTGTAGCACAGGAGAAATTGACACAATTGTAAATCTAGGTCCCCACAGCCCATTCGCCGAAGTGCCTCTTTAGTAGTTCGCACTTGGCGCTCAACCTGGCCATTCATTGCGGGGTGGAAAGGGGCAGATGTAATGTGTCGAATTGGGTTCCTCTCCAGGAATGCCTGGAATTCAACGGAGTTAAATGTACTGGCATTGTCGGAGACAAGCACATCGGGTAATCCAAAACAACTAAATAGCCTCCTCAATTGTTTAATGGTTGCGGCAGAGGATGTATTGGGCATTGGAATGACTCCAACCACTTTGAAAAGGAGTCGACCAGTAACAGAAATAGCGAGCCCCGGAAAGGACCAGCAAAATCAATGTGTAATCGAGACCACGGGCCGCAGGCTGTGTCCCATTCTCTGTGAGGAAGTCGGGACTCTTCTGGTCGAGAACTCTGGCAACTTTCGCAAGTGCCCACCATGTGCTCAATGTCCGCATCAATCTGGGGCCACCAGAAGTAGCTCCTGGCCAAAGCCTTTGAGCGCACGATTCCCAGGTGGCTAATGTGTAGCAATTTGAGCACCTTTGAGCGCAATGCCTCGGGAATTACCACCCACTGGCCCCAAAGGAGGCAAACCCTTTCTATTGAAAGCTCAACTCACTTCCGGAAATACGCTTTGAACTCCTCCACTGGTGGAGTTGCGGGCCACCCCTTCTTTACCCAAGAAAGAACTAGGGACAGGACCTTGTCCCTCACCATGGACTTGGCGAGATCTGTGGGTACTATTGGGGGCGAATCGAGGGACTCGATCAGCAGCACCTGATGGTCCCATTCTACCTCGCACTCAGTTTCCCCTAGCTCTGGGAGAGGAGACCGGAAAAGTGCATCAGCATGGCTGATGTCTTTCCCCGGGTGGTGAACCAGTGTTTATTGATACGCATTGAGAAATATGGCCCACCTAAGCATTCTAGGGGACAGAATCTGGGGTGTAGGCTTGCACGTGGTGAAAATACCCAGCAGTGGCTTGTGGTTGGTTACAATAGTGAACCCCCAACCGTAGAGGAAGTCGTGGAATTTCTTGGCTCCAGCGACTATCGCAAGGGCCTCCCTGTTTGTTTGCACGTAATTGCGCTCTGCCTTTGAAAGGGACCTTGAGTAAAAGGCAACCGGGGCTTCCCACCCGTTTTCTAACACGTGGCACAGCACCGCCCCCACCCCCACTGGTGAAGCATTGCAAACTAGCACCATGGGCTTCCTGGGGTCGAAATGGGTTAGGATTGCCTCAGAAGACAACAGCTGTTTGAGTTCCTTGAATGCCTTTTCCTGGCTGTCCCCCCACCGCCAAACCGCATCTTTCTTCAAAAGATGATGCAGAGGCTCCGCTACGGAGACTTTCCTTGGCAGGAAGGAATGATAAAAATTTAGGAGCCCTAAGAAGGACTGCAGTTCTGGTTTCACGGTGGGGCGAGGGGCGTTTCGAACAGCCGCAACCTTTGAATCAGAGGGCTTAACTCCTTTGGGGGTTATCTTGAACCCTAGGAACTCTACCTTCCTCTCTAGGAACACACACTTATCCCTTCTCAACCTTAGCCCTGCTTTCTCAAAAATCGTTAGGACTTTGTCCAACCTCTTTGCAGGTTCTGACTCACTTCCCGCAGTGATCAAAACATCATCAAAATAAGGAAGCACCCTGGGGAGACCCTTTAGGAGGCATTCCACAAGAGATTGGAATATCCCTGGGGCTGAATTTACGCTGAACTGCAGGCGCGTCACCTTAAAACCCCCTTTGTGTGTTACTATCGTCTGTGCAGCTGCTGTAGCGGGAGTTACGGTGAACTGCTGATAGGCTTGGACCAAATCTAGTTTTGCAAAACTTTTACCCCCATGTAAAGTGGCTAGTAAATGGCTAACTACCAGCACTGAATATGCATTAGGGCGAATAGCCTTGTTAATCGTGCATTCGTAGTCCGTGCAAATCTGGACTTTCCCATTTGATTTTAAGGCTGTAACAATCGATGTCTCCCACTCAGCGGAGTCCACCAGAACCAAAATCCCCTGACCCACCAGTTTGTCCAGTTCTGCCTCAATCTTGTCTTTGAGGGCGAAGGGCACTCTCCATGGCTTGAGCCGAATGGGACGAATTGCTGGGTCCAGATCAAACGAGACTGGGGGCCCCCTATACTCCTGAGCCCCTTCTCGAAGACTGCTGAGTGCGCATTGCACACGTCCCGCACTGGGTCAGTCTCTATGGTGTTGATGCCGGACAGTTCAATAACCAAGGGAGCAAACCATGGCTCCCCAGGAGGCAGCTGGAACCCCATTTCAGTACCACAAGGGGCAGCTTCTCTGTGAACCTCTTGAACTTGACTTTGAAATCCCCCACCCCCAAAACAGGAACCAGGTTGCCCTGCACGTCTCACAAGGACATCTTGAGGGCCTTAAGTTTTGGGCGCACATTGGGGGGATGCGCAGAAACTCTTTTTGGGACAAAATGGAGTAGGATGAACCTGATTCCACCTCCATCCTAACTGGGACCCCCTGTAACAGTACCTCAACAAATAAACATTGGTGTGCGATGGGCACATGGCCCACGGTTGGCTCCCCTGTGGAAATTGACCTAATGGCCCCTCCTTTCCCTCAAGGGCACTCGGCTGGCTCCTGGTCCTCTCTCCGCTGTTGCCTGCAAACTTTGGCAATGTGGCCTCGGCGTCCGCAGTGGTGGCACTCCGTCTTCCAGAATGGGCACTTTCTCTGGTCGTGGGACTTCCGGAGCCGTCGCATCGGCAGTGGGCCTTGTCGCTTGCTTGCTTCTTGGGCGCCTTCCTCAGGACGTCGTTGTCGTTGCTGGGGCTCCTCTGGGGAGGAGGATGAGCTGGATACATGGTGGGGTGAGCACTGGGTGGCCTGCACTGTGGACCCAGACCCCCAGGTGCGGCTGGTCTTGTCCTGAACGCCTTCACCCCGGACCTCATTACTTTGGCTGCCTGAGTCTCCCACAGAACAGACTGGAATGTGAGGTGCTCGCGGGTCATCAGCTTCCACTGGACCTCCTCGTCTCGCAAGCCGCACAGCAGGCGGTCACTCAATGCTTCTTCCAAGTTGTCCCACCGGCAAGGGGCAGTGGCTAATCTGAGGGCGGCGGTGTAGTCTGCCACGGACTCACCCAGTTACTGATCCTGCCTGTGGAAGGTGACTCTGGCCGGGTAAATGGACACTTTCAGCTGAAAATGATTCTGTGGAGCCGACAGGATCTTGTCAAGTGGGACACATCAATTTTCTACAGCATCATCATGTGCATCACCAGCTCTAGTGTGGGGAGGCCAATCTGGGCTAGGAGACAGGAACGCATCTGGTCCTCATCCTCGATGCACTCGGTGGCCATCGCACGTTTGAATTGGCACTCGTACAGAGCCCACGACTCTGGCTTCTTGATGTCGAATGGAGGTAGCTTGATGCTATGGGAAGCCATTATCCCACCTTCATCGCCAATTTGATGTTCCAAGATTGATATACAGGAGGCAGCATTCAGGGGGCCAAACACATCTTTATTGCAGGGTATGCAATCTGAACATGAGGTAATGGCGGAGACACAGCTCCTTATATATGCTTGCAGTACATTTGAATCTCGCCCCATGGGCGCCTATTGGTTGCGGTATCAGTGACGTCATTCGGTCGTACTGAATACCTTACAAGGTTTACCTGTGGCAGGAATGTTTCCCGCGCTGCTCCGTGATTGGGTGATCTGAACCATGTAGGCTGAGCTTCTGTAGCTGCCTCTAGAGGCAGCTGAATCGCTAGGAAGGACAGCTGAGTTACATTGTAATCACCGGGACTCATTCACAGTTCATCTGGATACAAGGTTACTTTTGAATACAAGGTTACATTTCTTAAAGGCACAAGTTCCATACATAACAGTCAGTGAGGCAGGAAGAAGGCCGATGCTCAACGCCCGCCCAATCCCCTGCTGGCAAGGGAGGGCAGAAGTGACTGCTTCTCGCCTACCTTCAGCCCAAGAGGAGGGCCGGGACCCAGGGCTGAGCATAGCAGTTTGAAGTCGCGGGTCACGTGCCGGCCACCGCCGCCGCCACCAACACCACCTGGACCAGGCAGGCGCCCGCCCACCCTGCCCCCACCATAATGCCAGGCAAAACGCCCCACAACTGCCAGGTAAGCCTGGCATCATTGGAGACTGCCTGCCCGCAGGGGGTGGGGTGGGTGGGGGTGGGGCAGAAAACAGAGCCGGGGTGGGTGGTCAGGGCCCCCTCCCGACAGTTCAGGCAGGCCGCTGCTGTTCTTTGGCCTTCCCCCTCCCCTCCCAGGTGGGTCCGTCCATCTGTCCATCTGTCTATCTATCTATCTTCACTAATCCACTCTTCGTTCCTTCCTCTCTTCCTTCCATTTCTTCCTTCCATCCATCCATCCTTCCTCCCTTCCATCCTTCCTTCCTTCCATCCTTCCTTCCTTTCTTTCATCCTTCCTTTCTTTCTTCCATCCTTCCATCCATCCTTCCTTCCTTTCTTCCATCCTTCCATCCATCCTTCCTTCCTTTCTTTATTCCATCCTTCCATCCATCCTTCCTTCCTTCCTTCCTTTCTATCTATCTATCTTTCTTCCTTCCATCCTTCCTTCCTTCCTTCCTTCCTTCCTTTCTTTCTTCCATCCTTCCTTCCGTCCTTCCTTCCTTCCTTTCTTTCTGAGCCCTGGTTGTGCAAAACTGTGGTCATAAGGACTGCAGTGGCTCAAGTGGCTAAGACACTGACTGGGAGGAGGAAGGTCAGCAGTTCGATTCCCGAGTACTGCAGGACGGAATGAGCTCCCGTCTTTGTCCCTGCTCCTGCCAACCTAGCAGTTCAAAAGCAAGAAATTGCAAGTAGATAAATAGGGACCACTTTGGTGAGAAGGTAACAGCATTCTGTGTGCTCCGGTGTCTAGTCATGCCTGCCACATGACCACGGAAATGTCTGCAGAAGCAGACAGCGCTGGCTCTTCAGCTTTGAAACAGAGATAAGCACTGCACCCTAGAGTCGGATACAACTGGCTTTTGAGCAACGGAAACCTTTACCTTTTCATTATGTTCGTGTTGATATAAAAGTCTGTTTTTTGGGCATAATGTGTGGCACCTTAAAGATTAACTGCTGTATTTTAATGTGAGCTTTTGTGGATCAAGGCCACTGGCTCTTTGGCTGTAATCAGAGATGAGCACTGAACTCTAAAGTTGGATACAACTGGCTTTCAAGCAAGGCTTAAAGACTCACTGCTGTATTTTAATGTGAGCTTTTGTGGATCAAGGCCACTGGCTCTTTGGCTGTAATCAGAGATGAGCACTGAACTCTAAAGTTGAATACAACTGCCCATCGATTTCTTTTGGAAAATTGTGTATTCCACCCACTGCCGCCACCCCAAAGTGAGGAGAGAGAAAAGTGTGTGTGTGTGTGGGGGGCCCTCAATAGGATTGCTCAGTACGGGGCCCAGAAATTTCTGATGGCGGCCCTGTTGGTGATCAGCATGGCAATCAGCCATGAAGACTGTCCTGAGAATATAATGCAGTAGCCTTTCATCTGCCTTCCGCATCGCAGCAAGACACCTGTACCACTGATCCAGTTCCGCGAGTCACTTACTGGTCCTTTTTGGCATGCAAAGTCTTCATCAGCCCCAGGCCAGGATTGATGAAGCTACTGCCCTTCATCAAGATGGACTCAAGTGGGATTTAATCCACTTGGGGTCCATCATCATCCCCTGTAGACTTCGGCACCCAAGTCCTCAGGGTTGTCAGTTTAGTTAACCACTGCCTGACATTTGACATTGAGTTGCTGGGAGTATGGTCTAATTTATTACCATAGCTGGATAACCTGGCTAGACTGTTCCTGAACTCCTAGGCTCATCATTCAAAGCAACCATGACCAACAATTAGAAGTTACCTGTATGTTCCTCACCTCTGGCATAATTTGGCCTAGATTTGGAGGAACGGGTGTCGAATGTATCTTATGCATCTTCTGAAGTGCTTTTGTTTACACTGTGGCCTTCCATTGTTCAATGCAACAACTAAGAAAACTGCACAGCATAATGACAAGATCGTGAAAGGAAATAAGAGCATTTGGATGGGAGACATGGCTAACAAAATATTTTGCCCCTTTCTTACAACATCTCTTAGGAAATGCTCTTCAAACAGTAGTAGGTGCACCAGGAAATCCGCTATCAAGCTTAGTTCTTGGAGCAAAGAATCCCTCAAGGCCAGAGATGGCCATAGAAACACAGGAAGTTCTTTTATTTTTTGTAAGACCACTGGTCCATGTAGCCCTGGTCTATCAATTCTGATTGGCAGAAGACCTTCAGAGTTTCAGCTAGGATTCCTTCCTAGCCCAGCATAGAAATCCCTGGCATTCCTTGATGCTTGCCCATCCAACGACTGACCAGACTCCACCTGCTGACATTCCAGGGTCTTCTCTATCCTTGCTTGTGGTTGTTAAAACATTTTTCAAACGATCCAATCTGGAGCAGTGCTTCCTGGGAGTTTCAGAGCAGTTTCCTAGAGTTTCCTGTGTGATGCTATTTATAGAATATTCTTCTGTTGCTTTTCAGTCTGAACCTTTGTGTCCATATGTTCAAATAATTACGAAACTCTATGGCGAATATGTCTGCAGATGCAGACAGCCCTGGCTCTTTGGTTGTAAACAGATATGATCACTAAACCCTAGAGTTAGATATGTCTAACCTTCGAGCAAGGGTGACCTTTACCTTACCTATGACAGTGGCGACGAACCTATGGCACATGTGCCAGAGGTGGCACAGAGCCCTCTCTGTGGGCACCTGTGCAGTCACCCCACACAGAGTTCACCCCACCGCTCTGCCCAGCAGCCTAATGGGAGCACTTCCTTCCTTCCCTGTTGCTGTGTTGGTACTTTGTGAAAAATAAGTGAGTTTTAGGTTGCAGTTCGGGCACTCGGTCTCTAAAAGGTTCACCATCACTGATCTATGATGAGTACTGTGAGTAAATTGTCTATTTTTAAGATAAAGATTTTTTTTATTATCCATTACTGAACAAACTCTACCCACATAGATTTTTTTACTAATCTGAATGGCTCATTGCCCAAGGCAACCTGAAAGGTTTTTGATCTCAAACAGTCAATTATTCTGCTGGCCAAAGTGACTCCGGAGTGATCAACTTCATTTTTGCCTGGGGAAACTGAAGCTAACTAACTGCCTAACTAGCTGACTGTAGGCTGTCACTAAAAGGTGCAATTAATGCTTTATATAACTAGACTCTTAAGACAAAAGATAGACTCTTAAGACAGAAGATAGACTGAAAGTCTTCAGTCTATCTTCTGCCAAAAGATACCAAGGGATGGTGAGAATGGCCACTGTCCTGACAAGAGCATCAGCCAAATCATATCCCTTACAGCATCACTGCCCTGTGCATTAGCTTCTTAATTTCCAAGAAAAGGCTCACAGGCCCTCAGTCAGTTAATATGAGTCGGTATCACAGAACTGTTGCAAACATTTGGTGTATGAAAACCAAGACACAGGACACAGCCTCGGGCTGGGTTAACTCAGGTTTATTGCATCGTGGACAGAGGGAACATGAGGTAATGGCGGATCGATAGCTCTTTATATACAGTAGTAATACATTTGAACGTGGTGCCATGGTAGCCCATTGGCTACTGTCTGCGTGACGTCATTGCGGGTCACGCCCTTCTTGTCCAGGTGTAGGTGGTGGCGGGAAAGCTTCCCGCGCTGTTGCCTTTGATGAGTTCGGACCAAGAGAGCTTGGACGCTCGCTGCTGCCAGCTGGTGGTCATTAGCTCGCGTCCTATTGCAGGGTTCATATGATACAGCTGAAGGTTACATTGTTGCTAAAGGCAAGGTTACATTGGTTCGGATACATTGTAATCCATGTGGAAGGTAAAACCCTTAGAACACAACAAAACAGTACGGAGATTGTGTATGTGAAATGCTTCCAAAAATGTTTACGGTATGTGATATATCATTGCTCACATTCTTAAGCTCTAGATAACAGAGTAGCCATGCTACCAGGACACACATGATGTTGAGGCATATGCAGGCAGAGATACAGCAGCAAAGATTAATTAGTGGAGTGAGCTCTTTGAAATTTGAGCACAGTGCCACCTTTGTAGGAATAAGGTCAACACTTATTCCTGAGAAATGAAAGAAGCTTGTGTATATCAGAGGAATAAGCGTAGGATAAGAGAAGTGATAGAATTAAGCTGCAGATGTCAGGAGCCATGGCTGCCTCTTTCATCTCTAGAGATCAAAAACAAGATGTCTTTCGTGGGAGGAATAAGTGAAAGGTGTGAGAGGGAAGGAAGTGATGTCAGCAACCTAAGAATAGCAATCTAAGGTTGAAGTAAGGTAAGGTCAGAACCTGTAAAGGACACTCTGGAAAACCTGAGATCTTTCTCTGCTCTTTCCAAAGCAAAAAATGATGGGTAGCCGGGGGTATTGTACAATTTAATTTCTTATTGCTGTATTTAAATGGTGTGTATTGCATTTTTTGTATTTGTCTTATAAAATTTGTAAGGTGAAAACTGTATATTTTCTGGTATTTTCCGTCAACTTTTTTCTTATTGCATTTGTACTGTATTATGAATTTTGTTTTGTAGTTTGCATTGTATTATATACCTATGTTGTACGCCACCTCGAGTCGCATGTGGTGTCGAGTGAGGTGGGATATAATTTTAATAAATAAATAAATAAAAACCATGATTCTTCTCAGACGTAAGCAGAGTTTACAACCAGTTGCTTCCAACACATAAAACAGCCTTTAGTACTGCATAGAAAAACCTTGAGCCTAAACCAGGGGTTCTCAACCTGCAGCCCACAGGCCAGATGCAGCACACGACACCATTTTATGTGGCTCCACACTGCCTCCACCACACCGGGAAGTGCCATGTCATGGAGGAAGGGCAAAATGGCCATCTGCCCCCCAAAGCTGTCTGAGGGAGTGTGACTCGGCTTTAAAAGGTTGAGAACTCTTGACCTAAACAATGAGAAGTTCCAGGGATTAAGCTTTTCCCTTGTAGCATATCAGATATAACTGATGAAGAACTGGGGTCCTACAAGAGAAGGAGGATCACAGTGTAATTACAGCAATATTCTTAAGGAGAATAATGATACCTGTCAATGGTCTTGGGGCCAGAGAAAAGACATTTTGCTGTCCAGGGCAAGAGAGAAGGAGGAGGCTCATTCCACACACCAAAGCCCAATGAACCAGCAAATTGTCTGTTAACTTATTGAACCTAATTTCAATAATAATTTCAATTTTGATAGCCCTCTAATAGACTGTGGGCTGCCAACTAATTTAGAGGATGCAAGGTATCTCATACACAGCCCTGTGCTTGAAAACGGGTCAATGACTAGGGCCTTGGTTAGGAGTCTCCAATTTATGTCCCTCTCCATCTACCACTTAATCCAGTAGCCTCACTTTGATGTTCCAAGACTGATACGCGGTAGGCAGCATTCAGGGGGCCAAACATCTTTATTGCAAGGTATGCAATCTGAACATGCGGTAATGGCGGAGGCGCAGCTCCTTTTATACTGTACAGTACATTTGAATTCCGCTCCAAGAGCACCCATTGGCTGTGGTATCAGTGACTTCATTGGGACGTACTACATACCTTATAAGGTTTACCTGTGGCGGCAATGTTTCCTGCGATACACTGTGATTGGGTGATCTGGACCATGTGAGCTGAGCTATTGCAGCTGCCATCTACCGGCAGCTGAATCGCTTGCAATCGCAGCTGGTTTACATCGAGTTACGTTGTTACACCGAGACTCCTTTACAAGGTTACATTCTTAAAGGTACAATGCTACATACACAACACTCACATTGCCAAATAGCAGAGCCAGCTCTGTCTCTTTTCTTGCTTTATTGACTTTTTATACTTGAGGGTTTAGGTTTTTTTTTAAAATGAATTGAATTTGCTTTGAATGAATCATTCACCAGAGAAAGACTAGTAACATGAATGGCTGTTTGGAATTTCCCTCATCATGCCATCCGCACAAAATACCTAAACTTATGCACTTCAGATAAACGCATGAAAGCTGCACCCATGAACCATGGCATTGAGTTTGGCACAGCTACCATGAAAAACAGTGATGCTCTTCTCTTCCTCATTAACCTTTTTTTGTACAAAATGCACACAGAAGCCTCATTGTTTGCCTTGTGCTAGCAGCAGCTTACTGAGTAGAATGTGGTATAAGGAAAGTTGCAATATTAAACATGATATAGTGGAAGGAAAGGGAGAGGAATGGAGGAGATAGCAAGTGGCTGCTTTTTGAAGTAGTTATGTGCCAGACATTATAGGTCAGATGTGTAAAAAAAAAAACAATCCAGTGGGTGGAATAGCTGGCCTCTTCAGTGTTAAATAGAAGGACCAGTATAAAGAAAGTCATCAGGTCAGCAGTTTGAGCCTGGAGTGCTGTGTGACTAGGGTTGCCATAATTCTCTCCCACCAAACCGGCATAGTCACGTGATGCACATGCATCGGACGGGGCTGTCAGGGAGACCGCAGCTCTAAGCCTCCGCTGAATCCCTGTTCAGGGAGACAGCCTTCGTCACACCAACTCACACATTAAAAATTTTTATTATGGCAGGAGTGGTGTGTGTGTGTGTGTGTGAAAATGTAGTATACCAGAGGGTGCTATTTTTAGTTAATATTTTTGTTAACTAAAAATAGCACCCTCTGGTGGACTACATTCACTAATGTTCAGTGTGGAGGAGGCATTCGTGCAGGGAGGACGTCTTTTTCGGTTGTTCCCTGTAGGTGAGTTTTTGTTTTTTTGGGTGTGTGTTAGTGTGAGTGTGTGGGTGTGTGGGGGTTGGGAGAGTTTAATGTGGCATTGCCTTGCTGGCCAGGCAGCGTTAAATCCTTGTGTTGGGGTGGGGTGGGGATTCTTTTATTTATGTATGTATTTTTTTACATGGGGGCCAGCCAGTGCCTTGCCGCAGCCTGTGTTTGGGGGGGAAGAGGGGGGTATCCCCTCCTTCCAAGCTACAGGGTGGCTTGGGCAGGCCTCCGAGGCTGCGGGGGAAATTTTTTTTCCCCTGCTGTCTTTCTGAAGCTTGGGGGAGAGGGGGGTATCCTCCCGCCCAAGCTATGGGGCAGTTGTGGAAGCCGGAGGCCGAGAACGGTTCTCCATGCTTGGCCTTTGTCTCCCATTTTTAAGGTGTTCGTCTTCCTTGGAAGACGGGGGCCGAATCTTTTGGCCTCCATCCTCCTAGGAAGATGAATCAGTTCCCTCTGGGAAACACTTTCCCTCCCATCACGGCCTTCTGCATAGGGAGAAGCACCAGACTGTCCTTTGCCACGTTGCCCACAGAGACGAAGGACAGTCCAGTGCTTCTCCCTTTGCAGAAGGCCATGACGGAAAGGAAAGACTTTCAAAGACACAGCTGGAGCTGGCAAAGGGTAGGTGTGGTCAGCGGAGGTTAGGGAGGGGGGGCTAGGTGGGGGGTGGGGGGGCGTGGTTACTGGGGCCGTGCCTCTCCCTAACCCTCATCGACCGCACTTATCTTTTCCCAGCTCCGGCTGGGTCTTTGAAAGTCTTTCCCAGGCTGGCGTGGTTTGTCTTTTAAAACTGCCATGCCGCGCTTTCCCAGCCTCCTCTGTGCTCGCCTCCCTCAGCCTGATTGGCTGAGGGGTTGCACAGCGCAAAGGACTCTGGGACTCGTAGTTCCTTTTTTGGGTCGCATTCGTGGGGCTGCTGCCTCACTGGCAATCACCGGAACCCCGCAGCGTTGGGAAGGTGGGGGTTACGGTGAGTGCAGAGGGCTAGGTCGGGGATGGTTGGGCCGGGTGTGGGAGCCTTTGAATGAACCCAATGGTTAAGGCCACTTTTTATAGGTATAGATATATTGAATAAAATTTCTTGGGTATCTCCAGCCGAGCTGCTTATGCACAGGAAACCTGATTCATTACTTGACAGGTTGGATCCCTCCAGGGTGGAGGATAGAGGTGACAACGGGAACAAGCAAAACCAAAAAATTACTCAACACCACCACCCAGTGGCCAAAGGAGAAAAAACATCCAAAATATTCCCAAATATTCAATAAATCCCCAAAAATAGGGTAATCAATTCCAAAAACATTCAAAAATATCCAAAAAAATCAAAAATAATTCACAGATAAAAATATTAATATTCAATTAAAAAAACACTGTAAAATACATTCAATTTTTTAAAAAAACATATATTTACACATTTTTAAAAATAATTATCCAAAGTAAAAATATTTGCAAAAATTCACAAAGAAACACATTCTTCTTTAAAAATAGCAGATTTTGCCCAGCAAAACCTTAAAAAACAAATTTAAACAGCACGGTACAGAGGAAGCCAGCACACACACACAAAAAAAAAAACCACTGGGAGCGCAAGTCCGCCACAGGCGGACGCAGCGCCTCAAAGCCAAAAAATCAAAAAAACTTATGCCACCATTTAAAAAAAACACAGCCCCATTAGTTCAAGAGAGAAAAAACCTTTACTATCCAACACAATTTTAAAAAGCCCGGCACCGCCGGGCAAAATATGCTAGTTCTCTTTAAAACCAGGGATTCATGACAGGAACATTTTTGTTTTTCATCCTTATGTCTCTCTTCAGCTCCCTCCTTGAAAGATGTTAAAGAGGAATTGTTGTTGTTGTTTGGATTTGTATATCTGCGGGTTCAGGACTATGGCTACTGGCTATTCAAACAAATAGAAAAGACACAGCAGCCCAAAGAAAAGAAAAATGAGACCATGCTTGTGGAAATGCTAATTCAATAGTGAGGTAATTTATAGCTCCTTTCTATTTATTTTGCCTAGGATCCCAGGGAGCATTGCCTGCTCAGTAATAATAGGCAGGCTGTGAATGGAAAATAGACACAGGGAGAGCCAACAGATGGATATCCAGCTTGTGATTTCTCTCAAGGTCTGGCTGTTGCCTAGGGAACTCCCTGTCAACAACTCCACATACTCCTCAACCTGTTTTGCAAAACAGAGGACACTTCAGGATGGCAGGGTCTGACAGTTTCATTAAATCACTGGTGCGTAGCCTGCTGCATGGAAGAGAAAATTCCCCATGTCCACAAAGACACAGGTTTGAATGCAGGAGAACAGACAGTGCCTGAAGCCACCAGAAGAAGATGGGAACGTAAAAATGGTTTACCTGTTGGCAGTCGTTGTCTGCTGAATGAACGCTGGAGACCTTGGTTATTGGCATGCCTTTTAAAAAAGATTCTCATCTTCTTATCAGAAGGAAGTGGAACTGTCTTTTCTATCCTTTGCAGAATATTTGAACAATATGAGGAAATACTACTGATGACCTACTCATTCTCCAAGCTTCAGGGGGATGTTTCCTCCTCTGAATTGCAAGCAGATGGCTGCTGTAGGCAAAAACTGATTACGTTAGTGGTGTTAAATAGAATAGACAGGGAGAGTATGAAATACTGTGTGGGGCTGCCACTACACTCACTAGAGTTCCATGTTATATTTTGTTCTGTCTTTAAAGCATTTGCTCTCTGCTTGTTGAAATGCAGTAACAGGTACCCTGTTATGAGGAGGACATGGAGGCAGTTGGGGGAAGACATACAATTATCTCTCTGTCATGTTGCCTCCACCCCCCCATAACTGACAACAAATTGTGGGTGTCTCATTTGGAGCAAGTCAAAACCTTTTGACCTGAGAGGTTATTTTTCCTCTCAGAGTCAAATTATTGGGGGCTGATCAAATTACCAAGAAGACCTAGTGAAACATCAGAAAGGTGGCTGCTCCCAATTGTTTTGGTTGATTACTCTCATATTGTGGCATTTCCGCAGTGGAAACGTGGTGCTGGCAGAATTCTCTTGAGCACCAATTACTAATGCCTTGATCTATTGAGGCAGTGAAGGGCCCTCCTAGTGGTGGTGGTGGTGGTGGTGTAGGACATGGCAAGATTGGGAAAAATTTCTATCCGAAGCTCTGAGCAGGCATTACTAAACAAAGACTATACAGTACTGAGATCAGGGGAGCAGTGGTTTGAATCCATTAGGCAGCCTACTGATGCATAAAGAATCTACAAACAAATTTGTGTTTGGAGTCTAAGCCTTAATGATATACTTTGACAAGGCATTAGAGTAGATGAAGAAAGTCTGTGGAGAAATGTGCAGATTTTCAGACTGAAGGTTTTAGATATCAAAGAATTTACTTATGTTTTCAGTTCATTGGAGCATATTATAAAATCCTGAATCTCTTCACTGAATGCTGGGCAGTTGCTTTTAGTTAGTCATCACTGACTAGGACTCAAAATGGCCTTAGGTGGAAGAACCCATCAAGAGGAAAATAAATTGGCAACAAGGTCGTTTTTTTAAAATCACTGTCAGGCGTACAAGGGATAGGGAAGTTAGATTTGCCCCAGGATTTGAATTAAAAATAAATATGTAGTATCTTCTCTCAAAATGCATAAGTAGTTGGCATTCTCCAAATGAGTTAGGCAGATCAAAGGAAAGAGAACTATAGCATCAGGCTCAATTTATTGGTTTCTCTCAAAAATTTAGACATTTTGATGAGGCATGGGGTGTGTGTGTGAGGTGCAATGTTGGCAAGTCTGGATATGAAAGTGATTCCAACAGAAATTCTTGAGCAGGTATGTCGTATACAAATTGTTTTACCTCTGTCCAACACAGTTTGTTTCAAGGGGCTACTGTCAATATTTGGCTACGGCTTAGGAGGTTATAATATACATGGTGTTGCAGTGGTAAATTTGGAAGAGCAGGTGCTTGTCATGATAGCCTCCAGAAATAGCCTCCCACTGTCCAAAAATCCAGGAAACTGTTATCATTCCAGGTCAACAAATGTGGAACAACCAAATCACCCTGAAAATCCTTTGTGTTATAGCAAGGATAGCTTGCTACAACATGCTATTATGGGGAACAGCTTGTGTCCATCCAGCTACTGTGAAGATGGTAGCTATGATCAGAGGGAACAGAAAAGCCAGAGGGGGTGGGGTGTCAGATGATGCCACAGTCCCAGATAAATCCAGGTTTTTGACTAGGCAAATCCTGGCTACACTGATTGTACAAGAAGTAATGGTTTTAAAAGCTGGCACAATACAAAGGGATTATATCCACTCACCCCTGAAAAATCAACTGGGAACTTTAGAAAAGAAACTAGGTTTTGAATTTTGGTCTCTAATATTCCGTCTTAAAGTCTGCAAAAATGGTAAAAAGGCACGTGCCTGCTGAACTGTTTAAGTAATAATTCTCTCCAGATAAACACATGGGAAGAATACAGAAAGTAATCCTTCAGGTATAGTTTGTGTCTGTATGTGGTCAAATTAAAATTAAATTGTTTCAGTGTGAGTTTGTGTGGATCAAAATCCATTGTCTGAAGTAGGGGATATTGATCCATGAAAGCACACACTGAAACTAATCTGTTAGGTTTCCACAACCTTTTGTCCTTTGTTTCTCTCTCTCTCTCTCCCATTTCTTTCGTTTTGCCAACAGCCCAGGTAACGGAAACCATCATAAGCAATATTCCTTATTCCAACTCTAGTATTAATACCTCTTAGTGTTTTTGTCCAGTGCTGTGTAACTGCTTATAAGAAAAGAATCTGAAATAAAACTGTAACTAGTAGGAATATTAGCTTGGTTATTTTAGGGTAGTGATGGTGAACCTTTTAGAGACCAAGTGCCCAAACTGCAACCCAAAACCCACTTATTTATCACAAAGTGCCAACACAGCAACTGGGGAGGAAGGAAGCGCTCCCATTGGGCTGCTGGGCATAGGGGCTGGGTGAACTCTGTGCTGGAGGGAGGAAGGAAATGTTCCCATTGAGCTGCTGGGCAGAGGGATGGTGTGAACTCTGTGCTGGGATGACTGCATGGGTGCCCACCACTGACTTAGGGTGCAAATAATAATAATAACATTATTAATAACAATGACAACAACAATGATTTGTAGTGCTTGTTCTTTGGGAGCAAATATAAGTCCTTCTATCTCCTTCTTTGGATACCAGCTTTTTGCCAATTTTAGTCCTATCTACATTACCGTTAATATTTTTTTTATATTGAGCATGTAGTGGTATATTATTCCACGCGTTTATTCTATCCTTTAACACCAGGGGATTATGAAGATGACGATGAAGGTTCCACAGCTTTTGCTTTACCCTTCCTTTTCGGTTTCACAACTTCCTCTTCCTTCGCTTTACTCCTTGCCGCTTTATCCATTGTGATGTCAAACAATAATTTCAGTGCAGTAATGCTTTTCAAACCCACAAAGTCCTTTCCCTGGAACTGTTCCAGAATTCAGTCACATCAAATTTCCCAACTGGAAAAAGTATGGTCATTTTATTTCCAAGGGATGATAAAGATAATTATAGAGGACTGTGCTGCAATCCTTTTCAATCTCCCGAACCCAAGCAACCAAGCTTCCCAACTGCAGCATTCCAATTGCAGTAAAACGCCACAGCTTGACCAAAGTCTTAGTAGCCGGGAACTTGATTGCAATTTCCAGCTCTCTATTACCTTGCTTCAAAAATCTGGGAGATCAAAATAGTTATTTGTAATCCACAGGCAGTTATAATCCAAATGCAAAGACTTGATTGAAGTAAATCCAAATCAGGGAAGAAGGAAAAAATCAATATAAGTGTCCAACTGAAGATGGGTTGCCCGCGGATTTTTATAAGGAATTTGGAGATATTGTGGTATCAAAGCTGGCAAAATTATATAATTATATATTAGAGGGAAGGCAAATCCCGACTTCATGGTATAGGACTGCAATTGTACTTTTGGCAAAACCTGGAAAGAATTTAGAGAAAGTAGAATCCTATTGACCCATTTCATTGATAAATTAAGATGCCAAGATCTTCACGGGAATACTTGGTAATCATTTGAATAATTTCATGGGGGAATATATAAATACCGATCAAGTGGGTTTTTTGAAAGGAAGACATATGGCAGACTTGACCAGAAGAGTAGTGGATTTAGTGGATATGGTGAGTCAAACAAAACAAAAAGTGGGACTAATATCTTTGGATATATTCAAGGCATTTGACTCTCTACAATGGATTTCAATCAAGGAAATAATTAAAAGTTATGGATTCGGTGTTAAATTTAGAAGGGTCATTGGCCAATTATATCAGCAAGGAACAGCTACTGTCAGAGTAAATGATGAGGTTACAGATGAGATAAAGTTGGAGGCAGGCACGAGACAGGGCTGTCCTTTATCTCCAATATTGTTTATTATGGCAATGGAGCTATTAGCAAAAGCTATAAGAGAGGAAGAAAAAATAGAGGGGATTATGGGAAATAAAATAAGTATGTATGCCGATGATAATTTGATAATTGTAAAACAACCAGAGAAGGTAATGAATAGAATTAGGCAACAACTAAAGGAATTTGAGGATATCACTGGGTTGAAAATAAATTGGGATAAATCGGAAATGATGCTTTGTAATATGGAAGATAAAGATCAGAAGAAGATAAAGGACATAGTTAATATTCAGATTAAGAATAAGCTGAAACATTTGGGAATAATTGTTTCAAACAAATTGGAAGATCTTAAAAGACTGAATTATGATAGTTTGAAATTGGAAATTAAGAACAAGATACAAACTTTTCAAAAGTTGAAACTGTCATGGTTCGGGAGAATTGCACTCGCAAAAATGAAGCTGTTACCTAGAATAAATTTTTTATTTGATGCGTTAGCAATTCAACTGAAGGATAAGGAAATTAAGGAGTTCCAAAAATTGTTTAATAACTTTTGTAACGGAGGAAAGAAATCCAGGTTACCAAAAAAGTTATGGTATTTACCGCAGAAAGAGGGAGGGTTGGGACTGCCGAATTTGATGGCATACTATCGGGCATTTCAAATCAAGAATGTCGTGAAGATCTTGGCAAGGGAAAAGGTAATATGGGAGGATACTGAGATGAGGGACTATAGACATATGGGTAAAATGGTCTTTTTAGGTTGTAATTTAGGTAAGACAGTGACTAAAAATACTATGATAAAAGGATTAATGAATGTATGGAAGAGGGTGAAGAAAGATCTGGTTCCGAATGTCTCTCCAATTTTGGAAATCTTAGATATGGTGAGCTTTCCAATTAATATAAATGAGGAGATAAAGGAGGTGTTGAAGAAAAATGGGGTTATCCTGTTTCCGGATATGCAATGATGAGGCTAGTAGGATAAAATTGTTTGAGCAATTAAAAATTAATTGGTTTCAGAGACTGAGGATTATTAAATGGAACAGTAAATACATGAGTGATCACGATTTGGAAAGAGAAAAGACGGAATTTGAAGAGCTGATTCTAAGAGTTAGAAAGGGATAAAAACATTAAGGGAATAATTAGTAAATTGTATATAATATTAAATAAGGATGGCGACCAACAAGAGGATTTGAAATCAAGGTGGGAACAAGAAATGAACATAAAGATAGGAAAGGACATATGGAGAAATAAATGGAAAAAGAGGATTATGAGAACTATGTCGGTCAGAATAAAGGAACATAATTTCAAAACGTTGTGGAGATGGTACCTGACCCCAGTGAGGTTACATCAAATGGATAATAAAAAAGATAAAATGTGTTGGAGATGGAAGGGTTGGAACGTATGAACATATGTGGTGGGGTTGCAAAGTAGTTAAAGATTTCTGGAAAAGAATTGAAAAAGAAATTGGGGAAATACTGGGCAAGATGGTAAGGCTGGGTTCAGGTACCATACTGTTAACAAATGTGGAAGGCTTTAATTTAAACAAGGATGAGAAAGAGTTACTATAAATAATGATTATAATGGCTAGACATTGTATTGCTAGACACTGGAAAAATGATGTATTTATACAAACTGAAGAGTGGTAAAAAGAAATGTGGAATTTAGCATTGAATGATAAACTAACTTGGGAGATAAAGAAAAAGAGGGATAATTTGAAAGAAACTAGATTTTGAAATATTTGGAAACCTTTTGTGGATCACTCTCTTAAAGGGGATGAAAGAAATAGACCTGTACCTGAGCAATTTTTTATTTTCCTACTCATAATGGTTCTATAAGACTTATTGGAAAATGAGTTTTAGAGATGATATTTAAGGTTTGAGAATAACTATTAAGCAATGAGTAAGAAGTAAGAAGTTTTTTTAGGTATTAGGATAGGAGTGTACATCTTTTTTTCTCTTCTTAAAGTCATTTTTAGTATTATGTATTTTGATTATCTTATAAGTATTATGTTGTGTAACCTATTTGATTTGTATTGTGTTTTGTATTTTATATGTATAAAAATTTAATTAAAAAAAGAAACAAATGAAGTCGCAGCACTCATTTCTGGAGATACTTTCCATCCCAGAGATATAATACTTAAACGACACGACAAAAAACTGCAATGTATATCAGAAACACATCGCTCCTATGATGCTCTTCAGTATCCCATACTTTTCCCATATGGTAAGGATGGATATCATTTTAATTTGAAACGCATAGATCCAAAAACAGGGAAGGAAACTGATAAAAAGATTTCAGCCATGGACTACTACTCCTACATTCTAATGGTTAGAAATGAAGAACAAAACCACATAATCCTCTGCAGAAAATTGTTAAATCAGTTCGTTGTGGATATGTATGCAAAAATAGAGAGTGAAAGACTACTTTACATTAGAACAAACCAAAAATCACTCAGAGCAGAACAATACATACATTTAAAGGATGCTGTGGCACAAGATGGAAACCTAACAAACGTTGGAACACTGCTCATCCTGCCAGCAACATATACTGGAAGCCCAAGGCATATGCATGAATATACTCAGGATGCTATGACCTATGTAAGGAAACATGGAAGACCAGACTTATTTATAACATTTACATGTAACCCTACATGGCCTGAGATAAAAAAATTACCTCAGAAATGATGAAACAGCTAACGACAGACATGACTTAATTTCAAGAGTGTTTAGACAAAACAAACACAATTAATTAATCTTATCACAAAAAATATGATATTTGGTGAGTGTAATTGCTGGATGTATATGATTGAATGGCAGAAACGTGGGCTGCCACATTCACACAACTTGATATGGCTAAAAAGCAAAATACATCCCACTGAAATTGATAAAATAATATCTGCTGAAATACCAAACGAAAATGAAGACATTGAACTACATGCCATTGTTTAAAAAAACATGATTCATGGACTCTGTGGCCTTCTTAATACACAAGCACCATGCATGAAAGAAAAAACCTGCTCCAAAAGATACCCCAGAGCATTACTGAAAGAAACACAAACTTCAGAAAATGGATACCCACAATACAGAAGACGTTCTGTAGAAGATGGAGGGTACAAAGCTAAATTAAAAATGAAAACTCAAGGAGAAATAGTAATAGACAACACCTGGATAGTGCCATACTGTCCTCTACTATCAAAAATATTCAAAGCACACATTAATGTTGAATATTGTAATAGTGTTAAATCAATAAAATATGTGTGCAAGTATATAAATAAAGGCAGTGACACGGCCATTTATGATCTTAGAAACATCAACAAAAATGATGAGATTTTACGGTACCAATGTGGAAGGTACATTAGTACCAATGAGGATTTCTGGTGCATTCTAGGCTTCCACATACATGATAGACATCCCACATTACAACAACTAAGTGTACACCTAGAAAATGGCAAAAGAGTATATTTTACTCCTGAAACAGCAACAAGTTTCGCAGAGAATCCTCAGGAAACAACTTTAAATACCTTTTTAAAATTATGCCAGATAGATGAATTTGCAAAAACCATACTATATTAAGATGTGGCAAAAAATTACACCTGGAATAAAACTAAGAAACAATTCTGCCGAAGAAAAACTGGCACTTATGTACCTGAACATGACATTTATGAAAGTGATGCAATAGGCAGACTATACACTGTGAATCCAAATAATACAGAATGTTTTTATCTGAGAATGCTGCTCCACATAATACCTAGACCAACATCTTTTCAAGAACTCAAAACTGTAGATGCAAAACTGATGGAAACATACAGAGAGGTTTGTCAGCACATGGGTTTATTAGAAGCTGATCAACATTGGGAAACAACTTTGCAAGAAGCAGCAATGATTTCTATGCCACACCAAATGAGAACTTTACTAGCAATAATACTCACTTCATGTAGTCCATCAAACCCACTAAATTTCTGGGAAATGTTTAAAAACCCACAAAGTGAAGATATGCTAATGAAAGCCAGAAAAGAACATCCAACATTAGACATTGAGTATGGATCAGACATACACAATACAGCATTAATTGAAATTGAAGACAAATGCATACGCATGACTAATAAAACACTGGAAGATCTTGGCCTACCAGCACCAACACGCAATCAGGAGATGCCTTAAATGCAGATTATATAAGAGAAACAAACTATGACATTGAAAGATTAAAAGAATATATAAATAAAAACAAACCACTGCTTAATAATGAACAGAAATCTGCCTATGACAAAATAATTACTCAACTAACAACATAAAATGGAGGAATAATTTTCCTGGAGGAACGGGAAAAACCTTCCTCACAAACTTAATTCTAGCAGAAATACATTCATAAGGAAATGTTGCATTAGCCATAGCATCATCAGGAATAGCAGCAACATTAATGGAAGGTGGAAGAACTGCTCATTCTGCACTCCAAATACCACTCAACATAGCTAAACAGGAAACCCCAACATGTAATATAACAAAAGGTAGTGGGCATGCTAAAGTGCTAAAAGAGGCAAAAATTATTGTCTGGGATGAATGTATAATGGCACATAAAAAATCTATTGAAGCCTTACACATAACTCTTAAAGACATAAGAGAAAATGAAAAAATAATGGGTGGACTTCTACTACTCTTTTGTGGAAATTTCAGACAAACACTCCCAGTAATACCAAAATGTACACCTGCAGATCAAATCAATGCGTGTATCAACCAATCATATTTATGGAAAAATGTTCAAACCATTACCTTAACAGAAAACATGAGAGTAAGACAAAATGCAAACACTCAACCAACTACTCCTGAAAGAAGGAGCACCAATCATTTTACTAAGAAATTTAAATCCACCAAAGTTATGCAATGGCACTAGACTGTGTGAAAAACCTTATGCCAAATGCAATAGAAGCCACAATTATTACAGGAAAAGGAGCAGGGGAATCAGCATTCCACGTATTCCATTGATTCCAACTGATCAAACAATACCATTTAAAAGACTACAATTCCCTGTACGACTAGTATTCGCAATCACCAAAAATAAATCGCAAGGACAGACACTGCAACATTGTGGAGTTCATTATTCAAAGCCATGTTTCTCTCACGGACAATTATATGTTGCATCTTCTAGAGTGGTTTCAGCAGATAATTTATTCATAGTTGCAACAAACAATCAAACTAAAAATATTGTTCATCAACAAGTGCTGCAAAAATCAAAATAATATGCAAAACATGTAATCTAAAAAGTAATCAGCACAAACACGTTACTTTTTAGTAAAACAAAGAACCATCCATTAAGAAAAAACACTCAATCATAACGAGTCAAGATGCAAAAGTTAAATCAAAAAATACTAAGAAAGTAAAATAGTTACATAAAACTAATCAACACGAAAAACCCAGTTCGCTCTTTAAAATCGCTGTAATTACATTAGTCAGAAATACAACAGTTAATTGCAAGAAACATTCAAGCTTACCGAAAACAGCAACAACACACAAAGTTTCCACCCATAATTGTTGATAGAAGATTCACCCGTATACCAAAACAACTAACAACACATTTTCCAGCTTCAGGCGCATATTCTTCCGTAAACAAAGTACATGCTGTAAATCCACAAAAAAGGGAAAACAAAACTATAGCCACATCTACCCAATGTGCAAACAGCAAGCCAATGACTACTACGCAAACAGACAAAAACTACGCGGAAAACTAACACTTGCAAACTCACACGAGAACGATATCTTTAAAAAAAAAACAACCTAATATAAATAGGGGAAGAAAGATCCAGAAACACTGAGGGGAGCATTAGAAAGTAGATCAAATGGAGTTATTACATAAAAATAATAATAATACCATTCCAAAACAAACTAATTAAAATTCTAAAATGCAGCAAATAAAAAGGACACCAAGCGGACAAGGATACAGATTAATGGACAAAAGCAACGAAAGTAAACCAGGAGAAATGAACCCGAAAAATATAACTGACAATAAAAAAATTAGCATCGGAGGACAATACACCTTTGATAACAGAGAGCAAGGTAACATTTTTAAAAATTATGCTACTTCACAACCACTCTCTACGTTAAATTCTGAAATGGATAAAACAATAAATAACACCATAATAACACGACAAAAACTAGAGAAATTTCAAACAAATTCTGAGGTTGAAAATCAATATTATACAAAAGTAAGAGAATACACAATTCTTGATACAGAAGAATTTTCAATAATATTCCAAGAAATAGACAATTCAGACAAAGAAATGAAACAACCAATACTCAAAATGCAAGAATCAGAACAAAATTTAGAATATCAACAAATTATGGAAAAGAAATTGCAAAACAAAAAACAACAATTACAAACAGTGATGGAAAAAGAAAAAAAATCCAATGAAAAAATAACAAAAGAAAAACATAACAACATATCTGAAAATACAAATAAGTAACTATAAGAAATAATAGAAAAAATTAATAAGAAACAGATTTCAGAAATAGACAACCAAAATGAAAGAACAATAATAAATGGACCACAATGCACAATTTCAAAAAACAAACAAGAAAATGACAATAAAATACAACAATTAAAATGCAAAGAAATCCCTATTGTAAGAAAAAAAGAAATAATACAACAGCAAACAATTTAAAATGATAAAGGCAACACCTCTGAAAACCTTAATAAACAAATTCAAGAAATAATTGAAAAATCAATAACAAACAAATACCAGAAAAAGATACAATTACTAAAAGAACTATGAGGAAAGAAAAACTCTGCACAATTCCAGAAACTAAAGAAGAAGAAATCAGGAACAATGAACACGAACTAGACAAAAAAAAGCATTCATTCAACAATTATACCAATTGATTTCATAATCCAAAGGCAACTTCTATTCATGTTATACCCACCAATGAACATCAACATACCATTAGCTCTGCTAATGTTGAATCATTTCATAACAATTAAAAATAATCAAGAACAAGAAGCTACCCAGACACAATCAAGAGGTAAGTGAAACAATCCTAAATTCACAGTTATGAATTAGTTTAAACAAATAATGCAATGCATTTTCTCTACTTTACAGATATTACACAATTGAACCAACTGGAGAAAACAAGCAACAAATAACAGTTTTTAAAGTAAGTAATATTTATCTAAAAAAATTGAAAACATAGAAATTTTATCTGTTGCAACAATAAATTCTACAGTTCAATAAAATCAATATAATTGGTTTAAAAAATGCAAATTGAAAAAAGAATTTCTTACACCATTATATTAATTCAAAAAAAATTACTCTAATAAATTAATTTCATTCTTTTTTCAGAAAATCAAAATTTCAACATATTACAACACAGATGCAAATCAAAACTATTTAAAGGTAAGTCAATTAAAAAAAACTTAAAAAAACAGGAAGATAAGCAATCCCGCCCACCAAAAAAATTGATTAGTTATGGAGATCTTGTGTTCATGGCCAGCGGCTATATTTGTCCACAAATGAGATCAGTTAGGGAGAGCTAGAATCAGATGCTGTTTCACCTGCTGCATCCAGACAGCAGTGGCCCAGTAAGTGTGTCTCTGCATTGTGTGCTAAGCCTCAATTCTTTCCCTTCTTGTTTTAACAATATGAAAACAACAAAAAAACAACCCAACAGAAGTTACACATCATTTAAAGATTATACAGCAACAAATGTTGACTTAAAAATGTTTATTGTTGACTTAAAATGTTTATATATTTAATTAATATTTTGAACAAAAAATTATGTAACTTACATTTACAAAATTGTTAAAATATATATATTTAAAAACACATTACAAAAATGAAAAATGAATATTACTTTACAGTATCGAATCAATAAAATGTACATAACAAATGACAACATAAACAAATTGTACATAAATAAAAACTTTTAGGAAAACAATAACATACTTTCCTCTTTTTTACATTACTTTAATAAAAAAAACACAATTTAAAACAGCCCGGCAATGCCGGGCAAACTATGCTAGTACTCTTTAAAGAAATACAGTAAAACCCTGACTTACAAATGCCTCGAGTTACATAAAATTCAACTTACATGATGATTTTGTGCTAAAACCATGTCCCGATTTACACGATTTCCTATGGGTTTGCTTCGAGTTACATAAAGGTTCTTTTTCCTATGGGTTTGCTTTGAGTTATGTAAAAATTCATTTCCCTATGGGTTTGCTTCGATTTACACAAAAATTTCATTTTTCCTATGGGTTTGCTTCGAGTTACATAAAATGTAATCTTTCCTATGGGTTTGTTTCGAGTTACAAAAAAAATCAATTTAAGCAAAAGCCTATGGAATTGACTTTTTTTTGTAAGTAGGCATTTTACTGTAAATAAAAATGTGGACCACATTATCAGTAGATGCAGTCTGATTGCACAGATCAGCTACAAAAGATGCTATAACATTGTTGCAGCAGTGTTACATTGGAACCTGTGTGTGGAACCCAGTGATGCAGTCAAAGTCCTTTCCAGTTGTCTGGAGGCGGTTGGGGTCTGGATGGGGGCAAATGAGTTACAGGTGAATCCTAGTAAGACTGAGTGGCTGTGGACGGGGGGGGGGGGTCCTGTGTTATCCTGGGAGCTACCATCTTTGGTTTTGGATGGGGCTATTTTGCCCCAGACTGACCCAGTGCACAACTTGGGGGTCATCCTGGATTTGCGGCTGCTGCTAGAAGAACAGGTGGCAGCTGTGGCCAGGAGGGCCTTCACCCAACTTCGGGTGATTTGCCAGTTGCGCACGCTCCTGGACCGGGACTCTTTGCTCATGGTCACTCATGCTCTGGTGACCTCCAGACTAGATTATTGTAATGGACTCTACATGGGGCTGCCCTTGATGACCATTCGGAGGCTGCAGCTGGTCCAGAATGCGGCGGCCCGGGTGGTGATGGGGTGTGGACATTATGCCCATGCCTCACCACTGCTGCGGGAGCTGCACTGGTTACCCGTTTGCCTCCGGGTGCGATTCAAGGTGCTGGTTTTGACCTTTAAAGCCCTAAATGGTAGTGGGCCAGGTTACCTTAGAGACTGCATCGCCCTAAGGACGTCTGTCCGTCCAACCAGAGCGGACCGGAGGGGCTCTCTAATAGTGCCATCGGCCAGGGGGGCTTGCCTCTCTGGCACAAGGAGGAGAGCCTTCTCTGTGTCCGCACCTGCCCTTTGGAACCTCCTGCCTGTGGAACTGCGTCTCCAGACGGAGTTGTTGCCCTTTAGAAAAGAACTAAAAACCTAGCTGGCGGGCCAAGTTTGGGGTGCAGGTGGAGGGGTGTCTTCCGTTGGGTGGTTAATATAGGGGAGGATGCCTGCCCCACGGTTTCTTCAGTTCCTGCACCCCTCTCTTTTTAGGGGTGGGTTCTTATTGCTGGTTTTATCTGTTTTATTTGTTTTTAATCTGTTTTTACCCACTGTTGTGAACCGCCCGGAGTCGGCTTTGGCTGAGTGGGTGGTATAAAAATTTAACAATAAATAAATAAATAAAAATAAATAAAACAAATTATGGAATACCATCTATGAAGTACTGGTGGGAACACAAACTTGGGAAAGTGGTTAAGAATGAGGATACGACAGTTAAAATCTTATGGGACCTTAAGATCCAAACTGATAAGCAAGAAAATAACACTACAGACATTACTGTGGTTGAAAAAAAATGAATCCATTGCAAATTTGCGCTTAGAAAATCAGGTTTCCCCATGTGCAATTGCTTTAGCTGATCACACAGAAATCAGTAGAGGGGGAGAGGAGGAAATTAGCAATTAGGACTTGTCTGCAGCTTGTTAAAGTATGTTTGTTTTAGCTCAGAGGTTCCCAACCTAAGACTTGTGTGCCAGATCTGGCCCATGGTGTGCTGACCCACCCCAGCCAGCACTGTCACCACACAGCAGTGCTACACAGAGAGTCTGTTTGAGGAGAGTCCAAATAGAAAAGTCCAAAGAGCAAGCCGAGGTCTGGTTACCGGTAGTTCAAGCAAATGTCTAGTCTGAAGGATGTCCAGGAGCGTTGTCAGGGTCATGGCAGGCAGGTCAAGATCTAGGAAGGCTATCTGAAGTCAAGCAGGGGCAGTCTATGCACTGAAGAATTGTACTGATGCTGGAAGACTGTAACAAGCTTGCTTATAAGCCTCCAAGCTAATCACTATCAGCTGGGAGTCTTCTCTGGTACTTGGCTCTATCTTGCTGCATTTCAGGTGTAGCTGCCTTCTGCACTTTGCCCTGACAGATCATCTGCTGGGAGAAACAGACTTGGACCAGACATAGGCTGAGATTCCTGGCCTAGGACATTCTCAGGTTCAGGTGCAGACAGAACTGGGCTAGGCATAGGGAGTACATCCTGATCCATGTCATCCTCAGGGTCCGACAAGGACTGGATCACAACACATGGTGCCATTTCATGTGCCCCCTCCAAGGGAATTTGAGAAACAAAATGACCAGCCCTTTGAAGCTGTTGGGACAAAATGGCCACCCCCATCATGCAGGCAGGACAAAATGGCCATCCAGCCCTTGAAGCTGACTGAGAGAGCATGACCTGGTTCCCGGCTTGAAAAGGTTGAAAATCTCTGTTTTAGCTCTTCAGATCTGAAGTTGCTTGCAGATGCTTTATGCAACTGGGCAAGGATACAATAATTTCATCACACTATTTATAAGGAAATAATAGTAACTGTAGTTAAATGCGATAGGAATGGGGATTCAAGAAATAAATAGAAGTAGCAAGCAGGATATTATCATATGAGAGATATGTGCATTGTTCACCTTGAGGCACCACAACAGTATGGTTTCTTAAAGCTTTAAACCCTAATGCACATTTGCCAGAATAAAGTTGCATTTAATTACAGAATAAATACTAGATTGCTCTCAACCATCTTCTGATACACATAACCTGAATGTGCAACAACAAAAATCTCAAGAAAAGAAGCTGAATGTATTAATCTTGGTTAGTCTCATTCTGATGAACTGATGCTTCCTTTTTGTTTTACAAACCTTCTAGTCAAGATATAGGTGAGGGAAATGCTATACAGAAAACTGATCTCTGATCCTGAAAATTCAGTGAGGAATTCTATCACTTTCAAAGATCTCACCATGTTTTGGCCACAAATTGGCAGTCTCATCTTTAAAACCACAAGGAGCAGTAACTTGATATTTTTTTTGATTAAATTCAACATGTTTAGGTTTCAGTCCTTTATGCACTTATTCAGGGAGTAGATGTGGGTGAACTCGGAGGCTCTTCTATCCAAATAGACATCAGAGAATTGTTTGGTTCAAAGCAAAAGTACTTTGACATATTATGCCTGGTTCCACCCTCTACATCAGGGGTTCTCAACCTATGGCCTGTGGGCCAGATCTGGCCCATGGTGCCAAATAATTATGTTCCCATCCTTGCTCCAGCTGCTTCCACCACCACCTAAATTGGCCAGGGACTCATTTACAGCTGTCATAAACGCATTTATGATAGCCGTAAATGGCAAGGGGACAACCAGTCCGGCCCCCTCCACTGTTTGAGGGAGTGTGACCCAGCTCCTGACTTAAAAAAGTTGAGAATCCCTGCTCTGCATCCAACTTTTCCAGTATGGTGTCCTCTGAATGAATTGCTGTTGTAGCCCAAGAAGCTTACAAAGCATTAAGCTGGGATTCACTACTTCATATTATCTACTCAGAAGTAATCCATACTGAATTCAAAGGCCTTACTCCCTAAGTGAATTTTCTTTGCTCCCACCAACTTGCATTGCATACACAGAGTTATTTGTTTCTTATCCAATCAGATTGAAATATCACAGCCAGGTTCACTTTGCATTGTGTATTCTTCTTTCATGTCCCGATCAAACCCTGTACTGCCAAAATGAAGCCACTTTCTTTGCTTTGTCATTGCCCAAACTTAAGCCCTCTTCGGTGCATGTTTCCGGCGGTAATCGGCAGACCTGTAAATGAGCCAGATTCTGTATCTCTCCACATTCACACCACATGTTGCATTGTGTATTGGTCAGATTTAACCATTCTTCACGCAAACAATATTTAAAGATAGCCTTCCATTTGGTCTGAAAATACCATACTTTTTTTTCTTTTGTAAGGTGGTGAGTGGGATAGAAAAATCTTTCTGAGTTTTCCTCCCCCATATTTAGACTTGTTTATGCTGGGCTGGCAGCAATATGCCATGCAAAATTCACACAACCCAAACAAAAACTGCTCTCTAAGTTACAGTTTTCCATTCCGCACTCAAACTGAGTTAATAATTGTTTATCTCTTTGGTCTCCTTGAACTTTTTATGAGTAGAAAAAAGATTGTTCTCATGAGCCACTTAATGCATAGGTTCATGATCAGATGACCTTTGTCTTCTTCCATGTAAAACTCTGCCAGGTTGAAAGTCTGGCCTCCCAAAAAAGTTTGGGGAAACTGTTGGTAAAGACTAATACAACATTTGAATGGAGGTTGCCATAGGCTGCAGTTGTGATCCCAGCCTCACAACACACCTTGCTATGTTCCTGAAGTGTACCATTAGCCTAATTTCAGGCAATCAGTTCAGCCCTATGGCAGGCATGAACTTGCAACCTACTGTGCAGAAAGTGAGGGAGTGGGGCGACAAGGAGCAGCACAAGCATAGAAGTCAGAATCCTATTATCCTACTTTGGTGTCTTGCACGGAAGACAAAGAAGGAGTCGCAGGAAGGACTAACACAGGTTTATTCATTGATGCTCAGCACGAACATGAGGTAATGGGGGAGATACATCTCATTATATACCATAACACAATACATTTGAATCTTGTTGCACGGTAGCTCATTGGCTGCTACCGGCGTGGCCTCGCCCAGGTCACGCCTCTCTTCTGCAGTTGTTTTCTCTTCTGCAGTTGTTTCCTGTAGCTGCTGATCATGTGGGGAAATTCCCGCGGCTGTTTGTGATTTGGGCAATGTGGACCATGTGAGACTGAACGCTCGCAGCTGCCCTCTATGGGTGGCTTGCTCGCGTTCCTTAACAGCTGAGATACATTGTGATTGTGGACTGGTTACATTCATATCTTTAAAGTAACATTGTACATGCATACATAACATCCCTCCCCCCTAGGATGGGACGAAGTCCCTCAACCATTGTGGCTTGCCGCATGTGCACCTGGGGCGTGCGGCCGCCTGACTTAACACAGGGGAGCCGGAGGCTCCTGGTTCCGTGGAGTCCTGCCCTGCAATGGAAAGGGGGGACTCATTAGCGGCTCGGTGTGGCGTCTGTGGTACCCTTGCATTGGGGGACGGGAATGGAATTAATAGTTGGGAAGTGAATCCCTGCCTGCCGCTTGAGGAGTTTGGGGACCCCCCAGTACGAATCTCGGGACCGACGAAGAGGCCCTCGTGGCCTCGCCACCCCCCGCTGCCTGTCCGGGCGTTCTAGAGACTGTGGTGGGCGGACTCGCCCCTGTTGCCTGTCTTGGGGGTGTTGGTCTCCGGGGGGCAGGAGCTATTGCATACTCCAAAACAAAAGGGCTAGGGGGACTGGAAGTACCAGGGGCTGAACTGAAACCCCTCTTCTCACTAGGACGGGTGGGGGACCACTCCGCTACATCCCTCTGGTACTGCAACTCATAATCATCATCAAACTGATCCCTCTCTTTGAAAGTATCCTCCTCTGTGTCTCCCCCTTGGGTAATGCGGGTGGGGGAGGACCCTAATGCTGATTCCCCCTCGCCGGTGACTCGCCTTCGGAGTTGGTCGGCGTGCCTTCTCCAGAGTAGACCTGAACTAGTCTCGACCCTGTAGGATACCGGCCCCGTTTGCTCAACAATTGTCCCTGGCACCCACGCTGGCCCCGAGGCTGCGTAGTTTCTGCAGTGAACCGGGTCCCCTACCGCAAAACTTTTGGAGCTCTCTCCCCCTATGCTTATGTTTCTCCCTTCATCCTCCACCCTGGACGGATCCATCCGGTCAAACAGTGTTACCGGACGCCTCCTCATGAGGAGTTCGGCTGGGGAGAAACCTGACGCTAAAGGGGTTGTCCTGTAGCAGATGAGGAACTGGCACAGATGCAGGTTCAACTCACCGGGACCCATGTGCCGCAGTGCGTCTTTCGTAGTGCGCACTTGGCGCTCTACCTGACCGTTTGTGGCGGGGTGAAACGGGGCAGCGGTTATGTGCCTGACGGCGTTCCTCTCCATAAACGTCTTGAACTCTGCCGACGTGAAGGTACTCGCGTTATCGCTCACAAGGACGTCTGGCAGGCCGAAGCTGGTAAACAGCTTTCGCAACTGTTTAATGGTTGCGGCAGAGGACGTGCTGTTCATGGGGATTACCTCCAACCACTTGGAGTAGGAGTTGACTACCAGGAGAAACATGGACCCGCGGAAAGGGCCGGCGAAGTCGACATGGATCCGGGACCATGGCCCGCGGGCCGTATCCCATTCCCTATGGGGTAACCGGGACTCCTTGGGCCGAGAGCTCTGACAGCTCTCGCACGTGCCCACTAGGCGTTCTATGTCCCCGTCTATCTGGGGCCACCAAAAGAAACTCCTGGCCAGAGCCTTGGAGCGCACGATCCCGGGGTGGCTGGTGTGCAGTAGCCTCAGCACCTTGGCCCTCAGCTTCTCTGGGATAACCACCCGCTGGCCCCAGAGTAAGCAGCCCCTTTCCAGAGAAAGCTCTACTCTGCGCCTGAAAAACGGCTTGAAATGTTCCTCGGGGGGAGAGGTAGGCCACCCTTTTCTAACCCAGGAACTAACTTGGGCCAGGATCTTGTCGGCCGCCGTGGCCTTGGCGAGGTCGGCCGGCACAATTGGGGGTGAGTCGAGAGACTCAATCAGCAGGACTTGGTGTTCCTGCTCTACCTCACATGTGGGGTCCCCTAAACTAGGGAGAGGGGATCGGGACAGGGCGTCCGCATGGGAGATCTCCTTCCCTGGGCGATAGACCAGCTCATATTGGTAGGCATTGAGAAAAATGGCCCAACGCAGCATCCTGGGGGATAGAATTTGTGGGGTTGGTTTGCCGGTAGTGAAGATCCCCAAAAGCGGCTTGTGATCCGTCACTACCGTAAACTCGCGGCCGTATAAGAAATCGTGGAACTTCTTGGTTCCCGCAATTATTGCTAGGGCCTCCCTATCTGTTTGCGCGTAATTTCGCTCAGCTTTCGAGAGGGACCTTGAGTAGTACGCCACCGGGGCTTCCCTCCCGCTCTCCAACACGTGGCACAGGACCGCCCCCACCCCCACCGGGGGCGCATCACAGACTAGCACCACTGGTTTTTTCAGATCAAAATGGGTCAGGACCGCATCCGAAGACAGGAGTGACTTAAGCTCCTTGAATGCCCTCTCCTGCTTGTCCCCCCACCGCCAAACCGCGTCCTTCTTAAGTAGCGCGTGCAGTGGCTCCGCGACCGATGCCTTCCGAGGCAGGAAGGAGTGATAGAAATTTAGAAGCCCTAGGAATGACTGCAGCTCCGGTTTCGCGGTGGGGCGAGGGGCGTCTCTCACGGCCGCTACCTTGGACTCGGAGGGTTTGATTCCGTCCGGGGTTACCTTAAACCCTAGAAACTCTACCTCCCTCGCGAAGAATACGCACTTGTCCCTCCTCAATCGAAGTCCTGCCCTCTCGAACACTGAGAGAACCCCATCTAGCCTCTTGGCTAACTCTAATTCGCTCCCCGCTGTTATCAACATGTCGTCGAAGTATGGGAGGACGCCTGGAAGACCCTTTAAAAGGCGTTCCACGAGGGACTGGAAAATTCCGGGGGCCGAATTCACGCCAAACTGAAGGCGCGTTACCTTAAACGCCCCCTTGTGCGTTACGATCGTTTGCGCGGCGGCAGCAGCCGGGGTTACAGAGAGCTGCTGATACGCCTGGGCCAGATCTAACTTGGCGAAAAACCTCCCCCCATGTAGCGTGGCCAGCAAATGGCTGACCACGGGCACCGGGTATGCATTTGGCCGAATGGCCTTATTTATCGTACATTTATAGTCCGCACAAATTCTGACCTCCCCATTTGACTTGAGGGCTGTAACAATCGGCGTTTCCCACTCCGCCGAGTCAACTGGAACCAAAATCCCCTGCCCCACCAATTTGTCCAGTTCCGCCTCAATCTTGTCCTTGAGGGCGAAGGGCACTCTCCTTGGCTTGAGGCGGATGGGCCGGATTTCTGGGTCCAGCTCAAAGGAAACCGGGGGCCCCTTGTATTTCCCGAGCCCCTTCTTGAAAACGTCCGGGTGTGTGTCGCACACGTCCCGCATTGGGTCAGTCTCGATGGTGTTAATGCCGGACAGTTCGATCCCCAGGGGAGCAAACCACTGCGTTCCCAAAAGGCAGCACCTCCCCCCTTTTAGGACCACTAGGGGCAGTTTCTCGGAGTAGTTCTTGAACTTCACCTTGAAGTTCCCCACCCCCAACACTGGGATCCCATTTCCCTGCACGTCCCGTAGGTTGGATCTCATGGCCCGCAGTTTGGGCCGTTTCTCTGGGGGAATGCGCATAAACTCTTTTTGGGACAGGATGGAATAAGAAGACCCCGAGTCTATCTCCATCCTCACTGGGACCCCCTGCAACAGTACCTCTATGAAGAACCGCCGGTGCTCCAGCCCCACGCGGTTCACGCCGTCCTCGCTGTGGCCGGTTGAGACCTTCCTGGTGCCGGCCGCCTTTCGTTGGTGCGTCTGGGAATGGCTGGAACTGCCCTTGTCCTCGACTCGTCCGCGCCTGCATACTCGGGCGATGTGTCCCTTTCGGCCGCAGTTGTGGCACTCGGCCTTCCGGAACGGACACCTCGTGCGGTCGTGGGCCGCCCCACAACCGTCGCAGCGGCGGTCCTGCCGTTCTCGGGTCTGCCGCCTCTCACCTCGCTTCTTGATCCTCTGGACGTCGTCGTCCTCGCTGGAGTAGGGGTCCGCTGTCGTGGAGGACTCCTCGGACGACGTTGGTGCGGCGGCGGGCGGCTTGGGGGCCCACCAGGCCGTCTTCGCTGGTGTCTGCCGGGCCGCCTGCACTGGTGACTTGGCCCTCTCGGACATGGCCCCTCGGGACTTGAATAGCCGGACGCCGCTCCTGGCCTCCTCGGCTGCTTGCGCCTCCCGCAGTACCTCGTTGAACGTGAGGCGTTGGTCGTGGGTCATGAGCCTCCTCTGAAGCTCCTCGTCCCTCAAGCTGCACAGCATGTGGTCACGGAGGGCCTGGTCCAGGTCGTCCCACTGGCAATGCACCGCTGCAAGCCTGAGGGCCGCCGCATAGGCGGACACGGATTCGCCCGGTCGCTGGTCTCGCCTGTGGAACGCGACCCGGGCTGGGAAAATCGAGACGGGCGGCTGGAAATGCTCACGCAGTCTCTCCAGGATACGGTCGATGGGCACCTTGTCCACCTTCCGGGGGGCCACCAGGGTCATCAGGATCCGCAGCGTGGCCGGCCCCACCTGAGACAGGAAGTGGGAGCGCATCTTCGCGTCGTCGTCGACGCCTGCAGCCTCCATGGCGTGCCGAAACTGGCACTCGTAGAGCTCCCATTGTTCGGGCTCGCTGACATCGAACTGGTACGGCTTGACCTTGGGATTCGCCATCTATCCCACCTTCGTCACCAATTTGGTGTCTTGCACGGAAGACAAAGAAGGAGTCGCAGGAAGGACTAACACAGGTTTATTCATTGATGCTCAGCATGAACATGAGGTAATGGGGGAGATACATCTCATTATATACCATAACACAATACATTTGAATCTTGTTGCACGGTAGCTCATTGGCTGCTACCGGCGTGGCCTCGCCCAGGTCACGCCTCTCTTCTGCAGTTGTTTTCTCTTCTGCAGTTGTTTCCTGTAGCTGCTGATCATGTGGGGAAATTCCCGCAGCTGTTTGTGATTTGGGCAATGTGGACCATGTGAGACTGAACGCTCGCAGCTGCCCTCTATGGGCGGCTTGCTCGCGTTCCTTAACAGCTGAGATACATTGTGATTGTGGACTGGTTACATTCATATCTTTAAAGTAACATTGTACATGCATACATAACACCTACCCAGTCATGTAAGGAAGAATCACAAAAGCCATTGTCCTTGGTTAGCAGGCTACCTGTTGAGCATCCTCCTCAGCCAACAATGGCAGGACTGGCTGTAAGCCGAGCACACAACTGGTGGTGAGAAAAAGCACAATTATTATTATTATTGTTGTTGTTGTTGTTGTTGTTGTTGTTGTTGTTTTTTATTTTTATTATTATTATTATTATTATTATTATTATTATTATTATTATTATTATTATTATTATTATTATTATTATTATTATTATTATTATTATTATTATTATTATTATTATTATTATTGGACAATTGCCTTTATATGCGCAGTTCTACCCGACAGGATTTGGGCCACAGAAGATACCGGGAGTCCTGCACACTTGGGCTCTGGCCATGTCTACCACTTGCATGCAAGACCTGAGAAATTTCCCAGAAGGGAATGTGGTCTGTGACAGCAAAAAGGTTGCCCACCTCTGCCTCCTATATATATTTGAATGGTATGCTGAATATTTCTACTGTTGCTAACAGAAACCTCTGGTGACCATTACAGTGGGTGAGGTGGACACAGGGAGTCCCAGCTGAGCCTCCTGGTAAAAGCAAGGGCAAAAGTAAGTATTGATACACACAGACCATCCTGGCAAGGAACCAAACTAGCACTCACACATACAGCTGGAAAGGAATACAGGCACACACTCACGTACACGCACACACACACATGCATGAATGCACGCACGCACGCACGCGCACACACACACAGCTGGGTAGATGCATTAGGTGCTGGACCTCCCTCCTGGGCATTGTCTAGACCAGGCCAGAGCCTTTTCCATGAGGGTAAAAGAGCCAACCAAACATCAGGCAGAGGCCTCAAGTCTGGATTCCAAGACCCCCTAAGAAGGGCGACACCACTTCTTATCTGTATGCATCTGTAGGCAGAGCTATGCAACAGGATTTCAGCCAACAGCTTTGACTGATTATCTCTGCTGTAGAGTAACTGGTGGGAATGCATTAGCTCTGGAATGGACTCTGTTTTCCAAAGGCCAAGAGCCTTGAAACAAAATCAAAGGTCACTTACTGTGTAAACAATTCACCATTGAGGACAGGCTCACAGGGTGTGACCACCCCAGGGTATGTTTCACACACCAGTGCACTGCCCTTCAAAAACCATGAAACGCTATCCATTCTTTGACAGAAGGTAGAATCATTGTATCATAGGGAATGAAAACAAAACCACATGTTAATGTCTGTGCTATTCCAGGAAGTTTCACAAAATACAGCCAATACATTATTACATTGGGAAAGAACCAAATAGAACAGATCCCAGCATGTCATAATTTGACGTAGGCAGATTGAATGCACACGGAGCCGGCAGGTGGCCCAAACACTTCTTTATTGCAGCATGGTCAATCTGTACATGGGCACATGTAGGAGATGCAGCTCCTTTATATACTGTATTTAAATTCCTCGCCATGGATACTCATTGGCTGTGGTGGCAGTGATGTCATTGGGGGCGTACTGCATAACTACTAAGGTACACCAAAAAACCGGGCAGTTTCCCGCACTAGCTGCTGATTGGTTAATTGGAGTTGCATGGGCTGAGCTTCCTCAGCTGCGCTACTGTGGCAGCTGAGTTGCGTGCGGAATTGGGAGCGTTACTTGCATACACAATATCCCTCCCCCCTAGGATGGATGAAGTCCCCTAGGATGGATGAAGTCCCTTAACCATTGTAGGGGCCAGCGATTTTGCTGTGGCCGGCCCGCCAGTTCAGAGGCACCTGCAGCGCTTGGGCTATTCCCTCGAGAAAACTGAAGGGTCCCATCGAATCCTGGCAGGGGAAAGGATGGTGTATCCCTGGCTCGGGGGGGGATGAGGGGACCATTGGGAGAACTCAAAGCCCTGCTGCTCACTGGGACGAGTGGGGGAACACTCGCGAAAACTCCCCTCATCCGGAAACAAAAAATCAAACTGGGGGTCTGCTTCCTTGGGATGAAAGACTGACTCCGGTGATTCCGTGCAGCCTGAAATGCTCAATCCTGTAACCCCCCTTGGTTTAAGCGAGTGGGGGGGGGAACCCTAACATTGAACCCTCTATGTCACTCCTTTCAGCGGGTTCCTCTGGATCAGTCCCCCGGGTGGCTTCCATGACCCTTCTCCTAAGCTGGTCAGCGTGTCGGCGCCACAGCAACCCTGACTCTGTTTCGCTTTGTACGAAACTGGCCCAGTTTGTTCTACCACCTCCCCAGGTATCCACGCTGATCCTGAGCTCACATAGTTCCTGAAGTAAACCAGGTCGCCTGCCCCAAACACCTTTTCCCCATCTACTGACACGTTCGTACCCCTATCCTCCACCCTAGAAGATTGCAGGCAGTCACACAATGTTGGGAATCTCCTCCACATTAGGAGTTCCGAGGGGGATTGCCCCGACGCTAGTGGGGTGACCCTGTAGGTTATGAGGAATTGACAGAGCTGTAGCTCCAGGTCCCCCGGACCCATCCTCCTTAGGGCCTCTTTTGTGATGCGGACCATGCGCTCTACTTTGTGAAAAGGGGCAGAGGTGACATGCCTGACCATGTTCCACTCGAGGAACGCTTGGAATTCCGCAGACATGAAAATTGATGTGTTATCCAAAATTATCACGTCAGGAATGCCGAAACAAACGAACATCCTTCTCAGGTGTTTGATTGTGGCTGCGGAGGACGTGTTATGCATTGGAATGACTTTGAGCAATTTTGACAATGTGTCGACCATGAGTAGGAACATTGTGCCCTTGAAGGGCCCCGCGAAGTCCACGTGGAGTCTGGACCACGGGCCGTGTGCTGTGTCCCACTCCCTGGGGGGTAGCCTATGCTCCTCGGGCTGTGATTTCTGGCAACTCTCACACCCGTCCACCAATTTCTCTATATCATCATCTATATTGGGCCACTAGAAGTAGCTCCTTTCTAGGCTTTTGACTTCACGATTCCCGGGTGACTCGTGTGGAGCAGAAGGAGCACCTTGGCTCACAGGCCCTCGGGAATTACTACTCTCTGGCACCCAGAGGAGGCATCCTCTCTTGAGCAAAAGCTCAGAACGCTTCCTGAAGAATGATGCAAGTTCTTCGGAGGGAGACATTAAGGGCCAGCCTTTCCTTACCCAAGCCAGCACTTGGGACAAAACCCTGTCTTTGGTGGTTGACTTGATGATATCCACAGGCACAATTGGGGGCGATTCGAGAGACTCGATGAGCAGCACCTGGTGCTCTTGCTCAACCTCACACTCGGGTTCTCCCAGCTCTGGTAGGGGAGACCTGGAAAGTGCATCTGCGTGCGCAATGTCTTTCCCTGGGTGATGCACCAGTGAGAACTGGTATGCGTTTAGGAAGATCGCCCACCTTAACATTCTAGGGGACAAGATCTGTGGGGTGGGCTTGGTCGTGACAAAGATACCTAGGAGGGGCTTGTGATCCGTGACAACAGTGAACTCCCTCCCATACAGGAAGTCATGGAATTTCTTTGTCCCTGCGATGATCGCGAGGGCCTCCCTGTCTGTCTGGGCGTAATTGCACTCTGACTTCGAGAGGGATCTCGAATAGAATGCAATTGGTGACTCCCTCCCATTCTCAAACACCTGGCATAGGACAGCCCCGACCCCAACTGGTGAGGCATCACACACTAGCACAATGGGCTTCTTAATATCGCCTCGGAAGAGAGGAGCCACTTTAACTCACTGAATGCTCGATCTTGAGCCTCCCCCCATTGCCAGACTGCGTCCTTTTTCAGTAGGCAGTGCAGCGGCTCTGCCACAGATGCCTTCTGTGGAAGGAAGGAGTGGTAGAAATTCAGGAGCCCCAAGAAAGACTGCAGCTCTGACTTAGTAGCTGGTGTGGGGGCATCCTGAACGGCCGCAACCTTTGACTTTGAGGGCTTTACCCCATCGGGGGTGATCCAAAACCCCAGGAACTCTACCTCATTTGTGTAAAAGACACACATGTCGCTTCTTAGGCGTAGCCCAGCCCTTTCAAACACAGACAGCACCCGGTCTAACCTCTGGGCTAGCTCTGACTCATCCCCAGCAGTTATCAATACATCATCAAAGTATGGCAATACCCTGGGGAGTCCCTTAAGTAAGCGTTCCACAAGCGCTTGAAATATACCGGGAGCTGAGTTCACGCCAAACTGGAGGCGTGTTCCTTTAAAGGCACCCTTATGCGTCACTATCGTCTGGGCAGCTGTGGCCGCAGGTGTGACTGTTAACTGCTGGTAATCCTGTGCTAGGTCCAGCTTTGCAAAACACCTCCCCCCATGTAACCTGACCAGCAAGTGGCTAACTACTGGCACCAGGTAGGCATTGGGGCAGATTGCCTTATTGATAGTACACTTGTAATCAGCACAAATCCTAACCTCCCCGTTAGATATCATGGCCGTTACAATCAGAGTTTCCCACTCTGCGGAGTCCACTGGAACCAAGATCCCCTGATCCACCAGTTTGTCCAACTCCGCCTCTATTTTGTCTTTTAGTGTGAAAGGCACTCTGTGCAGCTTGAGGTGCATGGGGCGGACAGAAGGGTCCATATCAAAGTTCACAGGAGGCCCCTTGTATTCCCTAAGTCCTTTTCTGAAAACTGCCGGGTGTGCGTTGCACACGTCTTGGATGGGGTCGCCTCGGACGGCGTTGATTCCAGTCAATGCAATTCCCAGCGGTTCAAACCACTGGGTCCCCAGGAGGACCCTTAAGGACCACTAAGGGCAACTTCCTAGTGAAGTTCTTAAAACAGACAGTGAAATCCCCCACCCCCAGGACTGTGATGTAACTTCCTTGAACATCCCGCAAGTTCGTTTTGAGGGCTCTAAGTTTGGCCCTTCAAAAACCATGAAACGCTATCCATTCTTTGACAGAAGGTAGAATCATTGTATCACAGGAAATGAAAACAAAACCACATGTTAATGTCTGTGCTATTCCAGGAAGTTTCATAAAATACAGCCAATACATTATTACATTGGGAAAGAACCAAATAGAACAGATCCCAGCATGTCATAATTTGATGTAGGCAGATTGAACGCACACGGAGCTGGCAGGCAGGCCAAACACTTCTTTATTGCAGCATGGTCAATCTGTACATGGGCAGATGTAGGAGACGCAACTCCTTATATACTGTATTTGAATTCCCGCCATGGATACTCATTGGCTGTGGTGGAAGTGACATCATTGGGGGCGTACTGTGTAGCTACTAAGGTACACCTGAAACCGGACGGTTTCCCGTGCTAGCTGCTGATTGGTTAATTGGAGTTGCATGGGCTGAGCTTCCTCAGCTGTGCTACTGTGGCAGCTGAGTTGCGTGCGGAATTGGGAGAGTTACTTGCATACACAATACATAGCCAACAACGGAAGCCAAGGGATGCTGCAGTTTTACAATCTCACTGCAATGCTTCTCATTTAACCATTTATACGGAGTCAAATTTATACGGAGTCAAATTTTAAGGCCTAAAATGCTACTAATTTTAAAAAATCTGCTAGAGTTGAGCTTGTGGGTAGTCTTGAACCTAAGAGATTGGAGGCAAAAGCTTGTTTGACCCTCCAGACCTGGCCATGCAAGGAAAAGACGGCTCTTGAGGATGACCCATAGTGGAGATGCTGTCACATCGGGTGCTACTATATTGGCCAGTGTTGCTGCCTTCTCTTCTTCCTCAGACTCTCTCCAGAGACTGCATGTGGACTAGGGTGGGGGATGCCTCGTCCCCCAAATTTGAGAGATGATGGTGCCCCCCCCCGGCCATAGGCTTCTGTTGCTTTCTCTTCATCTTTTGTGTCCCGATCAAACTCTGAACTGCCAAAATGAAGCCACTTTCTTGGCTTTGTCATTGCCCAAACTTAAGTCCTCATCAGTGCATGTTTCTTGTGGTAATTGGCAGACCAGTAAATGAGTCGGATTCTGTATCTCCCCAGTGCATCCGCCAGCAGCCCCCACTTGAGCATGTTTATTTATTTATTTATTATTTATTTATTTATTGAATTTATATGGCTGCCTTTTAATTTAATTTAATTTAATTTTCACGCTTATATACCGCTCACTCAGGCAAACCCGACTCAGTGCGGTTTACATAGCGGACAATAATACAAAATATAGTAACATAACATACAATAAATACAGCAAAAAATCAATCACCAAAAGTACAATTACAAATCTCTGTCCGTAAAAATTACAGAATATATATATATATATATATATATATATATATATATATATATATATATATATATATATATATATATATATATATATATATATATATATATATATATATATATATATATATATATATATATATATATACATACATACATACATACATACATACATACATACACACTACAATATGCAGTATGTGTGCACTATAATACAGTTTCTAACAATACATCAAATAAGGTACAATACAATAAAATCCTAAACATCAGTTAATCACATCAAAGAGTACACAATATAAAAAAAAATTCAAAACGTCAAATAACAATATAAAAATATACCCAGCACAGCCCTTTTAGTCCTTCCAGAAGGGGGGTGGGTGGGACAAAAGCGTGCACAAGTCCTGGAGCTCCAAGCCGACCAGCCTCCTCACCTCCACCGAAGCCCAGACCATGGCAAGTCCAGCCTCCCGCCGCGGCTGGCCCCAAGTCCTAGCCAACAATAAGAAGATGGTAGCGAGGCATCCCGGGGGGCCAGCCAGAACAACCCACAGCATCTCCCACCTGCCTCCACTCCCGGGAGCAGGTGGTGTGGGCTCCCGGGCGAGACAGGGAGTCCCTCTCCGTGACGGCGGCATCTCCCCTTTTTCTGCTCTCTGGGCGGCTCGGCCCAGAGAGCGAAGTCAGCTGTGGGGGGGGGGGGGGCGGTGGCTCTCCCACCTGTCTCCACTCCCGGGAGCTGGTGGCATGGGCTCCCGGGCGAGACAGGGAGTCCCTCTCCGCAACGGCGGCATCTCCCCTTTTTCTGCTCTCTGGGCGGGCCGGCCCAGAGAGCGAAGTCAGCTGTGGGGGGGGCGGTGGCTCTCCCACCTGTCTCCACTCCTGGGAGCCATATTTGTTGCCTTACTGTTCAGTCAATTTGATAGGTGTACTCCATTTGGCCTATACCAGTTCTCAACCTTTTAAAGCCAGGGGCCGGGTCACACTCACTGTTGTGTTCTAATGGTGTAACCTCCTACATGTGATAACAATGTATCTGAACCAATGTAACCTTGCCTACGGGTAACAATGTAACCTTCAGCTGTATCACTATAAACCCTGTATGAGGACGCGAGCTAATGACCACCAGTGGGCAGCGGCGAGCGTCCAAGCTCTCTTGGTCCATACTCATCAAAGGCCACAGCGCGGAGTTTCCCGCCACTACCTACACCTGGACAAGAAGGGCGTGACCAGCAATGACGTCACGCGGACAATAGCCAATGGGCTATCGTGGAGCCACGTTCAAATGTTTACTACTGTATATATAGAGCTATGCATCCGCCATTACCTCATGTTCCCTCTGACCACCATGCAATAAACCTGAGTTAACCCAGCCCGAGGCTGTGTCCTGTGTCTTGGTTCGCATACACCAAATTGGCGACGAGGATGGGATGATGGATTCCCAAGGAGCCAGGGCACAGAGCGGGTTCAACATCACCACACCGCAAGACTGGGAGCTTTTTGAGATGGACTTCCAGGCGGCACTGGTGGAACTCAAAGTCAAAGAAGACGACGAGGAAAGAAAGAGGGCCATCCTCACCCGCATGCTTGGGATGGAAACCAAGCGAACGCTGGTGGGCATCATTGCACCGAAGAAGGTGAGCGATTTCAAAGCCGATGACATCATGAAACTGCTGCGTGAGCGTTTCCGACCCTCGAGAGCCATGTTTCCCGCTCGGAGCGCGTTTTGGAGGCGAGTCCAAGCGCCGGACGAGTCGGTTGAGGCCTTTGTAACAGCCATGAGAATAGCCGCCGCCCCCTGCAGATGGGACAACCTAGAGATGGCCCTCAGGGACGGGGTTCTGTGTGGCCTGAAGGACAAGGAAGTGCAGCGCAGCCTGATGAACAAGGAGCCACCACCCACGCTGACAGAGGTTGTAGAGGCCGCGGAAGCCGCGGAATCCACGAATGCTGGAGTAGACGAGATGCACCAGTGGCATGAGTGGCGTCCTAGGGCCGGCAAAGCGGAGACTTCGGTGCACGGAAAGCCCGGACAGTCGGTGCACGCAACCCGAAGGGCCTCGAAGTCGTCTACGTAAGGCAGCGACGGCGAGGAGGTCCAGAACGTCCGAAAAGGAGGGCGCCGCTGCGATGGTTGCGGAGCGGCCCATGAGCGCGCGAGGTGCCCATTCAGAAAAGCCGAGTGCTACGCCTGCGGCCGTCGGGGGCACATCGCCAAGACGTGCAGGAAGCGGAAAGAGGGCCGGAGGCATTCACAAGACCGTTCGACCAGGCCGGACCGTCCAGCGAGGTCCAAAGATGGCGCCCGGACCACGAGGAAGCAGGACGGCGTGGGACGCATCTCGGACGACAGCGAGGACGACGCTCCCGTGTTCAGCGTGTCCGCGGGACAGCCCCATTACTTCGTTGAGGTACTAGTACAAGGGGCCCCCATCATAATGGAAATTGACTCGGGGTCCTCTTATTCTATAATTCCCCAAAAAGAGTTCTTGAAAATCGACCCCCACGTACGGCCCAAACTTAAAACGTTGAGGTCCACGCTACGAGATGTGCAGGGGAACAGCATTCCAGTGTTGGGGGTCGGGAAATTTCGGGTCCGTTTTAAGAGACATTCTGCGGAACTCCCCCTAGTTGTCCTTAAGGGGGGAAGTTGTAGCCTCTTAGGGACGCAGTGGTTTCAGCCTTTAGGTTTGTTCATAGGGGGGGTGCATACCGTGGGGGTAGATCCAATACAAGCGGTATTGGACGCGCACCCCGCCGTTTTTAAAAAAGGACTGGGGAAGTTCAAGGGACCCCCCGTAGCCTTCGACCTGGACCCGGAGGTCCGCCCGATAAGACTCAAACCGCGCAGGGTGCCGTTCGCACTAAAGGACAAAATAGAGGCGGAACTGGACAAACTGGTGGGCCAGGGGATTCTTGTTCCTGTTGATTCCGCGGAGTGGGAAACTCCAATTGTAACAGCGCTAAAGGCTAACGGGGAGGTGCGCATTTGCGCTGATTATAAGTGTACAATTAACAAGGCGATCCGCCCCAATGCATACCCGGTGCCGGTGGTCAGCCACCTTCTGGCCAGGCTGAATGGGGGAAAGTGTTTCGCTAAACTCGATTTAGCACAAGCCTATCAGCAACTCCCTGTAACTCCCGCCACAGCAGCCGCACAAACGATAGTTACACATAAAGGGGCGTTCCAGGTGTCGCGTTTACAGTTCGGCGTGAACTCGGCACCCGGCCTTTTTCAGTCGCTTGTGGAACGCCTCCTGAAGGGGCTGGAGGGGGTGTTGCCTTATTTTGATGACGTGTTGATTACAGGGGGGAGTGAGGCCGAACTGGCAAAGAGATTGGATAAAGTACTGACGGTGTTCGAAAAAGCGGGGCTGCGACTGAGAAAGGACAAATGCGTTTTTTTCGAAACAGAGGTTGAGTTTTTAGGGTTCCGGGTCACGCCCGAGGGAATTAAACCGTCCAAATCCAAAGTAGCCGCCATCAAGAAGGCCCCTCGCCCCACATCCAAGACCGAGCTACAGTCATTCTTGGGGCTCCTCAATTTTTACCATACCTTCCTTCCACGGAAGGCGTCTGTGGCCGAACCGCTCCATCGGTTGCTTAAAAAGGAGGAAACATGGATGTGGGGTGACGAGCAAGAGAGGGCGTTTCAAGAGTTGAAGCAACTCCTAACATCCGAGGCAATCCTAACGCATTTTGATCCCAAACGGCCAGTGGTTTTAGTCTGTGACGCATCCCCGGTGGGGGTGGGGGCGGTGCTTTGCCACGTGTTGGACGACGGAAGAGAGGCCCCGATAGCGTTTTATTCTAGGTCCCTGTCCCAAGCAGAGCGGAATTACGCACAGACCGACAGGGAGGCATTAGCGATAGTGGCGGGAACCAAAAAATTTCACGATTTCCTGTATGGTCGCCCGTTCAAAATCGTGACCAATCACAAGCCCCTGTTAGGAATTTTCACTGCAAATAAGCCCACGCCACAGATCCTGTCCCCGAGAATGCTGCGGTGGGCTATTTTTCTCAACGCATACCAACATGAGTTGGAATACCGGCCCGGGAAGGAGATCTGCCATGCAGACGCACTCTCAAGGTCTCCCTTGCCTTTGTCGGGCGACCAGAAGGCGAGGGTAGAGAGAGACCACCAGGTCTTGTTAATAGAGGTTTTAGATTCACCCCCAATCGTACCAGCCGACATCGCCAGGGCGACAGGCAAGGATAGAACGCTGGAGAAAGTTAGCTCATGGGTACAGAAGGGGTGGCCGACGTCATCCCTGGGTACGGAATTCGATCCATTTGTTCGAAAAAAAGTAGAGTTGTCCCTAGAGAGGGGGTGCCTTTTGTGGGGCCAGCGGGTGGTGGTCCCCACGTCCCTGCGACCGAGGGTGCTCAAACTGCTGCACGTCAGCCACCCGGGCATCGTCCGTTCCAAGGCGCTGGCCCGGAGTTACTTCTGGTGGCCACAGCTGGACGCGGACATAGAACACATGGTTGGCACTTGCGAGGCATGCCAGGGCTCCCGACCGGAGGCGGCCCGTCTCCCGCATAGGGAATGGGACGCAGCAAGGGGGCCATGGTCCAGAGTGCACGTAGATTTCGCTGGCCCATTCCGAGGAACCATTTTCCTCCTGGTAGTGGATGCGTTCTCCAAGTGGCTGGAGGTTATCCCGGTAAAGAGCACGTCCTCCGCCACGACAATTAGCCATCTAAGGAGAGTTTTTTCCACGTTCGGTTTACCCGACACTCTGGTCAGCGATAACGCTAGTTGTTTCACGTCCGTTGAGTTCAGGGCATTCATGGAGGCGAACGCCATTCGGCATGTCACATCCGCGCCGTTTCACCCGGCCACGAATGGCCAAGTGGAACGGCTGGTGCGTACAACAAAGGATGCGTTGCGGCGCATGGGCTCGGGGGACCTAAATCACCAGGTATGTCAGTTTTTATTAGCGTATAGGGTGACCCCCTTAGCATCAGGATACTCGCCGGCAGAGCTGCTGATGCGGCGAAAACTAACCACGATCCTGTCCAGGTTAGACCCGACGAGGGTCGAGGACAAAGGGAAGAACATAGGGTTAGCGGTCTCGAAAGGTTTCACCGTCGGCGATCCTGTACACTGCAGGAACTACGCCAACGCAGGTCCAGCCTGGGTACCAGGGACGGTTGTGGAACAGACGGGACCAGTGTCGTACCGGGTAGAGACTAACGCCGGTCTTCTCTGGAGGAGGCACGCAGACCAACTTAGGCGCCGAGTGAGTGAGGGGCCGGTCAGTGGGGCTCAGCAACAGAATTCAGCGTTAGGGTTCTCCCCCACCCGTCTAGCCCAAGGGGGAGACAACGACGGACAACAGTCCCAAACAAGGGGGGAAAGCAGCGGCGGTCCCGACTCATATCCTTTTGATACGCCAGCTCAATCAGAGCCTGGGGAAGGGGGAGAGGAGCTTGCGACCGCTGCCCCCGAAGTAGATTCCGATTTTGATTTTGCGAGCCGGGGGGGTTTTTGGGAGTGTTCCCCCACCCATCCAAGCGAGAAGAGGGGTTTTTCGTTAGCCCCCAGTGCCCCCGGTTCTTCCCAAATAAAGCTCACACCTCCCAACACCGCCGCAGAGCCGCGGCAAGTCACTAACAAGTCTCCCTCTCCAATTAGAGGACAGGAAACCAGGGGACAAAGAGAAGGTAGCAAACCCGGGGAAAGGCAGCCCGCATCGAGACCCCAGCGTGTTCGAAATAAGCCATCTTGGCTGAGAGACTTCGTCTCATCCTAGGGGGGGAGGAGTGTTGTGTTCGAGACTTCGTCTCATCCTAGGGGGGAGGAGTGTTGTGTTCTAATGGTGTAACCTCCTACATGTGATAACAATGTATCTGAACCAATGTAACCTTGCCTACGGGTAACAATGTAACCTTCAGCTGTATCACTATAAACCCTGTATGAGGACGCGAGCTAATGACCACCAGTGGGCAGCGGCGAGCGTCCAAGCTCTCTTGGTCCATACTCATCAAAGGCCACAGCGCGGAGTTTCCCGCCACTACCTACACCTGGACAAGAAGGGCGTGACCAGCAATGACGTCACGCGGACAATAGCCAATGGGCTATCGTGGAGCCACGTTCAAATGTTTACTACTGTATATATAGAGCTATGCATCCGCCATTACCTCATGTTCCCTCTGACCACCATGCAATAAACCTGAGTTAATCCAGCCCGAGGCTGTGTCCTGTGTCTTGGTTCGCATACACCAAACTCACCCAGACAGATTCAGAGGCTGGACAGCCATTTTGCCCTTCTTCCACCACATGGGGCTTCCATGTGTGGTGGAGGCAGCAGGGGAGGGCAGATGAAATGGTGCCATGGGCCGCAGGTTGAGCATACCTGTCAAGTGCAGCTCCGGAGATTACGGGAACTGCGCAGAACGTTTCTGCGCAGGTACGTTCTATGCATGCATAAAAGCCTTCTACGCATGCGGAGAAGCAACCTGCGCAGAAACGTTCTGTGCAGGTCATTTTTACGCATGAGGAGAAGGCTTCTACGCATCCCCCTCTGCACAGAAGCCTTCCACGCATGCGTAGAAGGGTTCTATGCATGCGTAGAAAGGACCTGCACAGAAGGGATGCACAGTAACTCCTTTCCCCCGGCTGCCAAATTACGGGGTAGTGGCAGCTCTGGGCAGGAAAAGAAGAAAATCCACGCGGAAATACGGGAAATCCCGGCCAATCCGGGACACTTGACAGGTATGAGGTTGAGAACCCCTGGCCTAAATCCATGTGATATTCCCATTGGGCCCACAGGCCACAGGTTGAGAATTCCTGGCCTACACCATCTTAATCAAGCTCTTTAAAAAGCCAAATACAATGACCAATGGAGAATTATTTACTTGTACAAGACATGAAATAGGGCTTTGCAAATACACCATGGGGTGTATTTATCGGAAGAAACTCTGATAACTCAGAAGTCCAATATTGTAAATTTGGGAGAAAAGTCCCATGGGATGGTTATGATGATTTCTCACCTCAGCAACCCAAGGCGGCTCACTTTTAGTTAAAAAGCCCTTCCCCATACAATAAAACCAAATAAAACCATAAAACATTTAAAATGTCCATAAAGACATCCCTGACCCCTTATTTAAAAAGCTCGATGGGGCTAAATAAGCCAGCAAGACTGGGTTGTGGTGCTAGATGCACTCCACACCTGCTGGCAAAGCCATGTTTTTAAAGCCATATTGGTCTTGCATTTAGAGACTCCGACCATCAGCCTATTCGGGGTCCTCCAAGTGATGTAGGGGAGGTTGAAATCCTCAGTTATATCCTCCTTTAGTGTTGTTCCTTATCCAGTTTCCTCCATCTTCTAATTTGGTTTTGCTTTTGCATACTTTCAAGAATGTCTGTTCTTGCTATAAAGCTCTTCCTGGATCTGAGCCGGCAAACTTGTGGCTCATATCTGTTCAGAGGATGTTGAGGGTCATTTTCTTGCTAAGTTCTTTCAGCATTCCGTGCTACTGTTGCTCGGAAACAAGTTTAAGGGGATAGATTGAGGCATGCATGCTCTTAAATAGATAGCTACTTCTCTTTGGAAGAATGGTTTATGCTCCTCCTTACTGAGGAATCCATGTTTAGAACTCAAGCCAGGGACTGTCACCATGGAGCTAACTGTGTTAATGCTCTGTCCTGTTCAGTTACATTTGAATTGCCTTTTTTCCCTTTTCTGTTTTTTTTTTTTAAATATGCAAATTTCATCACCTTGAGTTAAAATGAACACAGGCACTGCAAATAGTTCCACAGTTTGGTCATTAGGAGGTTGGGTATTATGGGTGCTGCCACCACACATATCTAGTGGCCTTTTAGTGATTTGCAAGGACAACCCATAGAAGGCAGCAAGTACATGGAGAATCAGCTTGCAATTTGCCGTTTGAAGCAGTAGCCACATTAGTCTGTGCAAGTATAACTGAGAGTAAGCAAAACAGAAGAGCAAAAAAAGACAAAAAATGCTGTGGCACTTTAAAGACTAGCTGCTGTATTTAAATGTGAGCTTTCGTGTACCAAGTCAGTGTGGAGTCCACGGGCGCAATTGGCATTAACTGTCCCCGACAAAGGTTACACCGGTTGAGGGAGGCTCCTGGTCACTGGCCTTTGCGGGTACAGAAATTGGGGTGCGGATTAATAGCCATAAGATTGATTCACTCATATCTGACCTGGCAGGCAGTTCGGCAGGAGGAAGTTGAATATCTAACCCAAATTAGGAATTAGGTAATTCCACACTTGCAGATTAGCCCAAGCCTTAGTGCAAATAGTGGCCATGTTTACTCTTGAGCAAGCCATGAACAATGGATTTCCCCTGTCAGTATTTGCCTTAGTTAATTAATTTCCCCAAGAGAAGTTCCCAATTAACCCGGGTAAATGGGTGATGTGATTTTCTGTCAGATGACGATTCTATCACACGCTGCCTTGAATTCCTATATATGATGAGGATTTTCCCTGAATAAACCACTGGTCTTTGCTCCATCTTGTCTCGTGTCGTTCCTTGACCAGTCTCCTCCGGGACCCTAAGGGCCGCTCCACGGCCCCAATCCAACAAAGTCAGTGCATGTTTTTCACAGTAATCAGCAGACCAGCAAATGAGCTGGATTCTGTATCATTCACAGTGCGTGTTATTGTCTGCCAGCAACTCCCACTTGAGCATGTTGGCCTTGCATTTAGAGACATCAACCCTCAGCCTATTTAGGGTCTTCCAAGTGATGTAGGGGAGGTCTTACCTGTCTGGGGCTTACCTGTCTGGGTAGCAGTTGGACAGGGACAGCTGGGAAATGCAAGTTGGCAGTAGCAGCAGCGGCAGGGGGCTCATTGTAGCTGCTGCCACTTACCCTCCCTGGCTAATGCCATCCAGCTACTTGCAGGACCTGCTCCACAAAAACTAACATTTAAATACAGGAGTTAGTCTTTAAGGTACCACAACATTTTTTGTCTCTCTCCCCCCCCCCCCCTTCTGTTTTGTTTACTCTCAGATACAATTCGCCGCTGTTTAGCAGGGAGCTTTGGAGAATTGTCATCTGGGTTAAACAGCTGATTCTTACAAAAGCTACCCCTTTAGATATTCCCTTATGAAATGTTTAACAAAATATTTAATTACTTAAATTATCATCCTTCTGGAATCCTTTAGCATGCCAGAAGGGAGTTTGATCAGTAGGCTGCTGATTCAGTTGTTTACTGAACATCTGGGGAAAGTAGCAAGCTGACTTTCTCAAACTGCTAAATCAGCATAGCCCAGCCCTGCATGAAACTTGGCTTTCTGCCTTTATCCGGAGAACTAAATCCACTCAGTTAGCAGGGGAAAAAACCTTCATCCTCCAAAGGGCTACCTGAAATTCTAACAAAGTAGGGCCTCCTACCATGCAGTGGCCAATTATGAACAATAGGGCCATAGTCAGTTTAGTGTATGGGACCAAAGACAACGCAACAGCCGAAGGGTTGGCTTAACACAGGTTTATTGCATGATGATCCGGAGGAACATGAGGTAATGGTGGTGGTACATCTCATTATATACAGTGGGACTATACATTTGAATCTTGCAGCACGGTAGCTCATTGGCTACTGCCGGCGTGGCCTCGCCCAGGCACGCCTCACTCTTGCAGTTGTTTTCTCTTCCTGCTTAATGCGGGGACATTTCCCGCGGCTGTCCGTGATTGAGCAATGTGAACCATGTGAGGCTGAACGCTCGCAGCTGCCCTCTATGGGTTGCTTGCTCACGTTCCTTTGCAGCTGAGATACATTGTAATTGGAGTGGATACATTCTTGTCTTTACAGCTTTACAGTAACATTGACATGCATACATAACACCCCTCCCCCCTAGGATGGGACGAAGTCCCGCAACCAATGTGGCTTGCCGCACGCGCGCTTGGGGCGTGCTGGCGCCTGACCTAGTGCAGGGGAGCCCGTGGTCCCTGGTTCCGTGGGTGCTTGTCCTGCAACGGAAAATGGGGATTCGTTAATGGCTCTGTGGGGTGTCTGTGCCTGCTTTGCGCTGGGGGACGGGAATGGAATGAACAGCTGGCAGGTGAACCCCTGCCTGTTTCCTGCGGACCCCGGGGACCCTCCCATTGTGAACCTCGGGACCGACGAGGATGCCCTTGTGGTTCCGCTACCTTCTGCTATCCGTTCGGGGGACCTTGAGACTGTGGTGGGCGGATTCGCCGTCGTCTCCTGTCTTGGGGGTGTCGGTCTCCGGGGAGCTGGCACTATGTTACACTCTAACTCACAGGGGCTAGTGGGGCTGGAAGTACCAGGGGCTGAACTGAAACCCCTCTTTTCGCTAGGACGGGTGGGGGACCACTCCGCTAACTCCCCCTGGTACTGCAAATCAAAGTCTAAGTCTCTTGGGGGATCTGTATTTGAGGGAAACTTCCTCGAGATATGTATGAGATCGGATCTCTTCCCTTCCGCCGAAAACTCCCGCAGAATATCTAAGAGGACAGATTCCCTTTCCTCCCCCCTTGGTGGGGACCCATGGCCCCCTTTTCCTCCCCCTTGGGCTAAACGGGTGGGGGAGTACCCTAACGCTGAATCGTGGTTACTTCCGTTATCGTCCGGCTCTTCGGGAACCCTGCGCCTGAGCTGATCCGCGTGCCGCCTCCACAGGAGGCCTGTGTTGGTTTCCACGCGGTACGACACGGGGCCGGTTTGTTCTATTACAACGCCCGGCACCCAGGCTGGCCCTGCGCTGGCGTAGTTTCTGCAATGCACGGGGGAGCATAGGCTAAAACTCTTTGTGGGTTCCATTCCTATGTTCCGCCCCTTGTCTTCCACCCTTGTGGGGTCTAGCCTGGTGATTACGGTGGCCAGCTTCCTGCACATTAACAGCTCCGCGGGGGAGTACTCTGACGCCAATGGGGTGACCCTGTACCCTAGCAGGAATTGGCACACTTGTAGGTTGAGATCTCCGGGACCCATGCGCCACAGCGCGTCCTTTGTGGTGCGCACGAGGCGCTCTACTTGGCCGTTGGTGGCTGGGTGGAACGGGGCGGAGGTGACGTGCCGAATAGCGTTGAGATCCATGAATGCCCTGAACTCGGTAGACGTGAAACAACTAGCGTTATCGCTAACGAGGGTGTCGGGTAAACCGAACGTGGAAAAGACCCTCCGTAATTGCTTAATTGTTGTGGCCGAGGAGGTGCTCGAGACTGGGATGACCTCCAACCACTTGGAGTACGCATCCACTACAAGGAGGAAAAGCGCTCCCCTGAACGGGCCGGCAAAATCTACGTGCACCCGGGACCAGGGCCCCCTTGCTGCGTCCCATTCCCTATGTGGCAAGCGAGCCTCTTCTGGCCTTGAGCTTTGGCAAGCTTCGCAAGTGCCGACCATGTGCTCGATATCGGCGTCTAGCTGGGGCCACCAAAAGTAACTGCGGGCTAGTGCTTTGGAGCGGACGATCCCCGGGTGGCTGATGTGCAGCAGTTTAAGCACCCTCGGCCGGAGGGACGTGGGGATCACTACCCGCTGTCCCCACAAAAGACAACCCCTCTCTAGGGACAACTCTACTTTTTCTTGAAAAATGTGTCGAATTCCGCTGCTGGGGACGACACGGGCCACCCTTTCTGCACCCAGGAGCTCACTGTTGCTAACGTTTTGTCCTTGCCGGTCGCTTTGGCGATGTCGGCCGGTACTACCGGGGGCGAGTCTAGGACCTCTATCATCAAGACCTGGTGGTCCCTCTCTTCCTCGCTCACGTGGCTGCAATTCTGGGGAAGGGGAGACCTCGACAGGGCGTCCGCGTGGCTGATCTCCTTCCCTGGCCGGTACACCAACGCGTGCTGATACGCGTTGAGAAAGATGGCCCACCTGAGCATTCTCGGGGACAGGATTTGTGGCGTGGGCTTATCTGCGGTGAAAATGCCTAGCAAGGGCTTATGGTCGGTCACTATGGTGAAGGGGCGACCATACACAAAATCATGAAATTTCTTGGTCCCCGCAATTATCGCTAGTGCTTCCCTGTCTGTCTGGGCGTAATTTCTCTCCGCTTGGGACAGGGACCTGGAGTAGAACGCTATCGGGGCCTCTCTCCCGTCTTCTAGCATGTGGCATAACACCGCCCCCACCCCCACTGGGGATGCATCGCATATCAGGACCACCGGGTGTTTGGGATTGAAATGGGTCAGGACGGCATCGGATGCCAGGAGTCATTTCAGGTCGTTGAATGCCCTCTCCTGATCGTCGCCCCACTTCCACGCCTCATCCTTCTTTAACAACTTGTGTAGCGGTTCCGCCACGGCCGCCTTCCGAGGGAGGAAGGAGTGGTAGAAGTTCAGCAGTCCAAGGAACGACTGCAGCTCGGGCTTGGAGGTGGGGCGAGGGGCCTTTCTGATGGCGGCCACCTTGGATTGGGACGGCCTTATTCCCTCAGGAGTCACCCGGAACCCTAGGAACTCAACCTCGGTCGCGAAGAAGACGCATTTGTCTTTCCGCAACCTCAACCCCGCCTTTTCAAATATTGTCAGGACCTTTCCCAACCTTTTCGCCAATTCAGCCCGGCTCCCCCCGTTATCAATACGTCATCAAAGTAAGGTAACACCCCCTCTAATCCCTTTAGGAGGCGTTCCACGAGTGACTGGAAGATTCCGGGCGCCGAATTCACGCCGAACTGAAGGCGCGTCACCTGGAACGCCCCTTTGTGGGTGACTATGGTCTGTGCCGCGGCTGAGGCCGGGGTCACCGGGAGCTGCTGGTATGCTTGTGCTAGGTCAAGCTTAGCGAAACACCTCCCCCCGTGTAACCTGGCCAGCAAGTGGCTGACTACCGGCACCGGATACGCATTAAGGCGAATCGCCTTATTGATGGTGCACTTGTAATCAGCGCATATGCGGACCTCCCCGTTGGCCTTCAGTGCTGTTACAATTGGAGTTTCCCACTCCGCAGAATCGACAGGCACAAGAATCCCCTGACCCACCAATTTGTCCAGTTCCGCCTCTATTTTGTCCTTTAGTGCAAAAGGCACTCTGCGCGGCTTTAGCCTGATTGGTCGTACTTCCGGGTCCAGGTCGAAAGTCACTGGGGGGCCCTTGAATTTCCCCAGTCCCTTTTTGAAAACCTCGGGGTGCGCGTCACACACGCCCTGTATTGGATCAGTCCCGGCGGCGTGTACTCCGACGGTGTGCACCCCCCCAATGAACAAACCCAGGGGCTGGAACCATTGAGTCCCAAGGAGGCTGCAATTACCTCCCTTGAGGACGACTAGGGGGAGCGTTGTGGCGTGCTTTTTGAATTGGACTTGGAACTTCCCAACCCCCAACACTGGAATGCGGTTCCCTTGTACGTCCTTCAGCGTGGACCTCAACGCTTTGAGTTTGGGCCGCACGTGGGGGGCGATTTTCAGGAACTCTCCCTGGGAGATGATAGAGTAAGAAGAACCCGAGTCCACCTCCATCCTAACAGGGGCCCCTTGAATTACTACCTCAACGAAGTATCGGGGGTGTCCCGCGGACACGCTGAACACTGGGGCGTCGTCCTCGCTGTCGTCGGAGATGCGCCCTACGCCGTCCTGCTTCCACGTGGTCCGGGTGCCGTCCTTGGGCCTCGTGGTGCGGTTCTCGTCCTTGGGCCTCGTGGTGCAGTTCTGCCTCGCTGAGCGGTCTGGCGAACTCCTCCTGGTCTCGCGCCGTTTCCTGCAGACCTTGGCGATGTGCCCGCGCCGGCCGCAGTTGTGGCACTCGGCCTTCCTGAACGGGCACTTGGTGCGGGCGTGGGCGGCTCCGCAGCCGTCGCAACGCCGGCCTTCCTTCTGGACCTTCCGGACGTCCTCGTCGTCTCCGCTCTCCGCGGACGAGTTTGAAGCTCGCCAGGCTGCGCGCACCGAGCTTTCCGCCTTGGCCGTCCTCGGCCGCCAGTCCTGGAGCTCTTGCACCCCGGCCAACGTGGCTTCCGCGGCCTGTGCCGCGTCTAGGACCTCTTGTAGTGTGGGGGGAGGCTCTTGCTTCATCAGCGCGCGCTGAGTCTCGGTGTCCCTCAGGCCGCACAGCAGGCAGTCCCTGAGGGTGACTTCTGGGTTCTCCCACTTACATGGGCCGGCGGCCAGTCGCAGGGCCGCTGCGAAATCGGCGACCGACTCCCCGGGCGCTTGGACTCGCCTCCAAAACGCGCTCCGAGCGGGGAACATCGCTATCGCGGGCCGGAGGTGGTTTCGCAGCAACGTCAGGAGCTCCTTAGCTTTGAAGTCGCTCACCCGTCTCGGTGCGATCAGGTCCACCAAGGTCCTCTTGGTTTCGTGCCCGAGCATCCTGACAAAAATGGCCCTCTTTTTGGCCTCGTCCGTAACTTCGAGCTCCACCAGCGCCCCATTGAAGTCTATCTCGAACAGCTCTAAATCTCCCGGCTTCCTGATCTCGTAGCCGGCGCATGTCTTGGTCCCGTGGGCTGCCATTATCCCACCTTCGTCTCCAGTTTAGTGTATGGGACCAAAGACAACGCAACAGCCGAAGGGTTGGCTTAACACAGGTTTATTGCATGATGATCCGGAGGAACATGAGGTAATGGTGGTGGTACATCTCATTATATACAGTGGGACTATACATTTGAATCTTGCAGCACGGTAGCTCATTGGCTACTGCCGGCGTGGCCTCGCCCAGGCACGCCTCACTCTTGCAGTTGTTTTCTCTTCCTGCTTAATGCGGGGACATTTCCCGCGGCTGTCCGTGATTGAGCAATGTGAACCATGTGAGGCTGAACGCTCGCAGCTGCCCTCTATGGGTTGCTTGCTCGCGTTCCTTTGCAGCTGATATACATTGTAATTGGAGTGGATACATTCTTGTCTTTACAGCTTTACAGTAACATTGACATGCATACATAACAGTCAGGATTCTAGATAAGGGGGGGGGGATATTTTTTCAGCAGGGGCAACAATGTCACACACACACACACACGAGGGCACACACACACGAGGGCACACACACACAAGTGCGGAGCAACGGGAAGGGGAAAAGAAAGGTGGGCTTTGGAGAAGGTCGTCCTTCACCGGGACTGTGTGTGTGTGTGTGTGTGTGTGTGCGTGTGTGCATGCATGCACGTGTGCGTGCGTGCGTGTGTGCATGCGTGTGTGCGCTGTACATTGGCATCTTATGACTTTAGTGTTTTGCACGGAAGACAAAGAAGGAGCCACAGTGAGGGCTAAAACACAGGTTTATTTCATGATGGTCAGGATGAACATGTGGTAATGGCGGAGGTACAGCTCATTTTATACTGCAGTAATACATTTGGAAAGGGTTGCATGGTAGCTCATTGGCTGCTACCTGCGTGATGTCATTCTGAGTCACGCCCATCTTCTTCCAGGTGATCCTTGCGCGGGAAGGTTCCCGCGGCTGCCAGTGATTGGGGAATTTGAACCATGTGAGCTGAACGCTCGCAGCTGCCCTCTATGGGTAGCTAGCTCGCATTCCTTTAACAGCTGGGTTACATTGTAATCATTGTCAGGTTACATTCATACATTCTTAAAGTAATACTGTTACATACACAACAATGACCAAAGTGGTAGTTACACATTTAAAGCAAGGTGCCCACGTTAGTTTGAGAACAAGTCATGCATGGTGCTGTTCTCATAAAATTTGGCGTTTCTGTCTCCAAACAAGAAGCAATATACGTAATAGGATCCTGCTGATTTTAAGAAGAGACGCACCAAATTAAAGAGCCATTTGGACAAGGCTACTTTTCAACTTTCAGTAAGTAAAACCAGTGGGTGGGGTGGGGGTGGAGGATCCATTTTCAAGAAAACACGGACACTTCTCAAGAATAGATGCCTAGACATCTCTGGCCAGAACGATACCCTTTCTCTAAACAGATCTGAAAGAAAAGCAACTTTTGTCACTGCACATGACATAAACCTTCCTATGCTTTAGAAAGGTGCTTAAAATATACCAATTTAGGTATGGGTTTCGGGTAGGATGCAAGAGCCTTTCCTTTTCCCCAGGACATGCTTGTTCTGCAGGGAGCTGGATGGCAGTAGCCAGGGAGTGTAGTGGCAGCAGCTACGATGAGCCCCCTGCCACTGCTGCTATTGCCAACCTGCATTTCCCAGCTGCCCGTATCCAGCTGCCCCCCAGACAGGTAAGCTCTTCAGAGGAGGAAAGGCAGGTGAGTTTCCTTATGATCAATGTGCAGCAGAAACAGAGCCACCAATACTGGTGCTCCAGGGAAAATCCACACCACTAGGCAGCCAGTGCTGGGATCTTTGTAGCACTGGCCTGCTAGCATTATTCTGGCTACAACGGGGCAGTCAATGGCTCCATTTTTGCTACATTATGACAGGTCCATAAGTGGAACAATTTTGCTCCCCTTTACAGATCACCCACAATTAAAAGCTGACTGCACGTTATTTGCAGTGTGTAGTTTCAGCCTCTCTTTTTCCATCCCTGTTCATCATAACCATCCCATGGGACTTTTCTCCCAAACAGATTCAATGCAAAGGCTCAACTATCTGGTTTGGTGTGAAGGCCTGAGCCTATGTGAATGACAGAAAGGCAGAGGTGGGCAACAGCAGGTTCGCACCAGTACGTGCGTACCGGTAGTAAAAATGGCTGGCCCCGCCCACCTCCTCCTAGAAGTGGCTTCAGAGGGGACTGGCTCCATTTCCCCCTTCATCAAAGGCTTTTCCTGAACTCCATTTCACCCAAAAGTGCATCCCCAGCCACTCTGGAGTGTTTGGGGAGGCGCTTCGGGGTGAAACGGAGCCCAGGAAAACCCTTAGACAAGGAGGAAATGGCTTCAGAGGTTCGCTATAGAGTGATGAAAATAGAAGAGGCTTCTATTTTCATAGCTCTATAGTGAATGTCACATGGCCAACAGGCCCCGCCCACCCAGTTATATGGCCATGCCCACAGTGTGGTTTGTGGTAGGAATTCTTTTTTTATTCCCACCACTGCAGAAAGGGGTTCCCAACCTTGAACCATCAGATGTTGTTGGACTAGAATGGCCATCGTCTCTGACCATGATGAGAGCTGTAATCTAAAAGTTGCTGGTAAATCCAAGGTGAAGTGGGCAGATACTGAGAACATTTCAGCTTCTTCTGGTTTTAGGCTTGATGCTAAAAGTTTTTCCATACAGAGAGTGTTTATCAGTGGAAGATTACTTGCTTTTCTGCGGTCTTTAAAGTTTTCCTAACGTGTGCTTACAGAAAGGCATGCTGTACTGTTCAAGAAGAAAATAGCAGACAACACTTAACTGTAAGATTATATTTCATGACAGTAACTACTACAGTACTCTAAAATAACTCACTTTTCACCTACACTGTCTCCTGAGTGTCTGGCTGTAGCTACTGGAATTTACCAGAAAGGCAAGTTAACTGAATAATGTGGTACAGTCACTTCTTCCATTCTGAACCTTTTTGGCATTCTGAAATCTGCTAGTACAGGGCTACAGAACTGTGAGCTTCCACAGACAGATTTCAAAATAATTTGCTGATATTTCCAAAATGGAGCATCAACATTTGTAGCCTTTTAGTTGCTGTTCAGGTTCCCATAACCCCTTTCCCCCAGTCAGTCAAAAAGGAGCCTGGGGATTACTGAGATTCATTTCTAAAGTTCGTATCGAAAAATCAACATCTCCAAGTAGTACTTCTCTTTAGAGCTTAAGAAATGGTGTAAAAATCCAGTTTCTTGTGGGGCCCTCTTTTCTAAAATTTCTTTTTCTGGTATTGAAAATTGATTGACAGTATAAAAGAAATCTGACAGGAAGCTTCTAAGCAGAGGCTTTGGCTGAAGAAATGAGCTTCCACTGGAAATGACTTAGTGCTAAACTCTGCTTTCCTTCTGGAAGAAACTGGGTTAAAACATAAGATGTCATTGTTCAGGAGGGGACAAAAAACATGACAAGTCACACTAATGTCATTCATTCATCCAAGACAAGAATGTTGTATGGACAGCAAAACAAAGAAACAACCCCACCCTCCCCCAAATCGGTATAGAATCAGGGATGTTACAGGTTGACAAAACCTTTGCGTGGAAGTCCTCCTCTGAGACTATGCAAACTCTCCGTTGACTTTATTTCATTAAAAAAAGACAAGGACACTCCATGAGCTTAAATGAAGCCCCCCCCCCCCAACAACAACAACAACATGTTTGACATGGGAATCTCATCCTCCCAAAGTTCACACATTATTTTGCCTCTTTTGTGTTGATATTTCCCAAATGGAGCATCAACATTTGTAGCCTTTTAGTTGCTGTTCAGGTTCCCATAACCCCTTTCCCCCAGTCAGTCAAAAAGGAGCATGGGGATTACTGAGATTCATTTCTGGCTACAACGGGGCAGTCAATGGCTCCATTTTTGCTACATTATGACAGGTCCATAAATGGAACAATTTTGCTCCCCTTTACAGATCACCCACAATTAAAAGCTGACTGCACGTTATTTGCAGTGTGTAGTTTCAGCCTCTCTTTTTCCATCCCTGTTCATCATAACCATCCCATGGGACTTTTCTCCCAAACAGATTCAATGCAAAGGCTCAACTATCTGGTTTGGTGTGAAGGCCTGAGCCTATGTGAATGACAGAAAGGCAGAGGTGGGCATCAGCAGGTTCGCACCAGTACGTGCGTACCGGTAGTAAAAATGGCTTCCAGTTCGTTTCGAAAAATCAACATCTCCAAGTAGTACTTCTCTTTAGAGCTTAAGAAATGGTGTAAAAATCCAGTTTCTTGTAGCTGTTTGATAGGAAAAAATTGCAAGTAGAAAAATAGGTATGGCGGGAAAGGTAACAACGTTCCGTGCATTCCAGTGTCTAGTCATGCCTGCCACATGACCAAAGACATAGACAGTGCTGCCTCTTTGGCTGGAAATGGAGATTTGGCCCCTAGAGTCAGACACGACTGGCTTTCGAGCAATAGGGAGACCTTTACTAAGCAGCAGTACGGATTGCAGCCTTCCAAAATCCTGTTGGCTCACAGCTCTTAGCATTCCAGAGCACTGGTGTTAGCAGCTAGGAATTAGAGTCAGAAACACCTCAAGAGCTATAGACTAAAGGTGCTATTTATTCTGTGTCACAAGAGGCAAAACAGAGCACCTGTCTACACTGGCCCTTCTGGTCCAGTATAGCGCAGCTTTTTAAAAGTCTCTTGCAGTGTGTGTGTGTCAGAAGAATGTCATTTGGCATAATCCCCATTTCCCAATGACATCTTGCTCCTCAAGTGACTCTATTTCTGGTATCCTGAAGCAGTAGACCAACACTTTCCCCTGATCGTCTATAGATGGTTAGGGAAAATAAAATAATTTTACCATACAATTGTCATTGCACTGCATCACTTCAGTGAAAGTGGGGGGAGAGGGAGGTCCCATTTCTGTGCATTGCTGATTGAGAAATTGCCTGCAGCTGTGGTTTTGCCACAGGTGCAGGCAGTTTCTCAATCAGCAACATACAGAAAGAGGATTCTTCCACACACACACACACACACTTTCCACCAAATCAATACAGCACAACAATGATTGTACAGGAAAAAATTATCCCCTCCCCAACGATCATCTGCAGATGATGAGGGGAGACCATCAATTTACAATATCCTGAACCAACTGTCAATCCGTTGTTTGTATTGGAAGGCACAGACAAGTTACTTACCATGCGGAAGTCTCCAGTTTAGCCCATCCTAAGTGATGAGTACACAGGGCTTAGTGGTTAAGACGCTGAACTTGACGACTGGGAGGTCAGCAGGTCAGCAGTTCGAGATCTGAGGGCTGTCTCTGTCCCAGCTCCTGCAAGATCCCCCTTGCTTGAAAGCCAGTCGTATCCCACTCTAGGCTTCAATGTTCATCTCTGTTTATAGCCAAAGTGCCAGCACTGTCTGCAGACATTTCCGTGGACATGTGGCAGGCATGACTAGATACCAGAGTGCATGAAATGCTGCTTACCTTCCTACTGAAGTGGTCCCTATTTATCTACTTTATTTTTTTTATTTATTTATTAAATTTGTACCCCGCCTTACTTGCACAAGTGCAACTCAAGGCGGCTTCCAAAAAATAATAATACAATATACAAACATGCTATGCAATAAACAATAATACACGAAATATACATTAGAATACAACAAAGCAAAATTATGATAAGATACAACAACAATAATAATATAGTTCACAAAGGTATAGCAATAATACAATAACAATCACAGATCAAATAATACAAAAAAGCACAATATAAAATACAATACAATAACAATGATATACAATAATCAATAATCGCCCCACCGACAGAAAAACACATGACACCCAGCACTCACCCCAAAAAACCAAAGATGGAGAGTAACAGAAGCAATGGACCCCTGCCACCATGGTCCAAGTCCTTACCAATGGCATAGGGGAGGGGCAGCTCCCACCTGCCTCCACTCCCCAGGACCGATGGCGTGGGTCTTGGGGCGAGGCAGGGAGCATGGCGGATGCGGCTGCTCCAGCTCCTGTTTCAGCCCTCCGAACTGGCAAGGCTCAGAGGGTGGTGGCGGCAGCTCCCACCTGCCTCCACTCCCCAGGACTGATGGCGTGGGTCCTGGGGCGAGGCAGCGAGCATCCGCGTCAGTGGTGTCGGAGGTGTCAGTGGCGTCGGCGGTGTCTTCAGGGCTCACCTGGCCTCGGGAGCCCCCTTTATCCTCCCCACCCGGCGGAAGGGGGCAGGGAAGGACAGCCTTGTAGCAGCGGCGGCAGCAGCATCTTCGGGGCTCACCTGGCCTTGGGAGCCCCCTTTATCCTCCCTGCCCGGTAGAAGGGGGCGGGGAAGGACAGCCTCTACTTGCAATTTCTTGCTTTTGAACTGCTTGGTTGGCAGGAGCTGGGACAGAAATGGGAGCTCGCTCTGTTGTACAGTATTCAGGTCTCGAACTGCTGACCTGCCAACCTTCCAGTCGTCAAGTTCAGCATCTTAACCTCTAAGCCACCGCAGTCTCTCAGATGATAGTACCAATATGAACATAAATTAAAACCATTAAAAGAGATGTGTCCCTTGCTCATGTAATGATATGCCCCCCCAATAGTAAAAGCCTGACAGGTGACTCAAAAAGGTTCAGTTTAGCCATGGATCAGCTATGTGTCATGTGATCACCAGGAAACAAATGGCACCAGACTGCTCCACAAACAGTGCAAATTGCAATCTGTTTCCTTATGTCAGGGGTCTCCAACCTAAGGCTTTTCTTTTTGCTAGTTTGTTTTTCTTTCAAACTAGAAATCTAAATTCCTTACTGCATATAATTGTTTTCACCACTCGTCCCAGTTTCAGCCTGTATGTGAGAAACATTTTGCTTGTGTTCAAAGGCTCTGTAGGCTTGTATTAATTTTACAGAAACTAGATCCTTTCTGAATAGAAATTAATGCTTTACACTGAAACCATGATACTGAGATTGCCCCCATCCCTCTCTAACTGGCACTCCTGCTTCTACAGCAGGCAAAAGCTGTTCACTTTGCTAGGTGAGATCCTTGTCAGGGGCAAAGGGGTTGAGTAAATGTACTTGATTTCTCAAGTCCGTTTGCATGTGCAGAATGTCCTCACGGAGTCATCTACCAATGTGCAGCGTCTTCACTGAATTACTACTCCAAGGTAAGCATCCTGGGCGTCCCACAGCCACTCACCTCTGCCAAAACTTTCCCTGGCAATGTACAAGTACAAAGAAAAAAACTTGAGTTATTTGGAATTGTACCCGTGTTAGTCTGTGTTTCAAGCATATCAGAGAATAAACAAAACAAAACAAAAATGCTGTAGCACTTTAAAGACTAACTTTCAATTTCGGTGTGAGCTTTTGTTGTCTGATGAAGTGGTTTTTATCCATGAAAGCTCACATTGAAATATAACAGTCTTTAAAGTGCTACAGTGTTTTGGTTTTTGGTTTGTTTTTTTCTCTGATATGCAAAGAAAAAAAAGATTATTCTTTTCCTGACCAAAGGCCATACTTTTTCCATCTGGTAAGAAATGCATCCCAGCCATCAATCAGCATGTGGTAAGAAATGCATCCCAGCCATCAGCATGTGGTAAGAAATGCATCCTAGACATCAGCAAACTCCCCCCCCCCATTCCTCACCAAATACTCCTGAAAATTCAGTCATGATGAAATAATTTCTAAGGAGGAAAAGTTGTTCTAAGACAAGTGAATGGCTTTGAAAGGAGAAAATGCAACCCTGCTAGCTTCCTCTGACAGCCACATTAAAAACCACACTGCACTCTTAAACTAATTCACCCCAAAGAATAAACAAAACAAAAATGCTGTAGCACTTTGAAGACAAACTGTTACATTTTAATGTTCGCTCTCATGGTTCAAGTCCGCTTCATCAGACAGGGGACTTGATCTAAGAAAGCTAATATTAAAATATAACAGTTTGTCTTCAAAGTGCTCCAGCATTTTTGTTTTTGTTTTGTTTATTCTCTGATATGCTTGCACCACAGACTAACACGGCTACTATTCCAAATAATTCATGCGGATTCCCCGTGCCCTCTTGGGCATGGATCGGCCCGGCAGAGGCCACTTTCGGGAGAAAGGCTCCCTGGCCCGTGGGCTCTGCGAGCAGCTAAATTAAGGGGGGTGAATAAATGATAGGGTTTGATTCACCCAATTACATGACCTGACCAGCGGTTCTACCAGGTAAGCAGATCGCAATCTCCTGTGCATAATTAGACAAACACTCATCTCCCCGGCTTGGCGTAAATCCCTGGTGCAAATAGTGGCCATATTTACCCAGCCTCTAAGCCCAAAACAATAGGGCTTCCTCTGTCAATGTTTGTCCGCACTAATTAACTTCCCCTGGAGAGTTTTCCCAATTAACCTGAGTAAATAGGTGATGTGATTGACTTTTTGGTGGTGGTTTTTTCTGCCTGCCTTCTGATCTATAAAAGGTGTATGTATTTCCCCAATAAAGCACTGATCTGATCTCGCTCCTGTTGCCTCGTGTTGTCATTGATCAGTCTCCTCCGGGACCTAGCGCCGCCCTAGCGGCCATTCATCGCTACAGCTGGTGACCCCGACGTGATTCTACTCGTGAGTAAGAGACCCCGGAGAGGTCTACTCGTGAGTAGCGATCCACACGGTCCGGTTCTGCGCTTGAACCGCGACCCGTCATCCCGGAGGACAGCGCGGCGCTCTGGCTGGCAGCCAGCCGATCGGAGAAGTGGCCTGCGGTGAGGCATTCCAGAGAGACATTCCTACAGCTTGCTCCCCGCTTTTGAGGAGGTTGCCATAGAGGGAAACGCGTTCCGCTCAGGGCCAGCTGTGAGCCCCTGACATCGCAGAGGCCGTCGAAGGGCCCGTGGCAGAAGGTCCACGCTCGAGGTCTACCCCAGACACCCGACGCCCGAACCTGTTGCCTGCAAAGACGCGTCGACTCGTCCCGAGGAGGAATCTTCCGGAGACCCAATCGCAGGTAATATGGGGACTTGTTCTCATAGACCAAGTCCGTCCGCTAGCCAAAGAACTCGTGAGGAGGAGTTCAGAATCCTGGCCAGGGTATTTAAATTACGCTTTCACAGCAGGGAATTAGCGAGACTTTTGGCGTATCTCAGGGAACACTGCCTACTTTACCCAGAAGTAGGTACGTTAACCCTGCAGCTCTGGGATCAGATAGGAGACTGCATTCAGCAACCCCCGAAAGCCCCAGGAGGGATAGTTCGTACTTGGAGAAAGTGTAGGAGACTATTGGCTGAGATCGAACCAGTCCGGGTAGAGGCCAAAGAACCCCCGTTAGTCGAACCATCAGGCAAGCCAGTCGAACCGACTGCGCCCACGACACTCTATCCGTCAATTAGCTATCAGCAGAGTAGCGTAGGGAGCCTTCCCGCGGTGACAGCTGCAGACGTCACCAAAGGAACGCAAGGAATGAGAAGCGCTGGCGCTTCTCTGACAGCTCCGGGTTCCCTAGTCGTGAAGAGTGCCCTTCAGTGCACAGCTGAGATAGAACTCAAGAAGGGGGAATTGTCAGTTGAACAACTAGCTGAACTTAGACAGATTTGTCCAATCCGCATGGAGATGGACGCGCTCATGGGCGCACAGCAGATAGTACACTCCCCAGTCCCGTACAAGCTTCTCATGGCTTTACGGAAAGCAATTTCAGAGACAGGGCTCCAAAGTCGTTTTACTAGGGGCACGCTTCAGCAAGTGTGCGAAACCACCATGTGGATTCCTCATGATTGGAAAGCCGTCATGAGAATGATGCTAACCCCTAGCCAGTACATGATCTGGGACAGCGAGTTTCGGCTCGAAGCTCAGACCCGAGCTGCCAGGATGGGAGGCGCGGTAATTCCTGACCAGCTGTATGGTTCAGGTGCCTTTGAGCCCATCAACGCTCAAATCAATTTGCCTCTCGCCACTCTAGAAATGTCAGCTGAAGCTGCCTATAGGATATACTTCAAGGTCCCAGCGTCTGGCAAAACGGCCAAGAATTACACCGCTATTAAGCAGGGAGCCCAGGAGCCCTACATGGACTTCATCAATCGCCTGGAGGAAGCAATTAGCAGGCAGATTGATAGTGAGCAAGCCCAACAAGAGCTCATGATCAAGCTAGCAAAGGACAACGCCAACTTGGACTGCCGTAAAATCTTGCAGTCCCTGGGCAATCGCCCTGACTTGACCTTAACGGACATGATCCGAGCATGCTCCGACGTTGGCACAGACTCCTACAAGATGGGTCTGCTAGCGGCAGCGGTGCAGGGGGGGAAAAAGACATCAGGGCAATGGCAAGATCAAGGGAGCATGCCACACTTGTGGCAAGGTTGGACACTTCGCTAGGGAGTGCCGATCCAAGGGAGGCGGACAAAAGTCCGGCCGTCCCAAGGCTCCGAACACCCCCTGCCCGAAGTGCAAGAAAGGCTATCATTGGGCCAGGTATTGTCCGAGTTCGGGAAACCGGAATCCGGGCACGTCTCTGGCCCCAGTCCAAACAGAGGCTTCCTTCACCCAGATCCAGAACTCCACAGAACTAGACTAGGTTCCAGGCACATTCCAGGCACTGCGAGGGCACAGGCCAGCCCCAAAGGTAGCACAGGGCTAGAATTGGCTTGCCAGGCGGACGTTACATGCGATCTGCCGGGCACAGTCTATCTAGTCGACTCTCAGTATATGGGACCCCTACCCAAAGGCTTTATAGGTTTAGTTTTGCCCCGTAGTGTAGCTGGAGCACGTGGAATTTTTATAATTCCAGGAGTCATTGACTCGAATTTTTCAGGCGTTCTCCAGGTCCAGCTTTGGACACACCTGCCCCAAACAATCCACAAGGGAGACACCCTAGCGCAACTGATCATGGTTCCTTGTCACTCGCCAGCAGGCAGCCAGAGAAGGCTCAGTGACAGCTCAGAGTCCGGTTCAGCAGATCGCTCGAGCGCGAGTGAGGCAGTGCAGGGATACCAGGTCTTGGCGACAGTGGAGACCAACATTGAGTGGAAGCAGCGCCCCGTTATCGAGGTATTTTTGAACAAAAGAGTGTTCTCAGGGTTACTCGATACCGGAGCGGATGTGACCGTGATAAGCAGAAGCCAGTGGCTGAGGGAGTGGGCCATTGAGCCGGTCTCCGATGTGTGGTGTAGGCGGTGTTCAGGAAGCGTTTAGAAGCCGAGAGTGGGTAGAAGTCACAATCCCAAGGGCTGACGGCACGGCGGTGATTCGGCCGCACATTCTTGACGTGCACGTCAATCTTTGGGGGCGAGACATTCTACAGCAGTACGGTGCCACCCTTACCTTCGGGTAATGGAGTTGCCACTTAAATGGCTCACCAATACTCCGGTCTGGGTAGAACAATGGCCGGTAGTGGGAGAGAAGTTAGTTGCCCTCAAGCAGCTAGTTAAAGAACAGCTAGACGCAGGACATATAGAACAGTCCACAAGTCCTTGGAATTCGCCAATTTTTGTTATTAAGAAAAAGTCGGGGAAGTGGCGACTCCTCCACGATCTCAGAGAGATCAATAAATGCATTCAGCCTATGGGTCCGCTTCAATGTGGCATCCCAAATCCTAACATGATTCCCGAGGGGTGGGAGATTCTAGTCGTAGATCTCAAGGATTGCTTCTATACAATCCCCCTAGACCCCAGGGACCGGGAAAGGTTCGCCTTTACAGTGCCGGTCGTGAACCACAGTGAGCCCACGCAGCGTTACGCGTGGAAATATTTGCCACAGGGCATGCTCAATTCGCCCACTTTGTGCCAAATATATGTTCATGACGCACTGGCAAAGTTCCGAAGCCTTCACCCTAAAGCTATTGTTTGTCACTTTTTGGATGATATTTTGGTAGCGTTGCCGCAACTTGGCAGCGAAGTGTTTTCAGATCTCCAGGCCAGCCTGGGGGACAAAGGTTTACTCATTGCCCCAGAGAAAGTGCAGAGAACCGAGCCCTTCTCATACTTGGGTCATCGGCTTCTCCGCTCTTTTGCAGCGCCAGTTTTGCCTCAGATAAATTTACAGGACTCAGTCACCCTCGTAGAATTGCAGCAAGTTTTGGGGAATATCAATTGGGCAAGACCGTACTTCCGATTGGATACGGATCTTCTAAAACCGCTCTTCTCGCTGCTAACCTTAGGTAAGCAGCCGGCAGACCGGATAAAAATTTCTCGAGACGCGCGCTTGGCGCTCGAGAAAGTGAACCAAGTTCTCAGCCAGAGGTGGGTGGATAGAATCGCCCAGGGGCCATATGCCCCGATCCTGAATTTATACATCGTACGGTCAGGATCCATGTTCACTGGGGCGTTAGGAGTAGACTCAGAGAAGGGAGCGAAAATTGTGGAGTGGGTGTACTTGCCTAACACTTCTTCACGGAACATCGTTCCACCCCAGGAGCTGGTCTCCGCGGTGGTTTACCGCGGCAGGCTGAGAGCTAGGGACATTTCAGGGAATGATTTGGCCAAAATTGTAGTCCCGTTCACCAAGGAACAGATTCATGCGTTAATGCAGCTAGGTGACTCGCTTCCGATAGCTTTGGAAGGTTTCACTGGAAGTTTAGCGTACCATTTGCCCAAAGACCCCAGACTTGTCTCGCTTCAGACAGGAACAGTCAGCTTGTTCGAATTGCTCTCGCTGGTCCCACTTCAGGGGGCCAAGACAGTTTTTACTGATGGAGGTCGCACGTATGGTGTTTTGACCTGGCAGGAGGGCGAAGCTTGGCACACGCTGTTAACTCTTCCACAGAAGTCCGCGCAGCGGGCAGAGTTGGCAGCCGTGAACCTTGCTTTGCGCACCTTCGCCCAGGAACGTTTAAATATCATCACTGACAGCCTGTATGTTAGGAATTTACTTCACAGTCTGCCGGGAGCTTACATCACTCCCGCGATAGACAAAAACTTGCTCAGTTTGTTTCTCACTGCTCAATTTCATTTGCGAAACCGCACGGAGCCGCTCTATATTGCCCATATCCGAAGTCACCAAGACCTACCGGGTCCGATTTCCGCGGGCAATAGCAGGGCGGATACAGCGGCAAAGGAAATTCAGCAACGTTCAGTTTTGGGAGTTTTTACTACTCCAATCCAAAGTCATGCCTTCTTTCACCAGAATGCCAAAGCACTCGCCAGACAGTTCAATCTGCCACTTTCTCAAGCCCAGGGCATAGTCCGCTCTTGCCAGCATTGTGCAGGGGCACCGGGGGGGCCCTCGTGGGGGGTCAACCCACGGGGGACAGAGGCCAATCAGGTGTGGCAGATGGATGTCACGCATGTGCCGCAGTTTGGTAGATGGCAATACATGCATGTGTGCATTGACACTTTTCCCCAGTTCGTTTGGGCCACGGCGCAGAAAGGGGAAACCGCCTCCCACGTGGAGCAGCACCTCCTTTCCTGCATCGCGGCGATGGGCAAGCCGCGGCACGTGAAAACGGATAACGCCCTGTCCTACTGCTCCAGGCAGTTGGCCGCCTTCATGGCTACTTGGGACATCAAGCATACATTTGGAATTCCCTACAATCCGCAAGGGCAGGCGATTGTAGAGCGGGTCAATCGGACGCTAAAGTCCTACATTGACAAACAAACAGAAAGGGGGGAGCCACCAGCCCTCCCCAAATCACAGGGACAGGCACAGTTTTGTCTGAATAAGGTATTGTTCACATACAATCACCTTAATGTTTTTTCGGATTGTACGCCGCAGGAGAAGCACTTCCGCCACTCGGAAGCTCTCCCGCGACCTATGGTCCGGTACCGAGTGCCACCAGACCCTTCTTGGAGGGGCCCGGTGCCGCTCATAACCTGGGGGAGAGGGTATGCTGCAGTTATGTCTCCTACAGGTGTCGTTTGGATTCCAGCTCGGTGTGTCAAGCCTTACTTGGAACCACATGGCGTGGAACCAGACCGGCCCGAGCCCGATCCCGGAGATGGAGGACCTCACTCTGACCGAGAGAACCCGCCGGAGGAGACGGCCACCGACGGCAGCACCGAGGATCACCTGGGGGATGGTCAAGATCCTTTGCCGTGATGCCGAGGACACCGTCCGGCGCGAGAGGAAGGAGCCAACGCCGGAGAACCTCACAGCTGCAGTCTTTGCCCAGATTCATGCCAACACCCTGGCACTTGCCATCATCCTGACCCTCACCCTGCTTTCGGGGGGAGGCGTTCAGGCCGCCTCATTGGAGGCCAGCGATTTGATGCCGGGCGGAGACCTTTCTGCCCGCATGCAGTACAACATTTGGGAAAGGTTGGCAAGCCTTGTCAACCAGTCTGATTTTTGCCTCAGGCAGGACGTCGGTTCTGCTTCAATCCTCAGCACCTGCCTTGTCCCGGTGTGCCATTCTCCAGGCGCACACCCCCGGGACGGGGACTGGCTGGTGAAGCGACTCTTCAGCCCATACACCCCATCAGCTTCTTCAGAATATGCTCGATGGGAGATGCGGCTAACCATGACTTTGCCGGCTGATGCAGCCACTCTCCATACTCCCCGAGTGGCGGTCAGCCCGAACTCTACTTGTGGGCGAATGCACGGTTGCTCAGGACTTGGCCGAATCAGGCACCGCTGCCTTGATGTGGGCAGTGGCAATTGGACTTGTAATAACCCAGTGCCGATGGGCACAATGTATGCACATATCACCCTACCTTCTGGATGGTTTTTCACTTGCAACCAGTATACGTTTAATTACATTCCTGCCAATATGTCAGATGCTATATGTTGTATTAGCCGGTTGACACTCTTGCTCCCCACCAAGGATATGATTGCCCCTAGCCCTAATGTTCCCACTGTTTCCAATGTATCCCACGTTCCTTCTCTCATACGACACACTCGCACCACCCTGTTAGACAGCTCATGTGAAAGCAGCTTTAGGGTAATGAGACCTGCCGAATACCTCTCCTTGGCAGTCAGCATCTTTGGCGTGCCAGGCTTAGCCGTCGGCAACGCAAAGAGGATTGGTCGCTTGGCTTGCGGTCTAGCAAAGGCCATCAACCATACCTCCTCAGCGATAGCACTCCTCAATCAGGAGCAGGCGGAACTTTGCCATGCCATTCTCGATAATCGAGCGGCTATTGACTATCTCCTATTGCTGCACCACTTGGGCTGCGAATCCTTTCACGGTATGTGCTGCTTTAATCTTACGGACAACTCTCGTAAGATTCAAAGCCAGCTCACGGATCTTCACACCATAGTGGCTGGCATCACAGAGGGCTCTGCATGGGGGGCTTGGTGGAGCTCACTATGGAAATGGATGTGGTCGTGGATCCCATGGGGATGGCTTCAGACGGTAATTAAAGTAGTGGTGGGGGTAGTTATACTAGGCATTGCAGTCTGCTGCTTTGCTCAATGTATTCCCTCCCTGATCTCGAGATGCCGCCGAAGAAGGAAACCCCGTGACGTCATTCCCGACCAACAGCTGGTGCCGCTTCTGCGTAGAGTCGCTAGTCAGGCTCTTAATATAAAAAAGTAAGGGGAGATGCGGATTCCCCGTGCCCTCTTGGGCATGGATCGGCCCGGCAGAGGCCACTTTCGGGAGAAAGGCTCCCTGGCCCGTGGGCTCTGCAAGCAGCTAAATTAAGGGGGGTGAATAAATGATAGGGTTTGATTCACCCAATTACATTACCTGACCAGCGGTTCTACCAGGTAAGCAGATCGCAATCTCCTGTGCATAATTAGACAAACACTCATCTCCCCGGCTTGGCGTAAATCCCTGGTGCAAATAGTGGCCATATTTACCCAGCCTCTAAGCCCAAAACAATAGGGCTTCCTCTGTCAATGTTTGCCCGCACTAATTAACTTCCCCTGGAGAGTTTTCCCAATTAACCTGAGTAAATAGGTGATGTGATTGACTTTTTGGTGGTGGTTTTTTCTACCTGCCTTCTGATCTATAAAAGGTGTATGTATTTCCCCAATAAAGCACTGATCTGATCTCGCTCCTGTTGCCTCGTGTTGTCATTGATCAGTCTCCTCCGGGACCTAGCGCCGCCCTAGCGGCCATTCATCGCTACAAATTCACCCCAAGTGATTTCCTTTTAGCTTGTATGACAGGAAGGTTACATTTCGTTTAACCAGTTTTGCAACCCAATCTTCAGGGAGGGGAGAAATCTTGGGTGCAGATGTTTGTTCAGCGATCTACTTCTTTTGAATGAGGTTAATTGAAATGTTCTGACACTTTCCTTCCATAAATGTTATCTGTAAACACATATCTATACTGTACATTGAGCTTAGGCTAGTTCATTTCCCTTTTCCTGTTATTTGGTGCTGCAGGTCTCTGGAGTTTATGAGAACTTGTATGCAAAACTCCAGTTTTTAAAACTCGTCTATCTTCTCTTTAAGAAAGAGCTTCTCTTTGATAATTCTTTCAGTTCATACAGTTTATATCTCTGTTGCTCTGAAAGAATCCTGGCCGGCCAAACAGCACATACACCCACTGGCTGTTATCTGATGAAAGGCTCACATTCACCGACAATACAGCCAGTTTCTGCACCGCATGGTGTAAGATCAGAAGAACAATCCTGGCAGGTCCTTCAGCTAAATAAACAGCCAGCACTACATCATGGGCTTAGTAATAGTTGAAACAGTATTCATCTTAAGTACTAATTTTACTACTCCTTAACTCTGAGCAGAAACATTCCTTTTTAAAATATATGTGAAGTACTGTACCCTCATTTTAACTTCTCTCTCTTGATATATTTTAAATACCCTCATTTTAACTTTTGTTCTTTTTGCTGTACTATGCTGCTCTTGGACCCTAATAAAGATTGATTGGTTGATAATTCTTTAAGAAATTCATTTCTCTGCTGGATATTGTCTGAAGCATGTATTTTTATTTATTTATTTAGGTTTTAGAGCAATCTGAAAGTTTCTGACCTGAGGATCTCACTGCAGACCTCAATTGCAAATAAGAAGTGCTAAATTACACCTTTGTAAGCAATCCAGAAAATAAATTATACTTTCTGGAGGAACAAAAAAAGGTAGAATATTAGAAGAATATTAGAGGTAAACAGAATAGGAGGAACACAACAGAGAAGAAGATATCTGTTTGGAAGATTCCTTGGATTTAGTTGTAGATTTATATCAGAGCTGTATATCAGCAGTATATCGTGGAAATACTGCATATCTCACCCATATTTTCTGAGGACTGAATTCAGAAGAACCTGTTGCTCTAGTTTGGAGCAGAAACCAGATTTCAACAGCAAAGTTTATATTCTATAGAAATAGAAGGAACTTGTGGATTCCCCATGCCCGGTGGGCATGGAACGGCCCGCGCAGAGGCCACTTCGGGAGAACGCTCCTTGAGCCGTGGGCTCTGCGGGCAGAGAAATTAAGGGGGGTGGATAAATGATAGGGTTTGATTCACCCAATTCCTTGACCTGACCAGCGGATCTGCTGAGAGAGCAAATATCTAACTCTGTTACCCATTAGAGTAATCACTCATCTCCAAGTCTCAGTCTTATCTCAGGCGCAAATAGAAGCCATGTTTACCGCAGCCTAATCCTTGGACAATGGTGTTTCCCATGTCAATGTTTGTCCCAGTTAATTAACTTCCCCCAGAGAGATTCCCAATTAACCCAAGTAAACAGGTGATGTGATTTCTGTCAGATGACGGTTTTGCCACCGTTGCGCTTTTCCTTCTATATATGTTGAAGTTTTCCCTCAATAAACGACTGATCTGATCTCGCTCCATACTGCCTCGTATCGTTTCTTGATCAGTCTCCTCCGGGACCTCCGGCCCTTAGCGGCCCCGATTCCTACACCTGGTGACCCCGACGTGATCTACTCGTGAGTAAGCGACCCCCGAGCGGTCTACCTCAGAGTAAGCGATCACACGGTCCGGTTCTGAGCTTGAACCGTGTCCGACCATCCCGGAGGACAGCGCAGCGCTCTGGTCGGTAAGCCAGCTGATCGGAGGGACGGCCTGCGGTGAGGCAGTCCAAGAGGCTTTCTACAGCTTGCTCCCGACTTTCGCAGCGGCTTGCAGCAGCGGGAAACGCGTTCCGCTCAGGGTCTGCTGTGAACCCCTGACAGCGCAGTGGCCACCGAGGGAAGAGGAGATTAGGAAGGGGGAATTGCCAGCAGAAGAACTAGCTGAGTTTAGCCAGATATGTCCAATTCGCATGGAGATGGATGCCTTTACGGGGGCTCAGCAGATAATTCACACACCAGTCCCGTATAAGCTTCTCATGGCTATACGGAAGGCCATTTCAGAAACTGGGCTCCAAAGTCGTTTTACTAGGGGCACGCTTCAGCAAGTGTGCGAGAACACATGTTCATTCCCCATGACTGGAAAGCCGTCATGCGGATGATGCTCACCCCTAGCCAGTACTTAATTTGGGACAGTGAGTTTCGCCTTGAGGCTCAAACAAGGGCTGCCAGGATGGGAGGCGCAGTACTTCCTGACCAGCTATATGGTTCAGGTGCCTTCGAGCCCATCGATGCCCAAATCAACCTGCCTCTCGCCACTCTCCAGATGTCGGCCGAGGCTGCCTTTAGGGCGTTTTTTAAGGTCCCAGCTACTGGCAAAGCGGCTAAGAATTACACCGCTATTAAGCAAGGAGCCCAGGAACCATATATGGACTTCATTAATCGTTTGGAGGAAGCAATTAGCAGACAGATTGACAATGAGCAGGCCCAGCAAGAGCTCATGATGAAGTTAGCCAAGGACAATGCCAATTTAGACTGCCGTAAAATCTTGCAGTCACTAGGCAATCGCCCCAACTTGACCCTTACGGACATGATTAGAGCTTGCGCCGACGTTGGCACAGAATCCTATAAGATGGGTTTGCTAGCGGCAGCGGTGCAAGGGGGTAGAAGACCGAAAGGAAAGAACCAAGGAGCATGCCACAATTGTGGCAAGATCGGTCACTTCGCTAGGGAGTGCCGATCCAAGGGAGGCGGACAGAAGTCCGGCCGTTCCAAGGCTCCAAACACCCTCTGTCCGAAGTGCAAGAAAGGCTACCATTGGGCCCGAGACTGCCTGAGTTCGGGAAACCGGAACGCGGGCATGTCTCTGGCCCCGGTCCAAACAGAGGCTTCCCTCATTCAGAGCTCACCAGAGCTAGACTAGATCCCGGTCACACTCCAGGCATTACGAGGGCACAGGCCAGCCCCAAGGGTAGCACAGGGCTAGATTTGACTTGTCAGGCAGACGTTACATGCGACCTGCCAGGCACAGTCTATCTGGTGGACTCCCAGTACATGGGTCCACTGCCCAAGGGCTTTATAGGTTTAGTTTTGCCCCGTAGTGTAGCTGGAGCACATGGAATTCTTGTAATTCCAGGAGTCGTTGACTCCAATTTTTCAGGCGTTCTCCAAGTTCAGCTTTGGACTCACCTGCCCCAAACAATTCACCAAGGAGACATCTTAGCGCAACTGATCATGGTTCCTTGTCACTCGCCAGCAGATTTCCAGGGAAGGCTCAGTGACAGCTCCGAGTCCCGGTCAGAGGACCGCTCGAGCGCCAGTGAGGCAGTGCAAGGATACCAGGTCTTAGCGACAGTGGAGACCAACATTGAGTGGAAACAGCGCCCAGTTATCGAGGTATTTTTGAACAAAAGACCGTTCTCAGGGTTACTCGATACCGGAGTGGATGTGAGCGTGATAAGCAGAGGCCAGTGGCCAAGGGAGTGGGCCATTGAGCCGGTCTCCGATGTGTGGGGGGTAGGCGGCATTCAGGAAGCGTTTAGGAGCCGGGAGTGCTTGGAAGTCAGAATCCCAAGGGCTGACGGCACGGCGGTAATTCGGCCGCACATTCTTGACGTGCACATCAACCTAGGGGGCGAGACATTTTACAGCAGTACGGTGCTACGCTTACCTTCGGGTAATGGCGTTGCCACTTAAGTGGCTCACTGACACACCGGTCTGGGTGGAACAATGGCCGGTAGTGGGAGAGAAATTAGTCACCCTGAAACAGCTGGTGAAAGAACAGCTAGACGCAGGACATATAGAACAGTCCACAAGTCCCTGGAATTCGCCAATTTTTGTCATTAAAAAGAAGTCAGGGAAGTGGTGACTCTTCCACGATCTCAGGGAGATCAATAAATGCATACAGCCAATGGGTCCGCTCCAATGCGGCATCCCAAATCCTAATATGATTCCCGAGGGGTGGGAGATCCTAGTTGTAGATCTCAAGGATTGCTTTTATACAATCCCCTTAGACCCCAGGGACCGGGAAAGGTTCGCCTTTACGGTGCCGGTTGTGAACCACAGTGAGCCTACGCAGCGTTACGCGTGGAAATTTTTGCCGCAGGGCATGCTCAATTCGCCCACCCTGTGCCAAATTTATGTTCACAACGCACTGGCAAAGTTTCGAAGCCTTTACCCAAAAGCGTTAGTTTGCCATTTCATGGATGATATCTTGGTCGCGGTGCCGCAACTCGGCAACGAAATGTTTTCTGACCTCCAGGCCAGCATGGGGGACAAAGGTTTACTCATTGCCCCAGAGAAAGTGCAGAGAACCGAGCCCTTCTCATACTTGGGTCATCGGCTTCTCCGCTCTTTCGCAGCACCAGTTTTGCCTCAGATCAATTTACAGGACTCAGTCACCTTGGTAGAATTGAGGCAGGTTTTAGGGAACATTAATTGGGCCAGACCGTATTTTCGATTGGATACGGATCTTTTGAAACCGCTCTTCTCGCTGCTAACCTTAGGTAAGCAGCCGGCAGACCGGATACACATTTCTCGAGAAGCGCGCTTAGCTCTCGAAAAGGTGAACCAGGTTCTCAGCCAGAGATGGGTAGATAGGATCACCCCAGGGCCATATGCCCCGATCCTGAATTTGTACATCGTAAGGGCAGGATCCATGTTCACCGGAGCGCTCGGGGTAGATGCCAAGAAAGGGGCGAGTATCGTGGAATGGGTGTACTTGCCGAACACCTCTTCCCGAAACATCGTTCCACCCCAAGAGCTGGTTTCCGCGGTGGTCTACCGCGGAAGGCTGAGAGCTAGGGACATTTCAGGGCACGATTTAGCCAAAATTGTAGTTCCGTTCACCAAGGAACAAATCCAGCAATTGATGCAGCTCGGTGACTCGCTTCCAATTGCTTTGGAAGGATTCACCGGATGCTTGGCATACCACTTGCCAAAAGACCCCAGACTTGTCTCGTTTCAAACGCAGACAGTCAGCTTGTTCGAATTGCTCTCGCTGGTTCCGCTTCAGGGAGCCAGGACAGTTTTTACTGATGGTGGTCGCACATATGGTGTCTTGACTTGGCAGGAGGGCCAGGCTTGGCGCACGCTGTTAACTCTTCCACAGAAGTCCGCGCAGAGGCAGAGTTGGCAGCGGTGAACCTTGCCTTGCGCACCTTTGCCAAGGAATGTTTAAACATCATTACAGACAGTCAGTATGTCAGGAATTTGCTTCACAGTCTACCGGGAGCATACATTACTCCCGCGATAGACAAGAATCTGCTTAGTCTGTTTCTCACTGCTCAATTTCATTTGCGAAACCGCACGGAGCCGCTCTATATTGCCCACATCCGCAGTCATCAAGACCTGCTGGGTCCGATTTCCGCGGGCAATAGCAGAGCGGATGCGGCGGCAAAGGAAATTCAGCAACGTTCAGTTTTAGGTGTTTTTACTACTCCAATTCAGAGTCATGCCTTTTTTCACCAAAATGCCAAAGCGCTCGCCAGACAGTTCAATCTGCCACTCTCTCAAGCCCAAGGCATAGTTCGCTCTTGCCAGCATTATGCAGGGGCGCCGGGGGGGCCCTCGTGGGGGGTCAACCCACGAGGGACAGAGGCTAACCAGGTGTGGCAGATGGATGTCACGCATGTCCCGCAGTTCAGCAGATGGCAGTACATGCACGTCTGCATTGACACTTTTTCTCAATTCGTTTGGGCTACAGCGCAGAAAGGGGAGACTGCTTCCCACGTGGAGCAGCACCTCCTTTCCTGCATCGCGGCAATGGGCAAGCCGCGGCAAATTAAAACCGATAACGCCCCGTCCTACAGCTCCAGGCAGCTGGCGGCCTTCATGGCCACCTGGGACATTAAGCATACTTTTGGCGTTCCTTACAATCCGCAGGGGCAGGCGATTGTGGAACGGGTCAATCGGACGCTCAAGTCCTATATTGACAAACACACAGAAAGGGGGGAGCCACCAGCCCTCCCCAAGTCACAGGGCCAGGCACAGCATTGCCTGAATAAGGTATTGTTCACTTACAATCACCTTAATGTTTTTTCGGATTGCACGCCGCAGGAGAAGCACTTCCGCCATTCGGAGGCTCTCCCGCGACCGATGGTCCGATACCGGGTGCCACCGGACCCTTCTTGGAGGGGCCCGGCGCCACTCATAACCTGGGGAAGAGGGTATGCTGCAGTTATGTCTCCTACAGGTGTCGTTTGGATTCCAGCTCGGTGTGTCAAGCCTCACTTGGAGCCACATGGCGTGGACCCAGACCGACCCGAGTCCGATCCCGGAGATGGAGGACCTCACTCTGACCGACAAAACCCGCCGGAGGAGACGGCCACCGACAGCGCCGAAGATCACCTGGGGGATGGTCAAGGTCCTTTGCAGTGAGGCCGAGGACGTCCTCCAACGCGAGGAGAAGGAACCGACACCGGAGAACCTCACGGCTGCAATCTTCGCCCGAATTCACGCCAACACCATGGCAGTCACCATCATCCTGACCCTCTCCCTACTTGCGGGGGGAGGTGCTCAGGCCGCCCCACTTGGGGCCAACAGCTTGATACCAGACGGAGATCTCTCCGCCCGGATGCATTATAACTTGTGGGAAAGGTTGGCAGGTCTCGTCAACCAGTCCGATTTTTGCCTGAAGCAGGACGTGGGTTCTGCCTCAATTCTGACCACCTGCCTCATCCCAGTGTGCCACACTCTAGATGCGCGCGCCAGGGATGGCGACTGGCTGCTGAAGAGGATCTTCGGACCGCATCTCCCTGTGAGCATAGTTGGCGTGCCCGGCTTAGCCGTTGGCAACGCTCGGAGGATCGGTCGTTTGGCTTGCGGATTAGCCAAAGCCATTAACCATACTTCCACAGCGATAGCGCTGCTCAACCAGGAGCAGGCAGAGCTTCGCCATGCCATTCTCGACAATCGAGCGGCTATCGACTATCTCTTATTGCTTCATCATTTGGGTTGCGAATCTTTCCATGGTATGTGTTGCTTCAACCTTACTGATAATTCCCGCAGAGTACAGAATCAGCTCACAGACCTCCACACCATAGTCGAGGGCATCAGAGAGGGCTCTGCATGGGGAACTTGGTGGAGTTCATTGTGGAATTGGATGTGGTCGTGGATTCCGTGGGGGTGGCTCCAGACGGTGCTTAAGGTGGTTGTGGGGGTGATTATACTAGGCATAGCGATCTGCTGCTTTGCACAATGTATTCCCTCACTGATATTGAAGTGCCGCCCCAAGAAGGAACCCCGAAGCGTCATTCCTGCTCAGCAGCTGATGCCCCTCTTACGCAGAGTCGCCGGTCAGGTCCTTAAATGAAATTAAAAGGGGAGATGTGGATTCCCCATGCCCGGTGGGCATGGAACGGCCCGCGCAGAGGCCACTTCGGGAGAACGCTCCTTGAGCCGTGGGCTCTGCGGGCAGAGAAATTAAGGGGGGTGGATAAATGATAGGGTTTGATTCACCCAATTCCTTGACCTGACCAGCGGATCTGCTGAGAGAGCAAATATCTAACTCTGTTACCCATTAGAGTAATCACTCATCTCCGAGTCTCAGTCTTATCTCAGGCGCAAATAGAAGCCATGTTTACCTCAGCCTAATCCTTGGACAATGGTGTTTCCCATGTCAATGTTTGTCCCAGTTAATTAACTTCCCCCAGAGAGATTCCCAATTAACCCAAGTAAACAGGTGATGTGATTTCTGTCAGATGACGGTTTTGCCACCGTTGCGCTTTTCCTTCTATATATGTTGAAGTTTTCCCTCAATAAACGACTGATCTGATCTCGCTCCATACTGCCTCGTATCGTTTCTTGATCAGTCTCCTCCGGGACCTCCGGCCCTTAGCGGCCCCGATTCCTACAGGAACTGCCCTAAAGAATAACAGGCATGGCAGGTACATTTGGATATCTCTTCGGTAACAGTGTACTGCTGCCCAATCATTCTGATTCAGAAGCATTGGATTATACCAGGTATTCTCAACCTGTGGCCCAAGGGCCAGATGCGGCCTGCAGCACCATTTCATGTGCCCCCACCCCACTGCCTCCACCGCACCAGGAAGTGCCATGTGGCGGAGGAAGGGCAAAATGGCATCTGGCCCCTGAAGCTGTCTGAGGGAGCATGACCCGGCCTCCAGCTTTAAAAGGTTGAGAACTCCTGTATTCATACCTGTCAACCGCGGCTCCGGCGAATCCGGGACCTGCGCAGACTGGGTTTGTGCAGGTCGCGTTGTACGCATGCACGTGGAGGGCTACACCGCTTGCATAGTCTTCTACGCACGCGGCGTAGCCTTCTGCGCATGCGCGGAAGGGAGCTACGGAAGTGTAGACCCCTTCCACGCATGCGTGCAACGTGACCTGCGCAGATGGGCTGCGCATTGCCTCCCTTCCCCCGCTGCTGAAATCCGGGGTTTCGGCAGCACGGAGTGGGAAAGGGCAAAAATCGACGCCGAAAACCGGGAAATCCCGGCCAATCCGGGAAGGTTGACAGGTATGCCTGTATTATGCGCTTGCTGATTTGTGCAATGCTCTGACATGAATAAAGAAAGCAGAATAATAAACTATCTTTCTTTCCTTTTTGCCAAACAAAAGCAAAATAAACTGAAAGCAGAGAAGCTGATGAATAACATTTTGCTGCAGGTAAACTGACTCCAGCACGGGTAAAGGGATAGCATCTGCCATTATCCCTGAAGGTAACACACCTCCTTCAGGCATGCCACTGATGCTCCATGGATATTCAGGGCGTCCTCTTTTAAAAGGGTAAGCCTCTTCTCTTCAAAGGTTTTCTCTATCTGGAGGTCTCAACGCTATTTTATGGCAAACAACCACAAGAAAAGAGAGTGTTGTGGACTTTGAAAGTCAGCCATCTACACTTAAATCCTGGACAACAGACTGAGCAGGAATTCAGGTTCCTTACATGCTCTTTCCCCCACCAGGGCAGTGCTGGATCAGCCATATAGAAGGAGTAGCAAATGCTACGGGGCCCGCGTCTCTGGGGGCCCCGCCCCCCATGCTCAGTTAGAATGAAAATCCAAATTTAAATATTCCTTGCATTCACGTAGATATTCAAAAATGTTCACTCAGAGATACTTTCCATAGAAGCTCTTGTGAGATATGGGTGTTTTGAGAGATACCGTTTATCATGGGATCAATAATTTAATCCACACTATAGGACAGTGGTGGTGAACCTATGGCATGCGTGCCAGAGGTGGCACTCAGAGCCCTCTTTGTGGGCACCCATGTGATCACGCCAGCACAGAGTTTGCCCCACCCCTCTGCCCAACAGCCCAATGGGAGTGCTTCCTCCATCCCCCAGCACAGAGTTTGCCCTGCCCCTCTACCCAGCAGCCCAAGGGGAATGCTTCCTCCCTCACCCAGCACAGAGTTCACCCCACCCTTCTGCCTAGCAGCCCAATGGGAGCATTTCCTCCTTCCCCTGATGCTGTGTTGGCATTTTGTGATAAATAAGTGGGTTTTGGGTTGCAGTTTGGGCACTCAGTCCCTAAAAGGTTCGCCATCACTGCTATAGGACCATGGGATCATATGTGGCTATTGAGACAGAATACTGGGCCCACCAGTTCATTGAACTCTTCCAGCATAGTTCCCCTTATCAATGATGGGAGGTGCCCATTGTTCCTGGTGAGGTAAAGGACATGGTAGATAATGTTGGGCAGAGCCAGGAGTGGCAAGCTGAACCAGGTGTGTATGTGGCATACAGATGTATATAAATGCATACCTGTCAAGTTTTGGATTTGAAAATAAGGGAAATTTCCCAGCCAATACGGGAGACTTGATAGCTATGCCTATCCTGTGCAGCCCTCCAGTGGCGGCATTCGGGCATTGCAGTCTAATTAATACGGGAGGAAAGAGGGTAAAATACGGGAGTTTCCCGGGCAATACAGGACACTTGACAGCTATGAAATGTTCACACAAAGAACAAGGCAGAAAGATACACATTACTGATATTGCCTCACCCTTCTGTTTCTCATACATTCCACAACTTTTCTAATGTTTTTTTAAAAAAATCCCTACACCTTACTCCCAAGGTAGCAATATTCCTCCCTGTTACTTCTGCTTTACACATTATTATGCCCCATGTCACACAGTTCTGAACTGTTGAGTCAGAGTTTAAAAACAAAAAAGTTGCAAATAAAATCCAGAGACAATCAGGCTTTATTTTATCTATTTCAACACCTTTTAAATCATTTTTGTCCCCCAAAGTAGGCTGAACACTACAGTCTTAAGCATAAATAATGGAAATGAATCTAAGTGTGATCTGCACACTATAAGAATAATAACTACCTTCGAGTTTTAAAACCAGAGTTTATTTTTGCTTTCTTTTTCTTCCAGGAGTTTCCACAACAGGTAAATGTGACAAAATAGGAGCCCGCTCAAAATATTTACAATAAAAGGAAGTTTTGGTTAGTTTAAGATGATATTTGGGTGAATATAATACGTGTTCATTCAGAAGTCTATCCCACTAAGGGGCCATTCAACAATTATGTGATCCTTGAAGGGAGAAGGGGGTCTGCCATCTGAATTATGGAAAAATTACATGGAGACATATCTGTCAACTGCGGATCCGACGAATCTGGGACCTGCGCAGTGCCTCCTTTCACCCGCTGCCAAATTACGGGGTTTTGGCAGCGCGGGTCGGGAAATGGCGCAAATCAGCACCAAATTATGGGGTAATCCCGGCCAAATCGGGATGATTGACAGGTATGCATGGAGGTCAGGGGGGGGTCAGGTCAAAGATTACATAATCCATTTGGAGCTGCTGTGCATTAGGCACCAATAGTGAAAAGCTCTAAAAATTAGAGTTTCGATACAAAAGCTCTGGATTACGTAATTTAAAAGGGGGGAGGGGGCCGAAGCTAAAATTACAGTCAGATTACATAAGGGGAAGGGGGTCAATTTCCCCTCAAAATGGATCACATAATTGTTGAATGGCCCCTAAGGTGACTCTAGCTTGTTCCTTAGTAAGCAGGTCAATGATTGCTCCCCTAGAAAGGCTCCATCTGTGGAATTCGTACACTTTTTTGTATTTTTAATGTCTGTGTGACTCTGATAGATGGCTGTGTATATAAGATACTAGCATATTTTGCCCGGAGGTGCCGGGCTGTTTTAAATTGTTTTGGATAGTAAAGGGTTTCGGTTTTTTTTTCTTATACAAATGGTGCTGGGCTGTTTTAAATGGTGTTGAAAGGTTTTGTGATTTTGTGGCTTCGAGGCGCTGCATCTGCCTGCGGCAGACTTGCGCTCCCAGTGTGTGTTTTATTTTTATTTTTTGTGCGCCGGCTTCCTTAGTGCCGGGCTCTTTAAATTGGTTTTTGAAGGTTTTTGTTTTTTGTTTATGCAAATTTTATTTTAATTTTTTAATTTTAAATTATTTTTTTAATTTAAAATTTAATTTTGGTTTATGCAAATTTTATTTTAATTTATTTGATTTAAATTATTTTTTAATTTAAAATTTAATTTTGTTTTTTAAAATCTTTATTTTTACGCATTTTTTATTTTTGGTTTTGGTGTTTTGGTTTTTTTGAGTGAAAAGTGATTTCTGCGTTTTTTGGTATTTTTTTAGATTAGTGTGAATATTTTTGAATTTTTGGCTAACTTATTTGATTTGTTTGGGAATTAATCTTTTATTTTTAAATATTTTTGAATGTTTTTTCTCTTGTGGCCTCTGGGTGGGGGTGGGGAGCTTTGCTTCCTCTCTACAATTCTTCTCTTCTGTCCTCTGGGTGCTTCCGGTAAGTGTTTCCTTTCTTTGCTCATTTGAGTTCCGGTCGTCATGAAGTCAAGAAGTCTCTTGGTAGGCTCTCTGTTGTTGTTTTTTGGGGGGTTGAGCTTTTTTTGGGGGGTCTGTGTGTTTTTTATTGTTTTTGGCTGTTTTTGTGTTTGTTTTTTCTATTTTTGATTTGTGTTTTTGAGTGTTTTTAGTTTGCATTTTTCTGCTTACTTTTTTAGGTGGGGGCCTTTCGTTTTCACGGGCCATGCTGGGTGGCCCGTGGGAATGAACCGCAGTGGCAGCGGGGGTGCCTTTCATTTCCATGGGCCATGCTGGGTGGCCCGTGGGAACGAACCACAGTGGCAGTGAGGGTGCCTTTCGTTTCCAAGGGCCATGCTGGGTGGCCCGTGGGAACGAAGCGCAGCAGCAGCGGGGGTGCCTTTCGTTTCCATGGGCCATGCTGGGTGGCCCGTGGGAATGAAGCGCAGTGGTGGTGGGGGTGCCTTTCGTTTTCACGGGCCATGCTGGGTGGCCCGTGGGAACGAAGCGCAGCAGTGGCGGTTTTTTTAATTCTTTTACTTTTCGAGCACCGGCTGCCTCAGCGTTCTGCGTGCTCATGGCACGCAGGATGCTGGGGCTTGTAGTTTTGGCTGCACGTGTTTGGTTACTGCGGCGGTTTTTTTCCTGCGGCTTTTTTTTATTGGCCACGGCGCGTTTCCGAACATTCCTTTTGCTGCGCCGTTCAGCCTGATTGGCTCTGGCGCAGCATGGCGCAAGGAACATTGGGAATTGAAGTTCCCTTTTTTTTGTGTGTCCGGGGGGCTCCTGCCCCTGGGCTGAAAATTTCAACCCGACAGTTACCTGGGAACCCTGTTCGGGCGAGTGCACAAAGGCTCGGACGGGGCTAGTGGGGCCTGGTGCAACATCCTTTGTCACATTCCAATGGTTAACGCATCATTTTATAGGTATAGATGTCTCAATAGAAGTAAGCAAAGATGTAGGGGATGTGATTAACAATGTGCCAGTGTCTTCACATACCTGGTTGCTCCTCTCCGCCTAGGATAGGGTTGAGGAAATCAAGATCGATACAACAAATAGTGAGTAAAACAGACCATGAAACACGCTTTCTACCCAAACAACCATCTATAGTGGGTCATTTTCGATGTGGTCATTGTACACATTGTGCCCTAGCCTGGCAGACTAAAACAGTCTCGATCCGTAGCAGCAGTTACACTTTATATTTAAAACAATTCTCAAATTGCAACAGTTCCGGATGCATCTATCTATTGATATGTTCTTGTGGGTTAGGTTATGTGGGGGTGACGTCCCGCAAAATAAAAACTAGGGTGGGGGAACACAGATCTAAAATTTGCAATAAGAACCTGTCTGCACCGCTTGTCAGCCACTTCATTGAAGCAAACCACAACGACCAAGATTTCAAATTTGTAGTACTGGAGAGTTATAAACAACAACCATTTCACCGCACTAACTTAGATATTGCTTTAAGACAGAGGGAGAGTTATTTCATCCATCGGTTCAACACCTTGTACCCATTTGGGCTCAATCAAGAAATTGATTTTACTTGTTTCTTATAATTCCTGTCCTTAATCAGCTGTGTAAGTTCAGTATCCTTAAATATGAACTCTGACTAGTTTGGTTGACGTCCGTCGACACCATAAGAATAAACGGGTGAAGTCTAGGACGCGATATAATAAATAAATAACAACGAATTGGACTTTAATAAGACACTACAGGTAATATTGTAAACCTTTATTCCAAGATCGTGTATATATGTATATATGTATATATCCTTGTATATATCTGTTGGTAAATATTGTTAAATTGTTTATTTAGATCCCTGAGGAAATAACTGAAAATTCCTGTTATCGAAAGGAGTTCGGATCTTTGTGTTATAAAGACTTTTTGAGAAGCTTGCAGATCAAATAAATCAATTTTATTTGCCAAGACAAACGGTTCCAGTTTACTCAACAGAAGTAAGCACACACCCTCTGTTTTGTAGACATAAGCATATAAAATATGTGTATCTAGGATATTAATGGAGCTAGTTACAACAGGGCATGGGAAGATTTCATTTCAGAGTGGTGTTTTCGAAAGCTGGAGAGGAAGCAATGGTTAGAGATTAACAGGCTATTAAAGTCACATCAGAGTAGCTGAGTATCCACAGTGACTCATTGCTGGTCATGGGCTAAATGAAGTCATTCTTTTGACTTCCCTTCCTCCTGGCTGTTCTTTCATATGACGATGACTTTCAAGTGAACTGTCATCTTCTGGAAACAATTGTAGAAGGCAGAAACTGCATGAAAATTTGAATGACGTCTCAAGCATTTGATAAGGGTAGCTTTTGGAGTCAGCACCCTTCCCTATTCTCTGTTCCTTCTTATAGAGTTGGTGTGACATTTATTTCAATTGGGCTTTCAATTGGACTGCAGTGGCTCAAGTGGCTAAGATGCTGACTGGGAGGCAGAAGGTCAGCAGTTCAATTCCCGAGTACTGCAGGATGGATGCGCTCCCGTCTTTCTCCCAGCTCCTGCCAACCGAGCAGTTCGAAAACAAGAAATTGCAAGTAGATAAACAGGGACCACTTCGATGGGAAGGTAACAGCGTTCAGTGCACTCCGGTGTCTAGTCATGCCTGCCACATGACCACGGAAACGTCTGCAGAAGCAGACAACGCTGGCTCTTCGGCTTTGAAACAGAGATGAGCATTGAACCCTAGAGTCAGATACGACTGGCATTCGAGCAAGGGAAACCTTTAGCTCCCAGAGAACCCTTGCTGATCCCATCACAGGAGAATTTAATGCAATCATGTTCGTTTCCATTATTATCCTATCTGTTTCCATGGATACAGAGCCAGAGATTGGAAATATGAGGTGAATGGCCTACAGTGCCTAAAATATCTCAGCCAGCATACCTGTTGGCCATGTGAACTGCTGGATTCTGAAACCCATACTAAAAAACGGTCAAGGTTCTCATCTTGGTTCAAGGCAGCCTTAGATAGTGCCCTGAAAACATCCTCTCCCTTTCCAGTGTTCAAATTTCAGCTAGCATCTTTAAGTAACCAGAATGGTGCAATCAACACAAAACAGTGAGGAATCCATGGCCCTGTAGAAGTTTCAGTGTTTGCACAAATAAAATAAAATCTAACCTGGACATGAAACATTGGAAATGCTCAGGAAGAGAAAATGGTAAAGCTTGGGGATAGCAGAATAGAAATGGGTATATCCTAAGAAAAGGGCCTAGTTTGGCAAGGTGCATGACCTTGCCAGTCATGGAATAAAGGGACAGGTCTTGTCCTGGATCAGCAACTGGCTAAGGGACAGGAAACAGAGAGTAGCACTAAATGGACACTTCTCCAAGTGGAGGGAAGTAAAGAGTGGGGTCCCCCAAGGTTCAGTACGGGAACCCCTGCTTTTCAACCTCTTCATAAATGATCTAGAAGTAGGAGTAAATAGCAAGGTAGCCAAATTTGCTGACAACACTAAATTATACAGGGTAGTGAAAACTGTGAGAGATTGTGAGGAGCTCCAGAGGGATCTCTTGACACGGGGGGAGTGGGCAAAACAGGGGCAAATGAGCTTCAACATTAGTAAGTGCAGAGTGATGCATGTTGGGGCAAAAAACTCCAATTACATTTATAAACTGATGGGGTCTGAACTCTCTGCGACAAACTAGGAAAGGGATCTTGGTGTCCTGGTGGACAATTCAATGAAGGTGTCAACCCAGTGTGCCTCAGCAGTGAAAAAAGCAAACTCAATGCTAGGGATCATTAGGAAGGGTATAGAAAATAATTCAGCAAGTGTCATTTTGCCTTATAAATCTATGGTGAGGCCCCATCTGGAATACTGTGTACAGTTCTGGTTGTGTTATGTATGCATGTACAATGTTACTTTAAATATATGAATGTAACCAGTCCACAATCACAATGTATCTCAGCTGTTAAGGAACGCGAGCAAGCCGCCCATAGAGGGCAGCTGCGAGCGTTTAGTCTCACATGGTTCACATTGCCCAAATCACGAACAGCCGCGGGAAATTCCCCACATGATCAGGAGCTACAGAAAACAACTACAAGAAGAGAGGCGTGACCTGGGCGAGGCCACGCCGGTAGCAGCCAATAAGCTACCGTGCAACAAGATTCAAATGTATTGTGTTACGATATATAATGATATGTACCTCCGCCATTACCTCATGTTCATACTGACCATCAATGATGTTATGTATGCATGCTCATTGTACTGTAAGATAAGAATGTAACCACTCCAATTACAATGTATCTCAGCTGTAAAGGAACGCGAGCAAGCAGCCCATAGAGGGCAGCTGCGAGCGTTCAGTCTCACATGGTTCACATTGCTCAATCACGGACAGCCGCGGGAAAACCTTCCCCGCATTCAGCAGCAGGAGAAAGAACTACTGAAGAGAGGCGTGCCTGGGCGAGGCCACGCCGGTAGCAGCCAATGAGCTACCGTGCAACAAGATTCAAATGTATAATGCTACTGTATATATAGAGATGTATCAACGCCATTACCTCATGCTCCACCGGATCATCATGCAATAAACCTGTGTTAAGCCAACCCTTCGGCTGTTCTGTTGTCTTTGGTCCCATACAGTAAACTGGCGACGAGGATGGGATGATGGCTGCCCACGGGACCAAGACATGCGCCGGCTACGAGATCAGGAAGCCGGGAGACTTGGAGCTGTTTGAGATAGACTTCAATGGAGCGCTGGTGGAGCTCGAAGTCTCAGATGAGGACAAGAAGAGAGCCATCTTCGTCCGCATGCTCGGACACGAGATCAAGAGGACCTTGGTGGACCTGATCGCGCCGAGGAGGGTGAGCGACTTCAAAGCCAAAGAGCTCCTGGCGGTGTTGCACACCCACCTCCGGCCCGCGATAGCGATGTTCCCCGCTCGGAGCGCGTTCTGGAGGCGAGTCCAGGCGCCCGGGGAATCGGTCGCTGAGTTCGCCGCAGCCCTGCGGCTGGCCGCTGGCCCATGCAAGTGGGAGACCCCAGAAGTCACCCTCCGAGACTGCCTGCTCTGCGGCCTGAGGGACACCGAGACTCAGCGCGCGCTGATGAGACAGGAGCCGCCTCCCACGTGGCAGCAAGTCCTCGACACGGCACAGGCCGCGGAAGCCACGACGGCCGGGGTGCAAGAGCTCCAGGACTGGCGCCCGAAACCCGCCAAGGCAGAGAGCTCGGTGCGCGCGGCCCGGCGAGTTTTGAACTCGTCCGCGGAGAGCGGCGACGACGAGGACGTCCGGAAGGTCCAGAAGGAAGGCCGGCGCTGCGACGGCTGCGGCGCCGCCCACGCCCGCGCCAGATGCCCGTTCCGCAAGGCCGAGTGCCACAACTGCGGCCGGCGCGGGCACATCGCCAAGGTCTGCCGAAAACGGCGCAAGGCCAAGAGGAGTTCCCCAGACCGCTCGGCGAGGCAGGACCGCACCACGAGGCCCAAGGACGGCACCCGGACCACGAGGAAGCGGGACGGAGTAGGGCGCATCTCCGACGACAGTGAGGACGACGCTCCGGTTTTCAGCGTATCCACAGAGCACCCCCGATACTTCGTTGAGGTAGTAATACAAGGGGCCCCTGTTAGGATGGAGGTGGACTCGGGTTCTTCTTACTCTATCATTTCCCAGGGAGAGTTCCTAAAAATAGCCCCCCACGTGCGGCCCAAGCTCAAAGCGCTGAGGTCCACGCTGAAGGACGTGCAAGGGAACCGCATCCCGGTGTTGGGGGTTGGGAAGTTCCAGGTCCAGTTCAAAAAGCGCGCCGCAACGCTTCCCCTAGTCGTCCTCAAGGGAGGTAAATACAGCCTCCTCGGGACTCAATGGTTCCAGCCCCTGGGGTTGTTCATTGGGGGGGTGCACGCCGTGGGAGTACACGCCGCCGGGACTGATCCAATACAGAGCGTGTGTGATGCGCACCCCGAGGTTTTCAAAAAGGGACTCGGAAAATTCAAGGGCCCCCCAGTGACTTTCGACCTGGACCCTGGAGTACGTCCAATCAGACTTAAACCGCGCAGAGTGCCTTTCGCACTAAAGGACAAAATAGAGGCGGAGTTGGACAAATTGGTGGGCCAGGGGATTCTTGTTCCTGTTGATTCTGCGGAGTGGGAAACTCCAATTGTAACAGCGCTCAAGGCCAACGGGGAGGTCCGCATATGCGCTGACTACAAGTGCACCTTCAACAAGGCGATCCGCCCTAATGCGTATCCGGTGCCGGTAGTCAGCCACTTGTTGGCCAGGTTACACGGGGGGAGGTGTTTCGCTAAACTCGACCTGGCCCAAGCCTACCAGCAACTCCCGGTGACCCCCGCCGCAGCTGCTGCGCAGACCATAGTCACCCACAAAGGGGCGTTCCAGGTAACGCGCCTCCAATTCAGCGTGAATTCGGCGCCCGGGATATTCCAGTCACTCGTGGAACGCCTCCTGAAGGGGTTAGAGGGGGTGTTACCCTACTTTGATGACGTATTGATTACAGGGGGGAGCCGGGCCGAATTAGCAGAAAGGTTGGGAAAGGTCCTGGCAAAATTCGAAAAGGCGGGGTTGCGGTTGCGGAAAGACAAATGCGTTTTCTTCGCAACTGAGGTTGAGTTCCTAGGGTTCCGTGTTACTCCCGAGGGAATAAGGCCATCCCAATCCAAGGTGGCCGCCATCAAGAAGGCCCCTCGCCCCACCTCCAAGCCCGAGCTGCAGTCGTTCCTTGGGCTGCTCAACTTCTACCACTCCTTCCTTCCTCGGAAGGCAGCCGTGGCGGAACCGCTACACAAATTGTTAAAAAAGGACGAGGCATGGAAGTGGGGCGACGACCATGAGAAGGCTTTCAATGACCTGAAGCGACTCCTGGCATCAGATGCTGTACTGACCCACTTCAATCCCAAACGCCCAGTGGTCCTGATATGCGATGCATCCCCGGTGGGGGTGGGGGCGGTGTTATGCCACGTGCTGGAGAACGGGAGGGAGGCCCCGATAGCGTTCTACTCTAGGTCCTTGTCCCAAGCGGAGAGAAACTACGCCCAGACAGACAGGGAAGCACTAGCGATAATTGCGGGGACCAAGAAATTTCATGATTTTGTGTATGGCCGCCCCTTCACCATAGTGACCGACCATAAGCCCTTGCTAGGCATTTTCACCGCAGACAAGCCCACACCCCAAATCCTGTCCCCGAGAATGCTCAGGTGGGCCATTTTTCTCAACGCGTATCAGCACGCGTTGGTGTACCGGCCCGGGAAGGAGATCAGCCATGCGGATGCCCTGTCGAGGTCCCCCATTCCCCGGGATTGCTGCCATGTGGGCGAGGAAGAGAGGGACCACCAGGTCTTAATGATAGAGGTCCTAGACTCCCCCCCAGTAGTACCGGCCGACATCGCCAAAGCGACCGGTAAGGACAAAACGTTAGCTACAGTTTGCTCCTGGGTACAGAAAGGGTGGCCCATGTCTTCCCCAGCAGCGGAATTCGACACATTTTTCAAAAAGAAATTAGAATTGTCCCTAGAGAGGGGTTGCCTTTTGTGGGGACAGCGGGTAGTGATCCCCACGTCCCTCCGGCCGAGGGTGCTTAAACTGCTGCACGTCAGCCACCCCGGGATCGTCCGCTCTAAGGCACTAGCCCGCAGTTACTTTTGGTGGCCCCAGCTAGACGCCGACATCGAGCACATGGTCGGCACTTGCGAAGCGTGCCAAAGCTCCAGGCCAGAAGAGGCTCGCTTGCCACATAGGGAGTGGGACGCAGCAAGGGGCCCCTGGTCCCGGGTTCACGTAGACTTTGCTGGCCTGTTCAGGGGAACACTTTTCCTCCTTGTGGTGGACGCGTTCTCCAAGTGGTTGGAGGTCATTCCAGTCTCGAGCACCTCCTCAGCCACAACAATTAAACAGTTATGGAGAGTCTTTTCCACGTTCGGTTTACCCGACACCCTCGTCAGCGATAACGCTAGCTGTTTCACGTCCGCCGAGTTCAGGGCATTCATGGATCTCAACGCCATTCGGCACATCACCTCTGCCCCTTTCCACCCGGCCACCAACGGCCAAGTAGAGCGCCTCGTGCGCACCACTAAGGACGCGCTGCGGCGCATGGGCCCCGGAGATCTTAACTTACAACTGTGCCAATTCCTGCTAAGGTACAGGGTCACCCCATTGGCGTCAGGGTACTCCCCCGCGGAGCTGTTAATGCGCAGGAAGCTGGCCACGGTAATCTCCAAGCTAGACCCCACGAGAGTAGAGGACAAAGGGCGGAACGTAGGGGTGGAACCCGCAAAGAGTTTCAGCGTAGGCGCCCCGGTGCATTGCAGGAACTACGCCAACGCGGGGCCAGCCTGGGTGCCGGGCACTGTAATAGAACAAACCGGCCCCGTTTCATACCGCGTGGAGACCAATACAGGCCTCCTGTGGAGGCGGCACGCGGATCAACTCAGGCGCAGGATCCCCGGAGAGCAGGACGAAGACGAAAATAGCCACGAATCAGCGTTAGGGTACTCCCCCACCCGCTTAGCCCAAGGGGGAGAAAAAGGGGGACATGGGTCCCCACCAAGGGGGGAGGAAAGGGAATCGATCCTCAGAGATCTTTTGCGGGAGTTTGCGGCGGAAAGGAAGAGCCCCGATCTCACACACAGCCCCCGGAAGCATCCCCAAAACACAGATTCCCCAAGAAGTTTAGACCTTGATTTACAGTACCAGGGGGAGTTAGCGGAGTGGTCCCCCACCCGTCCTAGCGAAAAGAGGGGTTTCAGTTCAGCCCCTGGTACTTCCAGTCCCAGTAGCCCCTGTGAGTTAGAATGCAACATAGCACCAATTTCCCGGAGACCGACACCCCCAAGACAGGAGGCGACGGCGAGTCCGCCCACCACAGTCTCAAGGTCCCCCGAGCGGGGAACAGAAGGCAGCAGAACCACAAGGGCATCCTCATCGGTCCCGCGGTTCACAATAGGAGGGTCCCCGGGGTCTGAGAGCAACAGGCAGGGGTTCACGCCCCAGCTGTTCATTCCATTCCCATCCCCCAGCGCAAGGCAGGCACGGACGCCCCACAGAGCCACTAACGAATCCCCGTTTCCCGTTGCAGGACAAGCACCCACGGAGTCAGGGATCACAGGCTCTCCGGTACTAGGTCAGGCGCAAGCACGCCCCAAGCGCACGTGCGGCAAGCCACAATGGTTGCGGGACTTCGTCCCATCCTAGGGGGGAGGGATGTTATGTATGCATGCTCATTGTACTGTAAGATAAGAATGTAACCACTCCAATTACAATGTATCTCAGATGTAAAGGAACGCGAGCAAGCAGCCCATAGAGGGCAGCTGCGAGCGTTCAGTCTCACATGGTTCACATTGCTCAATCACGGACAGCCGCGGGAAAACCTTCCCCGCATTCAGCAGCAGGAGAAAGAACTACTGAAGAGAGGCGTGCCTGGGCGAGGCCACGCCGGTAGCAGCCAATGAGCTACCGTGCTACAAGATTCAAATGTATAATGCTACTGTATATATAGAGATGTATCACCGCCATTACCTCATGCTCCACCGGATCATCATGCAATAAACCTGTGTTAAGCCAACCCTTCGGCTGTTCTGTTGTCTTTGGTCCCATACAGTAAAAATGAATAAACCTGTGTTAGTCCTTCCTGCGACTCCTTCTTTGTCTTCCGTGCAAGACACTAAAGGTTGCCATACCTCCAGAAGGATATTATGGAGCTGGAAAAAGTGCAGAGGAGGGCAACCAGAATGATTAGGGGACTGGAACACCTTCCTTACCATCTGAGGCTGCAACGGTTGGGCCTCTTCACTCTTGAACGACAGCGCCTAAGAGGCGACCTGATTGAAGTTTATAAAATCATGCATGGTGTGGACAAAATAGATAAGGAAAAACTGTTTTCCCTATCACACAACACTAGAACTAGGGGGCACTCCATGAAACTTTTAGGTGCTAGTTCTCAAACAAATAAGAGAAAGTACTTTTTCACCCAGAGGATCACTGGTCTATGGAACTCCCTGCCAGAAGAAGTGGTGACAGCTTTAAGAAAGGATTAGACTAGTTCATGGAGGACAAGGGTGTCAATGACTATAATTATGGATACTTAAGGACAACCTCCGGGTTGGAGAGATAGGCAGGATATCTCTCAATGCCATTTCCAGGGAATCCTAAACAGGTGAAAGCATCTCCTTGGGAATACCCTGAAGCAAATGGTGAGCCACAGTGTGAGACAGAATGCTGGACTGGATGGGCTGTGGCCTGTTCCAGCAAGGCTGTTCTTATGTTCTTACAGTTTGTGTGTGTGTGTGTTTTGGTGGTAGGGAGTTGTTGTTGTTGTTGTTTTGGAGGTACACACCACACTCAACACAAACACACACACACACAAACACACACACAAACACACACAACCACACAACAACACTACCACACACAACAAAATCACACAACCACACACACACTCAATACACACACAACACAACCACACACACTCTCAATACACACACAACACAACCACACACACAACACAACCACACACACATTACACACCCATAACACAACCACACACACAATACAAACATACGCACACATACACACACACGCTGAAGCTGCGTGGGAAGAGGAGGGGCTACCCCCCACCTGAAGCTTTGCCGAGGAGACACACACACAACACACAACCACACACACAACACAACCACACAAACATGCAATACACAGACACACATCACACACAACTCAACCACACACACAATACACACACATACACAACACAACCCCATACGCAACCACACATACAACACACCCACACAACCACACAGACACAATACACACACACAACACACACACAACATAACCACACACACAGCACACACAGCACACACAACTCAACCCCACACACAATATAGACACATACACAACACAACCACACACACAACACAACCACACACACACAGTACACACAACCGCACACAACACAACCACACACACAGTACACACAACCACACACACAACCACATACACACAATACCACACACACACAACACAACATACACATGACTGGTGCTGTATGTGTGTGTTTGTGGCCTCACCAAGGCTTCGGGGGGGAGCCACATACAACACAACCACACACACAACACAACCACACATACAACCACACACACAACACAACCACACACACACACAATACACACACAATACAACCCCCCACCCACCCACCCACACTGTGTGTGTTGTGCCATGGGAGAAAAATGGCAGTTTATTAACAGCCAGGCCTAAAAACGGAATGTCGGGGAGAGCTGATTTGCACGTTGGACTGTGATTGGTTGGGAGAAAATCTAGCCAGGCTGATTGGTTGCGCGGCGCGGAGGACGCTGGGTAGGGTGTCCCTTATTTTGGCTAAAAATAAAAATTTTGGAATATCTGACTGCAACCTTTTCAAATAGTTTCCTTTTACCATTAGTAATTGGAAACAGAAGTTTGGACGAAATCGAGCAATATTTACCTCTGCCACAAACATATTGAATGTTCGTTCACCGGAGAAAAGTAAGGAAAATTCAAAAGAAATTGCTAGCCTCTCATTTTTCATTTATTTAACAAATCTAGCAGACGGGTGTGTACATTTTGTAATTTTAGTTGGAGTACAGGTTTACAGACATTGGTTTTTTTGGTGCACATTTTGGGTTTTTTCCTGGTATTATGGGTATTATGGGCTACAATTAGTATATTTTGCATATTTTCCTCAGCTTTCACATTTGCCAGGTATTCTGCGTGAGAGCTACTCCACGCGCTCTGCTACATCATTTATGACATTTATGTCTGAAAAATGTTTGCAGGCTCTCTGGAAATCATCACAGGCATCCCAGGTCTCTGGAGGATGATCAACAAAAGTACATTCCAGATCAACCTTTGAAACAAGTTCAGAGTATGGGGTCCCACGAAATGGGACAAATCTTTTAATTTCAAAGATTGTGGATTTTGCACTTTAGGGCGTTGGTCCCAAACATTCACCATAGCTGCTGGCTTTGACCTAATTTTTTCAATCCTCCTCCTCTTGCAATCAAATGGGACATTAGAATCTAACAAACCTAAGACAACCTTGAGCACCACTTCAGCCATGTGATGGCGGCAAGCTAAATATAACAAATATTGCATCAAAAACATCCCAAAACTGCATCAAAACATCTGCCACTTGGGCACTTGCAGGTGCTAATGATATGTTACTGTGTCCAGGTTGGTGCATTCAGTGCAACAGGTAACGTAAGACTTGCAGGCAAGATGGAAGCCAGGCGCTCGTAAACTCAATACAGCTGTGGCCTATAAGATATAGCTGCTTTCATAATGATTTATTTGGCAGCATTTTACAACACTAATATGCGAGTGGAGTGGCATACAAGTCCAATAAATAAATAAAGTAGGCCGGAGGTTGCATACAGTAGTGTGTCAAACCATTTCATGTTATTATTTCCAATAGTGAACATATGACTCACTCGTGGCACAGGTAAATATGAACCAATCATGCTCAGATTTTTAGAGTGTGGTATAAATGCCTAAAGGAAACTTTTTAAAAAGGTTGCTGTTGAAAATTCAAATGTTGACTTTTAAGGGACACCCTAATGCTGGGAACTGTAGTTCTTTTTCTGTCCATGTTCGTGGGGTGGTTGCCCCACTGGCGACTGCCGGACCCTTGTGGCGATGGTCAGGCGGGGTAAAGGCAAGTGCAGGCGGCTCGGTAGGGGATAGTATGGACGGGTGCGGGAGCCTTTGCTGGATTCCAACGGTTAACGTCCCTCCTTATAGGTAAAGATAGTTTACATGATCAGAACCCTAAAGAAGAGAAGACACTGTGTCATGCTGTCACATATTCCACTTGTATGGTACTTAGTAGAAATATATCTTAACCTATAAATCCAAGGGTTAACCATTGGAACTGGCTATAGGTTGCTATGCCTCGCCCTACTTGCCTGCACTCACCCTTCGTGCACACGGCTGATCTGGGTACGCAGGTCAACGAAGGATTGAGAAAACCGGCAGTGGGGCAACAGCCCCACAAACGCGAAGAAAGGGAAACAACTTCACTTCCCAACATTCCTTGCGCTGCGCCGGAGCCAATCAGGCTGAGAGGCTCTCGCACGGCGCAGCGTTCAGAAACGCGCCGCAGCCAATCAAAAGAAAAGCATTTTAAAAAAACACAGCACAAACACAAAGCACCAACCCATAACTACAAGCCCCAGCGTCCTGTGCGCCATGAGCGCGCAGAACGCTGAGGAAGCCGGCACCCAAGAAATAAAGCAAAAACAAAAACACTGGGAGAGCAAGTCCGCCAAGCCGCGGTAACCAAAGCCCCCCTCCCCAACGGCGCCTGAAGCTCCCGATCGGAGTTTCCCCTTTAATATCACTGGGTGGGTGGGGGGTGTTGTGCTCCCCCTCTCTACTGGCTCCCCTGGGGTTGAGAGGGTGGGGGGGACAAAAGGAGTCTGTCTCCCCCACCCTCCTGACCTCAGGGGACCCGGCAGAGAGGGGATTCCCTCACACACACACATACGCCCCATGTTAAAGAGAAGTGGTTTCTTCTCTTTAAAAACGGAGTTGGGGGGGAAAATCCCCCTCTCTACTGGCTCCCCTGGGGTTCAGAGGGTGGGGGGACAAAAGGAGTCTGTCTCCCCCACCCTCCTGACCTCAGGGGACCCGGCAGAGAGGGGATTCCCTCCCCCCCCACATAAGCCCCATGTTAAACAGAAGAAACCAAGTCGTTACTTCTCTTTAAAAAAGGAGTTGGGGGGGAAATCTCCCTCTCTACTGGCTCCCCTGGGGTTCAGAGGGTGGGGGGGACAAAAGGAGTCTGTCTCCCCCACCCTCCTGACCTCAGGGGACCCGGCAGAGAGGGGATTCCCTCCCCCCCCCACATACGCCCCATGTTAAAGAGAAGAAACCAAGTGGTTACTTCTCTTTAAAAACGGAGTTGGGGGGGAAATCCCCCTCTCTACTGGGTCCCCTGGGATTCAGAGGGTTGGGGGGACCAAAGGAGTCTGTCTGAGAGAGGATCCCCCCCCCCAGGACACCAAAAAACACAAAAACAAACAATCAAAAACATTCAAAAATACACAAAAACAAACAAAAATAACACCAAAAAAGTAAACAACAACAAACATTTCCAAACACACCCAGCCCCCAGCTAAACACCAAAAAATCCAACCACCAACACCACCCCAAATAAAGAAAAACAGCTAACTCACCACCACACGACCTCACACCACAACGACTGGAAAAGAAATGAATAAAGAAAGAGACTACTTACTGAAAGAAGATCCACCCAGAGGCCACGAGAGAAAAAACAGTCAAAATACAAGATAACCCCTACCAGCAGCACTTGCTGCCCACAATAATAAAAAAAATTCAAAAAGACACAATAGCCCCACACAAAAGGCCCCAAGAGTTTTCAAAAAAGTATCTCATCCTTTATTCTTTTTTTCATCCACAAAACCAAAACACCAAACAAAACTCATCACAGTTTAAAACAGGCCATCAAAAAAATTTGTATAAATAAAAATTTTAAAAATTTCAAATATAGATTAACCTCTTCTTTACAAACATTAACAACAACAACAACAAAAACTTTCAAACACCATTTAAAACAGCCCGGCAATGCCGGGCAACCTTTGCTAGTATTATATAGATATGAAATATGCACCTTAATGTCTTAATCTGGGTTGTTAAAAGCTTCTCGAAAAGCAATAACCCAGACAGGAAAATCTAACAGTGTGTTGTTATGGATAGCATTTTCTCAAAATATTGCTGTGGTAACACTGACATGGTCTGAGGATCTCTAGCCCATCCATGGATAGAAGCACATCAATGGGCTCATTAGGATGCTCATCATTCTAATGAAGGTTTGGAGGCATTTTCAACTTCATAGACCTTCTACTGGGGAAGATTTACAACCCTGCTTGTCCTTTGGTCAATCTTTCTCCATCTTATTTCCACAGTCTCAGTCTTCCTCAAAAGGTTACAAATCATCCTAGGGTTTTCAAAGTCACAGTTCAGTCAAGGAACAGCTCACCTCTTAAGTCCCAGAGCCTCACCTTCAGTGGTCAACAAGACTTGGTTCCAGCCTTCACTCACTGCAGAGTCAATCTCCCGCCTACCATATCCTTAGCCACTTGGAGCAGTCGCTTCAAGTGTCTTTGGTTCCTCCACCTGCACAGCTGCAATGGACTTGGGATTCTAATGCTGGATAAGGTCACACCGGGATCGGCAGGCATAATTGCCTGGTAACCCATAGTCAGCTCAATCTATGATATGAATCAGAGTACCCAACCCAATTTCTTTGGTGAGTGCTTGGTTCTGGGAAGAAAAGACCTGGGTCTTCAATATACCCTTGTAAACCTTGTATACACATGAAATCTGGCTGTGGCTTCTTCCTAATTTGGAGCATCTGCCCAGTCCTCTGATCTGCTTTCTTCCTCTTTTTAAAATCCCTTTCTGCCTTCTTTACCCCTGTTTCTCTTGCTGCTGTTCCTTTTATGCTCTCTTGTTGGCAAGAGATCTTTTAACCCCAAATTAGAATGTCTTTGCATCCAGTTTCTGGAGAAGTGCAGTTTTGGCATGTAATATTATTCCCACATGATTATATGTGTATTACTAGCATATTTGTGCCCGGCCAGCCGGGCATTTTTAATGTGTGTGTTGGTGGTTAGGGGTGGTTTGGGGTGTGCACAACCACCACCACCCATACAATACCACTCCAACAACCAACACACACATTAAAAATTCCTGGCAAGGCAGGAGTGTCGTGTGTGTGTGTGTGTGTGTGTGTGTGTGTGTGTGTGTGTGTGTGTGTGTGTGTGTGTGTGTGTTTGTGTGTGTGTGTGTGTGTGTGCGCGCGCGCTTCTCCCTATGCAGAAGGACTCGCCGAGAGGGAAAGACTTTGAAAGACTCAGCCGGAGCCAGGAAAAGGCAAGTGCAGTCGGTGGGGGTTAGGGAGGGGGGCTAGGTTACTCTTTAAAAGTAGTTTAAGCTCAGGCTATCTCCCACTTGGCCTGCCCCTTTGTTGGACTGGTCACTTAAAAGGTAAAGGTAATGGTCTTCCTTGCTTGAGAGCAAGTTGTATCTGACTCTAGCCAGCTGTGCTTATCTCTGTTTACAGCCAAAGAGACAATGTTATCTGCAGGCAGTGTCTGCAGATGTTTCTGTGGTCATGTAGCAGGCATAACTAGACACCAAAATGCCCAGAACGCTGTTGCCTTTCCTGCTGAAGCGGTACCTATGTATCTACATGCAATTTTTTTGCTTTCAAACTAAGTTGGCATGAGTTGGGACAGAGACGGGAGCTCACTCGGTCATGCAGTACTCAGGTCTCAAACTGCTGACCTGCAGATCTTCCTGGCCACTTACACAATGACAAAGAGGAGAGTATGCCTCATCAATAAAGAGATCCAAAGAGGACGTCAGATCGCATACAAGTGAATATGCTACTTTATCTGTACAAATGCTAAACAAATAAGGGTTTATGAAGAATTCAAACAGACTTACAATGCAACTCACTGAAGTAGGAATGACTGTGACTTATCTAACTATTACTGGATTTGATGTCCAGATTCTGCTCACTGTTGATGCCCAACCTGAAGGTCCCTGATATCTCTCCTCAATCAAACTTGGATTGGAGAGCCCTTCAAATGCAGGTGACCTTCTGAAACGGGACTGCACCATCCTTCAAGTAAAGAAACGTTCTACCTAAAGAAAGATATGTGTGCATTCTATTAACTACAACCATCTCCTCAGAACACTTATTTAGCACTAGGGTTGGTTTCTAGTGACGAGTTTGGTCTCTCAGGATGCAGGGCTGGGGTGATCTATTTCATTTGCAGCAACTGGAACCAGTTTCCAAAGCATTTCCCTCTGAAAGTTATCACTGCAAATTTTCTTCTCAGCTGCCAAACAGAAAGGTTGGGGGGAAAAGACTGTCTTGAAGGAAAGGTGGAATACTGAAAGAAAACTAATCTTCACGGAAGGTTGGCCAAATAAACATTGTTATTTCAGAAACAAACATTTATCTCAAATCCTCATGGAAAAACATACACAAAGCAAGGCTTTTCACTCATTTTAAAGTTTGGCTTCAAAACAGGCATGTGTTTTTTGTCTCAAAAGACTAACGAAATGAATGCTTTTAGCCACCAGCTAAAATGAAATATGTCGTTCGTGTGTGTGTGTGTGTGTGTGTGTGTGTGTGTGTGTGTGTGTGTGTGTGTGTGTGTGTGTGTGTAGCTATTTGTTAAAAAACATGTATATTCTCTTAGAAAAGAATGGTTTGTTGGCCCAAGTATTGTGTTTGTCATGGCCATGCATGTTTTGATACACACTGTACTGTAGTTTATATGTGTGTTTTTAGCATCCTGCTAATAGTGAACTGGGGACTGTCTTTTAAGACAAAAACACGACTGACTTTTGAGCAAGGGCAACTTTTACCTTTACTAATAGTGAACTAATTATCTGAGCATAGATTGAAAAGAGCAACAGAGAGGTAAAAAATTCAGAGGAGTACTGGGTTTTTGGTAAGGTAAGGTGAAGGCTTTCCCTTGCTCGAAAGCCAGTTGTATCTGACTCTAGGGTTCACTGCTCATCTCTGTTTCAAAGCCGAAGAGCCAGCGCTGTCTGCTTCTGCAGACATTTCTGTGGTCATGTGACAGGCATGACTAGACACCGGAGTGCAGAGAACGCTGTTACCTTCCCACCAAAGTGGTCCCTATTTATCTACTTGCAATTTCTTGCTTTCGAACTGCTTGGTTGGCAGGAGCTGGGACAAAGACGGGAGCTCATTCCATCCTGCAGTACTTGGGAATCAAACTGCTTGCCTTCTGCATCCTAGTCAGCATCTTAGCCACTTGAGCCACTGGGTTTTTACAGAACGCAAATAAAACCTGGTTGGGGAGAAGTCTAAGAGAGGGTCTCACCAAAGCATAATCACTACCCAGGGAGATTGGGACATGCTCAAGAGGCAATAAAAATGCTCATTGACTCTTGGGGAGGAAGTAGAATGCTTGGAAGGAGTGAAGGCAGAATGGCATCTCTTTGGAAAGGGCATAGCTGTCAGGCTAGGACCCTGGACAGGAGCATTCTGCGCTACAACAGATTGTTGCATATTCTATTTGTTATCACAAGTTTAACAATGAATGGTATTAATAGTCATATGTAGCAAAGATCAGCTTTAGTTTTAATATATGGCCCAAACCAAATTTGAAGATAGTAGTTCTCTATCCATATATAATATTTGCAATGGCAATGCATCCAGTCACAGACATGCCGTCTGTATTTGGAGGTATAAGGAACACCCAGGTGAAGAGACATCCTCAACTTCCTGGGTGCTAATCTCCACTTTTCACATCTCCCTCTCTAAGCACTCCAATTAACCATTTCACTCGCCTCCCACCTTCAGGAGATCAGATGGTGTTTATGATTCTTTCCCAAGGTTGTTTTATTCTTACAACAGCCCTAGATGGTAGGTTAGGCTGACAGATAATGATTCGGGAAAGAGTATCTATCTAATAGCTGATGACCTTCATGGCTGATTGGAAATTTTAACCCACATCTCCCTTGTGCTGGTTCACTCTATTGTCATTGTATTTTAAATCAGCCATGCCATGGCAACTTGTATCAAGCCAGATTTGTTAAAAGGACTGTTTGTTCTCCATGATTAAATCCATTTTCCCAACCACAAGGTACTTTTCTCAAAGATATGTTTGTCAGCAATCATACAAGACCCATACTGGCTTTCCAATGATCAATCAGAAAACAAAGCAAGCTGAGGAGGAACATGTGTGGTGATAAAATACTTTGACCACCTCTTTAACCAGCTAAAACATTTTGTCTAGTTGGACCCTAAGAGGATAAACGGCCAGGAATGAGACAGGTTGTATGCCCATGATTCTTTTGCTCCACCTTCTTGAGATTGGTTGGCACCATGGCCATTCTGACCTTGGACTTTGCCTTTGAGAAATGAAATCATTCAGGCCATGAGTTATCAAAGGGATTTTATACAAAGTTGAAATCTGGAGCTCAATCAGAAGCTTTATTGAGACTTCTCTCCCACATATGATATAACCATTAGCTTCTATCTTCTAAGCTCTAGATCAATGATGGTGAACTTTGGCACTCCGGGTGTTCTTGGACTGGAATTACCAGAAGCCCAAGTCAGCACTCCTGCTGATCAGGGCTTCTGGAAACTGCAGTTCCAGAACACCTGGAGTGCCAAGGTTAGCCATCACTGCTCTTGATCACCCCCTGAGACCAATGAAAGCTGCCTCAAAAACCAGCCACTCACTGGGATGCAGGGTTCACATTGGCAAACTAAAGCCAAAGCAAACTGAGTGGCAGAGTCCTACTCAGAACTGACACTGGCCAATCATATCAACAAAGCAGTGTTATCTTGTGCAGTCACAGATTGTTTCCAACTCTCTTATCACAGGCTCCAGCTGCAGAAGCAGAGCAGCTGAGTGTACAGAATGCCCGCTTCCTTGATCCAATCAAATATTTTTGATTGGTAGTGTGTACATACTGATTTCTGTTCACTTCAGCTTAAAAAGGAAGGATGTATGAAGGGCAGCTGGATATTCAGACCTTGCCTTACAACTGTGGACTAGGTAAAAAAATCTCTCAGTGAGTCCTCCTCCTCCTCCTCCTGCCATATCGAATCCATATACAGTATTGGCGATCCCAATGGCGATCAGCCATGAAGACTGTCCTGAGAATATAATGCAGTGGCCTTTCATCTGCTTTCTTCATCGCTGCACAACACCCATACCACTGATCCAGTTCTGCAAGTCACTTTCTGATTCTGAGCCCTTTTGGCACACAGAGTCCTTATCAGCCCCAGGCTAGTATTGATGAAGCTGCAGTCCTCCCTCAAGAGGGACTCAAGTGGGATTTAATCCACTTGGGGACCATCTCCCTTCCCAGTGGACTTCAGCACCCAAGACCATTAGTTCTCTGGGTGGTCATGTTAGTGAACCATCACCTGACACTCATTGTTGAGTTGCTGGCAGTATGGTCTACTCTATTACCATAGCAAGATAACCTGGCCAGACTGTCAGTGAGTTCTCCACAGCTATGGAATTCTTCTCCTTATCGTTTCAGGAAAGCCTCAGCTGCCACTCCAAAGTTGTGCTGGGAAACAGTTTCAGCATGCTAGGTCTGAACTAGTGCGAACTGCCATTCAGAAAGATCATTATTTATTTATTTATTTAATCACATTTTTACTGCCGCCCTCTCACTGAGGCAACTCAGGGCGGCTTACACATATAATCTATACCTATAAAGAGGGACGTTAACCGTTGGACTCCGACATACGCTCCCGCACCCGGCCCAACCATCCCTAACCGAGCCGCCCGCACTTACCTTACCGCCGCCTCACGAACCGGGTCTGGAGGTTGCCAGTGGGGCAGCCGCCCCATGAATGCGACCAAAAAAATAAAACTATGAGTCCCAGAGTCCTCTGCACTGCCAACCCCTTAGCCAATCAGGCTGAGGGATGCGAGTGCAGAGGAGGCTGGGAACGCACGGCGCGCTGACTTAAATAAAAAGGCCGGGAGGGAAAGACTTTGAAAGACCTAGCCAGAGCCAGGAAAAGGTAAGTGCAGTCAGTGGGGGTTAGGGAGTGGGGCGGGGAGGTGTGGTTACTGGGGCCAGTGCCAGCTCTGTTATTACGTCATTAATAAGGTGTATTTATACTGCGTGAAAGCGGGAACAGAACTGAGTAACTCCCTCAAACTGCAGATACCAAGTCAGGGACAAGAAGTGTTGGTCAGATATTTGAGGAAAGAACTGGCTTGGCAAGCTTATGTTAGCTGCCTGCCTTCAGATAGAAGACTCTGCCCTGACAGCCATTTTGAAGCTCACTTCAGATGCCAGACAAGCCCTATGCATGGATTTGGTGATTTGGTAGTGGGGGCATCTTGTGCTTTTGCCTCAGGCCGCAACATTTCTTGGACCCTGTCTGCTTACACAAAACTATCAGGAATTCATTCCCAATATCATTGTAATCCTATGGTGTGTAGACATCTTTCAGTTCTTTATCCAGAATGCAGGGCGGACCAATGACTTCTAATCTGTAAATTAAATTTTAATTTATGATAACAAAATTGCAAATAAAAAAACCATGAACAACATATACATAATATTAATATCTACATGCTCCCTCCACCCTTGGTTATTTTCTATATTTTTACATAGCTACAGTTCACCTCTTCACCTCCAAAAAGATAATATATCTGGTTCTGTCCATTGCCCTTTCCCTTAATTACTTAACCTCCAAATCCTCTCCATATATCACTAAAATAATTATCTTTCACTAATCGTTTTTTTACTTTAATTTCACATGTTAATTTATCATTAATAGCTATATTCCATACATCTTGGCTTCTCTTTTGCAAAGGAACCTCAAAGTAAAGAGATCTCTACTTCTGCAAGGCTGTTTATGGCAAACATGATCAAATATTTTATCTTCATTTCAAATACAACTTTAGACATCTGGTTTTGAATTCCTTTCATCATCGCTTGGTTGCCTCACTTGATTCACTTTCAGCTCTGTGGGGTATTCATATGACAAAAGTAATCAAAGAGCTCCTATGAAATGATAAAATCACATGAACTGGATGTCAGGCTGTAAAAACTTCTCACTTGATTCTTGAATCCCACCTATGTTTACCTCCTGCCCTGGTTCTGAACCAACTTATGAGATGTGGTTTTCTCTTCCTATTATGAGATTTGTGTGCATTTCCATGCATCTTCCTTAATGTTCATATGTATTTATGCACAGTAACCAATATACATATTTATTTACATATTTATCTCATGTATGCATTTTCTTGCATTGACAGAAGTGTTTTGTTGCATTTTTCCCAGTTGTATGGATTTGAGTCATTTGCATTTAAAATACATTATGTACATACTTTTTGAGCTGCTTTATCTCTCCAAAAGCCACAGAAATGGGTGAACAGTCAAGTTGAGGTGTAAAGTCTCTCTCTTGAAATGAACATGTTGAGTGAGAAAACAAAAAAGAAAGATTAAATGAGAGTAGAATATTATCATCCTTCACACAAATGATTATCAAGTAGTTACCTTATTTTGTCAAATAGGTACAGTACCTGTTTTCATATGTGGTGTAGTTGTATACATGTACTATACTGAAATTTTGGCAAATGCTTTTCAAAGAAATAAATCTGACTAAATTTAGAGGTATGTTCTAAAATAGACAATTTATTAATATAATGTTCAATGTAACTTCTTAAGTTAAGTAAAGGATTAATTTCAAATTTGTTAATATCAACAAGATGGCTAGAAAACTTAAAATACAGTATGATTTTCAATGAAATGAATGGTATAAAGAGGTTTGGGTCATTGCTGTTGTTACATGCTGTCAAGTTTTCTCCAAATTATGGCAACCCTATGAATGAGAGAGAGCACCAAAATATCCTGTCTTCAACAGGTCTACTCAATTCCTGCAAGTTATAGTTTGTGGCTTCCCTTGGGGCAGGGGTTCTCAACCTTTTCAAGCCAAGGTCATGCTCCCTCAGACAGCTTCAGGGGCCAGATGGACCAGCCTGCCTCACATGGCACTTCCGGGTGTGTTGGAGGCAGTGGGGGCCACATGAAATGGTGTCACGGGCTGCATTTGGCCCCCAGGACGTAGTTTGAGAACCCCTGCCTTAGGGAATCAATTCACCTTGCTTTTGACTTTCTTTGCATCCAGCTGCCTTCAACCTTCCCCAGCATTATTGTATTTTCCAGAGAGTCGCCTTCTCATGATGTAGGACTGTTTCAATTTCATCATTTTTGTCTCCAGAGACAGTTCAGGCTTAACTTCCTCTAGGACCCACTTGTTTGTATTTTTGATAGTCCAAGATATCTTCTTCAACACCATATTTCAAATGAATTATTTTTTTCTCTTATCAGCTTACTTTACTATCCAGCTTTCACATTTGTACATGGTTGTTGGATTGGGGCCGTGAAGCGGCCCTTTGGGTCCCGGAGGAGACTGGTCAAGGAATGACACGAGACAAGATGGAGCGAAGACCAGTGGTTTATTGAGGGAAAAGCATCATCATATATAGGAATTCAAGGCAGCGTGTGATAGAATCGTCATCTGACAGAAAATCACATCACCCATTTACCCGGGTTAATTGGGAACTTCTCTTGGGGAAGTTAATTAACTAGGACAAATACTGACAGGGGAAATCCATTGTTCCTGGCTTGCTCAAGAGTAAACATGGCCACTATTTGCACTAAGGCTTGGGCTCATCTGCAAGTGAGTAATTGCCTAATGTCTAACAGGAGTTAGCGATTCCGCTTCCCTCAGCAGAACTGCCGGTCAGGTCAAATGTGGGTAAATCAATCCTATGACTATTAATCCGCCCCCCAATTTCTGTGCCCGCAGAGCCCAGTGACCAGGAGCTTTCTCGACTGGTGTGGCCTCTGCCAGGGGCCGTTTATGCCAATTGTGCTCGCGGAGACCGCACTCCCCCTTTTTCTGTTATTTTTGGACCTGACAGATGACCCTGCGCAAGAGGGGCATCAGCTGGTGTGTGGGGATGACGTTTCGGGGTTCCCTCCACGGGGGACATCTCAAGAGCAGTGAGGGAATACATTGCACGAAACAACACACTGTTGTGCCCAATATTATCACCCCCACAATCACTTTGAGTGTCGTCTGGAGCCATCCCCATGGGAGCCACGACCACAACGAATCCCACCACCCCCATGAAGCATCCTCCTTGATGTTCTTGACTAGGGTGTGGAGGTCCGTGAGCTGGCTCTGCACTTTACGGGTATTGTCTGTGAGATTAAAGCAACACATGCCGTGGACAGATTCGCACCCCAAATGATGTAACAACAGAAGGTAGTCTATAGCTGCTCGATTGTCTAGGATGGCATGGCGAAGCTCTGCCTGCTCCTGGTTGAGCAGCGCTATCGCCGAGGAGGTATGGTTAATGGCCTTTGCTAATCCGCAAGCCAACTGACCAATTCTCCGAGCGTTGCCGACGGCTAAGCCTGGCACGCCAAGTATGCTGACTGCCAATGAGACGTACTCAGCTGGACTCAGAACCCTAATGTTGCTATCACATGAGCTGTCTAACTGGGTGGCGCGAGTGCGCCGTATGGGTGCGGAAACATTTGTGCTTGGAACAATCATATCCCTAGTGGGGAGTAACAATGTCAAGCGGCTGATACAACATATGGAATCTGATACATTTGCGGGGATGTAATTCTAAGTGTACTGATTGCATGTAAAGAACCAACCTGAAGGTAGGGTAACGTGAGCATACATAGAACCAAGTGTCTCTGGGTTATTACAAGTCCAGTTGCCGCTGCCAGCGTCGAGGCAGTGGCGCCGAATCCGGCCAACTGCAGAGCAGCCGGTCATTTGGGCACAAGTAGAGTTTGGGCTGACCGCCACTCGAGGGGTGTGGAGAGTGGCTGCATCAGCCGGCAAAGTCATGGTTAACTGCATTCCCCAGCGAGCGTATGCTGAGAAACTTGTTGGGAGAAACGGACCGAAAATCCGCTTCACCAGCCAGTCCCCATCCCTGGTGTGCGCGTCTGGAGTGTGGCACACTGGGATGAGACAGGTGCTCAGAACTGAGGCAGAACCAGTGTCCTGCTTCAGGCAAAAATCGGACTGGTTGACGAGACCCGCCAACCTTTCCCATAGGTTGTAGTGCATCTGGCCAGAGAGGTCTCCGCCTGGCATCAGATCGCTGGCCTTTAGTGAGGCTGCCTGAACGCCTCCCCCCGCAAGTAGGGAGAGGGTCAGGATGATGGTGACTGCCACGGTGTTGGCAGTAATCCGGGCAAAGACTGCAGCCACGAAGTTCTCTGGTGTCGGTTCCCTGTCCTCGCGTTGGATGGCATCCTGGGCCTCATGGCAAAGGGCCTTGACCATCCCCCAGGTGATCTTCGGCGCTGTCATCTGCGGCCACCGCTTCTTCCGCTGGGTCCCCTCGGTCAGGGTGAGGTCCTCCATCTCCGGGATCGGACTCGGGTCGGTCTGGGTCCACGCCATGTGGCTCCAAGTGAGGCTTAACGCACCGGGCTGGAATCCAGATGACACCTGTAGGAGACATAACTGCAGCATACCCTCTTCCCCAGGTTACGAGTGGTGCCGGGCCCCTCCAGGAAGGATCCGGTGGCACTTGGTAACGAACCAACGGCCGCGGGAGAGCTTCCGAGTGGCGGAAGTGTTTCTCCTGCGGTGTGCAATCCGAAAAAACATTAAGGTGATTGTAGGCAAACAAGACCTTGTTCAGACAATGCTGTGCCTGACCCTGTGACTTGGGGAGGGCTGGTGGCTCCCCCCTTTCTGTTTGTTTGTCAATGTAGGACTTGAGTGTCCGATTGACTCGTTCCACAATCGCTTGCCCCTGCGGATTGTAAGGAACGCCAAAGGTATGCTTGATATCCCAGGTGGCCATGAAGTCGGCCAGCTGCCTAGAGCTGTAGGCCGGGGCGTTATCGGTTTTCACGTGCTGTGGTTTGCCCATCGCCGCGAAGCAGGCTAGGAGGTGCTGCTCCACGTGGGAAGCTGCCTCCCCTTTTTGTGCCGTTGCCCAAACGAATTGTGAAAAAGTATCAATGCAAACGTGCATGTACTGCCATCTGCCAAACTGCGGGACATGGGTGACATCCATTTGCCACACCTGGTTAGCCTCTGTCCCTCATGGGTTGACCCCCCACGAGGGCCCCCCTGGTGCCCCTGCACAATGCTGGCAAGAGCGAACTATGCCTTGGGCTTGAGAAAGTGGCAGGTTAAACTGCCTGGCGAGCGCTTTGACATTCTGATGAAAGAATGCATGACTCTGAATTGGAGTAGTGAAAACACCTAACACTGACCGTTGCTGAATTTCCTTTGCGGCCGCATCCGCTCTGCTATTGCCCACGGAAATCGGACCCGGTAGGTCCTGGTGACTTCAGATGTGGGCGATATAGAGCGCTTCCGTGCGGTTCCGCAAGTGAAATTGAGCTGTGAGGAACAGACTCAGCAAATTTTTGTCTATCGCGGGAGTGATGTATGCTCCCGGTAGACTGTGAAGCAAATTCCTAACGTACTGGCTGTCAGTAATAATGTTGAGGCGCTCTTTGGCGAAGGTGCGCAAAGCAAGGTTCACCGCTGCCAACTCTGCCCGCTGTGCGGACTTCTGTGGAAGAGTTAGAAGCGTGCGCCAAGCCTGGCCCTCCTGCCAAGTTAAGACACCATATGTGCAACCCCCATCCATAAAAACTGTTCTGGCCCCCTGAAGTGGTACCAGCGAGATCAATTCATACAAGGTGATTGTCTGCGTTTGAAGCGAGACGAGTCTGGGGTCCTTTGGCAAGTGGTATGCCAAGCATCCGGTGAATCCCTCCAAGGCAATTGGAAGCGAGTCACCGAGCTGCATCAGCTGCTGAACCTGCTCTTTGGTGAATGGGATCACAATTTTTGCTCAGTCGTGCCCTGAAATGTCCCTTGCTCTCAGCCTTCCACGGTAAACCACCGCGGAGACTAACTCCTGGGGAGGGACGATGTTTCGGGAAGAGGTGTTCGGTAAATACACCCATTCCACGATACTCGCTCCTTTCTCGGAGTCCACTCCTAGGGCTCCGGTGAACATGGATCCGGCCCGAACGATGTATAAGTTCAGGATCGGGGCGTATGGCCCCTGAGTAATCCTGTCCACCCACCCTTTTTCCTCCAGGCTGGCCTGGAGGTCCTTAAACATTTCGCTGCCGAGTTGCGGCGCTGCGACCAAGATATCGTCCATGAAATGGCATACTAAAGCTGTGGGGTGAAGGTTTCGAAACTTTGCCAGTGCGTTGTGAACATAAATTTGGCACAGGGTGGGCGAATTGAGCATTCCCTGTGGCAAATACTTCCACGCGTAACGCTGCGTGGGCTCACTGTGGTTCACAACCGGCACCGTAAAGGCGAACCTTTCCCGGTCCCTCGGATCTAGGGGAATGGTGTAAAAACAATCCTTGAGGTCTACGACCAGGATCTCCCAACCCGCGGGAATCATATTTGGATTCGGAATGCCACACTGAAGCGGACCCATTGGCTGTATGCATTTATTGATCTCTCTGAGATCGTGGAGGAGTCGCCACTTCCCCGACTTTTTCTTGATGACAAAAATGGGCGAATTCCAAGGACTAGTGGACTGCTCTATATGTCCTGCGTCTAGCTGTTCTTTAACCAGTTGCTTTAGGGCGACCAACTTCTCCCCCACTACCGGCCATTGTTCCACCCAGACTGGCGTGTTGGTAAGCCATTTAAGTGGCAAAGCCATTACCCGAAGGTAAGAGTGGCTCGGTATTGCTGTAAAATGTCTCGCCCCCAAAGGTTGATGTGCACGTCCAGAATGTGCGGCCGAATGACCGCCGTGCCATCAGCCTTAGGGATCGTGACTTCCACCCACTCCCGGCTTCTAAACGCTTCTTGGATGCCGCCTACCCCCCACACATCGGAGACCGGCTCAATAGCCCATTCCTTTGGCCACTGACTTCGGCTGATAACGCTGACGTCAGCTCCGGTATCCAGCAACCCTGAGAATGATTTTTTTATTCAAAAATACCTCAATAACTGGCAGCTGTTTCCTTTCTATGTTGGTCTCCACTGTCGCTAAGACCTGGTATCCTTGCACTGCCTCACTTGCGCTCGAGCGGTCCGCCGACCTGGACCCTGCGCTGTCCCTGAGCCTTCCCTGGCTATCTGCTGGCGAGTTACAAGGAACCATAATCAGTTGCGCTAACGTGTCTCCCTTGTGAATGGTCTGGGGTAGGTGCGTCCAAAGTTGAACTTGGAGAACGCCCGAAAAATTGGAGTCAATGACTCCTGGAATTACAAGAATTCCGCGTGCTCCTGCGACACTACGAGGCAAAACTAAGCCTATGAAGCCTTTGGGCAGGGGTCCCGTGTACTGGGAATCCACCAGATAGACTGTGCCTGGCAAGTCGCATGTGACGTCTGCCTGGCAAGTCAATTCTAGCACTGTACTACCCTTGGGGTTGGCCTGTGCCTTCGCAATGCCTGGAATGTGATTGGAATCTAATCCAGCTCTGGCGCGCCCAGAGCGAGGGAAGCCTCTGTTTGGACCGGGGCCAGAGACGTGCCCGCGTTCCGGTTTCCCGAATTTGGACAATTCCTGGCCCAGTGAAGGCCCTTATTGCATTTTGGACATGGGGTGGTTGGAGCCTTGGGACGGCCGGTGTGCTGGCCGCTGCCCCTGGATCGGCATTCCTTAGCGAAGTGACCGATCTTGCCACAATTGTGGCATGCTCCCTTGATCTGGGTTCTCCTGCCTCCTTGCACCGCCGCTGCCAACAGACCCATTTTGTAGGAATCTGTGCCAACGTCGGCGCATGCCCTAATCATATCTGTGAGTGTCAGGTCGGGACGATTTCCCAGGGACTGCAAGATCTTACGGCAGTCGAGATTGGTGTTGTCTTTGGCCAATTTCATCATGAGCTCTTGTTGGGCTTGCTCATTATCGATCTGTCTACTGATCGCTTCCTCTAATCGATTGATAAAGTCCATGTAGGACTCCTGGGATCCCTGTTTGACCGCTGTGTAATTTTTGGCTGCTTTGCCAGCTGCCGGGACCTTGAGGTAAGCCTTGAAGGCTGTCTCCGCTGCCAAGTGGAGCGTGGCGAGCGGCAGGGCGACTTGCGCATCAACGGATTCGAACGGACCTGAACCATATAGCTGGTCAGGAATTACCGCTCCGCCCATCCTGGCGGCCCTTGCCTGCGCTTCGAGACGATACTCGCTGTCCCACAGCAGATACTGGCTGAGGTTGAGCATCATTCGCATGACGGCTTTCCAGTCGTACGGAATGAGCATCATGGTCTCGCACACTTGCTGAAGCATGCCCCTAGTAAATCGGCTCTGGAGTCCTGTCTCTGTAATGGCTTTCCGTATGGCCATGAGTAGCTTATACGGAACTGGTGAATGAATTGCTTGCTGCTGGCCCGTGAGGGCATCTACCCCTATGCGAACTGGGCATAGCTGCCTAAGCTCAGCTAGATCCTTCTGCTGGCAATTCCCCCTTGCTGATTTCTTCCTCAGCCATGCGCTGAACCGTGCTCTTGGTAGCTAGGGAACCCGTAACTGTCAGTGAAGCGCCAGCGCTTCCCATCTTACGCATTCCGTCGGTGACGTTTGCAGCTGTCACCGAGGGAAAGCTCCCTACACTACTGTGCTTGAGCTGGAGTGACGGATAGAGAGCCATTGGGGCTGATGGCTCTGCCTGCGCTGGGGGTTTCTGGGCTTCTATCCGGACTGGGTCATCCTCTGCTAAGAGCTTCCTACATTTGCTCCATGTGCCAATTATGCTGTCTGGAGCTTTTGGTGCTTGCCGAATGCAGGCTCCTATCCGATCCCAAAGTGTGAGGTCAAGTACGGCCGCTTCTGGGTAAAGCGGACAATTGGTCTCCAGGTACGCTAAGAGTTCCGCTAACTTCCCGCTGTGAAGACGTAATTTATATACCCTGGCCAGGGCCTTGAATTCCATTATGTGAATTCTCTGGTTAGCGGATGGACATTGCCGTTGAGGACAAGTCCCCATATTACCTGCCTGGTCCTTCGAAGGGCTTCTTCTCGGGACGAATTCGACGCGTCCTGTTAGGCAATAGGTCTCAGCGTGACGAATCTCTGGGATGGAGCTCGGAGCATGGACTGCTGCCACGGGCCCTCGGTGGCCTCTGCGCTGGAATCAGGGTTTCACAGCCTGCCCCTGAGCGGAACGCGTTTCCGCGATGCAAGCCGTAGGATGCCTTCTCTGGAATGCCTCGCCGCGTAGCTATCACCCCGGCCGGATGGCTTTCCGACCGGAGCTGCCGCGCTGCCCTCCGGGACGAATTGGACACGGTTCTAGTGTAGAACCGGACCGCGTAGATCGCTTACTCACGAGTAGAATCACGTCGGGGTCACCAGATGTTGGATTGGGGCCATGAAGCGGCCCTTTGGGTCCCGGAGGAGACTGGTCAAGGAACGACACAAGACAAGATGGAGCGAAGACCAGTGGTTTATTGAGGGAAAAGCATCATCATATATAGGAATTCAAGGCAGCGTGTGATAGAATCGTCATCTGACAGAAAATCACATCACCCATTTACCCGGGTTAATTGGGAACTTCTCTTGGGGAAGTTAATTAACTAGGACAAATACTGACAGGGGAAATCCATGGTTCCTGGCTTGCTTAAGAGTAAACATGGCCACTATTTGCACTAAGGCTTGGGCTCATCTGCAAGTGAGTAATTGCCTAATGTCTAACGGGAGTTAGCGATTCCGCTTCCCTCAGTAGAACTGCCGGTCAGGTCAAATGTGGGTGAATCAATCCTATGACTATTAATCTGCCCCCAATTTCTGTGCCCGCAGAGCCCAGTGACCAGGAGCTTTCTCGACCGGTGTGGCCTCTGCCAGGGGCCGTTTATGCCAATTGTGCTCGCGGAGACCGCACATGGTGATTGGGATTGCAATAGTGTGGATGATCTTGATCTGGTCTCCAGTGTAAAGTCCTTCCACTTGATGATTTTTTCTTATCTAATCTAATTTTAATTTAATTTTCAAATTTATTCGCCACCCACTCAAGCAAGCCCGCCTCAGGGTGGCTTATATAAAAGTATAAAACAGTTAAAAACCCACCCTAATTAAAAATTCCTTCTTTGTTGCCCTTCCCGGTTTCAGTCTTTTTTTTAAAAAATATTGGCTGTAATCGCAATTTGGATTGATGATTGAGTTTAAGTATACTAAATCTTTCACTATCTCAATTTGTTCACCACCACCATTAAGATGGTGTCATTTGCATATCTTAAATTCACTGCACCACAAAAAAATAAATGTTGTCTGCTACTTGATCTAATCTATGTGTCCTATACTAAATTAAGTGCGCTGAATCCAGATCTGAAGTCCAGTTCTGCTTAGGACATAAGAATCTTAAGCTAATTATCCAGTTTATTAACAAAAATTTATTAACAAATAATCTGGTTTATTGATAAAATTGTCTGGTTTATTAACACAGCTGTAACTACTCATCTTTAGCTCAAAACAGACTCACTATGGCCTAGCTGTACTATCCAATAAGATGGTTTTGCACTAGAGACAAGCCCTTGGTTCATCTCACCTTATATACCTATTTTTGACATCAGCTCACTGACTTGCCCAGAAATGCCTAGCCATGCTGGAACATGCATGCCACCAGGGGATGTGATTCAAATGAAGTGGCAGCAGGCATAGTGGTAGCTAGCAACTATGATAGATAGATAGATAGATAGATAGATAGATAGATAGATAGATAGATAGATAGATAGATAGATAGATCTTTATTGTCATTGTCCTGCACAGAACAACGAGATTGAAAAACCACTTATCGACCCAACAAAACTTAAACAAAATACAACTATACAAAATTATCAACATACTCCCACCCCACATACACACATTTAACCCCTAAAAAGCTCTAAAACTCTCAGGCTCTAAAAATTCTAAAACTCTAAAAACTCTGAAATACAAAAGCTCCCTCATAGACTACATTTCACTGCATTATAATGTTCCTATGTAAAAATACATTACCCAATTACCGACCATTTGAACAGCTATAGCATGCCTTAAAATCTGTATGTGATAGGCAAATTCTGAGTTCAGATTTGGAATCATCACAGTCGATATCATGTAAATTACATGTGTTATTCCCAGTAGCAAAATCGTGTTATTGATGTTATTTCCATCAATTTTCACACCTCATTCATCTGAATCTAGACCAGCTATCCATACATGTTCTGCATATAGTTTGAACGAACAAGGAGATAAAATGCATCCTTGTCTGGCACTGTTGCCTGTAGGAAACCACTTTATCTTTCTGCTTGCTGTCTTAACCATAGCTTATCTTATCCACAGTATAGGTTGTGCATCAGGATAATCAAGTGTTGAGTCATCCCTATTTCTTTCAGAACCACCCATACTTTTTCATGATCCACACAGTCAAATGCTTTGCTATCTATACCTATAAATCTGAGCGTTAACCATTGTGATTTAACAAAGGATCCCGCACCCGGCCATACTATCCCGTACCAAGCATTCATGCACTCGCCTGAACTGGGTACGGAGGTAACTGGGGGGTTGAGAAATGCGCCAGTGGGGCAGGAGACCCACGAATGCAAACAAAAGGAAAATACTTCACTTCCCAATGTTCCTTGCGCTGCGCCACAGCCATTCAGGCTGAGAGGCGCAAGCAAAAAGAACGTTGGGAAACGTGACGCGGCCAATCAAAATCGAGCCGCAGGAAAAAACCGCCACACAAACGGAAACCACAAATGCAAAACTACAAGCCCCAGCGTCCTGTGAGCTATGAGCGTGCAGAACACTGAGAAAGCCAGCGCACAAAACATAAAAATACAAAACGCCTCACAGCCACGCAGCGCCTCACAGCCACGCAAAATAAAAAGCCAAAAAATGCCACCGCGAAACACCCATCGTCCTTCTTTCCTGGAGCAATGGGGAGAAGAGGGACTCCCTCTCCTCCATGCTACCCCGTCAAAGACACGGCGAGACCACCACTGGCCTCAAGAAATGTTGAGCCGGGGTGGGAAAAAAAACACCAAAAACGGGGGGAACAAGGGGAGAAAGTAGTGGTGCATTCACAAACACCCCTTGAAAGTGAACCAATTCCCCATGAAGCAAAGGCAGCGAACGAGGCTCCGGTCGTTGCCTTTACTTCCCGAGGAAGTGTTTCACTTTTGGGGGGGAATGCACCACTACCTCTCCCCCCCCCCCCCCGTTGAAAGCAAACCAAATCCTCAGCAAGCAAAAGCAGCGAACGGGGCTCCGGTCATTGCCTTCGCCTCTCAGAGCTCCTTACCCGGGCGCAGCACACACATACTGGGCTGGACATTTCAAACCTGCCCAGTGTGTGTGTGCGTGCACACCAAAACAACCCCGAAACAACAACATCACCAAAAAGAGAACAACAAAAACAAACACCAAAACTATTACAAAATAATAAAATAAAAATAAATCAATAATTAAAAAAACATTAATAAAAATAAATAAACCACAAAATACACAAACAAAATCTAAACCACAAACAAAACACCTAACCACAACACGAAAAACACAAACAAACAACAACAAAATAAAACAAACAACCAGAAATAAACAAACCAATTTAACCAAACTAAAAATAAACCAACACACAAAAGACCAAACAGAAACACCTCCCAGCCCACCAACACAAAACCAAAACAAAGAACAACCCCAGAATAAAGAAAACCAGACAACTTACCAGCGTGTCCTCCCTCCACGATGTCCGGAACAGAAATGAAGAACCAAAGACGACTTATTGGAAGAAGCACCACCCACAGGCCAGAAGAGAAAAAACTCCTGAAATGAAACCAAAACCCCTAGCAGCCCCACCTGCAGGGCACAATAGTAAAAACAACTCAAAAACACTCAACAGAGTAAAAACAAGTCAAAAACATAACACAAAATCACAATTTTACACAAATCACAAATATATCTCAAAAAAATAACATAAAAAGATTTCTAAAATCCTGTGTTTAGTTTTAACTCAAATAAAAACCCAAAACATCTAAACACAGTTTAAAAACATTTAATGTAAAAAACATGTACTTTCACATTTTTAAAATTATTACCTACGATACAACCATTAAAAAAAGGTCACATGCTAAAATATTATTTGGTTAAATAGAAAATTTAGAAAAAATTATATAATCCTTTGTTCTTTTTTTAATCCACAAAAAAACCAAAAAACAAACTGATCACAGTTTATAACAGTCCGGCATCATAACAAAAATTAACGTGTATGTTAAAGCAAATATTCAAAAACACATTAGAAAAATTTCATTTTTTAAATAGATTTTTATTAAATTTTTCACAATAATACAACTAAAAAAACATTACAATTATAAACAAAAATACATACATCCTACATACTTATTACAAATACCATAAAAAGATTTCTAAAATCCTGTGTTTAGTTTTAACTCAAATAAAAACACAAAACATCTAAACACAGTTTAAAAACATTTAATGTAAAAAACATGTACTTTCACATTTTTAAAATTATTACCTACGATACAACCATTAAAAAAGGTCACATACTAAAGTATTATTTGGTTAAATAGAAAATTTAGAAAAATATATATAATCCTTTGTTCTTTTTTTAATCCACAAAAAAAAACTGATCACAGTTTATAACAGCCTGGCATCGTAACAAAAATTAACGTGTATGTTAAAGCAAATATTCAAAAACACATTAGGAAAATTTCATTTTTTTAAAATAGATTTTTATAAAAAATGTCACAATAATACAACTAAAAAATGTACAATTATAAACAAAAATACATACATCCTACATACTTATTACAAATACCATACATAAATCAATAAAAGTATTAAAAAAGAGCAATAAAATAAAAATACACATAAGTAGTTAGTCTGTGACCTAATACCATACTAACATCTTCTTTCCTCAATACAATCTTATTTACTTTTCAGGAATTCTTGATGCACCTATAACTATCTTAATATACATGTTCCAACTTTTTCATTTAGATCATCCATTTAACGTACCTATTCAGTCACAGTAAAAATATATAATGAAACTACAATTAAAATACATTTTTCAAATACTACACCCAGTGTTATATTACAATGCCATGGAGGAAACAGAGAGTCACATTTATTTTCTATCCCCAAAAACCCCTTTGTCCAGGTACTGGTCTATATCTTTCATCTCCCTTTAGTGAGTAATCCACAAATGGTTGCCATATTTTCTAAAATCTATTTTCTTTAACCATTCCCTTTTTCTTGTTCAAATCCCATGTTAATTTATCGTTTAACGCAAAATCCCACATCTCCTTTTACCATTCCTCTATTTTCAAAATTATTTCACTTTTCCAATTCCTGGCAATACACTGTCTACCCGTTGTCAAAATTATTGATAGTAACTCTTTTTCATCTTTATTTAAAGTCAAATTTTCTACTTCTGTTAACAAAACAGTACTTGGCCCCAGTTTAATTCTCATACCCATAATAGCACATATCTCTTTCTCAATTTCCCCCCAAAATTCATTTACCACATTACAACCCCACCACATATGTTCATATGTTCCCAATGTATCCTTACACCTCCAACACATTTTATCTTTGCTTTTGTCTATTTGATGTAACCTCACTGGAGTCAAGTACCATTTCCACAACATTTTATAATTATGTTCTTTCACTCTAACAGACACGGTTCTCATAATCCTTTTCTTCCATTTATTTCTCCAAACCTCATCCACTATCTTTATTTTCAAATCCTGTTCCCAACTCATTTTCAAGGCTTCATGTGGATTACCCTCTTTATTTAACATTCTATATATTTTACTAAGCCCTTGATACCCCTTTACCCCTTTCTTATCTTTAATATCAGTTCTTCAAATTCAGTTATATTTCTTTCCAAACTGGCTTCCGTTAAATATTTACCATTCCATTTATTTACCAACACGGTCTGAAACCAGTTCAACCTCATTTGTGCAAACAAATCTGCTTTTCTTTCTCCATCTTTACAAACCCGTATCCAGTCCTTCAGCAGGAAAACATCATTTCTCAATAAAACTTCCTTCACCCTTTTATCAATTTGTATTGGAAAGTCTTTAAAATCCTCGATTTCTATTATAGGAGAAGTATCTGGGGCCAGTTCCATCTTCGCCTTTTTCCATACTCCCAATATTGTTTTCATCAATTTATTTTTTATAATTACTTTCCCGATTTTACCATCTAAAAAAACTATTTTCCCCATTTGATTTAAATCCCTCATCTCAATTTCTTCCCATATTACCTTTTCCTTCATTAAAATTTTCACAATATTTTAAATTTGAAACGCTCTATAATAATTCCTCAAATTTGGCAATCCTAATCCCCCTTCTTTCTGAGATAAGTACCACAATTTTTTTACAATTCTAGATTTTTTCCCCACCATTACAAAAATTATTCAACAAAATTTGAAATTCCTTAATTTCCTTATCATTTAACTGGATTGGGAGGGCATCAAACAAAAAATTAATTCTAGGTAACAACATCATTTTACATAACGCTACCTTGCCGAACCAGGACAGCTTCAACTTTTTATATTGCTGTATTTTGTCTTTAATCTTCAGTTCCTGTTTTCCATAATTTAATTTCTTAAAATCATCAAATTTATTTGAAATGATTATTCCCAAATACTTCAAGCAGTCTTTAACTTGTAATTTAAATTTATCCTTTATTTTTTGCTGTTCCTCCTTGCTAATATTACACATTATCATTTCTGACTTATCCCAATTTATTTTCAAACCTGTCATCTCTTCAAACTCTTTTAAATGCAATTGAATTCTTTCTAGCGCCTTCCCAGGGTGCTTCATTTTTATCAATGTGTCATCAGCATATAGACTTATCTTATTTCCTAATATTCCCTCAATATCCTTGTCTTCTCTTATGGCTTTTGCCAACAATTCCATTGCATAATAAACAAAATTGGTGATAATAGACAACCCTGCCTTGTTCCAGCTTCTAATTTTATTTCTTCTGTAACCTCATCATTTACCCTAATAATGGCAGTACCTTGTTTATATAATTGTTCAATACTCCTTCTAAATTTATCTCCAAACCCATAACTTTTAATTATCTCTTTAATCGTTGCCCACTGTAACGAATCAAATGCCTTAAAAATATCTAATGACAATAATCCGACTTTCTCTTTTGTTTGTCTTACAATATCAATTAAATATAAAACTCTCCTTGTCAAATCAGCCATATGTCTTCCTTTCCAAAAAAAACGTTTGATCATCATTTATGTAATTTCCCATAAAACTATTCAATCTATTTGCCAATATTGCTGTAAAAATCTTAGCATCTTGATTTATCAACGAGATAGGCCTATATGATTCTACTTTTTCTAAATCTTTTCCAGGTTTTGGTAATAAGACAATTATCATTCTGTACCACGAAGATGAAATTTTGCTGCCTTCCAAAATATAATTGAAAAGTTTCACCAATCTTGGGACCACTATATCTTTAAAATCCTTATAAAATTCAGCTGATAACCCATCCTCTCCCGGGGCTTTATCTGATTTCAAATTACCTATTATATCTTTTATTTCTCTCTCAGATATTCGATCTTCCATTTTATCCCTATGTTCCTGTTTCATCATATTTTCAATTTGTTTCCCCAATTCCTACTTTAACCTTCCCAAGTCTATATTCTTTTTTGCATATAAATTTTGATAAAAATCTTTAACAATCCTACATTTATCTCTAGACCTGTTGCATCTTATTCCCTCTTTATTAACCAATATTCCAGTTTCCCTTTTAATTCTTTGGCAGCCCTCGCTAATAATTTTGAATTCTTGTTACTATGTTCAAAGTATTCTCTTTTTAAATATACCGAATCACGTTTTACTTTTTCAATATCTTTCCCTACTAATTCTGTCTTTAATCTTTGTAACTTGTCAAAAATCTTCTTGTCATTTGTCCTAGCATGCTCTTCTTGTAACCATTTTATTTCTTTTTCAATTCTATCTTGTGTTTCCTTAAATTGTTTGTTTCTAATACTAGCCAATTTGATACTCTCACCTCTGAAAACCGCCTTCATAGCATCCCAGACCATATAATAACTCACCCCATCCGTATCATTCCAAAACCAACTTTCATTCCAATTCCCAATAATTTGTTCTTTACTTTTAGGATCTTTAAAAAGTTTGGAATCATATCTCCAATTCCTTCTAGTCTTCTTTGCTCCCTCCATCCTCAATTCCATTAACACTTTTGCATGGTCTGATTCTTTAAAAATTCCCACTTCCAACTCGTCAATATTCCTGATCATATTCTCTGTTACAAATATATAATCTATTCTAGAATAAGTATTATGAACCTGTGAAAAAAAGGTATAAACCCTTTCCGACCCTTTAACTTCTCTCCATACATCTTTCAAACCTAGTGATTTCATCCATTTATCTAAAATCTGCATCTTAATTCCTCTTCCAATCCTTGTTCTATTTGTACAATCCAAGTCTGATCTTATCAAATTGAAATCACCAGCTACAATCATTTTTGTTATTTTTTCTTTCTTCAATAAGCCATATATTTTATCCCAAAATTCCCTTTGATGATAATTTGGCGCATATATATTTACTAAAATTATTTCTTCATCATCAATCTTCCCTTTTATTATCAAATATCTACCTTCTGGGTCGGAAAGAGTATCTATCATTTCAAAGCCTAATCTACTTGAAATCAAGACCACAACCCCTCTTGCTTTTGATGTGCCATAGGACTTTTCATAAATTTGTATCCATCCTAAAAAGATCTTATTTACAGCCTCTGATTTTTGATGAGTCTCCTGGAGAAAGACTATATCTGGTTTATCTTTCCTCAGAACTGAATCTATCCTTCTCCTCTTTACTTGAGATCCAGTACCTTTCACATTCCAAGACAATACTTTAATATTCTTCATACCATATTCTTAAAAACCATCTTCTATGTCTCTCATTTCCTCCTACTGGCGTGTTTCCCTCTACCACACATAAACCATAACATAAATTAGCAGAACAATCCACAGACGTGCTTCCACACTTTAAATTATATTCCACAAAGATTCCACTTTTATAGCCATAACTGTAATCCAGGGATCCAAACAGAGAGAGGAGAAAAAAAGGAGGGGGAGAAGCAGGGGGTGGGGAGAAAAAAGAAACCCCCACCCCCACCAGCTCCCAACTCCAGCTTCAATTCGTGTACTTCCACAAAAACTGAAGGGTACAACCAGTATTTTGGGGTAAAACAGTCCCAGCAGGGTGAAGAAATAATCAACAACTCATAAACTTCTGAAGTAATCCTTTAAAAAAAAATCCAAGCTGCGGCTGCAACTTTCGATCGCCTCCACTGCCTTCTCCAATCCAGTCCCTTCCAATCACCACCTTCTCTTCCTTTCTTTTTCTTTCTCTCTCTCCTCCTTCTTTCTTTTCACTTCTCCCACCTCTCCTTCCTTCTTTCGTCCCAATCAATCAGTCCACTCTTAACACTCTACCTCCATTCGGCTTTCTGCACAGTCATCACTTTTTTTAACTTCCGTTCTCTGCCGCCATTACTCCTTCTCCTTCTCTCTTTCCTTATCTTCCGCCATCCTTCCTCCTCCCAGCCACAACCTCCACTCTCCTTCTTCCAAACTTACTTTTCCCTTCTGGGCTCCTTTCCGCGGCCGCCGCCTCGTTCTCTTTATATTTTAAAGGAAAACTCTGGACTTCGAAGCCTCTTTTCTTCTTTGTAGAGGTCCCATCTGGCCTCGGAGCGGCTCAATCAGCACAGCAAGTGCTGTGCCTCCCTTACCGCCCGATATCTAACTCTGACCTCAAACTTCGCTAGAGTTCAATAAAATTTTTTTAGGGCTTTCAGCTTGCCCCCCTTTTAAAAATCAAATCTTCATTTATACTCATAATCTGCATTGGTTTTCACATTGAAGAGCGCGAGCAGATCAGGAAGCGTGTTACTCCATTGAGGTCTTAGCCACACGCACCAGAAAAATTTCAAAATACAAGTTGTTATTACTATAAAGTATCACAACAATACAATCTATTTAACAAATGAAAACATAAAGGCATTGTGCATAAATAAAAATTTTTAAAAGAACAATTACAGACTAAGCTCTTCTTTACCAACATTAAGAAAAAAAAACCTTCCAACACAATTTAAAACAGCTCGGCACCGCCGGGCAAACTATGCTAGTAGTCTATAAAGCACAGGGTAATCTTCTGAAATTCTTAGGTACATTCCAGTATCCATCACATGTTTGCAATGTGATCTCTAGTGCCTTTTCCTTTTGGGGATTCTAACTTGAACATCAGGTATTTCTCACTTCTTATGAGAGTGGGAATTTAAGGCAATTTTCCTATAGTTGCTGTACTCCTTGATATCTCCTTTCTTGGGGATTACAATGTTTATTGAGCATTTCCAGCCACCACTAATGATAAAGTAACTTATATTTGTGGGTTGCCCGTGGGAATAATTGGCCAAACCTTTCCCCAGGGGTTTGCCCAGCCTTCAACAGATCCGGGGACCAACCGGGCTTTGCAAGAAAGGCAATTGGGGTAAAGGCAATGGAGCCCAGCATCCCCGACGGAGCCTGGGGCTCAATGTTCCCAACGGAGCCCGGGGCTCAACGTTCCCGACAGAGCCTGGGGCTCAACGTCCCTGACGGAGCCCGGGGCTCAGCATCACTGACGGAGCCCGGGGCTCAATGTTCCCAATGGAGTCCGGGACTCAATATTCCCGACGGAGCCCGGGGCTCAATGTTTTGACAGCCTCTTCTGCTGCCTCGGGACCCTGGTGGCCCTTTATCCTCCTCTGGCATTGGAGTGGTCAAAGGGGAGACGATGCGGTGCTTTGCCAGAGGGGTGGAAACACCGGAGGGGTGGAAACGCAGCACCCGATCTTCACATTCCATGGATATCAGGATGTCGCCCACTTGTACTGTCTTAAGAGAACATTGCCAGGAGTGGAGTGGGGGTATAGATAATAAGTCAAGTGGCTGCACAATTCTGTGGCTCAGTTGTAGGCCAGACCAGGCTGGGCAGAATGAAAAAGAGATGGAGGCTACAGGTCTCCTAAGATGGAGCAGGTGTTCCTTCATCCCCACTTTGCAGGGTGGGAGCTGATCTTGCCCTCAAACTGTCAGGGAAAACTGGAGAAAGATTCATGTAATTCAGCTCCCTCAGGATGTACTAGTCAGAAATATACAGAGGGTGCCAAACATTTATACCAGCGGTGGCAAATCTATGGCATGCATTCCAGAGGTGGAACTTGAAGCCCTTTGTGTAAGCACCCATGCAGTAACCCCAGCAAAGTTTGCCCCGCCCCTCTGCCAAGCAGCCCAATGGGAGCGCTTCTTCTCTCCCCCAGCACATAGTTCATCCCGCCCCTCTGCTCAGCAGCCCAATGGGAGCGCTTCCTCCCTCCCGCCAACACAGTTTGCCCTGCCCCTCTGTCCAGTAGCCAATTGGGAGCATTTCCTTCTCCTGTTGCTGTGTTGGCACTTTGAGATAAATAAGTGGGGTTTAGGTTGCAGTTTGGGCACTCTGTCTCTAAAAGGTTTGCCATCAATGATCTATACACATTTTAAGAGGTGTTATCTATGTATTACTTTTTGAAGTTGAATTCAATTATGGTAGCAAAGTGTAGTATGAAGTTCACTCAAAACCAGCTACACTGGCAGGTCTTCAGAAAGAAATTGAAACTCCATGCAAAGCTATACAAGTGGACATTTCGGTCAACGTGTATACATTTTTGGCCCCTTCTATACTGCTGCTCTCTTCTGCTGATGCAGTTGAGCCTTTGTAGGAATGTTTTGGGCTGCAGGTATTTGATTTTAGGCACATTGACTTGGGAGTATGTACATTTGACAACATGGAAAGGATCTCTAAGTATACATTTTTGAGTATTAATAGGGCATGCCCAAACATAAGGAAGTTGGAGCTGTCTGGTTCATGCTTAAAATATTATTATCTTTAGTGCAATCTATTTTATCTTTATTTGAGTGATCCTTCCATTCACACCGATTGTCTTTCCAACAGACTGGCCAAGCCTGATGGGCTCAGGTTCTTTTAGGACCTCAGAAACAATAAGCACTCATTGGGTAAGGAAACAACGTTTTATTAGACGGTTCTCTAAGCAAAACATTAAAGAGACACACAGAGAGAAAAGATCAAGAATACAAGCAAGCTATATTTACCTAGCATGGATTCCCTCTGTCCCTTCTCTCTAACCACTTGGGAGCAGAGTTAGGTGGCAGAGATGTCCTGGCACTTCTGATATATGGAGAGCTCCATAGTTTGGAGCAGGGGTTCCCAACCTAAGGCCCATGGGCTGGATCCAGTCCATGGCACCATTTCACTTGGCCCCCCACCCCTCCAAGGGCATTTGAGAAACAGGATGGCCACCCCTTTGAAGCTGTTGGGACAAAATGGCCACCCCCATCATGCAGGCAGGGCAAAATAGCCATTCAGCCCTTGAAGCTGACTGAGCATGACCTAGTTCCCGGCTTGAAAAGGTTTCAAATCTCTGTTTTAGCTGTTCAGATCTGAAGTTGCTTGCAGATGCTTTATGCAACTGGGCAACTATTTATAAGGAAATAATAGTAACTGTAGTTAAATGCTATAGGAATGGGGATTCAAGAAATAAATAGAAGTAGCAAGCAGGATATTATCACATGAGAAATATGTGCATTGTTTACCTTGAGGCACCACAACAGTATGGTTTCTTAAAGCTTTAAACCCTAATGCACATTTGCCAGAATAAAGTTGCATTTAATTACAGAATAAATACTAATTGCTCTCAACCATCTTGGCTGTCTGGCCCTCAAAGCTGACTGAGAGAGCATGACCTGACCGCTGGCTTGAAAAGGTTGAGAACCACTTGTTTCATAGCTGTCAAGTGCCCCATTTTGGCTGGGAAATTACCATATTTTACCCCTCTTTCCCACCACCCTCCCAGTATTAGTATTTTCCCATAATTATCCACTATTATTTTTTAATTTTATTATTATTATATTTTTTTTTATTATTATATAAAACCAAGGTGTCGAGGGGTATGTTCCTCATACCATAGCCAGAGAGGAGGAGTGATGGGCTCCCCTGGGTGGAGGAGGAAGCACCCCCTTAGGCACTCAACTTAGCACCACTGCTGCCCCTCATGAGGAACAATACAGCAAGCAAGCCCCAACAGGCCAGCCTAGTGGAAGAGATAAATACTGTAATAATTCTATTTTAAATCTCTTTCCCTCCTACAGCATTTCATAATATGGTGATTTTCCATGGAACTGTTTTTTTACACCTATATCACTTAATTGTCTACTGTCTTATGTTGGATCAGGGCCGTGAAGCGGCTGTTGGGTCCCGGAGGAGACTGGTCAAGCAATGAGACACGAGGCAAGATGGAGCGAAGACCAGTGATTTAATGAGGCAAATCATCAGTATTTATCATGTACAGGCTTGCATGCAAAAGGACTGCGATCTGGCAGAATCCATACGCCATGTTTCCACGAGTTAATTGGGAAACTCTACAGGGGAGTTAATTAACCAAACTAAACAATGACAAGGGAACTCCATTGTTCCAAGCTATCTGGAGTAAACATGTGGCTGGTATTGGTTTTAGGACTTAGAGTAATCCGCAGATGTGCGATTACCTATTACATGACTAGCAAGTTAGTCATTAGCTTCCTATTGTCCGAGCTGCTTGTCAGGTCAGCTGTAGGTGAATTAAACCCTATCTAATATTCCGCTCCCCCAATTTCTGTCCCTTCAGGAACCCCTGGTAACGAGGTGATCACCCATCACCGGGGTTCTGTCAGGGCCAGAATACCAATTGTGTGCGCGGATACCACAGTCTTAGCCTTGTGTACCTCAGTTTCATTTTTCAAAAATCTGTGTTTAAGACAAGACCACGGAAATATCCTCTTTATGTTGTATGCAAATATATTTGAAGCCGATTGGCTCATTGTCTCTTCTCTCTCCTGGGGAAGAGGGTGTTAAAGGGAAGAGACAATGAGCCAATCGGCTTCAAGTATATTTGCATACAACATAATTGGGAAGCATCTCCACAGTCCTCATTCAGCGGACTGTGGTAACTTTCTTTTTTCTTTCTTGTCTTTAAATTGACATAGTGAGACAGCAGTGTGTCTGCCGAGAATACCACTGCATTAGTAGAAAATAGTTTTAAAACACTTGCAATGATAGAGTTGATGAAAATAGAGGAGTGGGGTTCTCTGTCATCCCTTTTAATTTTACAACCCACTAAATACATAACTGCCAACCTAGCAGTTCGAAAGGCTCCTGCCAACCTAGCAGTTCGAAAGCAAGAAATTGCAAGTAGATAAATAGGGACCACTTCGGTGGGAAGGTAACAGCGTTTCGTGCGTTCCTGTGTCTAGTCATGCCTGCCACATGGCCACGGAAACGTCTGCAGAAGCAGACAGCGCTGGCTCTTTGGCTTAGAAACAGAGATGAGCACTGCACCCTAGAGTCGGATATGACTGGCTTTCGAGCAAGGGAAACCTTTACCTTTACTAAATACATAACAGCTTTGTCACTGCCCTCAGCTCTATTTTGATACAAATTAACCATCTGCACAGGCTACAGAAAGAAATAATTAAGTGCCCTCCAAATTGCACCAAAGTCCTAGCACGGTGCCAAAAAAAGAGCAGGACAGCTATAAAAGGGGGCGGGATGGAGCGCTCTAAGTCAAAACTTATGTGGATACCACAATTTGATCTGATTCAAATAGCACCAAAAGTGATCCATATAGGGTGTTATATGCCTGTCTGGACATGACCATACTTAAAGCTATCTGAATGGAGAGGGAGAAATAATTTTCACTTCACTGTCTGTGCTCTCAGATGGGATAATCTCTGTTGTGGAGATCCCACATCTCAGAGCAGAGGTGCCGAAACTATGGCTCACAGGCCAGATTTGGCCCCCAATGCCAACTCATCCGGTCCATGCCGCCCTTGTTGCTCCTGGAAGTACTGTAGAAGTTAATCTGCATGGGTGTGTTTTACTTCCACTTCCAGCAGTGACAAGGGTGGTGAGGGCCGGATGAATTGATGTCAGGGGCCAGATCTGGCCCACAAGCCATAGTTTGGGCACTCCTGGTTTAAGCAGAGAAAATGGCATCCTAAAAAATCTATCTCATCCTGCTGCAAAACATATCTCTTGCAAAACAGATTGCAAGGCACGTTTTACTTCCACTTCTGGTGGGAGGAACCATGTGACCGGCCTGCTAAGCCATGTGACTGGCCCACTGAACCACATGACCGGCCCACAGCACACAAAAATCGGGCACCCCTGTCTCAAAGAAAATGAATCTGTTCTTGCCTTTGGCCTCCACAGCCAAGGAACACTAAGATTAGATGTTTTCTCTAAAGGAGTAGTTTCATGGAACCATAAGTGGACTTATTTCAAAAGTCATTTCCGAGCCCCTCTGAAAAAAAGGAAGGCTTTGGTAGTTCCAAAACCATTCTTGAATAAGGAAAAGCCACAAAGTATTTTTTCCTTCGATTTGTTTGTATTCTACATAGGTTCTTGAATAATTTCTCTTAACATTTTTGTGATTTTGGGTTGCATCGTCTCACTTGCTGAGTGTGGAAGATGTGGATTGGCCTAAAGTGTAAATGGGTGGTGGTGGTGAAACCTCAGAAATTGGTTGCAAATCAGCTAAAACCAAACTGCCTTCTGCCCAGCAATATTTCTTAGGCTGCCAAATATTGAGCTGATGAAGTCTTCCTGCTGGCAAAATAAACATAAAGGGAGAGGGAGAGGGAGGGATTGAGAGAGAGAAATCCACTCAAGACAGAGTTAAAGAGAGCAATGACCTCAACCCTTCATTCAACGTTGGCCTGATGGGTCCATGGCATTCTTGCACGTCCCCCTTGGCTGATACCATGTGACAGAATGAGGCTCATTCAACATGATTTCGACACTGAGGTTGCTGAAAACACAACAGGCAATATCCTAGATTAGTAACAGAATATGAGACATAACTAGTGAGACGACAGAAAGCAATACAGTACATAAAAATAGCAAGATGCCAAAAGATATGGAATATTTCTGCATGAAACATGGTTCTTGTTGCTCCACATTAAGTCAATTTAATAGAATTAGAGAAAAGAGCAAGAAGAAATTCAGAAATGTGGGAAGACATAGATCTTTACCTATAAGGAAGGGGTGTGGCCGTGCGTGTGTGGAATGCGTTTCCACACTGGTGCAGCCTATCCAGTGATGCACCGTGCACACCTAACCTTACTTCACTGACATCAGTGCCATGAGGGTCCGGAGAATGAGAGTGGGTCATGCGCCCACAAAAGCAAAAAACCACAAACACTACAAGTCTCAGCATCCTCCGCGGCATGCCACAGCCAATCAGGCAGGATGGCTGGAGCACGGAGGAGGCGGGACAGCCAGCACGCGAACGTTCAAGCCAATGGCCACTTCGTGTGCATGTGCACTACAGCTGAGGGCCCTCCCTGCCGTACCCGGGCAGACTGGCCCCAGTCTGCAGGGATGGTCTGTCCCTTTTCCCCCTACTCAAATCCCAGCCCTTGGCCACTCTACCTGGTCGGGGATGGGCGGGCGTTCTCCTCTGTCACCTCCACCAGCCCTGCTCCCGCTGAGGCCTCCAGGCTCCAGTCCGGCCCGCAGTCAGTTGCGCTCCACGGCTGGGGACAGGGCACCGCTGGTGTCGCGGTGGCGGCAGGGTTGGCTGCTGATGGAACACGGGGACTCTGTCCGTCAGTTCAGCTCTGTCTCCGCCCAGCCCCCACTGACCACAGCCTGGCCCACAGCCTGGAGGCCTCAGCAGAAGCGTGGCTGCCAAAAGGAAGAATGCATGTCCACAACCAGGAACGGACTCCAAGGACTGGGAACCAGGGAAGAATAAAAGGGCCAGGCCCACCCCCTCATCCAGGGTTAGCTCCATGGGGGGAGGAAACAGGTCAGTACCACCAGTTGAACCCCCCACAAAAAACCCCATCGAAGACAGGCACCAATGCTAGTAAGATAAAAGAATTAGAAGGTGAGAACGCTTGAGCTGGGAAGTAGTGATTGGGTGGGAAATGAGACGACAAGGGTTGGGTATATGAATAAGAATATTACTTCAGGAAATGAACTATGACCAATTGTTGATTTTTAAAAATGACATACACAAGTAGAAAACAGATACAGTCAGCACATTTAATAAACTTTAATCGGTTTTAAAAGTAGAGATGGATAGATACTTAGGTCTTTAAAACCCAGTTACATAATTGAAGTGCTTAAGATTTGGAAGATTGAGTCAATTAAAATTGAAGATTCCTTCCATAAGAGCAAGAAGGGTAAAAAATACCACCTGAGGACTGCTCCCACAGCTGTGGGGAGCCCCGCCCTTCCTTCCCTGTTCCTCTGCAGGGAGGATAAAGGGCTGTGGGTTACCAGGCTGAGCTGAAGACCTGCTGCCGCTTGAGGACTGCTCCCACAGCTGTAGGGAGCCCCACCCTTCCTTCCCCGTCCCTCTGCGGGGAGGATAAAGGGCTGTGGGCTACCAGGATGAGCCGAAGACTGCTGCCACTTGAGGACTGCTGCTGCTGCTGCTGGAGAGGGGGGAGCGCCTTTTCTTCGCGCACCTGGGTCCTGCCTGAGGCTGATACGAAAAAGCCGGACTTCTTTGCCTCCTCCCAGAGCCACTTCATCGCCCGGAGAAGTATACATTGTGCTGTGTTAGGGCTGTGGTCTGTGAGGCAAGACGCTTTGTATCGCACTGTATGGGCTTATGATCTGTTGTACATTGTATCTCTGGGGATCTTATTTATTGTTACTATGTTATTGATTATATGGATTTGACTGTATTATTTTGTATGTATTTATCTTTTATTTTGCTGATTATTGTATTGTTATTGCTATTTGTTCTGATATTGTAATGCTGTATTTTGTTTTAGTGTTTATTTTACTGTTGTGAACCGCCTTGAGTTGCCCGTTGGGGAAGAATGGCGGTATAGAAATAAACATCATAATAATAATAATAATAATAATAATAATAATAATAATAATAATAATAATAATAATAATAATAATAATAATAATAAATGATGAAACATCTTTCTGTTAATGAAAAAGACCAATTAACTAATTATATGATGGTTGCTTCTTCGTTTGTAGGACTACCTGAATGTAGGATGGGTAGTCTGAACCACTAAGCCACCGCACCGCAGCCCCTCTGTTAGCAGTAAAGGTAAAGGTCTCCCTTGCTCAAAAGCCAGTTGCATATTTTTATAGCATTATGCCAGGTGTCAGATAATGAATTTGTACATGTACAAGTTGTACATTTTCCAACCTACTGGAACTGTTTTAGGTGTTCATGTTTTTAACTATTGTAGAGTACATCAGTCTTAATACTACTCATGTAACAACTATTGTGTTCAAAAAAAAGGTTTGTTGAGAAAAAAAAGGTTTATTGAGAAACAGGTGCAACAAAGGCGTGTTTTGCCCTCAAAATGATTGTGATTCTTGAAGGTATGATGCTAATGTATTATCCACACATGTTAATAGTAACTATCCTAGAAGACTGCAGTGGCTCAAGTGGTTAAGACGCTGAACTCGAAGACTGGAAGTTCAGAGTTGAATTCCCGGGTACTGTATGACAGAGTGAGCTCCCATCTTTGTCCCAGCTCCTGCCAACCTAGCAGTTCGAAAGCAAGAAATTGCAAGTAGATAAATAGGGACCACTTTGGTGGGAAGGTAAACAGCGTTCCGTGCACTCCGATGTTGAACATGTCCTTGGAAATGTCTGCAGACGCAGACAACACTGGTTCTTTGGCTATAAGCAGAGATGAGCACTGAACCCTAGAGTTGAATACAACTGGCATTCGAGCAAGGGCAACCTAGTAACTATCCTATCCTCATTTGGATGCTGTTCTGCTTTCCTCAAAGACCGAGAAGCAACTAAAATGTACAGTGTTCCCTACCCCATTCCACCCACACTGTTCCCATTCCCTTAGCACAGCCACCTGATCTGCTCAGTTAAACTAAAAAGACTTTGACATGAAAGACAAAGTAAGAGGGTGAAGTTGTCATTGCCAAGGCAGATAGAGAAACCAGGTACTAATTATAACAGGAGACAAGGAAGATGTCAGTCAGAAGGTTTGAGGCACTTTCACTTCTCTGTCACAGAAGTCTGACAGGGCTCCTCTAGCCCCCAGCTTTCAAAGAAAAAATCTGTGACATGTCATACTAGTTTAGTGTATTTGAGAAACATGACTGTCTATTATCGTTTTCCTACTCTCTTGTTGGTATCGCTCTGCCAAATATAAGAGAGAAGTAGCAGCGGACACTGAGAGAAGCATACCTGTCAACTTTTGGATTTGAAAATAAGGGAAAATTTGGCCACACCCCTCTGTAGGTGTGGCCAAATCTGTGGGCATGGCCAAATATAGCCATGTGACTTGCTGGGCTCTAGTCATGCCTGCCACATGGCCATGAAAATGTCTGCAAACACAGACAGCACTGGCTCTTTGGCTGTAAATGGAGATGAGCACTGCACCCTAGAGTTGGATACGACTGGCAGATTTTACTTTCTTAGGATCAAAGATCGCTGCAGATGGTGATTGCAGCCATGAAATAAAAAGGCGACTGATGCTTGGGAAACAAGCTATGAGAAACCTGGGGAACATAGTTAAAAGTAGAGGCATCACCTTGCAAACAAAAAATTGCATAGTCAAAGCATTGGTATTCCTGGTGGTAATGTATGGGTGTGAGAGCTGGACCATTAGGAAAGCTGAGCGCAGAAAAATAGATGCCTTTGAAATGTGGTGTTAGAAATAGGTCGATCCTAGAAGAAATCAACCCTGACTGCTCATTAAAGGACAAATAGTAAAGATGACGCTAAAGTACTTTGGACATCAAATGAGAAGAGAGGATTCACTTGAGAAGGCCTTGATGCTGGGAAAGGTGGAGGACAAAAGAAGGGGGTGGCCAAAATAAGATGGCTAGATGGTATTGTAGATGCAATGGGCACAAAGCTGTGTGGGCTAAAGAACCCTTTCCCCATCTTCTTGGGGGAGTTTTGTTTTGTTTTCTTTCTTGTTTACTCAGTGGCTTAAATGACTAAGATGCTGACTGGGAGGCAGAAGGTCAGCAGTTCGATTCCTGAGTACTGCAGGACAGAATGAGCTCCTGTCTTTGTCCCAGCTCCTGCCATCCTAGCAGTTCGAAAGCAAGAAATTGCAAGTAGTTAAATAGGGACCACTTTGGTGGGAAGGTAACAGCATTCCGTGCACTCTGGTGTCTAGTCATGCTTGCCACATGACCACGGAAATGTCTGCAGACACAGACAACCCTGGCTCTTCGGCTTTGAAACAGAGATGAGCACTGAATCCTAGAGTCAGATACGACTGGCTTTCGAGCAAGGGAACCCCCCCCCTCTCTCATATAGTGATCAGGCAACACCTCCCCCCCCAATTAGGGTGGAAGAGCAAGGGATTAATCCCCCCCCCCTCTCTCTCATATAGTGATCAAGCAACCCCCCCTCCCAAGTTAACTCTAGAACTCTAGAAACGAAATCCTCCAGCCAGGAAGCAGGGCAGAAACAGCTTAATAAAGCATGAGGTTGCTCCTGCATATATGAAATATATCGCTCACCTAGAGTAGACTCCTGCTCCCAGCAGCCAAAACGAAGCCTCCAGGACCATGTGGCTGGCAGGAAAGTGAAAGAGATACTACAGAACCCCCCCCCCCAAACACACACACACACACACACCTTCTCTCTCTCTCTCCTTTCACAAGCGAAAAGCCTGCCACACAGCGACCTCTGGTGGCTGGAAAAAATGCTGCAGTTTCGCCTGTGAGGATATTTTTTAAAAAAATAAGGAAAAATATGGGGAAATTAATAAAACGGGAGGGGGCGGGAAGAGGGATAAAAATAAGGGGTTTTCCCAGGGGAAATGGGGTAGTTGACAGATATGGAGAGAAGTAAGCAAGAGAATGATCCTCGACATCCTCTGAATGGATATGACCCTATAGTCCACCGGCTCAGATCCAGAAGCGCTTTATGGCAAGAACAATATTCTTGAGGGTACACATGAGGAAAACCAAATTAGAAGATAGAGGAAGGAGATCACTGGACAAGGAACAACACTAAAGGAGGATATAGCTGAGGAACTCAACCTCCTCTACATCACTTGGAGGACATTGAATAGGTTGAGGATTGGAGCACCTAAATACAAGACCAACATGCTCAAATGGAGACTGCGGGTGGACAACAACATACTGTGTGAATACAAAATCCAGCTAATTTACTCGTCTGCCAATTACGAACAGAAACATGCCCTGATGAGGACTTAAGTTTGGCCAACAACAAAACCAAGAAATGATGTGTTCCTGTCTGTTAGAGTAAAGGAACATAATTACAAAATGTTGTGGGGATGGTACCTGACTCCAGTGAGGTTACATCAGATGGATAATAATAATAATAATAATAATAATAATAATAATAATAATAATAATAATAATAATAATAATAATAATAATAATAATAATAATAATAATAATAATAATAATAATAATAATAATAATAATAATAATAATAATAATAATAATGTGTTGGAGATGTAAGAATACACTGGGAACATATGAGCATATGTGGTGGAGTTGTAATGTGGTAAAAGAATTTGGGGGGATTGAGGAAGAAATTTCAAGAATTATGGGGAAGAGACTTAAGTTGGGGTCGAGTACTGCTTTGCTGACAGACATGGATAATATGAATATAGATGAGGATAAAAAGAGTTATCTATAATATTGACAACAGGTAGACAATGTATTGTAAGAAATTGGAAAAATGACGCAATTTTAAAAATTGATGATTGGTATAAGAAAATGTGGGCACTCACTTTGAATGATAAATTAACATGGGAGCTGAATAAAAAAAAGGTATAATTAAGGAAAATAGATTTTGGAAAATTTGGCAACTATTTGTGGAAGCTACATTGACTAGAGGTGAAGGTAGTAGGCTAGTACCAGATCAACTGAGTTTTTGGAAACAGAGAAAGATTACTGTAATGTACCGCACCTTCCAGGGCAATGTATATATCACTGGGTGTGTGTTATGAATTTAATTTTGTTTGTTTATGTTTGTTGTTGTATGGGTTACATAGTATCGTGATAGAAATATAATAAGATTTTATTAATAAGATAAGAAAAATATATTAAAAGAATGAGAAATATATATCATATAGGTTTTCAGGAAGGTTCTGAAAACCTGGCTCTGCAAGCAGGCATGGGATGCATCTGGCAGCACATCTCAGCCTTGCTGGCTCATTTAGCCCTGTGGGGTTTTAATCAAGGGGTTATGTTTCTTTTGCAGATTTTAATTTTTTATCAGTTTTATCAGTGGGTTTTTAATTGTATAAGTTGTTTTATTTTATGTAAGCCGCCTTGGGCCGCTGAGGCAAGGAAGGCGGCCTATAAATTGAATACATAAATAAATAAATTAAGCAAGTATTTTTGTACTCTTTACATTTTTAAATTTTTTGTTATAATTGTATTGTATTTTTACTTTGTATTGTATCTTACTTTGAAAAATTATTTTAAAAATTTTTTTTAAGGAGGAAAAATTTCATGAAGCATTGGCTGCAGTTCATTCACTTGATTCTGTTAGGATTTTGCAAGTAGCAGTGGCCTTTCTATGCCATAATTGTCACCAGTGGACTTCTTATGCCGTAATTGCCAGGGCAAAGCTTCCTAGGATGTGCAGGAGTAAAGAGTAAGAGGTGGAGAAAGAGAAAGAAAGAACAGTAGGCTCTTTGCACTCTCATCAGCCACAGGGACAAAGAAGTAATGGGAGGCATTAACCACACAGTCTAGGGTAGTGTAAAAATATCTACCACTTTTCCCACTGGCTACAGGATACATCATTCAGAGCTGCACAAGAACAGATCCAGCAGCCAGCCTTTTTGCCAAGTCACGTTCTGTCCTGACCCACTTATGGGAAAAGCCTGACTAGGGACTGGCTGGAGATGGACACCACTAAAGCATGGACTAATCACATGGCATGTGACTGGAAGCTCTTCTCCAAGAGAGCAAAGGAAGAATGCAAAGGTATGAGGTTAATTTGATGTCTACAGATTGATACACAATAGGCAGCATCACAGAGCCAAACACATCTTTATTGCAAGGTATGCAATCTGAACATGAGGTAATGGCAGAGACGCAGCTCCTTATATATGCTTGCAGTACATTTGAATTTAGCTACACGGTTGACCATTGGCTGTGGTATCCGTGATGTCATTGAGATGTACGGTGTACCTTACAAGGAGTTACCTGTGGCGGGAATCTTTCCCGCGGAGACCTATGGTTGGTTGTTTTATACCATGTGATCCGAGCACTTGCAGCTGCCGCTCGATACCCTCTAGAGGCAGCTGAACCACGTATTAAATCAGCTGTTCCACATTGAGTTACATTGTTAAAGATACGGAACTCCATACACAACAGTTAAGTAAACTGATGCTCCAGCACAGTGGTTCCCAAGCTTTTTTTGGCCATGCCCCACCTAAGCATCTCTAAAATCCCGATGCCGCCCCCGTGACATATAATTCTTATCATTCAAAAAGTGAACTCCTATTCACGTGGAGGAAGCCTAAAAGGCCATTAACTTGGTCTAACTCATTCTCAATCTGCCCCCCTTAAAAATCACATTGTCCCCCCTTGTGGGGCATGTGCCCCATGTTGGGAACCATGGCTCTAGCAGCTACTTAAGATGTTCTGAGACCCACTGTGTCCCAAAAAAGAAGAAGAGGTTTCAAGTTCTCACATTTATAGTTGTCTTTAAAAATAAAAAGAACCTTCGTTACAACAGCAAGAATAGGTAATACAGTACGTTTATTAGTAAATTAGTTTGGGTACACAGAAAAAGCCTCTTTCAAGATTGTGGTATTTTTGATTTTGATTTACAATGGGTGCAGCCTGGTAATGGTAACCTTGTGTTGCTGGCTAATCTTTCTCACACAAGGTCAGGCAAAAGGAATGGTAGAATAAACTCCTCAAAAGGTGGCTTCATTTTGGCAGTTTCACGTCAGGTGAAGAAGAAAAAGAGCTTTCAGGGTAAATGAGATATTTAAGGAGTGGTTTTACCAGTCCCACTTCCCCAGTGAATTTTCATGGGCAAGTGGGGATTTGAACCCAGATCTCGAGAGTTCTAGTCCATCATTCTATCCATTACACCAGTAAAAAACAGTTAGACCCCATTAAAAAGTTTTTAAAATTTCTAGATTTTTAGCTATACAGTACCAATCTTCATCAGGTTGTGTCCCAATATATTGTGGATAGTGCAGGGGAAATAAAACCAATATGTGTGGAAGCCACCAAAGTGAAGGCAGATGTCTGTGCCAGGTCTGTTTCTTAAAAGTACAGTAAAACCTCGACTTACAAATGCCTCGATTTACATAAAATTCAACTTACATAATGATTTTGTGCTAAAACCATGTCCCAAATTACATGATTTCCTATGGGTTTGCTTCGAGTTACATAAAGATTCTTTTTCCTGTGAGATTGCTTCAAGTTACATAAAAATTCATTTCCCTATGGGTTTGCTTCAATTTACATAAAATTTTCATTTTTCCTATGGGTTTGCTTCAATTTATATAAAAATTTCATTTTTCCTATGGGTTTGCTTTGAGTTATGTAAAAAATAATTTTTCCTATGGGTTTGTTTCAAGTTACAAAAAAATTCAATTTAAGCAAAAGCCTACGGAACGGACTTTTTTTCGTAAGTAGGGTTTTTACTGTAGTTGCAAAAAGCAGGTTGCAAGGACCAGTCGGGAAGGTAGATTACACATTTCACCCCAGTGGTCATTAGGAAAACGGGTACGCCTTGTGTGTACACCAGAAACGGATCTTGTCCAGCATTTACTATGTCCCTAGAGGGGAAGAGAAAAAACTGGGAAGGGATAGAGTGATACACAGAGAACAGTGAGATCAAACTAACATTGTTACCGAGAAGACAAAATTCCTCTTAGAAAATACGGTTGCTGTGTCCGCAGGTAAAATCCCCACCACCACCCACCCGTGCCCTAGCAACAAATGTAGGTCCATAGCACATTTCTTCTTTCAAAACCTGGACTGCCAAAATGAAGCCACTTTCATCACTTTGTCGTTGCCCAAACCGAAGTCCTCATTGGTACAGTACATGTTTCTGGCAGTAATCGGCAGACCAGTAAATGAGCATAGAAATGATAAAATGATTCAGGGAGGAGAGCGAGGAGGGGGAAACTGGGACAGTACCAGGCTGTTGCTGGACATCCGTGGGAGACAGACCAGAGAAAGAACTGTGTCTCTTCGAACTGCTTGACTAGTGATCCAAATTTCTTATGAAGCAGCACAGCCAGAGTTCCTTGCCGTGCGTTACTGATTTTTTTTGTCTATTTATTTAATCAATCATATTTCTAACAGCGCTCCCTCGCCCCTATGACCCATCTCCACCCTCCACTCCTTACAGGAGCTCAAGGGTGGATCCTCATTATAAGGAGAGTGTAAGGCTATAACAATACATTACATGATCTACCTAGGAATGGGTGGGTGGGGCTTCTAATGCACTGCAACGTGCTTTAGTCATAAATTTGTCTGCTTGGTTAGTTATTTCCCTTAGAAGTCAGCATGGCAAGATGGAAGGTGATAGTACTGATTAGATGTATTTTGGTAGGATTGTTGAACCATGGACCACTGGGGCCAAGGCATTCATCTTCAGAAGAATCGGAGACTTGATATGTAACATCTCCCAATTTCTGTTCCACCCCCACCTCACCCCACCCCCTGCAACCAGCCTCGCCGCCGCTGCCGTAGGTGTTTTGGGGCCAGCCCCCTCCCAGCCCAGGAGGGGTGCAAAGATAGCCGAGCCCTGAGACAGACCAACATCACCAGCCTCGCCGCCGCAAACCCATAGGAAAAAGAATCTTTATGTAACTCGAAGCAAACCCATAGATCGTGTAAATTGGGACATGGTTTTATCACAAAATCATTACGTAAGTCGAATTTTATGTAACTCGACTACTCGAGGCATATGTAAGTTGGGGTTTTACTTTACCAACATTCGTGTCTGTATGCACATTCTTTTGAGCAGCAACAGCAGCAGCCAATATTATTTCACCTTGATATCTCAAATGTCACACATTGAGTTTTATCATTATTTGGGGTTCAGAGCTCACTCACAACCCAGTGTTGTAAAGAAACTGAATAACAAGGAATCCGTTTTCTAAAAACTTTAGGCTCCTTCATGAGTGCCTACTGTAGGTCAGAAAGAGTTGGTTAAGAAGATGCTTTGGTGTCAGAATCTGCCAATTACAAAGAGGGAAACAGCAGTTAACCTTATTTCTTGTCAGTGAGAAGATCAAAACAGCCCCAAGGGGGAAATGAACACCTATAGTTTACCTCTTGTTAGATGGGGCATCCAAGGCAAGTCTGCTTCCACTCCCTGGAGTCATGCAATATGTGATGGATTACAGCTGTGGGAAAGGATGTGCTTTTGTCTAGGTAAACATTAAAGTAACATTAAAGTAAATTAATGCAATTTACGTGTAATTAATGTAGAATGAGTGACTTTAATGGATAAAAAGGGGTCAGAAATTTGGTTAGACAGTTTGGTCTGTCTCTAAGGAGGCGGCTTTTTCTGACTTGTGACTTCATGCAGAGGAGGTGTATAGTACTAAAACTAGGCCTTGCCTTGATCAGTTATGGGCACAGCAAAAAATGGCCAAACAGAGAAAAGGATACAAACACAATGTACCATTTGTGTATGCCCAAAAATGAAGAAGATAATAATAAACGAATCTTCTTATAAGGTCTTTGTATTCTTAATGTTATTTTTATTTTGCAAACTCTTGTATATTAACTTGTAATGTCATCAAACAGAAACCAAACTCAGATACTTCTCTGCACAAAAAGTCTTCAAGTTCCTTTTGTAATCTTGACAATAGTAACCAAATTCAAATATGTTCTCTTCAACTTCTTCACTATGTCCTTTGTAACAATATGAAACAATGATTCATTCCTCTATTACACTTTCTATCTCTCGCCCAAAACAGCTCATAAACTCGTATTCAGTTGGGAAGTCAAACTCCCATATAAATTGGCCCCAAACTCCCGACGTCTATCTGGTTAATTAGACATTTCATTCAATAAATTTCATCAGGGGAGTTTTTGCAATATCTGAAAGGTTACAAAACACATGTCTGTTACAATATTATATGTTCAAACCAGCTGCAAGCCCCCATGCTCATTATCCAGTCCAAGCTTACCCAAGCTTACCACTCTTGTGTTTCGCGTCCTCTCTGTCTCTTCTGTAATTTCTCTATGGTTGCTAAGGACGTTGCATACCATTAGAGTCCTATCTCTTAAATACAACTTGCTGCCTGCTCCTGACTGCAACGGAAAATGGGGATTCGTTAGTGGCTCTGTGGGGTGTCTGTGCTCGCTTTGCGCTGGGGGATGGGAATGGAATGAATAACTGGGAAGTGAACCCCTGCCTGTTGCCTGCGGACCCCGGGGACCCTCCCATTATGAACCTCGGAACCGACGAGGATGCCCTTGTGGTCCTGCTACCTTCTGCTATCCGTTCGGGGGATCTTGAGACTGTGGTGGGCGGATTCGCCTTCGCCTCCTGTCTTGGGGTTGTCGGTCTCCGGGGAGCTGGCGCTATGTTACACTCTAACTCGCAGGGGCTAGTGGGGCTGGAAGTACCAGGGGCTGAACTGAAACCCCTCTTTTCGCTAGGACGGGTGGGGGACCACTCCGCTAACTCCCCCTGGTACTGAAAATCAAAGTCTAAGTCTCTTGGGGGATCTGTATTTGGGGGAAACTTCCTAGAGGTATGTATGAGATCGGGGCTCTTTCTTTCCGCCGAAAATTCCCGCAGGATATCTATGAGGACAGATTCCCTTTTCTCCCCCCTTGGTGGGGACCCATGGCCCCCTTTCCCTCCCCCTTGGGCTAAACGGGTGGGGGAGTACCCTAACGCTGAATCGTGGTTTCTTCCGTTCGTGTCCGGCTCTTCGGGAACCCTGCGCCTGAGCTGATCCGCGTGCCGCCTCCACAGGAGGCCTGTGCTGGTTTCCATGCGGTACGAAACGGGGCCGGTTTGCAGATTCAGTCAGGAGCAGGCAGCAAGTTGTATTTAAGAGATAGGACTCTAATGGTATGCAACGTCCTTAGCAACCATAGAGAAATTACAGAAGAGACAGAGAGGACGCGAAACACAAGAGTGGTAAGCTTGGGTAAGCTTGGACTGGATAATGAGCATGGGGGCTTGCAGCTGGTTTGAACATATAATATTGTAACAGACATGTGTTTTGTAACCTTTCAGATATTGCAAAAACTCCCCTGATGAAATTTATTGAATGAAATGTCTAATTAACCGGATAGACGTCGGGAGTTTGGGGCCAATTTATATGGGAGTTTGACTTCCCAACTGAATACGAGTTTATGAGCTGTTTTGGACGAGAGATAGAAAGTGTAATAGAGGAATGAATCATTGTTTCATATTGTTACAAAGGACATAGTGAAGAAGTTGAAGAGAACATATTTGAATTTGGTTACTATTGTCAAGATTACAAAAGGAACTTGAAGACTTTTTGTGCAGAGAAGTATCTGAGTTTGGTTTCTGTTTGATGACATTACAAGTTAATATACAAGAGTTTGCAAAATAAAAATAACATTAAGAATACAAAGACCTTATAAGAAGATTCGTTTATTATTATCTTCTTCATCCTTGATCAGTTATGGGAACATTTTATTGTTTGTGTGATAACAGCTCTACCTTGCAAGGAAGGTAGATTGTATCTAAGTGCCAAGCCTTGTGAGTTTTGTGAGCTCCCGGAGGTACTGCCGACCCTGGGTAGACTGGAGTGTTAGGAGGAACAGGCTCCATAGTCAGCCAACTCTACTCAGGGCAAACCCAGGGTGGTGCGGAAGAGTGACTATAGACAGGAACCTTGATACCATCGCAACTATCCAATATAATATAGTACCAGTCAGCAAACATATTGTGTATCTCAGCAAATGTAATGGAGGTCCAGCATGTTTTTTTAAAGAGGTTGCTTGCTGGTTATCTACAGATCTATTACACCCACTTATAGCAAGTGCATTAGAAGGTCTGTCAATGGCAACTGAGTTATATAAAGCCTTGATAGTCTTTTGTTTATACAGCCTTCTCCCTCACCTTCCTTAGAGTCTATAAATAGCACTAGCTAACATCTCTATTGCTGCCTGATTTGGTATTGCCAGGTCTACCTTTGCTGTACCAGTGCTGTCAGCACATGAGACACTTCTAATCTGTGAGATAGTGTACAGTTTCTGCACCTTCTCTGGTTTCTTATAGTACAGATAGTTCTTACGTTAGAGAACAGAAGTATTTGAAAAACCCGGGGACAAATCCAGCCTGAAAAAGGTATAAATTGCTCCTGTTGGGTCAAGACATTAATAGGGACAGTGGTGGATGGGCCCGGTCGAGGCAGTTCCAGCAACAGCAAGCAAATTTGGAGCAGAAGGAATTTACAGTCCCTCCACCTGTCTATATGTACTACCCTCTTGTAAGATTTACCGCAAACCAGTGACCACCAAAAAATAATAATCTATAACAGCCCATCTTCCTCATCTTGTTGTCTTCCAGATATCTTGGACTACAACACCCAGCATCCCCAATTAGCAGGCGAAATGGGCAGTGGTGGGCTCCAAAAAATTTTACTGCCACACTGTCGGCATGGTATGGTGGGAATAGCCAGGGGGAAAGCCCTGCGTTGCACCCAAATTAGGACTATTTTATTTCAAAACTTGGATCGGCGGGGCCAGCCAGAATTTCTGCTACCAGTTCTGGCGAATTGGTGCGAACGTGCTGATGCCCACCACTGCAAATGGGTCCTGGGGAGGATGCTATCTAGAAGCAATCAAGTGAGCAAGGCTGAGCTCTACTTCAGTTACTTTTTCTCTGGATAAAAAAAGAGTATCTAGGATCTGAAACAGACATGAGGTTAAATATATTTCTTTACTTAACTGTATTTTTAATGCAAATACTGTATCTGCAGTGTGTACGTGTAGATATGTGTCTATGCTGTTAAATCCTACCAATGACAGCTTTCCTTCCAATGTCAAGGAGGAAGGATTACCAAACGTACTTGCTATTCAGTCATCCACCTTAGCTTGAGAGTTTTGAAAAACATGTTTAAAGCATACTGCTGCTTTTACATTCTTAGTCACTTTCTTCCAAAGTAAGGGACATTTTTCCGCTTCAGAAGGTCAGACCACAAGAAAACATGTAAAGCATTAAAAATGTTACTGTTTTGGGCCATTAAGGTTACTTCTGATTTACAGCAACTTTAAGAACGTGAGGCCTCCCAAATATCCTATTGCTTAGCTCTTGCAAACTTGAGGCTGTGGCTTCCTTAAGGACTCAATCCATCTCATATTTGGTCTTCCTCTTTTCTTGAAGCTTTCAACTTTTCTTAGCATCGTCACCAATACTAACCAAAATACACTTGAGAGAGAATGAGTGGGTGGGTGTGTGGGTGTGTGAGGAGGAGGAAGATATGGTGAAAAATAAAGGTTAAAGGCAGTTGGATGGGTTAAATTTCCAGGTTCCCCAACAGTCTCAGAGGTTCAAGAACTAGCCTTGGTAACAGTCCAGGTAGTTCATAGTGAACGTGGAGAGAGCTGAAAGGGAAAGGAATTTTAATTTTGACACTTCTCTTTTAAAAAAAATGATAAATTATCAGCATGATATTGGAAATACAGTATTTGCTCCCAGTGGACTTCATTGGGAGAAATCTAATCGAAAGTATAAAAATATATTACATGGAAGGACATTTTTAATTATCAATGCATCTGAACAAGGTGTTCATTTGTGACTGCAGCCTGATGCTACAGACCACTTTCATTGAAACAAAGCAATGTGCTTTGTTAGGTGAACACTGGCAAATCAAAATCAGTGGACATGATTTTGATTTGGAAAGACACAGAGTCCAGTCCATTTGCTGGTCTGCCAATTGCTGCCAGAGACATACACCAATGAGGATTTGTATTTGGGCAATCACAAAGTGAAGAAAGTGGCTTCATTTTGGCATTCCAGGGATCAGGACACGAGAGTGGACATGAGGTAAATCTTGTTGATTGTAATGGGAACTGTATTCAACAAAGGGTGAGGCTTTGGGGGTGGAAAGAAGTTCTGAGCATTTGTATTGATTTGCATCAACGGAAAATAATATGAACCTACCATCGCCATCTCAGAGCAATTCCTATATTATCTGCCAACAACATAGCCTGGATTCAACCTGATACTTCTTGATGCTAAGCCACTGTATCAGAAATTACATTTCTATTCCCTAGGCCCGTGATGGTGAACCTTGGCACTCCAGCTGTTCTTGGATTTCAATTCCCAGAAGCCTAAGTCAACAACTCCTGCTGATCAAGGCTTCTGGGAATTGGAAGTTCAAGAACAGCTGGAGTGCCAAGGTTGGCCATCACTGCCCTAGACAGACATGCAAAAAGGACAATTCACTTTTCCAAGGGGATGGGGAAAATTCTAAACATTTGTAGAGCTGAAGTTAAAAAAGGCTTTAAAATAATCAGAAGCAGTAGGTACAGTATGTGCATTTGCTAAGGATTTCATATTTACATAATAGATGCATAAAAGGAACATCTTTATCCAGTACAGTTTTGGGATGAAATACAAGTGAAAGGACTCAAATCAGAAAATGCCACTAGACTCCCAAATGCGAAGGCAGGAGAGCTGAAAGGGGGGAGAGAAGGTTTTGCTCTCTCTGAAAACCACAAAAGAAGAGGATGGTCCATGGGTTTCTCATTTCTTATTTTATCCTGCTTGCTGCATGACTGGCAGATGAGCACATCTGAGAAGAGAGGAAGCCTGAATCACCAGAGAAGATGACATAATGCTCTTCTTGACTATGTTGATGTGTGGTAACGAAATGCCCAATCTTGTTGGAAAATGTTCTCTGCTCAGCTGGAGATGCATGCACTGCTGCACTATGCGGATAACAATTAAGAAATTGGGGGGGGGGGGGGAGAGAGAGAAGTTTGGGAAGTGGGAGAGAAAATTAAGTTAATGTCTGGACCAGAGAACTACAGAAAGCAAAAGAAATCACAAGTACTATCATTATTTAATGTAGGTTTGCAAGACTCCTTAATGGCACTCTCAGATGGTTCAACTCAAGGAGGTTGTCTCGTCCTTCCACTGTCATTTAACATTTATGTAAAAATGCTGATGGGGATAATCTGAACATTTGGAGTTCATTATCATCAATGTACAGACAACACACAACTCTTTACGTCCTTTACATCTTCTGCAGTGGATGCAGTCTGGTGCCTTGAGGACTGCCTGGCCTCCACAACAGACTAGATGGTTGAAACTAAATCCCAACAAGATGGAGGTTCTGGAGTGGTGGTAGAAGTGTCTGCCCATAGTGGGTGGGTGTGGGTTGGTTAGGTCCCTACTCTAGATAAATGTAACATTCTCTTCAGGGACCTGGTTCTCAGCTTGGGGTTATTTTGGATCGGGCGCTTAATTTGGATCATCAGATGGCCATCATGACCAAATTTGCATTCTTCCATCAATGTCTTGATCATTCAGCTGCACCCCTACTTGGACAGACAGTTCCTGACAACACTGGTCCATACACTGGTAGTCTCATCTAACTGCAGCCTAACAGATATCTACAGGCATAGCTTTTTTTTTATTTTAAAGTATGAACTCGGCTTCGGCTGAATCCCAGCAAGACAGAGTGGCTGTGGATAAGGGGCCCCGTGTTATCCAGGGAGTTACCATCTTTGGTACTGGATGGGGCTGTTTTGCCCCAGACAGACCCAGTGCGCAACTTGGGGGTCCTTCTGGACTCGCGGCTGCTGCTAGAAGAACAGGTAGCGGCTGTGGCCAGGAGGGCTTTTGCCCAACTTCGGGTGATTCGCCAGTTGTGCACGCTCCTGGACCGGGGCTCCTTGCTTATGGTCACCCATGCTCTGGTCACTTCCCGACTAGATTATTGTAGTGCGCTCTACATGGGGCTGCCCTTGACGACCATTCGGAGGCTGCAGCTGGTCCAGAATTCGGCAGCCCGGGTGGTGATGGGATGTGGGCGATATGTCCATGCCTCACCGCTACTTCGGGAGCTGCACTGGTTACCAGTTTGTCTCCGGGTGCAATTCAAGGTGCTGGTTTTGACCTTTAAAGCCCTATATGGCAGTGGGCCAGGATACCTTAGAGACCGCATCGTCCCAAGAGTGTCTGCCCATCCAACCAGAGCGGACCAGAGGGGCTCTCTAATGGTGCCATCAGTTAGGGGTGCACATCTGTCCAGCACCCGAAGGAGGGCCTTCTCCGTGTCCGCACCAACTCTCTGGAACCTCCTGCCAACAGATCTAAGACTTCAAAGAGAATTGCTGCCCTTCAGGAAAGGATTGAAGACCTGGCTGGCAGGGCAGGTGTGGGGCCCGAATGGGAACACGGTCCCCGCCTGCTGGCTTATGTAAAGAATTAAGAACTCTCTCTTCTTCTTTTTATAGTGGGTGGGATATGTGGTTTTTTAAAGTGGGTGGGATATGGGGCTTTTAAAGTGTTTTTATGTGTTTTTAGAACTTGTTGTAATGCCGCCCTGAGTCGGGTTCTGCCTGAGTGGGCGGCATATACAAATATGACTATTAAATTAAATTAAATTAAATTAAACTCTGCAACAAAAGGATAAGCATCTGGACGTTTTAGCACTGTGGTAAAGCATTTGTCAGATACAGAGCTCTAAGATCCTTTGATATCTGACTTGAAACTAATGTCTTCCACTGAAAGATTTTCCATTTTCACCTGGAATTCTATGCCACTTCAATCAACTTCAGTACCTCTCTTTTGTCATCTCCTTCTCAATTTATTTGGATTGTAAACATTGTTCTTTTTAGTCCTGTTTATATAGCAAACTACTTGGGTTTCTTTTAAGCAGTTAATAAACATAATTCTTATATTTTGATATCTGTTATTTTATTATATTATTACATTCATATGGGTGCACAGAAAGAGCCTGCTTGAAGATTGTGGTATTGTTGAAACACAAATGGGTGGTGCCCGGGCAATGGCAACCTTGTTGTGCTGGCTAATCTTTCTCACACTAGGTCAGGTGAAAGGAACTGTGGAATGAATTCACCAAAGGGTGGCTTCATTATGGCACTTTAAAGTCTGAACTAGATATGAAAGAAGAAGAAAAAAATTACATTTATACCCTGCCCTGCTTCCCTGGATCTCAAGGAAGAATGCATGCCTATTTACCTGTCACAAATATATATAACAGAGATGTTATCTTGTATGTGATGTATACAAAACCACACCCCTGTACCGACCGCGCTGAAACTTTGCACACACCTACCTTGAGCGTGCGAGAACACAACTGCAGGGGTCTGGCAGTCCAATTCGAGGTTTGTACCACCAGAAATGGGTCGCACAGGGGGCACCCCCACCCGCCAGGACAAACAGTCAGGGAATACAGAAATGCGCGTGCACGAATATCCGCGCATGCAACACGCCATCCAAGCATCTAAAATTTAGCGATCCAAGCATCCAAAATGGTAGTGGCAGAGATGGCCGGTGATGGCCAAAGGGCTGCAAGGAGGCAGCGGCGGTGGCGGGCCAGAGCGGTGAGAAGCAAACACTGGGCAGCGGCCCAGCCACAGTGTAACACCACCACAGGCAACGCCGGGCACCCTGACGCCACCACACGTCCTGGTCCAGCGCCGCCCTGGAGAACAGAGCAGCGAGCGGCAGCAACAATGACCCAGGCATGCCCATTAACCTTCTGCTGCCACAGACAGCTGGCCGAAAATGCTCCGCCATCAACGGAGCAGCACCCAGAACGGGACCAGGATGCCTCGGCGGGGGCCCAGATGGCCGAACTGGCAGGGGAGCCAGGCCCCACTTGGCCAGGTAAGCACAGGCGCAACCCCCGGGCAAGGCCGGGTAATCGGCTAGTAGGTTATAATGAGGATCAGGCACTGAATGTTACCTAGTGCAGTTCATACCTGAGTGAGGATTTAAATGTGAGCATGAGCACAAATTATCTGGAAGAAACATACTTCTTTCTTATTCTACCATTATGTTTATGTTTGCATGCCGTCAGCAATACAGCATCCTGTGCTGTGCCCTGACCTCAAGCAATCAGTAGTAGATTTCATTTTATGTTAAATTGAATCTGTAGCCAGCGTGTGTGTTTTCATGTAAGAGATTACTGTGGGTTGGAAGGAATGTTTGCAGGGGACACCCAAATGGGGTTCCTTTCATGTCCCCCATCAGGGGATCGAACCCCATCCTTCAACTGGTGTAACTTTCTGCCTAACTACTATCATGAGCACAAGATGCTTTTTGAAAATTTTCAGTGGGAAATTGGATCATGAAAATTGAATTCATTTGTCCCGTGAAAATTACAAAATCCTCTTTCTTTTGGCACTCCAGGTGTTCTTGGATTTCAATTACCAGAAGCCCAAGTCAGCACTCCTGCTGATCAGGGCTTTTGGGAATTGAAGTTCAAGAACACCTGGAGTGCCAAGGTTTGCTATCACTGTATTAGGCATATAATAATGGACAGCCAAGGCTATCAACACCTCACCTTCTTCCTTCCCAATATTCCAAGAGCATTTTTACAAGAAAAAAGATAAAAATATTAGCTTTGTGACAATTTTAAATTTAAAAACATAGCAGAATGTTTGCCTATTGGAGCATGGTGGGGCTGGCCTGAGGGATAACATACTATCTTAACACAGGAAGTGTTATTTTTAATGCAGCAGTTAACCTGCTTGTATATATAACTTTCACACCCTAGAGTCAGATACGACTGGCTTTTGAGCAAGGGAAACCTTTACCTTTACCTTACTGCAGATGAAGAACATACTATGGCAATCTATTTTGACTTTACCTAGGTTTCCTGGAAGTTTATGTTTATGTTTATTGGATTTATACCCCGCTCTACTCGGCACAGGCTGACTCAGAGCGGCTTACAGCAAGTTAATACACCGAACTACTCGTTCTTTTGCACAGTCCTTATTCCAGAGGACAGTTGAATGTGTGTGTGTGTGTGTGTGTGTGTGTGTGTGTGTGTGTGTGTGTGTGTGTGTGTGTGTGTGTGTGTGTGTGTCCCTCCCTATACATCTGATTCTATACAGAGGTAGAGAGACACTGTCAGGATGTTCTATGCTGTAATTACTTTTTGTATTATTTCATGTCATCAGTTACAAAGTTGATTTGGGGACACATTTTGTGCTGCTTGCCCTTCAAGCCCAAAATGCTGGTTGTGACTTTGGGTTATTATCAGTTATTTATGAAGTACAGTAAAACCCTGACTTACAAATGTCCTGAGTTACATAAAATTCAACTTACATAATGATTATGTGCTAAAACCATGTCCCGATTTACTAGGAAAATCAATACGTACCATGTTATACAGAGCAGCATTAACAAGATGGAGCAGCAAGCAGCAATTGACCCTAATATAACAATAGTCAAATGTTGTGGTGGGGAGGATAAACCTAAAAAGAAAAAGAAAAAAACCAATAAAAGTTCAAATAGCCAAATAGCAAATGGATTACCTCAATGCCAAGACACTTGGTTCACAGAAATGCATCTTTTCCTGTATTATTATATTTTCTATTTAACAAAGTTCTATGTTACATGTGACTCCAAAACCTGAAATACAAAGTAGTTCTTTACATTCTAGAGATAATCCTACATTCTCTACATTCTAGAGAAAATCTCCTTTTAATGAATTTTCAGAATTACACCCATTTTGCCACCTGAATGAGCACTCTTTCTAAACACGGATTCTCTGCATCAGCTAACCCAACCCTAAATCTTCTCAACGGTCTGAAACCTTATTAAACGTCTTACCCTCTGGTCACAATGATGCTAGCTGACTGGGCTTGCAGTCCAAACCTTCTGGAAAACATCAGGTTGGGAAAGCTTTGTGTGTAACAAAACTCAGAATTCTGGCCTTCCTGCTATGGACTAAAGCGGCCAATGGCCATATCATGTAGAAGTTACTGCTAGTCCTTACCTACTGCTTTCTTGACATCTCACCACCACGATAACAATGACAGCAGTGTTAAAGTCTCCCACCCATTCTGAAACTTATGAAAAGACCCTGTGGAACAAGGCAGACTGCATGCAAGTTGGCCAAGGTTACACAATGAGAAAAGTGAGAAAACTGGCAGCCATGGTGAGATTAGATCAAATAATAATACATTTTTCTCTTCTGGTCTGATGAGATTTTTGTCTTTAGCTATGACAGAGTTCCTGCAGATCATAAGGTAAAATTATGGTGGCATCTGTTTGACTCAAATAGTGAGCTATCTTGTCCATGCAATTTTAAATAGAAACTCCTTTGACAAAAATGCAGAATTCACTTATGTGCCGGGCTGTAGCCAGGATTCTAGATGTGGGTGGGCAAATATTTTTTCAGGATGGGCTACAACATAAAAAAAGCAGCCTGGAATTTGAGGGTGGCCAAACTGCTAACTAAGGGTGGGCAACACCCACCCTGGCTACGGCCCTGCTTATGTGTCTAGGAATGGAAGCAGTCTGGATTTTGTGTTGATTTCCCATGTATCTATCTAGATGGGTGCCTGAATTCTCTGTAAGATATAGCCTTGAGAGTGACCATCTTCCTTTTATATCACTCTTTATTAAATTATGTCCACTTGAACGCTAAATCTCACTTTCAATCTCAAACACGAGAGGCTATATTGCACTGAGAAAGCCAATATGATGGTGGGTTTCTTGGTTCTTCAATGGAGTCCTTAAAAAATTCAATCATGTGAACCACAAGTGCTGCTTCTGCTCTGAATAACTATTCAACTTTGATCACTGATTTGAATGCTGTTTTAAGTCCCAAACAATTTGTTTTAGGAGTTTTATTACAGACAAGTGGTCCTAAGTAGTTTTGGTAAGAATTGCTGTGTGCTTTTAAAAAACTTATTGAAAAGCCATGAAATCAGCTATTATCTAGACTTTCCCTAACAACCTTACCTTTTATTTGGGCCCAGGCAACACACGATTGTGTTCGTACCTGGAAAACAACACAAGAGCTTACATTATCGTTTTTCTAAAAATGAAGGCTGTAGTTCTCACTAAACTGTTAAAAAGACAAATGTATTACTTGGTGTAGATGATGGAGCTGAATCCTTCCTTCATATAATATAAAACAAAACTAAAAATAAATTTCTGAATATAGAAAGCTGTAAGAGTTTACTTTTATTTATTTATTACATTTATAGCCTGCCCATCTAGGATATTTTCCCCACTCTGGGTGGCTTACAAGAAAAACTCTCTCTTCTTCTTCTTGCCCTATCATATCCGAATCCGAATATTGGATATCATCATGGGGATCAACCATGAAGACTGTCCTGAGAAAATAATGCAGTGGCTTTCCAGAAGCATTGCACAGTGACACCCGTACCACTGATCCAGTTCCACGAGTCAATTACTGGTCCTGAGCCCTTTTGAAACACAAAGTCCTCCTCAGCCCCAGGTCAGTATAGATGAAACAGTATAGATAAAATCAAGATGAATTCAAGTGGGATTTATTTAAATTTAATATAAAACACTAATTTAAATTTAATTTTAAAAAACTCTTTACAATAGAAAATTAGACATTCAGGTGAACATTGTGCAAATGTTCATTCAGTTCAGTAATGCAACTTAAAATATGAAACAAATATATAAGATAGACTCATTGCATGCAAAGCGAGATAGTTTAAGCCTTACTTTGTTATAATATTGATGCTTATGACTTACAGCTTATGAAAACCCCAACCCCCCAATCTCATGTACCCCATAATCATCACATAATCTCATGTACGCTGTACGCCATGATCATCACAATTATAACAAAATAAGGCATCACATCTCTCGCTTTGCATGTAGTGAGTCTATCTCATATATTTGTTTCACGTTTTAAGTGAAATGAATGAACATTTGCACGGTATTCTAATTTTCAGAGTTTCACCTGTACAGTACATAATAAACACACTAAATAGCAACAACAACAAAAAGATGCCTCCCATTTAAAAAGAAGGTGGTTCTAGCTCAGTTTTTTTATAAAAATAATCAACAATTCATTCAACCAGGCCTGGAGCAGCATTTGCAAATGTGAGCCCCCACATGTAGTCTGGGGTAATAGATCCTAAAGCAATACAGACTGGTACTACAGCAAGACGTAGGCAAAAGTCCCGCTTTCACGCAAGATACCAAAGCAGGAGTCGGCAAAGTGTAGCCTGCTGGGATGCAAAGGGACTCCAAGATTTCCTGGAGCCAGAATTGCTATACCTGCCCCCACCCCACTCCAAATTCAAGTGCCCAAACTTTTCAGGCTGCAGGCCAGTCACATGGTTCAGGGAGCTGGTCACTATGGCCCGGGGGCCGGATCCGGGCCCCGGGCCGTAGTTTCGGCACCCCTGCTCTACTCTCTGGGCAGTACATTTTACCATGCTTCAGGTCCTCCACCATATTCCAAATAGGGACAACTTCGGTGGGAAGGTAAACAGTGTTCCGGTGTCTAGTCATGCCTGCCACATGACCATGGATACGTCTGCAGAAGCAGACAGCGCTGGCTCTTCGGCTATGAAGCAGAGATAAGCACTGAACCCTAGATTTGGATAAGACTGGCTTTTGAGCAAGGGAAACATTTACCTTTACAGCCCTCAATTGTCTATTTTATTAAAAAAACCTGGCCACTGGAGAATATGAGGGCGTTTTTTCAGTTTTTCTTTTTAAAAAGTGCCTTTTCAAAGAAAAATATTGTGAGCTTGGCTGGCACATGAAAGCAGACAGGATGGGGCAAAGGAGTAGCTAATGTTCCACTATAAGCAGGCGCATATACATATATACATATACATATACATATACGTTGAAATCATTAGGTCCATGCTATCTGAAAAATCCTATCACCTCATATGAGCCTCCTCAGGTTTTAAGACCTTTGGAGGAGGACCTTTGCTTGGTCTCACTGCCTTTACAAGCAAGGGTCTTTTCAGTGGCTGCTCCCAGATTCTGGAGGTTTTTTCCATGGTTCCTTCCCTTCTACCAGCAGTCAAAGACCTTTCTCTTCAGACAAGACTGATGGAGCTGCAGAGAAAGAAACTTTAAGAGAAGACACCACATTTTTCTTCTTCAAAACTATTTCTTATGTATTTTCCCCCATCTGTTTTTGCTTTTAAACCGTTTTACATTTAACTTTATTGTAGTGGATAGAATGTTAGACTAGCACTCAGGAGAACTAGATCAAAATTCCTATTTGGCCATAGAAACTTATTTGAGGTAACCATACCTGTCAACCTTCCCGAATTGGCTGGGATTTCCCGATTTTCGGCGCCGATTTGCACCATTTCCCGCCCACAGCTGCCAAAACCCCAGAATTGGCAGTGGGGGGGAAAGAGGTACTGCGCATCCCTTCTGTGCAGATCGCCTACTACGCATGCGTAGAAGGCTTTTACGCTTGCGTAGAACCCTTCTGCGCATGCGTAGAAGGCGATCTGCGCAGAACCGTTCTGCGCAGGTCGCGTATTTTCCGGAGCCACGGTTGACAGGTATGAGTTAACCATTCCTTGAACACCTCACATACTTCAACAATCCTACAAAGTGACTTGAGGGTACATCGTAAGAAGACATTTTAACAGCCTTTTAATGTTTGTTGCTCGAGTGGCTGAAGTTCGCGGCTCAAATGGCTCAAGTGGCTAAGACACTGATTGGAAGGCAGCAGGTCATCAGTTCAATATCCGAATACTACAGACAGGATGGAGTGAGCTCCCGTCCTTGTCCCAGCTCCTGCCAACCTAGCGGTTCAAAAGCAAGAAATTGCAAGTAGATAAATAGGGACCACTTTGGTGGGAAGTTAAACAGCATTCCATGTGCTATCTAGTCATGCCTGCCACATGACCACAGAAATGTCTGCAAATGCAGACAGTGCTGGCTCTTTGGCTATAAACAGAGATAAGCACTGAACCCTAGAGTCAGATACGACTGGCTTTCGAGCAACGGTGACCTTCACCTTCACAATATTTGTATATATTTTATCGTGTTTTAATTGAATTAACTATCATCTCCTAATTTTGTAAGATGCCTTGGCCAATGAATGAGGAAAAAGGTGGGATATAATTAGAAATAAATAAAAGTTTTAATCCAAACAAGGAAATGAATGAAATACATACACATACACATATGGGCCAGCTTCCAGTAAGTTGCATTGGCTTTACAAAAGAGCTTTTCGTAACCCTCTGCTGTGGTCCTAATTTTCAATGCAATTTGATACTTGTCTGCTCAGAAGCCAATCCTCATTAATTTACTGGGACTTACTTCTAGGTAAACTGATACAGGATTGCCATTTTGGAGTAGATGAAAATTAATGCCATTAGCTAACATTTTTTCTTCAGGAAGTAAAAAGCCAAGAAAGAAGGAAGAGAAATAAGTGGCTTTTAACCAGGAAAAATAAAGAGATTACAGGAATGAGAATTAAGTCTTAAGCAAGTTACTTCTTGTGACTAATACTGTTTGGAAATGTTTGCCAGTGTAATCCTATATACATCTTGAAAACAATAATTTAAATGCAATGGAATTGAATCTCCCACAAGCAAGTATGGGATTACAGCCTATAGCTTCTTTTAGCAAACCATCAATAAGTAATGTCAACTTCTAATTTCAAAAAACTGCTGACATTTGCCTATAGTTTTGTTTTCATCTATGTTCTCCTGTCTCATTTTCAACCATATGTCACTATTACAGGAAGGAAAAGCTGTATGCATAAATCGATGTGATTTGAAATAAGGATTGCATCATACAGAACTGTCTGCAAAAGAATGTGTATTAACCTAAGGAATGGAGGGAAAACTCAGATCTTTATATTCTGTACTAGCATATTTGTGCCCGGCCAGCCGGGCAGTTTTTATTTGTGTGGGGTTTTTTTTGTTTGTTAGGGGTGGTTTGGGTGGGGGTGTATTGCATTTGTGGTTTGTGACTTTATTTGATTTATTTAATTTATATTTGTCATTTTAATTCTGATTATTTTCATTTATTTTGACTGTTTTTACTTTTCCGGCCTCTAGGTGGGGCTGTTATTAAGATTTTTGCTGGGCAGTTTTTTGGATATTTTTTGTTGTTGTTAGGGATGGTTTGGGTGGTGGTGATTTGAATTTGTGTTTATTTATTTATTATTTAGTTTGTTTAATTATTTTTTTGACTGTTTTTACTCTTCCGGCCTCTAGGTGGGGCTGTGGTTTAGAGTACTGATTCTGTTTTTTTATATAATTTTTTTTTGACTGTTTTTACTCTTTCGGCCTCTAAGTGGGGCTATGGTTAAGAGTACTGCATTGCTTTTTTAGTTAATAATGACTGTTTTTACTCTTCGGCCTCTAGGTGGGGCTGTGGTTAAGAGTAGTCTTTCTTTGTTGTTTATTCAGTTCTGTCCTGGACTCATGGAGGGAGGACGTGTTTGGTGAGTTCTCTTGATTTTTTGTTCTGGTTTTTTTTTTTAATTTATATTTTGTGTTGTTAGGCTGGAGTTTCTATTTAACACCCCCCCCCCCCCCCGTGTTTCTGCTTGTTCCTTTGTTTTTATTTTGGGTTTTAGATGTGTTTGTTTTGTTTATTTCTGGTTATTATTTATTTTTCTGATTTCTTTTGTCTTTATTTGTTTAATTTGTGCTATTTTTGTTGTTTGAGTTAGGTATTTTCGTGTTGTAGATAGGAGTTCTAGTGTTTTGTTGATTTTGTTGTTTATGGTTTTGCTGTTTAATGGGATTATTTATTTATTTGTGTTTTATTAATTTTGGTGTTTGGCGTTTTGGTTTACTGTTGGGTTTTGTTGTTGTTGTGTTTTGTTGTGTGAAGAACGGCCTGTCTGTTGTTTCTTCTTTTTTCCCATTGCTGCTTTGAAATTAGGTTTTGATGCAGCGATGGGGAAAAGGAAGAGCCGGCAGTCAGCTCGCTCTTCGACCGGTAATGTTCGTTAGGTAGGTCAGGTGAAAAGGAGGCAGAGAAGAACTATCTTCTTCACGATGATTCTCTTCTCTGGGCCTCCTTTTTTACCTGGCTTACCTAACAGGGGGATTGGCAGGCAACAATCCATAAGGGACGGTGCTCTTCCCTGCAGATTGCTGGCGGCTGCTTTTCTATTACCTCCACCACTGTTTCGTGCTAGTTCTCGAAATAGCGGTGTGGGTAGTAGAAAGGCAGGATCCAGTCATCTGCCAGGGAGGGTGCTTTCCCTAATGAATTGCTGCCTGCTGGGTTTTTTCCCCACCCTGGCTCAACTTACCTTGAGGCCGGCGGTGGTCTAGCCATGTCTTCAGCGGGGGTAGGAGAGGGAGTCCCTCTTCTCCCCGTTGCTCCAGGAAAGATGGGCAGCGTTTGTCTCATCGTGTTTTTTGTGGGGAGGGGGAGTTTGTGAGGCTGTGAGGCGCTACGTCCGCCTGTGGCGGCCTTGTGCTCCCATTTCGTGAGGCGTTTTTAATTTTATTTTCCGCGCGCTGGCTTTTTCAGCATTCTGTGCGCTTGCGCCCTTCAGCATGCTTGGCTGAAGTAGTCACGGTGTGGAGGACGCTGGGATTTGAAGTTTACTTTATTTTGTTTGCGATCATGCGGCGTTTTTTTTCCTGCGGCTCGGTTTCAATTGGCTGCGTCGCGTTTCCCAATGTTCTCTTTGTTCTCGCCTGTCAGCCTGATTGGCTGAGGGGAGGCACAGCGCAGAGGACGTTGGGAATTGAAACTGTTTTCCTTTGTTTGCATTTGTGGGGCTGTTGCCCCACTGCCGACTGTGGGAACCTTGATGTGCTCTGCGGGCCGGGTTAGGGCGAGTGCAGGCGGCTCGGTACAGGACAGTATGGACGGGTGCGGGAGCCTTTGTTACATTCCAACGGTTAATGTCCTTCCTTATAGGTAAAGTTGCTGTCACCTATGATTTTTTTTTTAAATAACAGATCACATTTTAAATGCTTTTTAATAGCATTAGAAGCCAATATGCTCCTTCTGCAAAGTTTTTAGTGTTACAAAAATAGAGACTTCTAAAATCTTTGCACTGATATGGAAATACACCAATAATTATGCTTTGTTCCTAAAAAAACAAATACATTTTGTGTTGCAGTATCTGCTCATTATCCAATGTCATTTTAATGATGCAGAGATGGTTGCTGGTGAAACAACACCAACATACAATTAGAATCAAATGAGTACTTGGGTTTGCCGAGTGGAAGTTTGGAAATGTACTCAACTTCTTACGTAAGGATGGCTGGTTGGCATTAAACTCCAAAGCATCCCAAGTCCCAAAGAATTAGTTGCACAGTTCTTTTTCAGAAAACAACAGTCAGAAGAATAAATGGAGATAGCCAACTGATTTAGATGTTTTGTTAAAAGAAGGCTAATCTAGTTTATTTTATTTAAACTGTGCATTATGTTTTTTAGAAGTATTTTTCAATTTAATTTGGTGCCCCATTTTTTTCCTTATAAAACTGTAGAAAGTCTTAAGCAACAGCACTGATTGGAGGTAGGTGGTGGACTTGGAAGATCTTGATCATTTTCTCCAGAACTGTTATCTGGTGTCATTCCCCCCCTCCCCCCGGTCTTTCAGTAATTTTTGTGCTCAGATCTGGGTAATTAAAAGCGGGTAATGTCCCTTCATTTTTATTTATTTATTTGCTTTCGGACTTTCCAACAAAATAGAAATATTTAAGGGGTAAACAGAAGACATTTTTAAAACCAACTTGAACTCTGACTTCAGCTCAAACAGCACAGAACAAAGAAATATATTAATAAAATCTGTGCAACTTAATTAAGCAGTTTCTACAACAACTTCTGTGGTTAAAAAAAAGTCTAACAACATAATCCTATTCATATCTACTCAAAAGTAAGTCCTGGTATAGCCGATAGGATTTATTCCCAAGTATGTAGATAAGTGATTATAGTTTGTCTTCTAATCAAAGCCACACTTTCTCTATATAAGGAATCTTCAAAAATACATATTCTATTGAAACATAAATATGTTTACAGAAAAACATCTGGAGAGAATTACTTAGAAATAAAATATTTAGAGAAGAGACAGACTAATAAACCTACATTTAGGAGTGAGAACACAGCAAAATTCACAGCACAGTGAATTGTACCAGTTTGCCTGTTAAGTAACAACAATCCTTTAAACGTTTTTTTTGGGAATACGTTTCACCGAACACCAAAGGTAGTATCTTGGAGCACATCCACAGTGCAGAACTTAAATCAGGAGTTCTCAACCTTTTAAAGCCGGGGGCCAGGGCACACTTCCTCAGACAGCTTTGGGGGCCAGACGGCCATTTTGCCCTTCCTCCACCACATGGCACTTCCACATGAAATAGTGCTGTGGGCCATATCTGACCCATGGGCCGCAGGTTGAGAATCCCTGACCTAAATGAATAGATGCAAACCTAGTAGTCTTCATTATTTAACTAGCCCTTTAATACAAAGTTAAAATATTTTAAATCTGGAGTGCATACGCAGATAGATGGGAGGCAAAATACAGCTGGGCCAGTTCTTTCAGAAATTCTCAGCATTAAAACAAAAGGTGATTGGAGTGGAACATGAAGCAAAATTAACTCATGGAGTCATACCAGAATGGAAGTGAGAAGTTGGTTCATTCCTAAATAAGATGATGTAACTGAATTTCCTTGATCATAGTAGAATTAAAAGAAAAACAATGTTAGGGCACCACTGTTCAGGATCCTTTTTATGGGGTCATTGTACATCAGGAGATCTGAAACACATTTTGCTTCCAGCAGAAGCAATCTTCTTATGTGCCCAGGCCAGACATGAAACAGCCAAAATGAAGGCATCATTTAGTGAGTGAGTGAGAGAATGGGGCCATGACCACTAATTACTCTGTTCTGAATGACCACAGAACAGGCTACATCACACACTTCCTACCCTTTCACAGTCCCCCCAAGGGAAGTCAGCGTGTAAATTGAGTGAACATAGCATCTTGGGATCTAGCTTTGAATTTAAAACTAGATAACAATCAACTATTGTGCATTAAATATTCACCTACTTAATTCTAGCATAGAAATAGGATTTGGTACATATGCCGCAGAGGATAATTTAGTTGAAAGGTCATATTTACAATCCTATTTTAATGTACAAAAGGCAGCTCTCCTCCTCACTCCATTTTCACATGAGGAGGATTTTTGAAAACACTATTAAGCTTTCCTTCATCTGAGTACAGTGAGTAACTCTGAAAAGGATTTGGAAAAGTAGACATTTAACTAAATAGTGACTCTATTTTGACTCATGGTGTATTGCAAACTAAGACATTTAATCCAAAGCTGGAGAATTAGTGATTTTATGGTACCACAACAGTTAGGTATTGTTGAGTTAAATAATTGAGGAGCTTCTTTATTCTGAAGTTGTTTGAGACTAGCAAGAAATAAACTGAAATTGTTTGAGAACAGGACCAGGAAACAGGTAATATATACTATAGATGAAATGATCTACTAATAGCAAAACAAAACAATCACACTTTTATATCACCCCACTATTCTTATTCCCAACGGTCATAGAGGTGGAAGAGGCCATGACAGATGGACTGGCTGTGAAGGCGCACCTTATTAGTATCCTCACGGCTGTGGCAGTCCATTGCAGTCCTGGTGTTAAATTCTGCATGACTCATTTCATACCTATCGCAGATGGCTCTGTGATCACAGTGTGTGAGTCACTTCATTGCAAGCTGGGATCCACCTTAAACAAATTCATGCCAAAGGCATTTTTCCTCCAAATGATTTTTTTTGGGGGGGAGGGGGAGATGTATACTTGGATACGAGTAGCAGCTGACCACAACCACCTCATAGCGCTTAGTGCACTCTCTGAGCATTTCACAAGTTAATTAGCATTTTGCCCCCAACATGCTGCATACTCATTTTACTGACCCCGAAAGGATGGAAGGCTGAGTCAACCTTGAGCCTTAGTCAGGATCAAACTCACAATGTTCTGACTGTAGTACAACAGTTTAGCCACTGTGCCGCCAGAGCTCAAAGTCAAAAGATACCACCATTTATGTATACAACTTTTCAAAACTTCAAAGTGGTTTATGTCAAGGAATTTCCTAAGACTTGGGGGTAGGAGGATGTGTGGCAAACAATCTGGTGATGCAGGAGGAAAAATTTGGGGTAGGATGACATGCATCACAAGTAGAGAAATGGGTGCTACTATTTCTGCATTTTCTTTCTTCATAAAAAACAGCTGATAGCTGGCTTAAAATCAGAACCTTAAGTGTCTCGGGAATGATGTCATCAATCATCTACCTCTAGTCCCAAGGTTGCTGTACAGAAATTCCCCAATTCTTTTTCCCAAACTAAACTCTTTGGAACACTTATACAATATCATGTACCATGGTTCCCATGGCTTCTAGCCTCCAGTTTTAACAGCACAGTTGCCACATTGGGTCTGACATTTTGTAATAGCAAATAGAGAAGAGAAGCCACCAATGAATTGCTTCATCTAAAACAGGGGCGGCCAAACTTTTCAGGCCATGGGCTTGTCATGTGATTGAGCAGGCTGTTCTGGTTCCTCCCACCAGAAGAGGAAGTAAAACGCACCTGAGCAAAATGCTGCCGTAGATGCACTACGGCTGTCGTAAATGGGTGCATTTTCAGCAGTTTTGTGCATGCATAGGTGCGATTTACTTCTGCTTCCGGGAGTGGCGTGGGCGCCGCTAGCCATATTATTAGGCGCCACGGGCCGATCCGGCCCACAGGCCATAGTTTGGCCACCCCGATCTATTAGGACATTCCCCCTCTCTACAGAAAAAAATAAATAAAACTGCTGTGATTTTCTCAGGCTTTCTCAGTGAAAGTTGCAATAATTTCTGCCTCCCATTTTCACTGGAGACAAAGGTCTTGCAATGTGTGGCAGGGAGACAGATCTGGCCCTTTGCTTTACTTGTCTCCATATTTATTTACCCATACACCAAGCTCCTCAAAGACCAATCTTGAAATAATTACATCACTATGTTGGCCATAGAAGAGTCTATTTGATAGTGGTATCCAGCTGTGGAACACTCTCTGTAAGGAAGGTCATGTGCATAATGGTCAAGTATCCCATATTGCCCAGAAAACCCCATAATTTAACCCATCTTCCCATTGTCACATATTTTTAAAATAATCTCCTGTATTTTTTACAAAATCAAGGGGGCGTGTAAATCTCCCATATATTATTGTATTATTATTATATCTTTATTCATGAGGTATGTGCCTCATACCAGAGCCAGAGAGGAGTGTTGGCCTCCCCTTGGTGGAGGAAGAACCACCCCTAGGCACTCCCCTTAGCACGACTGCTTCCCCTCACGGGAAACAAGGCAGCAGGCCAGCCTTACTGTAATAATTCTATTTTAAATCTCTTTCCTCATTATGGTGATTTTTCATGGAACTGTTTTTTACACTTTAGTCACTTAATTGTCTACTATCTTAGCCTTGTGTACCTCAATTTCATTTTTAAAACTCATTGTTTAAGGCAGGACTACAGAACTATCCTCTTTATGTTGTATACAAATATAATTGAAGCCAATCGGCTCATTGACGCTTCTCTCTCTGGGAAAGAGGGTGTTAAAGGGAAGAGACAATAAGCCAATTGGCTTCAAGTATATTTGCATACAACATAAAGAGGATATTTCTGTGGTTTTCTCTTAAAACACAGAGTTTTTAAAAATGAAATTGAGGTACACAAGGCTAAGACAGTAGACAATTAACTGATATAAGTATAAAAAACAGTTCCATAAAAAATCACCATAATATAAAATGCTGTCGCACCAGAGAATATGGAAAGAGATTTAAAATAGAATTATTACAGTAAGGCTGGCCTGTATGGGCTGGCCTGTTGCCTCATTCCCCGCGGGGGACAGCAGTGGTGCTAAGGGGAGTGGGGGGGTGCCTGTTCTTCCTCCACCCGGGGGGGGGGGAGCCCAACACTCCTCTCTAGCTCTGGTGGCTCCTCCTCTTGTAGGCTCTTGGATGTGCCTGGATTTTGAGGGGGGGTGTCCTGGTGGGTGGGGGGTGTCCTGGTCATACCTGTCAACCTTCCCGATTTGGCCGGGAAAACCCCGTAATTTGAAGTCGATTGACGTCATAACCCGCCCTGCGCTGCCAAATCCCCGTAATTTGGCAGCAGGGGGGGGAAAGGCTTTCCGCGCATGCGTGGAAGCGCTACGTCGCTTGTGCAGCCCCTATGCAAGTGGCGTAGCGCTTTCTGCGCATGCGTGGAAGGCTTTTACCCCCCTCTCTCTCTGCCTGGGCCTTTTGGAGCCAGCGGGGCTGTCTGTTGGCGGAGGGCACCGACTGACCCTCCCTCTCTCGGCCCGCCATCCCCACCCCCCGTCTCAAACACACACACACCCTTTGCGGGCACCTGGCAGCCGTAGAGTTGCCCCAGCTGCTCCACGCCACCGCGGGGGGGGGGGGGAGTGCGCCTTCACCTGGGAGAGGAAGGGGGAAGAGAGGCGGCTTCTTAGGCAGCCCTACTAGTGGCCAAGCCCCGCATCCCGCCCACTGCACCAGGACCATGTCGGTGGTGGCCGGGAGCAGCGAGCCTGGCCCCGCTGCCAGGGGTACGGCGACTCCCGTGGGTGGCGGCGGCGGAGGCAACCAACGGGTTTTCTCCCAGAGACTGAGCCCTTGCGGGGGCAGAGGCGCATCCCAGGAGGAGGAGGAGGACCACTCGGTGGTCCTGCCGGTGCCGGTGCTGGTGCCGCAGCCACCGAGGCACCACCCGCAGGGCAAAGTGACCGTCAAGTACGACCGCAAGGAGCTGTGGAAGAGGCTAGTGCTGGAAGAGTGGATCGTGGAGCAGCTGGGGCAACTCTACGGCTGCCAGGTGCCTGCAAAGGGTGTGTGTGTGTGTTTGAGACGGGGGCGGGGATGGCAGGCCGAAAGAGGGAAGGTCAGTCGGTGCCCTCCGCCAACAGTCAGCCCCGCCGGCTCCGAAAGGCCCGGGGAGAGAGAGAGATATGCCACCACCATCCCGTCGTGGCGGTGCCCGATCGTCGTCTGCTCGGATGTTCCTCGGGATGAGGGCAGAGCTGAGCAGGAGCTGCGCAAGTGGTGTAGCGCTTCCGCGCATGCGTGGAAAGGGGTAAAACCCTTCCACACATGCATGGAAAGCGACCTGCACACAAGCAATGTGCGCAGGTCCCGTTTTTCCAGAGCCGCGGGTTGACAGGTATGGTCCTGGTAGGGAGAGGGGTGTGGCCCAAAATTTCCCTTATTTCCATGTCCAAAACTTAACAGGTATGGTCATGATGTGATGCCTCCTTTGGTATTATTTCAGTGTTAAGTTTAAAAAATGACCCTTCTCATTTTCTCAATTAAATATCACACACACACACCCTGTATATATTTCCTTGGAATTTCTCTTTAATTTGACTAACTCCCTCTTTATACTGTAGCATTTTAACATTCTCATATACAATCTATTTTTATTTATAATTTTAACTTTCTATAATCCATGCTGGGAAGCCGCTGAAGGGCAGACTCTAAATGAAACAAATAAAATTTCTCATTTAAGCCACAGAACAGGAATTTGGAGCAGAACTCTTACCTTATTCCACTCACTGATAATTCTGATTATAATGCAATAATCTCTCCCTTGTTTCAAGGGAGCATTGTAATATTTTCCATAGTAAAGTCTGTCTCCGGGTGCAAACTCCAGTATGTCATCAGCAACGATTTGGGCTGGGAATTCAGCTGTCACATAGCTATCTGAGTCACTGTCTTTGCTGAAGTACGTTAGATTAGTCAAAGAATAGCAATTAAAGTTGCACTGAGAGCTCCAGGGAATGGCAACTGCTTGGTAAGAACTAGAAAGAGACAGAAAAACACCAAAAAAAAAAAGGCATCAGACAACACTATACCCAATTGCCTTTTGATGTCTATATGGATTCTCTTCAAACTGCTGCTGTATTTTATAGCTCTCTATCACTGGCCATCACTGAATGATTTGTTATAAAATAAACTAATGCGTTGGCTGAAATCTGTTGCAAAGTTATGCAAATAATGGTAAAATCTGGAAGCGAACTACTGTTAAGAACCCTCAGTAGACATTATCTCTTTGATGCTGAGTCATGTGACTTAGCGTGCGACAAGTAACATCTACTAAGATTTCTTAGCTTATAGCAGTCACCCCCAACCTTCTGGGATGCAGAAGGCTACATTAAAGGTAAAGGTCATCCTTGCTCGAAAGCCATTCATATCCAACTCTAGGGTTCAGTGCTTATAGCCAAAGAGCCAATGCTGCTTGTGTCTGCAGATGTTTCCATGGCATTAGAGTACACGATGCCTAAAGAGGGACACATCTTAAATTAAATGTAACAAGATTATTAATTTACCGATTTAGATCAAAAATAAACATGAAATCCAACCGCGGAGACCAGAAGAAACAATGTAGCTCTTGTATTTTTTCTAAGAAAGGAAGGGGGGGGGACAGCAGTAGATGGTGCTGCTTAAGGGAGGAAGAATAGTGTGGGTCTCAGGGGAAATGTCTTGAGGGGGATACCAGTAAACAACCAGGTTGGAAGGTAACACAAAAGAGCTCATGGGACACATGTGGCTTGTGGGCCACAGGCTGGGGACCCCTGGCTTATAGCAATTCACACCTGAAAGTTATCCCATAACTGTGTAAGAGGACTTCAGCCATAATGTTTACCTTTCAACTATATTCATATCAAAGGATGTGAAGAAAAAGTCTTACTTGTACTGTAAAGGCAAAGGTAAAGGTTTCCCTTGCTCGAAAGCCAGTCGTATCCAACTCTAAGGTTCAGTGCTCATCTCTGTTTCAAAGCCAAAGAGCCAGTGCTGTCTGTTCTGCAGACGTTTCCGTGGTCATGTGGCAGGCATAGCTAGACACCGGAGCGCATAGAGCGCTGGTTCCTTCCCACCGAAGTGGTCCCTATTTATCTACTTGCAATTTCTCTACTTCCCAGCAACTGAGAACACTTTCTCTGATACCATTTATGGCCATCATGACTACGTTTATGCACCTTTTACAACCACCCAAGTTTGCGGCTATCACATTTGTAAGACTTGTGTTGTTTAGTAGGTGTAGGGACACACACAGACACTTCCAATTCTCACACTTGGTAGGTGCAGGGACAGACACTTCCCTTCTCAGCTGAAGTCTGGAGCAACCTGTCTTATAGCAGAAATGGAACTGGCCTTCCTCACTTAAAGCAAGTGAGCTTCTTTAAAGAAACAGGCTTGTCATCAAATCAGTTTAAAAAAATTAAAACACAAGCTTTTTACTTCTGCTCTGTACAATATAATGAAACAGAGGGAACTCAAACCTGCTTTTCACTTGCATTGCCTCACTTTGGGCTCTGCTGTCTGCTCTTATTTCTATTTCAGTTTTCCATTTGTTTACTCTGTGAGACTAGGGATGTAAATTGAGAGAGAGAATAAAGTACACCAGCTACCTAGCATCAACTCTGCCCAATCTTCAAAAGTCTTCAAGTGTATCCCTAACTTGCCAAAACTTCTGAGGGCAAGGAGAGCTGGTACAAGGCTAGCTAAAGCTGTGCTGAATACAAACCCCTCCCAGGCCAGGAAAATACTCAGGGCAGGACTCTCTTGGCCCAAATTGGTCCCAGTATAGTGGCTTTGTTCCTCTAGGGAAGGGGCAGGCTGGGGTCTAAGTGGAATTCAGCTCCTGTTGTGCTCTTTTCCCTTCTCAGCTCTTCTGCTTGCAGGTCTCAAGCAGCAGTTCTGCTGGCAACCCCTCTAGCAGATCTGTGAGACAAATCAGGGGAAGGGAGTTCTGCTGGTACAGAGACATTCTTCATGGCATTGTCTTCTTCCTATTCCAACCCTTTTTTTCAGATGTTACATCTTTTGAGTTAGGATTGCCCCTGTCAGGCTCCAGAGCATTTAACACAGACCCAATATCCCTTAATTCATATCTACTACTAATTAGAACTATGAGCGCGGGCTGTGCCACATGCTTCTGATTTAATTAATGGAAAGTGAAAATACATACACTAACCCAGCATTTAGCATTAAATTCAGATACCTTATGGGCCCATTTCTTTCTTCTGCCTTCCTAATTTTCAGTGAAGGCACAAAACCTTGTGCTGATATGAACTCTACTTCAGGTGGTTCTGGATCTAAAAAACGAACCATATATTGCTTTTGTTAATGCAGCTACTGCTTATTCATTTCTCCAAAACAACCTCATCATCAACAACTCTGCCCACCATATGCATCTTGTTTCCTTCACAAACATATAAGAGTGCTCTACAAACAGCAAAATCAAACTGACAATAAGAAAAAAGCCACCTTTATTTATTTATTTTATTTACATTCTAATCTGGCAGCTAGAAATCTGATTCAGGGATGGTGTTCCTTTACAATGGGTGTAGCCTGGATTTCTATCACCCAATGGGAGAATCCTGCCTAGAATCTCAGATGTAAAATTATAATCAAGGAGACTTAAAGACTTCCTTAGGACATGTATTATGCAACCACTTTCAATATGGAAAGTGCTACATGAGTGGTGTGCTTATATGCATATGTGCGCACAGGTGCAAGTATATACACTATTGCTCACTGAGGGTTGAATACACACACACACACACAGTGAGAGAGAGAGAGTGGTGTGACTGTTCTTAGTCTGCAAAATCATTTACTAGCCTGCAATCCCACCAGGACTAGTCACTCTGGTGTCTAGTCCTGCCTGCCACATGACCAGGGAAATGTCTGCAGATGCAGACAGCACTGGCTCTTTGGCTGTAAACAGAGATGAGCACCAGAGCTGAGTCAGATATGGCTGGCTTTCGAGCAAGGACAACCTGTACCTTTACCTAATGTTAGTGCTACGCATGGTAGACTCAACACAATCAGCATGACTTTCTTGTGAGTATTAAGTACCCCAATTGGCCTAATCTAGGTAGGATAAGCATCGGCACTGGTCCTTTCTGTAGTCCCCTCCCAACCACAGCTTGAAGAGATACATCCCATGTCACAATGTTATATTTTGCTTTTGAGGGTATTATGGATATAATGATGTCATTTTTACTTGTCACTCCTAAAATGCTATGGGGACTCGCACAAAGCAATGTTTGGCCATGGTTCTACCCTTATTTCGTATTTCTGTTTGTTAAAAAGGAAATGACAAAAAGCAGCAAAAAAAATGACAAGCAGTTAAGTACTTTCCCCCAAACCATTACTGCTAACATGTTTCTTTTCAAATATGGCATCCCAGGATCTCACGTTAAATAATTACTGTATATTATTAGAATGATAAATTCAGGTTTGGAAACAGAAAGTGTAACCAGATTATTTGTCCATGGGCTGCAAAAGGAAGAGAACCTATTGTGCAGCTTGTGACCCAGTCACTCTAGTAAATACTACATTTTGCTGTTTGGTTTCTTCCTGGAATTGTAAAAATTCAGTCAGGGAGGTCACAAGGAGAAACATTAAGCAGCTGGCAAAACACAATCTGTGTCTGATGAGATTGCATTTGACTTGGTGAATCACTAATTGTGGACAACTGGAATAGAGATGAATGAATAATTTAGCAGAGTATCATAGCAGGTTAGAAACTGGTGGACAAGAACAGAAGCCATTTTAAAATGCACAAAAGCTGGTAAATGTAGTGGAACCTCATACAACAATCGCTCCATATAGCAACGAAATCACATAACAATTAGGTTTTGGGGGGAAATGGCATCCCGCATAACAATTTTCCCTATGGGAAAAACCGTACAACAATTTTTAAATGGGGAAAACCACTTAGCAAAAAAATATCATTGTACAATACATCCCATAGGGAAAATCGCTATACAATGCATGCATCGTATAGCAATTGTTTCATACAACAACGAGCCCCGTGGAACGGATTAAAATCGTTGTATGAGGTACCACTTGTATAAGATTAAGCATTACAATAAAAAGTTGAGATTTTAAAGATTCTTTAAATGTCAGTCACATTCCACATTCCTGCTAAGGGGGTGGAGTAGAAACCAACTTTGAAGATGCTGACATAATATGTACTGTATCTGCTGAAGATAAACAGCTCCACCTTGTGTTGGATGCAGGGGAAACCGAAACAATTTGCAAAGGCATTCTTCTGAGTTGGAAGCTTATTGTGTGCTTTTTGTAAAAAAAAAACAACCTGAAGAAATAAACAAGGTTACTGAATCAAAAATGAGGTTATTGCTCATTCAGCAAATGCAGAGGTCTAATGAAATTAAAGCATGTTTTAGGTTTTTCAAAAATCCTCCCTTTTCCCTTTTCAGATTCTTCAAAGAATGTGCTTTGGAAACACAATGGAAAGGCCATCGTCCGCAGCAGTAGACTGCCGCCAATTAAAGAATTCCCTTTTCATCTTCAGGTTGCAATGGACTTTGTCTCATAAACAAGTTGCACATATCCTCAAATTGGGGGGGGGGGGGGGTCTTCAAATGAGTGGCAATCTCTTGCTGAAGATGTAATTCCCATTTTGCAGGTGAGGTTAGGAAACAAGGCTTAATATTATAAATATTTATTTATTTATTTACTTACAGTATTTATATACCACCTTCCTCACCATTAGGTGACCCAATGCGGTTTACAGCACAGACTAAGACATCAACTAAAAACATTAGCTAAAACCCTATCTAAAACCAGTTAAAAACATACATAAAAACTATCTGAAACATCCCTAGACCCTCCCCAACCCATTAAAAAAGGAGAGGACAGCCAAGCAGAAACAGATAACAAAACCCTCAGGCGGGCTACACGAGCCAGCAAGCAAAAAATGCAACAAAATGCAACAAACGTGCGCACATTTTCAAATTCTTCAGATCTCTTCACCAAGGTTCTCTTCAAATTGTATAAAAATGACAAAGGGGGAGAGAAAAAAATGTTCTAGGACTAAGTTAAAAAATTAGTGTCAGCTAAATCAAAAAATTGTCATAAAGATAAAGGTTGCCCTTGCTCAAAAGCAAGCTGTATCCGACTCTAGGGTTTGGTGCTCATCTCCATTTACAGTCAAAGAGCCAGCGCTGCCTGCATCTGCAGACGTTTCTGTGGACATGTGGAAGGCATGACTAGACACCAGAGTGCACAGAACACTGTTTATCTTCCCTCCAAAGTGGTACCTATTTATCTACTGGCAATTTCTTGCTTCTGAACTGCTAGGTTGGCAGGAGCTGGGACAGAGACGGGAGCTCATTCCACCGTGCAGCACTTGGGTTTTCAACTGCTGACCTTCCAGTCATCAAGTTTAGAGTCTTAACCACTAAGCTACCGCAGTCCATAAAAATCCAAAGATTAGTCCCAAATAATGGTACTTGATACATGGACGTTTATGTAAGCCTTACAGAATCAATGGTTTAACTTTAGTTGGAAGTAACAATTATGTTTATTATTTCTAAATTTATCATGTGTCATGGCCACTCTTTGCAGACATGCAAATAATTTGTTATTTATGTAGTGTTTTACCATTTTTCTTGCTTTTTTATTTTTTCCCAGTCCACATGTCTCCTTTATATTGATGCCAATTCTGTGTTCCCCTTTAGCTTTCATGAATCTAAATCCTAAGATAAAACAAAATAAAGCTGCTTGGATCAGAATCCTCTGTCTGATTAATAAAAACAATACAACAATTCTCTCTGGTAAACAGACCTATTCCTGGTCCAGGGGGAAATTCTTAGTTTAAAAAAAAACTTCTTAAATTTTAAATGAAGTAGATGGCAGCAGTTGCCAGATTCCATGCTGTTAGCTGGTACCTTGTTTTGAGAAGTGTGTGTGTATGTGGGGTGGGTGGAACAGAATATCGCAGCTGAACATTCTGCATGTTTATCCAGAAGTACATTTTTCCAACTATTCTGTGGTTGGTCATAACTAATGCTGGCCTGCCGTCCTCATGAATATCTTTGAAATTAAATAGCCTTGCACTGAAAGGGGTTTTTGACCTTTATTTATCAGCAAGAATGAAAAAGGGAGTTAAGTATCCTCAAAGGCTTCTACTATGACCTAGGACAGGGGTGGCCAACCTACGGCCCATTGGCCAGACCCGGCATGGAGCACCATTTCATGCGGCCCGCTGCCGCCCTCACCCCTAACAGAAGGGGAAGTGGACGTGTTTACAACAGCTATAAAACATGCCCACGCAAGCATAAACACACCCACACCTGCCGTAAACACTGCTGTAAATGCATCCATGGCTGTCATAAATGCATTTACAACAACCATGGACACATTTTACGGCAGCGTTTATGGCAGGAGGAGCCACATGACCGCTCAGCTGTCCAGGGTGTGTGGTCGGACTCACTGTGTGAAAATGTTGGGAACCCCTGACCGAGGAGGAGGAGAAAAGAAGAAGGAGAAGAAGATGATGAAGAAGAAAATAATGTCAGACTCACCAATAATTTTTGTTGTTATGTTGATTAAGACATTATGATCCAGATCTACTGTGAACATACTGACACTGTAATTGCTGCCAGGAAGGAAGTTGAAACACAATTCTGGAGTGTGAGAGTCTGTGGTGAAATTAAGACTCAGCTCATGACGGAATTGCCTCTGATACCAGCGTAAGCCTCGGGCATGAATCTGTAAGGAAGTATGAAGAAGACACCATGTTAAAACCTGTGTAATAATTATAATTTCATGTCAGAGATTACTCTGGGTTGAAAGGATTTTTGCTGGAGAAACTCCACTCAATGGACGCCCGAATGAGGCTCCTTCCATGTCCCCAAGTGCAGCTCTCGGGTATCAAAAACCCGACCTTTCAGTCTCCAGTTTAGCGTCTTAACCACTAAGCCAAAACCTTTGTAATATTTAGCATATACCTTATTTGCCGGTGTATCAGACACACTCCCCCCACATTAAAATGCACTGGGAAAATGAAGTGCCTACCTCTCAAGTTTAAAAGACCCCATCCCAAGCCTCCAGTCACCACAGATCCCCATGAGCCGAAGAGAGGGGTATTTTTAAAGCCGTCCTCCTGCCCAGCTGGTGGGGATCAGTGGCGGCTGGAGATGGGGAAAGGGCAGCTTCGAAGATCCCTCTTTTTCCCTTTTTCTATCTCCATCCACCACCGATCCTCACCAGCTGAAGGGAGAGGGGACTTATTGAAGCCGCCCCCCGCCCCCCGTTTCCAGCCACCACCGATCTCTCCCCCCTTTTTTTCATACAATAAATCATTTTGGAAATTCATGAAAAAGGAGAACATTATTGTTTTTTCCTTTAAAATGTGTATAAAACCATGCTGCATCTTATACTGTACTCCGATGTGTCTATAAACCAGCAAATATAATATTTACCAGTGAGATCTCAAATGAGAGAACTCCAAGGGAGGGGGCATTTTGGAGTAAGATAATCATTGCCATACACCCTCCATCACTGCCGGCATCCTGGACCCCGCCCTGGGCCAGGGCACAAAAGGCCGCAACAACGGCAGAACTCCGCCTCCGCCTCTGGACTTCCTTGCAGTTGGGATAGAGAGGCCTCTGCGGCGATGGGCGACGGGACCCTCCACCACCACCACCGGTGTCCTGGGCCCCACCCTGGGCCAAGGCACAAAAGGCCGCTATGGTGGCAGGACTCCGCCACCGCCACCGGACGTCCTTGCGGCCGAGGTGGAGAGGTCCCGCTTTGAGGCTGAGGACGACTGCCACCACCCCATCCCTGGACTTTGTTTTGGGAATTTCTCTATGTGGTTGTGACTCTATTATTATATTATAGTTTTGTACTGTGTTGTTGTATATTATAATGTGTTGTTTTTTGTAGATTGAATTTTGTACATTGTATTATTGTGTATTTACTTTGTATATTGTTGATTTATGTTGTGATTCTTGTAAGCCGCCCTGAGTCGGCGTATGCTGAGTGGGTAGAATAAATCAATCAAATCAACCATGCTTTATTTGTATAAAATCTCCCATATTAAATCTACACATGCAGCAGAACAAAATGGAAAGAGGGACAAACTGAATAGAAAAGGGTGGGGATGGCAATCTGCATTCCTCAATCTAATTTCAAAAGTCCTTTGGAAAGCAATGCATTCTGGGTTGTCAAAACAGTGACTTGTGAGAAAAGGGAGGTAGCAGAGAAACCAATCTGATCTTGTCCAATGTTGACATTAGCCCTGCCCAGAGCAGGGAAAAGTACTTTTATCGATTATAATTCACAGAATCCCACAGCTGGGGATCTTAAGAGTAGAAAGGTAATCAAACTGTGGACCTACCTACTGCCCACATATTGTCCTTGACAAATTATTTCTGAAAAAGCACTGCCCTAGACAGGAAGAAAGTTTCCCACCATAGAAAAGAATGAGAGGTGGAATTATCAGTTTTGAATTGTGTCTTTCTGCAAAATGCTCTCTTAAGACCTAAAACCAACACACTAGGCACAGTGATGGCGAACCTTGGCACTCCAGCTGTTCTTGAACTTCAATTCCCAGAAGCCCTGACCAGCAGGAGTACTAACTTGGGCTTCTGGTAAATGAAGATTTCAATTAAGCCCTCCCCATGATGTACCTGCAATGTTGTGTTTTGCTTTTTTAATGGTGGGCCAATCCAAAATGTGAGCTCTATTTGCATATAAAGTGTTTCAACCATCCACTCTATTACCTCAGAACTAACTCTATCATCTTATTCACTCTTAGTTCTGCTTCTTGGGAACACCAGACCTCAGAGACCTTCTTATTGAACAATAACAATGTTTCATACAGTCTATTTCTAGGATCCTCACTCTCAGGGAAGGTAAGTTGTCTCTCTGAAAACAGATGTAGCATTCTTAAAAAGCTCTTACAATAGGTCTTTTGCTCTCACCTTAAGCTTAGCTTCACAACAGATATATCAATGTGTTGCATAACAGATCTCTGAGGGAACCTTGAACATTTCTATATGAAGGGTTTTTTTGGGGGGAGGGGGAATAAATAAGTCCTGGAAATTGAGGAAAGGGGCATGACCATACAGATACAACACTGCTACAGAATTAAAGGTCTGTTCCACTCTTTTATTTACACAATCTACTTCAGAGTACAGTATGTTACTCCTAACTATCTATGGAGGGTTAACTCAACGGCTTTTCCACATAATAAAAATCTAGTTTGCAATGTAAACGCTAAATGGCAAAGTCTACGCATTGTATCTTTGAGCAGAACCAGGCATGATAGGGAACCCTGAATTAGAGTTGAAATCACACTCATTCTGGGGTTATGTATCCGGGAAGACTTTCATGTCTCAGAGGTGCTCCCACATCAATTAGAAAACAGAACATGCTCATTTGAAAATGTCAGGAAGTGAGAGAAGCTCTCTCTCACACAAGCTTGTGCTGTACAGTGGTACTTCATACAACGATTTTAATCCATTCCACGGGGCTCGTTGTTGTATGAAACAATTGCTATGTGATGCATGCATCATATAGTGATTTTCCCTATGGGATGCTTTGTATACCGTTCCCCCCCCCCTAAGTTGTTTTTCCCATTGAAAAATTGTTGTACGATTTTTTCCATAGGGAAAATTGTTATGTGGGATGCCATCCCCCCCCCAAAAAAAACCCTAATTGTTATGCGATTTCATTGCTATATGGGTCAATTGTTGTATGAGGTTCCACTGTACTTCCCAACAGAATAGCTCACTTGTCTACGTAAGCCTCAAGACTACTTTTTTAGACAAAAGTCATATGAGGCATATAAACACTCTCTCTTATCCCACTATTGTCTGTTGGTTAAACAGTCTTTTAAATTCCCCCCAAATCTTTAAACGTTATTATAAGAGACTAGCATATTTGTGCCTGGCCTTGCCGGTCAGTTTCTTGGGTGTGTTTTGTTGTTGTTGTTGTTAGGGGTGGTTTGGCTGGTGGTGATTTGAATTTGTTGTTTTTGACTTTATGGTTTTTTAATTTATTTTACTGTTTATTTAGATTTTATTATTCTTTTGACTGTTTTTTCTCTTGTGGCCTCTAGGTGGGGCTGTGGTTAAGAGTACTGTGTTTGTTTTTTTGTTTGGTTTTTGATTGTTTTTACTTTTATGGCCTGAAGGTGGAGCTGTGGTAAGAGTTTTTGATTTTTGTTCAGTTCGTTCCCGGAGGCATGGAGGGAAGACATCTCCCGTAAGTGCTCCCGTTTTTTGTTTTTATTGTGTGGGGGGGTGGAGGGTTTACTGTGGTGAGTTGGTGGGTGGGCGGGCCGTGGGTGGAGGGTTTCCCATGGTGGGTTGGTGAGCAGGGGTGGAGGGTTTTCCCGTGGTTGGTGGATTGGTGGGTGTGGCGGGGTGGGGGAGGGAGGGTTTACTGTGGTGGGTGAGTTGGTGGGTGGGGAGCACCGTTAAGTGCAATCGGTGGAGGTTATGGATTGGGGGGAGCAAGGCGGGGGGTGACTGTGATGTGGAACCTTTGCCTCCCGGAGAGAAGGACTTGCTTCTCTCTGGGTTGGCTGGGGACAAAAGTTCCATTCCCAGCCAACCGAGAGAGAAGCAAAGCCTCTCCATGTTGTGTATTCCTTCTCTCTGGGTTGGCTGGGAACGGGAGAAGCACCGGCCTGTCCTTTGTCCCTGCAGGCGTCGAGGCCACGGCGCCCGCAGAGACGAAGGAGAGGCCGCTGCTTCTCCCTACTTAGAAGGCCGCACCGGAAGGGAAAGACTTTTAAAGACCCAGCTGGAGCCAAGAGGTAAGCATGGTCGGTGGGGGTTAGGAAGGGGGGTAGGTGGTGGGGCCAGGGGGCGGCATGGTTACTGGGGCCATGCCTCCCCCCTCCTCTCTCTAACCCCCACCAACTCATTTACCTCCTGGCTCTGGCTGGGTATTTCAAAGTCTTTCCCTCTCAGTGGTTTATTTTTTCTTTTTTTGAAGTCGGCGCGCCGCATTTTTCCAGCCTCCTCTGCGCTCGCATCCCTCAGCCTGATTGGCTGAGGGGTTGCACAGCACAGAGAACTCTGGGACTCATAGTTTTATTTTTTTGGTTGTGTTCGTGGGGCAGCTGCCCCACTGGTGACCCCCGGACCCCCACGGCGTTGGGAAGAGTGTGGAGGGCTCGGTCGGGGATGGTTGGGCCGGGTGTGGGAGCCTTTGAACAAACCCAACAGTTAAGGCCACTTTTTATAGGTATAGATAAAGGAGCAAACAGTCACTACTCAAGATCTGATACCTCTCTTGTATTGCTACCAAGAATCTCAATAAAGTCTGTTACATGCCTCTACTTGCAGTAATTTCCATGGCACTCGGAAATTGTGCCTCACTTACTACATAGGTTTCTTCAGCCTGCGTTCTTCCTGATTCTCTCTGCCATTTAATACAGGTGTCATTAACTAAGGAGATGTTGCTGAACTCAACTTTCTTTTCTGGAAAAAAAAGGGAAGACACTTGGGGTCAAATGGTCACAAATCATTTATCAACTCTGCATTACAGCTTTGTTAACATTAAGAGTTTATGCAACACTAAAAATTGTGAAGAGGTCCACAGCCAAAGAACTGACAGATCAGATCAATATGGAAAATTTAGGCATGTTACCCTACTTGTTGACTGTCATAAGTAAAACAATTGTCTTGTCACCACCATGTTGCAAGATAAGCAGAAGGTACAAAAGACATCATTCTCACAGCAGTCTATATTTTAACAGCCACATTCTTTTTTTTATTAAATTTTTTAATAATTGAAAACGTACATAAAAAACAAAAAACAGACATCAATACTACTTCGGGAGCTGCACTGGTTACCAGTTTGTCTCCGGGTGCAATTCAAGGTGCTGGTTTTGACCTTTAAAGCCCTATATGGCAGTGGGCCAGGATACCTTAGAGACCGCATCGTCCCAAGAGGGTCTGCCTGTCCAACCAGAGCGGACCGGAGGGGCTCTCTGATGGTGCCATCAACTAGGGGTGCACATCTATCCAGCACCCGTAGGAGAACCTTTTCCATGTCCGCACCAACCCTCTGGAACCTCCTGCCAACAGAACTAAGACTTGAAATTGCTGCCCTTCAGGAAAGGATTGAAGACCTGGCTGGCAGGGCAGGTGTGGGGCCCTAATGGGAACACGGGCCCTGCCTGCTGGCTTATGTAAACAACTAAGAAGTCTCTCTTCTTTTTAAAGTGGGTGGGATGGGTGGGTCATTTAAAGTGGGTGGGATATGGTTTTTTTAAGTGTTTTTATCTGTTTTAGAACTTGTTGTAATGCCGCCCTGAGTCGGGTTCTACCTGAGTGGGCGGCATATATAAATATGAATAATAAATAATAAATAAATAAATAAATAAAAATACACAATATAAAGTAACATAAAAATACAAGTTACAAAAATAAGAGATTAATAACTCACTAAAATCGCATATTTAAAAGAATATCAAAGTATGATAGTAATAATAATAATAATAATAATAATAATAATAATAATAATAATAATAATAATAATAATAATAATAATTATTATTATTATTATTATTATTATTATTATTATTATTATTATTATTATTATTATTATTATTATTATTATTATTATTAACAAAAAAAAGAAGTGTTTCCATCGGGGAAATCGGCACTAACTTCTAATTTTATATACTATAATTCTCTTTCCCAGAAGAGGAACGTGTCTGGGCTAGGTTGAACCCCTTTTCTTCCAATTAAAACATAGTCAACAAAAAATCCCCATATTTCCCAAAAGGATGTTTTGATTGGTAACCCTCTTTTTTGTTGTAGATGTATGGTTAGTTTTTCGTTGAGGGCTAATTGCCACAGTTCTGCATACCATCTCTTCTTATTAATGTTTTTCCTCTTTTTCCACTCTTTTGCAATCACTTGTCTTGCGACTAACAATAATGTTAACAACAATTCCTTTCTGCCCTCATCCAAATTTAATTGATCTGTTTCCCCCAGTATCGCTAGTCTTGGATCTAATACAATTGTTACACCCAATATCTTATTTAATTCTTCTTCTATTGTTTTCCAAAAACACCTTATCTTTTCACATGTCCACCACATATGCATATATGTCCCTTTTGCTTTATAACACCTCCAGCACATATGTGATACATTATTATACATTAAGTGAAGTTTAACTGGAGTTAGGTACCATCTCCATAATAATTTGCAATTGTGTTCTTTTTCTCTAATCGACACTGACTTCATAATCCTATGACTCCATTTCTTTTTCCAATTTACATCTTGAATCGTAATACCTAAATCTCCCTCCCAGGTTTTTTTAAGTGTCTGTTGTACCTTCTCATCTGGGGATAACAGATGGTATATTCTACCAACTATACCCTTTAGTTTCCTTTTCCCTTGTCTTACCTCTAAAAGTAATTCTTCAAAAGGGGTTAATAACCTAAATTGAAAATTATTGGCCCGTTTACATCTATCCCACGCTTCCATCTGTCTTGCTTGTAACCGGGTTAGGCTTAATTTATCATAAATATCTTTTCTATTATGGAAATCAGTATAATTCTTCATCCAATCTGTAAATAATAGGGATTTATTTTGTTTCAAAATTTCCTTCGTTTCCAATGTTAACTTTAATGGGCAATCTTGAAAGTCCAAGATTTCTAATATAGGGGAATAATTTGGAGCCAAGGTTTTCTTTAATCCCTTCCAAATTGCAAATATGGTTTTTAAATTATGATTATTAAATTTTATCTTACTTTTAAATATATCTAAAAATAACTCCCCCTTCAGTTTTCTAAATTCTATTTGGTCTGTCTCTGTTCCTTGTTCACAACTGTGGCAAAGTAATTTTATTATTTTTTTCAGAGCAAAAGCTTGATAATATCTTTTAACATTAGGAATATTTAACCTCCCTACTTTATTCTTAATATACCACAGTTCTTTGTTAATTCTCGGTCTTTTCCCACCGTTATCATCTTTTGCCATGTTTTAAGTTCAGTTTCTTTTATTCTGGTTGGGAGATTTTCTAATAAGAAATTTAACTGAGACATAATTTTCATTTTACAAACATTAATTCTCCCAAACCATGATAACTTTAATGATTTTAAATGAGCTATGGTGATCTTTAATTCATTTTTCAGTTTATTAAAGTTAATCCTATATAAATCTTTAACATCCTTCGTCACAATTATCCCTAAATACTTCAATTGGTCTTTAATCTTAAAACCGTATTTTTCCATAATTATACCTTTTTCCTCAACCGTTAAATTACATGCCATAGCTTCCGTTTTGTCCCAGTTAATCTTTAGACTGTCACTTCCTCAAAAATAATTAAATGTTGCTGGATTTTGCTTATATTCTGAATAGGGTCTTTTATTACCAACAAAGTGTCATCTGCAAACAAACTTATTTTTTTCTTATTTACTCCTACTAGACTTATATCTTGTCTTATATCCGTAGCTAATAATTCCATAGCAAGTATAAATAAAGATGGGGATAATGGACATCCTTGTCTTGTTCCTGTATTTATATTAACTTCCTTACTCAACTTTGTATTTATTTTTATTTTTTTACTGATTCCTTATATAATTGTCCAATTATGTGTCCAAATTTAGAACCAAATTGTAATTTTCGACAAATTTCTTTAATAGTAATCCATTGAATGGAGTCAAAGGCTTTATATATGTCTAGTGCTATTATACAAACTTTATGCTTCTGAATTTTCAACATATCAATAATATTAGTTAATCTACGTATCAGTTTTTCCATCTGCCTCCCCTTGACAAAACCTACCTGATCTTCTCCTATATATAACTTTATAAATTTATTTAAACGATTATTAATTAAGGATGTAAATATTTTTGCATCTTGATTTAAAAGGGAGATGGGACGATAGGCATCAATCTTTTCCTTGTCTTTATCTGGTTTTGGTATTAACACTGTAATAGATCTGCTCCAGGATTTGGGTATATCTCCTCCTTCCAAACAACACTGCAAACAACAAAGCTAGTGGAGATGATGGTATCCCAGTTGAATTTTTCAAAGCTCTGAAAGATGATGGCATCAAATTACTGCATTCAATATGCCAACAGATTTGAAAAACAAAACAGTGGCCACAGGACTGGAAAAGATCAGTATATGTTCCAATCCCAAAAAAGGGCAATGCCAAAGAATGTTCAAATTATCGAACAATTGCGCTCATCCCACACGCCAGCAAGGTGATGCTCAAGATAATACAGGATAGACTTCAGCAGCATGTGGAGAGAGAATTACCAGAGGTGCAGGCTGGTTTCAGAAGAGGCAGGGGGACTAGAGACCACTTGGCCAACATACGTTGGATCATGGAGAAAACAAAGGAATACCAGAAACAAGTTTACTTTTGCTTTATTGACTACACGAAGGCATTTGATTGTGTGGATCACAACAAGATGTGGCAAGTGTTTAAAGAGATGGGAATACCAGAGCACCTCATATGCCTCCTGAGAAATCTGTACATGAACCAAGAAGCAACAGTTAGGACAGAACACGGAATGACAGAGTGGTTTGGAATAGGAAAAGGAGTAAGACAAGGCTGCATTCTATCACCCTGCTTATTCAACTTATACACAGAGCACATAATGGACAATGCAGGGATGGAGGAATCACAATATGGGATAAAAATTGCTGGGAGAAACATCAACAATCTGAGATATGTAGACGATACCACCCTAATGGCAGAAAGTGAGGAAGACCTAAAGAATCTCTTGATTGGATTGAAGGAAGAGAGTGCAAAAGCTGGCTTGAGACTCAATATCAAGAAAACCAAGATAATGGCAACAGGCCCGATCAGTTCCTGGAAAATAGATGGGGAAGAAGTAGAAGCAGTGACAGATTTTACATTCTTAGGATCTAAGATCACTGCAGATGGGGATTGCAGCCATGAAATAAAAAGGCGACTGATTCTTGGGAGACAAGCTATGAGAAACCTGGGGAACATAGTCAAAAGCAGAGACATCACCTTGAAAACAAAAATTAGAATAGTCAAAGCAATGGTGTTCCCAGTGGTAATGTACGGATGTGAGAGCTGGACGCAGAAGAATAGATGCCTTTGAAATGTGGTGTTGGAGGAGAGTTTTGAGGGTACCCTGGACAGCGAGGAGAACAAATAGGTCAATCTTAGAAGAAATCAACACTGACTGCTCATTGGAAGGTCAAATAGTAAAGATGAGGCTAAAGTACTTTGGGCATCAAATGAGAAGGGAGGATTCACTTGAGAAGGCCGTGATGTTGGGAAAGGTGGAGGGCAAAAGAAGAAGGGGGAGGCCAAGGATGAGATGGATAGATGGTATTGTAGACACAATGGGCACAGAACTGGGAGGACTGAGTGGGATGATGGAGGACAGAGGCGCCTGGAGAACAATGGTCCATAGGGTCGCAAAGGGTCGGAATCGACTGTGCGACTGAACAACAACAACAACCTCCTTCCAAAATGAAATTATACAACCTTTTTAATTTGGGAATAAATACCTCCTTATATATCTCTGATGGAAAACCATCTTCTCCTGGTTCTTTTAATTACATCTGCAATTTCTTTTTCCTCTATCTCCTGTTCCATAAGATCTATATGCTCTTTTCTCAAATGGATGCTTTGATTCTTCTCTAAATATGATCTTAATTTTAATATATCCACAGACTTTTCCTTGTATAATTCCGCATAAAAGTCTTCGGCTATCTGAAGTTTATCTAATGTTTTATATTTCCTTATACCATTCTTGTCTTTCAAAGTTTCAATCTGTCTCTTATTCTTTTTATATTTCGCCATTTTCGCCAAATTCTTCATGTCCTTATTCTTAAATTCACAGTCATATCTTTTTAAATATGCCAAATCTTTCCTTACCTTATCTATTTCCAAACTCACAACCTCCTTTCTTAACGCTTGTAATTTATTCCATATCCCTTCATTATTTGTTACATCATGCTTCCTTTCCAGCTCTTTTAATTCTTGCTCCATTTTAACTACCTTTTTATTTACTTCTTGTTATGTATGTACAATGTTGCTTTAAGAAATGTATGAATGTAACCTGACCATAATTACAATGTAGCTCAGCTGTTAAAGGAACGCGAGTAAGCTGCCCATAGAGGGCAGCTGCGAGCGTTCAACTCACATGGTTCACATTCCCCAAATCACCGGCAGCCGCGGGAACTTTCCCGCACTATCACTACCTGCAGAAGATGGGCGTGACTTGGAACGACGTCATGCCGGTAGCAGCCAATGAGCTACCGTGCAACAAGATTCAAATGTATTGTACTGCTGTATATAATGTGATGTACCTCCGCCATTACCACATGTTCATCCTGATCATCACCCAATAAACCTGCGTTTAGCCCTCACTGCGGCTCCTTCTTTGTCTTCCGTGCAAGACACCAAATTGGCGACGAGGATGGGATCGATGGCGAATCCCAAGGTCAAGCCTTACCAGTTCGATATCAGCGATCCAGAACAATGGGAGCTGTACGAGTGCCAGTTTCGGCACGCAATGGAAGCTGCGGGCATCGACGACGACGCGAAGATGCGCTCCCACTTTCTGGCCCAGGTGGGGCCGGACACGCTGTGTATCCTGATGAACCTGGTGGCCCCCCGGAAGGTGGACGTGGTGCCCATCGACCGCATCCTAGAGTTACTGCGCGAACATTTCCAGCCTCCCGTGTCGATTTTCCCGGCCAGGGTCGCATTCCACAGGTGAGACCAGCGCCCGGGAGAGTCCGTGTCCGCCTACGCGGTGGCCCTCAGGCTTGCAGCGGTGCCCTGCCAGTGGGAAGACCTGGACACGGCCCTCCGAGACCGCATGCTGTGTGGACTGAGGGACGAGGAGGTCCAGAGGAAATTGATGACCCGCGACTATCGCCTCACGTTCAACGAGGTACTGCGGGAGGCCCAAGCAGCCGAGGCGGCCAGGAGCGGGGTCAGAGTGTTCAAGTCCCGAGGGGCCACGTCCGAAAGGGCCAAGTCACCAATGCAGGCGGCCCGGCGGACATCAGCGAAGACGGCCTGGTGGGCCCCCAAGTCGCCCGCCGGCACACCAGCGACGTCTGAGGAGTCGTCCACGACGGCAGACTCCTGCTCCAGCGAGGACGACGTCCAGAGAATAAAGAAACACGGGGAGAAGCGACAGACCCGCGAACGGCAAGACCGCCGTTGCGACGGTTGTGGGGCGTCCCACGACCGCACGAGGTGTCCGTTCCGAAAGGCCGAGTGTCACAATTGCGGCCGAAAGTGACACATCGCCAGAGTATGCAGGCACAGGCGAGCCGAGGACAAGGGCGTTTCGAGCCATCCCCAGACACACCAACGGAAGGCAGCCGGCACCAGGAAGGTCTCAGCCAACTACAGCGAGGAAGGCGTGAACCGCGTGGGCCTGGAGCACCGGTGTTTTTTCGTAGAGGTACTGTTACAGGGGGTCCCAGTGAGGATGGAGATAGACTCGGGGTCATCCTATTCCATCCTGTCCCAAAGAGTTTATCCGCATTCCCCCAGACACGCGGCCCAAACTGCGGGCCATGAAGTCACATTTACGGGACGTGCAGGGAAATGGGATCCCAGTGTTGGGGGTGGGAAACTTCAAGGTGAAGTTCAAGAATTACTCCGAGAAACTGCCCCTAGTGGCCCTCAAGGGGGGGAGATGCTGCCTTTTGGGAACGCAGTGGTTTGCTCCCCTGGGAATCGAACTGTCCAGCATTAACGCCATCGAGACTGACCCAATGCAGGACGTGTGCAATGCACACCCGGACGTTTTCAAGAAGGGGCTCGGGACGTACAAGGGCCCCCCAGTTTCCTTTGAGCTGGACCCAGAAATCCGGCCCATCCGCCTCAAGCCAAGGAGAGTGCCCTTCGCCCTCAAGGACAAGATCGAGGCGGAACTGGACAAATTGGTGGGGCAGGGGATTTTGGTTCCAGCTGATTCGGCGGAGTGGGAAACGCCGATTGTTACGGCCCTTAAGTCAAACGGGGAGGTCAGGATTTGTGTGGACTACAAATGTACGATCAATAAGGCCATTCGGCCAAATGCATATCCGGTGCCCGTGGTCAGCCACTTGCTGGCCACATTACATGGGGACAGGTGTTTTGCCAAGCTAGATCTGGCGCAGGCATATCAGCAGCTCTCTGTAACCCCGGCTGCTGCCGCTGCGCAAACAATCGTGACGCACAAGGGGGCATTTAAGGTAACGCGCCTGCAGTTTGGCGTGAATTCTGCCCCCGGGATCTTCCAGTCCCTCGTGGAACGCCTTTTAAAGGGGCTTCCAGGTGTTCTCCATATTTTGACAATGTGTTGATAACGGCGGGGAGCGAATTGGAGTTAGCAAAGAGGCTAGACGGGGTCCTCTCAGTGTTCGAGAGGGCGGGACTTCGACTGAGGAGGGACAAATATGTATTCTTTGCGAGGGAGGTCGAGTTTCTCGGCTTTAAGATAACCCCGGACGGAATCAAACCCTCTGAGTCCAAGGTTGCGGCCGTGAAAAACGCCCCTCGTCCCACCGCGAAACCGGAGCTGCAGTCATTTCTAGGGCTCCTAAATTTCTATCACTCCTTCCTGCCTAGGAAGGCATCGGTCGTGGAGCCACTGCACGCGCTACTAAAAAAGGACGCGGTTTGGCGGTGGGGGGACAGGCAGGAGAAAGCGTTCAAGGAGCTTAAAACACTCCTATCCTCGGATGCTGTCCTGACCCACTTTGATCCGAGAAAACCAGTGGTTTTAGTCTGTGACGCGTCCCCAGTGGGGGTGGGGGCGGTCCTGTGCCATGTGTTGGAGAGCGGGCGGGAAGCCCCGGTGGCGTACTACTCAAGGTCCCTCTCGAAGGCCGAGTGCAATTACGCGCAAACAGATAGGTAGGCCCTGGCCATAATCGCGGGAACGAAGAAGTTCCACAATTTTTTATACGGCCGCTAGTTTACGGTAGTGAAGGATCACAAGCCACTTCTGGGGATCTTCACTACCGGCAAACCCACCCCGCAAATTCTATCCCCCAGGATGCTGCGTTGGGCCATTTTCCTCAATGCCTACCAGTATGAGCTGGTCTATCGCCCAGGGAAGGAGATCTCCCATGCGGACGCACTGTCCCGGTCTCCCCTCCCTAGTTTAGGGGATCCCGCATGCGAGGTAGAGCAGGACCACCAAGTCCTGCTGATCGAGTCCCTCGACTCACCCCCCATCCTCCCGGCCGACCTTGCCAAGGCCACGGCGGCCGACAAGATGCTGGCCCAAGTTAGTTCCTGGGTTAGGAAAGGGTGGCCCACTACTCCCCCCGAGGAACATTTCAAGCCGTTTTTCAGGCGTAGAGTAGAGCTTTCCCTGGAAAGGGGCTCCTTACTCTGGGGCCAGCGGGTAGTTATCCCAGAGAAGCTAAGGGCTAAGGTACTGAAGCTGCTGCATACCAGTCACCCGGCAATAGTGCGCTGCCAGAGCTCTCGGCCTGAGGAGTCCCGGCTACCCCATAGGGAGTGGGACACGGCCCGCGGGCCATGGTCCCGGATACATGTCGACTTCGCTGGCCCTTTCCGCGGGTCCATGTTTCTGCTGATAGTCGACTCCTATTCCAAGTGGTTGGAAGTAATTCCCATGAACAGCACCTCCTCTGCGGCGACCATTAAACAGTTGCGCAGGGTTTTTGCCTGCTTCGGCCTGCAAGATGTCCTTGTTAGCGATAACGCTAGTACCTTCACGTCTGCGGAGTTCAAGACGTTTATTGAGAGAAACGCCATCAGGCACATTACCGCTGCCCCGTTTCACCCCGCCACAAACGGTCAGGTAGAGCGCCAAGTGCGCACTACGAAAGACGCACTGCGGCGCATGGGTCCCGGTGAGTTGAACCTTCATCTGTGTCAGTTCCTCATCTGCTACAGGACAACCCCCCTAGCCTCAGGACTTTCGCCAGCCGAACTCCTCATGAGGCGGCGTCCGGTAACACTTTTTGACCGGATGGATCCGTCCAGGGTGGAGGATGAAGGGAGAAATATAAATATAGAGGTAGGGAGCTCCAAAAGTTTTTCGGTAGGGGACCCAGTTCACTGCAGGAACTACGCGGCCTCGGGGCCAGCGTGGGTACCAGGGACGATCATTGAGCAGACGGGGCCAGTATCCTATAGGGTCGAGACTAGCTCGGGTCTACTCTGGAGAAGGCACGCCGACCAACTCAGAAGGCGAGTCACCAGTGAAGGGGAATCAGCGTTAGGGTCCTCCCCCACCCGCGTTACCCAAGGGGGAGACACGGCGGCATCCGCGGGTACAAATGCATACCCTGGATTCTCAGCCACAGAGGAGGATACTTTGGAAGAGAGGGATGAGTTCGATTATGATTTGCAGTACCAGGGGGGTGTAGCGGAGTGGTCCCCCACCCGTCCTAGCGAGAAGAGGGGTTTCAATTCAGCCCCTGGTACCTCCAGTCCCCCCAGCCCTTTTGTTTTAGAATATACCATAGCTCCAGCCCCCCGGAGACAGACACCCCCGAGACAGGCAGCAGGGGGGAATCCGCCCACCTCAGCCTCTAGAACTCCCGGACAGGCAACAGGGGGTGGCGAGACCACGAGGGCCTCCTCATCGGTCCCGAGATTCGTACTGGGGGGGACCCCAAGCTCCTCAAGCGGTAGGCGGGGGTTCACGTCCCAACTGTTCATTCCATTCCCGTCCCCCAATGCAAGGTTGTCGCAGAGTCCCCACCGAACCACTAATGAGTCCCCCCTTTCCGTTGCAGGATGGGACTCCGCGGAACCAGGAGCCCCCGGCTCCCCTGTGTTAAGTCAAGCGGCCACACGCCCTAGGCGCACGTGCGGCAAGCCACAATGGTTGAGGGACTTCGTCCCATCCTAGGGGGGAGGAGTGTTATGTATGTACAATGTTGCTTTAAGAAATGTATGAATGTAACCTGACCATAATTACAATGTAGCTCAGCTGTTAAAGGAACGCGAGTAAGCTGCCCATAGAGGGCAGCTGCGAGCGTTCAACTCACATGGTTCACATTCCCCAAATCACCGGCAGCCGCGGGAACTTTCCCGCACTATCACTACCTGCAGAAGATGGGCATGACTTGGAACGACGTCACGCCGGTAGCAGCCAATGAGCTACCGTGCAACAAGATTCAAATGTATTGTACTGCTGTATATAATGTGATGTACCTCCGCCATTACCACATGTTCATCCTGATCATCACCCAATAAACCTGCGTTTAGCCCTCACTGCGGCTCCTTCTTTGTCTTCCGTGCAAGACACCAAACTTCTCTATCGTTAATAACCTTCTCCTGTATACAATCACCTCTCAGGACTGCTTTCATAGCATCCCATAGAATGGGAGGAGCAACTTCACCTGTATCATTAATTTCCCATTTTTCCTGCCAATTATCCATCAGTCTTTTTTTAATACTATTATTATTAAGAAGTTTAGCATCTAATCTCCATATATTATCTGAAATTAAATCTTTACCTAGATTTATCTCCAAATTAATCATTGTATGATCAGATAACTTAAACGTTCCTACTCTGAAATCTTCTAGGTTATGCAGTAAATTTACCGAAATTAAGAAATAATCAATATGGAAATAAGACTTAAACATTGTGGAATAAAATGTAAACGCTTTTTCTTTCCCTTTTACTATTCTCCAAACTTTTCCATCCACTTATCTAGGATATTTTGTTGCCCTTTTCTATATCTAGAAGGCTTCGAAACGTCTGACACTGATCTTGTCAAATTAAAGTTGCCCCCTATTATCAAATTATCTGATCTTTCCTTCTTAATAATTGGTAGAACTTTATCCAAAAATATTCCCTGATCTTTATCGGTAGCGTATATATTCACAAAAGTATATTCCTCTTTTTCAATCTTTCCCTTAATTAACTGAAATCTACCGTCTTTATCATTCACACTTTTTGGACAATATAAACCTAGTTTAGATGCAATCATAGTAGCAACTCCTCTCAAGTTTGATGATCCTAAACATTTTTCATAAATGTCTACTCCCCTTACATATAAATTATTCTTATTTTCGAACTTTTGATGCGTCTCTTGCAGAAATATAATATCCGCTTTCTCTCTTTTCAAAACACCTTCTACTCGCTTCCTCTTAATTTGATTCTGGCCACATTCTTCTCTGACTCCTGATTCCTCTTTACTTTTTTTATACCCTTAGTTCCACAGCTCATACATTTATCTCTTCCTGCTAGTGGATTCCATATGCAGTTTTTCCACAATCTGACAAGCTTTTTTGCTGCCCACCTTTTTAAAGTTATATAACCATACTATACCTTATTGTACAAAGTAGCCTGCTTTCTAAAATTCTAAATATGGGAAGAAATTAGGCAAATTCAACCCAAAGAATTAAACTGATTTAATAGTAACCCTAGAAAACTATAGAAATTGCAGTGCCGTAAGCTAGAGCAAAAGTTCTAAAACTAATTTCAGCCCCATGGATTTGAAATTCCAGAATTTTCTAAGGAGACACTAGACCAGGGGTGCCCAAACTATGGCCCAGGGGCCAGATGTGGGCCCAATGCCAATTCATCTGGCCCATAAAGCTCTTGTCGCTCCCAGAAGCAGAAGTAAAATGTGCCCGTACCTCGCTTCCAGGAGCAAGGACTTCACGGGCCGGATGAATTGGCAATGGAGGCCGGATCCAGCCCCTGGCCCATAGTGACCAGCCTCCTGAACCACATGACCGGCCCGTGGCCCAAAAAGTCTGGGCACACCTTCTCTAGACATTGCAGAGCCTGGGAATTTGGACTAAAGTCCCCAGAGACAGTGTGGCTGTCATGCTGGTTAGAGGACTGTGGGCACAGTAAACAGTAAAGGTCTCCCATACTTGAAAGCCAGTCATGTCTGACTCTAGGGGGCAGTGTTCATCTCCATTTACAGACAAAGAGTCTGTGTCTGCAGCTGTTTCCATGGTCATGTGGCAGGCATGACTAGACGCTAGAACGCACAGAACACTGTTACCTTTCCCACCAAATTGGTACATATTCATCTACTTGCAATTTGTTGCTTTCAAACTGCTGCTGGGACAGACAATGGGAGCCAGCTCAGTCATGCAGCACTCGGGTCTCAAACTGCTGACCTGCCAACCTTCCAGTCGGCAAGCTCAGCATCTTAAGCACTAAAGCCACAGTAGCCATCATGGGGACAGTAGCTCCACCAAAAATACTTTTCCAAATGAAGATAATTTTTAAAAAGAAAAGAAAAAAATATATAAAATGGCCACATATTTTAGAAAACGCATTAACTTTGATTTCTGTTTTTAAAATGTAGTTACTTGCATACCCAGTGTCACTTTTACATTTATCCTCAATTGCACCATGTGCCACTACTTAAGAGGTTCTTTCATATAGTGCAAGCAAGATATCTCACGAGGGGATGGATATTGTGTGAGTGGTACGTATACAAACACAGGCATTAAAATAAAGTCAAATTGCCAAAAATAGTAGACTCTGACAAATCAGCTGATAGGCTTAGAACACTATTTTATTCCCCTTGAAGCAGAAAGTTTCAAACCAAATTATTCATAATCAATATTAGCATTTCCTAGAATGTAGAACCTACCAACTACTGGATTTATTATTTCTCGTCGTAAAAGCAGATTGGCGCCCTGCGCAGTGATTTCCATGCTGTAATTTCTATCCTGATGTAACTGCAAACACACATTTACAATCTCCTCTCTTGCAGGAGGGTTAATCAATATATCTGTAGTTTCATTTAATTTGCTCCCTAGCATTCTCACAGTAATCTGAAAGGAAAATAAAAAGGAAGTCAGTTTTCAGAAACAAGACTTCAGGATGTGCGCACGCATGCGCACGCACACGCTTCATCAATTCCATATCTGGAAGTTGCAGTTCCACAAGGTAGGACTAAGTGTTTCCTAACTGAAAGCTTCACTACATGGACTCCAAAGGTTTTGGTGGCAGAAACATTGTGTCAGAACATGCAACATGTTACAGTGAATGCAACAAAAGAAGCTAAAATCACATTAGTGTTCCAGAGATGTGATTCTAGCAGATCTTTGTGTTGCTAATGAAGGCTGTGCTTACTTGCTGCTAATTTGCAAAGCATAAATGTGGAAAGCTCCTGTTGTATCAGGCAATTTCAGCACCTAAGCACTTCAAACTCTTACCATGTTTTGCACTATATGGTAACTTTTATTTCAATTGTTTTGGTAAACATTTCCATGATCTCATCCACATTAGCCACCTACTCAGTACCCATTCTAGTAGAACATTAAGATGTTCTCATTTTTCAGTTATAAAAGATGGAACATGTGTCACTTACTTGATATGTTTCGTTTATTCCTGCACTTCCATAATGCCTCCTCCATGTCAAACAAGACTCTTTCACTGCAACATCAGCAAACTCTTCCGCTTCTAGGAGAAAATTAATAATTCCAGTTAGATTAATAAATTAAATCATTCAATACCTGCTTTCTTATTCTTATCCTATTTCTATCATAGAATCTCTGGTGGTCAAATGCAAACTAAAATCTAGTGTTCTCAATACAAGAAGATTAAAATGTTACATTTTGTGATAACAGATTCCAGAATTCCTTAGGCAGCACAGACCATGACAATAATTGCTTCAGGGTTTTGTTTCCAAGCTCTGCTCAATATTATAATATATATTTCTACTAATTACTGATAATTTACTTTGGCCGCCTGTCCCCCCTCCCCCCACATCACAGATGTAGACAGTTCCCATATCACCAAGAATAGAAAACAGCAAGAATGAAGTACAGATACAACACAGTAGGCAGGCCAAGTAGCTTACCATACTCACTGCTGCTTCCGTTAGACCAGTGGTACCCAACATGGGGCCCACACCCCACAGGCAGACTTCAATTCCCAGAAGCCTAAGTCAGTAAATTGGCTGATCAGTGCTTTGGGAAATTGACTTAGGCTTCTAGGAATTGAAGTCTGAAAAACAAAGGTTGGGAAACACTGAGTTAAAATGCTAATTACCTTGTGAGCTGCCCAGAGAGTGCACGAAGCACTATAGGGTGGTTTATAAATGTACAGTAATACCTCATACAAAGTCCGCTTCATACAACATCGGATTCATATAACACCGCCTAATTCCTTGAAAAAAGTTGTCTCATACAAAGTCGTGTGACTTTGTATGAGGCATTGGGGTTTTCCCAGGTTGCATTGTGCCTGGGCAGTATAAAAGGCAGGAGACATGTGTGCATTGCTCTTGTGGGTTTTGCATGAGGCAAAGAGTGTTTAGGAGTGGTTTTGAGTGTGATTTTGGATTTTTTGTCAGAATTTTTAGAAGCATTCCTGGGATTTTTGCAGCATTTTTCAGGTTCTTGGACAATCAGGGTTGTTTGACAAGTTTTTGTAATGTATTTAGCCTTTAGACAATGATTTCTTAAAGTTCTGTCAGTTTCTTGTCTGTTTCCTTGACTTTGCCCTGAAGTCTGTGCTGTTACAGTACAATGTATCTCTATGGAAACGACGTTGTATGAGGCATTGTGGCAAGGATTTGGACGTTGTATGAGGCATCGTGGCTAGGATTTTGCATGCCTCATACAAAGTCAAAATCTGTATAAAGTCCAAACTTGTGGAACCAAGTTTGGACGTTGTATGAGGTATCACTGTAATTGCTAATATGTTCTGTACAGTCCCTGGAATTGAAACTCCTACATGCTGGGACTTAAAGGTATACATAAAGGTCTCTTGAATAGAAGGCATCTTCACTGATTCTAGCAGAAGCCATATTCATCACAGTCCCTGTATTCACACTGCATGTTTGCCCAACTAGCTTCCAGTCAGCCTGATGGTATTAGTAACCTGCATGCTGTTAATTATGATGGCCACTGGATGTCACTGTTGTACTGTTAAAATACAGCATTCAACCCTGCTGTAAAAAACATCTGCAAAGAATCTGTGAGACCTTAAAACATTCATTACAAAATTTTATTTATTTATTCATTCATTCATTCAATTTGTATAGCCGCCCCAATCGACATGCGACTCTGGGCAGCGTATATAAAATCCCCAACGTTTAAACTATAGAGACCCTAGCAGTTCAAAAGCAAGAAATTGCAAGTAGAAAAAATAGGGACCACTTCGGTGGGAAGGTAACAGCGTTCCGTGTGCTCCGGTGTCTAGTCATGCCTGCCACATGACCACATGACAGCACTTGCTCTTCGACTTTGAAACAGAGATGAGCAATGAACCCTAGAGTTGGATATGACTGGCTTTCAAGGAAGGGAAACCTTTATCTTTACCTAAAATTCCTAAAAACACTGAAAAACTACCTCCCACCCACACTGATTAAAAATAAGTTTTCATGGACTATAGTCAATTTTACATTTCTGTCTGAAAGCCGAATTGAGAAGAAGTAAGAGTGCTGATACAGGAAGCAACAGGAGCTGAAGATCGTAAAGTGGGAAAGATTCTGGAAATTAGACAGAGAAAGAAAACCTAAGCAAAAAGAGGCGAGTGGACAGGAGCATAGGAAATAGCACAGAAGACTGAAGTGTATGTGTGGGAGGCATTCTTGGTGGCAGGCACAAAATAAAGAGAAAGCAAAAATAGAAAGAGTGGACAGTAGCAACCTTAAATAAAGAAAGGAACACTAAAAATGTTTAGTGGGCAGGATATTCCCATACTTACAGTGCAATCCTATATGTAACTACTCAAAGGCAAAGCCCATTAGTTTAAGAGAACATAGTCTTATACAGTAATACCGCAGATAATGCTAAAACTTGGTTCCACAAGTCTTGGTTCCCAGCACCATTGGTTCAAGAAAAAAAAAACCCTTTACTATCCAACACAATTTTAAAAAGCCCGGCACCGCCGGGCAAAATATGCTAGTATAAAATAAGTTCAAACAGTTCTGAAACTTATATAAATTCCTCTCCTGTCAACGAGAAGCTTTCATTTGTGTGAATTTGATACTTTTGCACAATTATTAGTACACAAAGTTGCTGAACAACAGCAAATACAACCAGGTCCAATCAGCTTTGCATTCCACCTGAAGAGCCACTAATGACTAATGGAAGAGCAAATACAATGAGATGCTCTCTGTAGTCACCATTATGCCTTAGATCAGGGGTAGGCAACCTAGGGCCTACGGTGCCAAATAATCTGGCTCCCGCCCTAGCAGCCACAGCTGCTGCTGGAATCGACCATGGACTCATGTATGGCTGTCGCAAATGCATTTACAACAGCTGTACGTGGCAGAGGGACCACCAGTCCAGCCCCCTCAGCTGGACTGGTGGTCCAGCTGAGGGGGGCCCTGACTAAATGTGACCCGGCCCCTGACTATAAAAAGGTTGGCAACCCCTGGTTTAGGTATTTCAGAGATAGGTGTTATGGGCTTTTTACTATGTTCATAAATAACCTATAGAAGTGAGGTACCCAAATTCGATGACATCAAATTATTCAGAATGGTAAAACCAAAAAGACATTCTAATAGTTCTGAAGTGATATTTCCAAGCTGTGTAAATGGATGATAAAATGGCAAAAGCAGTTCATTGAATATAAAAGCAAAGTTATCTTCTTTATTCTGTTTATAATCTGAAGTTTCAACACCTTTCAAAATCCCATGCCATGATTATCACCCCTACAGAATAATCCATCTTCCTAGTATCACATGAAAGCAAAAAATCTTCCTCACCTTGGGGACTTAAACAAATAACATTTTCCGTTCTCTAGCTTTCAAATATCTACTCAGAAAATACCGTCCTTGCTCTTCTTCCAAAACAAATCCAAAAACATCAAGATTTAAGCCACGCACAGTAATTTATGTTCAGAATTTTACCATGTACCTACTTTCACATTGGAAATCCAAAAATTCCCATGTTCCACTTTTGGTACAGTATGAATGCCTTTTTGTGCCAGTTGGATAGAAACCTTTTAGACACATGAATTCCACAACACTTCCCAGCCGAGACATTCCATTCCATATTCTCTTCGAGTCAGATATTATTGGAGGTTGGCCACAGGTGATTTCTAAAAAGGATTCAAAACAATTTTAATTGAGGATAAGATTTACTAAAGTTATGCAACAGTGGCTCAGGTCTCCATTTTAAACATGCATGTGATAAAATGGGTCACAAGTTATTAAATATGGAGTCTCTTTGGTTTTTACACTGTGTTAGAATGTAGCTTTGCTTCCTTGCAAAGGCCTCATAATTCTTTCTGCTGAGCTTATCAAGCAGGTGGGCTTAGTAGAAGCTTCTCAAAGCTTCAGGCCTATGTGCAACTGAACAACAACAAGCATGTTGTTCATGTTACCCTTGGGTCATTTATATGTTGTTAGCCGCCCTGAGTCGGCCATGTGTTGAGTAGGGCGGGATATAAATTGAATAAACATAAACATGTTAGTGGAAAGCTGCAGGTAACCTATTTACCTTTGCATTCAAAAGTAATTCTTTCCCACTTCTGAGCCACAGTACATTGTGAAAAATTACGTTCTCCAAGATACTGAAATCCATCTTTACATTTGTAGTATACTGTGCTCCCAAAAATTGAGGTGTTATCCCAGACTATCTCTGTATTTTCAACCTCCGGTGGTTTCCCACAGTCTATTTCTAAATGGAAACAGAAAGAAATGTAGCAATGTGGTTAACAAGTACAACATCTATTACACTGTTTTGAGTACGTTACTTTTCATATTTGACTGCATACAATGTCATTGACTCGAGTTCCAGTTGCATGACAGAACTGCTCTGGAGAGTTTCCTAATATCTTACATAAGCTTGGAGCACATTTAGGGATCAAAGCAAATCTCTATTCTTCCAGAGATTTCAGCAGTGTACAAAATTTTGTTGTTCTTCATTTCCTATGCTTTATGGCACCAGCCAACTTGATGATGTTCAGAAAAACATGTATGGATAAAACTTACCATCCCATCTTAAAGTAGAGAAAAATACACAGACCACAAACATGGAAACTGGGTAAAACATACCTGCCAAAAAGCAGACAAGCAAACTATCGTATTTGCTACAGTATAAGATGCATCAGAGTACAGTAATACCTTGGATAACGTTTGCACCGGATAACGCTAAAACCGCATAACATTAAGCAATCTGGAAAAAATGCATCGCATAACGTTAAAATCCTATGGGATGCATTGGATAACATTCGCTAAAGCCTGTGCCCGTTACGGTGTATCTCTATGGAGTTTTAACGTTATCCAATGCATCCCATAGGATTTTAACGTTATGCGATACAGCATCGCATAACGTTAAAAATGGGATAGCGCTAAGACTTGTGGAACCAGGTTTTAGCGTTATCTGAGGTATTACTGTATAAGACGCACCCCATTTGTTATACACATTTTAAAGGAGAAAAATAATTTTCTACATTTTAACTCCAGGAGCCATGGACGGTGGGATTGGCAGGTAAAGAGAGCTCCTTTGAAAGCCTCTTGCCCGGCCGATCCCACCGCTGCTGACCGTCAGGAACCAGGGAGGGCAGGAATGGCTGGGCAAGAGAGCTTCTTTTGAAGCCACCCTTCACCCAACTCCTAGTGGTCAGTGGTGGCCACCGAAGCGCACCAGTGGGGAGGGCTTTAAAATAGCCCTTTCCTCTCTCCAGCTGCTGATCCTCTCTAGCTGCTGAACTGCACCAGACGGGAGAGAGGGTAATTTTAAAAACAGCCTCTCCCAGGCTGGTGAGGTTCGGCAGCTAGAGAGGAATAGCAGCTGGAGACAAGAAAGGGCTATTTTTACAGCCGCCCTCACCCCACCCACCACCGCTGGTGCAGTTCGGCAGCTGAAGAAGATCGGTGGCTGGAGACAGCTTTTGCCTGGCTCCGTTGCTGCTGATCAACATTATAATTTTGATTACCAGCGTATAAGATGCACTCCGGTTGTCCGGTGTATTTTAAGGGGGAAAAGTGTGTTTTATACGCTGGCAAATATGGTATATACCCCATACAAAAACTAGAGTGAATTAAAAACTATACATATACACAGTATATGTAATATATCTTTGCCACTCTCTCTAAACATCATAAGAACATAAGAACAGCCTTGCTGGAACAGGCCACAGGCCATCCAGTCCAGCATTCTGTCTCACACAGTGGCTCACCATTTCCTTCAGGGTATTCCCAAGGAGATGCCTTCACCTGCTTAGGATTCCCTGGAAATGGCATTGAGAGATATCCTGCCTATCTCTCCAACCCAGAGGTTGTCCTTAGGTAGCCATAATTATAGCCATTGATACCCTTGTCCTCCATGAACTTGTCTAATCCTTTCTTAAACCTGTCAAGACTGACAGCTGTCACCACTTCTTCTGGCAGGGAGTTCCATAGACCAGTAATCCTCTGGGTGAAAAAGTACTTTCTCTTATTTGTTTGAGAACTAGCACCCAAAAGTTTCATGGAATGCCCCCTAGTTCTAGTGTTATGCGATAGGGAAAACAGTTTTTCCTTATCTACTTTGTCCACACCATGCATGATTTTATAAACTTCAATCAGGTCACCTCTTAGACGCCGTCGTTCAAGAGTGAAAAGGCCCAACCGTTGCAGCCTCAGATGGTAAGGAAGGTGTTCCAGTCCCCTAATCATTCTGGTTGCCCTCCTCTGCACTTTTTCCAGCTCCATAATATCCTTCTGGAGGTATGGCGACCAGAACTGTACACAGTATTCCAGATGGGGCCTCACCATAGATTTATAAAGAGGCAAAATGACACTTGCTGACTTATTTTCTATACCCTTCCTAATGATCCCTAGCATTGAGTTTGCTTTTTTCACTGCTGAGGCACACTGGGTTGACATCTTCATTGAGCTGTCCACCAGGACACCAAGGTCCCTTTCCTGGTTTGTCGCAGAGAGTTCAGAACCCATCAGTTTATAAATGTAATTGGGGTTTTTTGCCCCAACATGCATCACTCTGCACTTACTGATGTTGAAGCTCATTTGCCACTGTTTTGCCCACTCCCCCAGTGTCAAGAGATCCCTCTGGAGCTCTTCACAATCTCTCACAATCTCTAGGACCTGTCCCTGCAGTCTCCCAAGATCAAAACATAGCACCTCTCTCCCCACCCCCTTCAGTTATAGGCTGAATATTAAGAAAAACTTCTTAACAGTTAGATCAGTACAACAGTGGAACCAACTGCCTTGAGAGGTGGTGAGCACTCCAACACTGGAAGCATTCAAGAGAGAATTGGAAATGCAAATGAACTTATGAACCACCTAGAGAGTTCACTAAACACTATGGGGTGGTATATAAGTGTGATTGCTTTGCTTTGCCATATCTGCTTTGAATCGGATTCCTGCATTGAGCGGGGGGGTTAGACTCGATTGCCTAAGAGGCCCCTTCCAACCCAGTTATTCTATGATTTCATTTCCCTTTGGATGGATGAGCTTGCTTCAAAATGAAGTCCTTGTTTGCTACTTTTATTTTTAACGAATACCTGTGGAACAAAGAGATACTGTACTCCTTGAAGTAAAGCTGATGCCAAAAGGTTCTGTATTCTTACAGCTTTTCTTGTTAATAAAGGGAAAAAAATCAGGAGGAGAAAAGAGACCAACACAAGTTGAGACACATATCTACAATCACCATATTGGAGATTCCAGGTCTATAATGTGCTTTAGCTTAGGTTTATTGACAATACAATTGAAACAACCACCCTAACGTAACAAAAACGAAAAGACAAAGAATAGCCAAAATATTCAGTTCAGACAGCAGAACTAACCTCCCTCATGGCATGGTAGACAAATGTTTCAGCCTGATCAGCAAAATTAGGAATTTTGTTTGATAAATGCTGCTTTACCAGTCCCTCATCTTAAAGATGGGTTCTTGCTTGCTTGTTTCTTTAAGGGCAAGCTCTCACCTTTGCATGAAACATTTGCTGTGAGTGAATGAAAGGGCTCAGAGCCATTTTCTGTTTGGTATCCTTCCATGCAGTAGCACTCATAGCTGCCAGCAGTATTCACACATCTTCCTCCAAGGCCACAGATGTCAGAGGCCTCACACTCATTGATATCTAAAAAATACAGTAGAACTTTGATGACTTTGTATACAATACAGACAAAGGTTATGGTAAGCAAGAGCTTATTGTTGAAGGTATGCAGTGATTATTTAGGGTTAAGGCTTTTCCAAAAGGGTATCAAAGTTGTTCCAACAAACAAAAATTAAACTGACTAGAGAGAATAATGAATAAATATGCATCTTCTAGCCAACGTTTAAATATGATATTCAACTAATTCCAATATTTTAACAGGTTAATTTTGTTTACATAACTGTCAACCTGTTGTTAATGTGACAGCAAAAATTAAATGTAAATACATTATTTAGATTTTTGTGCAAAAAAAGTTAAAAACAATTAAAAACTTAACTAAATTTAGCATTCCTGAAGAAATGTGCAGATATGAATCTGCAATTTCTACAGAGAGCAATCTAAAATACAGACAACTACATATTTTATTTTATATATTTCTGGCATTTATCAGTATTAATATATAAAAAATAATATACTGTATATATTATTTTTCAAAATTGAATGGAAAAAACTAAAGAAAAATAAATTGAAGCAAAAAAGAAAAATAAAACAGAATAAAACAAAACAAAACCTTTAAAAAAACGTATGAATACAGTAAAACCCCGGTTCCCGACTGCCTTGGCTTACATTTGCCGCAGTTTACGACTGGAAATCCCGAGGAAATGATGTCCCGGTTCACGACATTTTTTCGTCTTACGACCGGGAATTCCCCAGAATGCATTGCATCGGCGGGATATAAGAACACATGCAGCCATTTTGGACGCTGTGGGTGTCACAATCGCAGCAGGGCAGCCTTGCCTTGCGCATTCACAGTGCCTCTTCCATGCCCAGTTGGTGCTGCGAAGGGGGGAGGGGCGATCAATCACAGTGGGTTGGTCTTGCCTTGTGTGTTCACGGTGCCTCTTCTGGAGCCATTATTAAGGCATGGGATTTAAAAGACATCCTGTGCCTTAGCGACGGCTCCAAAAGAGGTGCCATAAATGCGCAAGGCTAGGCCGCCCCACTGCAATCAATCGCCTCTCCCCCCTCCCTTCGCAGCACCGACCTGGGCACAGAAGGGGAAAGAGGTGAGCTGTTCGTCTCACATGGCTGTGGCATCTTCAGCAGGGGAGCCCAGGATGTGACTGGCCCCGGCCTCTGAACAAACCGCTGTTCTTTGATACCTGACGCTGACCCTGTGAAAGAAGTGCCAGAGCCCAGGCAAGGTAAGAAAAGATAGGGAGCTTAGCTCCCTCCTTTATATTCCATTTTACTGTGCTTCCAGCATTTTAAAATATTTTTATTATTATTATTTAGGTTGGGAACTTTTTTTATTTTCAATGGATTCCTATGGGGAAAATGTGTCTCGGTTTACGATTGATCCGGTTTCCAACAAAACTGTCGGAACAGACTAAAATCATAAACCAGGGTTATACTGTATATATAGTAGTCACAATAAGCCTTGGGTGCCAAAGTCCACAGGGAAGGGTGATGGTCCGCAAGTGGATTACATCCCCTTTGAATCCATCTTGATGAAGGGCAGCAGCTTCATCAATACTGGCCTGGGGCCGATGAGGACTTTGTATGCCAAAAGAGCTCAGGACCCGAAAGTGACTTGCAGAACTGGATCAGTGGTACGGGTATCACATTGTGATGCAGAAGGCAGATGAAAGGCCACTACATTATATTCTCAGTACAGTCTTCGTGGCTTATCGCCATGATGATCGCCAATACAGTGGTACCTCATACAACGATTTTAATCCGTTCCATGGGGCTTGTTGTTGTACGAAACAATTGCTATACGATACATGCATCGTATAGCGATTTTCCCTATGGGATGCATCGTACAACAATTTTTTTGCTACGTAGTTTTCCCATTGAAAAATTGTTGTATGATTTTTTCCATAGGGAAAATTGTTATGCGAGACGCCATCCCCTCCCCCGCAAAACCTAATTGTTATGTGATTTCGTTGCTATACAGGGCGAGTGTTGTATGAGGTTCCACTGTACTCAGATTTGGATACAGCAGAAGAGGGCCACGCAGCCACGCGGATTCACTGCCGTGCGCTTTGCCGGCCCCGCCCCATTAGAGACGGCACAGGGATGGAAAAGGTGGGGGCCGGGCCTTCCTTTAAAAGGAGAGGTCCGGACTGCTCTTCCTCCTTTTACTTCGGCTGAGCCAGGCAACGTTTGGTGCCTGGCTCCAGTCGATTGAACATCCATGCAGCCTGGGCCTTCTGCCTCTTGCCATGTGGCTTTTCTCTTCGCGGCAGTCAGCCATGGCTTTTCGTTGGCACCTCTCCTGGGGCACCTCTCGTTGTCGCCTCCGCGCAGCCCAGGCCTTTAGCCTCCGGCCGCGTGGCTTTCTGTTTCACGGCGTTCGGCCACGACTTTTCCCCAGCGCCTCTCTGAGGCGTCGCGGCCTTCCCCATTGGGAAAACCCCTCAAGGGTTTTCCCCTGTGGCGGCCTCCAGCCAGTGGCCCCATCAGTCGGCCACGGATGCTGTGGGCCGGCAATGGCCTCCAGCAGGCTCGCATGCGCCCCTTGCCTCTCCCGCCGTACCTTGGCGTGCCCCTTACCCCCCATCCCTCCGGGGTTCCACCAGCAGGCCCTACTGTGCCTTACCCAATATGGCCGTATGGCCCGCCCGTTAACGCAGAGTACCACACGATTCCCCTGTCGGCTTTTCCAACTGAGGGCAGGTCCCTCCCTTTAGGCGATCACTTGCTGCCGGCCACTAGGGATAAGACCTGGTGTAGGGAGTATGTGGATATCTTTAGTCTTTTGAACCGGGAGACCACTAAGGAGGAGAGGGACTGGGAGGACGACCGGGACAAGGAATTGGCCCGTCGTCGTAAACCTTCCCGCACATGGGCCAATTGGTTGCCGGCGTATTTGATCTACGCGGTGGTTTCCATCAGGGCCCGCCCAGATCTCGCTATTCCTTTACTTCAATATCTGGACCTGATTTACAGGGCATATGTAGATTTTCCCGGTCAGTCTTGGTTGGTTTATGATGAGGAGTTCCGTATGCGCGCGGCCCTGCATCCCGAGATGCCGTGAGACCAGCCCGATCACTTGTTGTGGCTGATCCATATGACGCCGTCCCGCCCAGTGTCTGGTGACCGTTTTCACAGCAGTCACATGGTCCTGCCTCCACGCAGTCTCCCCACCTGCCGGCAGGGCAGGGGGTTCCAGCCCGCCGGCTGTGTTGGAGTTTCTCATTGCCGGGCAGTTGTACTCAGTGCCCGTGTAGGTACAGGCACGAGTGCTCCACCTGTGGTGGACCTCATTCCGCCTCTGCCTGCAAGCGACCTCCAGGGCCGCGGGGCAGGGGCCGTGGCCAGGGCCCGGCCCATGCCTCCAGCGATCAACCTCCACCTCCAAAAGGGCCCCTCTCCAATTAGTCTCCCGGCACTTGAACATTGGCTCTGGATTTACCCCAGGTGGGAGGATGCCGACTACCTTTTGGCGGGTTTTTCTGAGGGTTTTCGTATACCTTTTGTGGGCATGCGCGGGCCGCAGGATGCGCCTAATTTACTCTCCCTGCGGGGCAAAGAGAGTTTGGCTAGGGATAAGATATTTAAGGAGGTTCGTGAGGGGGCGGGTTGCCGGCCCCTTTGATGACCCCCCTTACCCAAATTTGAAGGTTTCTCCCCTGGGCCTGGGCCCTAAGAAGTCCTCAGGTGAGTTTTGCCCGATTCATCATTTGTCATACCCAGCGGGTTTGTCGGTCAACGATGCTATACCGGATGACCTTTGTTCAGTTCGGTATACATCCTTTGACCAAGCGGTATGTATGGTGCGTTCCTGTGGCCCTGGAGCATTGATCACCAAATGCGATATTAAATCGGCGTTTCGGCTGCTCCCGGTCCACCTGGCCGATTTTGAGCTGTTGGGTTTCAGGTTCGAGGGCCAGTACTTTGTCGATAAGGCGACGCCTTTTGGCTGCTCGATATCATGTTCAGCTTTTGAGCGATTTAGCACCTTTTTACACTGGGTGTTTGTTCGCAGGTCCGGCTTCCGCATGGTGTCCCATTACCTGGATGATTTTTTGTTCAGGGGCGCAGGGCCGTCCGGTACGTGCGAACAAATGCTCCATGTCTTCCAGGATCTGATGACGGAGCTGGGCGTACCTTTGGCCCCGGAGAAAACGGAGGGCCTGGCCACTGCCCTGACCTTCGTTGCAGCTTTCCCGCAATTTGCTCGGTCACTGCCCTGTCCGCCTTTTTGGCGGTTCGGGGTTTGGCTCATGGCCCCCTCTTTTGTCACCAGGATGGCCAGCCACTTACCAAGTATCAATTCTGGAGGGTGATGGGGGCTGCTTTGGCCGACCTTGGCCTGCCGGGGGCCAGGTATGGCACACATTCCTTCTACATAGGCACTGCTTCGACGGCCGCCCTTTTTGGTTATTCGGATGATGACATCCATCGGATGGGCCGGTAGGGTTCTACCCATTTCCGATTGTATGTTCGCCCCTGGTGCTTGTTTCTCTTGTTTTTTCTCTTACAGCTCGGGTCCCGTTTGGTTCAGTGATGTCTGTTTGGCTCGTGGGCCACAGCTATATATTTTGGGTGGCCCAGCACGCGAAGGCGTCCCATTGGGGTCCTCATCTTGGCCTGCAGAACCTGGCCCATCTCTGTTGGCATGGTGTTCGTGGGATGCGGTGGCACCAGCTCCTTCCTTTCCTTTTCTCCTTGGAGGCCCCTTCCCCTCTTGATGTTCTTCTGATCCACTTAGGTGACAACGATTTGGGCCAGATTACTGGCTTAGGCTTGATTATTGCCATACGGAGGGATCTCGGCCTCTTGAGGTGCCAGTGGCCGTTGGTGCGCTTGGTATGGTCCTATATTATCCCACGGTCCTTCTTCCGGGGGGCGGCGACCCGCGCCGCATTGACTGGGCCCGGCGGTCGGTCAACAGAGCCGTTGCCCGATTTTTTGCTCAACACAGCTTGGGTACTGTGGTGGCACATCCAGCCATCGGTATTCAGGATGCCTACTTATATCGCAGGGTTGGAGTCCACCTCTTGCCGAGGGGCATGGACCGGTTCTTGGCTTCCTTGCAAGCGGGCCTGGCGACCGAGTTGGTGGTCGGGGGGGGGGGCGGTGAGTTGTGGTAGGCTCCTCCCCGTGTGGTGGCTAGCACTGGTAAGGGGGCACTGGGTGACCCCTACGAGTCCGGCAGGTGCACACTTGGTAGGCCACAGGATGGATAAGATAGAGGGAAACTCGGGTGGCCAATCATGTGTGCTTTAGGAACAAGGGGAGGCTATTCTAGAAACAGCTTGCCAAACCTTCAAGTTCGCTGGACTCACGTCAGAAGCAGAGGTTAAGTCATTTGCGCTTCTGTTGGGGGTCGATATAATTGGTTATAACCATTCGTCCTTACCAGTGCTATGGCGGCCCGCTTGCATTATTGAATTGTGATTAATAAAAGTGGCCCAGTTTAAACCCAGCACAGTGTCCGTCGCTTTATTGGGGGGTGGGTCCGACAAAGATAAACCACCATAATAAATTTGCAATATGAACAATATAACCATCATTAGTTATCTCTCACTTTCCACAACATCAAAGTGTCCAAGTAAATGTTTTCATTAAATTGGCATCTGTACAATTTGTGTTTAAACATAGCAAGTGCTAACAGTTCTTGCAACTATTGTGTAGCGGATGTCGGGTGCTTATCCTTCCAGGCTTGGTGTATAAGGATCTTAATCACCATAAGAGCTCCTAAAGAACAGTTTCACTTGCCATTTGTTAAACAGGAATATAATTTAGGAGAATATGGATATCTACAAATATTAAAGATTTCCCAATACCTCATTAATACACATGACAATATCAAACCAAAACGAATGGATTTCTGGAAAAGTCCAGATCATATACCTCTAGGATGCCTTTCCAGTACTGTATATGATACTAATATATTTTACAAGTAGTTCCATTTAGCATTTTTACCTGCATTATATTCATATCCCAAAATCAAACTGAATACTGTACCTTAATATCCAGCACCATTAGAACTGGGCCTTTTCCAATTGATATCCAAGCCCTCTCAACCAAGTTCTTTAGATAAATGAGGATTACAGAGCAAAGGGATTTATGTTTTGAATTAAAGCAGAAATACAACTCTGGATTTTCACCAATATGGTATTAAATAATGCTATGAAAGTTCTAAAAAAATGAAATTTTTCTCATGCCCCACAACACCACATGGAAGTGCAGGTTTGACTGTTTTTGAATCATAACGTCTAGTGTTTTTGATTTAAAAGCTGGTAAATCAGACATATACAGTACTGTGCAAAAGTCTTTGGACATTAGAACGTTTGGGGGAAAATCAGTGAATGATGAAGGGCATTAATGTAGCCCCTGAGCCACCTAGACCAGGGGTCAGCAAAATTGGCTCTCCAGGCATTATTGGAGTCTTCTGCTAACATTCCTTTCAACCCACTCCAGGTTTGGGAAAGTTTAGAATTCAGGTGTTCAAGTTATGGCTTCCTCAAATCACTCACTGAATTTCCCCCCAAACCAGTTGGTGGTGACCTAAGACCTTTGCACAGTATTGTAAGTGCCATGCTCAAAGAGAACAAAGTATGTGCAACACAATTAAGAAGCAACCCACAAATGAACATTTAAACAGGCTGTAAGCTTTTTATTTTTATTTTATTTTTTACAATTACTGTACCCACCTATACAATTCGTGCCATCGTTGGGAATAAATATCTTATTTTTACTGGAAGCCTGGAAGCCCTCAAGACAAACACAATAAAAGCTTCCATAGGTATTATGGCATGAAGTATGATCACCACAAATCTTTTCTGTCCCAATCTGGCATTCATCTTTATCTGATGATAGATTTAAAACACAGGACAAAAAGTTTAAGTAAGCAAACAAAAACAATAAAAAGAATCAATATTGCTCCATACCAATATTATTTTCCATCATATAAAAATCATTAAGAGTAGTCCTCCATTTTTAACTGTGTTACTTTTGACCTGGTAACTGTGAGCAATGTCTGTAATTCAAATTGGTCTGATCTACATCTCTATCTGCTCTCTGAGGCAAAGCACATGATATTGTTTATTTACCCGGTATTAACTGGTTGCCGGAGTAAATAAATCTGATTACACAGTGGCAAAAATCCTGTTATATGTGTAAATTCCACTAGTGTTGGTCCACCCACGCCGGGGCTTGGGAGGCCCTGCAGAGCTCGCACTCCTTCCCCCGGCCCTGGACTGGCCGCTGGGAAGTCGGAGCATTTGCGCCCTGGTCGCCTGGATTCCGACACTGCCCGCACTCCTTCCCCTGGTCCTGGACTGGCCACGGGGAAGTTAGAGCGCCAGGACCGGAGGACACCAACATTTCTCGCACACAACTCTGGTGCAGGATGTGGAACAACTCTCACCCCCCTCCTTTGGCCGGTTCGGCAGGAGGAATGAGGCAACAATGTCCCCAGTTACGCAAAGTTGGTGTGGCGGCTTCAAGAAGACCATGCCGCTGCCGTCACAGTCCCTGGACTCTCACCTCCCTCGTTTGGCCGTTGCAGCAGGAGGGAAGAGGCGAGACTGGTCCCAGCTGCGCAAAGCCAGCGCGGTGACCACAAGAAGACCACCACCACCCTGGACATTCGCCTGCAGAATTTCTCCCCTTGTCAGTCTTTTCCTGCGGCCCGTCCTTGTTGCGAGGGAGATGGGGGAGCAGCTGTTACTGTCAGGATCTGTAATTTTTTTGGGGCTTTTGTGTGTATATTGTGCCTTTATGATATGATACTGTAAATTGGATTGTTATGTGATATTTGTATTGATTATTTTACTGTATTGTTTATGTGACGTTTTGTTATATTCTGTATTTTATTGTAATTGTGTTCTTTTTAATGTTGTAAGCCGCTCTGAGTGGTGCTTGCGCCAGTAGAGTGGGGTATAAACAAACCTATTATTATTATTATTATTATTATTATTATTATTATTATTATTATTATTATTATTATTATTATTATTATTATTATTATTATTATTATTATTATTATTATTATTATTATTATTATTATTGAATCTACTGCTGCTGTTCTGTGCCAAGTCTCCAGAACCAAGTATTCTGTGATTTTTGTCACTCTTCACAAAACAAATGGAAACAAAAAGGCAGACCAAAGTAGTGACAGGGACTGCTTCTTCAACATTCTGCTGAGTCCTGAGCCCCAAAAGGTAACTTGCAAAACTGCTGTGCTGTGCAAATTTTTGGGCATTTCTTGCAGTCTTCCCAGCTCCAAGGATCTCTAAGAAATCAACTTATACACAACTGAATATAGGAGAACAAGCTAGCTCTATACAGCAGGGATGGTCAAACTACGGCCCGTGGGCCAGCCCACGACACCATTTCATGTGGCCCACCACTGCAGTCCTCACTGCTACCGGAAGCACTAGCATTTATGACAGCCATAAAAAGCGCCCACACACAAATAAATGGACCTGCCACACATGCTGCAAAAGCTGCCATAAATGCACCCATGGCTGTCGTAAATGTATTTACGATAGCTGCAGATGCATTTTAAGGTAGCGTTTACGGCAGGAGAAACCATGTGATTGGCCCACTCAGCTGTCTGGAGTGTGTGGTCAGGCCGTAGCATGATAAGTTTGGGAACCCCTGCTATACAGGGTGAGGCTACATTGAAAAGCTGAACTGGAATGAATCAGCTGCAATTTGAATTGAAAATATATTACTTTTCAAATCAGAATCAGTGCTCACACTGGGCTTGCAGACTGAATTGAGAGTTCAGTGTTCACACTCAATGTGATTGGCATTCTAGCCCCCAGATTCCTTTCTTTCCTGTTTTCCTCTGCCCCTACATCTGCCATCCCTCCTTCCATTGTTCCTGCCAATCATTTTATGTTCTCTGTATTTCTGTTTGGTTCTGGATGAGTTACACAGTGTTCCAAAAAACAAAACAAAAAAGTTGGCAGCATTGCATAGTTCTTATTAATGTGTGAAGAAAATCATACATGCCATGAGCATAAATTTCATTTCATCTGGATTGCTCCATTTTCCTTGCCCATTTCCCCATTTTTGTGTGTGCAGAGGTGTAAAGGTAAAAGTTTCCCTTGCTCGAAAGCCAGTCGTATCCGACTCTAGGGTGCAGTGCTCATCTCTGTTTCAAAGCCGAAGAGCCAGTGCTGTCTGCTTCTGCAGATGTTTCCATGGTCATGTGGTAGGCATGACTAGACACCGTAGTGCACGGAACACTGTTTACCTTCCCACCAAAGTGGTCCCTATTTATCTACTTGCAATTTCTTGCTTTTGAACTGCTAGGTTGGCAGGAGCTGGAACAAAGACGGGAGCTCATTCCATCCTGCAGTACTCGGGAATCGAACTGCTGACCTTCCGCCTCCCAGTCAGTGTCTTAGCCACTTGAGCTAAAAGAGAAGATCACTGCAATACTTCAGTGCTGATACAGGCCGGGATCAGCATAGTATAATCATCTATGGATATTTTCTGGGAAACTGATGGGAGTATAAAAACGGGAAATAAGATAGGAGAATCCAGCTAGATAGCAAATTCTAACACTAATCTCCCATAGGTGAGAATTTTTTTAAAAAAATTGAGGTCAATTAGCAAACAGGAAAGAAAAAAGACATGTCCCCACAGTCCTGAACATCACACCCCAACTGCTTATGGCACAGAAACACTGCCCGTGTACACATCCTCCATCTTTTTGAACATATCTACAAGGGAGAATTGTTCAAATTATTCCAGATTGGGAAGGAAAAGATGCCCCCAGAGGAAGAGGTGAAAAAGCCACTTTGGGAATAAAGTGGACATAGACAGACTTCATGGCTGAAGAACCAGAGACTGGTGTGGCATGTCCTCGGAAGAACCGTTCCGAGGAGTTAAGAACAGGAAGGCTATCACCTTGATGATAGCAAAAATCCAGAATAGATACAGCCATACCCGTCAAGCGCGGCTCCCAAAAATACGGGAAATTTCTGTGCACGCACAGAACCCGTTTGCACACATGTGTGCATGCGCAGTAACACCTTTCCTTGCCGTTCAAAATACGGGATGGTGGCGGGAAAGGGGAGGAACAAGCGCCAAAATATGGGATTTCCCGGCCAATCCGGGATATTTGACAGGTATGGATACAGCAGTGCTACTCAGTTTTTTGGAAATGCTGCAGGTGCAGGTGAAGTGGCCACCAACATCTCTTCCTCTTCTTCAGCAGAAAGGGGGTTTCTCAGCCACGGCTGCCTCCCTCTACACTCCAGGACAGAGGGTGCCATTGCCTAGTCTTCTCTTTTGCCTGCTACTACTAAATCTTCATCTTTTCTGTAGACTAGCTGGCAGAGTGGGAGGAAGTAGGTCCTGCCTCCTGCTGCTTCCTCTTTTTCCTCTTCTGGTGAAACGGGAAGCTTCACTTCTCACTGACACTCCCTCTGCTTGTGAGAAATGTGTGCCCCGATAAACTTGTTTATGGGGGTGGGAGGCCGGTCACTGACCTGGAGGGAAGTCAGCAGCAGCTGTGCGGTTGGTGGGCTACAAAACCCACCCCACTACCGCCACCACCGGATGCCCCCTTGGCCAGCCTCGGCCTGGAGGAAAGAGGACACGGGTGGTGGGGTTGAGCTGGCAATGTTTTTTTGGTTTTTTTTTTTGTTTTTTTGTTTTTTGTTTTTTTGAAGTTTTTTTGAAGTTTTTTGTTGGGATGGGTTGTTGCTTTATGATGTGGGTGGCTGGGATATTTGTTGAAATGCTTCTGAAATGTTGAAATGCTTTGAGATGTTTCTGTGATTGTCATATTGTAACTGCAACTGTGATATTATGATATTGTGTTTCCCTGTTAGCTGCCCAGAGTCGCTCTGCGAGTGGGGCGGCATACACATCGAAAATGAAATGAAAAATTTCCACCATAAACAGAAAGGAAAACTTTGGCAGCTTCGGTGATGAGGGTGGAACCACGCAATCCTGGCTAGAGGTCAATCATAGTTGAGATAATGGGAAGACTAGTTCTGCAAAGTATTCAGTAGCTAACAACATTTGTGGCAAAGAATACATGACATGACCAAAGCGTACTTCTATAAAATTGCCAGAAAAAATGGATATGTTTTCTGAATGTTCACCTACCTTGACAGTAAGTCCTTCCATTGCCCACAAATCCATAATTACAGACACAAGCATTTTTGCCATCTATTTGTTGGCATGTGGCATTAGCATGGCAAGTAGCACACACATCAGAAAGTAAATTGGTTGCTGCATCTAAAATATAATAAAAGTACTGTAAATTATGATTGGGAGACTGCTTAGCAACCCACTGGCCATCTGACATCATTATCCAAAATAATTCAGGTGTTCAAGTTATGCAGTGATGTGCTGCATTTTTTTTTACTACTGCCACCATGGGCATGGCTAACTCTGTGGGCCTGGCTAACTCTGTGGGCCATGCCCATTTGGCCTCCCTACACCATGGCCTGCGGTAGGGGGTGGGTGTGGCCGGCCAAGTGGGCATGGCCTGGGGGAATTTCCACTACTGGTGCCCGGGCACCTGTGGGCACCTGTAGCAGCGTAACACAGACATTATGGCTTTCTCAAATCACTCACTGAATTTTCCCCAAGCCAGTTAGTGGTAGCCTAAGAGCTTTGCACAGTATTGTAAGTGCCATGCTCAAAGAGAACAAAGTATGTGCAACACAATTAAGAAACAACCCACAAATGAAACATAAAAACAGTGCCCACACCAACGGCTGGAGGAAGAAGAAGCCAGTGTGGTTGAGGATTTCTCCGCCCCTCCCCCTGAGCCCCTTCAACATATTGATATGTAATGTATTGTTTGTAAGCCGCCCTGAGTTGCTTCGGCAAGTGGGTGGCAATATAAATTTGAACTAGTAAATAAATACACCAAATAACACCCAAGCACAGCTGTATTACCTCTGGATCTCAGAAGATGTAGTAACCCCACTTCCATGCTCAATCATGGTTTAAAATGCTTGGGTGAACCTAGTTCTAAAACAGCTGGGAAAGGACCACAAACAGAGGCTACAAGGATTTCCTTGTAAGGATACAAATTAAACTAATGTTTTTTTTAATGCTAATAGTTAATACCACCCACACACAAAAGTGTGCAAGCCCTCTTGAAATGGAGTACTGTATTCTATACTTTATGTTGTTCCTCATGATATAGCCAGGGTATTGGAGCTTTCTTTGCTTAATGGTCTTAAACATTCTTGTTCATTATCCATCAGGCGCAACACTTCTACATTACTTCTAATTTATCTTGGTGGGTGTGAAATAATAGAATTCTTGTCTTTACTCACTTGTTTTATGATAGTTACTTATACTAATTGGTGTAAGTAAGGCAAATCTGGCCAGAATATTATTTTCCTCCATAATGCAATCATAGTAATATCCTCAGCAGGCTTTCCCCCAAGCCTGCGAACAGGAAACTGATCTTGGTTCTTTCGGCTTCAAAATCTATTGTTTCTAGATTATTTTCTCTATTGCAGCATAGAATGAGATAAGCATTCTCTATATCAGATAATTAAAGTACTCTGCTTCCTTTACATTTAAACACAACTTGGGGTTTCTCACAGAATAATAACAGCTCTAAAGTCTTAGAATACTGTATTGCTTTTTAAAATTGTTCCACTAATTCTTTTTTGTTTTTGCAAGTCACCTGGATTTCTACAGAGCATTCATTAGCAATTAGAAATCATCATCTTAACCTATAAGGAAGGAATGTGGCCATGCGTGTGCGGAATGTGTTTCCACACCCATCCAGCCTATCCCATAATGTGCCGTGCACACCTACCTTTTGTCCCTGAGATCATCGCCATGTGGGTCCGGGGGCCGAGGGTGGGGCATTTGCCCCACCAAGATAAAAAACACTGCACGCGCGCAAATAGGGGGAAGGTCCGTGCACCGTCGCCGTTGAGAAGCACGCGCAGGGGAGAAAAGAATCCAATGTACAGCACAGTCTGCGCATGCCCAAGAAAAAAACAAACGCCACACGCAAACCCGGATGTGGATGAGCCCCTTCTCCAGGAGACAAGGGCCGGATGCGGCACGCCCTTAGGCCCTTGCCTGCCGGAGAAAACGTGCCCCTTTTCCGGGAGGCAAGGGCTAAATGTGGAGCTCCATTCCACCCTTGCCTGCCGGAGAAAGTGAGCCCCTTTATCCGGGAGACAAGACCCCCCCCCCCTCCTCTGGCAGGGAAGAGGGAACGGATCGCGTCCGCCTCCCCCATTCCCTGCCTCCCCCCATGCAGCCAGGGAAGGGAGAATGGATTGTGTCCGCCTCCCCCACTTCCCTGCCTCCCCCGGGCGCTGGCAGGGAAGGGAGAATGGATCGCGTCCGCCTCCCCCACTTCCCTGCCTCCCCACGGGTGCCGGCAGGGAAGGGGGAACAGATCACATCTGCCTCCCCTCTTCCCTGCCTCCCCCCGTGCAGCCAGGGAAGGGAGAATGGATCACGTCTGCCTCCCCACTTCCCTGTCTCCCCCTGGGTGCCGGCAGGGAAGGGGGAACGGATCGCATCCACCTCCCCTCTTCCCTGCCTCCCCCCATGCAGCCAGGGAAGGGAGAACGGATCGCGTCCGCCTCCCCCACTTCCCTGCCTCCCCCCTGGGTGCTGGCAGGGAAGGGGGAATGGATTGCGTCCACCTCCTCCACTTCCCTGCCTCCCCCGGGCACCGGCAGGGAAGGGGGAACGGATCGCATCTGCCTCCCCTCTTCCCTGCCTCCCTCCGTGCAGCCAGGGAAGGGAGAACGGATCATGTCCCCCACTTCCATGCCTCCCCCCTGGGTGCTAGCAGGGAAGGGGGAATGGATCACGTACGCCTCCCCCCTTCGCTGCCTCTCCCCGGGTGCCAGCAGGGAAGGGGGGACGGATCGTGTCCACCTCCCCCTTCCCTGCCTTCCCCCGGGCGCAGGCAGGAAAGGGGGAATGGATCGCATCTGCCTCCCCCCTTCCATGCCTCCCCCCTCCCGGGTGCAGGAAGGAAAGAGGGGATCACGTCCGCCAACTCCTTCCCTCCCTACTCACCCGAGCGCCAGCAGGGAAGGGGGACGGATCACATCTGCCTCCCCACCCTTCCCTGCCTCCCCCCCAGGCGAAGACAGGGAAGGAAGAATGGATCACGTCCGCCTCCCCACCCTTCCCTGCCTCCCGCCCCCCAGGCAAAAACAAGGTAGGGGAACGGGTCGCATCCACCTCCCCACCCTTCCCTGCCAACTCACCCAGACGCAGGCAGAGAGGGAAAGTGAGAGCCAGGCTACTTTCTGTCCGGGGACACGCCTCCCCTGGCAAAGAGCGGTCTGCCAGCTCCCCTCTTCCACATTGCTGTGTCGAAAGCAGCTCTCGAAACAGCGATGGGGATAAAGGAAGCTGACAGTCAGGCCACTCTTCATCCAGAAACGCGCATCTCCAGACAAAGAGCGGCCTGCCAGCTCCCCTCTTCCCCTCGCTGTGTCGAGAGCAGCTTTTGAAACAGCAATGGGGAAAAGGGAAGCTGACAGTCGGGCCGCTCTTCATCTGGGAATGCGTGTTCTCAGACAAAGAGTGGCCTGCCAGCTCCCCTCTTCCCCTTGCTGTGTCGAGAGCAGCAATGGGGAAAAAGGAAGCTGACAGACAGGAGACACAGAGGGGGGGGGGGAGAAATCAAGAACGAATGAGAAAGGAGGAAAGAAAGAGAGAGAAAGAAAGAGACACACAGAGACACACACATACCTTCCCACAATAAAAAAATGAATAACCCCTGGCAAGGCTGGGCAATTAGTTAGTTAGTCTTGTATATATTACACTGCATCACAAAAAATATTGTCTGCTAATTGGTCTAATCCATGTGTCCTACACTAAATCAAGTGTGCTGAATCCAAATCTGAAGTCCAATTCTGCCTAAAACATCAGGATCTTAAGTTAATTGCGCATATAGATGTGAGTGTCTAGTTTATTAACACAGCTGCACCTACTCATCTTTAGCTCAAAACAGGCTCACTATGGCCTAGCCGTACTATCCAATAAGATGGTTTCGCACTAGAAACAAGCCCTTGATCCATCTTGCCTTATACAGTACAGTATACCTATTTCTGAGGTCAGCTCACTGACTGGTCTAGACATGCCCAGCTGCTGGAACATGCATGCCACCATGGGATGTGATTCAATTGAGGCAGAAGCAGGCTCATTGGTAGCTGCAACTGTTACAATGTTCCCATGTAAAAATACATTACCCAATTACCGACCATTTGAACAGCTATAGCACACCTGTAACTTAAAATCTGTATGTGATAGGCAAATTCTGAATGATTTGACACACTCGATAACATGTGTTATTTCCAGTACCAAATCATCGTTGTACAGTGTTATGAATGTCAGTTTCTAGCATGTCATTCTACTATCCTGCCATTGTAATCGAGCAGAACAAAAAACCAACACAAACACAAGGTGACTAGAGTCAAATTCTGTAGGATAAAATAAAAAAATGTTTCTAGGTAGCAGGCAAGTGAAAGTGGGATAAAAATGCTTCTTAATTTAAACCTTGTACAGCCCTGTACTTTCTCTTACATAAATAGACAACTGTCATTCATTCCTATGGCAAAACGTATAGTGGTTACAATGTCAGCCTATCTATCTGTCTAACCCAGGAGTTCTCAACCTTTTTAAGCCAGGGGCCGTGTCACGCTCCCACAGACAGCTTTGGGGGCCAGATGGCCATTTTGCCCTTTGTCCACCACATGGCACTTCTTGTTGTGATGGAGGCTGTGTGGAGCCACATGAAATGGTGCCATGGGCCACATCCAGCCACGGGCAGCAGGTTGAGAATCCCTGGTCTAACCTTTCTCACTGGGAGGTTACGAGAATGAATGGAGTGGTGAGAAAAACATATACAGTACGCTGCTTTCAGCTCTTTGGAGTAAAAAATGAAACAAAGTAAAATGAAATAAAAAGTTGAAGAAATGGCTCTCAGAGTAATGTGAACAGTTCTTATGTACAGTAGACCCTCGCATAACAACGTTACTTGGTTCCCCAAGTAGCGTTGCTAAGCAATTTTTGTTGTTATGCGGGTTTCTATGGAGTTTCCCGCATAACAACGTTTTTGTCCGGATAGTGACGGTTATTTTAGCATTGTTGTCCGGACAATGACACTAAAAACATTGTTATGCGGGGAGCACGTGGTGCATAACGGCACGTTGTTAAGTGAAAATGATGCTATCCGAATGTGTTGTTATGTGAGGGTTGACTGTAATTTGCCAAGTATACATGTACTGTAGCTTATATCAGAAGAAAATTAAAAACTCGTTGCTTCTCTCCCTGCATTTCCATGCAAAAAAAGGTTTCATTTACTATATTTCTGTCTCTTGTCCAGCAATTTACTGTACAGAACCTCTTGTCAACTGGTTTTGTTTTGTTTTTAATTGTCTTATATGAAGAGCTCAAAAGGATATCACCAAATGCTGCAAAACGTTAAAAGAATCCAAGAAGGTTAGTATAAATTAGGAGGGAGGAGACTTTGATTTAAGATTTTAAATCTAAAATATTTTACTTTAACTTTAATGCATTTCAGTACATCAAGGAGTATCAAGTCTGGTCCACGCATCCATAGCCTAGTAAATTGATCAAGTACCTTGTCTGAAAGTTGAGAAGGGAGAAAAGAGATTGAAGACGTCGTCTGTGAACACATGAGCAATATATAAAGCTCCCATAAATCCATCAGCCATCCCAGTCATCAAGGAAAACTGTGCTGTTCATTTCTGTTTCTTTGAAAATGTAGCCACATTAGTCTGTACAAGCATATTTGTAAAATTTAAAAAAAAACAACCACAACAGGCAAATACATTGTGGCGCTTAGAGTGAGATTATATGACTGTCATATTTATACATGGCCCCACAACCAGGTCTGGATATAGAAATTGGGCAAAATAACAATAGCTCATTAACAATGGAATAAGCTATCAGCCTATGAATAATTTCAGTCATCAGTCTACAAGATAACAATTTAGTAAGGTAAAAAAGGTAAAGGTTGCCCTTGCTCAAAAGCCAGTCGGCTCTAGGGTTCAGCACCCATCTGTTTAAAGCCAAAGAACCAGGACATGTGGCAGGTATGACTAAACACTGGAGTGTATGGAACACTTACCTTCCCACCAAAGTGGCACCTATTTTATCTACTTGCAATTTCTTGCTTTCAAACTGCTAGGTTGGCAAGAGCTGGGGCAGAGACAGGAACTCTCTTCCTCGTGCAGCACTCGGGTCTCGAAATGCTGACCTGCCAACCTTCCAGTCATCAAGTTCAGCGTCTTAACCACTAAGCCACCACAGTCCCTAATAATATAGTAGTAACTACTAAAATATAATAGTTACTCTTAAAGGTGAAACAATGTTTTGTATTTTTGTTTGTTTGTTTTATTACTGAATATGTACCATTCTTCTTTTCTGAATATGTCTGCAGAGTGGAATGTAAAATATGCTACCAAAGATTGGTTATAAGCCAGGTGTACTCAACCTTTTTAAGCCGGGGGCTGGGTCATGCTCCCTCAGACAGCTTCAGGGGCCGGATGGCCATTTTGCCCTTCCTCCACCACATGGCACTTCCTGGTGTGGTGGAGGCAGTGGGGGAGGGGGCATGAAATGGCACTGTGGGCCGCATCCGGCCCGTGGGTTAGAGGTTGAGAATCCCTAGTTATAAGCCATTATAACAGAAACTTTCAATGTAAACTGGTGCTAGTAATTATTTTAGATGACTTACAGGGACCTACATCTGCCTCATGACAAATGTCATGTAGCAGTAAGTGTCTGAGAGCAAGACTGAAAAGGACTAAAGTCAGTCCCTCTCGACCAGGAAACATTCACCCTCAGCCACTCTCAGCCTGATCTACCTCACAGGTTTGCTGTGAAAATGGGTTGGTGGAGGGAAAAGGTACACATACTGTACCTGAACCCATGTAACAAAAACAGCAATAACAAGCAGGTCCAGTGAAAGATTAGAAAAGGCTTGGGAGTCATGGAGCTTCAGCTGACATGACCAAATGGCCAATGCAGTTATCAGAGAGTAAACAAAACAAAAAGACAAAAAAAAAGTTGTGGCACCTTAAAGACTACTGTATTTTAATGTTAGCTTTCATGGATCAAATCCACTTCGTTAAGACATAAAGAGTGGGACTTCATGGCATCCATTTAGTAGTCTTTAAGGCAGGGGTGCCCAACCTTTTTGAGCTATGGGCCGGTCGTGTGGCTCAGCGGGCCAGTCACGTAGTTCCTCCCACTGGAAGCGGAAGTAAAGCGCGCCCGCGCATGTGCAAAACACTGCTGTAAATGCCCCCATGGCTGTCGTAACCTCCCAGTGAGAAAGGTTAGACCAGGGATTCTCAACCTGCTGCCCGTGGCTGGATGTGGCCCATGGCACCATTTCATGTGGCTCCACACAGCCTCCATCACAACAAGAAGTGCCATGTGGTGGACAAAGGGCAAAATGGCCATCCGGCCCCCAAAGCTGTCTGTGGGAGCGTGACACGGCCCCTGGCTTAAAAAGGTTGAGAACTCCTGGGTTAGACAGATGGATAGGCTGACATTGTAACCACTATACGTTTTGCCATAGGAATGAATGACAGTTGTCTATTTATGTAAGAAGAAAGTACAGGGCTGTACAAGGTTTAAATTAAGAAGCATTTTTATCCCACTTTCACTTGCCTGCTACCTAGAAACATTTTTTTTTATTTTATGCTATAGAATTTGACTCTAGTCACCTTGTGTTTGTGTTGTATTTTTGTAAAGCGCGCCCGCGCATGTGCAAAACACTGCTGTAAATGCCCCCATGGCTGTCGTAAACACGTTTACGACAGCCACCGGGGCATTTACGGCAGCATTTTGCGCCTGCATGGGCACATTTTACTTCCACTTCCGGGAGTGGCGAGAGTGGCACAGGCCAGATGATTTGGTGCCGCAGGCCAGATCTTGCCCACGGGACGTAATTTGGGCACCCCTACTTTAAGGTGCTACAACGTTGTCGTTTTCTTTTGTTTGCTCTCTGATATGCTTGCACAGACTAGCACAGCTATCACTTCAAAAATTTGAGCTATGATGCATGGTTAGTGACCAATAGGGTAGGAAAGCGATGGCACTTGACACATGTAAGACAACAGGTCGAGGACAGCCGGTTCTTTGGGTTGACTGGCCACAAGCTACTGGGGCTTACTTTGGTGTTTTGCCAGTGGCAGAAGCAACACTGTATCCCGTATCCATTATTAACTGATTAGTCATATGACCATATCAGGTTAAAATGTGATAAAATACGTTAGAATAAAATATGGTTACAAAACCAGAATTTAAAAAAAAACAGATTAAAAGTAGAAACAACACTGGTGGGCCCCAGAGCCAATGCGCCTTACGCAGACACATTTCCAAGCAAGAAAGTACAATGGTGCACTCTGTCTGGCCTTTGGCTGTAATAATAAAGATTTAGATTTAGACACATTTCCAAGCAAGAAAGTACAATGGTTTAAGCACTCTGGTGCACTTTGTCTGGCCTTTGGCTGTAATAATAAAGATTTAGATTTAGACACATTTCCAAGCAAGAAAGTACCCCCTCTGCCCAATGCTAGCACTTCGTTCACTTGTAGTGTGCTTCACGCACGTCGGAGTACACATTCACGTGAAAGGCAAAACGGACCGTGCAAAGAGAAAATAAATAGGAGGCGCGTTATCCCGCAGTGGAGGGAAAGGGAAAGGTCGCCCTTGCTCGAAAGCCAGTCGTATCCGACTCTAGAGTTCAGTGCTCATCTCTGTTTATAGCCAAAGAGCCAGCGCAGTCTGCATCTGCAGACGTATTCCGTGGCCATGTGGCAGGCATGACTAGACACCGGAGCGCACGGGACGGGACGTTGCTTGCCTTCCCACCGAAGTCGTCCCTATTTATCTACTTGCAATGTATTGCTTTCGAACTGCTAGGTTGGCAGGAGTAGAGGGAAAACACCACCACCCCTGGTCTTGCTAGGAAGTCCTCCAGTCCACCTGCTAGACGGGGGATCAACGTGGCTTCAGCCCAGAGCCTGGGATTGGATTCAAACCCAGACCTTAAGAAAAAGGCGCGCTCTCCAAATCCCCCCCCAGTCCCCCCGCTTCATGAGGTTGTCCATCGTCAGCCGCTCCTTACCGCCCTCTTTCTCGCCTTGGGACTGGTGGTGGAAAAGCAGAAGCAGGGTCAACAAAGGAGCCAGGGGGGGCGGCCCCCGCCACAGCCACGCGAGGCTCCTCCGCGCCTCTTGGTCCCCCTCAGGCCCCATGGCAGCCTCTCACCCACTCTCGACCCCCCGGGCGGCGCGCTCATGCTCGGCCTGAGGGCGCGGGGTGTGGGTGTAGGGGAAATAGGCGCGGTCGAGAGACGCCTACTGCCCCTCCGCTCCCCACACGCTTCCTTTATAAAACTTTTGGCAGTGTCAGTTGTGTTAGTCCAGGGGTGCCCAAACTACGGCCCGGGGGGCCAGATTGGGCTCCCGACACCAATTCATCCGTACGGGCGCGTTTTACTTCCGCTTCCAGGAGCGACGAGGGCTTCGTGGGCCCGGATGAATTGGTGTCGGGAGCCCAATCTGCCCCACCCCCACCCACGGGCCATAGTGACATGACCATCCTGCAGCCCAAAAAGTTTGGGCACCCCTGTGTTAGTCTGTGCAAGTATACCGCCGCCGGCTGCTACTTATATCCGGCCCACAGGCAATCCCTGCTCCAAATGTATGGTGTGCAGAAAGTGTGCAAACTGCTAGACATTGCTCAAAAATGCTATTATTTGTCTTTCTGACCCAACTAGAAAGGTAACTTTGTCCTTGCTACAAATCGAAGTTTCCAAAGCCAAGTCGCTAAGACACTGACTGGGAAGCGGAAGGTCAGCAGTTCGATTCCCGAGTACTGCAGGACGGAAATGAGCTCCCGTCTTCATCCCAGCTCCTGCCAACCTAGCAGTTCGAAAGCAAGAAATTGCAAGTAGATAAATAGGGACCACTTCGGTGGGAAGGTAACAGCGTTCCGTGTGCTCCGGTGTCTAGTCATGCCTGCCACATGACCACGGAAACGTCTGCAGAAGCAGACAGCGCTGGCTCTTTGGCTTAGAAACAGAGATGAGCACTGTACCCTAGAGTCGGATACGACTGGCTTTCGAGCAAGGAAAACCTTTACCTTTACCTTTATACATAGTACAGTGATACCTCATACAACGTCCAAACTTGGTTCCACGAGTTTCGACTTTATACGGATTTGGACTTTGTATGAGGCATGCAAAATCCTAGCCGCGATGCCTCATACAACGTCCAAATCCTGTTTTGAGCTAAAGATGAGTAGGCACTGCTGTGTTAATAAACTAGACACTCACATCTATATGCGTAATTAACTTAAGATCCTGCTGTCCTAGGCAGAATTGGACTTCAGATTTGGATTCAGCACACTTGATTTGGTATAGGACACATGGATCAGACCAATTAGCAGATAATATTTATTTTTTTGTGACGCAATATACAAGATGATGATTTCTAATTGCTAATGAATGCTCTGTAGAAATCTATGTGACTTGCAAAAACAAAAAAGAATTAGTGCAACAATTTAAAAAAGCAATACAGTACGGGCGTGTTTTCCTTCTGCTTCCAGGAGTGACGAGGGCTTCGTGGGTCTGGATGAATTGGTGTCGGGAGCCAAATCTGCCCCCCCCCTTACGGGCCATAGTGACTGGCTCCCTGAACCACATAACCAGCCTGCAGCCCAAAAAGTTTGGGCACCCCTGTGTTAGTCTGTGCAAGTATACCGCCGCCGCCGGTGGCTGCTACTCGTATCCGGCCCACAGGCAATAGGTTGACAATCCCTGCTCCAAATGTATGGTGTGCAGAAAGTGTGCAAACTGCTAGACATTGCTCAAAAATGATATTATTTGTCTTTCTGACCAACTAGAGAAGTAACTTTGTCTTTGCTACAAATCGAAGTTTTTGCCAAATTTCCACAGCTTCTATACATAGTACTGTACAGGGGTTCTCAACCTATGCCCATGGGATGGATCCAGCCTGCAGCACCAACTCATCCATTCTGTACCCTCGCTCTAGTCACTGCTGCCGCCACTGCCTCAATCTTTGTCTCCTCCGCTTGGCTTGGCATGTCCCTGGCAGCGCTCCATAGCAGAGCAGATGTTGCAAGGCTTACAACATCTGCCCTGCTATGGAGCACCATTAGGGGCATACCAAGCCAAGCGGAGGAGACACAGATTGAGGCAGCTGTGGCGGAAGAAGCAGCTGGAGCAAGGGCACGGGCTGGATGATTTGTGCCATGCAGCTCCTCCAGGCCGGTAAGCAGGGTAGCAGTGTGGGAGGGAGCTTGGGGTGGTCACCGGCGGTGGCAGTGTGGGTGGAATGGTGGCCGACTCAGTGGTGGTCCCGCTGCTGCCGGCAACAATGTGGGGACTTGGGTGGTCCTACCATCACCACCCTCTAGCCCCCACCACTCCCCCAATTTTCACTGGCAGCAGTGGCGGCAGCACCTATCTGACCCACCAACAGTTTGAGGGAGCATGATCTGGGCCCCAGCTTTAAAAGTTAGAGGGCCCCTGACATAGTAGCAGTGCAGATTCACACTCATCTATTGAAAGGCTTCTGTCTTCATTTTTGAGAGCCATCTTAGTTGCTCCCAAATGTGTATTGACACCTATTCTTAATCTAGACGTTATTTGTTGGGAACTACACCTTATGCTATTGGAATCAAATATTTCATAGCAAAACTATAGAGGTTCTTATGTCTACCTGTCAATGAGAATAAAACTATGTCACCTCAAAATGCTTTGAAGAGAGACAGTCTTCAAAACCACAGAACACAAGTAAAGGAGTCGGGAATTTCTTGGAGGAGAAAAGGTTCAAGAGAGATTTGTGTGTGCATTGGTGGCCAAATGACAAAAGGGAACCCAGAAAGCTGTTTCTGCAAATATTTATACACATGAACAAACAACTTATGCTAACACAACAAATTCAGTGATTCCCCCTCTCATTATTCCTATTCATTATATGTGGTTAACATTATTTGCCATTTACTTTTCTTAAGACTTAATTAAATAATTAGACTTATTTGCCAGTCTGGCCAGGTTATCCTTCTGAGAGTCAAGTCAACTAACCTGACAACCCTGAAGATTAACGGCCTTGGGTCCACAGGAAAGGGTGATGGTCCCTAAATGGATTAAATCCCACTTGAATCCATCTTGTTGGAGGGCAGCAGCTAATCAATACTGGCCTGGGGCCGAGGAGGACTGTGTGTGCCAAAAGGGCTCAGGACCAGAAAGTGACTCGTGGAACTGGATCAGTGGTATGGGTGTCATGCTGCAATGCGGACGGCAGATAAAAGACCGCTGCATTGTATTCTCAAGACATTCTTCATGGCTGATCACCATGAGGATCGCCAATGTTTGGATTTGGATGAAGAAGACTTAAGCAACATTACTAAGAAGTATGACATATCTATTTCTTCCTTCCTCTTATTTACACAACTACAGTCATCTATTTCTAGAGCATTCCTGTACATACCAGCCTTGCAGTCAGCTAGTTATTTTCCTATATATAACTATAACTAGGGCCAGCTTGAGCTGTTTCTGCTGTCTCCCCTTGTCATGTAAAACTGTCACTAGCTCAAAGTTTAGGCTGAAGCAAGCTGAGGCAAGAAAAAATATCTCTGTCTTTGTTGAGTCCAAACAAAAAAGTAATCTAACAAGCAGGATTGGGTTAACAACAGTGATCTTTATTCAGCTCAAGATCATACCTGTCAACCGCGGCTCCGGCCAATCCGGGACCTGCGCAGAACGGTTCTGCGCAGATCGCCTTCTATGCATACGTAGAAGGGTTTTACGCTTGCGTAGAAGGCGACCTGCGCAGAAGAGCTGTGCAGTACCTCCTTTTCCCCCGCAGCCAAATTCCGGGGTTTTGGCAGCGCGGGGTGGGAAATGGCGCAAATTGGCGCCGAAAATCGGGAAATCCTGGCCAATCCAGGAAGGTTGACAGGTATGCTCAAGATCTGGACTGGGGAATATGTACACAGTGGCCTGCTTAAATACAGTGGATTTGGCCATTACAAGAAGAGGATACATTTCGGCGGGCTTCCGGAGAAGCAGGTACATTCAATACAGTGAATCAGTTATCTAGGCTGTTTTTTTGAATTACGCGCCCTTGGGAAATGGCACGCAGCTTCGCCTTATTATTTATTTATTTTCATGATTTATACCCTGCTTTCCTCTCCTGGTAAAGGTAAAGGTTTCCCTTGCTCGAAAGCCAGTCGTATCCGACTCTAGGGTGCAGTGCTCATCTCTGTTTCTAAGCCAAAGAGCCAGCGCTGTCTGCTTCTGCAGACGTTTCCGTGGTCATGTGGCAGGCATGACTAGACACCAGAGCGCACGGAACGCTGTTACCTTCCCACCGAAGTGGTTCCTATTTATCTACTTGCAATTTCTTGCTTTCGAACTGCTAGGTTGGCAGGAGCTGGGATGAAGACGGGAGCTCATTTCCGTCCTGCAGTACTCGGGAATCGAACTGCTGACCTTCCGCTTCCCAGTCAGCGTCTTAGCGACTTGAGCCACTACAGGGAGATCCAAAGCGGCCTAACAGCATATAAAATAAAATATTGTGTGTCAGACTTCCAGCGAAGCTGACACAAAATAATAAATGCTTGGACACAACAGTCTCCCTTTTGTAGATTATTGTATAAATTGTTCTCACACTATGGTCAGAATCTGCTAGCTCTGTCTAAAAAGATCTTATTTTCTTGTACGTCTGGGATGAAATGTTTTCTTTAGTAATAAATGTACTCCCTATTTAAAGAGACATCTGTTCCTAAGTACAGGATCTTGTAACTTAGCTAAATGCTTGGAATTCTCTGCTGCATTAAGCAGCTAAGACTTAAGTACCACACCAAACTGCAGATCTAAGATTCCATAGTATGGAGCGCAAGCACTTCAAATGATGTCATCGTTTTTACAAATGGGTAGTGGAAATCATAGTGGAAATCATAGTGGAAATCAGTTTCTGTCGCGGGGGGGGGGGAGACTTCTTTCATGTTGGCACCTTCTTTTCTTCTCCCAGGGCCGACATCAGAAATTTCTGGGCCCAGTACACCCCCCACACACACACACCCCATGGTTTCTGCGCATGTGTGGTCTGTTTGCACAGGCGTACATTGGTGGTTTCCTGGCACCGCCACGCTCCCGTGGTTTTCTGCACATACGTGTTCTGTTTGCGCATGCACACATCGCTTGTTTTCCGGCGCCGACGGCCCCCGTCATCTCTGGGATGGGAGTCCTACTTGTCTCTCTCCCCCCCCCCCTGATTGCAGCACTGTCTTCTTCTCTAAGCCACTTCTTAACTCCCAAGGTCCTCACTAAACTTTATGACATTCCTCCACCATTTTTTGTTTGGCCATGGTCCCAACTCCTCTTCTTTAAAGTGGCTGGAGAAGTGATGCTGCACCACCTGCCCACCTCACTCACGTGTTGCTGGCAGGCAACCATCACAGTATCAAGAATGAGTTGTGATGGCAGGAAGCCACTGAGGACTTGGATCCAGACCATGGAAGAAGACCAGTGGATGTAAAAAGGCAGCCCTGGTCTGGGCAGCCCTGGTCTGGGTTTGCCACACTGCCATATAAGTCTGCCTGGGGTCGGGCTGGCCGCTCTTCTGTTTTCATAGTAATACACCTGGCTAACCCCATTAAACTCTTGTCCCTCTTTAGAAAACAAAACTTGCCCCATTTATCTTAGCAGTTCTCTATGTATACTGTTGCAATTTTATAGCCAGATATACTTTTCACCCCCGCAAGGATTGTTGTCTTGCCATTGCTTGTGTGGTTTAGTGAGTCTATGGGCTATGCTGTGCATTTCTGTGTGCGACAGAGGGGGGCACATGAAATGGTGCATGGGCTGGATCCAGCCTGTAGGCTGTATGTTGGGAACCCCTGGACTAAGGAGTAGAGCTGACCGAACCAAAGTGAATCTAAGAAAATGAAGGGTTTGCACCAACACGGTCTTTTGCAAGAAAACATGTCATAGAGGAGAACTCAGACTAAATGCAACCCACTGGAGAAGAAACTGGCAAACCATGCCAGCATCTTTCCAAAGAAAACCCTGTGGATAGTATCAAAAGCCTAAATGATACAACGCCGGAAGACAAGCCCTGTAGGTTGGAAGGTTTCCAATATGCTACTAAGGAAGAACACAGTGCAAATACAAGTAGCCCCAAAAAGCCTGAAGCGGTTGGGCCAAAGCTGAAAGGACGCTCAGCTATAGATATGTCTGACAGTGAAAGGAAAGTCTGACACTGTAAAGAATATTGCACAGGAACCTGGAATATAAAATCTATGAATCAAGGTAATCTAGACATGGTCAAGCATGAGATGGGATTGGAAAAGGTCAATTTAAATTCCAATTCCAAAGAAGGGCAATACCATGGAATGCTCAAGCTATTTTACAATTGTGCTCATCTCACATGCTAGCAAGGTCATGCTCAAGGTCCTATAAGCTAGGCTTCATCAGTAGGTGTATCATACTGAAGGCTGAGTACAGAAGAATAGATAGATACCTTTGGACTATGGTGCTGCAGAAGACTTTTGAGAATCCCCTGGACTTCAAGATCAAGTCAGTCAATCCTAAAGGGAATCAACCCTGACTGCTCCTTGGAAGGACCAATACTGCAGCTGAAGAGAGGACTCACTGAAGAAGGCCCTGATGTTAGGAAAGATTGAAGGCAAAGGGAGAAGGGGATGGCAGAGGATGAGATGGTTAGACAGAATTGTTGATGCGGTAGGTCTAGATCTGGGTGGGCTCTGGGGGACATTGGATGACATAGGAGCCTGGCATGCTGTGGTCCATAGGGACAGGGTCGGGAAGGGTTAGACTTGACTGTGCAACTGAACAACAATATCCTTTTCTGCCATCATTGCAGTCCAGTCAACGCATGAGGAAATGCTGCCTACTGTCACGCAGTAAGGATAATCATGAAGATGGTTTGGAAACACTTGCAGGTTAGAATGAACCTGCAATGCATAAAAGCTGTAGTTTGCTTTTGCATATTTTTTTAAAAATTAATTTAGATTTACCGTATTTTCCAGCGTATAAGGCGACTAGGCGTATAAGACGACCTCCAACTTTTCTAGTTAAGATGTAGAGTTTGCAATATACTTGCCGTATGACTACCCCTCTTCCAACGGTGGCGTCTTCGGAGCTTCCTGGGCCGGGGATGGCTCCCTTTACCTGCTGGGGGTGGTGGTGCAGAGGAGGAGGAGGAGCAGCTGACCGGCGGGGAAAGCCAGCTTGGGGTGGGGGCTGGGCAAATGGCCCAAGAATCCCAAGAGCCTTAGGGGAGGAAACTCAACTCTGGAGACTCCCTACCTAGGAAACCATGGGAAGGGTGGCCATAAATCAGGATGCCATTAGTACTATCATCATCATTTTTAATATTAATATTTAATATTTTAATATTACCTTTTGGTAATAATAAGTTCTATTTCTATCCCGCTTTCCTGACACAAGTGTCACTCAAAGCAGCTTACAACATATATAACCTATTCCCCTTCACCAGCGGGGAAGTTAAAAGGAGCCCCGTCGGGCGTCTCCGAGCCCGACGGGGCTCCTTTTACCTTCCCAGCTGGTGAAGGGGGCGGGGAGGCACGGCTCGCCACGTCTCCGAGCCCAACGAGGCTCCTTTTACCTTCCCTGCTGGTGAAAGGGGCGGGGAGGCACTGCTCGCAGCATCTCCGAGCCTGACAGGGCTCCTTTTACCTTCCCCACCCGTGAAGGGGGCGGGGAGGTGTGGCTCACGACGTCTCCGAGCCCGACGGGGCTCCTTTTACCTCCCCTGCCAGTGAAGGGGGCGGGGAGGCATGGCTCGCCACGTCTCCGAGCCCAACAGGGCTCCTTTTACCTTCCCCACTGGTGAAGGGGGCGGAGAGGTGCGGCTCGCAGCGTCTCCGAGCCCGACGGGGCTCCATTTACCTTCCCCGCTGGTGAAGGGGGCGGGGAGGCGGGCGGCCTCTTGCTCCAGAGGCCTCGTGGCGGCGGCGGCTGGCTTTTCCCACCGGTCACCTCCTCCTCCTCCTCCTCACCCCCCCCGGCTGGGGGTGGTGGTGCAGAGGAGGAGGAGCATCAGCTGACCGGCAGGGAAAACCAGCCGCCACCGCCACGAGGCATCCGGAACAAGGGTCCACCTGGATACCACCACCCCAGCCAGGGGTGGGGGTGGGGGGGTGAGGAGGAGCAGCAGCTGACCGGCGGGGGGAGCCAGCCGCAGCCGTGAGGCTGAGGGTGGTGGTATCTGGGTGGCCCCTTGCTCCGGAGGCATCGCGGCGGCTGGTTTTCCCCACCGGTCAGCTGATGCTCCTTCTCCTCCGCACCACCACCCCCAGCTGGGGGGTGAGGAGGAGGAGCATCAGCTGACCGGTGGGGAAAACCAGTCTCCGCCGCCGCCGTGAGGCGTCCGGAGCAAGGGGCCGCCCGGATACCACCACCCCAGGGGGGTTGAGGAGGATGAGGATCAGCAGCTGACCGACGGGGAAAGCCATTCATCGCCGCCGCCGCAAGGCTGGGGGTGGTGGTATCCAGGCGACCCCTTGCTCCGGAGGCCTTGTGGCGGCGGCAGCGAATGGCTTTCCCCGCTGGGCGGCCCCTGGCTCCAGAGTACCCAGTGTATAAGACGATCCCCAGCTTTGGCACAGATTTTTCGGGGTTAAAAAGTCATCTTATATGCCGGAAAATACGGTATATCCCGCCCTCTTGCTCCAGGGCAACTCGGGACGGCGTACAACATATAAAAACATTACAATATAAAACCCCATAAAAAACCACAATAAAAACTCTTTATAAAACCACCCCATGTCTAAAAAGACCCACCCCTTCCCACAATCATTGAAAGGACATGTGGCATCAACTGAGCCAACATGCAGGAGTCAATACCCCGTCGATCCCCCAAACTTGCCCTGCCAGCCAGGTTTTTAACCCTTGTGTTGTTGTGGCATCAAAATTATATGGAGTTGGCCTGACTCTCTTGATATAGACCCAGCCTGAGCAAGTCAAGAAATATTGGGAATTCATGCTTCCTCCCCTCATGTCCTACAGTGCATTGTTTGACTTGCTTGTGAAAATAGGCTCAGAGATTCCTTTAAAAGTCATGAAACTACAAAGACATTCTTAATAGTGCTTGTTACTAACAATATCTGATGATTAACTAACATGTTTAAATTCATGGCTAAATTCAACTCTGAAGTAACATTGGTTTTTGTTCAGCAGTTTGGTTTCAGTTCTGAACTATTCTTTTCTTGAATATAATCTCTCCACTTCCCATGTCTCACCCTTTCCTGTGTCTCCCATGAAATGCAAGTGGCTGCTCTGATAAGGATTATGGTTATCTTCACAAGCTGGTGCTTATTTTCAACCGCCAAACACATAGCAAATACCAGAAGTTGTGTGGTTTTACAGAAGGTGCTAATTGGTTTTTTTAAACCCCCACCCCCTTTTCCATATTCAGAATGTAGATCACACTTTTTTTTAAGTGGTACACATTTGAAAGAAATAAGGCATTAGAATGCTTTCTCATTTTTACTAAATAAATAAATAAATAAATAAAGGGTGCATGCTTTCGCAGGTGATCATTATTTTTTCAAACTATTTTTTAAAATCAAAATGTGGATTACACTTTTAACAAATTGGGAGGCACTAAGGCATTTTTGTCATATGCCATCAAGTCAGAATCAAATTATAGTGTTCCTAACAAGGTTTTCAAGACAAGTGAGATATTTAAGGAGTGGCTTTACCAGCTCCTCACCCCCAGCTGAGTTTCTAGGGCTGAATGGGAATTCAAACCATGGTCTTTAAAGCCCTAGTCTCCTGGTGGCTAACCTTGGCACTCCAGCTGTTCTTGAACTTCAATTTCCAGAAGCCCAAGTCATCACTCCTGCTGAATATGACGTTACTACTATAGATTAGCTATAGATTAGCTTTTCAAAAATATTGTGTTCCCTGATGAAACATTCAAGAATGCAACTCATGCTTCCTCTGTAAATCACATTTTTAATTGTGTTGGTTAGCTACACCTCCTTGAATTGTTTGTTTTCAAGCTGAAATCTAAAATAAAAATCTTATAAATACACACATAGTGTTTTGCAAAAAGGGACAGTCTTGGATGAGCTTTTATACTCAATTGTGGTGAATGTATTAAAATTCAGGCTAATTGCTAATATGAAGTCATATTCCCTAAAATTATTACTTGTGCTCTTTGTTACTTCGTGTTGTTGTTCAGTCGCAGTCGATTCCGACCCTTGGCGACCCCATGGACCACTGCCCTCCAGGCACCCCTGTCCTCCACCATCCTCCTCAATCCGCCCAACTCTGTGCCCTTTGCGTCTACAATACCATCCAGCCATCTCATTTTTGGCCGCCCCCTTCTTCTTTTGCCCTCCACCTTTCCCAGCATCAAGGCTTTCTCAAGTGAATCTTCTCATTTGCAAACAAATAACACGCAAGCCATACAATATGACATTTATTGGCAACAAATAAATATGAAGAACTTTAATGGTTTTGGTAGTTGTTTGAAATGTATTTTTTAAAGAGAAGTAATAAACATTGCCCTTCAGTTACTTAGATAAATGGAAGTGAATACAGATTGGCCTCTCATGACACAACGCACATGGCATTGTCACGTGGTCTCTTGTCTGTCAGCTGCCTGTTGAACAGCAGTGATGAGAATAGCTGAAGCCTGATGAAGGGCTGCCTTTGTGTGTGCTTTCCAAGGAAAGCAGATACTGTCCTTCTGGCCGTTTTTGCAATCAGATTAATTAGCAATCGTCTCCTCGTTTTCCTATTAGGCAGCCAGGCAAGAAGCAGCACCAAAGTGTGTTGTCGTAGATAGAACTGCAAAACAGCTGGTCTTGGGGTTTGAAGCTCTCATCCAAAGGCTTCAGTGGTTAGTGTGCCAACATGCAGCTACTACTATAGGAGGCCAGGAAAGGAGGTGTCATTGTGAGAAAATAAACTAAAACTGCAGGAAACATTTAAAAAGAAAGCAAAGCATAGCATTCAGGCTCAATGGAGTTATTAAAAAGTTATCTGTCATTAAGGTAAATACACACTAAAATTAACATCCACAAATCCCATACTCTTGCATTATAGTTATTAAGCAAGCTATTATAAGAGCTGGGATCCAAAGAGGTTCACAAATCAGCCCATGTACATACATGCTCTATTCTCTCCCCTTCCCCATTCTCATTGCGATTCCCCATACTTGTCTTTATTTCTGAAAACTGGGAGATCTTTCTGTGAGACACCTTATGTAGCATTAAGTAAACAGCCTTGGCCGTGCGACTGTTAGATTTCACTCCTCGCTGCTGAAGTCCCTTTTCCATTTGCCATGTGTATCTATGCTTATTTTCTATCCATGCCTATTTATTTTCATAAACGAGACTTCTAAAGAGCAGAGTGAAAAAATACAAATGCTTTTGAAAAGGCGTCTCCCCATAAATCAAAATGAGAGTGTCCCACTAGAGATTGATAACGAGAAAAAAGTCCTTCCACATCTCTGACAATTAATGTGCAAAAGAGTGAATTTTCAAAATGGATGTTTGGAGTGTAAAGCACTAGCAAGAAAATAGGGGACCCAAACGTAGAAGCACAGCAGAGAAAAGAGAAACCGTTTGCATTGGCTGTGAAGTAGAAGTAATTTATTCCAAATTCAAATTAAATGAGTAATCCAATGTGGTAGATCCAAATTCCTTTCGATAATGGAATTTCCAATATTTTTTCATCAGGGATCTATACAAAAAGAAACTAACAATCAGTCGCAACTCTAAATCATACAGAACTATATACAGTATTTACATAATTTACATTGGTTCTTGGATTCATACAAAGCACGAAAGTTACCTGTTGTCCACAAAGGTTCTAGTATTCTTATTTCTTATATCTTAATGTTCTTAATGTTTACATAATGTAAATTATGTAAATACTGTATATAGTTCTGTATGCTTTAGAGTTGCGACTGATCGTTAGTTTCTTTTTGTATAGATCCCTGATGAAAAAATATTGAAAATGACTAGACACCGGAGTGCACGGAACGCTGTTACCTTCCCACCAAAGTGGTCCCTATTTATCTACTTGCAATTTCTTGCTTTCGAACTGCTAGGTTGGCAGGAGCTAGGATGAAGACGGGAGCTCATTTCCGTCCTGCAGTACTCGGGAATCGAACTGATGACCTTCCGCTTCCCAGTCAGCGTCTTAGCGACTTGAGCCACTGCAGTACCCGGAAGCTTCTAGGAAGTGCAATTTATTCTCTCGTTTCGTAAAAAAAAAAAAAAGGAGGCTGGAAAAACAGCCTTTAAGGGTTGTACTTTGCCCATTGAGTGGTTTACAGCAACCTAGTCAAGAGGTGCTCTCTTTACGGCTCCATCTGACACCTTGGAAGATGTTTTCTACCATGAAGATAAGATTACATAATATACTGTGCTGTTGTATGAATGGAGCAGTGGAACTTCTATAGGGCCAAATATTCCCACTCACTCCTGTCTTGAAGGGCCAGGATTGTATCCAGTCCCATGTCCCACCCACCTTCAAAATGTTTTCCTTTCAAAAGGACTTTAGAATTCAGAAAGTCAATTTACAACTGATAGAGGCAAATGGACTTAAGAGTAAAACCCCATTTTACAGAAGCCTCATTTTACAGAAACCCTGTTTTACAGAAGGGTTTTTGCGTGCTGAAAACGTGTCGTTTTACAGAAAAACCATGTTTTACAGAACACAATTTCCTAGAGCACATAGTGTCTGGTGGGCTATAAAAGCCATTCTGGGCCTTGTGGGTGGCAATAGAGTGGTCTGGAGAGGAGTTAAGAGTGTTTATTATTATTATTATTATTATTATTATTATTATTATTATTATTATTATTATTTTGGAGGGTCGGGAACAGGTTTTCCCCCAATGCGTTATGGGAATGCCTTGTTTTACAGAAAAATCAAGTTAAGGAAAAAGCTTCGGAATAGGCGATTTCCGTAAAACGTGGTTTTACTGTATTTCTCAAGTCTATTTGCACCTGCTGGATGTCATCATGGAGATGTCTATCCAGACTCCTCCATTAGTAACAACTCCAAGGTATCCAAGAGGAAAGCTTACCCCATTGAGGTCTTGTGGTAACAAGGTTATCCTCATCTCTGAAGGCAGCACCAGGATTCATTGCTGAAGGCAGCAGAAGAATACAGAAAGGTCGTAGACAGAGAGGAATACTGCTTTCCATAGCCTTGGTGCTCCATTTCATGGGCGACAGCATAAATTGTGTTAAATATGCAATTTCCCCCTAACTAGTATACTGTACTATCAAAAGACAGTCTGGGGTGAAGATAACCCCTAAACATTCACAGGTCAGGAACTGCAAGAAGACACAGAAGCATCACACAAAGCTAGGAAGTAGCAAACCTTGGAATTGTGGCCGACCACATTGAAATGACTAGGGGTACAGGCTTTTGTTCCAGGGATTAGCAACAGAAAAAACCCTTCACTCTTACATTTTATCATGGTAACCAGTCCTGGACCAAGAGAGGAAGTCAACTTGCTTTTGTGGACAGGCCAGTTAATACTCCCCATCTTTTGCTCTATCAGGAGGGCATAGGAAGAGCCCCATGCTCCCCAGGCAGTAACACTGCAGCTGCCAGTCCCCATACCCCAATACTGATCAACTGGTTATGTTACATCCAGCATTCTTCCCTCCAGTTCTCGTTGCCTGAAGATGAGTCAATTTGGGAGTGGCCAGTGCTAAAAAGGCAAGTGTGCCTACCCTGAGCCTCAGGTACATCCTGCATTATTTTTCCTGCTTTATCTTATAGTACCCTTGAGTACTTTGGCATAGAGTTGGAAGTCATCATCCTGGAAAACTCATCTGCCAGGGTGTATTGAAAATACAGTCCCACCCATTCTGCTTCAGCCTTAACCCTCTGATGATCTTGCAGAGGTTGCCCAAAGTTGTGAAGTCTTAAGCAACATCTACAGCTGTTGCTTAATGGGCAGCTGTGGAAATAGGGTACTGTTGCTAAACCACCACAGCTGCGGTCCTGACTCTTCTGAGCAATTCTTGCACCACCTTGCAGCTCCATTTTTAATGTTACGATTTTAAGAGTTCTGGCTGTGCCATTAGGCAAAGTAGGGCAACTGCTTATAAGCAAGCAATGAATGCTGGAGTGAGAAGGTGGGTGGGTGGGTGTGGAGAATTCTCCTAGTGTCTAGTCCAGTAGTGGCCAACCTTGGCATCCCAGGTGTTTTTGAACTTCAATTCCTAGAAGCCCTGATCAGCTGGTGTGCTGACTTGGGCTTCTGGGAAGTGAAGTCCAAGAACACCTGGAGTGCCAAGGTTGGCCATCTCTAAACCATAGCTGTCAAGTATCCCTTATTGGCCAGGAAAACCCTTTATTTTACCCTTTCCTGCCGTCATCCCTTATTTAGACTGCAATGCCCTATTGCCGCCATTGGAGGGCAGCACAGGATAAGCATAGCTGTCAAGTATCCCGTATTTGCTGGGAAATTTCCCTTATTTCCAAATCCAAAACTTGACAGGTATGCTCTAAACCTAGTCATTCTAGCTGGACAGGCCCAGGTTATCCTTAAATGACTACATGCAGCAAAAGTGTGTGGATTTTTTTTATCATTTTGGAAGCATACACAACCCCCCTGAACATACAGCAATTTAAAGCTTGTTTGGGGAATCCATATCCTCATTTATTAAATTTCTATACTGCCGATCTGGCATATTTTCCCACTCTGGGCGGTGTGCAATAGTTACAAAAATACCTTCCAAGCACATAGTCAGTATAATAGGATGCTTGGTCCATCACAAGTCACCTTTTCAGAATTTTGTGCCTCTTCAACGATACTTTGTACCATGTACTGGGAATCCTCCCACTCCTAGACGTATGGAAGGACTAATTAGGAAACTAATTATGTGCTGTGAACTTATAGTGACCCTAACAGGGCTTTCAAGGTAAACGAGTTACAGTACAGTAGTTCTACCAATTCCACCTCCAGTTAAGTTTCCATGGCAAAGTGGGGATTCAAATCCAGGTCTCCTGAATCCCAGTTCATCACTCTATCCACTACACCCCACTGGGTATCCAAGTAAGAGCTAAACTTCTGTTCAAATTAACTATTTGTGGGACCAGTGAGATGTTCTCATCAGGCTTGAAAATTTCATAACCTACAGAAAAAGATGCAAGTCCAAATGATGCTTACCCACCATAGGATTGTAATTATGTTAAGAAAGCTGGAAAATCAGATGTCCCATCTTGAATATCCTCTCCATGGCAACACTACACCTGAATGGGAAGTGGAAACATATCAGGGACAACCAACATAAGGAAATACTCTGCTAACAGAATATTTCTTGCATGTTGGGGGGGGGGGGGGGGGTAGATAATATAGGATACTCAAAGAAAGCAATTTTTGTGACTAGTAGAATGTGCAAATCTGGAGAAGTGGCTGCCTTGGTTGTTATATAATTCCGATCTCCCACCAATGCTCCATGAATGGTGCATCACACCACTAAATACGTACGCCTATTTCTGTGGGATGGCTCCATTTCTCTCCACTCACATGCTTAAATCACAGAGAGGAGCAGGAGGATGGAAAAATGGAGAGAATAGTAAAAGTATTCCATCCACCAGCAGCATTCATATAAAAGGCCACTTTACATGTCAAGAAAAAAAATAGCTTGAAAGAAAAGGTATCACGGGGAAAATAAGAGAAGTGAAATGCTGCTTTGCTTTAAAATCTTCTCAGCTTGATGGGGAAAACTGGGGAAGATGCAAGCAACAGTTAAAGACTAAAATGTACTAACTTAGGTTATTGTTTGACCAACTAGATGCTGTGACCCTACTTCACTATGTTAAGTACACTCAGGTGCAAGTACAAATTAGACATCTATTCTGACATCTATTTCTTACTCCGAAATTTTAAGCTGCTTAAATTTGAGCAGTCTGAGATGCTAATTTAGGCTTGTCGTGTCACCCCATTTGTATGAAGAATCAATCTCTTGTCTGTTTTGACCTCTGTGGCGTTATGTAATCTGTAAGAATGTTTTATGAAAATGTAATTCTCAAAAGACTTCAGACACAATTCAAAAAGAGCAAATGTAGATGGCCAATAGAAGAAACACAAATAAAAAGACAGACATTAGCTTTACAATTAGAAGGAGAAACCCAAAGTAATAGACAAGAACGCAGAAAAATTTGAGAGTACAGATGTCATGACATTTATTAAGAGGCATGCTACAACTAGAGTTGTTAGAAAAAGGGTTAAGTATAGTCTCAAGTAATAATCAGCAAATACACAAAACTTAAAAGAAATGGAGTATACGGCAGTGTACAGAAGTTCAAAGTAATCATGCACTACTCAGTTAGAAAATAGGTTTCTTTAATATTTCAACTTCTTTGCATTTATAACATTAACTCATCTCAACAACATGGAATCCTTTCCCCCCTCCAATGCCACAAGCTGCTTAACAAATGAAAGCTGGTACTGTTGCTTATCAAAATATACAAGACAATTGATGTTTTTTAAATATAAAAACCATTTTACACTTGTTCCCAAAAACCTTTTTTTTGCCAGGTAAAAAATGTTGTTATAAATATTTACATCATTTTCTTGTGTTAGATGAATATTTTTTACAAACGCAAAAAGGGTTTCATGAACACATGGAAAGATAGGGAATGTCTGACTCTTGTAATTGTGCACCTTGTTTTTTTTAATACAGTACTAGGTGCCCAATATCCATGCCTTAAGCCATTACACATTTGATTCACATTTTTTAAAATCTGAATTCCCATAAAAGTATTCCATCCACCAACAGCATTCATATAAAAGGTCACTTTACATGGAGTCTTTCAGGAAAAAAAATAGCATGACAGAAAGAAAGAAAATCGACTTTTAAACAATCTTTGGTCATTGCAGTGAGGTGACAATCCAATGCAACAATTTGCTTGGTCAGCAACTATATTTTGAGAGTGGGATGGATTGTTTTCAGGAACAGAGAAGCAAACTGGGGCAAGAATTGAACCATGGTTAAGAGATGAATCTATGTATATAACTGGCTATTTTTTCCAAATACTGCACATAGGTCCAAGAATGGAAATTCTGACTAGGCATTCCTCCGTTATTATATACGAGAATCTCTGAAAATAAGGATCCTCGCTAACTTATTGTTTCTCTAGTTTAGGGGTTCCCAACCTAAAACCTGTGGGTCAAATCCCGCCCACGGTGCCATTTCATGTGGCCCCCCTCCAAGGGCATTCAAGAAACAAAATGACTAACCCTTTGAAGCTGTTGGGATAAAATAGCCACCCCCATCGTGCAGGGTGGGCAAAATGGCAGTCCGGCCCTCGAAGCTGACTGAGAGAGCGTGACCCGGCCCCCGGCTTGAAAAGGTTGGGATCCCCTGCTCTAGTTGAAAGCTACTATGGCAACCAGAAGCCAGACATCAAGGAGTTTAACTTGGATTCCTCATGGTGCAGCATAATGCATGTTGTAAGGGTAGCAACGAAATGATCACAAACACAGCTGAAATAGGAAGCAACTGACTGCACATATGGAAAGTTCATGGGTCATTTGGTATTTTACTATATAAATACACATTTTCTTGAAGAAGAAAAAAGTTTGAGTCTAAACGCTGAAAGAGATAGCAAAACAATTACATGTCTACTGAAGGCACATAAACTTTGGTCCCATTTGTTTTCTTTATAAAAAAAACCCCTGAAAATAAAATTTTAGACGTTTTCAATCTTTTCAAATAATTCCTAATTGCTGATGTTTGCTTTCAAATTTATGAACAGTCTCAAATACAACATACAGATCTTTGCGAAGACAATTAGGATTTCGTTTGACTCAAGAAAATCTCTGTGCAACCCAAACACTTTAAAAATCTGGCAGTTTTGTCCAAAGTTACCAGTCCACAAAAAAGTCAAGGCAAACAAAATGGCTTTAATACAGTCAAGTAGTCAGCCCCTCTCCTTTGAAAACAGCAGTACATAAAACATTGAACAGGATGAAGACTGAAAGAACACATCTCAGGTTTTCTATTCCCGGAAGGAGGGGGAGACCATGTCTAAAGGCTTCACCTGGTCCTTGCAGATGTAAGCTTTTTTCTTTATAAAACCATGATTTCAGGGCAGTAGGATTCTACTGCAGAGTTTTTCAGTCTAGGAAAAAGAGGTGCCACATAGACAATGCAAGGCGACATATGTATATATAGGCACAAACTGCTCTCAAGACATTCTCCAAGCAAACTATCAGTGCAACTGGTGGGAGATATCAAAAGCAACCAAATTTGAGAAAAACCAAATGTTTATTTGAAGTTTGGTCATTCGTAATGAAGTTGGATTTAGGATTTTAATTGAAAAAATGATGCAATCAAATATGTAATTACAGATTAAAACTTGCATGTATACATCTAAATTATCAAGAATCCAAGATGAGGACTCTTAAAGGGCCTGCCCTGTGTGACCACAGGAAAACTTACTCTGTGACTTTCCAACGCCACATCTGAGCTAAATATTTTTCCTTCTAGTCTGCATTGAAAGTTAGCAAAATATTGGTTTTATAACTTTGCCTTTCAAAGTAAAAATCATAGGCAATTCTAGGTGTCTGTTGTATGAAAATGGGTTTTAATATTGGTTTTTAATTTAGGCTTTCCACAGTAATGAGGAGTTTGGGATATCAATTTTTAAAGCCACTTTACTTCCTGGGGGGGTCACTGTAACGTTGGAAAATTTGGCATTCTTTTAGCTCACTTAGAAAGCCTTTGCCTTCCTATAATGAGTAAAAACTTCATTAAACTTCATTAAGTCCCACACTCAGGGAAATAATCATCCAGTATACCAGAAAGGCACCAAACTGCACAAGATGCAAATATATTTAAAACTGACTAGAAGCCAAAATATATTCAAAGCCCTAATATGTATGATAAATTCTACAGGGAACAAAAAATGCTTCATGCACAGAGGATTGTGACTGAAACACCATTGTAAAGTAATGGCAAGAGCCACACCGTTTCATCCCCACAATTTTATCTGTAAAGAGTAAGGAAAAAAAGGAGAGATTAAATTGATAGGAATAAATGCTAAAAAGGGTTTAGTGTAAAAACCAGTTATCCAAAACCAGGGTGCTTGAACAAACATGCTTTTTGCACAGAATGCTGATGCCCAATAATCACATGCTCCAGAGCCCCTTCATTCCGGAGGACACTCACTGTAGATCTAAATGGTAAATTATCAGATGCAACTATTCTGCATCAAAATAATAATAATAATAATAAAGAACAAGATAATTATAAAGCCAGCTTTTTCCTGGATACAGGTCCAAAGAGTTGCATTCCAAAGCATTCCATAGGGAGGGGTAAATCATACTAATTATTGCTGCAAAGGAAACTAGTATTTCAAGTACACGTTGTGTACTGCCATTTCCTCACATCTCCACCTTATATAGAAAAATAAAATCAACTGCAGAACAATGAACACACACATACTACAATCAAGATGGTTTATACAGAACAAAATATATGAGACAACACAAAATGAGTATATCCAAAATAAAATTTCAAAAAGATACGCTGGCATGTAACTATAATTGTACTTCCTACAACTTAGATTGCAAGTAGAATAGAAATTATATTTTCTAAGGGACTAAGTGAAACTATTTTTCTTGTTGACCATTTATTTCTTATTTAACACTACAAAGTAGCATTTTTTTTAGATTAGTTAAATCAATAAATTAAATGCCTGCAATGTGCATCAACATACACACTGGATATTTCACAGCACACACTTGTGTGTAAACATCCACCCACACAAACCATTCTTGATATCATACATGCAAAATGCTTAGTCTCAAAACTTGCTTTTCTCCTGCTTCAGTTACATTCATCAACTCGAATAACGCCCACCCTCTTTGTAGCAGCATTAAACACATAGTGACCAAGCTTAAAGGTAACTTAGCAAGCTATATGGAGGAGAAGGCATGTTCACTGGGACTCTCATCCAACAAGCTTTTAAACCAATGTTTAAATATGCTGTAATCCTCAACCTGCTTACTTGGAGCCATGGACCACTGAAATCAATGGAATGAAGGAGACACATTTTGGGTCACTTGCCATATCAGAATTGGGCACCACTGGGGAAAAAGTTTGTATTATACTACGTTGTTGTTCATACTGTGATTTTCAAATAGGCATGAAGCCTCAAGGAACTGAAATCAAGATCAGTTATTACTGGGCAGCTAGTATAGCTTTACATATAGAAACATATTTGCTAACAAAACAAAATTCACACAAATGTCCAAAAGTGATTATTAGCTGATTATCTTCCATAAATAAAACTATTTAAATTTAAGGCAGCATGTGTTTCACTGCCTATGCTTTTTATGCTTTAATGGTGTTACCAAAAAACCTACATCTCAAAGATAAATTATTAAATTACCATTACAAAGGAGATTTGCACTAGATCTAACAGCTATGGAATTCTTTTTCCCAAGCAGCAGCTGGTATTCACAGAACAAATCAACTTGCTAAAAATCTCAAAGACAATGAGCACACTAAAAACCACACTCCATCTCATTTTTTAAGTCTTTGTGTTCAAACTGAGAAATATTTTAAGGATTGACCACCCTTATACTTGAAAGCAGTATTTTATAACCAAAACGAAAATTTTCAGTAGACATAACATCTTGTAACACCTCTAAAAAACGTTGTATTACAATCACAGAAATAATTTGTGTATACCTATATTTCACCACACACATCCCCTCAAAAGATTGCATCTCATCTTGTTCTCTGAACAGAAGTGAACATTCAGTACTGAAGTTATAACATTTATGAAGAAACGTCAGTCTACGTTTAAGTACAGCAAAAGCTCAGTACTGTTGAGTGAAAAGGAATCCTGAGGCAAAATATTTTCAAAGAGCTCAATGGCTCAACAGATAGATATCATCCAGAAATTGGAAAACATTCTTTAGATCCCAACAGTGATGTCATTCAACTGCAACCACAAAAATATCGTGAATAGGCCTATAAGGATATGCACTTAGTTATCTTCAGTTCCCACTTCCCTGTCCCTGTACCAAAGCACCAAAAATCTGATTTAACTATTACTTATTAAAAAATCTTTAAAATCACCAAATATTTAAAAAGTAAGACAAGGGGGGAAATCTCACCAAGCCACAATACAGTTTAAAGATACTTCAGATAAAACTCTAAACTATTGTATCATTATAAGCACATAATAAGGCACATAAGAAATTAAGTAAATACACAGTAATTCTGATTTAGGTATTAGAGATTACAGTGGTACAAAAAACCCTTGAGGTTTACTTTTAGATTTTTAAACAATACCTTACCAAAAATAACCTTTCTAAAAATTTGTCAAACCATATGACAGACCTGAATTTTTTTTTTCCTTAAGAGTGTAAACATTTTTCTCTGAAAGAAATGTACAAAACTTGAAATCAGGACACATTTCTCCTTTCATTTTCTCCAAAATCTTATTACACATCATTTCATAATAATAAAAGCCAATAACCTCTCATATCCATGATTTAAAATCTAGTCCAGAGTGTCAATTTGATCACGTTAAGACAAATTACCTGTGCAAAGTCAACTTTTATGATGTTACTTCATGGAGAAAGAAGATACAGTCTTTTCTCCAATTTGTCAACAGGTGCTGTTTAATATGTTACCTAATTGGTCAAATAAATCAACTCACTAATAAATAAAAAATCCACAGAATTAGTGTTAAACACCCACTAAGTCTATTTTGAAAACATTCTTTTGATAACAAAGTTTAATCAGTACAGAAATGTTGTGTAACATTGTTTTGGAATAAAAACTAAAATTATGTTCCTGAAATCATTTTAAAAGGAGGGGCTTCTATTGAAAATGTTATTAATAATTATTACAGAAGAAAAATTTATGGTGGGCTATTAATCACTTGAACATGGAAAAGATACGGAAAGACCATCACTTGATTTTTTTTTACCATGTATAAAAATACACATGACCCACTCAAGTTTCATTATTTAAAGATGCATCGTTGGTTTTGGCTACTCCAGTCTCTATCTGAAGAATGTTTCACTGGTAATGGTGGACTAAAGTCGTAAAAGGAAACTGTCACAGAGGTGTCAGATTGTAGATTTGGAGAAGGAAACTCTGAGATGATGGTTTTCTCCAAGGTCATGATTATGTAGCTCAATAAGAGCCTGGATTGCTTCTTCTACAGAGCCCAACTGGATGAGAGCCATTTTGCGATCTTTTCTAAAAGTGAAAAAAAATATGTTAAAATCCAACTTCATACTGAACGTCACCTATTTCCCTAAATCTTGACAAAATGAAAGCAGATGTAGGATACGCAATCTGGGTGATAAGAAATGCAAAGATATTTGGCATGGTTTAGTGCTGCAATTGGTAGCATTTAATGTTGATCTTTGATACAACACTGCAAAGCTCAGTTACCCGCTGGACAAATTCCAAACAAAATTTACCTCCCTTTCTTTCCATGTCAGAATGCCAAAGTATGCTTACAGCTCAATGTTGTTCAATTAAAATCAAAGACTTCCAGCTATAGCTTACCACACACTTATCTGCTGCAAAGGGGGGTCTGCATCTTTCATTGCAGAAAAGGAGGTAAAAGAGCAAGGATAGTTTGTAAGTTGATATTAACTACATTTTATCTTTAACAAGACTCAATCAATAAGAATTTGATTCCATGTTATTCTTTGTTCCTTACCTATAAGTACTGAATGGCACAGTTCCCAGAATAATTGTAGTAAACTATTGTGAAAACTTACGGAAAGAATTTGAAGGCTTTCACAATACATCCAGTACCAGCAAAAAGGTTCTTCAGATCATCTACTGTGATAGAAGGTCTGTAACAGAAAATTAAATTCATTTTAGCTGTTAAAAATGATGAAAAGTCTTGTGGCACCTTGAAGAATGACCAATGTATTATTACATAATCTTTCATGTACCAGAAACTACATTATCAGATATATCAGGTGCATTCTAGTTCATCAATCAATCAATCACTTTATTACAGTCTACGACCAGCACAGTAAAACAAGACATAATTTTTCAAAATTTAAATGCTTAAAATGTAGTTAAAATATATTATTTAAAAACATATCCATTCGAAGTTAAAATTGAATAAAATCAATTTTTAAAATTACTGCTACAATAACACAGTATTCTTTAATGTGGGGGTCTTATACTTAACCAATAAATTGCTTTCGGAGTGGGGGGGGGGTTCTTATGTTACTCTTTTAAGTTTGTGTTTTAAATTTTCACAGAAAATCAAAGTTTCTTATATTCTGGTGCCACATTTCCTTAAATCCATGGAGCTGATGGTACAGCTGTTCTGGGACAGTTAGAAACAACCTCTGACACAGAACATTTCTCTCATGACACAAACTGCTAATAAAAACAGATTAATTTGTGTCTCATATCCCAAATTCCATTTCTTTCCATTAGGGCTATGGTAGGTGATCAGTTCAATCACATTATTGCAGCTGGGGACTTTTGGGAGCTAAAGCCCAAAAATACAAATCCGCTCAACTCTATTTTTATATATATATATATATATATATATATATATATATATATATATATATATATATATATATATATATATATATATATATATATATATATATATATATATATATATATATATATATATATATATATATATATATATATATACACACACACACACACACACACACACACACACACACACACACACACACACACACACACACACACACACACACACACACACACACACACACACTCTTATTTTCCATGGTAATTTGTAGTTGCTCATCTGTCAGACTGGCATTCCAACTAAGTAGACCATTTAAGCCAGCTGATTTGGAGTCTCATGAAAAAGGTAATTACTATTGTACTATTTTATTTTTTAAAGTCAGAATGAGCATGAGACATTTTCTGTTTCAGGTTACGCAGCAAAACGTCTTTGGCTATTCTTTCTTTGGCTGTAGACTTACGGAATGTTGGAGAGATGCAGGGTGGCAGATGGTGGGAAGATATTTTGGAAGTTCTTTGAGCCAGGCTTCTTAAATCGATGCAAAGGGCTACTACTATACTCCTTGGTCAGACCTTGGTCCTCTTGTCCCTCACGAGGAAGCTGCACTGTCTGATGCTTTGAAAGTGTGACACGTAGCACCTTTCCATAAAGCTTTTGTCCATTTAAGTGATTCATGGCTAAAACATTTAAATCAAGAAGTTAAAATCTAGAAAGAACAAACATAACAGCTACTCAACAGAATCTGTACTCCTAAAATACTTGTTTCAAATCAATGGCTAGTGAACCATATGCATTTCAATTTACCATAAGTCTCAAATAAAATTTGCATACAGTGATACCTCATACAATGTCCAAACTTGGTTCCACAAGTTTGAACTTTATACGGATTTGGACTTTGTATGAGGCATACAAAATCCTAGCCGCGATGCCTCATACAATGTCCAAATCCTTGCCGTGATGCCTCGTACAACATCGTTTCCATAGAGATACATTGTACTGTAACAGCACAGACTTCAGGGCAAAGTCAAGGAAACGGACAGGAAACTGACAGAACTTTAAGAAATCATTGTCTAAAGGCTAAATACATTACAAAAACATGTCAAACAACCCTGATTTTAGGGGACAAACCATACAACAGATTTTTAACTTTTGAAAATTTTATGAAGTGCAGGTTTAAAAGTTATCATGTCCCATCATGCAGCACAGTGTTAATCTATAGCCATGTGTCCGATCATCCATTTTGTACAAGCTACTGTAAACAATTACTGGATGGAAGCAAGGACAAAATGGATGCCAACATGTCCCATCATGCAGCACAGTGTTAATCATCCAAATAGCAGCAAACACCAAACAATTGCCCACCCCACCAAACAATGCTCCCAAAAAAAGACCAACATAAGAAAAATTATGGAGCATGCAATCTGTTTTTAAAAACCACAGCAGCAAAAACAATTGCCCACCCCACCAAAAAATTGCCCTCCCCCATCCACCTCCCCACCCCAAGCCAATCGGAAACAGAAAACCTCATTTACCTACCTTTCCACTGTGCCAAAAATGGTCTAATGACCTGAAGAATGCTGCAAAAATTCCAGGAATGCTTCCAGGAATGCTGACGAAAAAATTCAAAAAATCCAAAATCGCGCTCAAAACCACTCCTAAACACTCTTCACCTTGTGCAAAACCCACAAGAGCAATGCACACATGAGTCCTGCCTTTTATACTGCTCAGGCACAATGCAACCTGGGGGAAAAACCAATGCCTCATACAAAGTCACAGTGACTTTGTATGAGGCAACTTTTTTCAAGGAATTAGGTGATGTTGTATGGATTCGATGTTGTACGAAGCGGACTTTGTATGAGGTATTACTGTATTTCAGAAGTTGCAGTTTCAAAATATTTGTTTCTTAAAGTACATGGCGATATTGTTAGTTCAATATAAGTTTGTTTTCAGCATAACAGTTTATCTTCTATTTCTAAATTTTTATTTTAAATTAAATGTGGACAAATTAGGTGTCAAATTATCTCAGGTAAGCAATGTTCTCTAGTTTAAGAAATAAAATCAGGTTTTTGTTAAATTAAATGTAATAAAATTAAATTTGAAAGCTTAATTTGATATACTGTACTTAAATATATTTGTTTATATTTAAGTTATAGTTTTCTGTGGCCTTTTAAAAAAGAACTTAACTCTACACAAGATCTTCCACCTTAACCAAAATGAAATCTACCAAAACTTATAAAATTACAGATCAAGTAATAGCTATGTTTTATTGACATTGTTAATACCTAGCTGGGCTTGTGTTGCATCTGCCATCTGAACTAAGGCATTTTCTTTCTTATTAAACATAATTTTTACACGATGGACGTCACCATAAACACCTGCAAGGATAGAAAGAATAAATTTATAATGCACCCACAGCAAAATAATTCAAGTTACTATACTGTAAAGTGGAAAAGCACATCTACTTTAAGCTAAAGGTAGTTTTGAACAGAACATGTTAAAACTTTGTTTGCATTGAAAGGTAAAGCTTGGCATTGCATCTGTGTTCTTACTATGAGAATAAATACACATGTGCAAGTCTACAGTTGGTTATGTACTGTACAGTCATTTCCTATGGCCAGTATCTATTTTAGATCCATCTAATGTGCATATGGTGTTCAATGTTTGCATGAAGCACACAAGAGTGATCCAAATACTAGCAAAGAATCTTCCAAGCAGATGTATGAAACACTGGAAGTGTTAGCAACTACTATTAACCAGGCAGATAGGTTGAAGGTTTCCTGCATAATAACCATGAGTAGGAGATGTCACCAGATTTTGTCTTGCAAATCCGTTATAACTTATGATTCTGATTTTATTTTCTGCATTTTTTATATAAACTAACTTACCAAACAGGATAAAGAGGCCATCTGGTGTGATTGCCTGCATAAAATCACAAGACACCATTTTTACAAATTATATCATATTAAAATTGGAGGTCGGGTTGGGGAAGGAGATGAACTGAATTATCTTAGACTGCCAGAGAAGCCGAACAGGTGGCCAGAGCATTAGTAGATATATTAGAAGAATTTGTGTGCATGTGTTTGAAGTTATACATTCTTTATACCAGCATTTTTCATAATACAATTCACATTAAGAGATTTATAACATTTTTATATTGATAATACTGGCTACTCCACAATATCCTACTCAGATAATCCATGTATCAGCAAAGTAAAAGCAACAGTAGGTGATGAACTGGGTACCACAACTCAGTTTAAGAATACTTATGATCAACATTGGTGGAAGGACCACTCATGCTGATGAAATCATAGATCTTCAAGGTAATGAAAGGTTCCTATCAAACAGGCAATTTAGATTTCGACCCTCCTGCCCCAATATGTCATCTGTGTTTAAGTTATATGTTCCAGCCTTACATCAGGATTGAGATTGCTAACAAGCAGAACATAATTTCCAGGCATTCCAGTGACTCCTGGGATAGCCATACGCCCAGTCATGGTAGAAGTGGTGATTGAAAGAGGCCCAAGTGGGCTTGGAACAGCTGGAACTGACAGTCCTGAAAAAGTCAAGAGTTCCAAAAAACAGTTCAGATGGTATACATGGCATCTCAGCGTTTAATTCATATTCTAAAAATACAAACAGAAGCATTAAGACCGTGATGGCGAACCTTGGCACTCCAGATGTTCTTGGACTTCAATTCCCAGAAGCCCAAGTCCTTGTGAATCCACACAAATGGGTTTGCTGCAATTCATCTGGCCCGTGTCGCCCTTATCGCTCCTGAAAGTGGAAGTAAAACGCACCCATGCGGGCACGTTTTACTTCTGCTTCCGGGAGCGACGAGGGAAGCGTGGGCCGGATGAATCACAGGAAACCCATTCGTGTGGATTCATGGGGGCTTGGGCTTCTGGGAATTGAAGTCCAAGAACATCTGGAGAGCCAAAGTTTGCCATCACGGCATGAAGAGATACATATTTTATAAATAAGAAAACCTCCTCATTTGGTCAAACAGCACATATGTAACTTTTCAATCCACCATGACAAGGCAAATACAATCAAACTGCCACCCCAATCTCCAAACATCTCACACACAGCTTCAATACACTTAGTTACTAAAAATTGTAATCCTAACAATAGCCCTCCAAATTCTATCTGACTACACCTTCTATCAGCTCTACCCAACATGCTGAAGCTAAAGAAAACCAGAACTAAAGACCAACAGTAGGAACTGCCCACCAGTTAAATGATTGCCCAAATGGAACAACTTTAGTGTCTTAAGATGATAACACCTTTTTTGTTTCCTAAAACAAATAAATCATGAAAGATGCAGCACAGTAAAATTGTCTCTCTCTGTGTAAATACATAATGAATACATATTAAAATGCATGAATTGAGGGCACATTCTAACAGAATACAAATCCTTATGATGAAAAGAGTACTAGCTCTCTCAAACAGCCCATGCTGAAAAGTACTTGCCTGTTGCCTGGGGAAAGCCAATGGCTGGAGCAAAGCCTGCAGCCCCTGCATATGGTGACGAAATGATACCTGGAGTGCCTAAAAAAGGAAACATAAGATCTGGAAGAAATTATTAATTTCTGGAGGAAACAGAAAGCATTTGAATTCCTTGCAAAGTTTTTAAGCCAGTTCAAAACTTTTACAGATGTTTTATCCAGGGCCTCTAGTCCACTGGAGTCCACTGCAATCCACACAGTGATGCACTGCAGCAGGTTCTGTCAGGTTCTGCAGAACCGGTAGCAGAAATTCCCCCAGGCCATGCCCACTTGGTTGGCCATGCCCACCTCCATAGCCCATAATGCAGTATGTTTGGCCCCGCCTACAGATTTGGCCCCATCCAGAGTAGATAGTAATTTTTTTTGCAGTGCATCACTGAATCCACCTATGACTGTGCTATTCTGCCTCAACTTCAAAGGCACATAGGCAATCACAGAATCAAAGAATAACTGAGATGAAAGAGTCCTATTATGCCATTGAGTCTAACCCACTGCTCAGTGCAGAAATCCAAATCAAAGCAGATCTGATAGATAGTTGTTTTAACTTTATCTTGAATGCCATCAGTATTGGGAGTGTTCACCATACTCAATCATCGATCCAATACTAGTCTGCCATTTGTGTAATCACATTCCCAATTTCAGTATGGATTTCACACTATATAAGCAGCTGCAAATATGATTTAAATGATAGTACACTAAAGAAGCAACATGTAAGAACCAGCTAAGCATAAAAAAGCTTTAAAATTTTAAAGCTTAATATTATCAGGTAATAAGTATCTGCTCTTTATCTTAGATCAAAGTCACACTATTCAAGGTCTTCCTCACTAACATAAAACTAAGAGAAGAGAAAAATCTATGTTCATTCAATTCATAGTCTTATCTGCTCAGTCTGGAGACTATTTAGGAACAAACATCTCACTGATGATTTAACTTTGAAGGTTTAGACTCAGTCTTAGCTCTAAAACAATAATACATTTCGATTTAAAGGCTAGAATATTATTGATTTGTCAGGTGTAGAGATGATTCCTGAACAAAACAGGCTACCCGTGCATGTTCACTCACTTGGATGGTGATACTTCTGAAATTAGCAGCAAATTGCCACATTAACAGCTGCAGCCTCTCCTCCCCTCTGCATGAACTCAGTAGCTTCCTACACCGCTTATCTTTTGCCACAATATGGTAGTTACACAAATACTGAAGAAAACTATATATTTCACAAAATAAATGCATTACTATCATGACTAGTATTAGCAATATAAGTATTCATCATTTATGCACAGTTCTCATTTCCATTATAATTCATTATATATTGGAAGCAGCTAGAAACAAAGAACTTATTCAGCCAGATGAAGCCTGCATGAATACTGATATCAAATACATACAATACCCAACATTTTAACACAGGATGACGTATTTTAGTACACAATATGCAAAACAGCTTTGCTACATGCTGCTGAAAAGGGTAACCTAATGAGATATTTAACCCATTAGTCACTGGAAGCCAGGCACAAGAATTTGAAGCAGAAACTGGTTTTTTCTTCATGTTTTAACATTTAACTTAGCCTATCCACCCATATCAGAACCTGCTACAATTTACCTACTACTGTCAGTTCTTTGAAACAGAGGCTGGGCTGCCAACATAGCTTGCCTACATATTTTGTCTACTGGGACTAAGCAGTGGAACAGAAATGTCACAAAAAAACTACATTGCAGTTTCAGGAAGCAGGAATATCTGGGTTTGCAATGCACTCTGCACATGAAAACAGAAATGTAGTTTTGTGAATGCTCTCTTGAGTACTAGATCCTAACACTATAAGCCAGGAATGGGAAACATATAATCCACAGCATATGGCCTCCAGTATTCCTAATATAACCCAACCCAGACCACCCTGCCCATATTTCAAACACATTTTCAAAGATTGGCTCAGAAATCCTCCTTGTGCCTTCCAAAAGACATAATCACCATCACCATGTGCAATCAAGCCAATTCTAACTTATGGTGATCCCTTACAGAGTTTTCTAGGTATAGAACACACAGTAGTAGTTTTCCATTCCCTCCTTCTAGAGATGCCCTGGGTGTGTGGAGTTTACCCAAGACCACATAGGTTGGTTCTTCTGGGATGCCCAGTGGGGAATCGAATTCCCAGTCTCTGGTTTCACAGTCAAATAAGTAAAACGCTGAGCTATCCAGTCATATAAAGAGATTTTATTATATTTTAAGGGGGTGTCAGCATCCTTGCCTCCCTACTGAGTAAAGGTGCTGGGTCTCCCTTAAAATATGGTAAAATCTCCCAAATACTCTTATTTAATTTCCTTCCTCTATTTCTATGGAGGCATGCAAAAAGGGGCTGTGGTTGCTACTAAACAGATAAACACAAAACATTTTTTTTTCATTTTCTACCTATAAAAAAGAGTTCTTACCAAAAGCAGCAGCCATGGTGGGATCAAGGGAAGGCTGCCCATCACCTGAAGGAAGGTCCAAGCGAGTAAAGTCTCTGCTTTTATCATTGTTGTATTTTACATTAAGGCTTGTTAGCTTAGAGAAATCAATGCGAAGAGTGCAGCAAGCATTGTATATATTCTGACCATCAAGAGCCTATGAGAAGACAAGTTTTTTTTTAAAAAAATTACATTTACATGGTACTCCATTGAACAGCAGTTATGAAATCCTATTGTTCAATTGTTTGGAATTTATTTATTTATTTAATCACATTTATACCGCCGCCCCCTTGCCGAGGCGACTCTGGGCGGCTTACACATTAACAATCAAACCTCAAAAACATTTAAAAACATTATAAAATAGACTTTTTAAGTTTAAAATTCTTTTAAAATTCTTTTAAAAGTATCACATAACCAGCTACCGGGGTGGTGGTGGTGGAGTGACCCCCGCCTGCTGGCTGGTTAAGTAAGAGTTATCCTCTCTCTTTTAACATGTGCGGGTGGTTTTTTTAACAGGGTTTTAATGGAGTTATTGTTTTTAATGGGTTTTATCTGTTGGGGTGTGTGTGTCATATTGTAAGCCGCCCAGAGTCCTTGTGAGTAGGGCGGCTATAGAAATATTAGAAATTAAATTACATTAAACTGGCAGCCCGGGTAGACCTAGACAAGCCAACCCAAGGTGGCTGTCCCCCCGGCCACTCCTCACGCCTGCTGCACAAGCCAGGTCTTGAGGCTCTTGCGGAAGGGGAGAAGCTTTGCCTGGAGGCGAAGTTCAGTTGGCAGGAGGTTCCACATGGCCGGGGCGGACACAGAAAAGGCTCTTCTTCTTCATAGATGGCACTATGAGAGAGCCCCTTTGGTCCGCTCTAGTGGGGTGGGCAGATGTCCTTGGGGTGATGTGGTCTCTTAAGTACCCTGGTCACCAGCACCTTGAATTGCATCCGGAGGCATGCTGGCAACCAGTGCAGCTCCTGCAGTAGTGGTGAGGCATGGGCATAACGCCCACACCCCATCACCACCCGAGCAGCCAGATTCTGGACTAGTTGCAGCCTCCGAATGGTCATCAGGGGCAGCCCCATGTAGAGCACATTACAATAAGCAAGTCTGGAGATGACCAGAGCGTGCGTGACCACGAGCAAGGAGTCCCGGTCCAGGAGTGGGCGTAACTGGCGAATCACACGAAGTTGTGCAAAAGCCCTCCTAGCCACAACTGCCACCTGCTCATTGAGCAGGAGTAATGAGTCCAGGAAGACCCCCAGATTACGCACCAGGTATGTCTGAGGCAAAGAAGCCCCATCCAGAATTAAGCAAGATTGGAGAGAGAAGATAGCTAGTCCACATACCTAGAGCTTCGAATTGTGCAGCATTCAGTCCTGCATGTGTTTTGTACTATACACTGTCAGTGTTCTCATACACCATTATTGTTTCTCTAGTTAGATAACTTAGCTACGTCTGTCTATTGTATACAATAACATACAAATCAATAGATATATGGCAAACATTTTATTTAAATTTCAAAAGAAGACCCTATCTCACTTCTTAATGTTTAATAGTCTTGAGCATTTTCATCTATACTATATTAGCTAGTTGCATGAGTTATGCAAAATCTTTGTACATAAAACAAGAAAAATATAAAACTATTATAGTTGTTTTTGTTCAGTCGCAGTCGATTCCGACCCTTTGCGACCCTATAGACTATCGTCCTCCAGGCACCTCTGTCCTCCACCATCCTCCTCAGCCCACCCAGCTGTGCCCACTGCGTTCACGATGCTATTTGGTCGCCCTCTTTTTCTTTTGCCCTCCACCTTTCCCAGCATCAAGGCCTTCTCAAGTAAATCCTCTCTTCTCATTTGATGTACAAAGTACTTTAGCTTCATCTTCACTATTTGACCTTCTAAGGAGCAGTCAGTGTTGATTTCTTCTAAGATCGACCTATTTGTTCTCCTTGCTGTCCAGGGGACTCTTAAAACTCTCCTCCAACACCACATTTCAAAGGCATCTATTCTTCTGCGCTCAGCTCTCACACCCATACATTACCACCGGGAAAACCATTGCTTTGACTATGCAGATTTTTGTTTTCAAGGTGATGTCTCTACTTTTCACTATATTCCCCAGGTTTCTCATAGTTTGTCTCCCCAGAATCAGTCGTCTTTTTATTTCATGTCTGCAGTTGCCATCTGCAGTGATCTTAGATCATGAGAAAGTAAAATCTGTCACTGCTTCTACTTCTTCCCCATCTATTTTCCAGGAACTGATGGGGCCTGTTGCCATTATCTTGGTTTTCTTGATATTGAATCTCAAGCCAGCTTTTGCACTCTCCTCCTTCAGCCCAATCAAGAGATTCTTTAGGTCTTTCTCACTTTCTGCCATTAAGGTGGTATCGTCTGCATATCTCAAATTGTTGATGTTTCTCCCAGCAATTTTGATCCCATATTGTGATTTCTCCATCCCTGCATTGCGCCTTATGTGCTCTGTGTATAAGTTGAATAAGCAGGGTTATAAAATGCAGCCTTGTCTTACTCCTTTTCCTATTCCAAACCACTCTGTCATTCCGTGTTCTGTCCGAACTGTTGCTTCTTGTTTCATGTACAAATTTCTCATGAGGCATATGAGGTGTTCTGGTATTCCCATGTCTTTAATTACTTGCCACATTTTGTTGTAGTCCACACAATCAAATGCCTTGGTGTAGTCAATAAAGCAGAATTAGACCTGCTTCTGGTATTCCTTTGTTTTCTCCATGATCCAACGTATGTTGGCAATCTGGTCTCTGGTCCCCCTGCCTCTTCTGAACCCAGCCTGCACCTATGGTAGTTTTCTCTCCACGTGCTGCTGAAGTCTATCCTGTATTATCTTGAGCATCACCTTGCTGGTGTGTGGGATGAGTGCAATTGTTCGATAATTTGAACATTCTTTGGCATTATCTGGGCATTTTTGGGTATTATCTGAATGTATAATATATTTACCTTTGTACCAACACACACTAGAAATTCCAATTAGGACAGGACGGTGACAGAATATCAGAATGCAAGGGGAGATTTTGAGAATTAAAAGTCACACAAAACAAACAGTTAACATGAAGTTAAAATTCAAAAACGGTGCTTACCATTTTGGCATAATGTGCATTTGCTGGATCAGCATATTGAAGCAAGGCCTGAAACTGATTGTTCTTTGTGAAAGTGATAATCTTCAAGACTGTCCCAAACTTTGAGAAAATCTAAATCAAAAGTCAAATAATCAATTCATACATCAATGCTTTCCAGGCAAGTTTGAGATGTAAAGAGCATTGGTACTTCAAATAAACAATGCTATTTTCTAAATTGCTTAACGTAACTCTTCTGTTAATAGAGCTACATGAAGATTCACATGAATTCACTAACTGAAAGGGTTCTGTCAATGGAAACATAACTGCCCTATTTTACCATTATGCAATTATATTGCTTAGCAATAATAATAATTTTGTGTCAGAAATTATTCTGGGTTGAAAGGATTTTTGCTGGAGAAATTCCACTCAGGGAACGCACAAATGAGGCTCCTTACATGTCCCCAAGATCTTTTCCCACCGAAATGGTCCCTATTTACAGTATCTACTTGCAATTTCTTGCATTCGAACTGCTAGGTTGGCAGGAGATGGGCACTCAAACCATCATGCAGTACCCGGGTCTCAAACTGCCGACTTGCTGGCCTTCCAGCTAACAAGGCGAGCTTAACCACTGAGCCACTGCAGCCTCTATATTATTTATATTGCTATCCATGCTGCAAGAAAAAGAGTGAAATGAATTCCATTTGATCATTATCTACTTTACAATGTTAGCTTTCTTCTTCTCCTGGACTTCTCAAAAGCTATTAATACCACTGACCATGTTATTACCAACTTCCTAATTGTGTTTTGTTTATAGAGCATGGTGTCCTAGTATCTACAATTTTCCAGTCTCACAAAGAGACACCTGAACTTTAACATCATCAAAATGTGCCTATCTACATGTCCACACCTGTTTTCTATCTGAAAATCCCAGGGAGGTCTGGCGCTTCTGTATAGGTAGCTGGAGATAGAGCAGGGATGGATAAATTTAAGCAAGATGAACCTTAATCCACATCAGATGGAGCCCCTCCTCCCGGTCTGGCAAACCAGGAGGAGTGAGAAAGTTCAGTTTCACTTACCAGTGATAACTTTCGTTCTTCGAGTATATAGTTTTTGAAAACACACTATTGGGTTATGCGCCTGCGCAGAACACTGATCGGAGGCTTAAAAGCTCATTGGTCAAAAGTTTTGGCGGTAAGACCGCCCACTGTACCGCCCACCCTGAGGCGCCAGTCCGTAATTTTACCTCAGTTCCATACTTAAGCATAAGCACAGATAAAATAATTGATCTCATCCGTGCAGCTCAAGAGGGGAGGCAGGGTGGGTAGTGTGTATTCACAAACTATATACTCAAAGAACGAAAGTTATCACTGGTAAGTGAAACTGAACTTTCTCCTTCGTATAGTTTGTGAATCCCCACTATTGGGAGATTAGCAAGTTCACACTTACTTGGTCGGTGGGCAGTCGGATGAGATGATCCCACGATTAGTATGATGGTCAGATAGGATGGACCGTCAAGGGCGAGGCGCACGGAGCCCTCTGGCAAGGACGACACGACCAAGTCTGGCGTCCGCAGTGGCTCTGGTGTCCACCCTGTAATGTTGGACAAACGTAGAAGGTCTGGACCAGGTGGCCGCCTTACAGATGTCCTCAAGCGGAGTGCCATCCAAAAAGGCAGTGGATGTGGCAACCGCTCTCGTAGAATGCGCCCTGACATGCGGTGGAGGAGGCAACGAGGCAGACTCATAGGCCAGGTAGATGGTAGATGTAATCCATTTGGAGAACCTCTGGGCAGAGATGGGTTCACCCTTGGACTTTCCCCCATATGCAACAAATAGACGCTGCGACTTCCTGAACTCCCTTGTCCTGCTGGTATAAAACAATAAAGCTCGTTTCACATCCAGCGTGTGCCAAGTTCTTTCTTGGGCGTTGGTGGGGTTCTGGAAGAAGGTTGTCAAGGAGATAGTCTGTGCCATATGAAACTGGGAGACTACCTTAGGTAGGAAAGTGATGTCTGAGTGGAGCACCACGCAGTCATTGAAAAACTGAAGAAACGGTGCGTCTGCCCGCAGAGCAACCAGTTCACCAGCTCGTCGAGCAGACGTGATAGCTACCAGAAACGAAGTCTTCCATGTGAGGAGACGAACATCCGCGGTAGCCATAGGCTCGAAAGGAGTCCTGGTGAGCATGTTCAGAACAGTAGACAAAGACTATTGTGCCGTTGGAGTCTTGACCGGTGGAAAAGCGTTTCGTAATCCCTTGAGGAAGCACTTTACCGTCTGGTCATGAAAAGCACCAGACGCAGGCGAACCAACTGGAGAGTGAGCCACCACCGCTGCCAGATGGACCCGTATGGAGGTAATGCTAAGACCAGACTCCGCCAAGTGGAGGAGGTAGGCCATGATGTCCTGCAGTCCCACCTGTGGAGGGGACCTCTGCTGGGATTCCAGGAAGGCACAAAAACGCCTGTATTTGGAGGCATAGGACTTCCTCGTGGAGTGGCGCCATGCTAACTCCAAGATCCTGGACAGTCTTGGGTTATTCTCCACGCGGTGAGGTGGAGGCTGGGCAGGTCGGAATGGTGGAGTTGGCCATGCTCCATTTGGCGAAGAGTCGGCAAGTCCGGCAGCGTGCGATACTGTGACGACATGTGCAACAGTAGAGGAAACCACGGTTGACGAGGCCACGCTGGAGCAACGAGGATCGCGTTGGTCTGGTGCTGGTACATCCTGGTGAGGACCTTCTGAACCAGAGGAAACGGGGGAAAGGCGTAGAGGTAGTCCTGATCCCACCGTTTCATGAAGGCATCGCCCTCGGAGTTCAGTCCGATGCCTGTCCTGGAACAGTACCTGTTGCATTTCCTGTTGGACTCCGACGTAAAGAGGTCGATGCTCGGAGTCCCCCATGCCCTGCAAAGGGACTGAAACACCCCGTCGTCCAGCTCCCACTGGTGGGTCGTCGAGGTGAGGTGGCTGAGGTGGTCGGCCAGGACATTCAGCTTGCCCTGAATGTGTACTCCAATTGGGAAGATGTGTCTTTCCAGGCACCACTCCCAAAGTTGTACCGCAAGTAAAAGCAGGGTGGTGGATCTCGTCCCTCCTTGCTCGTTTGGGTATGCCACTGCCGTGGTATTGTCCGAGGCCACTTGAACCACATTGCTGGTGAACAGAGCCTCGAAGGAACGTAAGGCCTTCCAAATGGCCAGCAGCTCCAAATAGTTGATATGGTGCACCATCTCGTGAGACCATACGTTGTTGACCGTCAAGAGTCCCGCAAGCAGCCCCCCAGCCGAGGTTGCTTGCGTCGGTCAGAACCTGCAATGATGGTTGCGGGGGATAAAGGTTCTTCCCCGTGGCCACATTGAGAGATGTCATCCACCACGCCAGCTGGTCCACCAGTTCTGGAGACGGAATCAACCGTTTGGACTGGCTCTCCGTGAGCTGATCGAACTCGTGGAGGAGCCATGACTGCAGAGACCGGAACTTTAACTTGGCGTGAGGAATCACTGCCGTCATTGAGGCCATCAGGCCTAGTAACCTCTGTGCCTTTTTCGCCCTGAAGGGCTTGTTCCTGAATTCGCTTACCCCTTGTGCAATGTCCAGTAAGCGTTTCTGCGGGGCGAAAGCCCTGGTAGCCAGCGAGTCCAGTACCGCTCCAATGTACTTGACGCGCTGAGAAGGATTCAACTTCGACTTGGCAAAGTTGATTCTGAGGCCAAGACTCTCCATGAGGTGAACTGTGAACAATGGACAACGAGTTGGTGGGAGAGACAATCAACCAGTCGTCGATGTACGGGAAGACCCTGATCCCCTTCTGACGGAGGAAAGCAGCCACCGGAGCCATACACTTAGTAAAGACTCTCGGCGCTGTAGCCAGACCGAACGGTAGGCACCGGTACTGGTACACAGAGTTTCTCATCCTGAATCGGAGAAACTGTCTGAGTTCCTCGAGGATGCCGACGTGGAAGTAAGCGTCCTTGAGGTCTATCACCGTGAACCAGTCCCCTTTGTTGATGAGAGGGAGGACGGTCTGGAGGGTCACCATCCGGAACTTCCTGGTATGGATGCACTTGTTGTGGTGGCGCAGGTCCAGAATTGGCCGAAGTCCTCCATCCTTCTTCTGGACCAGAGGTGGGACTGATAGAGGCCCATGGCTGCTGAGTAGTTGGCAGCCCTCAGGAAGAGCGAACCGGTGGCGTAAAACTTACGGCCCACCGCGTCCAGCCTCTTCCCTTCCGGAGTCGAAGGTACCAAAAAACCACTGACGGCCGTTTTGTGCTGGAAGGCCTTAACAAACCAAAGAGTTCGGCAAAGGGTGTGCCTGAAGGAACTCGACATCCTCGTCCAAGACTCTATACATTCCGTCGAGCCTGGACGAGACGGAGCGAGACGACACCGGCTTCTTCCACGTTGCCTTCGCTGACGTCAACATGGAAGGAAGCATGGTGATGTGGACCGGACGAATCGCCTTCTTGTCCAGCTTGGCAGTCATTTGGTCCTCACCCTCCAGCGGTGGTTGCTCCACCTTCAGATTCAGAGCAGTACCCAAACGGGTGAGCATCACCGTGAGGGAGCGTTGATCCTCACCACGCGGTGGGTCAACCGCACCGATCGCCTGGTCCGGCGTCTTGTCGGCATCGACGTCTCCCTCGTCCTCCTCCGAAGATGCGCTGGAATCATCGGAGGACGAGGGAGGAATCCTGGAGCCCACGTCGGGACCGCGCCAGTACGGCCTGGGCGGGTCGACAGGCTGGGAGCTCACCACATCGACGTCTGGACCACAACAAGACAATATGGGTGGGTCAGCAGAGCGAACGCTCGACCCTCGAGAGGGCGGCGGAGTGGCAGCAGGGCCAGCATCCCTGGGGCTTGCAGTGGTCGGCACCGGAGCCGCAGAGGCCGCAGGTATGGTGGCCTTAAACTGTTGGGCGAACGACTTCGCCATGGCCTTGAACATGCCCTTGAAAAAGTCCAACTGGGTCGCATCCACCACCGGCGGCTGGGACGAAACAGTGGCAGGTGAAATGGTGGCCGGTATGATCAGAGACGCAATGGTAGCCGGAATGGTGGTTGGTGGTTCGTCTATCGTTGGAATCCTAGGCCTCGGAGAGACAGATGCCTGTCTAGCGGGAGGACGGCCCCTCTCTCGAGGCGGAGAAGTGACCACCTGCAGTGGGCAAGCTGGAGCCCCAGCCCTGCGTCCTTTAGCAGGCGATCCCGAAGAAGACAGTCCACCCCACACTGAGGACTCGGGTGAAGGACATCTCGCGACCGAAAAGGGAGGCGAGGGCCCCGGAGAAATAGGAGGGCGAGGCATAGGTGGGAGTGAGCGTCTTTCCTCCGACCTATGCTTCTTCTTCTTTTCCCCATTTTTTTCCTTCTTCTTCTTCCTGATGGAGAGGGTGGAAGAAGACGGTAGAGGCAGAGGCCGAGCAGGCTGAGAGGCACCAGCAGACGTGAATGCAGCCGCGGCGGGAGCCAAAGTGAGCTCCATAAGGTGCGCTTTCAACCGGTTGCTCCGGTTCTGAACTGCAAGCCGGGTAAAGTTCCTGCAGTGCACACAGGATTGGCTCTGGTACGATTCTCCCAGGCAGAAAAGACACAGGTTATGCCCATCGGAGGCAGGAAACTTCTTCAAGCAAGAAGAACACTGCTTGAAGGCTGCAGCCATGAAAAACTTTTCCTGATGGAAGGTTCGAGAAGGCAAGCACCCCGAAGGGCAGGCCAGCCACCACCACCTTGAGGGGGGAAACGGTGACCGGAGCGAAGTTGGTAACTGAGTCCACAAGAAAGAAGAAACAGCACCGGGGTGGCAATCCTGCCCAGAGGACAAGATTGCCAGAAAAAATTGTAAAGTTCGTCGAAGAATTTTCCTCAGAAAAGACGGAAAAATTAACATAAGAACATAAGAACATAAGAACAGCCTTGCTGGAACAGGCCACAGCCCATCCAGTCCAGCATTCTGTCTCACACAGTGGCTCACCATTTCCTTCAGGGTATTGAGAAAGCTCTCAATGACCGTCCTGCTGCTGAGGCGGAAAGAAGAGAACTGAGGTAAAATGGCAGACTGGCACCTCAGGGTGGGCGGTACGGTAGGCGGTCTTACTGCCAAAACTTTTGTCCAATGAGCTTTTAAGCCTCCGATCAGTGTTCTGCACAGGCGCATAACCCAATAGTGGGGATTCACAAACTATACAAAGGAGAACACCTACTCCCGGGCATAAAGGACTTCCCTGCAGTCGCTATTCCCCGCTGCCAACACCGAGGCATGGAGTTCCTGCTCCCAGTCCAGCAAACCGGGAGGAGTAAGAACACCTGCTCCCCCCCCCCCTTGCAGGCATAAAGGACCTCCCTGTGGCCGCTGCCTCCTGCCTCGTTTAAGCTTGCCTGCTCGGAGGACTCAAAGGAGAGACGTTGACTCTGTCTCCGCAGACATCGTTGTCGCTGACTTGCCTCTCCTTGGACTACATGAGTTTGTTCCTCTTTTCATGGAGATGGATATTTAATAAAGTGAAATTTATTGCATTGTATAGCATTGATTACTGTATCTTAAGAACTGTACTTTTTAAGGACATACTGTATGCATTGTTTTATATTTATCTTGATAGTGTATGTATTATGTTATCATGGAATCCTGTATTAATATGTATTTTCTATATTGATATTTTTGCTGAATTTATATCTTGTATTTTGTAACTTTTGGAACATGTTGTAACGCCGCCCTGAGTCAGCCTGTGCTGAGTAGGGCGGAGTATAAACTAAAATTGAATTGAATTGAATAATTTAGACAAAAAGATCTGCTGGATCTTGCTGATCTGGGTAAAAGGATTCAGTTAGTATAAAACAAGTTTGCCCTTCCCCTGAAAACCAAGTTTATAGCTTACGTATTCTTCTGAATTCACTGGGGTCTATGGAAACACAAGTGGTGCTAATAATCAGGAGTGTCTTTTCCTAAGATCAGTTGACATGTCATCTGCAATCCTAAGTACAAAAAAGTTGATCTGGCCTCAGTTATGCATTATCTAGTTTAGTGGTTCCCAACATGGGGCCATTGCCCCATAGGGGGACTTCAATTCCCAGAAGACTAAGTTGTTACACTGGCTGATCAGTGTTTTGGGGATTTGACTTAGGCTTCTGGGAATTGAAGTCCAAAAACCAAAGGTTGGGAAAAACTGTTCTTGCTGTATCCAACTGAGCTACTATCGTGTGTTGTACTTGAGGTTGCCTTTGAAGATGACGCAGAACTTCAGAGGTTAGAGAATGAGGCAGTTAATGTCCTTGCTGAGTTTAGATGATCAAGTCACATTATATAGTCTTTACAAACTGTGCTTTGTTGTATATTTGTTAGCAGAGCCTAATTCAAAGTGATCCTGCTCACTAGTCTACTACCAGTTTGGTGGACATTACAGTTAGGGCCTTTCTCAGTAGTAGCTTCTGTGCTTTAGGACTCTCCCATTAGAGAAATATGTCTGAAGGCAACTCTGGCTGCTTTTTAAAAGACTTTAAAAATTCAGCTCCCTTAGCATAGTAACTAGCACTAATTTTTGGAAGGATAACAAACAAACACAAACAAATTATTGAGACACACTGTTTACGGTACACTGGTGAAACTATGCAAGAGAATTTGGCCCAGTGTTATATTAGAACCGGATTTGTTTTAAATTGTTTATACTGAATCAAATAATTACGATTTTAGTGTACAGTAAAATCCCAACTTACATATGCCTCAAGTTACATAAAATTTGACTTACATAATGATTTTGTGCTAAAACCATGTCCCGATTCACACAATTTCCTATGGGTTTGCTTCGAGTTACATAAAGATTCTTTTCCCTATGGGTTTGCTTCAAGTTATGTAAAAATTCATTTCCCTATGGGTTTGCTTCGATTTACATTCAAAATTCATTTTCCCTATGGGTTTGCTTTGAGTTACGTAAACATTCATTTCCCTATGGGTTTACTTCGATTTACATAAAAAACCGATTTAAGCAAAAGCCTATTGAACGGACATTTTTCATAAGTAGGGGTTTTATTGTATTTTGTACATGAAATGTTTATATTCATGCATCTAAAGTGCACCACAACACTAACAGTGCCTTTAAATAATTATGTAAATATTTATACATAACACTAAAGATATGACCAACAGAACTCATTAATTTGAAGTGTTTCCATTCAGCTTTCCATTCAGTGTTCTGTGTTTGGGCTGATTTTTTTTAAAAAAATATGTCTTTGTCTACAACTAGCTAGTGCAGAGCTGAAGCAGAAGAAGAGGAGGAGAAGAAGAGACTGTATGAATACTCACAATCGAAGAGCCATATTCTCAGTACTATTAGTACTGTTCTCTCAAGAGAACAATTGTAACTAGATACTTTCCTCTTGCGAAGGAGCAGCCTGCAGCTATGCAAGATCACTCCTGAATGAGGATCATATGCAGCAAGCACTGAAGGAATTAATATCAGGCATCTTGTCCTTCAGGCCACATGCAATGCAAAAAAAAAAAACTTTTTCTTTAGAAGACGAGAGACAAAGACTTCTTACCTGATATAGCACTTCTAGAGTTACAGGATAGAAAAGATTTTCAACTATAATTCTGAGAACAGAACTTTGACCAGGAGGTAGTCCACCCTCAGTAGCTGGAACACCTGTAAGGGACAGGCCTCCAGACTGTACAGTGTTCACTGCTTGCAGGGCTGCTTGAGCTCTCTAAGAGAAAAAACAGACAGAAACAAATGACAGAATTTTTAAAAAGACTTAAATCATAACTCAATTTTGATGCAAATTATGCTATGAGCTACTTCCTGCAAAAACCAAACAAGAAAGCCTAACATGTATATTCCCTGCACTACACCCTATATGTTCACTTGCAGTCGGTACTCAGTTACAGCAGAGCATTAGTGACAGTTAATTTTCCCATGTCACTGCTAATGGGGGAAAGGTTCTTGTTCTTGGGAAACATCTCCCAACACTAAGCATGTGGCCATTTGGTCTCAATGGCTGAAATACTGTTATGCAACTTTATGCTACACAAGAATGATAGTATCAGCAGCTATGGTGCTTTTCCTTAAATTAAAAATGTCCAACACCCTAACCATCATCACTACTACCACCACCACCACCACCGCCAAGGTTTTGAACATCCTGTGGAATCCCCTTGCTCCTGTGAGAGCCTTGGGGGATATTAGGACACAGGTGTAGGGTGAAGTCTTTCATTTCTGAAAATTGCCACCACTGGTGAATCTTTTCCTCGGGTTCACTTTACCAGTAACTCCTAGCCTGTTGTCATGATTTTTTCAAAGGATACTAGACTAGATGATTTTTGGAATTGTTCAGCAGAACACTTATGAACTGAAGAGTGTTCTCAATAATGTTCGCTGGAGGTTCCCACATTGCCCCCAAACACGTGACTGTAGTCTAACAGATACTGTACAACAGAGGCAACTTCTTCTAATGAGAAATAGTACTTACATCTTGACTCCAAAATAAACTATTTAACTTTGCTATTGAAATCTCAAATTAATTTTTATTCGTTTTAATCAGTTGTGTCCTGCTTTCTGTCCAAACCAGCTCATAGTGTAATAAAAGAACTTTACATATATAAAAATCTTATAAGAATAGCTAGTACTGTATAAAATATATCAATTAAAAATTTCAAGAACAAGAAAGACACAAGTAATCAAAAACAATGTCAAATTAAACACATGTCAGAAAAAAGAACCCTTTTCAAGCGTTAACAAATGATAGCAAAAAACAAAATCATGGTCTGTAATACAAAATTCCCCTTTACTAGTGAGGAGCCATAGGAATTTTCATAAAACTAATTAGATCAGGAAGAAATGAGATCAGGCCACTGTACTGTAAAATACTGTACAAGTATTAGAATATTACAGCTGGGAAAACAGACATGGATTGGAGGTGAAAGAGGTGTTCTTATCTTTCCAAAGCTAGAATTTTGATGATTTGGGAGTTTCAAATTATCTTTTAGTAGTACCAAGACAGAACATGCATAGCTGCAAAGGAAAGAGAAAGATTGGGAATGAAAAGATGCATTGTTTCTAAACCAGTACAGCTTAATAAGGAAAGAAGGAGAGCAACCGCTCTTCTGTGTGTGTTTACAGATAACAGCTATCCCTTACCAATCTAGCAGGAAACCACCAGAAAGAATGCTTCACGTAAACTGACTACTGAGCATTTGATTTACATATGGCTGGAAAACACAGCCAGTCCCACCATCAGCCACAGTGGGTCAGCAGCCTAAGGCAGCAGGGCTCTCTGAAGAAGGGATGTACTATGGTTCATTCTTCTTCTTCCGTGTCTAGGCCAGACGTGAAACTGCCAAAATGAAGGCACCTTATGGTGAGTTCATTCTGCAGTCCCTTTTGCCTGACCTAGTGTGAGAAAGATTAGCTGGCAACACAAGGTTATCATTACCAGGATGCACCCGATTGTGTTTCAAAAACACCACAATCTTTGAGAAGGCTCTTTCTGTGTACCATTGTGGCATAGGGAATGCTACATAGCCACTATGACTAGCTATATACAGAGCCAACTATTCTTCTTAAATGATTAACTCCAAAGGGCTCAGAGTCAAGGAAATATGGGCAGGACAGACATAGCATTTTAGAAAACCATTCATCTCCACATACAGGTAACATGAGGAAATATTGCTGAATCTGCTGCCATCTCCTACTCTTATAACAGGGGTTCCCAACCTTTTCAAGCCGGGGGCCGGGTTATGCTCTGTCAGCTTTGAGGGCTGGATGGCCATTTTGCCCTGCCTGCACGATGGGGTGGCCATTTTGTCCCAACAGTTTCAAAGGGGGAGGCCATTTTGTTTCTCAAATGTCCTTGGAGGGGGTGGGGGCCACATGAAATGGTGCCATGGGCTGGATCCAGCCCGCAGGCCTTAGGTTGGGAACCCCTGTCTTATAGCATGAGGAGGAGACTGTCTCTGCAGTTGTATTTAGCACCACCAGTTTTTTTGCTCATGAGAAGACTGTGAAGGTGCTGCTGCAGGAGACACTGCTTTCACATTCCCTTTCTACCCCTGCCTTCCAACTCCTCCATTCTTTCTTCCAATCGGAGCAGAATATGTGGGAGTAAGGCAAGTGTTTTGTGGGCCGTGTCAGCATGGGATGGCCAATTGGAGAGGAACAAAGCATGAACATTGTGAAGGTATCAGATAAGACTCATGGTCGGGCTAAGTCTTTAAAATTATATCTTGAGAAAAACACACTCTTGGATCCATTTTTTTCAATTTTTCTTTCTCAAGAGTTTCAATCAGATTTGTAAGCCTGCTTTAGAGTAAGAGTGTTTGATAAAGAAAACAACTAATAAAAGAAGGCTGGCTTTCTTCTGCAAATAATCAGCATTACATTTTAGGGACTGGCAAGTTAATAATAAATGATAAAAGTTTGCTGAGCATTAAAGTACAGAAAAAGGAAATGTTTTTTGAATTTTTAACAAAAAATTACAACAGCATAAAGTACAGTATGTCTTTGTATCCAGAATGGGAAATTGTGACAAGGGAGACATCACCAGTTCATCATTTTCAGACATAAACCACTATGGACATTCACAGCTGTTTCATGTCAAAGGCAGTATCATAACTAAAAAGCTCCATTATCTCTGCTTAAAATAAAGACACTAGCCAGAACTCAGTCAAGCAACAAGAAGCTTTATGATCATAGGATGTGTGACTCTTAAAACATCCTTTTGTACATTAATGCCTTTAATGCAGTGATTTCAACCTTGGTCCTCCAGATGTTCTTGGACTAAAACTCCCCAAAAACCTTCCCTTGTAGGCTGTGCTGGCCATGATTTCCGGAAGGTGTGGTCAAAAAACGTTAGGGGACCCAAGGTTGGGAACCATCTGCTTTAATGAATAACCTTTCCCCTGAAAAGCAGCATACTTACAGCTTGGTTGGGTAGATTGTCGGTCTTAAGTTCTCTGTGATTGGAATACTGGATATAAACAGGTTGGCTGCGGAGGTGAGGAGTAACGGGAGTATAGTAGTTCACCATAGTAACAGCAGCTTCTTCTGAAGCCATTTCTAGGAAAGCCTGCAATTAACAGAAATAGACTGATGTTGTGTATGTAAAATCACTTCTACTAATAAAAGCCCTACACAAATTACAATGTTATTTATCTTAGCAGTACATCTTACAAAATCAAACTTTGAGATTTTTAGTTTTCTCTATCAGCTATGAAAGTATTTGCCTAAAAACAGCGGTGAATTCTTTGCATCATGTAAATATGCATAGGACCAGGTCAAGCCAGGATTCTGTTTTGCCATATGAATGTCTAGCATTAATATAATCCTGGCATGCCATCATGTGAGAAAAAAAGGCAAAGAATTTATGGATAATGTGATCCACATTAGCTTTCTGCTATTATTTTAAATTCTACTTCCACAATACATACAGTAGTTGTTAACTATAAAAGGACATTAGAAATGATTAATGCAAGTTTTTTTAAAATGCACTAAGGAAATTTTCTGGGTTATAAATCAAAATAGATGGGGATCTCTGAATACTGTCATAAATTAATAAGAATGTCTGACACCCATCCGAATGTTTCGCAAGAACACATCACACTTTCTATTTAATTTTAAGCTGCTGAAGTGGACTAATCTTGTGAGGATGGATGTGACTGAGAGGACCATGAGCACAATTATCAAATCTACCAAACTCTGGACAACAATATCAATTATTTTAGCAAGTACAGTAAAAACCCATTTTACATAATCGTATTACATAAGGAAATTCCATCCTATTTTACATTAAAAAAAATCTTTTTGCGTAACAATTTTCCCCAGAGTTCTATGGATTTGCTTCATTTTATGTAAAAAACCGTATTGCGTAAAAAGCTACGGAACGGGATTTTTACGTAAAATGAGGTTTTATTGTATTTTAGTCTACTAGTGTAAAATAGCTGGGTACAAATATGATGAGAGCCACCATTTCTCATTTCAGACACAAACCTTGAGTTTATGTCTTACATTTTCTTCTTCTGTTGTACACCAGAAGAAAAAGACTTCAAGCTCCCTATGCTGCCCCCCAGTTTTTGGCTGGCTGGGGGTTACGTGGCTAAATTCAGCTTCGGCTCAGTTAAGAATACAGTAGTTATATTTTCATTTCAAGGGAAGATGTTTGACTTAAAGCATCATACCCCAAATATTTGAGCCAATGATAGAAAGCAGATCAACTCACATTATCAGTTCCACTGTGTCCACTAAACAAATGCCTTGCACTATATAAACTACTACTTCTTGTAGTTCTGATACTGCAAAATACCTAAATACAGTACCTGGCTTTTTCCTTTCAACATCAAGAGATTTGTTACTCTGCCGAAAGGTAGACCTAGAGAAATTATTTCTGCTTCAGTGACATCATTTGGAATTTTGCGCAGATGAAGGACTCGTGAAGGGGAACAGGGAGATCTGTCTCCTTTAAACTTCTTGTTGTCATTCCCATTAGCTAAAATGTAAATAAATGTTTTAGCATAAGACATAAATTTTTGCCGAAACTGCTTTTCCTTTGTAAAAAGCATATTCTGAACCACCAGCAGTAATTACTATTAACTAGATTTTTTTATTATTATTTGGTCACACATAGTACTGGCATTCTTAACTTAGTCAGTGCCAAATGGGCAGCAGGATCCAAGAGTCGTTCTAAAAACCAAGTGTTCCCCATCTTTGGAAAAGACCAAATAATTGAAATTTTGATTAAAATTAATTTAATCTGGATCCCCTCACCTCCCCCACTGGTTTACAACCACTTGAGGAAAGCATAATAGAGACAACAGAGCTAGAAGGATTGTGGCAAATTGACCTGCTGGCTTCTTTCACAGATAGATTTGCAAGTATAGGAACCAGTAACTGACTGCTTGGAGATTCAGCTATTAAGAGTTAACAAAAGTCTTTTAACATCAGACAAAAACATCCACAGGGAAGAACAGTAAAGATCAGCGGTTTTGGAGAAATTAGGTGGAAAAGGTCAAAGGAATGATGGCGATTCAGCAATATTCAGCATGTTTAGTGATGAAACTTTTGCTAGTCTATATTTTCAGGAGATGGGCAGCTTCCAAGAGTCCAGCATGATTTTTGCCATCCTCTAGACTATGATGGACCACAAACTGTCCCTCAAAACATTACACTCCAAAACATCTTGGAAATTTTTTATTTTGCTCCCCAGGACACACCCTCGAAATGAAAGTTTTATGTCTAATTCCCCCTTTCCCCAGGCCTTTATAATTTGGTGGTGTCAAACTTTGCAAAATAAAGTGAGACCATTCTAGAGATGGACTGAAGTAGGTTGAAATATTGTGAGAAGAAAAATCTTGGCCAGAAGCTGAGCCCAAACAAACTAGTTTCTCCTTATCTTGAGATTCTGGGAATGCTGTGGTAGACCAGAAGTTTCTAAATTGGGTGGTTTGCTGGAGGGGATCTTAGCCTTCTTGGAACCAGCAGAACCAACAGACTTTTATTTGTGTTTACACTTCTTGGTGGTAGATGCAGACATTTTATGGAGTGTTGTTTTGAAGATATCGAAGGAGCAGTATTGGTTTTGAGACAAGCCCTTGTAGAGTCGGAAGTTGGGGTCGTGCTTGTTCCACTGCCATTGAAGTGCTGGGCTTAAGAGATTTCTCCCAAAGGTGATATCTAAGATGGAATTGCCTGTTCTTTATGGTAAGTTTGGCAATTTTTTTACAATGGGCACAGGTTTGGCGAGACTCTCCCAAGCAGAAAAGACACTTCGAGTGCCAGTCAGAAAGTGGGATTTTGTTATCATCGCGAATACACTTTTTGAATGGGCTGGTAGGGGCCATAAAATAAATGAGGCAAAAAACTCTAACAGGAGTGAAGTGTGGAACAACTTCAAAAGTAGATATAATGTCCACGAAGGGATTTATTTCTTTTGTAGAGAAAAAATATGAAGGGGGGGGGGATACACAATAGAACTGATGAAGAGGAATGAGGAGATATATAACTCATGAAGCCTAAGTAAGTGAGATGATAACTGGAGGATGTTCATCACTACGGTGAAAAATAAACTGAACAGAAGAGGCCGTTAGGCCCACTGTCATACACAGTAGGGTGGTATGGCTGTTAACAGCTTCTTCCAGCTCTGGAATATTCTGAAGGAGGCACATGCATGGAACCCCACATGTATGATTCACCAAGACCATTAAGAATAACAATGCTTTAAGTCAGGGGTGGACAACCTATGGCCCATGGGCCTAATTTGGCCCATGCATATCATTAATCCGGGCACCTCTAGACCCGCTCAACACCACCGGAAGTCACGATACGCTACTTACTACAGCAGCAGCAGGAATCGCAACAGTTCTCCATGTTCTTGGACAGGTTCCGCCACTTCCCAGGGTGGCGGGAGGATTTTTGGAGCATGTTCGCTCTGGCTTGGGATTTTTCTGACTCTTCTCCACTGCGCTTCTGCAGCTAGAGAGTGGCCATGGGTGACTTCCAGTGCCAGGTGGAGCTTATGTCAGTGCCTGGGATCTCAGTATGCAACCAAGAAGTCGGCTACAGGAAGTGCAGCCAAAAAGCATCAGAAAAATCCCAAACTGGAGCGAACATGCTCCGAAAAGCCTCCCGCCACCCTGGGAAGTGGCAGAGCCTGTCCAAGAACCTGCTAAAACAGCACAATTCTCGCTGCTGATGATAACTTAAGTAGTGGGCGCAGCCATGCCTCTGGCCCCCACAGTTGAGCGCAGTGGCAGGAAAATGTTGGGAACCCTTGCTTTATGTCTTACAAAGATTTAAATGGTTGATACATCTATGTCAGTTCTTTAGCCACTTCCACAGCCTCTTTCAGTTACCTAGGTTAAATCATTTAACAGGAATTAGTAATTTATTAAATCATGCCCTTTTCAGACATTAATCTTAGCACATATGTGATACTGCCAATCTTCTAACCATTATTAGATCAGTACTGCTCCATGGGCTTGAGCTCCTTTCCCTTCTTTTTCAATTTAAGGTGTTTGCAAAAGAAGTTTACTTACATATAACTTTGGTTCTTCAAGTGGTAATTTGTGAATTCACACATGCAAGTGTTTCTATACCTGCATGGAACCCTCTGAAACATTCTAGAACTCATAGGAAAAAGACCATTAACGCGTCTGCCCTGCCCCTGTATACATGTCCCTGAGCCTAGCAGCTATCCCTCACTTCCCTGAGTCTGCTGTTGTCCTGAAATGAAACAGTAGTGTGGCAGACAGAGGTGAGAATGGGTAGATTGTGTGAATTCACAGATGACCACTTAAAGAACCAATTACAGGTAAGCATCCTGTTCTTCGTTTTCTCTGTGAATCACACACATTTGACAAGCTCCGCTTACCAACTGATAGGATATCAAGCCAATACAGATGCGATAACTGATCTTCCAAATGCAGCATCAAATTTTGCCCTGACATTCCACCTATAGTGTTTGATGAATGCCAAGGGTGATACCACATTGCTGCTTTACAAATATATTTTAATTGTATTCCTTTGGAAACAGCTGTGGGTGCTGCAATGGCTCCAAAAGTGTCCTTTCAGGAAGTCAGGGACTGGTCTCTTAGCTACTTGCTAAGACCAGTGGTCTTAGACCACTTAACTGTATTGATGATCCACTTTGACAGCTGCTAGAGGGTGATATGTTCGCTCATTTTTGCATCCTGATAGGTGACAAATAACCTAGTGGATTTTTGGAAGTGCTTGGTTTTAGAGGTGCAGAAAGTCAGAGCTCTATGGACATCTAACGTGTGAAGAACTTTTTCTAATTCTGTAGTAGGTGATGGAAAGAAAGTTGTCAGTACAAGAAACTGATTAATGTGGAAGTGTGATACCACCTTAGGGAGGAAGGATATGTCAGAAAAAAGTGACTATATGAAACTACAGGGGAGATGAGACATGTCAGAGAGTGCACAACTCACTTGCCCTTCATGTTGAGATGAGAGCCACCAAGAATGCTAATCTGTAGGCAAGAAGTGTCTGGTATGATGTAGGTATTGGTTCAAAGGATGACTTCTTCAATTGGTTGAGCCTTAAGAGAGTGGGCGAAGCTTTCACATCCAGAAAGACATTCTGCAGATCCAGTGAGTAATCCAGTAAGTAACTTGGCATCTGAATGTGAGTTGGTGGAATGAGAGTCCTTGATAACAAACATTTGTTCATGTCTTAAGGTTTTTTTGTTTGTTTTTTAATTTAGATTGAAGAGGTGGATTTCTGTATTGGCACCACTGTGGAAGCAGTCAATTGAATGGATGGCATTCTTGATGTTGATAGTGTGCCATTAATTTCGACTGGTTGCATTGGAGCAGAGTTGGGTTTTTTTTTACTTCTGACTATACTAAGTACCTGATTTAGGTTCAATAGATTTCTGATAACTCATTTAGAAGGAGCCTTGCACTCCCGACACTGGCAAGATCCATGAAATTTGTTTAGATAGAAAACTGAAAGTCTGTAGCAACTTTTCCCATAGTTGAAACTTAACACAGGATTGTAAATTTCTAATAACGACCCTTCTGAATTTTTGGCAATCCTGGCAAGTTTGAGTCTGGTGCCCTCCACTGAGGCAATATAATCACTTAGAATGTCTATCAGCGAGGGAAATTTTGTTGGCGCATAAAGCATGCTTCTTAAATGGGCCTTCCAGTTTCATGAAAAGATGGGAAGATCTCAAACAGAAAGATATAAGCAATGAACACTATCAGCACACACTACTTTTTCTTTTAGAGGGAGACTCAGTGAGAATTAAGAAAACAATGACAACAAGGATGGCAAGAGAGAAAAGAACCAAAGTATGAAAGTGCTTTAGAAAACACTCTTCAACTAGATTCCTCGGCGGCAGCTAAAGGGAACTGAAGGATAGCCACTAGGCCTGTGATGGCGAACCTTGGCACTCCCATATGTTCTTGGACTTCAATTTCCAGAAGCCCACACCCCCATGAATCCACACAAATGGGTTTACTGCAATTCATCCAGCCCGCGCCAGCCTCGTCGCTCCTGGAAGCAGAAGTAAAACGCGCCCTTACGCACAGTAAATCCATTTGTGCGGATTCATGGGGGCTTGTGATTCTGGGAATTGAAGTCCAAGAACATATGGAGTACCAAGGTTTGCCATCAGGGCACTAGGTACATGGACATGTGGAGTGGAGAGGATCTACCTCTAAGGGTCTTTTTGTTTCCAGCTCTATAAATGTTCTAATGGGTTCTGCACCAGTGCAGAAATATCCACACGTGTGATTCCTAGAGACCACGAAGAAAAATAAGCATAACCACGTAAGTTTGGTGAAAATTCCAGTACTGTACTGATGTAACAACAACCATAGTTGGCTCATTAACTGAAGCTGGGAAGAACCAGGAAGAGAATGTTCATACAAAAGAAGTGAAGGGGAAAATGAGCAAGCCTGGCAGAGTACTCCCATTCTAACCAGACAGCATTATAGTGGGTTTCTATAGTAGACTACCTGAACTGAATTGCTGACACTCTGCACCTCCTATTATTTGTGACTTAACTAATAAATGTGATAGACTTTCTGTTGTTACTGTAAAATCAGCTGTCACAAAGACTCCCATATTAAGCAGATCAGGGTGGTTACAGCAGCCATGAGCTTGCTTTCCATGAGCTTGCTTACATTAATGTAATAGAGAACAGATAACCCCTCACAAATGACTAGCTCGCAAGGTTTCATTTATCCAATTAGACTCAGCGAGTGCTTTGTGCAAGTATATCACAAACACTGCCTTAGTTGTACCTGTAGCAGGAGTAGAATTGCTCATGGTAAGAGGCCCGTAAATGATGCCAGAAGGAAGAAGCTCATCAGATCCACGCTGAAAAAAGAAAAAAGGAAATACTTAAATCTAAATAATTTGTACCTCCTTTTCATAGCTACAGACTTATCTTTGACAATTTTTTGTAAACAGGTGTAAAATAAAAAATCTATCTCATCCTGTTGCAAAACATATCTGTTGCAAAAGATTAAAAGGCGCGTTTTATTTCCGCTTCTGGTGGGAGCAACCATGTGACTGACCTGCTAAACCATGTGACCAGCCTGCTGAACCGGTCCATGGCCTGAAAAGTTTGGGCAAATCCAAAGATCTGTTCCAGTTAAAATGAATGGACCTTGCTAAAGGTACGACCAAACAAGCATTTGTCCTGCATTTGGTCCACTGTGGAGACAAGATGATCCGCTCCTTTTCCCGGCAATCACATAACATAATTGCAGGAGTGAATTTGCCCACCCCCAGAGTGTTCCTACCCACAACTTTTTGGATCTCTGTCAGGGGTGTCTACTTTTTTTTGGCACAGGTGGAATCGCTGCATTTTTGTCTATTTCCAACACACGTGAATGCTGGAAACAAGCCAAATGGAGTTTGCCCAAAAAAGAAAAACCTGTTGTTTACATTGTATTTGGATAGTACTGATGTACTGCAGCATTTATAAAAATATAAACATTTGAAAACTTTCTCCTGGAAGCAAAAGAAGACAGATGGGAGCACTGAAGGGGGCTTTTCTCTCTCTTTTCTTTGTGACTTTTCTTAAAGGTCAGGCTGCGAACCTGCCTGCAAGCCAAATCCACCTCCAGTTGCCCGAATACAGCGTAAAATTATTTTTTACTCCCCCCTGCCACTTCCCTGCAAGGAGTGCACAAGATGACATACCACCTCTATCTGACCTTGAACAACCCTATGTAGTCTGCATTGGCCCTCTAAATATGTCTGTACTTAAGCCCTTAGTCAACATTTATTTAAGTCCCACCAATTTAATGGTTCTACTCTAGATAAGGCTAAAATTTAGATTTTGCCACAACTGTTTTAAGATATTATACAAAGAAATTATTGCCCAAAGTTATGGGGCAAGCCACTTGACAAAAATTCATTGTTTTCTCAAAAGATACCGGAGTGTAGTTCAAGCCACTCATATCTATTTGAGCTACTTGCTTCTTCCATTTTTGTTCTCGTTGATATTTATAATTTATTCAATTTGTTTAATTTTTATTGCAAATATTTTTTAATATATTGCAAGTTGCCCAGAGTGAGAAAATATCCCAGATGGGTGGGATGTAAGTAAATAATATAAATATCCCAGTTTATCTGGTTGAACTATTGTACTAGTAGCCACCCATTCAGGATTATTAGCAAGCAGGCATCAGGGGCAAAGCTTTCCAGGAAAAATTAGCAGAGCTACTTGGCATAAAAAGCCATATTCATTTTGTATGGTAAGACAACATAAGGTATGCGTTGTGATATACCAGGGCTTCTCAACCTTTTAAAGCCAGGGGCCAGTTCATGCCCCCTCAGACTATCGGTGGGCTGGACAGGTGCTCCTGCCCCTACCGCCAGGACCCCCCACCGCCCCCAACCACCACCAGTGGCGGCGGGACCACCCTGAGCCCTCAACACGCACACACACACCACTTCCCTGTTTACCAGTGGCTGCATGCATCTGTCGGAAAAGCTGCTTTCAGCCAGAGCAGCCCCTGGAAAAGATGCGGGCGGCCACTGCTTCCACCACCAGTGCCTCAATCCTTGTCCCCTCCGCTTGGCGTGTCCCTAACGGTGCTCCATAGCAGGACGGATGTTGTATGTTTTCTTACATCTACCCTGCTATGGAGCAGTTAGGGACACGCCAAGCCAAGGAGAGGGGACAAGGATTGAGGAGGAGTCAGCGGTGGCTGGAGCGAAGGTGCTGGCCAGATGGAATGGTGCCATGGGCCGGATTTGGCCCATGGGCCATATGTTGAGGATCCCTGTGATATACAATAAGATGTGGTTAAGGAGTCGTTTTATTTTACAATGTAAGCTTGTCATCCCGTCCCCCACGAGTTGTTTTAATAAATAGTTTCACCTCTGATGCATCAAAGCTAAGAAACTGACACAGGAAAAACACAAGAAGTTCAACCATTTGTCTAAAATTAAAACAATCCCTCAATGTCATCTAACACAGTACAGAAATTATTAAATTATACAAAAGCTAGAACACATTTCCCCCTAAATATATTGCTTTGGCATCTTGAAAACTCTGTAACTCAAACTTACAGTTTTTCTGCTCTCATGAGGGTGCATTTGTGACACATGTCGGCCCCACTCCCACAAACTCTGTATATCATCCAACTTTTAACATTATAGATTGTTGCAGTCATGATAAGAGAATAAATATCACCATGAACTTTTGTGAGCTTTCTACTGTGGTCTTGCTTAGTATTTACAACAAATCTATTAATTCTGTTACTAAGCCAAAATAAGGATTTACTAGAAATACTAGCTAGGCAATTGTCAGGTCTTTTTATCATACAGATCTTTTAATTATCAATTTTACTGATCTGAAGAAGTCCAACCAACATGCAAGACAGAAGAAATGGATTGCTATATAAATCCTGATGACAATTCTCTTCAAATAAGAAAAAACAGTGACAAGATTCATGACAATTTTAAGGGGCTCCAGCAAAAACAATAGTAAAGAAGTTGACAATACTGTATTTCTGTTCAGCACCAAGCCAGAAAGATACCTCTCAGTCATGTTCAGGAAAAGTGTGTAGAAGTGAAGTTAAACACAATGTAATAGTCACACATCCCTTACCCCTCCAGAAAGGACTGATACAAGCATTATGTCCCATAAACAGACACAGTACAATGTGACAGGATCAGAAACACCGAATCAAATTTGCTACCTAATTTGACTCAGCTTTGTATTTCAAGAGGGATAGATAAAAAACAGCACATGAGCCAAGATCCAATGGTGTATTTTCATGTCCAGTGCCAGTAGAGTTGAGACTCCCATCCACTCTAAAAACTGTTCCAGAGTGTCTTTCATACATGTTAAGATGCAAAAAGGCGGCTGCCACATTTGGCAAGTATAATATGATTCACTGTTACTACAGCACTGGACCATGATCAAGGTTTTACTTTCTTGGTCTGTATATTCCAACGCTATTAGTGACAACACATGCCACTTTCCACCTCTGCTGAAAAAATAATAATGTCTGAAGACAGATAGTAGTAGATAGTTCAATACCATGGGTCTCCTCAATTTCTTTAAGCTCACCATTAAAGTGATATGTGGACAGATGAGTTATTTAACAACAAAAGCCCCTAGTTTTTTCAAGATACGTAACTGATTTTATAACATACTGTAACTATATAGAACAATGCTTCCCACAAATAGCTTCAATGTTCTACAGCTCTATTTTTGAATAGCACAGTACAGTAATACCTCATACAAAGTCCGCTTTGTACAACATCGAATAATTCCTTGAAAAAAGTTGCCCCATACAAAGTTGCAGGGACTTTGTATGAGGCATTGGGGTTTTCCCCAGGTTGCATTGTGCCTGGGCAGTATAAAAGGCAGGACACATGTGTGCATTGCTCTTGTGGGTTTTGCATGAGGCAAAGAATGTTTAGGAGTGGTTTTGAGCAAAACTTTGGAGATTTTTTTTAAAAAATCGTCAGAATGTTTAGAAGCATTCCTGGGATTTTTGCTGCATTCTTCAGGTTCTTGGACAATCAGGGTTGTTTGATATGTTTTTGTAATGTATTTAGCCTTTAGACCAGGGGTGATCAAACTACGGCCCGGGGGCTGGATCTGGCCCCTGAGATCAATTCATCCGCCTGCGAAGCCCTCGTCACTCCCGAAAGTGGAAGTAAAACGTGCCCATACGTGCCCAAATGGGCACATTGTACTTATGCTTCTGGGAGTGACGAGGGCTTTGTAGGCTGGATGAATTGACATGGGGGCTGGATCTGGCCCCCGGGCTGTAGTGACCAGCCCCTTGGACCACATGACCGGCCCACGGCCCAAAAAGTTTGGACACCCTTGCTTTAGACAATGATTTCTTAAAGTTCTGTCAGTTTCCTGTCTGTTTCCTTGACTTTGCCTTGATGTCTGTGCTGATACAGTACAATGTATCTTTATTAAAATGATGTTGTATGAGGCATCACAGCAAGGATTTGGACATTGTATGAGGCATCGCGGCTAGGATTTTGCATGCCTCATACAAAGTCCAAATCCTTATAAAGTCCAAACTTGTGCAATGTGCAACCAAGTTTGGACGTTGTATGAGGTATCACTGTACATAGCACACTGAGATTCAGAGCCTAGTAATATGAATGTGTTGTGAAGTTGCTTCCAATTTATGCTGACCCTCATGGGATTTTCAAGATGTAGGTACAGTAGTTATAGGTGGTCCACCATTCCCTTCCTGATGTTGCTCTGGGACTTCATAGTTTTCCCAAGGTCAGATAGGTTGTAAGATGAGTAACTCCATCAACTACATGCACTGTCAGTGATCTTATTTCCAGGTGATCTCAACTGGCCTTTTCCCTCAGAGGTACACTGATGAGTCAAACCTCTACCCCCTACTCCACATGGAAGTCATAATTTTTCAGTACTGTACTCTGTAGTCCACCAGGCAATATGCAATGAAACAATAAGACAGTCAAATGAGAAATATCTCAGAAAACCCTGTAGTGAATTTAGAGTAACATCATGTTTCTGAAAAATCCTGTTCCTGGAGTCCTGCTAAACCTGAAATCAGGAATTTACCCTAACTTGTTATAGATAAAAAGGAATGGAACTTTCCAAATTCATCTTCAAGAAATGGAAGGTCAAATGAAGCTTATTGTGATTACCCTTCATTATTACTTTTAGCATCAGTATAACTGTACACTGTCAAAGATTTTATTATGAAGCGTACTAGAGCACAACAAATTAAATGGTGATGACTTATAACATTTTAAACTTACATTTTATCATAATTATTGAAACACTCTCTACACGAGGCTACCTTTGAAAACTGTTTGGAAACTTCAGCTGGTCCAAAACAATACAAACAAACTGCTGACCAGGGTTGGTAATATAGTCCAAGATATATACAGTATAGGATCAGACTTTCTCAAGAGACTTGGCCAGGCTTTGAGTTCTTTTGGGCAAACCATCATCTCAGGCCTATGAACTCTAGGGACACATTCAATATGAAAAAACAAAAGCTTTCCAAATGGCTGCTCCCAGCTGCGACACCAAGGGAAACTAGACTGGCTGTCTACTTACTCATTTTCTACCAGACTAAGTCCTTTTTATTCAGGCAGACCTATGCAATTTCAACCTGCTTGCCACAGAAGGTGGCATTTAATTGGACTGGTGTCATATGTTTTTACAGATTTGTTTTTAAATTGGATCTTTATTGGATGGCTCTGCAAGGAAATATCCCTGAGAAGAGAGGCCCTAGACATAGACGGACTTCGAGGCTGAAGAACTTGAGAGACTGGTGTGGCATGTCCTTGGAAGAACTCTTCCGAGGAGTTAAGAACAGGAAGACTATCGCCATGATGATAGCCAATATCCAGAACGGATACGGCATCTGAAGAATAAGGCGACTTTTTATAGGTATAGATATTTGATTGTAAGGAATGCCGAGTCCCTTTCTGGGCAGGATAGCACTGATTCCCACATTAAAAAACCCACTATTTATTTAATTAAATTATTGTAAACTGAATGAATATGCTCCAAAATTAAAATACAGCCTGATTTCAGGCTTAAATAATGTACATTTTTGTACCAGGGCACTGAGTTTCACTGTAATGTCATGGTGGCTTCTTTAAAATAAAATTTTACAGGGGTGTGCATTTTTTAAAAGATAACTTAAAACGAAACCTATGTCTAGTTTATATTCAAGCTTCACTGGTCTTTGAAAATACCTGTAGTTACGTGCCACCTGTATCTCTTCATGTGATGTAACCAAGTAGCAAACCTTTTTTGGTGCATACTACATTGAATATTAACAGTACTGTAAATTCATTTTTTAAAACAAGCCATACAAACTCTTATTTTCCTTTCCTTTCAAAGTACTATAAACGTAAAACAAAAACAATTGTGAAAAGAAACTGTAAGTACATTTATTTCATTTTTGATGTCCAGTGTGTCTGATGGGGCTAAATATACTGTTAGCTGTGCAACCCTGGGCAAGTTGCACAGTCCCAGAGTACCATCAAAAGAAAAGGTAAATTGATCATTTGAAGTTTATATGTAGAAAACCCTATGAGGGTTTCCATAAGCTGAAATAAATGACAATTAGTTATTATTAGGAATTTATTTAAACTGTTCCCATATATGGGCCAAAATTGTACTTACAGTACTTACTTGCACCATCATAAATTCCAGCAGTCAGAAACCCGTGTTTCTTGTTACATATCAAGACACATGTCTGATATGTGAAAAGTAAAAGTGCTAACTTCTGTCATAAATACAGTAATAGGATTCTGGCTAGTCTTCCTTACAACCAAGAACTATGACATTTTGTGAGGTTAAGCACATTTCTATATCCTGTATAATGTAGTTGTCAGAGTGTGGGATTGCAATGTGGGAGATAAGCGCAGAAATCCTGCTCAACTACAAAGACTGAGGCAGGTCACTTTCTGTCTAGCTTACTCAAAGATGTGTCTCAGAGATACAAAACTGCTTTAAGTCCTCACAAGAAGGCCTGAGTACACAATTTAGATTTTTAGCAAACCAAAACCATTTTAAAATGGCTAGATGGCCACAGAATGTAAAAACAAACATGACGGAAGAAACTATAGAAGCTTTGTACTGTATGTGATTTGGATCTATACTCAGCATAAATTTCATAACACCAACTTGCCTGAGATAGCAACAAGCTTCACTAGCAACAAAATCATCCTATTTTACGACTGGTTCAACAAGTTTGGCAGCAATCTCCCTAGAAACAAGGCTGTGTTAGTCTAACTAACAGAGAGCAGCTGTTTCAGTCCTGTTTTTTCACTGGCAAGATTACCATGCAGTTAGTTCCATTGTCTAAGAGGTATCAATTATTGAAGCTCTCTGCTAGATCAGTATCAAGCTACTGTGCCCCTAATGATGGCTGTAATTAAAAAGCCAGTGGAAAGAACGTTTATAATTGAAAGAATGCATACATACTGCATCTATACATGACCAACAAGTAATACTAAAATCAAGATGCCTGAAACTCAAGAGGCTCTTGTCAGAACACAATCACAAAGAGCTTAAAAAGATCCTAGAACTTTCTTTTCACTGAACTTGAGGGAGGCGAAAGAGAAAGTGCTTTCCAAAATATGGGACATGTTTTAATTCAGAAGAATTTCTACTTAATGTGCTTAAAAACAAGCAACTATACATGGTTTTGAGCACCTCAAAGACACATTTTCCTGAAGGGCTTCCGCATGCTTTCTACTCCGTTGACTGCAGTATTTTGTTTCTTTCACAATGAAAGACCAAACGCTGTGCTGCGGTAACTGCAAATCCAGCCTGACCTGTTTCACTATTGGAAGCAAAAAGGAAGGCAGGAAACTGGCAGGATAAAATGTACAGTATTCAAAAAAATTCTCCATACCTATTGTGTGGACTTAAAATACAGAAGACATCTACAAGAAGTAAGGTACAAGTAGTGTTGTGAACTAAGAATTTTGCCTTAGTAGAAATGTGGCTGGTTACTGCACAGTATCTGACAGCAAACTAAATGAAAAAATGAGGGACGTGACCGTGAAGGAGGCCGGGAAAATGTGGCGCACAGAAATTAAACAAACCGCCACCACGCTGTGACTGCTTCCCAGACCAGCAGCGATGGCCGGCACCGGCACCGCTGCAACTTTGCCGGGTTTGCGGAGAAAAGAGGGAGACCCTCTTCTCTCCACAAACCCGGTGAAAAGCTTCCCTCAGGAAAACAGAGACCCAGAAAGACACTCCGTTTTCAGGCCTCTGTCTCCCTGAGAGAAACTGTTATGCTTCCCTACAGGAGACGGAGGCCGAGAACGGAGCATAATGTGTGTGTTGGTGGTTGGAGTGGATTTTTACATAGGAGTGGTGGTTGTGCAGAACCAAAACCACCCCAAACCACCAACACACACAAATAAAAAATGCCCGGCAGGGCCGGGCAAAATATGCTAGTTGAATGATAAAGTCCTGTTTCTGATTAAATCTACAAGGAAAGTAAGCCAATTTTTTTACTGTTCTATAGACAGAACAATACCGCTGAAACTAACAGGTTTTAAAATAAGAATACAATAAGAATGAAGACTTGAAAGTTTTAGCTTGTTTTTCACTGGAATCCAGAAGACCACCAATTAAATCTTGGTATAAAACAGCAGCTCAAAAAAGGTGAATATAGATGCAGAACTTTTTTTCCTGAGTAAAAACTCAGCCTAGAACTTTGCTTTCAAGTATGAATACTGAAAATGGAAATTAATATTTTTCATGTGAAAGTTTATTCCCAGAAGGAGTTGTTTCTTTTTGCCTGATACAGGAGAAATAGGATTTTGCTATCGCTACTTTTAAGTACCTTGCTGGTTTACTGAACATCATCTGGCCAGCTGTCAATTGATCCCAGGCTATCTTTTCTCTACTCCTGCTCCTGTTCTGCAGCTCCTTAAAATCTCATTATGGATCCTTCAACTATCAATAAGGGAAGCTGAAGGTCAGGATTTATGTAGAGAATGGGTACACCATTTAACCAATGATGCAAAGTCACAGGAGACCATTGGGTTTGTCTGTACTCTGGAAGCACACAAAATGCAGAGTGAGCACCTTGGATGAGAGTAGCACATACTCTAAAAGGTGTTCCTCGATCATCTACAAAGTACAGAGATTCATGGTGGATGTGTAAGGATTCCTTCATAGATAAGCACAGGTAAGATTCCAGAAAGGTAACAAGTTTGAAATGCATTGCCCTAGAAAAGTGGTTCCCAACATGGGGGCCACGTCCCGCAGGACTTCAATTCCCAGATGCCTAAGTCAGTACATTGGCTGATCAGTGCTTTGGGGAATTGACTTAGGCCATCCAGAGCAATTGTCTCCATGTTTACAGATCACTCTCCAGGGAAAACGTCTAGTGTGAGGCATTTAACCCCTACAGTGCTACCACTATTTATTGCTTTTCAAGTGAAAAGGGACTGAACTAACTAGGTAAAATAAGGTAGCATGTTTACAAAGAACAGAGGCAGCCCTTTTGGTAGCTCTCATGCAGAACAATGAAGGCATTTTAAACTCCTCCCACACTTCTATGACTCAAGTATATTCGGCCACTTAAGGTATCCATAGTAGGTCTCAGAACGTATTTCTTACCCAACCGATATGGGCAGGGGGCACTCTGTAATTCAAACTCACATGGGGGGGGGGGGGGATCCAAGCTCCTAAATTACTTTATTTACTCGAATACCATAATTTGGTCTATCTTAACATAAAGTTTTGATTTGTTTGTTGGGTTATTTTTTAACAAATGCAACCCTTCTACAAGGATAGGTATACTGAATTTCTATTATCTAGAAACAGTAACACATAAACATTATATATAATAATGCACATTGTGAACTATTATCAGTCTATTATGAAATACATTTACTACCACTCTGTTACACCAGTTTGTATTTTGGACAATTTAAAAGTTGCAAAAAACTCTTCAATGTACCCTTGTATAATATTAGTACAAAGATCATATGATTTAGTTCTTCAAAAACAAATATCTGGTTATTGCCTGGAAGGTCGTTTCCAATGTGAATGATTTCATTTTGTTTACTATAGAAAAATGGTTACAAGACTCCATGAATATTTAACATACAGTAAAACCTTGCATAAAGAGTGCCTCGCTTAGAGACTAACTCGCTTAAAGACCAGAATTTTCTCTGAATGATCGCCTTGCTTAACAACCAAAACCAACCCAAAAACTCGCTTAACAACTAAATCGGGGTTCGCAATCCCCGCACCCGCACACCAGAAGTCACAATCGGTCACTTACAATTGTGTTTCGCTTAAAGAGCAAACTCGCTTAAAGAGCAATCCCATAGAACACATTATGCTCTTTAAGCAAGGTACCACTGTATTTATTAAAAATAGCATTGTATTAGTGGTTCAGCTTGACTTTAAGATCTACTCAATTCTTCATAGAGCTTTTGCAATTATGCTATAAGAGGCAGAATATCTTCTATTTGAACTCAAACACACCAGATTCACTTACAACCTTTAAATCTGTCAAACAAAATTAGACCTAACCAATATGTGAATTGTTTCATATTATACCTTTTAAGTCTTAATATAACCAGTCTTTTACTTCTAAAAAAAGAGATAAACCACAAATTAAGCATACTCTCTTCTGTCTGTATGAAATTTTAACTGTTTAGCCACCTTCTAAATAATGTTTTGTATACTTTTTCTATTAAAAATTCAGTTTGTTTTATATGACTGTAATTCTATGCCTTCTTAAGTCAGTGAAACATACTTTTTAGACTCTCCATAAAGGAAACTCACACAAGACAAGCCATGGCCTCTGGTCTGCAAGATTTTAGCCAAGAGTGTTACTGACAGACCTATTCTCATTAACACTCTTGTTAATTCACATACTACTACTATGACTACTATAACCTTTCACTGAGTTAGTACCACCAGATTGCATCCAGTTATCATATTCTTGGAATTATCTACAGCACGGTTAGGCCACCCAGCACTGTTCAGATACTATGGACTGCAACACTCACTAGCCATTCTTGCTGGAGCTGATGATGGCTGCCCTCCAGGTATCTGGCCTACATAATCATTGCTCTGGAGCCATGGTCCCAACGTGGGGCACAAGCCCCACAGGGAGGCAATTTGTGAATGAGTTATTAACAGCAGTTAATGGCCTTTTAGGCTTCCTTCACGTGAATAGGAATTCACTTTTTGAATAATAAGAATTATGTGTCACAGGAGGGTGACATCAGGATTATAGTGATGCTTAGGTGGAGCATGGCCAAAAAAAGATTGGGAACCATTGTTCTACAGTATTCAACACTGCTTATCATTCAGTAAAAAATTCTCTCATCATTAGCAACAAACAAAAACATCCACCAAAAATACTAATCATTTTACATAATGCATAAATATTGTATCACTATTCTTAAAATTCTAAGGAGCATATTATAACCAAAGGTCTCGAAAAGTACTGAATTACAAGGGCTGCTACACTGTGTGTTATTTAACCTTTAAAAACACTGTTTGACTTTCTATTGTAGTAATATAACCTGCACATCAATACAATGCAGTTTCAGAAAGAGATCAAACTACAGTACCATAGTTCTTGGAATTTGAATACAGGCTATTAAGACCCTTAGCCTCCAATGTAATGACCACATAAATGAGTGAAAAATCAGCTTTGTCAGGAAGAAAGTGAAACTGAACAATGGCACAAGAAAAAAAAATGGTGAATGTGAACATCAGTGTGTTATTCAAAAATAATAAAAATGAGGGTAACAGTGCATATGAAAGGACAGAAAGAGATGCCTACCTTTAAACCGACTGCTATAAGATCTGTAACAACACTGTGTGAAAAAATGGGAGAAAATGAAGAGGTTAGAAAAGCAATTATTGCACAGGTAGAGGTAAATAAAGCTAATGGAAGAAAAAAAATATCCGAAGAATGGAGTGAGTTATGGAGGGGCTTTTTTGCAAAACAAATGGGACAGTTTAGTAACACACAGTATGAGGAAAGAAAGGTTTTATTGGAACAAATAGCAGAAAGCTATAATGGACTGATTCTGGTTCTTCAATCACATTTATTCATATGAGCACATTCCCTCATGTCCTGTTTGTATGCTAGATGCCATTGCCACAGAGTGGCATAACATCTATGTGAGGTTCCAGGAAACAAAAAGAAAACCCCAAAAAAAACACACTGTAGATTTTGTATACAATTCAAAGGTGAGGGTGGGTGACACCTCTAAATAATTGCAAACAGGTTGTTGTTGTTCAGTTGCATAGAGTCCGACCCTTTTTCGACGCCATGGACAACTGCACGCCAGGCACCGCTATCCTCCACCATCCTCTGAAGCCCACTCAGCACTATGCCCATTGTTTATATTCCCAAATTCAAAAGAGATCAAATAAGCTAAAAAGACCAATCTTCCTTATTTTAAAGAACGGTTGGTCCCACTTGGTTTCTTTATTTGGAAGGAATTCCATCAGCAATTATAGAAATACTGGATCTTTCGAAAAGGCCTTTCAAAGGGGCAAAACACTGACTGCTATAAACTGCATGGAGTAGGCTTATCAACACAGAATGTTTCAAAGGATGCAATGTTGCAAGACCACTGGGCTCTGGGGCAATCTGAACTTTTGACCATGCCAGTCAGAACCTAACTAGCTGATATTCATAAAGAAAACTTTTAAATCCATGCTAAACGGAACAGGCAGCAATTAAATACTCAGAAACTCATTTGTTTATGCTGTGAAATGTTGGTTTTTTTTAATTTATTTTGTGACTAGAAATCATCTTGATGTTGACAGAACTTCAGCGCCTACTCCACCCATTTTGTTACCGTATTTTTTTGTAATTAAGAAAAAACTTCAAATACGCTGCGTGGCATCAAGTCACTTCTGAGGTGTTGCGACTATATTAGTTAAAGGTTTCCCTTGCTCGAAAGCCAGTTGTATCTGACTCTAGGGTGCAGTGCTCATCTCGGTTTCAAAGCCGAAGAGCCAGCGTTATCTGCTTCTGCAGACGTTTCCGTGGTCATGTGGCAGGCATGACTAGACACCGGCGCGCACGGAGCGCTGTTACCTTCCCACCGAAGTGGTCCCTATTTATCTACTTGCAATTTCTTGCTTTCGAATTGCTAGGTTGGCAGGAGCTGGGACAGACAACGGGAGCTCATTCCGTCCTGCAGTTAATGACCTCCAAAATGTGCTATTGTTATCACCTCTGCTCAGACCTTGCAAACCCACATCACCTCATGTTAGGTTGTTCTCTCTTCCTCACAATATTGTTTTCCCCAATAAGTTTTGCTCAGGTCTTGCAAACTAACAGCTGTGGCTCCTTTAGTGAGTCAACCAATCACATGTTGTCTTTTCCTACTGCTCACTCCCAACATTTTCCCCAGCAATCTCATTTTTTTTCTGGTCAGTTCTGTATTCTCATTATACAAGCATGGTTCAATTGCCCCAATTTACTCGTTTTTGCTCTAGTGTGAGATCAGGTTTGACTTCACTGAATGCTCGTGTTATGTCTTTCTGGCTGCTTTTGGTATCCGTAAGGCTCTTTTCCAATACATTTCAAATAAGTTGGGGTTTTTCTAAAAATAATAAGAGTATGGGCGATTTTTGACCTACGTCACCAGTGATAATCTTTGCTAACTCCTAGCATCAAAAGGGCGGGATATAAATGTAAATAAATAAAAAGGTGAGGGGACATCTTTTGGGGGAAATGCACACATGTAGAGATCTTTTGGTTTGACATAACTTTTCTTCTTCAGGTTGCCTAACCCAAGAAAAGGGTTTGGAAATTGAAACACATCTTTCTAGTCTGCATTCTGTGAAGCAGGCTTGGCATCTTTAGTTTATCTGAGAGGTTAAAGGGTGTGTCGGTTTCTCTGCTATATGTGTTGCACAAGCGCATGCCTTTGATTCACTATTTCATTAACACCAAACCAGCAGCCACATCCCAGCTGTCCTTGTTTCTGCCGTCACCCAACAACCATCGTATAGATCATAAGCTCATCTTCTGGGATCCTCTAGCACTGAGTAATTATTTAAATAAGGGAAGTTTTGTTGGAGTTTGTGTACGTGTATTTAAACTTCCGTTTTAAAAAGCCAAAGAATTCAATTCGTCAAAATATCTCCAGTTTATGAATGTGGAATATTGTGCTTCTGTATTGACACTTTTAAACACTAGAAAATGGCCTGATATGGCTGCAAAATATTGTGTCCACAATGCCACAAGGAAAAAGGATAGGCAAGCCTGAATGTTGAAAATACTACCATAAAATGAGAGATTGTTGGTTCATTATTAAGATAGTCCATGGACACTCTTCTTCAACTTTTAACTGTTTTTTTGCTAGGAATCTCAATCCTCTCTGCTTTGATAAACATTAGTCAGTTCCTTACTCAAATATAACAAGCAGGCAAGGTTAACTGCAGTTTTCTCATGCAAAGACAAGAGACAAAACAGCAAAGAGCTGCAGGTAGTTCAGGCATTTCCCAATTTAATCAACTAGGATTTTATTCTAACACAGCCAAACTGCCACAGGAGAAAGTGCAACTTAAGTTCAAGAGGTATGAAGAAGTTGTTAACCTAGTAAGGCAGGTTATTACTATGTTACTGGAAAGGATTACCTCCCCCCCCCCCCCCAAACTATCTGACACACTAAAACTGTTTCACTGACAATTCCTGGCATGCTGTCATAAACTAAGATGTTCATCTGCAACTACAATTTGCAATTTTTAAACCTGAGATGCTTCAGTCCAACTGATACAATTGTGGGTTGTCACTATACAGAGACACACAAAAACAGCCACAAGGGGAGGGATGAGTAATTCTTTGTCAGCTGAACTTTTTTGGCAGATCACAAATGGCCTACAGTTAAGTGAACTGAAGGTCCATAAATAAACTAGGAAAAAAAGAAATACATTTTTGTGGGGAGTTTTCATGGTTCTTTTTCCATAGGAAAATCTAGAATTTAAAGCACTTTACTGTTTTCTCTCTCTCATATCTTCAAAATTGATACTGCGACAATATGGGTGATTACATGAAAAGCTACCGGAGTGAGCAAAATGTGATCTTAGTCATGCTTACAGTACCATCAGTGAAATTAGTGGGCCAATTTAGTTATTACTAACAACCCACTGATTTCAACAGGCTTACTGTTAAATTTGGATCCAATCCAGTGATCCTTTGAACAATCTACATAAGATTGTTCTAAAAATGTCATAAACGTATTGGTTTGTACAGGGTTTTTTACATGAATGTGAAAAACCTAACACAAGGGGTTTCAGGGCAGCACTAGTTTATATCAATGCTCATCATTGTTACCTAATCAAGTAATTTTTCTAGAAAGCGGCTACAAACCATGCTATTCAAGACACTTTTATTTTAGTGATTAGTAAAATCAATACTGTACATGAAACACTCTGCAGCTGCTACTTAATATTATTATTTTTAAAAAATGAAGTGGTTTTAAATGTATACCCTAAGTCATGGAACTGCAGTGGCTCAAGTGGCTAAGACGCTGACTGGGAGGCGGGAGGTCAGCAGTTCGATTCCCGAGTACTGCAGAATGGAATGAGCTCCTGTCTTTGTCCCAGCTCCTGCCAACCTAGTAGTTCGAAAGCAAGAAACTGCAAGTAGATAAACAGGGACCACTTTGGTGGGAAGGTAACAGCGTTCTGTGCACTCCAGTATCTAGTCATGCTTGCCACATGACAACAGAAATGTCTGCAGAAGCAGACATTTCCCTTCCCTCTTCGGCTTTGAAACAGAGATGAGCACTGAACCCTAGAGTCAGATACGACTGGCTTTCGAGCAAGGGAAACGTTTACCTTTACTAAGTCATACAATGACAGTTAGGAATTAGAAAAGGAGAGTGGAATTGCACTATCCCATGAAGCTTGCAAGACAGTATTGCAGAAATCACTTCCCTTCCCTTATATTGTATATCCTGAAAGGATAAAGTGTGTACAATGTGAAGTTAAGAGATGCTATCTTGATTCAGCTGTTGTGCGGCCCAGAGATGTCCTAGGAAGGCGGGAATAGCACGGAAAAGGTCCTCTCAGCCTCCCAGAGGCTGCTGAGGAGGCAGAGAGCCGGAAACATGCACCCAACGATGGCGATTATTTTTGCCCCAAACAGCGTGAAAAGATAGATCAAACACAATGCATCGGATAACACTAAAATGGTATTATCTGATGCAAATCTTTCCTCAAAAATTACCGTCATTATCCAGATTTGGTGTTATCCGGTACTGTCGTTATCCAGAGTTTTACTGTACAGTATATTTAACAACCAATGTTCAATTTTTTAAAAAAAAACATAAGCAAATAGGTGCCATCAAATCAATTCTGACTTATGTCAACCCTTTCCAGGGTTTTCTAGGTAGAGAATACTGTACACAAAGTGGTTTATCCTTCCCTTCTTCTGGGGGATGGCAACTTGGCCAAGGCTACACAGGCTGACTCTTCTCCCTGGAAGTGCAGTGCAGAATCAAACTCCCAACATCTGGCTCAGCAAACAACAGGTAAACCACAGAGCTATCCCGGCAGTGTCTTTTTCTAAACATTACATTTCAAATGTTTTTAATAATTGTTTTTAAATTGTTTGCAAGCTAACTTTGGTTCCTCTGTAGGAAAAAAGTGGGCTTTACATTTAATGAAGAACTACAATAAAATTTATGGCATGTCGAATTTTATCAAATTCCTTAATAAATACAAGATAAACTAGCCAACTATTTTCCTGTATCTGCTTGTGTTAATGTCAACAGACCATCAAGTGCTGTCTCTGTGTATACAGAATATAGATGCATTATTAACTCCTCTGAAACTTTACACGTTTGATCATCCTAAAGGTAAAGATCTCCCTTGTTCAAAAGCCACCTGTGTCCAACTCTAAGGGGTGGTGCCAAAGAGCTAGCACGGTCTGCATCTACAGATGTTTCCACGGTCATGTGGCAGGCATGACTAGATGCCAAAGTGCATGGAACACTGTTATCTTTCCCACCAAAGCAATACCTATTTATCTACTTGCAATTTCTTGCTTTCAAACTGCTAGGTTGGCAGGAGTTGGGACAGACAATGGACGGTCACTCCCTTGATTGTTCTGCACTACATGAAATCATCAAAGTTAATAAAACCAAATTTCAGTGAAAAGAATACATTATAGATTCTATGCCATTATTATGGCGCATCTCCCATTTTTCACACAACCACATTAACTTGGGTATTAGTACTCCTTGAAAATGTACAAAGAGAAGATAGAAAAGGTAGGAACAAATTACAATTCTTACAATTGTGAACTTTCATAAGTAAAGTGAAAAGAGAGCTGACTGAGTTATAACTGTGTCATCAACTTTATTACTGCTGGTTTCTGCCAATAAGATGACGCTATCTACATGTCTTAAATTACTGATGTTTCTTCCACCAATTTTCACTCATGCACCTGAATCTAGTCTGGCTTTCCATATGATTTGCTCTACAAACAGACTGAACAGATAAGGCAATAAAATGCACCAATCTCTGACACCTTTGCCTGCAGCAAACCATTCCACCTTTCCTTATTCTGTCCTGGCAATATCTTCTTGCCCACAATACAGGTTAGGCATCAGGAAAAGCAAGTGCTGAGACACACCCATTTCTTTCAGAACCCATTGTGTGGATCATGAGAAACAATCAAAGGCTTTACTGTAGTCTTTGAAGAATAAACTATTTTTTAAAAAATCCTTGTTCTCCAGTAGCCAGCAGATATCTGCAAGATTATATCAAGCACCTGCTCCTTTCTGGAATCCAACTTGAACATCAGTCACTTCTCACTCCATGTGAGGTAATAGCCTTTGCTGTGGCAACTTGAGCATCACTTTTCTTGGACAGGAATTTGGAGCAATGGTGCTACAGTTGCACAGTGGAAAATATATTGAGTGTTGCAGTCTGTGAGCCACTGTTTTGTTTTCCGCATTTGTTGATATGTTCTTGTTAGGATTTTGACATTCATCCTCTGTAACCTTTAGCTCGTGGCTGTCCAATAGGCACTAACCACCCCATTACTATTGAAACTATCCATTCTCTTCTGTTGATGCAGTCGTTATCTTGAAGTGGGTGGATATATTTCAGTCTGGTGTCTCAGCTGTGACCATTTTGCCTTGGATTACCTTGCTAGAAGTCTATGTTCATAATGGACCCCGACCTCCTGACAGTATTGTGTCCCAGCCTCAGTGACAAACAAACCCCTTCACCATGTTAAGATGTGCATCCAAGGAGCATTTATACTTACATCATGGAAATTTCCAATACAATTTGGCCTTTATTGCTTATCTTAAAATAATCAGTTGATATATTTTATTAATTTTCCTGTTTTGAGGACCACAATTAAAAAGGCCAGCACTTATCTATATGTCTAAAACCCAGTAAAACTTCATCCCTTTTCCAGCCGAAGCATACATTTTATCTGATTCCATATGCAGTATGACTTTATGATTTACCAGTTGTCTAATTTACAGCCTATAACTGAACTGATAATGCCTATAAATCAGAGCTAATCTGCTTAGAACATCTTCAGTATTTGCAAGAAAGAACTTGTTCCATACATCACTATGCAATTTTTGGCCACCTGTATTTGTATTATCAATTTAAAAACACCAGAAATCAGCTATTTTAGAAGATTCTCTAAAATCAAATGTTTTCCCTGTCTTATAACCTTCTCCTACCAGTCTTCAATACAAGTTGTATCAGTTGAATACTCCATAATGAAGCACTACACTTCAGATGTTTAAAACTCATATCATATGTGACCAACGGTCATGTTGGCTATGAGATCTGTTGCCCAAATCATGTGTAGGACACCACGTTTTATTAGATGAGCTTAAACATCAGTTATGAATTACAGGTCCATAGAAATTTCTGACGTTATCTCTGTCCCATTTGGTTGTCACTATTTCTTTCATAAAAATAAATACATTTATGGAACTATTTAGAAAACATAGTTAATGATCTCATCAGTCAAATGTTTTCATAGGAGATAGTCCATTTAAAGCTCACTGATGGGTATTTTTATTTGTAGAAGGAACTACCATAAATCGTACACATAAGCATTATAATCTGTATAAAATCAAATCTGAGAGTACAAAAATACAAGTATACCAATTGGCAAAGTTTAAAAGGGTGTTAACTACTTGCTGTCATGTTTTATTTTAAAAATAAACCAGCATGTGTTAAATCAACATGATCCATGGTTCTTGAGCTGTATTTTCAAACACTTATATAAATCTTTCAGTACAGCTATACATTTTAATTAAGTGAATCAAAGATTTTATTAATTAATTGCAACCATTTTAAAAATAAGGCTACATGTTAAAACATCTGTTTAACTTTTATTTCTAGCACATTACTGTAATAATAAAACAAACATGTGTATTTTTGAAATGTAACTAGAGGGCAGTAAGAGAAGAGGAGGAAGATGCCAGAGGGAGGCACGGGTCAGTGGCTTGGGCAGAACTGTCCTGTTTTTCTGTGCTATAGGAAAAAACCAGTCTCTAGTGGTAAGAGTCCTGGAAGGGGGAGTGTTTTAATTCCACCCAAGGGAGGCACCCTACTCTTCGTGTCTGAGCTACTCTTGCAGGAATGGAGAGACTAGAGCAAGAGTTCTCAACCTTTTAAAGCTAGGGCCCGGGTCATGCTCCCTCAGACAGCTTCGGGGGCCGGATGGCAATTTTGCCCTTCCTCCACCACATGGCACTTCCTGGTGGGGGCCACATGAAATGGTGCCATGGCCCATATCCAGACCATGGCCCACAGGTTGAGAATCCCTGGTCAAGAGCCTGACCTGGCAGGACTCCCACCTATAAACAATGTTTTTGATAACACCTGTATCTGTCATAGCTGGTTTAGGAACTGGTAGAACCATCTTTTTCAAAGGATCTGTAACCAGCTGGGACTACAAGACCTTATTGAATGGTATCAAAATGCTGTAAATCAGTACACTGACTGATCAGTGCTTTGGAGAAGTGACTTGGTCTTCTGGGAATTAAATTCCAAAAATCAAAGGTTGAGATACACTGTAAGGCCACCCTTGCTTGAAAGCCAGTCGCATCTGACTCTATGGTTCAGTGCTCATCTCTGTATATAGCAAGGATTCTCAACCTGTGGCCTGTGGCGCCATCTCATGTGGGCCCCCCGCCTCCACCACACTGGAAGTGCCATGTGGTGGAGGAAGGGCAAAATGGCCATCCGACCCCAGAAGCTATCTGAGGGAGTGTGACCCGACCCCCATTTTTAAAAGGTTGAGAACTCCTGGTTTATAGCCAAAGAGTCAGCACTGTCTGCATTTGCAGACGTTTCCATGGACATGTGGCAGGCATGACTAGACACCAGAGTGCATGGAATGCTGTTTACCTTCCCACCAAAGTGGTCCCTATTTATCTACTTGCAATTTCTTGCTTTCCAACTGCTAGGATGGCAGGACTGGGACAGAGACAGGAGCTCAGTCTGTCATGCAGTACTTGGGTCTCAAACTGCTGATCCTCCAGTCATCAAGTTCAGTTTCTTAACCACTAAGCCACCGCAGTCCCTGCGGGAAACACTGTACTAGAGTATAATTAATTATCAACAGACACTATAGATTATTGCACCCAGCTCATACCTAAGTCAAAACTTTTAGCCCATGTACAATTTTGTGGATAGACAACAGTACCATTTAAACAATATCCTATACTTCTATGCAACTTCAGCGTACATAGTCTTTAGCAAAACCAATACGAATTGGCCCATTAGATGTAACAAATTTATATTTCACTGAAAGCAGAAAATAGTTGTAACAATCAGCACAATATTTAACTACCAGCCCAGGATCTGTCTATGACCACACAAAGCAGCAAAAATAAGATGGGAGTAAAATGGCTGTAAGTTGACATCCAGTTTTGGAAAATGGGTACTTCTTCAGTGTTAAATGGTAATCTACTCAAAATTTCCTAAGATTTCTTTACTGTTTCCATTACCAAGCTTTTTAACCTGATGAGAAAAAAAATCTGACAGAAAAACTTTTTAAAAGGAGAGAGATGGGGATTTCACCATCAATTTACCTGAGAAATACATAACCAAGCTTTAAATATGCTGTAGAAGCTATTTCTAGGAAAGTGCAATTGCAAGGTCTGAGAAGAATTAAGAAGAAATTTAAACGGATGAAAATCAAATGGAGATTGCAGGGGAAAATTAGAAGGCTGAGTCTTAGCAATGAAGGAACTAGAGAAAACTATCAAATGTGTCTCTGAAAACCAAGGCTAAGTACCGGTAAATCAGCACAGTTGTATTTCCAACTATTATATACAGATGTGAAAACTGGACAGTGAAGAAAACCAACAGGAAAAAATATTGATTCATTCAAAACATGGTACTGAAGGAGTTTTGCAGATACTGTACCCAGGACTGCAAAATAGACAAACAAGTAGGCATAATATCAAATCAAGTCTGAACTCTTTTTAGAGGTAAAAATAGCTAAACCGAGACTTGTCATGCTTTGGGCACCTCACAAGAAGACAAGAGAGTTGGTAAAAAAGACAGTAACAGTAGGAAAAGTTGAAAGCACAAAAAGAAGACCTAATATGATGTTCAATGGCTCCATAACAGAAACAACAGGCATGAATTTGCAAAAGCTGAACAGTGCTGTGAATGATAAGATACTGTATTGTGAAGATCTCTCATTGATAAGATTATCATAAGTCAGAGGACACGGCACATAACAAAAACAAAATGGTCCATCCTCACATGACTCCTCAGATTATTATAACTTCATTTTAAGAACAGAAAAAGAGCCTAATATCCTATTCCCTCACAATCACAGCTAAGTGGACATTAAAGCTCAATACATTAGATCTTTAGATTAAGCTGAAAAGGTGTTGCAAACACAAAGGTGAAAATATCTTATTTAGTCAACAGCATGGGACAGTCTCCTATCTATCCACATTCCTCTTTATCAAGAAATAAAGGCTACAATCCAAAATTCAATCTCTTGGGAAGTGCCCCACTGAATTCAATGAATTCAATGACATGTCACGTGAGCAGAGATGCACAGGATAATGCAGTATATGACGTTACTAAATAAAAGGTCAGCACAAATTTAACCAATTTTCTATTTTATAAAGCAGGATGTTGGCTTTTACAAGTTTGTTGGAGCCAACATAATAAGTTGCAAATTCTAGTTTTCTTATTGCAATATTTTAGAAGATGATATCACTTTCTAATTTTTATAACACTAATTTAAATATTTTTAAGATTAAGTTGACCAAGAAACCTGTGCTATTTCAAACAATTCCAACTTCATGTCAGCTTGGAGGGAATTGTTTATTTAATTATATTTTCATATCATGCTTAAGAAACAAATTATATGAAAGAATTCACTTTTTTACATGGGCAAGCACTGTAAATATAAATGTTCAAATATTCTCATACAAATACTGTACAACTGTTATCTCATAAAATCAAGAATTACAGTACAGATTGCACAATTAAAGCAATTCAATTTGACAAATATGCTGGTAGTCTCTCTACAGAGGCCTCACAGTGTTCAGTTTTTCAACAGCAAATAAATTATGTCCAAAAATTATGAAAAATCTGAATCATTAAATTAAATAAAAAAGTTCCACTGTGTCCCTTTAGCATGATTTTTTTCCAGCAGCCTAACCTACCAAAGCTCTACATTATTTGGCCATACAGATATCCCAGTTTTATATAATAATCATTTACACTGACAATACAGTACCTAAAATGTGCAACATCAAACATTAGGAAAATGATGACATTTAACTTGGCTTTTAAAACAACTGCCACTAAAGAGGAAGCCTCCAGTTTAGACTACTAGCCTATCAAGATGGCATCAACATCTATCTATCAAGATGCCTACTTATATGTTTATAAGTCGCAATTAGCAACTGCTTTAAACATTTCAAGGCCAACACTGCTACTGAGAAACACCAGGTCTGGTTTCACAGCCTTGCCGAGACAAGAGATCCAATTAATTAGTTAATGGACTTCATCATTTCAGAGTCAAGATTACCGTCGTAAGCTTCTCCAGTTGTTACTCAACACTACCCTACTATACCAGAGGAGCGGCTACGGCTCTCTCTTCAAGGGCAAAAACAACTTTTTCAAGCCGAATGACACTGTGAGGTAGGACGAGCCTTTTTGGAGGCGTGCCTGCCACTTGGATGCACTCTTTTTTAAAAAAAATTAAATTACAGTGATACCTCATATAATGTCCAAACTTGGACTTTATACGGATTTGGACTTTGTATGAGACATTGCAAAATCCTAGCCGCGATGCCTCATACAACGTCCAAATCCTTGCTGCGATGCCTCATACGACATCGTTTCCATAGAGATACATTGTACTGTAACAGCACAGACTTCAGGGCAAAGTCAAGGAAACAGACAGGAAACTGACAGAACTTTAAGAAATCATTGTCTAAAGGCTAAATGCATTACCAAAACATGTCAAACAACTCTGATTGTCCAAGAACCTCAAGAATGCTGCAAAAAATCCCAGGAATGCTTCTAAAAATTTTGATGAAAAAATTAAAAACAATCCAAAATCGCGCTCAAAAGCACTCCTAGTCTTTGCCTTGTGCAAAACCCACAAAAGCAATGCACGCATGCGCCCTGCCTTTTATACTGCCCAGGCACAATGCAACCTGGGGGAAACCCCAAATGCCTCGTACAAAGTCGCAGCGACTTTGTATGAGGCAACATTTTTCAAGGAATTAGGCGACGTTATGAATTCGATGTTGTACGAAGCGGCCTTTGTATGAGGTATTACTGAATATTGTTTCCTGGCGCTTCCTCTTCTTCCACCGACGCTGAGAAGCCACGATTGCAACCACCCACTCGCGCTGGTTGGGAGTCTCCAGTCCTCTAGAAAGATCACCCATTCCCAGGACTCAAAAGAGGAAGCGCCACCAACTCCCTCGTTTGGTCTAGTTTCCTCATTGTGCAGTCACACCACCGATTTCTCTCCTCTTCCTCCTCCATACCGATTAGGAAATCGTGGGGCTCTTTTTCTCTCTCCTCACTCCACTTTTCCTAATTCCCTGCCCCCCCCTTCAAACCCCCCCCCCATCCCCAACTCGCAGCCACACCTGACCACAGGAAAAGGGGAAGGAGGAAAAAGGGGGTGTGGAAGCGCCGCCCGGTCGGCTCCATTGTCGTCACACACCCCGAAGAGGAAGTAGGGTGGGGGAGGAAGAGAAATCGGTGGCTCTTGACAAAAAAATAAAAATAAAAAATAAAAACCTTCTCTTTCCCTCCCTTTTCTCCCCCCACTCCCCGTTTCCTTCCTGAAACAAAGGGCGCAGAAAGAAGCCGCAGGGCAAAAACATCCCAAGACAGAAAGTTTCTTTCAGGGTGGCGCAAACCTTAAGGCCAGCAGCCACTACCTGGCGGAAAGAAAGTTAGGATCTCGATCTCTCTCTTCTTCCTCCTCCCCTCCTCATCCTCCCTCTTTTTTTGGGGGGGTGGGGAAGGAGGCGGCGGCAGAGCAGCGGCTTGTTTTCGTCGTCGTCGTCGCCGCCTTCCCATGCCCAGGAAGCAGCTCCTGCTGCAAACTCCGCCTGACCCCTCTTTTTCCACACCCACCCAGGAAGGGAAGGAGGTGGCGGGGCAGGGAAGGAAGGGGAGGCCAAGAAAAACAAGGCTTGGCTTGGCTGCGGAAGGGCTGTGGGGGGAGGAAGCGAGGCGAGAGGATGAGGCGCCACCCCACAGCCCCGAGTCCTCGCTCCCCCCCACCCCACCCCGTAGCGCCCTTTCAGGAGGCTGCCCCACCGACGCATGACGGGCTTTCTCCCCCCCCAAGCGTTTACCTTTCCGCCTCAGTACCTGCCTGGCAGGTTCCTTCACTCCCCCCCCCGCTCGTCCCCCTCCGCCAACGGAAAACCCTTGCCCTCTTCCCTCCTTGCCCTGCCGCCCCCCCCGCAGCCCCCGACATGGTACGTTCTGCGTGACAAAGCAAGACAAGCCGCCGGCCGAGGAGAGAGGCGTTAGGGGGACCCCACCATTGACGGAAAGGAGGAGGGGGGGGACGGCTGAAGGGGAGCCCGGCGGAGCGGCTTTCCTCTCCCCTTCCTCAACAGGCGGGCGGAAATCTGCCCGTGCCCGACGCGGCCGGGCGAGAGGCAGGTTACTACTTACTTACCCATCCATGGCACAGACAGGAGGAAAGGAAGGAAGCAGCGAGGGATGGGACAGGGCGAAAGGGGGAAGGGAAAGGGGAAAAAGGAGCGGAGCACAGCCGCCTTTACAGAAAAGGAGGAAGGGGGGGACCAGAAAGGAGGGGCGGAGCGCGCATGCGTGACGATGTCTCCGCGCTCTCCTCCTTCCTCCCCCACCCCCTCCTCAGTTCCCCCACGAGGGCATGGAGTGGGAGGGGGGGAGGAGGAAGAAGACACACCCAGGCCAGACGGCAGTTGGGCGGTGGGAGGGGCCAAGGAAGGCCAGGTGCGCGTGCGTTCTACGACAGAGCGAAAAACCGACCGCCCTCCCTGCAGTTCGTCTGTATAGTAAAAAAATAGAAAAAGGCGCGCGCTGCGCTCACTGAAGTGAGAGCGCCTATAAGGCAAATAAAGGCAGGCGCCCGGGGGCGCGCACGCGCGCGCCTGGACTGTAATAACAACAACAACGGGCGGCAAAAGCTGCTGTTGCTTTTGAGGACCGGGGGACCTGCCTTGCCTTGCCTTACTAGACCAAAAACACCCAAAAGACAAAAAAAGTTGTGGCAGCCTAGAGAGCTGCAGGACGGAAATGAGCTCCCGTCTTCATCCTAGCTCCTGCCAACCTAGCAGTTCGAAAGCAAGAAATTGCAAGTAGATAAATAGGGACCACTTCAGTGGGAAGGTAACAGCGTTCCGTGCGCTCCGGTGTCTAGTCATGCCTGCCACATGACCACGGAAACGTCTGCAGAAGCAGACAGCGCTGGCTCTTCGGCTTAGAAACAGAGATGAGCACTGCACCCTAGAGTCGGATACGACTGGCTTTCGAGCAAGGGAAACCTTTACCTTACCTAGAGAGACGAGATGATAATAATTGCAGGTTCCGCGAGCACAATTGGCATGAAACGGCCCCTGGCAGAGGTTACACCGGTCGAAGAAGGTTCCTGGTCACTGGCCCCTGCCCGTAAGGAAATTGGGGAGCGGATTAATAATCATAGGGTTGATTCACCCACATCTGACCTGACCGGCAGTTCTGCTGAGGGAAGCTAAATCGCTAACCTCCGTTAGACATTAGGCAATTACACACTTACAGATCAGCACAAGCCCGAGTGCAAATAGTGGCCATGTTTACCCTGGTATAAGCCACGAACAATGGATTTCCCCTGTCAGTGTTTGCCCTAGTTAATTAACTTCCCCAAGAGAGATTCCCCATTAACCCGGATAAATGGGTGATGTGATTTTTCTGTCAGATGACGATTCTATCACACGTTGCCTTGAATTCCTATATATGATGATGTCTTTTCCTCAATAAACCACTGGTCTTCGCTCCATCTTGCCTCGTGTCGTTCCTTGACCAGTCTCCTCCGGGACCTCACGGCCGCCCCGCGGCCCCAATCCAACAAATAATAATAATAATAATAACAACAACAACAACAATTTATTTGTTCCCCGCTCTTCTAGTGCATGCACCACTCAGACCGGCTTCCAACAATAAATAATAAGCAATATACCATACAACATAATAGGAATACAATAGATATAAACATATCATACGTAAGATTATAATTTTTTAAAATCACATCAAGAAAATAACACATTATAAAGAAAATTACAAAATTAAACCTCAACCACCCAGCAGCCACAAAAGCACCCCAAGGCATACCTGTCAACCTTCCCGGATTGGCCGGGATTTTCCGATTTTCGGCGCCGATTTGCGCCATTTCCCGCCCGCAGCTGCCAAACCCCGGAATTGGCAGCGGGGAAAAGAGGTACTGCGCATCTCTTCTGCGCAGGTCGCCTTCTACGCATGCGTAGAAGGCGATCTGCGCAGAACCATTCTGCGCAGATCGCGTAGAAGGCAACCTCCGCGGAACCGTTTGCTCAGGTCCCGTATTTTCCGGAGCCGTGGTTGACAGGTATGCTCCAAGGTTCAAACATCCATGAGGGCAGCTGCGTCGGCGGCAATTGCTCCACCTGTCTCTCTCCCGCAAAGCTGGAGGCGTGGGCTTCTGGGGTGAGACAGGGAGCTTCTCGAGGCAGCAGACGTCGGCTTCCTTTCCTGCTCTGCGGACGGGCCATCCCGGATAGCACAGGCAGCTGCGACAGGCAGCTGTGTCAGAATCCCAGCAGCTCCAGAAACGAACCGAGGCACAATTGGGCTTCTGCTCCCATCTCCCCTGACCGGGAGAGAGCCGAGGTGGTGTGGCGGCTTCAGCATCTCGGCGGCAGCAGCTTTTAAAGTCCCTGCCGAGAACCAGGCACAGCTGGGCCGATGCTCCCATCTCCCCTGACTGGCTGGGCCAGGGGAGAGAGCCGAGGTGGTGTGGCTATCAGTTTTAGCTAAATACTAGCATTTTTTGCCCGTCCCTGCCAGGCAGTTATTATGTGTGAGTGGGTTGTTGGGGTGGTTTTGGGGTGTGTGTACACACACACACACACACACACACACACACACACACCAAAACCACCCCAACCACCAACTCACAGATAATAATTGCCCGGCAAGGCAGGGGTGTCGTGTGTGTGTGTGTGTGTGTGTGTGTGTGTGTGTGTGTGTGTGTGTGTGTGTGTGTGTGTGTGTGTGTGTGTGTGTGTGTGTGTGTGGTTGTGTGTGTATTCTTTTTTTCCTCCATTAACTGTTTCGAAGAACCTTTGAGACAGTTAATGGTGAAAAAAGAAAGGCAGTAGACAGTGGTCTGTTATGGGAGTTGCTCTCCCTGGCGGATGGCTGCCTGCCGCCTGTCTATTACCCCCGCCGCTGTTTTGTGTTAGTTTTCGAAACAGTGGAGTGTTGTGGGTAATACAAAGGCGGCAGGCCGCAGACAGCCATTCGCCAGGGAGAGCACCTCCTCTGACGAAGCGCTGCCTGCTGCTTCCCCCCACCTCACACAATCACACACACAATACACACACAATACACACACACATATGCTGTAGTTCCATGGGGAGAGGAGGGGCTCCCCCCCAAAGCCTCGGTGACGACACACACATTTGCCAAAGCTGTGCGGAGGGAGGGGGCTCTCCCTCCTTCGCCCAACCCTCGGCAAGGACACCCAGAAGGGCGCGCCAGGGAAAGGCCCAGCTGACAAAAGGTAAGTGGGGCAGGGGACAGGGACTAGGGGGGGAATGTTGGCAGGGCAGGTGGGCGGCATGGTTCCCGGCCCATTCCCCCCCCCCAGTTCCTCTCCCCGTCCCACTTCCCTTTGGCTGGCTTGGCCTTTCCCTGGCACGGCCTTCTGCGCTTGGGCGTCACCGGGCTGTCCTCCGTCCCTGCCGGCGTCGAGGCCTTCACCGGTGGGGCGGAGGGTACCATAAGCTGGCGGCCCAGCCAGCAAACGACGTGGCTGCCTGGGCCAACACGTTGCCGGTTTAATTACCACGCATGCCGGCTGCCCTGCCCGCACTCACGCTCTTCAGCCTCATTTGCTGAGGGGTGGTGCTGCACGGAGGACGCTGGGCCTTGTAGGGTTTTTTTGGCAGCATTCGTGGGGTGGTTATCTCACTCGCGGCTTGCACACCCTTGCGGCAATGCTCCAAGGGTGGTCAGGTAAGTGTAGGCAGCTCGGTACGAGATAGTAGGAACAGGTGTGGGCGTGCATGCCGGACACCAACGGCCCATGCACCTTTTTATAGATATAGATTAGACTTGTATGAATATATGTTGAGATATTAGTTGAGATATTAGTAGATATTAGATATCATTTAGCCTTCCTAGATAGATAGATAGATAGATAAATCTTTGTTGTCATTGTCCTGCACAGAACGAGATTGGGGGGAAAAACACTTATCAACTCAACAAAACCTAAACAAAATACAACTATAAAAATTATCAACATATTCCCACCCCACATATACACATTTAACCCCTAAAATGCTCTAAAACTCTAAGGCTCTAAAAACTCTAAAACTCTAAAAACTCTAAAACTCTAAAAACTTTTTTAAAAACTCTAAAAACTATATACAGAATCTCCCCCATAGACTGCATTGCACTGCATTCAAAGCCAGAACCGCTTTTGGGTAGAAACTATTTCTCAAGCGGCTGGTCCTGGTCTTTATGGCCCTGTACCTTCTTCTAGAAGGCAGAAGCTGAAAGAGATCATTTCCGGGATGCGTACTATCTTGCACAATCTCTACAGCTTTCTTATAACACCTGGTGGCATAGATTTGATCTAGAGTGGGAAGAGTACGCCCGATTATTCCCTCCGCAGTCTTTATGACCCTGGACAGCATTGTTCTTTCCCTAGCTGAACAACTCCCAAACCATACACACAGACCATAGGTTAACACACTCTCTATGGTAGTACAGTGGTAGAATGCCAACAGCAGGTCCTTTGAAAGATTGTTCTTCCCGAGGATTCTCAAGAAGTATAACCTCTGCTGTGCTCTCTTCATCAGATCTTTGGTGTTTGCTCCCCATGTTAGATCATCCCTCAGCTCCATTCCCAGAAATTGAAACACCGAGACCTGTTCCACACAATTCCCTTCAATAATAAGTGGCTGGATGTTCAATTTGCATTTTCTAAAGTCCACAATGATCTCTTTTGTCTTTTTTACATTGAGGAATAATTTGTATCCTCTAATATCTGAGGGAGGGGACTTGATTCCACAAAGGCTTACATTAAAGTATAGCCATTAGTCTTTTAAAAGTCTGGCCAGGATATCCTGCTATGGTAATAGAGTAGACCAGGGGTGCCCAAACTATGGCCTGGGGGCTGGGACTGTCCCCCCCCAATGCCAATTCATCCGTCCTGCAAAGTCCTTGTCGCTCCCGGAAAGAAGTAAAATTATTATTATTATTTATTCGACTTGTACGCCACCTGACTCACAAAGTGACACTGGGCGGCTAACAAAGAGCAAAATAATTACAATCACAAAATATCAAATCATAAAAAATATTTCAGGAACAATTCAAGAATATATATAGCTCCCAACCACAGTTATAAAAAGCATCTGGTGGCAATGGCAGCAGTTTTATGGCCAGTCAGCTGCGCCGCTCCTCCTCCTCGCTGCTCCTCCCTCCAGGCTGGGGCCGGCCGAGGGGGCGTCCGGTGGTGGTGATGATGGCGGTTTTATGGCCGGCTAGCCATTCCGCTGCTGCTCCTCGCTGCTCCTCCCTCTAGGCCAGAGTCAGCCAAGGGGGTATCCGGTGGTGGTGGTTTTAGGGCAGGATGGCCGCGCAGCTGCTGCTCCTTGCTGCTCCTCCTTGCTGCTCCTCCCTCTAGGAGAGGGAAGACGGCAAGGGTATAAGCACAGGGGAGGGAAGGTAACACCCTAAGAACAGGAGTCAAATGAATAAAAATTGCAAAAATATTTATTAATATGAGTAATCAAGTGCAGCACCCCGGTAAAATAGACTGAAAGGAGAAAACAATAGGGATAAGGATCATAATGTCATGGCACATAAACTAATCATAAGTCACATACATCCAATGAATCATACAATATCCCTAAAGTGAATCCCGAGTACCCATGGACAAGAGGATCTCAAATGATCAATGGAACTGCCGAAATTGTACCATCAATCTAATATCAAACAGTCATAAGGTAATAAAAGGTACAAGTCCGGTAAGTAACAAATATAAGTCCAATGTGGAATAAAGCCAGAAGATCCTGCCAAAAGGTCCAAGGGGGAGGATCCCAAAATAGTAACAAATCCGGGAGCCACACCAAGAGAGTAAAGGTGTCGTTGCAGAAGGGGAAAGATCAATCGTCCATATCCTTCCGGTAAATGGATATATCGTAGTCCTTTGTCAAGACTCTAGATCATCAATAAACGCGCTCAGCTGCCTTCAAAAGTATATTCCTACAAGGTCAGAGCTACGGTGTGGCTCCTGGATTTGTTACTATTTTGGGATCCTCCCCCTTGGACCTTTATCCAACAAAATTTCCTTGTGGAACCTTGGGGGGGGGGGGCAAAAACTGCAAAATTTTAGCACTCTTCTCAGTTTTTTGATTATATCTTCTAAACCATGCGTTTTTGTGTACCACATGAAATTAGAAAGTTGTAGAGCATTAAATTTCCTTCAATTATCATTGGTCATTTTTTTGCAAGGTCTAAAGTACATCTCTACTGGGCTACTGGGGATTTACCAACTTTTATGTGTGGTGGATCCACAGCCAAAATGGATGGCCCTCGCAGAAAACATCTGAAATTCTCAGATTATCAGAAATACATTGTACATGTCTGACTCTATGTTCAATATACCAGTACATGGAAATTGTATATAATGGAATGATATACAGTGGTACTTCATACAATGATTTTAATCCGTTCCACGGGGCTCATTGTTGTACGAAACAATTGCTATACGATGCATGCATCGTATAGCGATTTTTCCTATGGAATGCATCGCTCAACGATATTTTTTTTGGCAAGTGGTTTTTCCCATTGAAAAATTGTTGTACGCTTTTTTCCATAGGGAAAATTGTTATACGGGATGCCATTTCCCCCAAAAACCTAATTGTTATGCGATTTCGTTGCTATACGGGGCGATTGTTGTATGAGGTTCCACTGTATTTATTATATCATTGGTATATTTAATATCAAGAAAACCAAGATAATGGCAACAGGTCCGATCAGTCCCTGGAAAATAGATGGGGAAGAAGTAGAAGCAGTGACAGATTTTACTTTCCTGGGATCCAAGATCACTGCAGATGGCGACTGTAGCCATGAAATAAAAAGACGACTGATTATGGGGAGACAAGCGATGAGAAACCTGGGGAATATAGTGAAAAGCAGAGACATCACCTTGAAAACAAAAATTCGCATAGTCAAAGCAATGGTATTCCCAGTGGTAATGTATGGGTGTGAGAGCTGGACCATTAGGAAGGCTGAGCGCAGAAGAATAGATGCCTTTGAGATGTGTTGGAGGAGAGTCCTGAGAGTCCCTTGGACAGCAAAGAGAACAAATAGGTCAATACTGGAAGAAATCAACCCTGACTGTTCATTGGAGGGACAAATAGTGAAGATGAAGCTAAAGTACTTTGGACATCAAATGAGAAGGGAGGACTCACTTGAGAAGGCCTTGATGCTGGGAAAGGTAGAGGGCAAGAGAAGAAGGGGGCGTCCAAAGATGAGATGGCTGGATGGTATTGTAGACACAATGGGCACAGAGCTGGGCGGGCTGAGGAGGATGGTGGAGGACAGGTGCCTGGAGGAAAATGGTCCATGGGGTCGCAAAGGGTCGGAATCGACTGTGCGACTGAACAACAAAATATTTATTATTCCAAACATCTTCAATGTACCTTCCTTAAAATTAAGAAGAAGCCATAATCTTAATTTAGATCCATTGAGGAAATTGGGGGGGGGGGGGTAGAGAGAGAGAGAGACATGAATACTTATGTACACACCTCTCGACCCGCAGGAATACTCTTTGGTTGTACATATACTGTATGTATATGCACAAATATTGCTGGTCTCCTCCCTATGTTGTGGCTTTTCCATAAGCCACATACTTCCTCAGGAAATATTAGACAGAGCAAAGATTAGACAAGGAGGTGGAAAGATGAAGCCCTTCCTGCTTCTGCACAAGGGCTTTCTGGTTTCAAGGCTTTGGTCCACGCAAAGACTTTGTCATTGTGGGTGGCCCTGGCTATTATGCTCTTCTTGTTCAAGCCATGTGGGAAGGAAGTAGTGGTTGAGTTGAAGAATGACTTTATTATTGTGAATACATTGGGAGATGGTGAGGTATTGCAAAATTATCTTTAGGCAGGGTCACATACTTGAAGTGCAAAATTCTGGAATGCTGTAAGAGATAAATATAATTTAAATGTTCTATCTAATGCATAAATAGTTGACTGTGTTTATTTTAATTAGAGGAAGTAATTCTGCAGTAGGAGAGGGGGAGACATTCTCCCAAACAGAGGGAAATGCCTAAATTTCCCAGGCAGCAAGGAAGCTCTTTTCTTCTTCTTTTGAGTCAATTGTTTAAGTCAGTTACAATAAGCATGCTTTCTTCCTTGGAAAAATACATTTGTCACAGCAATTCACACAGAGGCAGAATAGGTCAACTCCTACCCTTTATGAAGCATAATGCGATTTCATGGTGTTAAAAGGTTGCACGCGTGATGTCCATTTAGATTTCAGCATCACTGGATCAGTAAACCAAAGTTGGGTGTTGCATTAATTTAATTTTCCTTTGGTCAGAACGGTTCATGCGTGCACAAACCTGAAATGACATGGGACTTCATATTCCATTATCTTCTGTAGAATTTCAGTTTTGTGTCCTTTCTCTAACCTGGGATCAAAGGTAATTGACTCTACCTGTGGTGAAGTGGAAATGTAAATATCAAATTCTGTGCCTTTGTCCACATAAAGCATTGACACCTAAACTCTGGTACAGCTATAAGCGTTCAGTGGCTGACTGGTTGATTTTGGCTCCTTTATTGTTGTGCTTTTTATTTGTTGTGTTTTAGTATGTTTGGTTTTTTCTGATTGCATTTTTATTAGGATACTTTTATTACTGTTAGCCACCTTGGGGGCCTAAAATGGCATAAATAGGAGAAGGACCTAGCTTGAAGTCTCAAAAAAGGAAGCTGTCCTGATACTACCTTGGAGTTCTAGGGTTACCTGTCCATTGGGCTCTAAAGAAAAGGAAAGGTCTTGAAAATGATGAGATATATATCCCATCTGGACATCCTGCTGGACATCCTGCTATGGTAATGGAGTAGACCGTACAGCCAGCAACTCAACACCAAGTGTTGGGTGGCAGTAAATAACCTGACTCCCTAAAGGGCCCAACGGCAATGGGCAGATAAGCTCTGTTAGGTGGGGTGACAGTCCCCTCAGTGGAGGAAATGCCACTGGAAACCATATTGGGCCCAACGACAAAATGAGTGGAGGAGGAACCACTTCACTGTTGTGATTCCCTACGGTCATGGAGGCGGAAGAGGCCATACCAGATGGACCGGCTGTGAAGGCACACCTTGTTAATATCTTCAAGCCTGCGGCAGTCCATTGCAGTCCCGGTGTTAAATCCTGCATGTCTTATTTCATATGTGCTGCAGGAGGTGGCTCCATGATCACAGTGTATGGGTCACTTCATGGCAAACTGGGATCCACCTTAAACAAATTCACGGCAGTGGCATTTAATGTATACTTGGATATGAGTAGCAGTTGCAGCCGCCAATATCCCATCTCTGTGAGAACACTCTTTGTTATTTTGTGTAATTTTAAAGCAACGTCCAAACACATAGGATTATAGTTTAAGAAAGCATCATAGGTGTGGGAGTTGAGGAGGTCGTGTTGACTCCATAGTTCAGTGGGTAGGAGAGCTGCTTTAAACAGCTGTTGTGGTTACTTCCCAACAAGCAGCACTGATTGTGCTCTCTAAAACTGCTTTCTGAATAATTTTAGGTATATTCACACGACTTCTGGATCGTAAGAATATAGTATAAGAATTAACTTGCTGGATGACACCAATGATCTGTCTAGCCCAGCATTCCTACTCAGTAAGGTGTATCTGGAATACGTACAAATACAATGCATTGGCACAGGGGTAGGCTTCAACAGGTTCGCACCAGTTTGCCAGAACCAGTAGCAAACATTCTGGCTGGCCCAGCCTATCCAAGTTTTGAAATAAAGTAGTCCTAATTTGGATGCAACGTAGGGCTTTCCCCTGGCCACGCCAACCATACCACACGCACAAAGTAGGTAGTAAAAATTGAATCCCACCACTGCATTGGCACCCCCTGCTCTTTGTTCCCTGTACCTGGTAATGAAACTTTTGGAACAAACAGGAAGTGGCTGATGCATCCACACAAGAACCCTTTGAATAGGCAAGGGCACATCTGGGCAAGAACACTAAAGTGGGGCATGTTTCTCTGAAATTCAAAGCCTCATTTATTGTGTCTAGTTTAGTTTTCAAAGCTGCCAGTTTTATTTGTTTTGATAACAGATACCCAAGCTTTCATAAGGGCTGGGAGACCTGGGCCTCGAAGGGCCTCCTCCACCTCCAATGAATGTATTAGCATGGAACATTTCCCAGCAGGTTGTTTATTTCTGATTATTGTCAGCCACAAGCATTCTTAAAACATGAGTCAGCTTCTTGTTTCATTTCTTAAGTTCCATCAGCTTTACTACTCAAAGCACCATGCTGGCACAATTCTTATTCACAACAATAGATTTCTATTGCATAGCCTCTGTGTGCCACCAGAAGAAGGACTGGTAAACCACTTCTGAGTCAGAATTATCTTGAGAGCCAATTTCACTCTTTGCCATACTTTTTTTTAAAATCTCCGTTTTTAAAAACAAATTTAGGAAAACATTTACAATGATGTATGTAAATGGGTGTGTGTTTTTTTTAAAACCTACCCATCTGAATGTATATTCAACAGGAGCAGCAAATCATAGCATGGAAAAGACAATGACTGCTCCTCACAATTTAGAGGAGCATACATGGTAGAAAATCAAAAAGATCCAGATCCAAATTTTATCGTGTTATCTACCAGCTGCTGCAGAGGGAGATGGACAAATCTCTAACTTTGTCCTTCTCACATATGAAGTTTTAAAAATATTTTTCCACTCTCAAATGTAAAGAAATTTGTAAATGTTGGTAAACTCTAATAAAAATGAACTGAACTAAAATTCTCACTCAACCCTAATGAAGCACATTTAATTGTTAGGCATATAGGATGCTGCCTAATACTAAGGTTGGTCTATCTAGTCTACTATTGTCAATTCCAACTGGCATCAACTGTTTCGCTGCTGAAATAAAAAATGCCTAATTGAGCATGCTGGGATGGTATGGTGGTTAAATGAGAATTATGAGAATACTACTGTAAAACATTGTGTGTGGGGAAAAATGCACAAGCAGGTTTTTGCATTTTTCTACCAGTCTTTGTGCATCCAAGTACACAACTGAGCACTTGACAAGGGAATGTCTCTAAGCAAGTGACAGATAGCTGGAATGTTTGCACATCACTAGCCACACTTTACCTGTGTTTCCTTCATGAAAGCCTTATGTTTCCCAATGAACATGAATCACTGGTATCTGTCATTGTGTTGTTGCCCCTGACGAGGCCCCCTTCTCTCAAAAAACGGAGGTTTTGAAATACTGTATGCATAATAAAGAAGAAATGTAATTTAGTTCTGTATACTTAAAAATATGTCCCTTTGAGGTTTAGCAAAGAAAGGGCTCCTCATTTTTATAGCAGAGCACAGATGTTTCTTATTAGAAGCTAAATTTAAAGCCTGACTTAAAATACTACAGAGAATATTTCTATATTTGGTATATAAAAAGAAGCAGGCCAATTGTACTGTCATCTATGCTATACTGCTCAAAAAGCAGATTGACTTCCATTTCTTCTCAGTTTCCCTTGTGCTACCCAAAGCATGTAGGCTTGGCACTTACACCACAACAATAGAGGTCCCATTGAGTTTCATGGGCTTTCCTCCACATCATAGCTAAAAGTACAGGAATACAGCCTTAGAAACTAATGGAGAGCAAACAGGTAAGTAGCACAAGAGCAATATTGACTTTGGATTCAGCTCTTTGAAATTCAGAATGAGTACCCATCCACACTTCCTCTTTTGTAAAGAAATTACACCCACACTTCTTTAAGCAAAATAAGGCAGAAACTACACAGACTGGAAAAGCCAGGTGAAGTTCATAGTGATTCTTGTTGCTACTCATGACAGAAGTCCTACTACAGTTTTAAAAAGTCACCCAACTGCATTTTAAAAACTGCAGCAAGGCTTGCCTAGCTCCCCAGCATGGTTGAGATTAGGGCCAGTTTCCCAAGGGGGTTTTCTCTCTGTAGAGTGGACTCCATTGCACAGGGCATCCCGTATGTCATCCTGGGCGCACTAAGGGACTCTCCTAGCACCGCGGATTTTGAAGTGGGGAAGGCACCGGAAATTCCCCCAAGGCAGTGATCCACGTCCCCAAAGGCTGCTGAAGCGAGGGGACCAAGCCAGAGGATGCTCGGAGCAGTGGGGACAAAGCCAATCACCGCCACCGCCGCTGATGTCAAAATGGTCAGCAGCAGGAGCAGCCCGCCTCCGGCCCCTGCAACTGTGTGTCAGGGGCAGGACCGGCCTGGCCTGCAGCAGAAAAAGTTTGGGCACCACTGCTTTAATGTGAGGAATCACATTAAAACAGAGAATGTGTGTTGCAGGTGGGTTCATGCCTGTTGACAGCTACCTGTGTTAAAAAAAACCTGTGTGACAAATTATTGTAAATTTGTTGTTTCAGCCTAAGAAAGCTTGTGTTTATTAGAGAAGTGCATTTGAAATAGGAACAGTGATAGAAGTCTGAGTCCTTGCTAACTAAATGTTGGAGTGTTGTTGTTTTTTTACAACCTCACATGCTTGCTGCCTGTAGTTGGAGTGACTAGGAGGGATTTTTCTGACCTGGGGTGACTATTTATCAAGCACTAACCAATTGTTCCTTCCTGCCCCTGAACTCAAAAAGAGCCCAGCTTCTCTCTGTTCTGTTCTTTCCTTCTTGTTTGTTGGTTGGTGTCAGTTGTTTGTTGTTCACCTGTTCTAGCATGCATGCAGTAAAGAAAGCAACATACGTCTGTAATGCTATGTAACTGTAAGTAAAGAATTTTTATTTATCCTACAAATATCTCAGAATGAGTTCTTGAGAGTTTGAACACCAGTTAATGAGAAATGGGTGGACTCTAGGAGATTTGTAGCTATTCTCCCCTGTTGGTTTCTATGGATTCCGCGAGCACAATTGGCATAACGCGGCGGCTGGCAGAGGCCACTCCGGTCGAGAAGGCTCCTGGTCCGTGGGCTCTGCGGGCCCAGAAATTGGGGGAACGGATTAATAGTAATAATCATAGGGTTTATTCACCCACATCTGACCTGACCGGCGATTCTGCTGAGAGAAGCAGATCGCTAACCTCTGTTACGTATTAGGTAATTACTCACTCGCAGTTAAGCCTAATCCTTGGTGCAAATAGTGGCCATATTTGCTCTTGAGCAAGCCAGGAACAATGGTTTTCCCCTGTCAGTGTTTGCCTTAGTTAATTAACTTCCCCAAGAGAGGTTCTCAATTAACCCAGGTAAATGGGTGATGTGATTTTCTGTCAGATGACCATTCTACCATACGCAGCCTGAACATAATATATACTGATGATTTTCCCTCAATAAATCACTGGTCTTCGCTCCATCTTGCCTCGTGTCGCTTCTTCTGACCAGTCTCCTCCGGGACCCTAAGGGCCGCTTCACGGCCCCAATCCTACAGGTTTCTGTAATTTCTCCCACACTAGGTCAGGTGAAAAAGAACTGAAAAATAAACTCCCCAAAAGGTGCCTTCATTTTAGCAGCTTCACGTCTGGCCTAGACGAAGCAGCAGTGGCGTGCAGTTAAAGGAAATTTTATCAGAAATTCAAAACTTTCCAACACTGAATTAAAGATGTTAGGACCCAAAAGCTCACCCCTTCGTCTCTGGAGAACAGATGTCTTTTTCTTGAGGGACAAGTAAACAATGTATAAGTGACATTAGCAACATAGGAATAGGAATCCAAGGTTGAAGAAAGGTCAGCACCAGTTAGAGCAGATAAAAGAGGGGCTAAGAAACCAGAGGAGTTCCTTTCTCCACTCTTTCACATGCAAAGAAAAGCATCTTTTTCAGCATAAGCTGAGTCACATCCAGTTATTTCCAGTAGAAATTTAGTTATACAGTACTGTATTAGAAATCTTTTTTTAATGTAGGTAGCAAACAGTCAAGGCAAACAGGCTAAATAATAGTCATTCTAGGATAGAATAAAATGCCTTATTTGCATGAACATGTAGGGCAGGGGTGGCTCCCAATTTATCCGTCCCATGCAGCCTTCGCGGCTCCTGGAAGTGGAAGTAAAATGTGCATGCATAGGCACAGAACGCACCCGCGCATGTGCAGAACACTGCTGTAAATGACCCGCAGTTGTCATAAACGCACTTACAACAGCCATGGGTCATTTACGGCAGTTTTCTGTACATGCACGTTTTACTTCCACTTCCGGTGGGAGGAACCACATGACTGGCACACTCAACCACGTGACCAGCCCACGGCCCGAAAGGTTTGGGCACCCCTGATGTAGGGCTTCTGAATGCCAAAGTGCCACAGGGTTTTTAATCCAAATGAACCAAAATGGGTTTTTAAGTGCATCAGTAAGTTAACTAACACTTGTAGTGGAACCATGAACTGTTATTTTGTTTCAGGTACAGTGGTTGGAATTTAACAAAATGATTAGTTATTTTTCAGCAGTTTAATGCTGGAGTTTCCTTTGAAGTTCTTTTATTTAAGGCATTTCCCCTTCAATTTCATTTTTGGTTCTTTTCCTTTGTTTGGCATATAAAAGAGATAAGAAGGCTTTGGCATATGGGCTAAATTAGGCCAGGATATCTTCCCTATAGGGCTGTGCAAGCCTCTTTCATTCTCCAAGACATCAACCGGTCAAAGAACAACATTCCAATTTGGTGACAAGAGGCAGGGTGTGTGTACAGAGAAGAACTGCATAAAAGGCGGAAGAAAACAATCACCCTTAACTGTCTATTGTTTCTTTCATTGTATCTATGTTGATTGCCAATTACATGTTTTCATGCAATCCGTGTGAGTCAAGGGCTCCCAATGAATGAGGCAAGAAGCAAGATCCAGCCATTTATCATGTGGCATCCTCTTGTTTGTTTTAGGGTGCACACTTGTGCATACAGAAAGACAGAACTGCTCCTTGTTCCTATCAGAGAGGAGTATTCCTCTACCATTGGGAACTACCAACTAAGGCACTCCACCCATCCTCAATTCCAAAGGGGGACAAGGAGGGGTGGGAAAGATAGCATGGCCATAAGAAGATATCTACTTCCAACAAACATGAGAGGAGAAGCAGAAGATGGGGATGGCCTGCCATGGTGATGAGCTTCTCCCTGGGAGAAAGAGAAGGGAAAGGCAGTGTGGCAGTTGTAGAGCACAAGAATAGCCAGTTGTGGTTGAAATCTGGAGTCACAGCTGACTGAGTAGCAACCCCCTCCAGGAATAGGTGTGTGCTATTTAGCTATCTAGGTTTTATAGGACTGCAGTAGCTTAGTGGTTAAGATGCTGAACTTGATGACTGGAAGGTTGGCAGGTCAGCAGTTCGAGAGCTGAGTACTGCATGATGGAGTGAGCTTCCGTCTCTGTCCCTGCTCCTGCCAACCTAGCAGTTTGAAAACAAGAAATCGCAAGTAGATAAATATGTGCTGTTCTCCCACGCCCAAGGTAGGTGAGTGCCATGTTTCAGCAACATCCGTCCAGGGGTGTGGAAGACCTCCGAGCTCATACAAATAAACACTTCTGTTATATATAGATATACTAGCATATTTTGTCCGGTGTTGCCGGGCTGTTTTAAATTGTGTTGTAAGGGTGTTTTTTTTTGTAATGTATGTAAAAAAGAGGTTAGTCTGTAATTGTTTTTTAATTTTTTTTAATTTATGTACATTTTTAATGTTGTCATTTGTTAAATAGATTGTATTGTTTTGATACTATAAAGTAATAGTAACTTGTAGTTTGTATTTTTTCTAATGTATTTTTGAATATTTTTTAACATATATGTTATTTTTAGTTACACAAACATTTTTTTTAAAAAGAATAAATATATTAACATTTATTTTTGGGGGTTTTGTGAATTAAAAAAAGAACAAAGGATGATATAATTTTTTCAAATTGTTTTATTTAACCAAATAATGTTTTATTTTGTGGGGTTTTTTCAAAATAGTTGTACCGTAGGTAATAATTTTAAAAATGTGAAAGTACATGTTTTTTACATTCAATGTTTTTAAACTGTGTTTAGATGTTTTTGGTTTTTATTTGAGTTAAAACTCAGCACAGAATTTTAGAAATCTTTTTATTTTTTTATTTTTTACATATGTTTGTGATTTGTGTAAAATTGTGATTTATTGTTATGTTTTTGACTTGTTTTTACTCTTATGGCCTCTAGGTAGGGCTGTTGAGTCTTTTTGAGTTGTTTTTACTATTCTGCCCTGCAGGTGGGGCTGAAAGGGGTTTTGCTTTCATTTCACGTGTTTTTTCTCTCCTGGCCTCTGGGTGGGGCTTCTTCCGGTAAGTTTCTTCATTTCTGTTCCGGTCGTCGTGGAGGGAGGACGTGCTGGTGAGTTGTCTGGTTTTCTTTCTTCTGGGGTTTTTCTTTGTTTTGTTTTTGTAGTGGTGGGCTGGGAGGTGTTTCTGTTTGTTCTTTTTTATTTTCGTTGAGTTTTAGGTTTGTTTAATTGGTTTGGTTATTTCTGATTTTGTTTAATTTTTCTTATTTCGTTGTTGTTTATTTGTGTAATTAGTTGTTGTTTGTTTGTGTAATTTGTGGGTTTTTTCGTGTTGTAATTAGCTGTTTTGTATGTGGTTTTGTGTCATTGTGGATGTTTTTGTGTATTTTGTGGTTTTTTTGTTAATTAATGTTTTTTTTAATTATTGATTTATTTTTGTTTTATTTTTTAATAATTTTGGTGTTTGTTTTTGGTGGTTACTTCTGAAGAACGGGCTGCCTGTGGGTTTCTGTTTCCCCCATTGCTGCTTTGAATTTTGTTTTCGATGCAGCAATAGGGGAAAGGAGGGAGGAGGCAGTCAGCCTTTTTTCCTTGTTTGCGTTTGTGGTTTTGTATCATTGTGGATGTTTTTGTTTGTGTATTTTGTGGGGGGGGGGTTGTTAGGTAGGTCGGGGGAGAAGGAGGAGGCAGATGGCTCTCTCTTCTCTGTCTCCTTTTTCTCCCGGCTTACCTAACTGGCGATCGGCAGGCAGCAATCCGTAAGGGGTGGTGCTCTTCCTTGCGGATTACTGGCTGTTGTTTTTGTATTCAGAAATACAAAGGCATCAGCCAGTCGTCTGCCAGGGAGGGTGCTTCTCCTGACGGACTGCTGCCTGTTTTGGGGGGTTTTTCCACCCTGGCTCAACTTTACTTGAGGCTGGTGGTGGTCTCGCCATGTCTTCGGCAGGGTATCATGGAGGAGAGGGAGTCCCTCTTCTCCCCATTGCTTCGGGAAAGAAGGACGGCGGGTGTCTCGTGGTGGTGTTTTGTGGCTTTTGGTTTTGTGTGGCTGTGAAGCGCTGAGTCTGCCTGCTGGGAACTTGTGCTCCCGTTGCTTTTTGTAAGTTTATTTTTTGTGTGCCAGCTTTCTCAGCATTCTGCGCGCTCAGGGTGCGCAGGATGCTGGGACTTGTAGTTTTGCGTTTGTGGTTTGCGTTCGTGCGGTGTTTTTTTTCTGCGGCTCAATTTCAATTGGCCGTGACATGTTTCCCAACATTCTTTTTCCTCGCGCCTCTCAGCCTGATTGGCTGTGGCGTGGTGTGGCACGGCGCGGCGCAAAGAATGTTGGGAATTGAAGTCTTTTTTCCTTGTTTGCGTTCGTGGGGCGCATTTCTCAACCCTGTAGTAACCTCCGGACCAGGTTCGGGCGAGTGCAGGAGGCTCGGTATGGGCTAGTATGGCTGGGTGCGAGAGCCTTTGTCACAATCCAATGGTTAATGCTTGGATTTATAGGTATAGATAGATAGATAAAAGCATTTCAAATCCTAACAGCAACATCACAAGGCAGCGGCTAAGTTCCTAACTGCCGAGCCCTGGCAGCTGCGTCCACTTTAGCCTTCAGCCAGGGCGGGCCGAGGGCAGGCATCCGGTGGTGATGGCGGTGAAGTTCCTAACTGCCGAGCCCTGGCAGCTGTGGCCACTTCTCCCTCCGTCCAGGGTAGGCTGAGGGCAGGCACCCGGCAGCAACATCAGCGAAGCTCTTGTAGCCACCAAGCCCCGGCAGCTGCGGCCACTTCTCCCTCCGGCCAGGGGCAGGGCAGGCTGAGGGCAGGCTGAGGGCAGGCATCTGGTGGCAGCGGTGAGGCTCTTGTAGCCACTTTTCCCTCCAGCCAGGGAGGGCTGAGGGAAGGTGTCCGGTGCCGGCGCCCTTATAGCCGCCAAGCCCCCGGCAGCTGTGGCCACTTCTCCCTCTGCCTCTTTTAGGGCTGTTGCTATTGAAGCTTGGATGCAGTTCCCCCTTACATTTTGCACCCCCTTTTTTCTTGCCCTCATTCAAGGGTGGCAATAGCAGAACTGCCTCTTCCTCCTCCTCATAGCTGCTTGAGTGTCCTGGGGTTGGAAAAGTGACAGATGGAAAATTTGCAACCCACACACTCCAAAGCCCTACACTTCCAACAACGTCCTCACTTAATGGTGGGCCTACATATAGTTAACTTTAACAGAGATGCCCTCTTTTTTTAAAAAAAGGTGGAATGAGTACATAAAGAAGAATCTAATTTTCAAGCCCTGATTATGAGATGCTACAAGTTAATGCTCCTGCCAAACTAGCAGTTTGAAAGCAAGAAAGATAGATAGGGACCACTTTGGGGGGGGGGGGGACGGTAAACAGCGTTCCGTGCACTACGGTGTTGAAGCATGCCTGCCACATGTGCATGAAAATGTCTGCAGATGCAGACAGCACTGGCTCTTTGATTGTAAACAGAGATGAGCACTGAACCCTAAATTCGGATACAACTGGCTTTCGAGTGACCTTTACCTTTACCTATAAGTTAATGAGTGAGTGGCATGATGGGAGGGTAAAATCTGCACCAATCCACAAGAAAGCTAATTAGAATCCCATTATAAAAACACATGGCCCGGTTTTTACTTGCTTTTGAAAAGTTAAGCCCGATCCCATCCCCCAGTAATTTGGTATTTTGAATAAGGTGCCTTATTGTTTTTACTCTTCTATATGTTAAAAAGTTGAGGCAGCAAAGAGGCCCAGAAGCTGTTTCACATTTTACTAATCCACTATGCATAGTACTCCAGTTTAGTCCATATTTCCTCCATTACTTCAGCTGCTATTCAGACATTCTTTTAATTATACACAGACAGAGCTGTTTTAACTATTAATTTATTATACAGTACTGTGATTTAAAATGCCAGCATGTCATATCTTTGTCTACAATCCACTTTGCCTTCACTCAACCATCTTTGGAATGTGGCCTATCTAGCTGTTCTCTGAGAGATGGAATTTGATCCTTAGGTTCAAGGGCCCAGCCAAGATCACTTGGAGCATGTATGGCTGATGGGTTGAGTCACATGATCTGCCACCCTGTACATTCAAGTTGCACGTCAAAAGGAGGAACAGAATGGCAAACCACTTCTGAGTACTTCCTTGGCAACCCTGGAAGGGCTGCCATGAGTCACAACCTGACAGCACATAACTGTTACCAGACTGAAGGACAAAATTACTAGTAGATGTTAGTGCAGAACAAGTTGGAAAGTGGGCAGTAGGGTGGTCCAAAAATATTTTTTTTTCTTTGAGCCACCCCATAGTTTTGTTACGTGTACCTACTGTATTGACTTTGTGAAATTTCAGCTTCGTAGCTTTAGGGTAAGGCAGTGCTCAAGATGTGTTTATTTTTTAATTGAGATGAAAAAACGTTAACATGAGCGTTCTTTGTTACAGGTATAGAACATATGTTGATGTGATCTCTGCTGCCAGAAAATAGAGTTGAAAAGGTGTTTATAAGATAAAAGTGAGATTAAGATATTTAAGCTAATGGGAATTTGTGTACAACTGATTTAGAATGAGTTCCTCAACACGTCATAAAGATGTCATTTTTCTACTTGGTTGTCGGGACTTGGAGCCATTAACACGTTTTAACCAACTTCCAATACTAAGACAAGTGTTATTACATTATCACCAGCTCTTGAAGGTAACAAAAAATGTGAGAGATTCTGCACATCTGCTCATCGAGGAAGTAATAGAAGTATGGAAGAAATCTGGCATTCTGACTAGACAAGTGAAACACTGTATTGAAAAACTTGATAAAATCCATAAAAACTGGCTGCTTTTAAACAAAAATAAAACATGAGCTTCTCAAGTGCAGGAAGATCGACAATACATTTATGAAAGAGCTAGATAAGCTGTTTCATATTGCCCATGCAGATGCCTTGAACTCAATTAAGACCACAAAGGACATAGACCTTTATGTTGTTCAAAGAAGCGAGCAAAATATGATCATAACTTCAGTAGATAAGATGCTTGAGAAACAAAAAGAAAGCATTCAAAAACGCAAGCAAAGAGCTGAGGAGCTGAGACTAAAGGCTGTTGAAAATTTTGCTCCCGTTTCAGTAGTTTCAAGCCAACAACTGCTTGATTACAGCTCCAGTAGCTCTTCTAGCGCCACAGACGAAGAAGTGGAATACAAAGTATCTTTGCCAAAAAAGATGCAGTGTGTCAGTGATAGTACTGATGGCTTCCCTTCAACTAGTGGGATTTTCACACCACGCTCTAGATCGGAACAAACTTACAGACAGAGAAGCAATGCGTCTGATGATTCCACTAGCTGCAGCCCTTGGTCATGATCCTTCCTCTCTCCCGGTTTCTCGTATGATTCAGCGGGCACGAAAAAGAGCAAGAGCAGAATTTAATGCTGACATTAAGGAAATGTTCCCACCAAATTGTCCGCTTGTAGTACATTGGGATGGGAAAATATTGCCTGATCTATTAGGAAATAAAAAGTAGACCGTCTTCCATTACTTGTCTCTGGAAATGGTTGTGAAAATTGCTAGGTGTACCAAAACTCGCAGCAGGAATGGGAGAACAAACAGCTAGTGCTGTTTTTGAATTGTTGGACCGCTGGAATGTAAAAGACCAAATCCGGGCTATGAGTTTTGACACAACTTCTGCTAACACTTCCGGTACTCCATAAAGGAGCATGCACTATCCTAGAAGCAAGAATTGGCCGTGATCTCTTATGGCTTGCTTGTTGACATCACATGTTAGAAATAATACTTTCTAAAATATTTAAATTGTGCTTTGGACCGTCAAGTTCTCCAGAGATCCCATTATTCAAAAGGTTCAAAGGTGTTTGGGAAAACCTATCACGTGAACACTATGAAGGCCTTGTTTTAAGCTCAAATACAGAACGATTTGCTCAAAGTACTTTAGAAAGCCTTATAGGTTCTGTGACTGGAGGGAAACAAATCAGAGATGATTACTATGAGCTTATAGAACTCACGATAATTGTTCTGAACAGACCACCTATGAAGATTCACTGGCGATCCCCAGGACCAATTCATCATGCGCATTGGATGGCAAAACTGTTATATGCCACAAAGATCTTTTTGTTTAGAAGTCAACATGATGGGACCAAAAACAAGGAGAAACAGATTTCTCAGTTTGTCAGTTTTGGTGCATTTATTTACACTAAAGCTTGGACTGAAGTTCCTTTGGCAGCAGAAGCACCGGGAAGTGACCTACAACTTTGGAAAAATTTCATATCTTATGAAGCCATTGATTCTGAAATTGGAATTGTGGCATGAGTTGTCTTAGAGCGTCACTTGTGGTACTTGTCCAATGAGCTTGTAGACCTTGCCTTATTTTCCGACAAAGTAACGAGTATCGAGAAAACAGCATTGTTCAAGGAATGAATGCTGAAGCTGGCTCTTGCTTGGTAAGAGGCAATTCTGCTGAGTTAACTACTCAGACAAACTTAGGAACCCTTGCATCGAAGAGATCATTACAAACACTTTCTCTTTTAGACATTAAAGACCATACCTGTCAAGCGCAGCTCCGGAGATTATGGGACCTGTGTAGAACATTTCTGCGCAGGTCCGTTGTACACATGCATAGAAGGCTTTTACGCATGTGTAGAACGTTTCTGCACAGAATGTTTTTGTGCAAGTCCGTTGTACGCATGCGTAAAAGCCTTCTATGCATGCGTACAACGAACCTGCGCAGAAATGTTCTGCGCAGCTCACCTCTACGCGTTCGTAGAAGGCTTTTACGCATGCGTAGAAGTCTTTTACGCATCCCCATCTGCACAGAAGCCTTCTACGCATGTGTAAAAGCCTTCTACGCATGCATAGAAGTGAGCTGCGCAGAAGGGATGCGCAGTAACTCATTTTCTCCCGCTGCCAAATTCCGGGATAGCGGCAGCTCCGGGTGGGAAATGATGAAAATCGGCGTTAAAAAATGGGAAATCCCAGCCAATCCGGGATACTTGACAGGTATGCTAAAGACTCATTCTTGCAGTTGCCTCTGGGGTCTTGGGTCAAAAATATTGATTATCTTCATGGTAAAGATCGAATAAACAACCTACGGGTAGTAAACGATACAGCTGAAAGAGGTATTAAATTATTTGAAGATTATAATAAGGTAATCACTAAAGATGAAGATGAAAAGCAATTTCTCCTACATGTTGTTGAACAAAATAGGAAGAAGGTTTCCACTAAAATAACTAAAAAGTCCTTAGTTAATATAATATAATATAATATAATATAATATAATATAATATAATATAATATAATATAATATAATATAATATAATATAATATAATATAATATAATTTTGAACAAGGAAGGCGAAGGCGATAAAAATAACATGTTTTTTTCTTACCTGTGTTGAAGGATTGCTTTAAAAGTAAAATAAACCTCACTTTCAATGTTTATCTGTGTTTTTTATTAATTTCCCAGTTTCTAATGAAACTCGATGAGCACCATCTTCTAATTAAGTTAGGACATTCAAACTTTAACAACATAATGGTATAAAAATGTGTAACAAAATAAGGTGGCGTGATTTCCCAGTTGATTTTTATTTTTCCCCCTGTAAAGATGGACCACCCTAGTGGGCAGATGAGTGGGCTTCTAATGTTGTGTTGCCTAACCTTGTCTTCAAAGTGCCAAAAACATGTTTATTTCTGATTCAACAGACTGACATTTGGTTGTTCAATCACACAGTCAAGTGACCCCATGGACCCCTGCACGCCAGGCTCCTCTGTCCTCTGCCATCTTCTGCAGCCCAGCCAGATCTATGCCCATTGCATCAACAATTCCATCCATCCACCTTATTCTCTGCTGTCCCCTTCTCCTTTTGCCTTTTATCTTTCCCAGCATTAAGGCCTTCTCAAGTGAGTCCTCTTCTCATTTGGTGGCCAAAGCACTTGAGCTTCATTTTCAGTACTGTATTTGTCCTTCCAATGAGCAGTCAGGGTTGATTTCCTTCAGGATTGACTGATTTAATCTCCTTGCAGTCCAGGGGATTCTCAGAAGTCTCCCCGAGCACCATATTTCAAAGGCATCTATTCTTCTCTGGAAATGGATAGAACAATAATTTCTTGCATGTGAGTAAACAGGTTTACTATTGTACGAAATAGAACATCCGGTTCGGGAAAGTGTGTACTTGAGTAGTGAGGAAGATGCAAAAATTACTGAGCAGAGCAAGGAGCTAGTCATCAGCACTCTAACAGAAGGATGCAAGAGGCAGTCTAACAATGCAACTGGACTCAAAAGACTGTATCAGAAAAGCATATATAAATGCTTGTATGCAAATGCCAAAAACCTCCGGAACAAAATAGGGGAGCTGGAATACTTAGCAATAGATAAGAATATTGATATTATTGGCATCACTGAAACCTGGTGGATGGATGATAACCAATGGGATACAGTTATCCCAGGCTACAAAATGTACAGGAAGGATAGGAAGGGGCAAATGGGAGGTGGTGTAGCCTTGTATGTCAAAGAAGTGATAAAATCATACGAATTGGAATATCTAGGTGATTTGGAGTCACCATTAGAAATTCTGTGGGTAAGAGTACCAGGCCACAAGGATGGTCTAACAGTAGGCATATACTATCGGCCTCCGACCCAAACTCTTGAGGGAGACTGGCAGTTGGAGAATGTTGTAAAGGAGGCATCCAAGAAGGTAAGCCTGGTTATAATGGGGGACTTCAATTACCCTCACATAGACTGGGTGAACTGTTGTTCAGCACATGATAAAGAGATAAAGTTCCTAGATATGCTAAATGATTGTTCTCTGGGACAGATGGTTGAAGACCCAACTAGAGATACAAGAATCCTTGACTTGATCCTGAGTAATACTCAGGATCTGGAACAAGATGTTAATGTGACTGATCCAATAGGGAACAGTGACCACAACTCAATTATGTTTAACTTGTTCATAGACCACAAGTCACTGATAAAATCTAACACAGAGGCCTTAAATTTTCAAAAAGGAAATTTCCCAAAAATGAGGAAACTAGTAAAAAAGAAGCTGAAAGGGAAAATTGAGAGAGTCCAAACACTCCAAGAGGCATGGAGGCTGTTTACAAAAACAATAACAGAGGCCCAATTGGAATGTATACCCAAAAGGAAAAATGGCATTGCCAGGTCCAAGAGGACTCCGATGTGGCTTACAGGAGCTGTTCGGGAAGTGATCAAAAGCAAGAAAAGCTCATTTAGAAGATGGAAGGCTTGTCCGAATGAGGACAGCAGGCAGAAACATAAATTGTGGCAGAACAAATGCAAGGCAACAATCAGGAAAGGAAAGCATATAGCTAAAGATACTCAGAGAAATAACAAAGACTTCTTTAAGTACATTAGAAGTAAGAACCCAACTAGGAAGGCCATTGGACCATTAAATGACAATGGAAGGTAAGGGGTTATTAAAGAGGAAATAGAGATTGCAGAGAGACTCAATGAATTCTTTGCTTCAGTATTCACTGAAGAAGACAGAGACCACATGCCCAAAACAGAGCCTATCTTCGTAGGGAGGGAAATCGAAGAATTAAGCCAGATAGAAATAACTAGGGAGGAGGTTCTTGCATGTCTTGTTAAACTAAATGCTAACAAATCACCAGGCCCAGATGGCATCCATCCACAAGTTCTCAGGGAACTTAAAGATGAAATTGCTGATCTCCTAGCCAAAATATATAATCTTTCCCTCAAATCATGCTTTGTGCCTGATGACTGGAAGGTAGCGAATGTAACACCAATTTTCAAAAAAGGATCCAGGGGTGTGCCAGGAAATTACCGACCTGTCAGTTTGACATGTGTCCCAGGTAAAGTGATGGAAACCATCCTAAAAGATAGAATTAATAGGCACATAGAAGAGAAGGCGCTGCTAAAGGAGAGCCAACATGGCTTTTGCAAGGGCAAATCATGCCTTGCTAATCAGTTGGAATTTTTTGTGAGTGCCAACAAGCATGTGGATAAGGGGGATCCAGTTGACATTGTTTATCTGGACTTTCAGAAGGCTTTTGACAAGGTCCCGCACCAAAGGCTCTTGAATAAACTTACCAGTCGTGGAATAAAGGGACAGGTCTTGTCCTGGATCAGCAACTGGCTAAGGGACAGGAAACAGAGGGTAGCACTAAATGGACATTTCTCCAAGTGGAGGGAAGTAAAGAGTGGGGTCCCCCAAGGTTCAGTACTGGGACCACTGCTTTTCAACCTCTTCGTAAATGTTCTAGAAGTAGGAGTAAATAGCAAGGTAGCCAAATTTGCTGACGACACTAAATTATACAGGGTAGTGAAAACTGTGAGAGATTGTGAGTAGCTCCAGAGGGATCTCTTGACACTGGGGGAGTGGGCAAAACAGTGACAAATGAACTTCAACATTAGTAAGTGCAGAGTGATGCATGTTGGGGCAAAAAAAAAACCAACTACATTTATAAACTGATGGGGTCTGAACTCTCTGCGACAAACCAGGAAAGGGCTTGGTGTCCTGGTGGACAACTCAATGAAGGTATCAACCCAGTGTGTCTCAGCAGTGAAAAAAGCAAACTCAATGCTAGGGATCATTAGGAAGGGTATAGAAAATAAGTCAGCAAGTGTCATTTTGCCTCTTTATAAATCTATGGTGAGGCCCCATCTGGAATACTGTATACAGTTCTGGTCGCCATACCTCCAGAAGAATATTATGGAGTTGGAAAAAGTGCAAAGGAGGGCAACCAGAATGATTTAGGGGACTAGAACACCTACCTTACCATCTGCGGCTGCAACGGTTGGGCCTCTTCACTCTTGAACGATGGTGTCTAAGAGGTGACCTGATTGAAGTTTATAAAATCATGCACGATGTGGACAAAGTAGATAAGGAAAAACTGTTTTCCCTATCGCATAATACTAGAACTAGGGGGAACTCCATGAAACTTTTGGGTGGTAGTTCTCAAACAAATAAGAGAAAGTACTTTTTCACCCAGAGGATCACTGGTCTATGGAACTCCCTACCAGAAGAAGTGGTGACAGCTGTCAGTCTTGACAGCTTCAAGAAAGGATTAGACAAGTTCATGGAGGACAAGGGTATCAATGGCTATAATTATGGATACCTAAGAACAACCTCCGGGTTGGAGAGATAGGCAGGATATCTCTCAATGCCATTTCCAGGGAATCCTAAGCAGGTGAAGGCATCTGCTTGGGAATAATACTCTGAAGCAAATGGTGAGCCACTGTGTGAGACAGAATGCTGGACTGGATGGGCTGTGGCCTGTTCCAGCAAGGCTGTTCTTATGTTCTTAGAAACTTGATTTACAACACTATCATTACATGTCAATTGCAAAGCACTACATTGTTCAATCAGCCTTTCTTTTTGTGGTAGATCTGGAATCGTGTTCTCACCTTGTAGAAGGACCTTTTGAACTCAGTGGGCTGGATCTAATTGGTAGTCCCAATTAGAACAGGTCCAATTAATCAATTGGAAAGTCTAATTGAGTCCATAGTTCCACTCTAACCATACCCTTATGAGAAAACATGCATAAGGATTTGTCTATAAATCTGTATTTCAGTACATTCAAAACTTTCATTACCAAATAGTATTGTATGAAGTAAAAGAAAGTACTGTATAGAACGAGTTGTTGACAAGCCTTGTTTTTATGAGTTTTAAAGAGAGGCTCATTTCAAAAGATATTCATTGTGCAATTTACAGTTTTATTTGGGTTTCTCCCAGTTTGTATAAGAAGAGTAGATTGGATTCAGATTTGTAAATAATAATTTAGTCTTACTTTAAAATGACCCATTTAATGAAATGTGACTTAAGTTGGTCTTAACTTAATGTAAAATCCCATTGCTTTCAGTAATCTTCTGTAAATATAACTATATCTGGAACTAATCAAGAATTCAATAATTCTGCCTTGCTTTTATATGAAAATATACATTTAAAGATACTTTTCCACCTCTTAATAATGAAAAATATCAGATTGTTTATTGGTGCAATTGAAGCTACTGGATAATTTTTACATTGGATAATAAGGAGTACTATTTTGAAGGTCAGATACAGACAATAGAACTATTGTTTTAAAAATTTGAAGGTAGTGTGATAGAGAAAAATGTTCTTCACATATACTTGTCTCCCTGCCAACTCAAGCCAGAAAGACTGTGTGATTTTGAAGTGACATTTGGAGGAATCTTGGACTAAAAGTGTGCACAGCAGACATGATAATGCATCTTTCATGCTATCATCAGTTGTCTTAAAATAAATTGCATTGAGTCCAAAGTGACATACTTTGGAAAATTTGCATTACTGTCATCTGGGTGCAAAGAGGTGGAAATCTGATATTACAGCCTGATACAGTATGCTTCTTCTAGTTACAGTAATTCAACTCCTGCGTCAGAATGCAAACACAATTGATTTGAGAACAAATCGAAAACTGGAAGCTAAGGCCATGGCAAAATAAAAAACAAACATTTCCTGTGAATCTTCTGCTGGCATTTGATATCATGTACCAACCTGTAATTCTTCAAAACATCCTGTTGCACTGTGACGCATGTAACATAAAGCATTTATGCTACCTTTCTTTTCACAGGGAATAAAGTTATGCCTGACCAGAGCTGTAATTAAATTGTTGTCAACATTTTCTAATCTGATCTTCCTATACCTTTCCTCTACCACTCCTGTTTGGCTCAAAGCCCCCTACCTAGCATGTTAGGATTCACTGCTATTTAAACTGCTGTAGATCCCCCCCCCCTCAATTTTACATGAGATGATTTTCAAAAGTCTATTTGATACTGTATTGGCCTTCTGTGCGCTTATTATCATGACACTGCTATCTAGTTATCATGTGGATAAGGGGGATCCAGTTGACATTGTTTATCTGGACTTTCAGAAGGCTTTTGACAAGGTCCCACATCAAAGGCTCTTGAATAAACTTGTCAGTCATGGAATAAAGGGACAGGTCTTGTCCTGGATCAGCAACTGGCTAAGGGACATGAAACAGAGGGTAACACAAAAAGGACACTTCTCCAAGTGGAGGGAAGTAAAGAGTGGGGTTCAGTACTGGGACCCCTGCTTTTCAACCTCTTCATAAATGATCTAGAGGTAGGAGTAAAAAGCAAGGTAGCCAAATTTGCTGATGACACTAAATTATACAGGGTAGTGAAAACTGTGAGAGATTGTGAGGAGCTCCAGAGGGATCTCTTGACACTGGGGGAGTGGGCAAAGCAGTGGCAAATGAGCTTCAACATTAGTAAGTGCAGAGTGATGCATGTTGGGGCAAAAAAACCCAATTACATTTGTAAACTGATGGGTTCTGAACTCTCTGCGACAAACCAGGAAAAGGACCTTGGTGTCCTGGTAGACAACTCAATGAAGGTGTCAACCCAGTGTGCCTCAGCAGTGAAAAAAGCAAACTCAATGCTAGGGATCATTAGGAAGGGTATAGAAAATAAATCAGCAAGTGTCATTTTGCCTCTTTACAAATCTATGGTGAGGCCCCATCTGGAATACTGTGTACAGTTCTGGTCGCCACACCTCCAGAAGGATATTATGGAGTTGGAAAAAGTGCAGAGGAAGGCAACCAAAATGATTAGGGGACTGGAACGCCTTCCTTACCATCTGAGGCTGCAACGGTTGGGCCTTTTCACACTTGAACGACGGCGTCTAAGAGGTGACCTGATTGAAGTTTATAAAATCATGCATGGTGTGGACAAAGTAGATAAGGAAAAACTGTTTTCCCTATCACATAACACTAGAACTAGGGGACACTCCATGAAACCTTTGGGTACTAGTTCTCAAACAAATAAGAGAAAGTACTTTTTCACCCAGAGGATTACTGGTCTATGGAACTCCCTGCCAGAAGAAGTGGTGACAGCTGTCAGTCTTGACAGCTTTAAGAAAGGATTAGACAAGTTCATGGAGGACAAGGGCATCAATGGCTATAATTATGGATACTTAAGGACAACCTCCGGGTTGGAGAGATAGGCAGGATATCTCTCAATGCCATTTCCAGGTAATCCTAAGCAGGTGAAGGCATCTCCTTGGGAATACCCTGAAGGAAATGGTGAGCCACTGTGTGAGACAGAATGCTGGACTGGATGGGCTGTGGCCTGTTCCAGCAAGGCTGTTCTTAAGTTCTTATGTTCTAGTGATTTTCCAGATATCATATTATTTCCATGTCTTTCTTATGGTTTAAATATTAGTGGCAAGAGTTTTAAGCTAAAATACTATGTTTTCTGCCCAAACTCTTGGCCTCTAGCTGTGCAGACAACTACAATGAGAAATGCCTTGAGAATTTGTGTGAAATTGAATTTTGCCCTTGGGCTGAAATTGGTTTCCAGCCTGTGCTAAATAGCTTTTATGCCTGGGGGAAAAAGATTTTATATTGTGGAAAAGGAAGTAAGTCTCAAATATGTGAAGTTTTATAGCTTCATTATAACTCAGGAATCTGTTAGTTCTAAGTGAAATTTGGGATTAACAAATAAATCACAATCTAGTTCCCTTGCACAATCTCCCCCCCTCCCCCAGATTTAGGGTGTGACAGCATTGGCCTGTTTGATGTGGACTTGTGTGGACTAAATAAGGTTGCCTTAGTATGAGCCTTGTATCCAAATGGCATACTGTCCTCAAGCAACTCTATTTCCAGTAGTGTGAAGTGTCTTAATTAGTGGGCCACTTCAGAATACAGTACTGGCAAATTGAATGCTTTCCCTGCTTCTCTGAGAGGAGCAGGGGAAGTGATTTTTTGCATCTTATAGATAATTGCTGATGTGCTGAATCAGTTAGATTATTATTTTTTAAAATTCTTTGTCTTGTGTGTAATATCAATCAAGAGACTGCCTGCAGCCATGGTTTCAATCAGCACTTCACACAAGGCAAAACATGTGATTCAGTGCAGACAGACAGGAGTAGTGCTCAAGTTGCCAATATCCCAAAGTGACTCATTTATTAAGCTTCTTCATAATACCAGAAAATCAAACTGGAAGGAGTCTTGCCAGCTTTGCCAGCTGCAAGGCTCACATTTAGTCTATTCCCTGTGACTGGGAATGGACTAAACTAGAGTGCAGCTAATTGTGTGTGTGTTATCAAGTCAATTCTGACTTATGGTGATATTTTTCAGGGTTTTCCAGGCAGCGAGTACTCAGAAGTGCTGTTTATTATTATTATTATTATTATTATTATTATTATTATTATTATTATTATTATTATTATTATTATTATTATTATTATTATTATTATTATTATTATTATTATTATTATTATTATTATTATTATTATTATTATTATTATTATTATTATTACTACTACTACTACTACTACATTTGTTTGCCTCCCTCCCTCTCAACAACGTGACTCAGGGTGGCTCACAACAGTACCCATCTAATACAGTAATTAAAAAGTCATTCATCTAAAAGAATTCAGTCAACCGCAGAGGAGTCCAAGGCCTAGACTGGCCAGGGGGTGATATCCACACACCCCCGCCCCAAAGGTCAAGTTCCCAGCACCAAAAAGCCTAACCCCCAGATGTGGGTGGGGCCCGGGGTCGGCGGTGATGTCCTCTGCCACCTGCAGCCGCAGCGGCTCTTCAACCCGGGTTGTGGGAGGGGCCCGGAGTTTACCATTTTCTTATTCTGGGAGCATCTAGTGAGTGTGCAGCTTGCCAAAGGCCACACAGACTGGCTTTTTTGGAATGTGCAGTGGGGAATCAAACTCCCCTGGCAGGGGCTCAAAAAAGATGCAAGTAGGAGTAGAGGGCAAATTGATCCATTCCAGTGATTATGTTTTGTGGTTACTGGAGGGGAAAGAGCAGACTAATCCATCTCTGCAGTGCACCAAATTGGGACAAATATCCATCCAGTCATACTCTTAGGCCCCCACTTGGCAGTTATCAGCCATGTCAGGATGGGCACATGCTACCAGCATGAACCTCAGTTGTTGTTTTGCTCATGTTCAAGTGATATATCTGAGGAAAGAAAGCATGCCTAGTCTCCCACATGAGCCAGAATGCAGGGAAACTGAGGTTCAGATTCATATGGATGTTAATGCTCAAATCGATATAGAGTCACTTATAAAGATTAGATCCTTGAAATGGTTGGCCCAAAACAAAAAGTATTTTCAAATCAAGATATACTTGACAATGGATCTGACTCAGTATAATAGAACAGCATTTACAAGAGCAAGATCTGAGCAGTTAGACTCTATGGTTAAATATGGGCGATTTAACCATGTCTCATACACTGAGAGGACATGAGCCTGCAGAACACCAGAAATAGAACATATTGTGCATGTTCTGTTCAGCTCAAAATTATATGCTACAGTAAGATACCAGTACCTACAGACATTATTAGACAGAACAATCAAATAGGGATTGCATGCAAAAGCAATGGATTTTATTGATAATCTTATTATACAAATTATATGCCATCATAAGAGCCCAGTATTTACAGACATTACTATGAAATACTGGGACCCTAATAAAAGATTAACTTCCTTCAAGGCACAAATAAATATGTAAATATTAGAACTGCCAAGTTTATAGTTGGGGCCATTCACAAGAGAAGATATTTTATTGATCAGAAAGGTGTTGCGTGGAAAGGTTACTTTTGTTGAGTAAATTTTATATCTCATTATGATTATATCATTCTACTTTTAATCTGTTTTTATTCTGTTTTTATAATCATATTTTACCTAATGAATTTTATCACATTTAACCTGATATGGTCAGATGACTAAACAGTTAAAGATGAAATAAATAAATAAAAAGATTCTTATGAAGAGCCTTACTTTAGTGATAGTAATAATTTTGTGTCAAATTATTCTGGGTTGAAAGGATTTTTGCAGAAGAAACTCTGCTCAGGGAACGCCCAAATGAGGCTTCTTTCATTTCCCCAAGAGCTGGGACAGAGACGGGTGCTCAACCCATCATGCAGTACCCAGATGTCGAACTGCTGACTTGCCAGCCTTCCAGCTAACAAGGTGAGCCAGCTTTGCGTACTTTAGTGATCATGCAAGTGGCTAAGATGCTGACTGGAAGGTGGGAGGTCAGCAGTTCAATTCCCGAGTACTGCAGGATGGAATGAGCTCCCGTCTTTGTCCCAGCTCCTGCCAAACTAGCAGTTCGAAAGCAAGACATTGCAAGTAGATAAATAGGGATCATTTTGGCGGGAAGGTAAACAATGTTCCTTGTGCTCCGGTGTCTAGTCATGCCTGCCACATGACCATGGAAATGTCTGCAAAAGCAGACAGTGCTGGCTCTTTGGCTTTGAAACAGAGATGAGCACTGAACCCTAGAGTTTTATACGACTGGCTTTGGAGCAAGGGAAACCTTTATCTTTACTTCTATTAATTGTTTTTCTTAGTGAATGATTGTTATCCTTATACATTTTCAAGGACCTTCAAAGTTCCCATAACTAATTTGAAAACTGCTGTCGTAATGTAATGACATCACAGTCTGCATTTAGGTTCTCAATGTAAAAATGTATTTTCATAAAACTGCTCTGTTCTGGATGTGCATTTGTTTTAGATGAACTCAACAGCTGAATTTCCTGTTGTTTAATGTAGCAAACTGGAGTAGGTCCATTGATCCTACAGCATATCAAGCCTGAATCAAACCTGAACTGTCTCTGGAGGCAAAAATGATGAAGCCAAGGCTGTCCTACTTTGGTTATATCATGAGAAGGCAAGAGTCTCTGAAAAACACAAGAATCCTGGGAATTTTAATTTAATTCTCACACTTGTATGCCGCCCAATCAGGGAACCCGACTCAGGTCGGCTCACACAATATTATGCAATAAACACAATAATACAATATGCAATATAGACAATAATTATACCATATTCATCCTACAAAAGCACATATCACAATATAAAACAATACAACAATGCAATAGTACAACGGCCTCTCCACTCCGGCCACAGGCAAGTCCGAGGACAGTGGCGGCGAAGTCCTGCCATGCACCGCCATAGCAGCCTTTTGTGCCCCGGCCCGGGGCTGGGCCCGGGGCAGGACCTGAGCATCAGCGGTGGTAGAGGGTCCTGCCGCTCATCGCCACAGCGGCCTCTTCACTCCAGTCACAAGAAAATCCGGCCGGAGTCCTGCTGCTGTAGCGGCCTTTTGTACCCTTGCCTTGGGCAGGGCCCAGGATGCCGACGATGGTGGAGGGTCCCGGCACCTGTCGCCGTAGTGGCCTCTTCGCCCCACCCACAAAGAAGTCCGAGGGTGGTGGAGTCCTGCCGCAGTAGCAGCCTTTTGTACCCTAGCCCGGGGTGGGGCCCAGGACGCCGCGAGGGTGGAGGGTCCTGGCACCCATCGCCACAACGGCCTCTTCGCCCCAGCTATGTGGAAGGCAGGAGGAAAAGATGAAGACCAAATACCAAATGGATTTAGGGAACTTGGTTTGCAGGAACTGAGCAGGGCTGTTGAGGAGAGGGCATTCTGGAGATCTCTCATTCATAGGGACATCACGAATCAGAGATGACTTGACACATAACAACAGCAACAACAACAGGATTTCAGCCAATGATTGCATTCCATTGCTATTGCTTAGAGCTGATGCATCCAAGATGTGCTGAGACTTCAGCATACTATTTGTGACCAAATTAAGCACAACCTTTTTCAATGAGAGAAAAATAATCTAGCAGATGGCCCACCTTAATTTCTGCATTGCAAGAGAAAGAACATATGGCAGACACTTAATATTAGCTCAGCTTCTTAGCTATGAATGCATGATCCTTTGGTTATCATTGTAAACAACACGTTTAGTTGTCTGACATGTTAATGTGCTAGCATGTAAACTGCATGTGCATTTGTGTGTGCACCTAAGTGGACTAGAGATGAGGAAGAATAATTAAAGATTTAGATTTTCATACTCATTGAAGGGCTGTCTTACGTTGACAGTGAGAGGCTGGACTGCAGCATGCAGAAGAGACAGGCTGCGTAGAAAAAAAATCCTGAGCTGAGTCCCTGCTGTACAGGATTATGCTATTTAACTAAAAAACAAACCCATCTGGTGGTAATGGCTAATTTGTTGCTGTTTTAGTCATTTGAAATTGACTTTAAAATGCTAGACTGATATGAGCAGTTAGACCAGGCATTCACAACCTACAGTCCGCGGGTCAGACGCAGCCCCCAATGCCAATTCATCCAGCCCCCAACGCCCTCGCTGCTCCCAGAAGCGGAAGTAAACCGCGCTCCACGCATGTGCAGAATGCTGCTAAATATGTTCTGCACATGCACAGGGCACATTTTACTTCCGCTTCCGGTTGGGAGGAACCACGTGACTGGCCTGATCTGCTGTCCATGAGGTGTGGTCAGCCTGTGACCTGAAAACGTTGAGAAACACTGAGTTAGACTGAGTTTCAACCTTGATGTAATGAGTTGTTTTTCTTGGGGTGGGATAAGGACTTGAGAACTACACATTGTCTTGACAAGTGCATGCTCCCAACTTTTGCAAGGAAGAACTGAAAGACAGGTAGGAGACGTGAAGTTTTTAACCCTTCCTCTGCCCATAAAGTTGCCCCTTAAAAAGGTCCTTTCGAAAACTGTTCTCCATTCTGGCCCATCCATCAGCTTTATTCCCACTCTCATCAATGGCTTGGGATATGGGGAAGGGGAGGCTAAGAACAGACCACAACTGAGGTGTGAGACTTGAAATAAACCAGAGTGATAGGGATGACTTTGTGGGATTCACTGGCAAGGAAAAATCAGTGACTGTGAATACCATACCTGTCAACCGCGGCTCTGGCCAATCCAGGACCTGCGCAGAACGGTTTTGCGCAGGTCGCCTTCTATGCATGCGTAGAAGGGTTTTGCCCTTGCATAGCCCCCTTCTACGCATGTGTAGCCTTCTACGCAAGCGGCGTAGCCTTCTACGCATGCGTAGAAGGGTTCTATGCAAGCGTAAAACCCTTCTACGCAAGTGGCGTAGCCTTCTTTGCATGCGTAGAAGGGTTCTATGCAAGCGTAAAACCCTTCTATGCAAGTGGCGTAGCCTTCTATGCATGCGTAGAATCTTTCCCCCGCTGCCAAATTCCGGGGTTTCGGCAGCGCGGGGAGGGAAATGGTGCAAATCGGTGCCGAAAACCGTGAAATCCCGGCCAATCCGGGAAGGTTGACAGGTATGGTGAATACTTATGTAAACTTGTTATGCTGGCTCAGGTTTCTGGGAGTTTCTGGCCTGAGGGTTCCTACTTGTGTATTGTGGGAAGGCATCTGGTTTCTGTCTTGCCTGTCTTCCTAAACATAGTGTAAACAAAAGCCTCTTTGCTTACTGAGAGACAGTAAGAATTCTCCTTTCTTCTCCTTATTTGGGTTCTGACTTTCTGATTGGCTCTGTGCCTTAAGTTTTGTTTCTGTTAAGTTTCATTTCTGTGATACTCTGTTTGAATAAAGAGAAGCCATTACTATCCTTTGTTCAGCAAAAGACAGCAGTCGTGTGTCTGTTTCCTCTTTATTTCTCTATCTCTGTTTCCTACTTACTCTGCCTAATGAAGCTGGACTTCATCAGACCTTTTAACTCTCTCTCTTAAAAGATCTGGGGCTATAAACTGCTGCTAATGAGGCTGATTGATTATCTTTACATGAATCAGATTCCTACAAGTGGCGCCCCGTGTGAGGTGGGTTGAATGAAATTCAAAGGAATGCTTTGAAGCAGCAATCAGCAATTAACACCTCATAATTGGCGACCGGGGACAAGGTCCACTCACTCACGACCAGAGGAAAGGTCATAAATCAAGCGCTTGAGAAAGCATCACAAAAGGGTGAGTGAAAAACAATTCAATTATGGGATGCGTGTTAACTTCGCCAGGGAAGGAACTTTGTAAAGATATCTCAGATCTTTTGCATATGAATGGACGAACGGCTGATGAGAAGGAAATACAAAAGCTAGTCAAAGCTATAGAAAAAAACTGTCATTGGGTTAAATATGATGAATGTTTGGACTTAAAACAGTGGAAACAGATTGGGAATGCATTGCAAAAGCATGAGAGACTTTCTGTTTCAGTGCTATTTACGTGGGAGGAAGTTAGAAACTGCCTTCAAAGACTTACTCCAAAAAATATGTTATTCTCTCAGAGTCTTGATGGCCCCCTCCCACAGCTTTTGCCTCCAGCCAAGGGAGGGAGTCCAACTGCCCCTCCATCATATGAGAAACAACAGCATAAGCCCCCTGATGGGGATGGGGGTGGAAAAGAAGATGGGACATTATATCCTGCCTTGCAGCAATCAAGCACTTTTAGCCCTACAAAAGACCTGTTCACTGCTGCAATACTGCCTGCCGAGTCTAAAAAACAACTAGTGCCAGCTGATGGGGAACAAATGGTGGGGACCTCATCACTGATTGAAGCTGTTAATGCATGCAGAGTGGCAGGAAGCAAGGAGTGTGTTTCAAAGAGCAGCATAGGAGATCTCAGCCCCCCCCCCCCGTGAAGCAACCCTCATCACAAAAGCAGGAGAAGCTGAGTAGTAAATTTGATACCTCACGTTTGGGCAGGAAGATCCTACAGAAATGGAAGGATGGCCCAGAGGAGGAATGCAGAAAACCCAAGACCAGGAAGGGGTGCAAGTACAAACTAACAGATGCAGTTTGTCATAAAATTGAGATTCAGATGCTGCAAATGAAAGAAATCCAGAGGAAGAGGGGGGTGAATCCTGCCTGTATGGACAGCAGGCTGTTGCAAAAATATAAGGAGGGAGAAGACATACAGTTTTTGGCTGATTTTGAACTGCCCAACCCTCAAACAAAGAGATCCAGAGTGAGCTGTCCCAAGTTTCAAGCATCAGGATTGCAGGGAAAGCAACTTGGACTTCCCTGTGATTTTCTTCTGTGTGAAATTACTTGCAACTTCTGGAGAATTTGTTCTTTGTGCCTTCATACCTCATCGGCCTGCCTTAATGCAGATGGGTGTGGCTGGAGCATGAAGGAATGTGTGTTTGCCTGAAAAGCTGCAAAGGGGGATTGTGTGGGATTGTCTTGTGAAGTCAGTGAGACTTAATTTATGGCTTAATTTCAACCTTTGCCATGCCAAGAACTGTGCTGGAGAGAAGTTAGTGTTTAAGAAGAAAGCTTAATCAACATTTGGACTTTTAATTTGGACATTTTAATTGGACTAAAAGGAAAAAAAGTTTGTGTGGACTATAAAGAAGAATTGGCTTTGTTTGCATTTTAAAACCTGAAAACCTTTTTGAAGGAAAAGAATTGTCTACCTGCTCATGCTATGAGTGTGAAATGCTTTAATGTTTTGTTCATGCTTAAATGTTTGCTTATTCTCTTGCAGGGACCTGTCTTTGCTTATGTTATGTTTTGTCTTATGAAACTGCATTTCTCAAGGTACCTTCAGAAGTACATGGAAGAGTTTTCAGTACCCTACACATGTAAATGGGTTTGTGACATTGCATTTGTGTTATACATCAGGCATGTTTCACGTTTAGTTACATGGTACTAGTAATAACAGGGCATGCTCCTGTTTCTTAGGGGAGTGTCTTCCTAAGCCATTGGTCGTTTATTGGCAACAAGGGGATCCTGAGTGGAAGGATTCCTGCTTGAGCGATCCGCCCATGGAGAGTTCACCAGTAAACTAAATGTGCTGACATTTGTTCTTTTCTTTCTTACTGTGCTTCCAGCTGTAAGAACAATACCTCATGGGGGCAACCCTAACTTTTGGATTCGTCATGCTAACTATATGTTTGAGGTTCATGGTAAGAATGCAACGTTATACTATGAGCATCCACTGGCAGTGTCTCAAATGGCCTTTCTTCCGGCATTGTTCAACACGCCAGAGTTGGTTATTGGACATTTGCAACATGTTGATAGGTCTACACTCTTCTCCAATCCTCCAGAACAATTTAACAACACCCGCTGGCGAAGCATGACATTCAAGAAATACACTAAAGGACTTTGTTTCTGCTGTCATAGTTCTGGAGTCTGGAATAGTAAATGGAAGTACTGGACTCAAGCAAAAAGGGTTTTGCAGAATGTAGGCAATTATACGGGTTGTGACGATTATTTTTGGTTATGGGGTAGTTATAACAGTTCTTATAAGCTTAATTATACCTTGTTTAACACTACTATTGAAGATATATATGATGTGTTTCCTATGTTTACTCCTGATTATTCTGCTATAGATAGTGGTTCAATTTGCAATGGATGGCAAATCAAGGATCCTAACATGTGGTTCTTTTTTAATGGAGTTGCCACGAATTTCCATCCAGGACAATATCAATGTGCAGCATTGGGTTATTTTACCTTAACCGTACAAGTGCAAATGCCGCCTCAGGCAGATGCACGGCGCCGGAGAGCTGCTGCCGGCCTGATGGGTTCTGGTTGCAATGATGAAGTGATAATCGATGTTCAGCTTTCTGATGGTAGCTCCTGGGGGAGAGCTATAGGGGGTGCTATCACTGGAGCACTCACATTGGGATCATACCCAGGTGTCATTTCCCAGGAGAATAGAAGGTCCATTTTGGGACTCACCTGTAGGCTGGAGAAATCAATCAATGCCACAGGGAGGGTCATACGGGATCTTCAAATGGAAATCACTGAGCTTCATCAAGACCAAATGCAGGACAGACTGGCCATAGATTACCTGTTAGCAAAATCCGGAGGATTTTGTAAACTGGTCGGGAACCAGGGATGTCGGGTAAAATTCCAGGATCTGAATATACTATTGAGAAAGAACTTCAGAATTTACAGGAGAGCATTACTAACAATGTACGCACTGATGTTAATCTCTTTGATTGGGTGACTTCTTGGTTGCCTGATTTGTCTGTCCTTAGACAAGTTTTCTTTTATGGGTTCATTATTATTATCTGCTTTATACCTTTGTGTTTTTGCATTTATTGTATTCCTAATCTTATTTCTATGTGTAACACATGTCCACTGCGTAGAAGGGAGACATCGGGTTTTGCACGACGGCAATTGTACTCAATGAGGTATCATCCTCCGGAACAAAGTACCAGGAGTCAGAAGGGGTACGATGTCCAGGAGGACAGTGATGATGTATATGGAGGAGTAGTTATGGAGTATGATGACATGCAGGGGTATGATTAGCCGTCCCTCTCTCAAATTTAAATGAAAAAGGAGGACATGTGGGAAGGCATCTGGTTTCTGTCTTGCCTGTCTTCCTAAACATAGTGTAAACAAAAGCCTCTTTGCTTACTGAGAGACAACGCTTGATTGTGGGCATGCGTAGAATAGTGAAAAAGAATTCTCCTTTCTTCTCCTTATTTGGGTTCTGACTTTCTGATTGGCTCTGTGCCTTAAGTTTTGTTTCTGTTAAGTTTCGTTTCTGTGATACTCTGTTTGAATAAAGAGAAGCCATTACTATCCTTTGTTCAGCAAAAGACAGCAGTCGTGTGTCTGTTTCCTCTTTATTTCTCTATCTCTGTTTCCTATTTACTCTGCCTAATGAAGCTGGACTTCATCAGACCTTTTAATTCTCTCTCTTAAAAGATCTGGGGCTATAAACTGCTGCTAATGAGGCTGATTGATTATCTTTACATGAATCAGATTCCTACAGTGTATCAAGGAACATATAAAAAGTTGAAACTAGAAACAATATATTGATTCTTCCTCCTTCGTGCATAGGCCAGACGTGAAACTGTCAAAATGAAGGAGAGTTCATTCTGCAGTTCCTTTCACCTGACCTAGTGCGAGAAAGATTACCTGGCAACACAAAATTGCTGTTACCAGGGTACACCCGATTGTGGTTCAAATATACCACAATCTTCGAGGAGGCTCATAATCATCATTCAGTTTAAAATATTACTGAATATGTCATTGACTGTGGAAATATCTTCACTAGGAAGCTCCAAATGCCCTAGTTTTTAAAATAAAAGACCAGCCAGAATAATGGATTTAATTTCCCATTAATATGGAAATTTATGATACCTTCCAAACTGCTCCTTCTACTCAGGCCAGTGCTTTGATCTTGCCAAAAGATCAGCTTGTGAAGCAGAAGTGAGTAAACTATGGCTCTCTCTCTCTCTGTTGTTGGACTCCACTTTCCATCATACTTAACCATTGGTCATGCTAGTTGTGGAGTCTCACATTTCTGACCCTAACTGCAGAGAATGAGACATAAAACCCATATATATCAATTAGTGAGCAGCAGTGGAGCATATATCTGTACCAATGAAAGATGTATGCCTGACAACGTGTGGATCCAGCATAATTCCAAGATCATAAAACCCTGACACAAAAAACTTGGCATACACACTAGAGTTGTGTACCTCAGAGCTAATGTGGTGGTGTGTTTTTTAAAAAAGATGGTATAAATAAGGTGAGAGCCTTGTTGAGGTGCGGGGGCTTGAGTGCTCTAACTAGGCATCACTTGTGTTGCCCATCACTTGTCATTGATGTTAGGCCGGGACTAAGACTCCCCAAAGCGTCTTCCATCGGATCCCTTGGGCAAGGTGAAAGCGGAGGGCATACGTCATGGTCCACCTAGCCAGCAGGTGACGTGATATCCAAATGGCTAAAAAAAGTATGCAGATGGACTTGATTTCCCATGTCCATTTGCATGTGCGGAATGTCGTCGCAAAGATGTCTACCATTGCGCCGACTCCTCGCTGAATAACGACTCCAAGGTATCCAAAGTACCGATAATTTTAGTCAATTTAAGTCCATCTCTAGCCTGCAGTACAGACTTACAGAGAACTGTAAGAAGTAAGGGGGACAAAGAAAGAAAGTCTGAGTGGGTAAGGAGAAAATAAGGGCAGTTTAGCTCCATGGGAAAGAAAACAACATTGAGGAAAGCTGGTTAAATGATGGGAAGAGGAGAACTGCCTCTTCCTATGCAAGAGGAGAGAAAGGGAGCCTTGTAAGGTAGGAGGGAAGGAACACCGGGGCATGGTGGAAACTTTCTGAGGTCACTAGTTCTATCTTTACCTATAAGGAGGGACGTTAACCATTGGAATCCGGTATACACGCCCGCACCCGTCCATACTATCCCGTACCGAGCCCCATACAGTTGCCTTTACACTGACCGAGCATCGCTGCAAGGGTCCGGCAGCCGCCAGTGGGGCAGCCGCCCAACGAACGCGGACAGAAAAAAGAACTACAGTTCCCAGTGTCCTCCGCGCCGCACAACCAATCAGCCTGGCCAGATTCTCTCCCAACTAATCACAGTCCAACATGCAAATCAGCTCTCTCCAACATTCCGTTTTTAGGCCTGGCTGTTAATAAACTGCCATTTTTCTCCCATGGCACAACACTCTGTGTGTGTGTGTGTGTGTGTGTGTGTGTGTGTGTGTGTGTGTGTGTGTGTGTGTGTGTGTGTGTGTGTGGTTGTGTTGTGTGTGTGTGGTTGTGCAGTGTGCAGACTGTGTGTGTGTATTGTTTGTTTGTGTGTGTGGTTGTGTTGTGTGTGTATTGAGTGTGTGTATTGAGTGTGTGTGTTGTGTGTGTGTGTTTGTGTTGTGTGTGTGTTTGTGTTGAGTGTGGTGTGTACCCCAAATAAACCCCTACCACCAAAACACACAAAAAAACTAAGCTAGTTAGCTATTAAGAAAACCAGAGTACTGTACAGTACTTGTCAGATAGCAACTATAGTCTTCAGGCTGTTCCTTAATAAAATACAGTACTCAAAGTGTGTTCCAGTTGCTTTCTAATGTACATCCTGCTGGGGCATATTGATGAAATCTTAGTTGTGTATAGCAGCAGGCCGGAGAGAATAATGGCTTCCCTGCCGGCATTTATTATTAGAAATAATCTACCTTTTCTCTGATTATACATTTCAGGTTCAAAGCACAAATCCAGTCTCACATTTGTATTACCCCACCCCACCCCACCCCACCCCACCCCACCCCGCAGCAAACTTGGTCATCAGATAATCAGTTTCCTTACTTGTTACAATTATTGCAGGCCTAATTTAATGCTCCCTATATCAGTAACTCCCTATATCAGAGACTCCGGTGGCTTAGTGGTTAAGATGCTGAACTTGATGACTGGAAGGTTGGCAGGTCAGCAGTTTGAGACCCGAGTACTGCATGTCAGAGTGAGATTGCGTCTCTGTCCTAGCTACTGCCAATCTATCAGTTTGAAAGCAAGAAATTGCAAGTAGATAAATAGGTACCACTCCGGTGTCTAGCCATGCCTGCCACATGCCCACGGAAATGTCTGCAAAAGCAGACTGCACTGGCTCTTTGGCTATAAACAGAGATGAGCACTGAACCTAATAGTCAGATATGACTGGCTTTTGAGCAAGGGCGACCTTTACCTTTGTAACACCTTCTTTAACATTAAAACACTTTTAAATAGGTGGTTAGTAATGCTTTCACCAAAATACTCACAGTAGGCTGGATGCTGGACACTGACAGAGCAGACAGGACAACTCAGTTACTTTCCATCAAGATTGGCTCTGCTCCCCCACTCCCACTCCATGCCATCAAGTGGTTGCCTACTGCAACCAGATTTCTTCTACTGTAATTTGGGGGTGAAGAAGAGGGGCCAGTTGCACGTTTGTTTATTTATTAGTCACATTTAAATTGCGACCCACTCGGCAAGCGACTCTGGGTTGTGTACAACAATTACATAATGAACTACATAAATCCCACTAGAGAACTACAGTATACAAAAACTTAAAACCAGTGAAAACCCCAATTGAAAATACAATAAAATACATTATCTGACTAAGACAGACTGAGACTGTAACCAGCTAAAAACTGCAGTCATACTATTTAACACTAACAAAGGTTACCCGGCGTTGCCGGGCTGTTTTAAATGATGTTGGAAAGTTTTTGTTGTTGTTGTTGTTGTTAATGTTTGTAAAGAAGAGGTTAGTCTATAATTGAAATTTTTAAAATTTTTATTTATACAATTTTTTTTGATGGCCTGTTATAAACTGTGATGAGTTTTGTTTGGTGTTTTGGTTTTGTGGATGAAAAAAAGAATAAAGGATGATATACTTTTTCGAAAAACTCTTGGGGCCTTTTGTGTGGTGCTATTGTGTCTTTTTGAATTTTTTTTATTATTGTGGGCAGCAAGTGCTGCTGGTAGGGGTTATCTTGTATTTTGACTGTTTTTTCTCTCGTGGCCTCTGGGTGGAGCTTCTTCCAGTAAGTAGTCTCTTTCTTCATTCATTTCTTTTCCAGTCGTTGTGGTATGTCATGTGGTGGTGAGTTGGTTGTTTTTCTTTATTTGGGGTGGTGGTGGTGTTTGGATTTTGTGGTGTTTGGCTGGGTGCTGGGTGTGTTTGGAAATGTTTGTTGTTGTTAACTTTTTTGGTGTTATTTTTGTTTGTTTTTGTGTATTTTTGAATGTTTTTGATTGTTTGTTTTTGTGGGTTTTTTTTGTGTCCTACGGGGGGGGGGATCCCCTCTCTGCCGTCTCCCCTGGCTCTGGAAGGCTTTGGGGGACAGACCCCTTTTGTCTCCCCAAACCTTCCAGACTCATGGGACCCAGGAGAGGGGATCGAATCCAGGCTACCCTCTGATATTAAAAGGGAAATCTCAATTGGGGATTCCCCTTTAATATCAGTGGGGGGGGGGGTTGTGATCCCCCTCTCCGCTGGCTTCCTTGGGTTTGGGAGGGTTGGGTTGAGAAAATGGGTCTGTCTCCCCCACCCTTCCGGACCCAGGAGAGCCATCGAGAGGGGGATTCCCCCCCCCCCACCTCCGTTTTTAAAGAGAAGTAACCGCTTGGTTTCTTCTCTTTAATATGGGACGTGTGTGGGGGGGAGGGGAATCCCCTCTCTGCCAGGTCTCCTGGGGTCAGGAGGGTTGGGGAGACAGGCTCCTTTGCCCCCCCCCCCAACCTTCCAGACTCATGGGACCCAGGAGAGGGGATCGAATCCAGGCTACCCTGGCTCTGGAAGGCTTGGGTCTGTCTCCCCCACCCTTCCGGACCCAGGAGAGCCATCAGAGAGGGGGATTCCCCCCCCCAACTCCATTTTGAAAGAGAAGTAACCGCTTGGTTTCTTCTCTTTAAAATGGGGCGTGTGTGTGTGTGGAAGGGGAATCCCCTCTCTGCCGGGTCCCCTGGGGTCAGGAGGGTTGGGGAGACAGGCTCCTTTGGTCCCCCCAACCCTCTCAACCTCAGGGGAGCTAGTAGAGAGGGGGAGCACAACACCCCCGCCCCCACCCAGTGATATTAAAGGGGAAACTCCGATTAGGAGCTTCAGGCGCCGATGGGGAGGGGGGCTTTGTTTCCCGCGGCTTGTCGGACTTGCTCTCCCGGTGTTTTTGTTTTATTTTTTGGGCACCGGCTTCCTCAGCGTTCTGCGCGCTCATGGCGCGCAGGACGCTGGGGCTTGTAGTTATGGGTTTGTGCTTTGTGTTTGTGCTGCGTTTTTTAAAAATGGTTTTCTTTTGATTGGCTGCGGCACGTTTCCGAACGTTTCTTGCGCCGCGCAAGAGCCTCTCAGCCTGATTGGCTCTGGCGCGGCATGGCGCAAGGAATGTTGGGAAAGGAAGTTGTTTCCCTTTTTCGCATTTGTGGGGCTGTTGCCCCACTGCCTGTTTTCCCAATCCTTTGTTGACCTGCGGACCCAGATCGGCCGTTTGCACGAAGGGTGAGTGCAGGCAAGTAGGGCGAGGCATAGCAACCTATAGCCAGTTCCAACGGTTAATCCTTGCAAAGCAGAAGAAGAGGCCTGTTGTTTCTGCCCAACAGGACATTTAGTGTCTGCAAAGGGAGGGGAAAATGAGAGAAAACTGGAAGTCAGGAAAACAATTATAAATGTGTAGTCCAGGGGTGCCCAAACTTTTTGGGCCATAGGCCAGTCACATAGTTCAGTGGGCCAGTCATGTAGTTCAGCGGGCTGGTCACATGGTTCCTCCCACTGGAAGCAGAAGTAAAACGCGCCTTGCAATCTGTTTTGCAACAGATATGTTTTACAACAGGATGAGATAGATTTTTTAGGCTGCCATTTTCTGTGCTCAAACGAGGAGTGTGCAAACTATGGCCCGTGGGCCAGATCCAGTCCCTGACACCAATTCATCCACCCCTCGCTGCCCTCACCGCTCCCGAAAGCGGAAGTAAAACGTGCCTGTACAGGAGTGGCGAGGGCGGCGAGAGCTGGATGAATTGGCGACAGGGGCCGGATCTGGCCCACAGGCTGTAGTTTGGGAACCCCTAGTGTAGTACATGTCCTTTAAATACAGTTCTGTTTGCTTTCTGTGTTTCTGCCACCTTGATGCAGCCTGCAGTGGACTGAAACTGCTTTTCTTTTGCTAAGAAATGTGATTTCGGAAAGAAAGATAATCGCTGCAAGAGTTAATTTTAAATAGATATAAAGCCGCTGTAAGAGCCCAGACAAAAGCAAAAAAAGTATGTTTACAAGGTACTTAGAAACTGGGTCTTTTCTAGGCCAGAGAGATGTTTAAATTATCTGCTGAGAGGCTAAGATTTGCTACTCAAACTACCCTTATCTTGAGTACATTGCTGTGAAGGTTGCTTGACCTTTCTTTGCTTACTGCCAATTTACAACAGAAACTTGTTAGTCAGCACATTTTGCCCTCTATGCACGTATTCTTGCTCCTCATCCTCCATTAGGGCTAACAAGAAGTTTTCCATTTATCATTAGAAAAAGAGAACCAAAGGAGGGCAGCATGTGGAGTGGGCTACAACACCCCTCACACATTATTGCTAGCGATGTTAATAATGGCTGATTGGAGCGGTTTTGATCACCCCAATATGAGGGCTTTGTGGGGAGCCATAGTTTCTGATGTTTCTCTACCTCAGGTGTGGGTATGTAAAACTATATTAGAACTCATGGTTTTCCTTTATAGATATAAGTCCAGTTACCTGGGGGAATGGGTTCCTTTAGCCCCTTGATGTCCACTTGGTACCTGGCCACAGCCTTCCACTTCCTCGGGGGCATTATCCCATTCCTTCTCAGCTTCCTCCTCTTCCTAGTTCTCTGAGGAAGGCACCCCAGTTTCCCTGACTATTCTCCTCACTTCTCCTTGCAGTGGTTCCCAACGTGGGCCCCATGTTCCACAGTAGGACTTAAATTCCCAGAAGCCTAAGTCAGTCCATTGGCTGATCAGTGCTTTGGGGAATTGACTTAGGCTTCTGGGAATTGAAGCTCAAAAACCAAAGGTTGAGAGACACTGTTCTAGGGTCTCGTTTATATCCTCCAGCTCCCATAAACCCTTCCTCTCTGTGATGTCCTCTAGCACCTCCTTGGGCGTATCCTGTTCTAAAGGAACCAGGTCTTGGCAATTTTTCAGGAGGACATATGTCTACCCCAAAATCCACAAGCAGACTATGTGGAACCTTAGAGCTCCTGGGCAACCGTCCACCCAGCAACTCCTCACACATTTATTTTCCATATATTTATCTGTTACACCTACATGGTGCCTTTTCTTCAGTGAGTCTAAGCCGCCCCCACCCCCTTGCCCACATCATGCTTAAAACCTCCCTCTGAGGTAGGTCAGCCCAGCACAGTTTCAGTGACCCAAAGTTACCCAATGAGTTTCTTAGATTAATTGGGGTGTGTGGATCTCCCAAATTGTGAGCATTTATGAGCCTTTTGTTTTCACCTCAAATCTTCCCCATCACTGAAGTGCATGTAAACTTGCTTTTTAAAAGGGATAAACAAGTGAGAGATATTACCACAGAACAAGATGGCTCAAACACTTTGGGTTCTTGAAGAACTATCCTGTAAGGAAAGTGTGTGACTGGAAAAACATATATTTGGCCATTTTCCTGCACACAAAAATTGGTTTCATGTCTTGAAATAATTTAAACCAGAAACAATATTTGGAGATAGCCAATAGCAACAGCTCACAGTATGTTAATGTTGCATTGACGTGATTCAGCCAGCCAAAGGACCTGTATGCTTAAGTCATAAAACCCAATCATGACCAATCATGAATCCTAGAAATGAGAAAAGCTTGTGCTGTGACACTTACTTGCTCACATCAATTATCTCTAACATCTATTTCTTTCCTTATTTGTTGTATTTCTTTAAAGCAGCTTCAGCTGTTATATGTAAATATCTACCCTATGTTATCCCCACATTAACTCTGTCAGGACGATTAGACTGAACGCTAGCAAATGGTTGATGATTATCCAGCATGCTTAGATACAGATCTCCTATGAGTGGTTTCAGATGAGGTCTTTGTCACATCTTTGCTCTGCCCTGTTTACTAGTTTGCACGGCATTGAGATGAAAGTGTCCTTCACTTGTAGCCACCCATGGTTTCTTTTCTCACCTTCCTGAACTCCAAGCAATCTGCTAATTAGCAAAACAAAACTAAACAAAATTCTGTATAGTGCCTTTTAACTGCAACAATGCAGTTAAATGTTTTATACAGTGGTGGGCATCAGCAGGTTCGCACCAGTTCGCCAGAACCGGTAGCAGAAATTCTGGCTGGCCATGCCCATCCAAGTTTTGAAATAAAGTACAGTAAAACCCCTACTTACGGAAAAAAGTCCGTTCCGTAGGCATTTGCTTAAATCAGTTTTTACATAACTCGAAGCAAACCCATAGGAAAAAATGTAATTTTAATGTAAATCGAAGCAAACCCATAGGGAAATGAATTTTTACGTACAGTAACTCAAAGCAAACCCATAGGAAAAAGAATCTTTATGTAACTCGAAGCAAACCCATAGGAAATCGTGTAAATCGGGACATGGTTTTAGCATAAAATCATCATGTAAGTCAAATTTTATGTAACTCGAAGCATATGTAAGTCGGGGTTTTACTGTAGTCCTAATTTGGGTGCAACACAGGGCTTTCCCCTGGCCACGCCCACCATACCATGCCCACAGTGTGGTAGTAATCTTTTTTTTGGAGCCCACCACTGGCTTTATATACTGGGCCACACTGCCTTTTAATATTTTAAAATAACAAAATGTGGTATTGGGACACTGGGAATTGAAAGGATTTTGTTCCTAGAGATCCTTTTAACAGCAATAAACAGGGTTTTTGTGACAATTTAAAGTGGATCAAATGCACAAAACCATTAAATTGTGCCCAACTTATATTCAAGCAGCATATCTTAGGTTACTAGCCTCCTTTGAAATTTCAGATAAAACGGCTTGCATCTTTGAATGATAGCCTTTCTCCCAAATTCCAGCAGCAGAGTTATATCACTCCCACATAAACACATAAATTTTGTCTCTAAATCTTAACAAACAGCTCTAATTGCTGACTCTTAACTTTCATGCAGGCATAGGGTTTTTTTTAAATGTAATGCAAGTTGTGTAACAAAAGTGATTGTTTGTGGTGAGTGCACCTAGATTTCTTGTGCTCTTTTTCAACCCTACCTCTTGAGAATGACACTTGAATATTAATAATTGTGTACCTTCAAGTCAATTTTGACTTGCAGCAATCCTTTTTATTATTTTACTAGCAGATTTTGCCCGGTGGTGCCGGGCATTTTAAAAATTTGTTGGGCAGTTAAGTTTTTTTTTGTTTTCCTGAACAAATGGTGCTGGGCTTTGTTCAATGGTTTTTAAAGGTTTTGTGATTTTGTTGCTTAGTGGCGCTGCGTCCGCCTGTGGCGGACTTGCGCTCCCAGTGTTTGGTATTTTTTTTTTTGTTCATGCAAATTTTATTTTGATTTATTTAATTTAAATATTTTTAATTGTAAATTTAATTTGGTGTTTTATTTTTTGGTTTGGTGTTTTGGTTTTTTTGAGTGAAAAGTGATTTATGGGGTTTTTTGCATTTTTTGAGAGTAGTGTGTATATTTTTGAATGTTGTGCTAACTTATTTTTTGCATTTTTGCATTTTGAATTTATCTTTGCAGTGGCAATGTTTTTGGATGTCTTTTTTCTTTTGGCCTCTGGGTGGGGGTGGTGAGCTTTGCTTCCTCTCTACCATTCTCCTCTTCTGTCCTCTGGGTGTCGCTTCCGGTAAGTGTTACTTCCTTTTTGTTGGTCATTCGAGTTCCTGTCGCCATGAAGTGAAGACGTCTTCATGGTAAGCTCTCTGATTTATTTATTTATTTATTTGTGTTTTTTTTTTTAGTTTTTGTTGGGGGGGGCTGTTGTTTTTTGTTGGTGTGTTTTTTGTGTATGTGTTTGTGTTTATTTTTTAAAGGTTAGATTTTTGTTTTCGACGTTTTTGATTGTTTTTGGTGCGTCCTTTTTTTAGGGGGAGGGTGCCCTTTGTTCTCACGGGCCATGCTTGGTGGCCCGTGGGAAGGAAGGGCACTTGCGGCGGGGGTGCCTTTTCTTCCCATGGGCCATGCTGGGTGACCCGTGGGTAGGAAGGGCACTTGCGGGGGGGGGGTGCCTTTTCTTCCCATGGGCCATGCTGGGTGGCCCGTGGGTAGGAAGGGCACTTGCGGGGGGGGTGCCTTTTCTTCCCATGTGCCATGCTGGGTGGCCCATGGGTAGGAAGGGCACTTGCGGCGGGGTGCCTTTTCTTCCCATGGGCCATGCTGGGTGGCCCGTGGGTAGGAAGGGCACTTGCGGCGGGGGTGCCTTTTCTTCCCATGGGCCATGCTGGGTGGCCCGTGGGTAGGAAGGGCACTTGCAGGGGGGTGGCTTTTCTTCCCATGGGCCATGCTGGGTGGCCCGTGGGTAGAAAGGGCACTTGCGGCGGGGGTGCCTTTTCTTCCCATGGGCCATGCTGGGTGGCCCATTGGGAAGAAGGGCAGTTGCGGTGGGGGTGTGTGGGTTGCTTTTATTTTTGGCGCGCCGGCTGGCCCTTTGAACGGAAGGGCAGCGGCGGCGGGGGTGTGTGTTATTATTTTCCCCCACGGGCAATGCTGGCTCACCCGTGGGGATGAATGGCAGCGGTGGCGGCTTTTTTTAGCTTTTATTTTTCGCACACAGGCCGCCTCAGCGTTCTGTGCACTAATGGTGCGTAGGATACTGGGGCTTGTAGTTTTGGCTGCACGTGTTTGGTTTCTGCGGCGTTTTTTCTTTTGCGGCTTTTTTTATTGGCTGCGGCGCGTTTTCGAACGTTCCTGTTGCCGCGCCGCTCAGCCTGATTGGCTCTGCCGTGGCGCGGTGAAAGGAACTTTGGGAATTGAAGTTCCCTTTTTTTGTTTGCGACTGGGGGGCTCCTGCCCCCGGGTCAAAAATTTCAACCCGACAGTTACCTGCGAACCCCATTCAGGCGAGTGAACGGAGGCTCGGACGGGGCTAGTGGGGCCTGGTGCAACATCCTTTGTCACATTCCAACGGTTAACGCACCATTTTATAGGTATAGATTTATTTATTTATTCAACTTATAACCCGCCCATCTGGGATACACTCTCACCCTGGGCGGCTCACAATGTTAAAAAGAGCAGAACAGACACCATAAAACCATAGAAAAAAACCCACCCATTCAGTCCAATCTGAACCGAGGACCACAAGCCTGAGTGGCAAAACGATGGGAGGGTCTCCTTCAACAAGCTGCCAAAGGCCTCCTCCTAAAGAAAAGTTTCCGTTTATATTATTTATTTATTTATTTTTCATGCTTATATACCGCCCACTCAGGTACAACCCAACTCAGGGCGGTTTACATAGCGGACAGTAAATACATAAAAGACACATGATAAAACAAAGTTAAAAGTTAAAAAAACCCACCACTAAAAGGTGCGCAAGAACAGAAGGGACCTTGGGGGAAGGCACACTTCTCTATACCAACCACCCAACGGTACCCCCATCCCTACCCGCACCCCAAACTTGGCCAGCCAGCCAGGTCTTTAGTTCCTTCCTAAAGGGCAACAACTCCGTCTGGAGACGCAGTTCCACAGGCAGGAGGTTCCAAAGGGCTGGTGCAGACACGGAGAAGGCCCTCCTCCTTGTGCCAGAGAGGCGAGCCCCCCTGGCTGATGGCACAATTAGAGAGCCCCTCCGGTCCGCTCTGGTTGGATGGACAGACGTCCTTAGGGCGATGCGGTCTCTAAGATACCCTGGCCCACTACCATGTAGGGCTTTAAAGGTCAAAACCAGCACCTTGAATTGCACCCGGAGACAAACTGGTAACCAGTGCAGCCCCCGAAGCAGTGGTGAGGCATGGGCATAACGTCCACACCCCATCACCACCCGGGCCACGGCATTCTGGACCAGCTGCAGCCTCCGAATGGTCATCAAGGGCAGCCCCATGTAGAGCACATTACAGTAGTCTAGTCTGGAGGTCACCAGAGCGTGAGTGACCATGAGCAAAGAGTCCCGGTCCAGGAGCGGGCGCAACTGGCGAATCACCAGGTGCTTCTTAAAGGTCCCTAAAGAGTCAATCAAACACAGTTCCCCAGGTAGAGCATTCCAGTTAGCTGGAGCCACCACCAAGAAATCCCTCCGATGGGTAATGGACTTTCTAGCAAACCTGGAGTTGAGTTGTAAGAGAAGAGTGTGTGTAGCGGGCCTGATTTCTTTAGACTTTACCTAGCTAGGCTAACTTTATACACAACATTGTTACTAGTTTTTCCTACCTCAAGAGAAGATATAAATCTAGCAAATGTCAAACAAGCAAGCAAGCAAAATATGGCCTATATCTAAAGTAGAAGAGGTGCTGAGCAGCTAGTCCTATGCACACATTATCACATACTTGTCACAATACTGATCCTTGGACAACAAGACCTCTGATTTTTGCTAAAATATCACACCATCATCTATAGTACTTCAATACATAATTTGTGCTGAAATCACTGCTGTGTCTTTCTATTACAGAACACTAAATTGAACAAGACTAACATTTGGCTTCCTGAAACCATACACAGTAATAATCAACTCACCATTTTCTGAAACCTATTAAAGTCATGGATGCATGGCAGACTTTAAATGGATTCATAAGATGAGTGCCTTTTCTTACAGCCACACTGTCCTTTTGTAGTTAATGTCACCAGCCACCTTTATCAGGCCTGGATTAATTTATCAATTTTATAATTGGTATTATGAATTTAAATATACCAGTGCTGCTTGTATTACAGCTGCACAGAGGTGCAGCTATATTACTGTGTAATAGAACAAAACATTCTGCAAGGCAATTCTAAAAATGGGACACCCAAAATAAAAAATTAAAACTTTGGAACTGGACTTAGGATCAGCACCAAACAAGGCATACAGTAAAACCCCGACTTACATATGCTTCAAGTTACATAAAATTCAACTTACTAAAACCATGTCCTGACTTACATAAATGTCCCAATGTACATAACACAATTTCCTATGTGTAGGAATCGGGGCCGCTGAGGGCCGTAGGTCCCGGAGGAGACTGATCAAGGAACGATACGAGGCAGTATGGAGGAGGATAAGATCAGTAGTTTATTGAGGGAAAGCTTCAACATATATAGAGGGAAAAGCGCAACGGTGGCAAAACCGTCCTCTGACAGAAATCATATCACCTGTTTACTCGGGTTAATTGGGAATCTCTCTGAGGGAAGTTAATTAACTGGGATAAACATTGACATGGGGAAACACCATTGTCCAAGGATTAGGCAGGGGTAAACATGGCTTCTATTTGTGCCTGAGATTAGACTGAGACTCGGAGATGAGTGATTACTCTAATGGGTAACAGAGTTAGATATCTGCTCTCTCAGCAGATCCGCTGGCCAGGTCAAGGAATTGGGTGAATCAAACCCTATCATTTATCCACCCCCCTTAATTTCTCTGCCCGCAGAGCCCACGGCTCAAGGAGCGTTCTCCCGAAGTGGCCTCTGCGCGGGCCGTTCCGTGCCCACCGGGCACGGGGAATCCACACCTATGGGATTACTTCGATTTACATAAATATCATTTTCCTATGGGTTTGCTTCGAGTTAAGTAAAAATTCATTTTTCCTATGGGTTTGCTTCGAGTTAAGTAAAAAACCAATTTGCATAAAAGCCTACGGAATAGACTTTTTATGTAAGTAGGGGTTTTACTGTATATAGAACCGTCTGTTTTTGCTCTGGGCCAAATGTGGGAAAGTTTGGGTGAAGGGTTTTCAAATTATGACTTTTAAAAAGGTAAATCCGTTTTACCCTGAGCAGAAACAAGTAATCTTTTATTTTCCCAAATTCATGTCTCTACCATGGTGAGTTCATTGGCTGACTTCCTCTTGGATAGTACTCAGAATTTGCCATTCCCTTCTTCTGGGGGCTCCCTGGTACTGTACAGCTTATTCAAGATCACACAGGTTGTCCGCCACCACCACCCCTCCCAGAAGGCACAGTGGGGAACTGAGCTCCAAATTTCTGGCTCCTCAGCCAGATACCTAACCATTGGACTATCCAGCCAGTTGACTGGCACTTTGATAGCATGAAAATAAAACTGATTTCAAGTGTTTCATATCTCTCTGCTTCAAGAGTGATTGACTGATACAATGTGGAGGCATCAGTTACTCATTATGAGGTTTTTTACATTCTGAATATTTGGATCTCTCTCAAAAACATGCCAGAGTTCTATCGATGCAGTATTTCAAAATTTCTCACCTCAACCACTCTCTGTCAGTGCATAACTAAACCCCACGGAGTGTTCATCCTGAAATGACTTTTTGAAGAATAAAAGAAATGTATTCCATTTACATTATAGAGAAAGAAAAGTTGTATGTGGAAGAGGTCCATATAAAAACAAAGTGATGTTGGTCATACACCCGTAACAAGTCCTGGTTGTCTTACCCCCAACCCATTACTTAATTTAAAAACAGATTTAAAAGTACTGTACTGTATATTATGTTGAATCAGTCCATTAATTTACACGGGACCTAGACAGGGAAGTAGAATGATTTAAAGAGTCATGAGAAATAAAAGCAAATCATGTGTCAAAAAATGTATTTCTAACATTAACAGTTCTCAGTGAATGACTGTGAAATGTGAAATGTTAGCTTTTCCATTAAAGCTATTTGGCAAACTTTTAACAGCTGCTAAGAGATCAAGGCGTGTTCACCATTTTCCCAGTTGGATACTATGAGTTGTCTAACTCTTTAGGAAGGAGCAAGGAGATTAATTCATTATTATTCAAATTAGGATTTCCTCCTAAAATAAAGTGAGGATAGCCAAAGAAGGTGACATATGTACGGAATGATCAATTCAAGCTCTGTAAAAATTATTTGTCCAAAGGACAGAACTATTAGATAAACCCATCAAAGATGTATATATGAACCAATCTTCCCACAGTTCCTTTAGCACAACTTTGCAGATCAATTAATATAATTCAATTTAATGAGGGTTAAATCGTTAGTTATGTATCATCAAGTCAGAGCTGACTTTTAGCAACCCTAATAGTGTTTTCAAGGTACAGTAATACCTCATACAAAGTCCGCTTCATACAACATCGGATTCATACAACATCGCCTAATTCTTTGAAAAAAGTTGCCTCATACAAAGACGCTGCGACTTTGTATGAGGCATTGGGGTTTTCCCAGGTTGCATTGTGCCTGGGCAGTATGAAAGGCAGGACACATGCGTGCATTGCTCTTGTGGGTTTTGCATGAGGCGAAGAGTGTTTAGGAGTGGTTTTGAGCACGATTTTGGATATTTTTGAATTTTTTTGTCAGAATTTTTAAAAGCATTCCTGGGATTTTTGCAGCATTCTTCAGGTTCTTGGACAATCAGGGTTGTTTGACATGTTTTTGTAATGTTTATAGCCTTTAGACAATGATTTCTTAAAGTTCTGTCAGTTTCCTGTCTGTTTCCTTGACTTTGCCCTGAAGTCTGTGCTGGTACAGTACAATGTATCTCTATGGAAATAATGTTGTATGAGGCATCGTGGCAAGGATTTGGACGTTGTATGAGGCATCGCGGCTAGGATTTTGCATGCCTCATACAAAGTCCAAATCCGTATAAAGTCCAAACTTGTGGAACCAAGTTGGGACGTTGTACGAGGTATCACTGTACCAGTAAGTCAGATGTTTAAGGAGTGGTTTTACTAATTCAACTTCTTGCTTATGGTCACTCATGCACTGGTCACCTCCCAGTTAGATTCTACATGGGGCTGCCCTTGATGACCATTCAGAGGCTGCAGCTGGTGCAGAATGCAGCGGCCCGCGTGGTGATGGAGTGTGGTCGCTATGTCCATGCCTCACCCTTGCTGCAGGAGCTGCATTGGCTACCAGTGTGCCTCTGGGTGCAATTCAAGGTGCTGGTTATTACTTTTAAAGTCCTACATGGTAGTGGGCCAGGTTACTTAAGATACCACGTCACCCCAAGGATATCAGCCCATCCCACTAGAGCGGACCAGAGAGGCTCTCAACTGCTAGAGATGCTCACCTCTCCAGTGGAGGGCATCAGCAGGTTCGCACCAGTTCGCCAGAACCGGTAGCAGAAATTCTGGCTGACCCATCCCATCCAAGTTTTGAAATAAAGTAGTCCTAATTCAGGTGCAACGCTGGGCTTTCCCCTTGACCGTGCCCACCATACCACACACCCACAATGTGGTAGTAAACATTTTTGGAGCCCACCACTGCACCTCTCTAGCACCAGACGGAGGGCCTTTTCAGTGGCCACTCCGGCCTTTGGTACTTCCTGCCTGCCAACTGACCATTGCCTACAATCAGAACTGCTAACATTCAGGACAGGCCTGAAGACCTGGCTGGCCCAGTGGGTGTGGGATGCTGTGATGGGACTCATATGACTGCTCTAAATAACGCGCCATCTGGGGACTTTAGTTTAACTGTCTAAGGATGTTTTTAATAAGCTGTAGCGTATGTTGACTGTAAGCCACCCTGAGTCGTCGTGGCGAGCGGGCAGTGATATAAGTCGAAAGTGACCGGCCCACGGCCCGAAAAGTTTGGGCACCCCTGCTTTAAGGCGCCACAACTTTTTGTTGTTGTTTTCTTTTATTTACTCTCTGATATTTATTTGCAAATATATGAGCCACGTCAGAACAATGGATGTTCCCTTCTCGGTCGCCTCTGCTTTTTGGGACCCGCCCACCGCCCGTCAGGAGGCAAGAAAAAGGCAGGAGGCGGGACCCAGGCGCGCGCAGCCCGGGAGGGAGGGAGGGCAAGCCAAGCTTCTTCTATCTGGTCACGTGCTCAGCTAAGGCGGAGCTTCCCCCACAAAGCCCTGGCCGGTTGCTATGGACGCGTGGGGGAGGAGTCGATTAAGGGAGAGGCGGGTTCCAGTGGGCGGGGACTCGGGGAGACACTTAAAGAGACCCGACTGGTGGGACAAGGGGGCGGAGCCTCCTTCTGCGCCCGCCCCAGAGGGCAGGGGAGGGGGCGTGGCGATCATGTGCTGACCCGCCGCTCCCTCCGATTGTTGCGCCCTCCTTTTTGCCCTAGTAGAGTTGAAGATTCCGAGCCGGGCGGTGGAACCCGAGCGGCCTCGCGAGCCACCCCCCCTTCTTCCCACCCGGGCCCGGCCCTTCGATCTGCCCGGCGGGTCCCCCCCGCCCAGACACCCCCCACCCCACCACCCCCTGGGCTTCCTCCGGATACAGACATGCTGCCCAACACGGGGTAAGCAGCGCGGCCGGCCTCCTTTCTCCCTCCCTCCTTCCCTCCCTCCCGTCGCGCGTTTCCTCCTCTTTCCTTCTATGTCCGTGATGGCGAACCTTGGCACTCCAGATGTACTTGGACTTAAATTCCCAGAAGCCCATGCCACCCCCCCCCCGTGAATCCACACGAATGGGTTTGCTGCGATCCATCCGGCCCACGCTGCGCCACCCTCGTCGCTCCTGGAAGTGGAAGTAAAACGTGCCTGTACAGGTGCATTTGACTTCCCACTTCCAGGAGCGACAAGGGCGGCGCGGCATGGGCTGGATGAATCACAGGAAGCAAACCCATTTGTGTGGATTCACGGGGGGCTTGGGCTTCTGGGAATTGAAGTCCAAGAACACCTGGAGTGCCAAGGCTCGCCATCACGGTAATCTTTGTGGACCACATGGCGTTGGGTTTGGGCTCCTCTCCCCAAGTCCGCCCATGCACGCTCCGATGGCTGCCCATTCCGAGATGGCACTGGAAAGGGGCGCTCTGGTTGGGAACCGCTGCCAAACTGGATCAACCCAGCCCAAGGCAGTCCTGGCTTTGCCTCTCTGTGGTCAACTGCGGAGTAATAGGTTTTGATTAACCTTTTCCATCGCCAATACAGGTGAAACTCGGAAAATTAGAATATTGTGCAAATGTTCATTCATTTCATTTAAAAGGTGAAACAAATATATGAGATAGACTCACTACCATACCTGTCAACCCGCAGCTCCGGAAAAACGGGACCTGCACACACTGCTTGTGCGCAGGTCGCTTTCCACGCATGCGTGGAAGGGTTTTACCCCTTCCACGCATACGTGGAAGTGCTACGCCACTTGCGCAGCCCCTATGCAAGTGGCGTAGCACTATACCACTTGCGTAGGGGCTGCACAAGTGGCGTAGCGCTTCCACGCATGCGCGGAAAGCGTTTCCCCCCGCTGCCAAATTACGGGGTTTTGGCAGTGTGGGGCGGGTTATGATGTCAATGGACGTCAAATTACGGGGTTTTCCCGGCCAAATCAGGATGGTTGACAGGTATGCTCACTACATGCAGAGTGAGAGATGTCATGCCTTCAATTCGTTATAATTGTGATGATCATGGTGTACAGCGTACATGAGATTATGTGATGATTATGGGTACATGAGATGGGGGGGGGGTTTGGGGTTTTCATAAACTAAGTCATAAGCATCAATATTATAACAAAGTAAGGCTTGAACTATCTCGCTTTGCATGTAATGAGTCTATCTCATATATTTGCTTCACCTTTTAAGTAGCATTACTGAACTGAATAAACATTTGCACGATATTCTAATTTTCCGAGTTTCACCTGTATGTTTTCTTTGTTGCTGACATTTTAGGGAACCTGGACTGTCATTTTGCTGTCCCTCCACCGAGTCTAGAGAGTTCCTATGCAAACTCTGCACACACCACTGAAGATTTCATCCTTCTTGATAGACCCCTTTGCTGACACATCCAAACTGTCCTGTCTGTGCAAGCATACATGGTTTGCACTCTTGGGTACAGTGCTACAGCAAGGGAGTGGGGCTAAACTTAGCCCCACTGGGACACAGTCCAGACAAAGAATCTCTCGCCTTTTCTCCCAGCGAGGGATGTTTTGCCCTGAAAGAACAGTGCTTCGGAAGAAATACCAGTGGCTTTTTTTAGAGGTGGAAAATCAGAAAAAGCTTTTTATTCAGAGAAAAATAATCGCTCATGAACGAGTGTCTCCTTGGCAAGAGAGGGACAAAATATTTCTGAATACAGGTAAAGGTCGCCCTTGCTCAAAAACCGTCGTGTCTAGGGTACAGAGTCCAAATGGCCACCCAGGAGAGGATTATGTGGGCTTTAAATATATTTTTCCCGTGTGGTGTTTGAAAAGATGCTTAAGGTTTGCGAGTTAAATATTTTAATTTTTTAATTCTTCAATAATTTAGAGAAGGTTTTTCTTTATGTATTTTTACTGTTAAATACTTTGCTGCTTAAATGGTTTGAAAGACATATGAGCCTTTCAGACTGTAGCTCTTGTGTTTTAAAATTACAATTGAGATGTTACTGTAGGTTCCTTATGAACTGGATTTTTGTGGTCTTATTTTCGCCCTCCTACGTGCAACTGTCATATATTAAAGTACATGCCTGTTACAGTGGCTCAAGTGGCTAAGATGCTGACTGGAAGGTGGAAGGTCAGCAGTTTGATTCCCAAATACTGCAGGACGGAGTGAGCTCCCGTCTTTGTCCCAGCTCCTGCCAACCTAGCAGTTCGAAAGCAAGAAATTGCAAGTACAGTACTGTAGATAAATAGGGACCACTTTGGTGTGAAGGTAAACAGCTTTCCATGCGCTCCAGTGCTTAGTCTTGCCTGCCACATGACCACGGAAATGTCTGCAGACGCAGACAGCACTGGCTCTTTGGCTATGAAACAGAGATGAGCACTGAAGCCTAGAGTCAGATACGACTGGCTTTGTGCAAGGGTGACCTTTACTGTTACATGTTTGCAACCATTTTGCAATACTTGGGAGTTTTTTAGAAGCAATGTACAGGTAGTTAATAAAACTTGTAGAATGGGACAGGGTTGTTTAGCATTATTGCAACATTGACACTCAGATGAAGTAATATGATACTGAATTGAGACGACACATAACCCTTCAGTGTGTAAATCCCATTAATAAGTTTCCTTGAATGGAACCTTGACTTTTGAGTTGTTCATGGTGGTCTGTTACACAGGGAACCTGATGAATTACATGCAGAGCATCTTAATGAACATCTGTTTAATGATAATCTTTGGATGTTTATAATAAAAAGGGCACATTAAGGATCTAGAATATAAACGCTCACAATTGAGGCCTGACTTTTGGAACCCCCTCATGGGATATCTCACACTGCTGTCATTCAAAATAGATGTTATAGTGGTGGACAAATTGTCAAAGTTAGTTTCAACCTTTGTTCTTTGTTCAACAAGATAGTGTACTACAGTAGAACCCCGCATAACGAAAAAAGTTGGTTCCACGATGTCTTTCGTTATACAATTTTTTTCGTTATACAAATCATGCCTTGTATAACGAAAATCCCTATGGGATGCATTGTAGAATTAAAATATGGGGGAAATCGTACAACAAAATTTTTCCGTTGTACGGTGCATCCCATAGGGAATTTCATTGTACGATTTTTTCCATAGAGATGCATTGCTTCACATAACGAAAAAAATCATTATACGGGGTATAACAAATCCTCTTCATTATACAAATTTTTCATTATACGAAGCGTTCGTTATGCGGGGTTCCACTGTACAGGGATTGTCAACCTGCGGCCCGTGGGCTGGATGCGGCCCACGACACCATTTAATGTGGCCCCCCTCCGCCTCCACCACAGCAGGATGTGCCGTGGGTTAGAGGAAGGGCAACGCTGTCCCCCAACACTAGCCCCCAACGCTGTCTGAGGGTGTGTGACCTGGCCCCTGGCTTAAAAAGGTTGAGAATTCCTGTTGTAGTAGGTGATTGTGGTGTCTGGTGTATTTCAGCAAAAACCCTTATCAGGAAAAATATTGATGCATTGTGTTTTAAAACCAAACTCTTTGGGTGTAGTGTTTGTCCAAGCTATGGCATGCTTAAGTACATTTAACTTACCGGTAAGCTTTCTGTGCAGAAGTGTACTGTATGGTATATCAAGTCCTGCACTGAAATACACAGAACAGTTGAGGAAAAAATGTGGCCTTTTGGACTCCTAAATACTTACCAAGTACTGTAGAATTATTGGTTGAAAAGAAGCAGTTGTTTCACTGAAATGCTCCCATGTTTAGAAAGGCAAGTTTGGAAGTGAATTCAAGATGGTAATCATAATGGAGATTGAATCATGTTGTAGCCTGCTTCAAGTTTATCACAGTTGGAGCTTGTATTTGTCTGATGACATGGTTGCAAAAGCCAGAGGGAGCTGGCAGGAGAATATCTGCAAGGCAAGTTGAACAAATTTGTAAATTGTCTGCTCTTCTTGTTTAGCATGTTTAGCTACATACTGATGAATGGGATAAAATGGGCCATTTTGGGGGCAGGACAATGAGGAGGAAACTAATTTTCTTAGACCATTTTCCAGTTAAAAATTAATAGTGAAAGCATGGTTCTGCGTGCATTTATAACTACAGTTACCAACATGGAAGGTCAGTTATTTGTTACTGCTGTCATTTAACAGTTGACCCCAAGAAAATTCAGTGTTCCTGCTCATTTGTGATAGCAATCACTACTTCACTTTGTCTTTATTTTTCCTGCATTTATGGGGTGATTCTGTGGTACTGTATTTCACTCCCCCCCCCCCAAATCTGTACCTCTTTTAAAATATGTTGCTTTACTAAAATAATATTAGAATCAGTTAGTCCTGAATTAACTTGAGGTGTCTATCATTGTTTCTGTAAGAGGATGAGAACCAAGCTATTGGGCAAGGGGACCTGTGGGGTTGGTCATCACTGTACCAGAAAGTAGCTCATGTGTGGTCAGCAGGAACTTATTATAGAACTCTATTTTATATGGCTGGCTGGCTTCCACTAGACCTTGCTACTTTAGGACTGTGTACCTCCCAATATCCTTTCCTTCCCGTCAGGCACTTCACTTTCACCCTCAGGTTACTCTCCAGAGTCTACCAGCACTTCCAATCTCTCAATGCCCAAGTCCTTTCTTCTGCTCTTCCTTTGTGTGGACGTCTTAGTTTAAATTCTATAGCCTCTTACATTGCTTTTCCTGCTGCCAGCAGCACAGCCGGGTCTAGATCAAAGTTTCCAGTGGTGGAGTTGTCCTGTGCTCCACCAGAGCAAGTTCAGGCCGCCCCACTGTGGTTGCTGTCACAGGCAGGTCTAAGAGACCCCTTGCCAGCCATGGTGGTCTCTTTGGGCACTGGTTGCTCGAGTGGAGAAGTCTATGAGGCTAGTGTAGCTATAATTAGGAGAGGGCCTCCAGGTGCTACTAGATCCCCTGGTAGTGCATAACATCACTCCATATGTCCTCTGTCTTCTCCATTTATTTCTTCCTTCACTGCCCTAGGCTCTTCTCGTGTTATAGCTTCCTCCACTTCCCTTCCCAAAGATTCCTTTTCTCTCCTGCCTTCAGGCATCTCTAGTTCCCACGCAGCTGTTGAAGCCCACAGATAGAGACCTGGCAATGTATGCCAAGCATGGCTCTCTCCAGGACAGATGCCCCAAGGGATAGTGGAAGGTGTTGAGGTTAACCCTTGTTCCAGGTCATCTGCCATAAGGAGGTAAAAGAATTGTTCTGAAAGACCAGAGACCATTCTAGTCCAACATTCTCTTCCCACAGCAGTCCAGTGGAAGCCAAAATAGAAATGTGAGAAGCTCTAGACAGGCTTTGAGTCAAAGGGAAAAGTACATGGGCGGAATTCTCGCAGTTCTATTATGTAAATTTGTAACACATTGATTGACCAAAGTTCTCTTGCATACCAATACCAATGGCATACCCTATGGAGGCAAACAGCCACAAATTGTGAAATCACTGTAGACTTTTTATTTGCACACTGAGTCATACCAGTCCACCAGAGAACTAAAAATGCCTGCCATTTTTTAAATTAGAGCAATATATGTCCAAAGGTTATGCCATTTATGCTATGCCAACATAAACTAGTTAAGAGGATATGGGTCATTTTGAATTGCATGTTAGTTAACAATAATCTGTATTACATATTAGTTAATAACAATTAAAACCAACTATTTATTATTTTGACTGTTGTATTTAAAGAAATCTAAAAACCAAAACAGACTATCCTTGCTATAAACAATAATTTTTAAGACTTTATATTTTTACCATAGTTTTTTTTTAAAAAAAGAAAGTAATATGGCAGGCCGTGTCTTAATCTGATGTTAACATATTAGTAAAGTGTTCGTTTTTTTGATAGGCATAGCATGTTAACACGGTTTATTAAATGATTAGCTCTGTAAACTGTCTGAAGGAAGGAAGTTGACTGGTGTTTATAATGCAGTCTGTAATAATACACAATTTATCCTAGAATTAATGCAGGGCAGGCCCATATGTATTAATTCTAGGATAATGTTGCTTTGTTACAGACTTTGCATTATAAACACCAGTCAACTTCCTTCACTCAGCCAGCTTTATAGAGCTAATCACTTAATAAGCAGTGTTAATCATGCTAAGACTATATGTAGCTGGCTAGATAGCTGAGTGGTTTAGGCATCTGGAGGCAGAGTCAAAGATTTGGAGTTTGATTCCCCACTGTACCTCCTGGGAGAAGAGCCAGCCTGAGTACCCATGAGTGCAGTAAACCTGTTCTGCATGTTCAGTACCTAAAAAAACCCTAGAAAGGGACACTTGATGGCATACAATACATACATACTTCAACTAGGTTAGAGGATATGGGCCTACATACAATAATGTATGCATGCATGCACACACACTGTGTATATTTATAGTGTTTCAAACAAAAGGGTGATAGTTTTTAATTAGCCCATAAGTTAAAACAATTCTGCATAAAATATAAATATTTTAGAAAAATATTTTAAAAGAGTAAAAAATAGTTAAAATATTTTAAAGGAGAATATGTTATATAAACATATATCTATACCTATAAATCCAAGCGTTAACCATTGGAATGTGACAAATTCTCCCGCACCCGTCCACACTGTCCCGTACCGAGCCTCCTGCACTCGCCCGAACCCGGTCCGGAGGTCAACAAATGTTTGAGAAATGCGCCAGTGGGGCAAGAGCCCCACGAACACGAACAAAAGGAAACAACTTCAATTCCCAACATTCTTTGCACTGCGCAACAGCCAATCAGGCTGAGAGGCGCGAGCAAAAAGAATGTTGGGAAACGCCGCACGGCCAATCGAAATTGAGCTGCAGAAAAAAAACCGCTGCACAAAAGCAAACCACAAACGCAAAACTACAAGTCCCAGCGTCCTGCGCGCTGTGAACACGCAGAACGCTGAGAAAGCTGGCGTGCGAAAACTAAACTTACAAAAAGCAACGGGAGCACAAGTCCCCAGCAGGCAGACTTAGTGCCTCACAGCCATGCAAAACAAAAAACCACAAAATGCCACCGCGAGACACCCGCCGTCCTTCTTTCCCGGAGCAACGGGGAGAAGAGGGACTCCCTCTCCTCCATGCTACCCCACCGAAGACATGGCGAGACCACCACTGGCCTCAAGGAAAGTTGAGCCAGGGTGGGGAAAAACCCCCAAAACAGGCAGCAGTTCATCAGGAGAAGCACCCTCCCTGGCGGATGACTGGCTGATGCCTTTGTACTTCCGAATACAAAAGCAGCAGCAGGCAATCCGCAAGGAAGAGCCCTACCTCTTACGGATCACTGCCTGCCGATCTCCGGTTAGGAAAGCTGGGAGAAAAAGGAGACAGAGAGGAGAGAACCATCGTTAGGCAGAGGAAACTCTTCTCTGCCTCCTCCTTCTCCCCCAACCTACCTAAAGAACCTTCCCGAGAGAAGAACGGGCTGACTGCCTCCTCCCTCCTTTCCCCTATTGCTGCATCGAAAACAAAATTCAAAGCAGCAATGGGGGAAACAGAAACCCACAGGCAGCCCGTTCTTCAGAAGTAACCACCCAAAACAAACACCAAAATTATTTAAAAAATAATAAAACAAAAATAAATCAATAATTAAAAAAACCATTAATAAACAAAAAAACCCCACAAAATACACAAAACATCCACAATGACACAAAACCACATACAAAACACCTAATTACAACACGAAAAAAACCCAAAATTACACAAATAAACAACAACTAATTACACAAATAAACAACAACGAAATAAGAAAAATTAAACAAAATCAGAAATAACCAAACCAATTAAACAAACCTAAAACTGAACCAAAATAAAAAAGAACAAACAGAAACACCTCCCAGCCCACCACTACAAAAACAAAACAAAGAAAAACCCCAGAAGAAAGAAAACCAGACAACTCACCAGCACGTCCTCCCTCCACGACGGCCGGAACAGAAATGAAGAAACAAAGAGACTACTTACCGGAAGAAGTCCCACCCAGAGGCCAGGAGAGAAAAAACAGTGAAACTAAAACAGAACCACTAGCAGCCCCACCTGCAGGGCAGAATAGTACAAACAACTCAAAAAGACACACCAGCCCCACCTAGAGGCTAGGAGAGTAAAAACAAGTCAAAAACATAACAATAAATCACAATTTTACACAAATCACAAACATATGTCAAAAAAATAAAATAAAAAGATTTATAACATCCTGTGTTGAGTTTTAACTCAAATAAAAAACCCAAAACATCAAAAGACAGTTTAAAAACATTGAATGCAAAAAACATGTACTTTCACATTTTTAAAAATATTACCTATGGTACAACTATTTAAAAAAACCCACAAACTAAAACATTATTTGGTTAAATAAAACAATTTGAAAAAATTATATCATCCTTTGTTCTTTTTTTAATCCACAAAAAACCCCAAGAAAGCTGATCACAGTTTATAACAGTCCGGCATCGCCGGGCAACCTCTGCTAGTAAATTTACAAAATCATGCATGGTGTGGACAAAGTAGATAAGAAATTTTTTTTGCGTATCGCACAACACTAGAACTAGAGGGCACTCCATGAAACTTTTGGGTACTAGTTCTCAAACAAATAAGAGAAAGTACTTTTTCACCCAGGGGATCACTGGTCTATGGAACTCCCTGCCAGAAGAAGTGGTGACAGCTGTCAGTCTTGACAGCTTTAAGAAAGGATTAGACAAGTTCATGGAGGACAAGGGTATCAATGGCTATAATTATGGATACCTAAGGACAACCTCCGGGTTGGAGAGATAGGCAGGATATCTCTCAATGCCCTTTCCAGGGAATCCTAAGCAGGTGAAGGCATTTGCTTGGGAATACCCTGAAGCAAATGGTGAGTCACTGTGAGACAGAATGCTGGACTGGATGGGCTGTGGCCTGTTCCAGCAAGGCTGTTCTTATAAAGACAAAACAGAAGGCTTCCATTCAGGCACAAGAATAGCAGGCCAAGTCTCTTAAAATGTGCCTGGAAAAGTAGCCAGGGTACATGAAAGATTCCTTCACCCAACTTGTGAATACTGACAGAAGACCTGTTGCATTTCATATGGGGGTCCAGTGATGGGAAATGACTGATTTGTCTGTAGCCCACGTTTTCCCTTGTTGATGCTGTCTATGGAGGAATGACCATGGAAGAAAGCTGGAGCATATGCTCAAAGCCCCAGCATCTCCAATTAAGGCTCGGAAAGCTTTAGGTATAAATACTGAGCTAAGTGGATGAGTGGTTTGACTCGTTTTAAGGCAGCTTCAGCTGTTCATATAGCAGTCTATAGGTGATACATCTGAGGTAGGTTTTCAGTGGCCAGGAGAGTCCATTCTTTGTGACATCCTGTGTGCAAGAATTCTTTTTTTATATAATTTTTATTAAATTTTTAAAAATGTAACAAATAATAAAAACATAATATAAAAATACAAACATGTCAACACAATGGCAAGAATTCTGTAATGAGAATCCTCTGGCAATTTGGAGCATAAAGGCTCTATGGCTGAGATGCTCTGTGTTTGCCCTACTGATATCCAGTCTGCAGTTCTGTAGATTGGAGATTGCCCTGATGAAAAATGAATAATAACGGTAGTCTGCACTTGTGTAAGGAGTTTGTGAATTCCTGGATCACAAATGGTAGGAAAGGAGGACTCCCGTATGAGATGGACCATTCCGTATGCGGTCCGTATGCCTCAAGATACTGGTGTGTATTGATTGTCTGACGAAGTGGACTTGATCTATGAAAGCTCACATTCAAATACAGGAGTTAGTCTTTAAGAAGCCACAACTTTTTTTTGTCTTTTTTGCTTTGTTTACTCTCTGATATGGTATGCATCTGTTATCCTGAAAAATGAATGGAGTAAACGAGGTCTGGGAGCAATTTACACCCTGCATTTATCATTTTCTGTGCCATACAGCAATCAAGTCACATTATGTAAAGTTCCCTGATCATTGGAACTTTGGTACAATTCAAGGTGCTAGTCTTAACCTTTATAGCCCTACATGGCAGTGGCCCAAGATACTTATGGGACGCATCTCCCCAAGGTTTTCTACCCGTCCTACGAGGGCAGGTCAGAGACGCTCTTTGGTGGTCCCCTCAACAAGAGAAGTGCACATGACAGGGACCAGGAGAAGATTGCCTTCTCAGTGTTTGTTCCGGCCCTGTGGAACCTCTTACCATCGGAATTGCGCTTCCAGACAGAGCTGGTCCCTTTCAGAAAGGCCCTTAAGACCTGGCTTTGTCAGTAAGTCTGGGACCCTTCATGTGGTACGGCCCAGGCCCGCTGGCTAGTTTAGCTGCCCGGGTTGAGTTCTTCTGTGATCTGTCAGTAGTGTTAGTTTAGTGTTTTTAGTCTATGCTGTTTTTATGCTTTTACATTTTCCTTTTATCTTTTACTTCTTAGGGGGTTAGGGAGGGTATTGTTGGGGTGTCTTTAGATGTTTTATGATTGTTTTCTCATGCATTTTTTATGTATTATATGGAGAGGGCTTCTTACTGTAATGGAGCCTTCTCCTTTCTGCTGTTAGCCGCCCTGGGTGACGCTTGCGCCAATAGGGCGGGATACAAATGTCCCAATAAATAAATAAATAAATTTGATTTCTAGTTCCCAGTTATAACATTTCAGAAGGTACTGTTACCAGACTTTTCCCCTCGGCTGTTTAGCCAGGAGAGAAGTGGACAAGTCTGAGTTTTTACAATGTATTTTTTCTTTTCCCTCTGTGCATTGCTTTGAAATGTGTATTGCTTTTGGAATAAGTATTGTTCTTGATTTTTTTTTAATATTGTGTTGATGTGATACTTTGTACCTGTAATTTGTAATACTCTATTTCTTTGTCAGCCGCCCAGAGTCGCATTGCGAGTGGGGCGGCATACAAGTGAAAATATAATAATAATAATAACAACAACAACAACAACAACAACAACAACAACAACAACAACAACAACAACAACAACAACAACAACAACAACAACAACAACAACAACAACAACAACAACAACAACAACAACAACAACAACAACAACAACAATAACAATAATAATAATAATTTCCCTTGAAGGTCACCTTCCAACTTCAACTCATTCTAATTATGTACAATTGTTTATTTTTTTCCTCCAAGTGTCTAAAGATATATTTTTTTCCTTTTGATTTGTTTTCTAGGAAGCTGGCAGGATGCACTCTCTTTATCACGGGTGCAAGCCGTGGCATTGGAAAAGCCATTGCCTTAAAGGCAGCAAAGGATGGGGCAAACATTGTCATAGCTGCTAAGACAGGAGTGCCTCATCGTACCCTTCCAGGAACAATCTACACAGCTGCAGAAGAAAGTAAGCCTTGAAAGAGCTGTCGAGATGATAGAGCTTCAATACTTGCTGTTGGTTGCCTCCCAAAATTGTTTGGGGCTTAATTCCGTGACTATCTGTATCAATAGAAACAACGTGTTTATCTTCAGCCAATTCACCTGCAGTCTTTCCACATGTGGGGTCATTATTCATGCATACAGAATTTTTATTTCTGTTCTTCTGATTATATGAAGTGAGACAATAAAGATGCATAAGGTGTTGTGTTTCCTATGATATATTCTAGTAACTAAGAGAAGTTTTCAATTTTCTCTGGGTTAAAACAGTTTTTAAGGGTCCTAATCTGGTCTATTGGGACTGCAGTGGCTCAATTGGCTTAGATGCTGACAGGGAGGTGGAAGGTCAGCAGTTTGATTCCCGACTACTGCAGGACGGAATGAGCTCCGTCTTTGTCCCAGCTCCTGCTAACCTAGCAGTTCGAAAGCAAGAAATTGCAAGTAGATAAATAGGGACCACTTCGGTGGGAAGGTAACATCGTTCCATGCCCTCCGGTGTCTAGTCATGCCTGCCACATGACCACAGAAACAGCTGCAGAAGCAAACAGCACTGGCTGTTCGGCTTTGAAACAGAGATGAGCACTGAACCCTAGAGTCGGATACAACTGGCTTTCAAGCAAGGGAAACGTTTACCTTTACTAATCTGGTCTATCAGGGACTGCGGTGGCTTAGTGGTTAAGGCGCTGAACTTGATGACAGGTCAGCAGTTCAAGACCTGAGTGCTGCATGACAGAGTTATCTCCCATCTGTCCCAGCTCCTGCCAGGCTGTCAGTTCAGAAGCAAGAAATAGACACTGCTTTGGTGGGGAAAGTAATAGCATTTTGTGCATTCTGGCATCTATTCATGCCTGCCACATGACCATGGAAGCATCTGCAAATGCAGACAGCTGTAAATGGAGATGCGCACCACACCCTAGAGTCGGATACAACTGACTTTAGAGCAAGGGCAACCATTACCTAATCTGGTCTATCACATCTTCTTTGCTCTAAGTGTGTTATAAGCTTTGGATCAGGTATGAGGAATGTATACACCTGCAACTTCTGTCCTTTACTATAGTCTGTGGTAGCTAGTGTTGATGGTATGATGGTAGTAGCATTCTAACAACATTTGGTCACATTTTTACCACATTAGAGCATATTATTTGTTTATTTGGGTTCTGTACCGCCCATCTATCATGGTAGCTACTCTGAACAATTTACACATTTTAAAAAAATCGAACATCAAATATGTGTCAAAATAACACAAGCAAGGCAAAAATAAACCGGAATAACAAAACTCTTTAACAATAGTGTGGGTGGTAAAATGTAATTTTGAAAAATATTAGAATAGTTGTCTCTGAAAGCTTCTCTTAAAACAGAGTTTTGATTTGCTTTTGGAAAGCTAGGAGGGATGGAGTTTTACAAAACTTGTGGGAACTTGTTTCATAATGATCTTGCTACCATTGAAAAAGACCAGTTTCTTTTTACCATTTTGTGGGCATCTCTTAGGGTAGGCACCCTCAATAGCAATAGTAATTATAGTTATATACCACCCAATGGCACTTAGTGTGCTTTATGGTGGTTCACAACCAATGGCACTTAGTGTGCTCTCTGGTGGTTCACAAGTTAATTAGCGTTTTGAGTGTGCTTTATGGTGGTTCACAACCAATGGCACTTAGTGTGCTCTCTGATGGTTTACAAGTTAATTAGCGTTTTGTCCCCAACATGCTGGGTATTCAGTTTACTGACCTTGGAAGGAGGAAGGCTGAATCAACCTTGATCTGTGTCAGGATCAAACTCACAATGTTTTGGCTGCAGTACAGCAGTTTAACCCCTGTGCTGCCAGGGCTGTCAGACCTCAAGCGTAAAGACTCAAAAGATCTGGTGTGATGGGCAGATATATTTGGATGGAGGCAAATAGCAACGTCCTCAACCTTCTTCCAACCAACTGCAGTTTTCTGCAGGTTTCATGCTCATTTCTTGTTACGCTCACCCTTCTTCTCTGTACAGTAATAGGTACCAGGGATGCAACGCATTCCTAGATTAAATGTCTCTATTGAGGCTAGATCTGAAGACGTAGGCCAGAATTCACGAAACCGTATGTAAAATAAAACGTACTAATCTGTAAGATTCCCCAACACTTTCTGTTATAGCATGGAGTGAAAAGCCAAGCCAAGGTCACTACTGCTTTTTGATATTAGAAGAAAGTGGAGGAATGTGTATGAATATTGTCAAGACTGTGGTGGCTTAGTGGTTAAGACACTGAATTTCATGACCAGAAGATTGATAGGTCAGCAGCTCGAGACCTGAGTGCTGCACAATTTTATTTATTTTATTTCTTTGTTTGTACCCCGTCCTCCTGGTGTAAACACCACTCAGGGCGGCCAAACAACAGAGGAAAAACCACAATACACAAAGCAGTTAAAAACATTAATAGAAAAACATTACTAAAATCTCCAGCTAAAATCAGAGAAAACTAACACTTAACATTAAAAATTACCCATACCCTCCCTCCACCCACATTAAAACAGGATACTCAGGACAGGCACGATCCCTTACACAGGCTAGACAAGCCAGTGGGATTGGGTAGTGGAGTCAAACGTGCTCCACACCCGCTGGCATAACCAAGTCTTAAGCATCTTCCTAAAAGGGAGTAGTTCCAACTGGAAACGCAGTTCAGGTGGTAGGAGGTTCCACAGGGCTGGGGAATGGAGTGAGTTTCTGTCTTTGTCCCAGCTCCTGCCAAGCTAGCAGTTTGAAAGCAAGAAATTGCAAATACATAAACAGGTTCCACTTCGGTGGGAAGGTAAACGGCATTCTGTGCACTCCAGTGTCTAGGCATGCCTGCCACATGTCCATGGAAGCATCTGTAGATGCAGACAGTGCTTGCTCTTTGGCTGTAAACAGAGATAGGCACCAGACCCTAGAGCCGGATATGACTGGCTTTTGAGCAAAGGCGACCTTTACCTTTAGTTAAGAGAATGTATGAAAGACAAGCACGTGTCCTTCGTGGACTGTTTGAGAGTCCTCAGAGTTTATAGCAATTAGCCATTGTCTCACACATGCATTTCCCTTTCTGTTATCTGTATATTGTCCTAATCATATGCACTGGTTTTCTTTTCAGTTGAAGCAGCAGGAGGAAAGGCTTTGCCGTGTATTGTTAACGTGAGAGAGGAAGATCAAATTGTTGCTGCTGTGGACCAGGCTGTTCAGAAGTTTGGAGGTAATTGACATAAATTGTATCTTAATTGTATTTGACTGCAGTGGCTCAAGTGGCTAAGACGCTGAGCTTGACAACTGGAAGGTCAGCAGTTCAAGACCCAAGTACTGCACGATGGAGTGAGCTCCCGTCTCTGTCCCAGCTCCTGCCAACCTAGCCGGTCAAAAGCAAGAAATTGCAAGTACCGTATTTTTTGGACCATAAGACGCATTTCTTCTCATCCAAAAGTGGGGAGAAAATGAGGGTGCATCTTATAGTCCAAATGCTGGTCTTTGGTTAGCTGTGGCTGTTGTAAAAGGATATTTTACAAGAGCCGCAGCTGGCCGAAGACTACTACTCTCAGCTGTTCAGCTGTTTGGGGCAGGGGGGGAAAACATATGAAAAACAAGTGGCCACTAGAGGGCGAAAATCGCAATTTCCCCATTTAAATGCATTGGAAATAAATTTCTTGTATTCAAAAGTTTTCTGTTTGTATGTTCCCAATGCATTTAAGTGGGAAACCAAACCTGTGTTTTAAAAAAAAGGGTTTCACTTACCTTGATGCCTTTGTCTCTACTCCACATGGACAAAATGGAGGAGGAAAACATGGTTCCTGGTTGAAAGGAGAGCAAGAGGCTAGGCTAGAGTATCACTTCCTTCCTCAGTGCAATTGGCCTGCCTGCCCGTTTCTCCTGCAGCGCCACCACTGGTTGGTGGTGCAAAATACAGTATTATTATTTTTTTGTTTTCCTGCTCTGAAAACTGAGTGCGTCTTATGGTCAGGTGCATCTTATGGTCCAAAAAATACGGTAGATAAATATTGACCACTTTGGTGAGAAGGTAAACAATGTTCCGTATGCTCTGGTGTCTAGTCATGCCTGCCACATGACCACGGAAACGTCTGCAGCAGCCGACAGCGCTGGCTCTTCGGCTTTGAAACAGAGATGAGCACTGAACCCTAGAGTTGGATATGACTGGCTTTCAAGCAAGAGAAACCTTTACCTTAACTGTATTCATGTTCAATAGCACAGGTTTAACTCCATTTTTAACTATTTGAAGCAAAAACCATGAGTTATTAGTGTGTTGTTCAAAGTGATGACTTTTATGGTGTTAAAATGACCTGTGTTTTTTAAAAACAGGGATAGATGTCCTTGTGAATAATGCAAGTGCTATCTCTCTTACTGGCACACTGGAAACACCTATGAAAAGAGTGGATCTTATGATGAGTGCAAATACAAGAGGCACCTACCTCACGTAAGTGGAGATGGATAGTATATTTTTTGGGAAGAGCGAGAAGTACAGAGACACATTTTTCACCTGTTAAGATGAAATCTGAGGCGACATGGGTAAAATATATCTGTTTCTCAGCCAGTGATCTATTGGAGTCTGTTCCACCCTTTGAACCGACAGTTTCTGAACATAATAATGATCCAAGCATATTTCATTTTGGTAGCAGGTGGGAAACAGTTGGAAGCCGGAACAAGCTTATTAGGAGGAGAATTTTGAGTATCTTCCAGCCACAGAGGTGGAGTGGAGGTATTAAGGGTGAAGAAATCTTTGTAGCCCTAAGGACTTCTTAGGTTTTTCTCCTTTCCATTATGGAAACATTTCAAATTGAATGTATTTTTGGCCCTTTTCAGAATCTCTTCACATGCTTTTCCTGACAACTGTTAAGTCTGGAATTCTGTTCTTTTATAAAATGGGCTTGTGTTTCTGGTGTAGAGCACATTTCGCACAATTAGGCTGTGTGATCTCTCTATCTATATCTATATCTATATCCATATCCATATCCATATCCATATCCATCTATCTATCTATCTATCTATCTCTATACCTATCTATATATATGCATGCATGCATTCACACCTAATCTTCCTGCTTTAAGAACTTGGCACCTTATGTCAAAGGTATTTGTATATTTTTCTTGTTTCATTTGTTGACTTTTCTTCTCTCTAATCGTTTCTTTGGGCTTGTAGAGCAAATACATTTTCCATTTAAACTTGCCCGCTTCCTTCAGCTGTGACAATCCAAACAAAGGCTAGGGCAGCAAAACAGTATCTTGCACTGATCAAATCACTGACATACTGTAAATCAGGCAACACAGATCCGGATGAACAGAAATGTCATACCACTAATGATCTTCTGACATAGGTGACTTTGCAACATCAAGTATTTCCCTTTTGCTCTGTTCCCTTTGTTTTCTTTTGCCTGAGAAAGAAAGTGATTTCCAGCACCTCATGGATTTATTTTGCATTTAATAATTAGTGTGGCATTTACTGTGATTTTTGTAAATATAAAAAGCTAGTTAAGAACAAAAACATTAAACAACACATTAAAAATCTCCCTGCTTTAGAATTCCTTTTGATATCCATTAGGATATAAATACAGTAGAATCTCTCATAATGAACGATTCGCTTAGAGACTAACTCGCTTAAAGAGCAGAATTTTCTCTGAATGGTTGCCTTGCTTAACAGCTAAACCCAACCAAAAACTTGCTTAACAACTAAATTGGGGTTCGCAATCCCTCCCTCCAGAAGTCACAATTGGTCACTTACAATGGTGTTTCACTTAAATAACAAATTCGCTTAAAGAGCAGTCCTGTGGAACGCATTATGCTCTTTCAGTGAGGTACCACTGTAGTCCGTGGGACCACCTTTGTCTCTCTTTCATCCTTCTATATAAAAGCTACTTTATAACTTTGTATTGCAGTCCAAGTGACTAGAAATAAAAACCTGGTTCCAGCTGTGCATATACAATAGAATTTGGTTTGATCTAAAGAGGTAACTTGGTCAATTTGATTCCATTAATGCAGGGGTGCCCAAACTACAGCCTGTGGGCTGGATCCGGCCCCTAATGCCAAATCATCTGGCCTGCTCCACTCCTGGAAGCAGAAGTAAAATGTGCCTGTGCATGCACAAAACACTGCCAGAAATGCACCCGTGGCTGTCGTAAATGCATTTATGACAGCCGTGGGTGCATTTATGGCAGTGTTATGTGCATGCATGGGTGCATTTTACTTCTGCTTCTGGTGGAAGGAATCATGTAACTGGCCCACTGAACCACATGACTGGCCCGTGGCCAGAAAGGTTTGGGCACCCTGCATTAATGACTGTGTGTATGCATGTACCATATTTGCCGGCGTATACGCACACTTCGTTTCCCCCTTAAAATACACCCAAAAATGGAGTGTATCTTATACTCCAATGCATCCTATACACCAGCAAATATGGTATGTATTAATATTCAATGTTGACTAAAATCTTGCTGCAGAGTTCAGTGTGTGCAGTGGCGATTATATCCTCATGAACAGCAAACCTCTGCTGGCTAAGGCTTCTTTTGATTTTGTTGCTTTGTGTAGTAGGCAGGTGTATTTCAGAATTAGCTTTAATCAATAGACACGCAGAGCGACACAGCACTGTTTTAGCCAGCATGTCAGGACAGGAAAGCAATAAACGAGGTACAGTAAAACACCAGCTTAGGAATACCCTGGTTTATGTTTGCCGTGGGTTATGACTGCAAATTCCTTGAAAATAATGTCCTGTTTTACAACGTTTCTTTGCCTTACGACCGGGAATTAAACCACCAGCACCATTTAAGACGCTAAAATGGTGGCCCCGTGCCATTTTATACTCTAAAACAGTGCCCGCCTCCCACCGCTGGAATTCACGATTCATCACTTACCGCTGTGGCGGTGACGATGTCGTTTTTACCGCTGTTTCCACAGTGTCCGCTGCTTCTACCAGCAGCGGGAGACTGTGGGGACCATATCTGCTCCATTCTGGTCTTCATCTGAGGTCTATTCTTGGAATGGAATTTTAAAACAGGTTTCCGTTTTGAAAAGATAAAAAAAGATTCATAATTGTACAAGCCATGTGCCAATTCACACAATATATAAGGTCACAACTTCATATTGTATTCATTGTACAAGTATTAGAAAAGCCGTGGAGTAGTAGAATTATTTTTAAAAAAAACAATGGAATATCTATAAAAGGGTTAGAACAGAAATCTTGGATGATGGAAATTGTTGATAGGCAACACTTACAATAGCTAAGGTATTTTGTACATGTGGAAACTAGTTACTTTTCTGTAGTTTCTGCCTACATGAATTAAGAAGTTGCATGTGACTAAAATGTGTAAAAAGTGTTTCTTCTTTCTCTTTTTAAAACAAGACTGTTTAGTCATAGTAGATATTATGTGTGGGGATAACTTCTGAAAAAGTTTTCCAGTACAGGCTATGACATAGTCCCCATATATGAAAACCCAGAGTTTCATGTCAACCACTTAGAGTAGGAGTTCTCAACCTTTTAAAGCCGGGGCCTGGGTCATGCTCCCTCAGACAGCTTCGGGGGTTGGATGGCCATTTTGTCCTTCCTGCCCGACACGGTACTTCCTGCTGTGGGGGAGGCCACATGAAATGGTGCCACGGGCCGCAGGTTGAGAATTCCTGGCTTAGAGCTTTCTAAACTGAATCAGACTACAACTTTAATAAAACAATGTCAATTCAGCTTCGGAATGTTTCAAAAGGGTTTGTAGAAGTGGGATTGGTGAGAACACATAGAAAACAGAACCTGACCTTTGCTGTTGAGAACTACAATTAAATGTAGCTTATCCTCTTGTGTTTGTTTATATCTTCAGGTCAAAAATATGCCTTCCATACCTGAGAAAGAGTAAGGTTGGTCATATTCTTAATATCAGCCCACCGATAAATTTAAATCCGATATGGTTCAAAAACCATTGTGGTAAGTATACGCTGAGTGCTACCTGGTGTTAAAACTTTCTCAGACTCCAAGAAGTGTAAAGATTGATTTTTTGCTTGCAACCTGAAAATTGACACAAATTTGTCTTAAATTCAGGGCTTGGATGGCACTTCGCAGAATACCATGTGTTCATACTTCATCTCAAATATGGGGTGGAGAGTAGGCAGGCCTTGATTCTACTTCTTAAGCACTGAGTTTGTGCATTATATTTCTGGGGTAACATCACAAATCAGAGCCCTTTTTGGGCACACAGATAGGGAACCAGGATTTCTCCTTAAGATCTCCCTCCCCCAAGGGATGTGTCACGTCTTCAAGTGCTATTCCTTGAAAGGAGTTCTTTCAATATGAATGACCGTCAGCGGGAAGAACAACAAGTCCCCCCACCCCGCTAAATGCAATATGTTTGAGTCCTTCTCCTCTCCATGTGTATCTTTACAGTAGCCTTTAAGGTCATTTAGACTGAAAGATGATGACTGCCCAATATTACTCACTGCTTGTCAAGGGGAGCTGGGGATTTGAACTATGGCCTCAGAAGTCCTAGTCTAGTGTTCTAACCTCTGCTTCAGATTGCTGGTTGGCAGTGGATTTTGCTTCCCTTTTTATGTGTAAACCTTTAGAGTAGCCTATCACAGTTAAAATGAAGTTACAATGCAAGACATGCAACCTTGAATTCTGTGTACCTCCTCCTACCTAGTCTCTTCCCTCTCCTTGCCTCAGTCAGGCTAGAGATGTGGACCACCTATCATGTAAGGTATTCAGTTTGCATAGTGATGCCAATTACATTGGTAGTCCATAAAGTCACCCATGTAATTTAACTTCCTAACTGAAAGGTCAAAAGACTATGGTGGCCTTTTTCATCTATGAAATGACTTGACAGATCTGCTAGAGTTCTGCAGTTTCTTTTGTGCACAAGAGATATACCAAAATCAACTAAATTGACCATGTAATAGGGAACCTCTAATTGCTTTTCTTGCACATACAGAGTTGGCTTGGCTGTCATTTTAATGTCATTTGCTGTGACAAATGGCAATCAGCGTTTAAGGTCAGGGTTGTCTTGTCACCATCCTTCATCTTTGCACGGTTCTAGGAAGCTCTAGAAAAACACCGTGAGCACTGTTTCTAAGTTTACAATAAAGACTGCTACAACAAAGACTGTGGTGGCACAGAAAGTTACAACAGGGAGCTGGTGGAGGTGTGTGTGGCTGTATGTATCTGGAATCCATTAATAATTATGATAGCTCAAATCCTCCTGGTGGACCAAAGCTAGGTGTTTGATAATTCTAGGTTCAGGTGCATCAGCCAAACAATTTCCTGCTTTCCTGGTAATTTTCATCAACAGAGCAAGTGCAACAACACTTTAGGAACACCATCACACTTTAGTCTTGTGAGGATGAAACTTTTATGCATACAGTAAATCAGGGAGGAAAAGAAGGAGAGAGGGGGGGAAAGTGGTATTATGTATGTTGGGGGAGGGCAATCTAAGCATCAACAACATGATACCATCCATTATAAGATCTCATTATCACTTACCCCTGACCATGCTGCTTAGTTCTTGTGGAAATTGTAGTTGCATAGTTTTTGGAGGACACCATAAACCTCACTTTCAGTGGTTTCTGGAAGAATGTGTGAGTTGTGCACTGTTGCAACTTAGCTGCCTTGAACATGCCACATTCCTTCTCTGAGTATAACCACCATGCTGCTGGGTGGAAGGACAAGCCCAGTGCCTCCTCTCAAGCATGGATAGCTTGGACAAGTTACTTTTTCAAACTAAAACTATAGAATAACTATGCTGATGGAGGATTCTGGAGGTTGTAATCCAATGAAGTAACTTGTCCAAGCTCTGCGCTCATGCATTCTTTGACTATGCCTTTTTGCTCCTTTGCCACAGTAGGATATCTATTGCTGGCATAAGATCTGAAGCAGATATAATAAGGTATAATTAATTAGGCAGGGAGAAAATGGCAGATGAATGTTCATACATTAGAAACAAAAGTAGAAGAAAGAACATATCCTGGCAGGGAAGCATAAGGAACCATCTTATGTGAGTTCCATCTGTTTGTCCACCTAGACCGCGGGTCAGCAAACTTGGCTCTTCAGATGTTCTTTGACTTCAATTCCCAGAAGCCCTGATCAGCAGATGTGCTGACTTGGGTATCTGCTAATTGAAGCCCAAGAACATCTGGACAGCCAAGTTTGAGGAACCCTGACCTAGACCAACATTATCTCCTCTGACTAGTAGGAGCTTTCTCATCATGTAGTAATTGATGGTATTTTTTTAATGTTGTAGGTACTAGCTTGATAATGCTGGTGCATTTTGGGTGAGCTATAACAGGGAATTGAAGTCCAAGAACATTTGGAGAGTCACATTTGAGAAACTCTGAGCTATAAAATCTAGCATCCCCTCCTAGCTCTGTTGCTGGGGCAATTCTAGGAGCTGTAGCTATGAAAACTAACATTCTAAACCAGGCTCTGTCACTAAACTGCTACTAAACTATAATCTTTTTTCTTTCTTGGGTCTGTCAGAAAGATGCTGGTTGCAAGTCTCTAAGGCCAACTGTAAAGTCAAGGGTTCATTATAAATCTGAAGAAAGACGTCCAGAACATTAGAACATCACATTTCTTTCCATTGACTTGATAGCTTGTTGCATAAAAGGAGTATCAGGCTCAGAAAACATAACAGTACAGTATTCGGATATTAAACCTGCTTTGTAACATTTATTTAGGATAAGGAAGAGACTTGTTAGAACAGACCAAAAGGCCAGACTGTCCACCATTCTGTTTCCTGTAGTAATCAATAGAAGTGTATTGTGCATTCTTTACCATTTGTGCCTCATTACCTCCACCTGTTTTTATTCTGAAATATGTGATAGGCATTGATTGCATCCAGAAGAAACAAATCCGCATTTTCAGTTATTTTAAAATCATTAAATCTTGCCTTTGTTTTTTCCAGTTATGCTATTTTTACTCTGCAGTACATGAATACTGCTTGTGCCTAAGAGGAAGTTAACAAAACTGCTGGATAGCCCAGTAGTTTAAGTAGAGGTTAGAGCAGGGGTGCCCAAACTTTTTGGGCTGCAGGCCAGACACATGGTTGAACATGCTGTGCTGGTCACGTAGACCCTCCCACCAAAAGTAGAAGTAAAACGCACATGCGCTTAATGCCTGTGCACGCGCATTTTGCTTCCACTTCCAGGAGCAGCAAGGTGGTGTAGGCTGGATGAATTGGTGTCAGTGGCCGGATCCAGCCCACGGATTGTAGTTTGGGCACTCCAGGTTAGAGATTTGATTCCTCACTTGTGCCTCCTTAAATGGGGCTGGAAGTAATGATCCATAGGATCCCTTCTAGCTCTGAAGTCCTAAGATGATGATGACTTCTATTTTTAGATTTTTTTTAAAAAAAATTAAATGACTAAACATGTGCTCTTTTTCAGCTTATACCATTTCTAAATATGGGATGTCCATGTGTGTGTTGGGAATGGCAGAAGAATTTAGAGGAGAAGTTGCTGTTAATGCTTTATGGCCACAAACAGGTGTTTATTTCATTTTAAATATAATGGTTATTGCTTAGCTGTGTGTGTGTGTGTGTGTGTGTGTGTGTGTGTGTGAGAGAGAGAGAGAGAGAGAGAGAGAGAGGTTGAATTGATAAAATGTTGATAAATTGTACTCACTTTGAAATAAAATGTTGGGAACCCCTGGCTTAAGCGATGAGAAATGTGTATCCCTCCAGGTATTGTTGCCTCCTGTTCTCATCAATGTATCTACCTTCTCAATGGTAGAGTATTGGTGGGAGTAGTAATTCATACACATTAGGGCAGCCAATGGTTATCCAACCACCCCTGAGATCATACCAGCTATGTAGGATCTTAGTTTCAGTCTTCCATGATTTAATTCATTCATTCATTCATTCATTCATTTATTCGATTTATACCCCGCCCTACTCGACCAGGGCCGACTCTGGGCGGCTTACAACAAGTAAATCAAATACAGTATACAAAAATTACAAATGGTACAGTGTTACAATACAGCAAATTAAACAATAAATATTAGAAATACAAGATCCATAAAACACAGTATAACAGCAATGCAATAAAGACATAAGCAGCAATAGTAATACAATAATTAATCAAAAAATACAGTTAAAACGATCAATACAAAATACATACATAGGCCAGAGGGCACGAAAGGAAAGTCCTCAATTCCAACTGCACAACAGTTGCAAGTAGCCTAAGAACCCCAGAACAGTGTAAGAGTGCATTGCATTTGTGAGTGCATTGCATTAATGCCTGCATTTGTGATGGGACCTTTGCACCAGGGGTTCCCAACCTACGACCCATGGCTGGACCCGGCCCGTAGCACCATTTGATGTGGGCCACCTCTGCACCCAAAAGTGGAAGTGGATGCATTTACGACATCCGTAAAACATGCCTGCGGATGTGTAAAGCACAGTTACGTCAGCCATAAATGGGCCGGCGGCTGTCATAAATATGGAAGCGGGTGCATTTCACGCACTAAAAAGGAATGGCAAGTCTTCTAAAACCATTGATAGGGCAAGAAATATGTCATTAAAGTCTAGTATTTTTGTCACCTTTTACTAAATATTTCCATTGAGAAGAACACCTCTTCACATTCTATCAAAGTCTAGTACTGTTGAAATGAGTTTGTAGGGCATGCAGTTGAAATGCCTCTGTGATCCAAGAAAATAACTACCAACAAATTCTCATTCTCTTCTTTGTTTATGCTTGATTTCTCTAGCCATATATACCTCTGCGATGGATATGTTGGGAGGTGCTGGTGTGGAGAAGCAGTGCAGGAAAACAGACATTCTAGCAGATGCTGCCTATTGCATTTTAACAAAGCCAAAAAGTTTCACTGGAAACTTCATTATCGATGAAAATTTGTTGAGAGAAGAAGGAATTACAAACTTCGATGCATATGCAGTTGCTCCAGGTAATATGAGTAGAACATGAAATTCTGCAAATATGTAGATATGTAGACCGGGGGTGCCCAGACTTTTCGGGCCGCAGGCCAGTCACGTGGTTGAGCGGGCTGGTCATGTGGGTCCTCCCACAGGAACCGGAAGTAAAACACACACACACACATGTGCAAAACGCTGCCAGAAATGCATCCGCAGCTGTTGTAAGCGTGCTTACAACAGCTACGGGTGCTTTACGGCAGCATTTTGTGCATGTGTGGGCATGTTTAACTCCCGCTTCCGGGAGTGGCGTGGGCTGGATTATTAGGTGCCATGGGCCAGATCCGGCCCCATGGGCTGTAGTTTGGACACCCCTGTTGTAGACAATGGGAAGAATCCAGAGTTAGAGTAAATCAGTGTGATTTAAGTTAGTCATGATAAATTTCAATGACTACAATAGTCTTTCTTTACATCCAAAGCTGTATTTGTTATACCATATCAGTTGTATTACTAGGAGCAAATTTATGATGCGATTTGTGGACTTTGGTTATCTTATTTACAAGAGACATGTGATATGGCTTGCTTAGTGGCAGTTCTGCTATGGCGGTAATCTGCTTCCTTTGTTTCTGAAAAAAATGTAGTTCTCTCTCCCCCCCACCCCCCCAACTCTACCAACCAAAGTGTATTTCTTTCTATGGAAATCAGCTGTGTGGAATGTGATTTTGCAAGTGAATCCTAATGTAAGAGGGCTGCAAAGTATGCAGGCAGAGGCCTAGCACCAAGTCAGACTTATTGGGCATTTTAGCTCAGTATTACTCACAGGGATTGGAAGCAGCTCTCCAAGGTCTCAGATTTGATATTGGCCACAGAAATAATTGGGGAAGTCTTTGGGGACCTCAGAATGGGAATTGCTTGTGACTGTTTTCAGATAATACAGGCTTCTTCCCATCTTGAGGCTCCCAGAGGCTTCCCCAGGTCAAAAGGGATTCCTAGGTGGCCTCAGAACCTGTGACAGGGTAGGGTGGATAGGTCTCTCTTGCTCAAAAGCCAGTCATGTGTAACTCTTAAGAGGTGGTGCTCATCTTCATTTTTAACCAAAGAAAACTTGTGGAACCAAGTTTTAGCGTTATCCAAGGTATAGTGGAACCTCATACAACAATTGCCCCGCATAGCAACAAAATCGCATAACAATTAGGTTTTGGGGGTAAATAGTGTCCCGCATAATAATTTTCCCTACGGAAAAAATCCGTACAACAATTTTTCAATAGGAAAACCATATAGTGAAAACAATCGTTGTACGATGCATCCCATAGGGAAAATCACTATATGGTGCATGCATCGCATAGCAATTGTTTAATACAACGAGCCCTGTGGAACGGATTAAAATCGTTGTATGAGGTACCACTGTATTACTGTATGTCAATTTCATTTGTGTCAATGCATTTTGAGGCTAAACTGGTGCTTCCCAACGTGGGGCAGAGGCCCCACAGGGGAGCAGTTTGATTTTAAAGGGGGGGGGGATTCAAGAATGAGTTAGACCAGTGGTGGGCATCAGCTAGTTCACCAGAACCGGTAGCAGAAATTTTGGCTGGCCCCGCCTATCCAAGTTTTGAAATAAAGTTGTCCTAATTCGGGTGCAACGCAGGGCTTTCTCCCTGGCCACACCCACCATACCACACCCACAGTGTGGTAGTAAAAAAATTTGGAGCCCGCCACTGAGTGAGACCTAGTTAATGGCCTTTTAGGCTTCCTCCATGTGAGAATTATATATCATGGGGGGAGGGGGGGCACCAGGATTTTAGAGTGTTAATATAAGAACATAAGAAGAGCCTTGCTGGAACAGGCCACTGGCCATCCAGTCCAGCATTCTGTCTCACATAGTGGCTCACCATTTGCTTCAGGGTATTCCCAAGGAGATGCCTTCATCTGCTTAGGATTCCCTGGAAAGGACATTGAGAGATATCCTGTCTATCTCTTCAACCCAGAGGTTGTCCTTAGGTATCCATAATTATAGCCATTGATACCCTTGTCCTCTATGAAATTGTCTAATCCTTTCTTAAAGCTGTCAAGACTGACAGCTGTCACCACTTTTTCTGGCAGGGAGTTCCATAGACCAGTGATCGTCTGGGTGAAAAAATACTTTCTCTTATTTCTTTGAGAACTAGTACCCAAAGAGTTTCATGGAGTGCCCCCTAGTTCTAGTGTTGTGCGATAGGGAAATCTACTTTGTCCATATGGTGCATGATTTTATAAACTTCAATCAGGTCACCTCTTAGACACCGTCGTTCAAGAGTGAAGAGGCCCAACTGTTGCAGCCTCAGATGGTAAAGAAGGTGTTCCAGTCCCCTAATCATTCTCGTTGCCCTCCTCTGCACTTTTTTCAGCTCCATAATATCCTTCTGGAGGTATGGCGACCAGAAATGTTTAGTGGGGCATGGCCAAAAAAAGGTTGCGAACCACTGTTGTAAACCAATCCAGTTTCCCAAGCTAGATGTATATAAGTATCTAAAGCTATTTGTTGGCATATGATATTCATATGTTATTGCTTTCTGTCAGTAATGCCTGCAACATCAGCTAAAGATTTGATGTACCTCAGGTCTTTTAAAAATCTGTTTACATGAATTTTCCCCATTTATTAGTTCATTTTGTAATTTTAGGACACCCTTTGCTACCAGATTTCTTCTTAGATGTGGATCCTGAAACATTAGCTAAGACAATAGAAACCCAAGGTGAGGACTTGCTTGCTTTCCTTCCCTACTCCAGTGTTGTTGTACCAGAGAAACTATTTTGTCCTCCAGCCACAAAAGGCTGCTATATAAGCAAAGCTAGCGGATGTACTAATTTCTGATTTTGGCAAAGCTTTAGCATTGAGGGCTCTAGTCACCAATGACAGAAGTTGAATACTCAGTGCAAATTGTGTTTGCATTCAAATTCCAGCAGAACCCTATTTAAACTAAGGATGGGATTTTTTTTCTAGATTACAAATACCATAATTCTTCATTCTGCCTACCTTCCAGCCATACCTGTCAAGTATCCCGTTTTGCCCAGGATTTCCCGTAATTCACCGCTCCGTCACGCTCCTTCCCGCTGTCATCCCATATTTGAACGGCCAGGAAAGGGGTTACTGCCCATGCATGCCGCTGCCTCTGACCGGCACACATGTGCAGTAACCCCTTTCCTGGCTGAAGGGGTTACTGTGCATGCGCACAGGGGTTACTGTGCATGCGCGTCGCTGCCTCTGACGTCAGAGACAGCAGCGTGCATGCACCAACACCAGTGTCCAGAAACCTTCCCGTATTTGGACACCGGCAACTTGACAGGTAAGCTTCCAGCCTCCTTATATATACTGGAATGTGCTGCACCTTGAAGAAAGGCCTAAATTAGAAGGTTTTGAGGGATAGTTAAGCCAAGCTCTGCCTTAGCTTTCTGCTCTATTACGCAAAACTCACAGAATGAAAAATTAGGGTATTTGTAGTCCAGAAAATAAAATAAAAAAATCACGTTCCTATGGTCAACTTTTGAACAATCGTGTAAATTAAGGGTCACAAAGGCACTTTTCCTAAAACATCTTTCCATTTTTCTCCCTTCAAGTTAATGTAACGTTCTTCCTAAGAATAAAATACCTTATGCCCTTTCATCTTTATCTACAAAATTAACTCCAAGCTTGACTAGCTGGTATTTGCTGAGATGAGTGAAACATGCAATTAATTCTCTCCCCCCCTGTTCTATCAGAGAGCTAGGACCCCTACCTTTATTTGACCAAGCATGTTGCCCTACCTTCTTTTTTGTAATTGCTTGTTTATTCTTATTACCAGTTTTGAAACACAGGCATGAAATTCAGAAGAAATGTTGCTGAGAGTGCAAATCTGGTTGCTGAGAGAGTGCAACATGGAACAGATCTCTCTGAGGGAATTTGAGTCATTGCTTATTTGTCTCTCAAGTCGAGACCACTATTTTCCCCCTGTTGCTGAATAATAGATTTATTTATTTATTTAATTTATATCCCGCCCTACTCAACTACCAGGCCGACTAAGGGCGGCTTACAACACATCAAATAAGATACAATACAATAAGATACAATATAGCAAAAACAAGGATACAATATAACAATGTAACAAGCATAAAGCAGAAAATACAATAGAAAAGTAACAATAACAATTCAATAATACAACACACAATGCAGCACATACTCACTCCGACCCCAAAAGTCCAAGAGTGGGGAGTGATGATCCTGCCGCCTCAACGGCCTTTAAGTCCTGGCTGGAGGTGTTGGTGGGGCCCCAAGACGCCGATGGTGGTGATCAGTCCAGGCGTCCATCACTTTGGGACCTCCCCTCCCCGCAGAAAAGGCCGGAGGCGGCGGCAAAAGTCCTGCCGCCTCTACGGCCTTAGAGTCCTGGCCGGGAGATCTTTTGGGCCAGCCGCATCCTGGTGTCTTTTAACTTGTCCCAGGCTGGGAGGGGAGGTCTGGCCCCGGGAGCAGCGGCTGCAGCGGGTCTTCGGGCCAGCCGTGTCCTGGCGGCTTTTAACCCCTCCCAGGTTGGGAGGGGGGCTGGCCCCAGGAGCAGCTGCAGATGGCTTTGGCAGGCCATGGTATTAATTCATCTTGAAAATAACCATTCCAGAGTATCTTTGAAGTACTAAATTCTGAATATGTACTGACTCTAGTAATCAACATTGACCCTACAGGAGCTTCTCCAACATTCAGAGAAGGGAAAAAACAAGACATGCTCAAGAATGAAGTTCCTGATGCAACCAAGGCAGAAGGTCCTGATAGCACCAAAGCTCATGTTAATTTAGCTTCAGAAAGTGCTAAAGGGCCTGTGGCCCAGACGTTTAAACTCATAAAAGGAGCCATTTCTGACGAAGTTGTGAAGTCAATCCAAGGAGTTTATCGGTTTGAATTATCTGGTAAGTCTTATACATGTTCAAGAGTTAGCTTCCATTCTGTCAGTCAGACCTCGGAGCTCTGTTATGCTAGGTGACATTAAGTCACTTCTGACTTCGAGTGACCCTAATAGGGGTTTCAACATATGTGAGACATTTGAGGAGTGATTTTATAGTCCAGGTCTCCCAAGGAGTTTCCATGATAAATTGGAGATTTTAACTCTGTTCTCCTGAGTCCCAAGATACCACACTAGTTCAGTATAATCGGTGTATGTTGTCAAGTCGATTCTGACTCATGGTGACTTCTCCCGGTTTCCTAAGTACAAAGTACACCAGTGTAAGTTACCTGTGCTATTTTGGGGGGGGGGAATTCTCTAGGGCCATGTGGCTTGCCCCAGACTGGCTACCCCAACTCTGTAAGCTATCCAGCCAACCATCTAGAACCATAATAGTGAACCTTGGCACTCCAACTGTTCTTGAACTTCAGTTCCCAGAAGTCCAAATCCCTGTGAATCCACACGGATGGGTTTACTGCGTGTATGCAGGATATGTGAATTAATCTGAACACTAGATAGAAATACTGTAGGTTTGATTTATATTTAGTTGTGTACTGTATATTTAAATGACCTGCAAGGCTGGAAAATCAGTATTATTCAAGTTAGTCACGACTAACTTAAATCTCACTAGCTTCATTTGGACTGTTTTAATAATGGCTATGTCTAGATCTAACACTATATGTTGCAAACTTAATGTAGTTTCAGGATTTAATTGTTTTTTTTAATAAACTTTTTATTGAGAATTTTTAAGACATACATAATATCACAAAGAAATAAAAACTTACAAACTAAATATCAGAAAACATTAAATACAATAATATAAGAAATATAAAGAAAATAATACACTAAGAATTATCATCAGATTTTCCAAAACCAAGCATCGAAATATCAATATTAATAAAAAAACATATGAATTAATTATTTTATTTGCTAAACTTCTCCATCTTACTGACAATACTACTAGTAAAAGCAAAATACTTCACCCTGTGTATAGTACGATACCAAAAGAGAGCTGCGGACTGCAACTTAAACGATCTTTATATCCAAAAATTTAATTGATCCGGTACCGGCATGAAACCTCCTCTTTTCTCAATGTATAATCAAGAAATGATTTCCAAATCTTCCCAAATTTGTTTTCTTTAACTATCCCTTTCTTTTCATTTAACTCCCATGTCAATTTATCATTCAAGGCCAACTGCTGTATTTCCCTGTACCAGTCTTGTAATTCTAATTTCCCTGGATCCTTCCACTTTCTTGCTATACACTGTCTACCCGTAGACATAAATATTGCCATTAATTCTTGTTCATCCTTACTTAAAACTAAACTTTCTAAATCTGTCAGCATAGCAATAGCAGAATCAATCTTAATCGCTTTCCCCATCATCGCTGTTATTTCTTTTTAAATCCCTTTCCAAAAATCTTCAACCTCCTTACAATCCCACCACATATGTTTATAGGTTCCTACACTTTTCTTACAAATTATTACTAGACTTCTCCATCTGCTTCAGTCTCACTGGAGTTAGGTACCACCTCTATAACATCTTATAATTTATGCTCTCAGGATTTAATTGTGTTGGCTGTTTCTAGAATTTGCCCTTAGACAGGAGGAAATAATAAGGTAGAAATCTAGGCTCTTAGAATTATATTGTGAAAAAGATGAAACAGATTTGGTGATTATTTAAGGAATCCAATTTGAACCAGGATCACATGCAATTTAAACCAAATCAACACCTCACACTTTAGGAGTATTCTTTCTTTTGAAAAAAGTCTCATTGAAAACTAATTGTAAACTTCAAATATTCTTAACTTGCTGGATTTGTCAATGGAATGGACACATGACAAATGTACATGGTATACTAGAATTGTGTTCCTTTGCATTAGGTGAAGAAGGAGGAACGTGGTATATTGATCTTAAAAACAAAAACGGCAGCGCAGGAAGTGGGGACCCACCAGGAAAAGTGGATGTAGTTATGAGCATGTCTAGTGGTGACTTTGTAAAAATGTTTTCAGGTATGTTTTGAAAATGTCTTGTCTTGCCAGATGTATTTGTGTCCAACTATTCATTTTAGGGTCATCGCAAATGGGAGTGTTCTAAGAATCTTAGAGCTGTTTACATTATAAAATCTTGGATATGTAGAATTCAATGCTTTGATCTTTATCTTTAGTGTTTGGTCTTTGAGAAGTTCAGTGCAAGTTACAGCAGAACCTCCTCTACATGCATTATCAGTGATGGCTAACTTTGGCACTCCAGGTGTTCTTGGATTTCAATTACTAGAAGCCCAAGTCAGCATTCCTGCTAATCAGGGCTTCTGGGAATTGAAGTTCAAGAACACCTGGAGTGCCAAGGTTAGCTATCACTGTGCTATATGATCTGTTCTCAAGATGTTTTGTTAAGACAGGTAACCATATCAACACACTATTACTCCTTTTGCTTCTGTTTGTAAATATAGTATTGATAAGAGGGCAAGAAATTAGATAGCACAAAAGGGTTGGTAGAAACAGCCCATGGCCCAAACCCCAAGACTAGTATAACTCGTGTAGTAAACACTGAAGTGTGATAAGGTTCTTAGCACCTATTAGGATGAGACAGTTGATGAAGCCACTCTGGAGGAAGAGTTTCTCTCATGGTCATTCAGAAGTGTGAGATAGTGCAGCACAATCATGTGCATGTTTACTCCGCATTAAGGCACCAACTTTTCAATGGGCTTTACTCTCAGGTAAGTATACATAGAATTGCAACCAAAAGATGCAATTCCAAGCACATTTATGTGAGAGTAGGCTTCACTGAATTCATTCAGGAACTGATTTCTGATATGTATGCCTTGGATTTCATGTTTTATATTTTAACCCGGGAAGATCATATGGCCATAATAAAAATTGATTGAGGGAAACATTTATTCAGAAATCTTTGGAAATGTAAAGTTATTTTATTGGAATTTTAGCTGTCTTGAGGGCCATTTTTTGCAGAAAGCCAAGATATAATTTAATTAAATAACAAATATTTCAAATATGTAAGTTACTTAACTGAAAAACCTGGTAGATGCTTGAATATTAAGGACAACAAAAAAGTTGCAAGGAAAAGCAGGTGTGCAAGTTTTTACAATGGTTTAAAACTTGTTTCCTTCTCTTCTCAGGAAAACTAAAACCAACCATGGCTTTCATGTCTGGAAAGTTGACCATCAAAGGTGACATGGCATTAGCAATCAAGTTGGAAAAACTGATGGGTCAGTTCAATGCCAAACTGTGATTAGTGGTGGTTTATGTGTCACACGGAATGTTCAATAAATACGTGATGCTTTGCTGCTAAATATCCCAACGCTTGCCTTTTAACATATTATGATATAATACATAGTTTCCCAGATAATATATCATTTGTAACTAGCGGAAACTCTGATCTTGATTGACATAGAAAGGATTTCTAGTAGTTTCAGTGAATCATAGTTGTTAGGATCCCAGTGGGATTTTTTTAAAAAATTCTATGCTCATTTCTGTGACATTATGTGCCCTGTTTTGAGTCCAAGCATATTGCCTTCTGAGATTCTCCTAACTCAATTTTTCCTAAGGGATGTAGTCTTGCTAAAATTGATGTGCAAGAGAACTCCATCAATAAGTTGCTAAGATTTACAATAAGAATTAAGTGATGGCTTCAGACCCACAAGAACAAACTTATTCCTTTATTCTAGCTTTTTTAAAAAAAAAAACTAGGTGTGAAACTGCCAAACTAGGCCTGAAACTGCCAAACTTTGTACCATGTAAAATCATTAAGACTGAAAACCTTTTGCCCCGAATAATATATATTCTTGAGTTCAGGAACAAATGAGGTGTGTGGGTTTTTTCTTGAATGGATCATTCTTTTCGTGTTTTATTCCCTTACCTTCAATTCTATATCAGTTTGAATTGCAGAATTGCTCATTTTTAAAAGAATATTTCGCTCTTTACAGCCTTGTTCATGGGCTCAAAGATTTATTGGTGTTTTTTTTAAAACAACAACAGGTATTTGCCTTATTTTCTAAGTGCCCATATGATTATATCAGGTTTTATAAATAAAATATTTTAAAATAAATAAGTTGCTTTTGACATTTAATTCCTACTAAATTGTACTAATATAGGAAGTTAAAAAAAACACAAACATTTCTTTGTGTAAATCAGTTTGCTTAATGATGATATGTTTCCAGGTGCAGTAAATGAGGCAGTAAAGTCAAGAAGCAGTTTTGGGCTTCTCCTGCCATAATTAACATTCATATTTCTAATTTGAAGCCAAACTGAAAGATGACAGATTATGTGTCTTTTTATACAATCCTTGCCGTGTTGAGTACAAAGGTACCTTGACTCCCAGTTTACAGGGGAAATTTGGGACATAAATTGAATTAATAGAATAAATCATCAGTGTTTGGCATTCTCTTTCGGATCATTTTTGTGTATTGATTCTTAGTTTCATTGACTACAGGTCACCTCTCCCATATCTGGGGGAGATATGTTGCAAGATCTTCTATGGATATCTGAAACCACAGTTTCAGTTTGTTTTTGAATAATTTACTAAAATTTTTGGATGATACACCTCAGACAAGAGCTTAATTGCAGCAGGTGCAGAATGCAGCTACAAAACTGGTGTAAGGTTACTGAGGTTTGATCACACCTCCCAGATTCTAGCCTACCTGCATTGGCTACCTGTAGGTTTCTGTGCCCGAGTCAAGGTTTGACCATGAACATATAAAGCTCTAAATGGTTTGGGACCTTGATACCTGCTGGAACACCTCTCCTTGACAAACCATGCCAAGACAACACACACCTCTCTGTCGGGCAGACTGCGAGTTCCCATCACAAGAGAAGTCTGAAAATCATTCACAAGAGCACAATCAATTTCTGTGATGGCTCAGATCCTATGGAACATCTTACTTATTCATGTTCATCGGGCCCCAACACTACAAGCTTTTGGAATGCTTATTTAACAAGGAGGGTGTTAGATTTGCTAGAAATAAATACTATAATAGGAAAAAAGGGAAAATAGGTTTATTATCTTTAGATATTTTTAAGGCCTTTGATTCTTTACAATGGGTTACGATTAAGGAAATTATTGCAGAAAGTGGATTTGGGGAAAATTTAAAAATGTAGTAAATCAACTTTATAAGCATAGTTATGCCATGGTAAAAGTAAATTATTCTACCATAGAAGGTATTGAGCTTAGAGCAGGAATAAGACAAGGATGTCCTCCCCCCCCCCATGTTACTTATTATGGCTATGGAATTACTGGCTAAATATAGATGGTATAGAAGGGACAAAAATAAGTTTATATATGGATTATACTTTGATTATAATTGAAGATCCTATAAGAAATATGAAATATGGATAGAATTCAAGCTCACTTGCATCAGTTGGAAGAAGTAACAGGCCTGAAGATAAATTGGGGGAAATCGGAAGCAATATTTTGTAACTTAAATAATGAGGAACTAGGGAAAGTTAAGGAAAAATATAAAATTCAGATTAGGAAAAGTATAAATTATTTGGGAGTAAATATTACGGATAATATAGAGGACTAGCTGATTATCTGGCCTTGCGCGGGTTTGAAGAGATTCTTAAATGTTCCTCTAACTGCAGGGATGGAGGGATAGGTTGGGGACTGCCTGGAAGGGCCTAGATGTGGGTGTGTGGTGGCACTGGAAGGGTTGAGGGCCAACACAAGGGGGGCGGGAAAGTCTGCTCCCCCTCCCCGCAAAAGACAGCCCCTCACCCACTCGACCAAGGGAAAGAGAGCAAAGGGAAGGGGTTTGTTACTGAAGAGACCCCCGAAGGGGAAAGAATGAAGAGGAGGAAGGGGGGAGGAAGGCCTTGGCGGGGTGGGGTGGGAGATTGAGGGTCTGAAGCCCTGAAGGGAAAGGAAGGAAAGAAGGGACCCCCACCCACCCGACCCCCGGTGAGGCGAGGCCTGGCCTGGCTCTCTCACCCATGACCCCCCTTCTTCTTCCTCTCTCCTCGCACGGCCTGTGCTGCTGCTGCTCCTCCTCCTCCTGTTTGGCCAGGAGGGAAAGAGAGAAAAGGGAAGGTGTGTGTTACTGAAGAGACCCCCGAAGGGAGAAGGACAAAGAGGAGGAAGGGGGAGTAAGGCCTTGGCAGGGGAGGGGGGAGATTGAGGCCCTGAAGGGGAAGGAATTTAATTTAATATTTGTACTGTTGCCCCCTCATCAGGGGCGATTCTGGGTGGCTAACAACAGGATACATAAAACACACATAAAAGCCATAATAAATAAACATTTAAAATACCAACGGCATTATAAGGAAGGAAGGGACTCCCACCCACCTGAGCCCCGGTGAGGTGGGGCCAGGCCTGGCTCTCTCACCTGTGACCTGCCCTTCTTCCTCTCTCCTGATGGGGACACCTGCACTGCTGCTGCTTCTCTTCCTCCTCCTCCTCCCATTCGACCGGGCCCCCTCAGCCCGGCGCCAGAGCAGGCCTGCCAGGTCTTCATTTTCTCCTCAGCCGCGTAGCTTACAGCTGGCCTCTCTGGCCTGGGCCAAAATGGAGGCTGTGTTGCGTGTACGCCACTAACCGCCACTGCACCAGGTTCCCTCCCTTTCCCACCTCTCTGTGGGATTAACTGCAGAGTGCACCCAAGGCACCATGGGAGTTGTAGTTCCAGCTCCTTTCCCCAATTTTGGGGGCATACACCCCCACCTGGGTTTCACAACCACCACAGTGCTGATCTCGCAAGCCCAAGGTAGGTGTGTGCCAAATTTCAGCCAGATTGCTCCAGGGGTGCGAGTGCTTTTCCAGGATATACAAACAGAGATCTCTGCTTTATAGATATAGATTTTAAAAAGTTACACTTTGGCAAAGTGAAAGATGAAATTAGGGGGAAAATTATCCAATTTCAGAAACTGAGGACCTCTTGGTTTGGAAGGATTGCCATCTGCAAGATGAGTTTGCTCCCCAAAAATTTTTTATTTGAGGTTCTTCCAATTAAACAAACAGATGAAGAAATTGGATTTTTTCAAAATTTACTGAATAATTATTATAATGGTGGGGAAAGAGCAAGAATATCCAAAAGTTTATGGTACAGCCTCCGACCAGCTGAGGTGAGTCCCGCCCCTCCTCCCTTTGCCAGGAGAGGTAAAGGGACATCAGGGCCAGCAGAAGACAACAGCTTCTGACCAGCTGAGGTGACCCCCACCCCTCCTCTCTTTGTCAGGAGAGGTAAAGGGCTGTCCGGGCCAGCAGAAGACAACAGCCTCTGCCCCTCCTCCCTTTGCCAGGAGGTCGTTGGGACCACCCTCACCATCGGCGTCCCAGGCTTCCGCCTCCCTGCGGGGGGCTCAAAAGGCTGGCGGCCGTGGATGAACTTCCACCGCCACCATGGAGACACCTGCGGCCAGTTTGGAGCTCGCTGGGACCACCCCACCATCGGCGTCCCGGGCTCCCGCCTCCCTGCGGAGGGCTCAAAAGGCTGGCAGCTGCGGAAGAACTTCCACTATCGCCCTGGAGACACCTGCGGCCAGTTTGGAGCTCACCGGGACCATCCCACCCTCGGCGTCCCGGGCTCCCGCCTCCCTGCGGGGTCTCAAAAGGCCAGCAGCCATGGCGGGATTTCCACCCCGCCCTGGAGACACCTATGGCCAGTTGGAACTCGCTGGGACCACCCCACCATCCACATCTCGGGCTCCTGCCTCCCTGCAGGGGGCTCAAAAGGCTGGCGGCTGCGGAGGAACTCCCACCGCTGCCCTGGAGACACCTGCGGCCAGTTGGAGATTGCTGGGACCACCCCCATCATCGGCATGCCAGGCTCCCGCACCCCTGCGGGGGGCTCGGTAGGCCGGCGGCCGCGGCGGAGCTTCCGCCACCACCGGCCTGGAGACACCTGTGGCCAATCGGAGATTGCTGGGACCGCCTCACCATTGGGAGGGTAGGGAGGGAGAGAGAGATGGCCCTGCCAGCCGGGAAGATGGGCGACACTCCATCTGGGTTAATGGTGGAGGTTCCAGGGGCCCATTTAGAGGTTGTGACGGGCATGGGGCGTTATAGCGGGAACCGCGGGGCGGGCCACACTCGGGGAACTCGGGACCGATGCTTAGTATCTGTCCCGAGTTCTGGCCCCCTGGTTTCACCTCTAGGTCCTGAGCAGCTGATCCAGGGTGACCCCACCCTTAGGCTACTGCTGATGAATGCCAGGTCGGTCTGTAGTAAGGCGCCCCTAATACAAGATTCTATTCTGGAGGAGAGGGCCGAACTGGCATGCATCACTGAGACCTGGCTGAGACCAGAGGATGGGGTGCCTCTATCAGAGATGTGTCCGGCCGGGTTCGGTGTTTGGCACCAGCCTAGGGATGAGGGCAAGGGCGATGGTGTTGCAATTATAGCCAGGGAGTCACTGGGAGTCACGAGGGCCACTGCTCCACAAATTCTGGGTTGTGAGGCCCTGCTCCTGTGGCTGGGCCCAAAGGGTCAGTTGGGGATCCTACTCCTGTACCTGCCCCCTTGCAGGGTAAGGGATTCCCTGCCTGGGCTCCTCGAGGCTGTCTCAGCGTTGGTGTTGGAGTTCCCTAGGCTGATGGTTCTGGGGGACTTCAATTTGCCTTCGCTGGGGTCCGGGTCCGGGGTGGCTCAGGAGTTCATGGCTTCCATGGCAACTATGGACCTGGCTTAGGTAATTCGAGGCCCTACCAGGGGCAGTGGCCACACAGCAGATTTAGTCTTTTTGTCGGAGCGGTGGCAGAGTGATCTGAGTTTACAGAAGCTAGACATAACACCTGTGCCATGTTCAGATCACTATCTGGTGGCTCTAGACTTTCTGGGGGCGACACTTCATCGTCTATTAAAGTGGCCCACACCCAGCAACTGATGGATCCGAATGGATTCCAGAGGGAACTGGGGGAATTTCCTCTGGATCGGCGACACGATTCACCTGAGGCACTTGTTGACCTGTGGTGTGGGTTGACGACAGCTGCCTTGGATGTAATCGCTCCACTATGGCCTTTCAGAGCCCGTGGAGCTAGGCCATCCCCGTGGTTCACGGAAGAGCTACGGGAGCTCAAACGGGCAAAGAGCCATGGCAAAGAGCCATGAGCGCCGCTGGGTGAAGACCAGGAACGATTCCGATTGGACACTAGCTAGAGCCGCTATTAGGGCCTACCTAGTGGCAATGGGGATGGTGAGGAGGCAATACTTCACCTCCCTTATTGCCTCCGCTGATAATCGCCCAGCCACCCTGTTTCGGGTGACCAGGTCCCTCCTTGGTGGGGGGGGGCTGTGCCTGGTTGGCAGGGATCGGCTGAGGACTTTGCTGACCATCTGGTGGAGAAAATCAATCTGATTCGCTCAGGGTTTAATCTTGGCGTGGATGGGGAGGGTCAGGGCGGAGCCAGTGCACAGTCTTGCTGTGTTATTTGGGATCGGTTTAATCCTGTTGCCCCAGATGAAGTGGACAGGCTCCTTGCGGCGGTCCGCGCCACTAATTGTCCATTGGATCCCTGTCCCGCCTGGCTGGTAAAAGCCTCCAAGACTGTGACAGGTGGCTGGGTCGGGGTTATAATTAATGCGTCTTTTCGGTAGGGGATATTTCCTGCACCATTGAAACATGCTTTGGTGTGCCCCCTCCTGAAGAAGCGATCCCTTGATCCAGCAGTCATAACCAACTACAGACCTATTTCCAACCTCCCCTTTTTGGGGAAAATATTGGAAAGGGCAGTGGCACGTCAGTTGCAGGGGGTACTGAATGAAGCGGAATATCTGGACCCCTTCCAGTCAGGATTCAGACCTGAATATGGTACTGAGACTGCATTGGTCGCACTGATGGATGATCTCTGGCGAGAGCGGGATGGCGGTCATCCGTCCGCCCTTGCTCTTCTTGACCTCTCAGCGGCTTTCGATACCGTCGACCACGGTATCCTCCTGGAACGGCTCCGAGGATTGGGGATCCAGGGCACGGTGTGGTCCTGGTTTTCCTCATTTCTGAGGGGCCGGACCCAGTCGGTGTGGTTGGAGAGCGAGAAGTCCAGTCCTAGGTCCCTAAAATATGGAGTGCCTCAGGGCTCGGTACTTTCTCCTCTCCTATTTAACATCTACATGAAGCCGCTGGGTGAGATCATCCGTTCCCACGGGGTGCGGTACCATTAGTACGCGGATGATACACAGTTGTACATCTCGGCCCGTGGGGATCCCAGTGATGCAGTCAAAGTCCTTTCCAGTTGTCTGGAGGCGGTTGGGGTCTGGATGGGGGCGAATGGGTTACAGCTGAATCCTAGTAAGACTGAGTGGCTGTGGATGGGGGGTCCTGTGTTATCCCGGGAGCTACCATCTTTGGTTTTGGATGGGGCTATTTTGCCCCAGACCGACCCGGTGCGCAACTTGGGGGTCCTGGATTCGCGGCTGCTGCTAGAAGAACAGGTGGCGGCTGTGGCCAGGAGGGCCTTCGCCCAACTTTGGGTGATTCGCCAGTTGCGCACGCTCCTGGACCGGGACTCTTTGCTCATGGTCACTCATGCTCTGGTGACCTCCAGACTAGATTATTGTAATGCACTCTACATGGGGCTGCCCTTGATGACCATTTGGAGGCTGCAGCTGGTCCAGAATGCGGTGGCCCGGGTGGTGATGGGGTGTGGACGTTATGCCCATGCCTCACCACTGCTGCGGGAGCTGCACTGGTTACCCGTTTGCCTCCGGGTGCAATTCAAGGTGCTGGTTTTGACCTTTAAAGCCCTATATGGTAGTGGGCCAGGTTACCTTAGAGACCGCATCGCCCTAAGGACGTCTGTCCGTCCAACCAGAGCGGAGCAGAGGGGGTCTCTAATAGTGCCATCGGCCAGGGGGGCTCGCCTCTCTGGCACAAGGAGGAGAGCCTTCTCTGTGTCCGCACCTGCCTTTTGGAACCTCCTGCCTGTGAAACTGCATCTCCAGACGGAGTTGTTGACCTTTAGAAAAGAACTAAAAACCTGGCTGGCGGGCCAAGTTTGGGGTGCAGGTGGAGGGGTGGCTTCCATTGGGTGGTTAATATAGGGGAGGATGCTTGCCCCACGGTTTCTTTGGTTCCTGCACCCCTCTCTTTTTAGGGGTGGGTTCTTATTGCTGGCTTTTTCTGTTTTATTTGTTTTTATCTGTTTTTACCCACTGTTGTGAACCGCCCGGAGTCGGCTTTGGCTGAGTGGGCGGTATAAAAATTTAACAATAAATAAAATAAAAGTATAGAACACAGAAAGAGGGTGGTTTAGGGTTACCTATTATTAAAACTTATAGGGTATTCCAACTTAAAGGTTTGGTAAATTTTTTGACAACAAATGATCTTATTTGGAAAGATATAGAACTGAAGGATAGCAATGTGTGTGGAAATGGAGAGATTTTTTTGGGAAATGATGCGTTAAATTTAAAATAAAAAACTGTGTTAAAAGCAATGATAAGTGTAAGAATAATTCTGTCCTCTGTTGGAATTATATTTAAATTTCCGACATTTAAGAAAGTTTAATATTTTGCTGTATGGGGGGGATTGGTTTTATTTCATATACTGTATTGTATTTTAAATTTTATTTGCCTATTTTTTATCTTTCTAATGCTCATTGTAAATACTGTATCCTGGAGTCGGTGCACTTCCCAGAAGGGCAGTATAGAAATTAATTAAATGGATGGATAGACAGACAGGTGGACGGATGTATATAGGGATTGTGCCAAATAGCATTTTGCTCTTTCCCCATACCTCATGCTTTTAAAAAGCTGCGCTACACTGGCACTGAGACTTCTTTCCAGAGAAACATTTTATTTTTAAAAAGAGCACAATTTGATGCCTTATGCAACACATGCTAATGTTTTAATTGCAAGAGGAATACAGGAACTTTTTTTAAAAACTATGGTGATATGCAGGGTGTACTTTGGGTAAAAATAAAGAGCTGGAATGGCTTAAACCAGCGGTGGCCAAATTACGGCCCGTGGGCCCAATTAGGCCTGTACATATAATTAATCCAGCCCGGGCAGAGTACCTGGGCTCTCCTAGGACCACCACCACCACCTGATGTCACTTACAATGTCAGCCGTGGCAGTGGCGATCACGCTTTGTCCCCTGCTGCACCAAGCTACCTCTGGCCCGGTCCCCTCACTACAGCAGCCTTTGGGGATATGAATCGCTGCGTTGGGGAAATTTTCGGAGCCTTCCCCCTTTCAAAATCTGCGGCGCTAGGAAAGCCCCATGGCTGCTCAGAGCAGTGGGGATAAAGTGCGACCACCGCTGCCACCACGGCTGACATCGGAACCATCAGCGAAAGGAGCAGCCGGCTTCCGGCCCCCACACCTGCATGTGGGAGGCAGGACCAGCCCTGGGGGAAAAAGTTTAGGCACCCCTGTCTTAAGCAATAATCCCTTCCATAATTTAAGCATTGGTATAGTCCAGTGATGGCTAACCTTGGTACTTCAGGTGTTCTTGAACTTCAATTCCCAGAAGCCCTGATGAGCGGGAATGCTGACTTGGGCTTCTGGGAATTGAAGTCCAAGAACAGCTGGAGTGCCGAGGTTAGCCATCCCTGGTATTGTCCATTCCAAACATCACTTGATTTTTCTGCATGTGTAAACTTGGCTTATGTAGTTTCTTCATGAGACAGGATACAAAAGAAAACTCAAGTCTGGAAGTTGTTTCCTCTCGTAATGCTTTTCTTGTGTCTGTGGACTTTAATTGGGAGATTAATTTACTAAAGCTTTAGTGGGTTATATTGGAGAGGCTTGTTATAATTGATGAGGGCACTCTTGTTGACAAGGTTCTGCATTTAAGGGCGTTTTCTGAAGTTATTTTGATTTGTTATAAAAATAGGTTCCAGGGGAAAAAATGTTAAGTAGTTTTTTCTTCTAATATGTGGCAGATATTGTTTATTGAACTGTATCTTATGCTTCCTTCAGTATCTCAAAGGCACATATGCTAATGTTACTCTGAAATCTTGAGTTGCTTGGTTGTAACTGATATGTTAAAAATAGATGATAAGTTTTCCAGTGCTATTTATACAATGTTAACCAAAAGTCCTATAGAGTTCATTTTTAAAATCATGTCAGAAGCACACAAATAACATGCCTGGTGAATTTGAAGTCTGCATAAGGATTAGATTTGCATTGCTAAATTCGATTGACTGTGAAGCAGAAGAAGTGTTGATTGAAACCAGGGGAGAATGCAAAAAGACAACGCCTATAGTAAGAAGAAGAAGAAGAAGAAGAAGAAGAAAAACAACAACAACCTAGAGGATGGTGAAAGAAACAGTTAATTTTAAGGACAAACAAAAAGCAAAAAATGAGAAAAATAAGATCAGACCCCTGGACATTGATTTTCAGTGATTGTCACATAGAGACAAAGAGAACTATTGTAACAACCAGAACAAAGAAATAGAGGAGAACAACAAAAAGGGGGAAATGAGAGATCTCTTCCAGAAGATCTAAGAAATCAAAGGGAAATTTAAGCCTAGATTAGAAATGCTGAATGACCAACAGGGAAACATACTATTTAACCAGGAGAAAATAAAGAGAATGTAAAAACAGTATACTGTACACTTTTACAGAAGAAATAAAAGGATGACAGACTCATTTGAAGAGGAATCCTATGAGGAAGAATCTGCAGTTTAAGAAAGTGAAGTGAAAGTTGCTCTGAAGACACTTGGAAAAAATAAATCACCAGGGCAAATGGGATACCAATAAAACTATTCCAAGCCACAGAGATGGAATTTTCAAAATCCTAACAAGAATATGTCAACACAGCTGGAAAATGAAACAGTGGCCCACAGTCAGGGACTGTTCAGTATACATTCCAATCCCCAGGACAAGATGCCATGTATTGCAGCAACTAGACAAGCCATGAGAAACCTGGGGAACATAGTGAAAAGCAGAGATATCACATTGAAAACAAAAATTAGAATAGTCAAAGCAATGGTATTCCCAGTGGTAATGTATGGGTGTGAGAGCTGGACCATTAGGAAGGCTGAGCGCAGAAGAATAGATGCCTTTGAAATGTGGTGTTGGAGGAGAGTTTTGAGGGTACCCTGGACAGCGAGGAGAACAAATAGGTCAATCTTAGAAGAAATCAACCCTGACTGCTCATTGGAAGGTCTAATAGTAAAGACGAAGCTGAAGTACTTTGGACACCAAATGAGAAGGGAGGATTCGCTTGAGAAGGCCTTGATGTTGGGAAAGGTGGAGGGCAAAAGAAGAAGGGGGAGGCCAAAGATGAGATGGCTAGATGGGATTGTAGACACAATGGGTACAGAACTGGGAGTGCTGAGGGGGATGGTGGAGGACAGAGGCGCCTGGAGAACAATGGTCTATAGGGTCGCAAAGGGTCGGAATCGACTGTGCGACTGAACAACAAATAGGACCATTGTTCTAATTTTCCATACAAAGCAAAGTGATGCTTAAGATGCTGCCAAAAAGACTTTTACTTTACATGGAGCAAGAAATGCCTGGGGTTTGCACTGGATTCCAAAATGGAAGAGGCACTCAAGATCATATTGGAAATATGCGCTGGCTACTGAATCTTTCCTGAAGGCAGAAAGAAGAGAGTAAGATTACATATGAGATGGATTGACTTTCTGAATGAACCACAGCCTTGAATTTATAAGTGCTGGGCAGCGGTTGTTGATAACATTTTGTTGATCGCTGTGGTGGCTCAATGGTTAAAATGCTGAACTGGATGACTGGAAGGTTGGCAGATAAGCAGCTCAAGACATGAGTGCTGCATGACGGAGTGAACTTCCGTCTCTGTCCCAGCTCCTGTCAACCTAGCAGTTTGAAAACAAGAAATCGCAAGTAGATAAATATGTACCTCTTTTGTGGGAAGGTAAACAGTGTTCCATGCACTCGGGTGTCTAGTCATGCCTGCCACATGCCCACGAAAACGTCTGCAGACACAGACAGCACTGGCTCTTTGACTATAAACAGAGATGAGCACCGAACCCTAGAGTCGGGTACAACTGGCTTTTGAGCAAGGGGGTCCTTTACCTTTACCTGTTCACAGGGCTGCCAAAAGATGGAGACGGCTTGACAGCACAAAACAACAAATTGGAGTTCAGCCATTGATTTAGCGAGTCTGTTCTAGTTGGGATCAAGAACAGGATTCACCCCTTCTGGTGTTTGTTTTGATATTTCTTTTGCAGTCCCTCATATCTGTGTATTTGTAAAAGGTAACAATTTATTCTTAAGTGAAGCTGTGAAATAGTTCTCTTCCGAGGGATAATCTGAGCTCTGAACAGTAGCAGTTTTTCCATGAATAAGCATTTTGTAACTTATGCATGTGATGTTTATATACTCTGAACCTTATGTGTTTGCCAAAAGAATAGCAACAATTTCTTTCTGAAGAGATCCATGCACTAATGTATGTTTAGACTCCCACTGTGTGTTTTTTTTTTGTGTGTTTTGCTTGGAGTCTAGCAACTTATGTGATTTTGACAGGCAAAATGCAGACTAGGTTTTTCGTTTCTGTGTGTTTTGACCTCAGCTGGATATATCTGGCTCGCCCGTTTCTGCTTAATGTTAAATCTGATTATAAAAGAAAACAGCATGCACTAATGTGAATTTAGACTTGGCTCAGTGGTGAGGTAGAGTGAAAAAAGAAGGCCAGAAGGAGCCATTACCTCTTCGACTATTGCATTGTCTAGGGAGTTATATTCATTGTCCTCATTAAAAACCACACATGACATGTTTTGGGGCAAAATATCCACTCCCTGGTTGGACTTGACCTTAGTTTTATTTTGTCTTCTAAATATATCCAGGGTTAAAGAAACAAAAGTTAGAAAATTCAGGCCAACAGCCTGACATTAAGTCTCAAGCATGGGTGTGGGTGTGTAAAGAATAAGATAACAAGGTGTCTGAGGGATGTGTATGAAGTAGCATTATGTATAACTCCACAGGATAAAACAGAATTTTAGCCAGCAATTAGTATAGTGAGATACCGTAGATTAGGAGCCACAAGGCAAGTTGGATTGGGCCAGGAATCTTGTCTCAGAAGCTCTTGAGGGACAAGTACAAAGCCATTATGACAACTGGTTTCAGGCTGAAGTTTGACTTATGCTAACATTTTTGAGGCACCATGCAAAACATGAGGTAAGCTTTAAAAATGGAACAAGAAGACAACAGTTACAGGTTAAATGTAAGCAAGGAAAGTTTAAGTCAGAAAGCAAGTCAAGTCAACACTGGATTCTCACTCTAGCTCAGAAAATATGTGAATTGATATATCGGTAGGGGGGCTTTGGTGGCTTAGTAGTTAAGAGACTGAGTTTTGACAACTGGAAGGTCGGCAGCAGTTCGAGACCTGAGTGCTCTGCGACAAAGTGGATTCCTGTTATCTGTCCCGGCTCCTGCCAATCTAGCAGTTCGAAAGCAAGAAATTGCAAATAGATAAATAGGTACTACTGTGGCGGGAAAGGTAACAGCATTCCATGTGCTTTGGCAGCTAGTCATGCCTGCCACATGACTACAGAACGTCAGCAGACACATCTCTTTGGCTGTAAACGGAGATGAGGACCACACCCTAGAGTCGGACACGACTGACTTTCGATCAAGGGAGACCTTACCTTTAAACATTCAAATGTTTCTGGTTGTGAAAATACTGTGGTGCCTATAGGCTTATTGCAAGGATAGCCACTCTTAGGTTCTTTTTGCATGGAGAAAACACCAGTGATTATGCATGCTGTGTGCATGGAGGAAGGAGCACAAAAAAACCCAACTCAAAGAAGGACATATGTTTTGCAATCCTACATGACCGCTTTTACAAAGCTATGTGAATCTATATGAGACTAGGTGCTAACTCATTTATGTGAAGGTTATATACTTGTTGATAAGCATTGGTTGAAAATTCTGAGTGGTCCCTGATCCTTCTCTCAGGTGATGCCCAGAAACCTTTGACTTTTACTTATTAGCGCCCCCCCCCCCCCCAATATAAACCAATTTCATTTTAACAGAAATAACAGTGAGGGGAGATGCATAACACCTATATAAAAAAAGTGTATCTCTGAAAATGTATCACCTGCACACGCTGCTAATGGAAGCAGTAAACATTGCAGTAAAATCTTGTATCTATAAGCACTATGCTTCTTAGTGGCAAACAGCCCAATTACTTTCCACCTGTTGGCCCTGTATTTTGTATTTTTTTTATTTCTGCAAAAATACCTTTTATACACTATAGAGTGCTTGGTACATGGACACAGATTAAAAAACTGAAATGTAACTATGGTAATTGTTCCCTACCAACAGCATCTTTTTTCAGCAGTGGAACAGTGTAAACCAGGGGTCCTCAACCTTTTTAAGCCAGAGGCTGGGTCACACTCCTTCAGACTATTGAGGGGCTGGACTGGTGGTCCCCCCCCCCCGGTACCACTGCCTTCGGCAGCTGTGGAGACTACCCCAAGCCCACCATACACCTCCCCAAGCCCCCACCCCCACACCACTCACCTGCTTACCTGCCTGGAGGAGCTGCATTGTGTGGGTGAAGGAAACATCCCTGTGGCTTCCAGAAACGCCCCCACGGCTGCCGGAAATGTGGCGCAGCCTCAGTTCTTGTCTCTTTACAACCTCTGCCCTGCTACGGAGCGCCATTAGGGACATGCCAAGCCAAGCGGGGGAGACAAGGATTGAGGTAGTAGTGGCGTAAGCGGTGGCTGGAGCAAGGGCGTGGGCTAGATGATTTGGTGCCATGGGCCGGATCTGGTCCACGGGCCATAGGTTGAGGATCCCTGGAGTTAGCTGTTCTGTCAAAAAAATATTCTACAAAGTTACTGCGTATGTACACACACACACCTTTCTCTACACTACCGTGTTTGTGTATGTGTAGACACAGCACACACATGTATGTAGACAGAAGGAGAAAGAGACAAAGATATACAGTCAACCCTCACATAACAACGCGTTCGGATAGCATCATTTTCGCTTAACAACGCGTCATTATGCACCACGTGTTCCCCCTGCATAGCAACGTTTTTAGTGTTGTTGTCCGGACAACAATGCTAAAATAACTGTCATTATCCGGACAAAACGTTATATGGGAAACTTCATAGAACCCGCATAACAACAAAAATCGCGTAGCAACGCTCTTGGGGAACCAAGTAATGTCGTTATGCGAGGGTCTACTGTACCTGTATATACACACATACTTACAAGACTGCTTCCTTTGTATATATTTAAGCTGCTATAATGAAAACATCTTCCCACTCTCTTTGTAGTCTCTTTTAAAATCATGGGCTACAGATAGGATCTATAATTGCTGCAATTAACTAGCTGGCAGTGTTTCTATCAGTGGTAGCCACAAACTCAATGTTTAGCCTAATGTTTGTGAAAATTGCAGTATTTGCAGTCTGCTTGGTTGCATTATTCATTGATTTCACATCTTAAGTGCATTTTCATCCTTATTTTAAGGCAGAGTGGCAACGAATAAGTTTAACAATTATTTAGCAGAAACTAATCATCTTACATCACCATATATTCTATACAAAAATTAAAATATAGTATCCTAATTTTCATCTATATTGAACAGTGGTCGATCTCCCTGTCTTTTCCTCCAGTGATTACGAAGACTGATGGAAATAAGTAATACAGCATATTAGACAGATATTTGCATAAACCTATCACTAACAGCAGGTGTCACTACTAACTCATTTTGCTTATTTTCTGGGGACCATGTCTCCAAGACCAACAGATAATATTTTATATCCTGATTTTTTGGGTCATAATTCTACTGAAGTTGACAATCGTGTTAGCCTATGTTAATAAATGCCTGTGCAATGCCATAATTGGTAGGTAGAGTTCATGTGCTCAAAAATGACTCTTTTCTTGGGAAGATAATGGTTGTACCCAAAATCCAACAGGATGTGGATTAAAAAGAAAAGCCATAATTAGCAGATAGTCATTATTATAAAGTGGTCATTTCCCTTTGTTTCCCCACATGAACAGCTGTAGATCTGGCCAGCTCATTCCCCAAATAAGAGGGGCGGTTATTTATTTTCCTTTCTTATTTATTATTCCTAACCTATGATCACTAGACCTCAGGGCATTCTACATTCAGTAAAATAGCCTTGAAACAATTAAATAGCAACAAAGGAAAACACAGAAGAAAACTGCTGAAGAAAACCAAGCTGGGATTCCACTAGGCCCCAAATGTTTGGTTGAACAGTTGGATTATAACTGTATTTATTTATTCAGTTATAGACAATTCAAATTAACTATGAATTGACAAAGGCACACAATCACTTTATTTCCAGGAAAAAGGGGAACATTATTCTGTGTTGGTTACATTGTTGTACTGTAGTTGTTATGACCATTAAAACCCCTACAAAATATGTTAACACATTAAAAATGTGAAAATGAAGAAAGCATAGTCATATTTGTTGCAGTTGGATCACAGTTCAGAACACTCACTAGTACTGTTAAAAAATTAGTATTGCAAATTTTCTTGATAAGCATCAGAGAGGTGATATAGGCATTGTGTTTTCATATTTTTAGCATTAATTTAAATTGTCATTATGTCTGTTGAACAAGAGAGCTCATATTTAGTATTTACATTTCAAAAGTTCTCAAATTTTGGTCTTTCCTGGCATCCAGTAATGTCACAAAGTCAGATGCAGTCAATTATTTCCCTTTCTTTTTAAAAAGAAAAGTGTGTGTAATTTAGATGTAACTCTTTCCCCCCTATTTATATTCTAATTTTCAAGACAAATTGATCATTTCACTCGTTTGGTTAGGTACAATATGATTGACATACCTTTTCACTGACAATGAAGTAAGAATAATGGTACATTTTCTTATTATAAAATGATTAATAACAAAAATTACAAAAGATCTTGCATTTATCCCCAACCACTACTTAACCCTGAAGTGTAGGAACATTAGCTGAAATATTTAATGTTTAGCTTTTATTTTACCTTATTTCACTCATGAAATCATTTTAACATAAAGTACGAGAAGGTTTCTATAATAAACCAGTGAAAACAAATGTTAATAATAACCTGAGTATTGCAGCTATTCAATAAAGATTTTATTATTAAAGTAATTGCATGCTGTCAGGTCAATTCTGACTTATGGCAACCCTTTCCAGGATTTTCTAGGTACAGCATTCACAGAATATGTTTACCATTCCCTCTTTCTGTGAAGCACTGAAGGGACTGTGCAAGTTGCCCAAAGTTACATAGATTGGCTCTCCTCTTAGAAGGCGTATTGGGGAATCACACTCACAACCTCTGGCTCCACATTCAGATACCCAAACCACTGAGCTATCCAAAGATTTTATAAGTAATTAATATAGAGCCCTCTTGTCATAACCATGGCATTCCACATATTCAATGGTTTGTGGCAAATGCGATAAAACAGAGAAGGCTAAAAATTACACAACACTTTAATCCAGGGGTGCCAAAACTTTTCTCACCAGGGGCTTGACCACACACCCACAAACAGTTGAGCGGGCCAGTCATGTGGTTCTTCCTGCTGGTGGCAGCACATAAATTCACCGTGTATATTCAGGCATTTTCCCTGCCTCTGCCGCTTCCGTTGGAGGAGGGACTGAGGCCGGCACATTTTTTGCGGGCACGTTTTCAGCACTTCCGGCGATGGCAGGGCACCTCCAGTGATGACAGCAATCAGGCCTGTGGGCCAGATCCAGTCCACGGGCCATAGTTTGGACACCTCTACTTTAATCAATTTCCCATCAACTAGAAACCTGGACCTCGTGGAGAGAAGAAATTCATAATAAACTTTTCTTTCATAAAGTATCATTAACAAGGATTCACCACTATAAAATTTGTATAGTAAAAACATATATCTGTCATTTGTATTTCACATATTTACTATAATGAAAAAAAAAATCCTTGTAGGATGGCCGTGACATTTCTTGAAATGCTGTGCATTGAGAAACTTGCATTGATTGAGTTGTGGCTACCTTCTCAAGGTAAACAGCAAGATGGGAGACAGCCTTCCAGTTTGCTTACAAAGTAATTAAGGTAAGCACAACTTCACCACCATCCAAAATTCATTTGAGCAGCCTATAAAACAGCAGAAGAAAGATGCTCCTCATTTTATGAGGAAGAAATGGACGGGTGTATGGTTTGGACGTGACTTCCAGTTGACCATGAGAAGTGTTGTGCTCTCTACAGACTTCACTACAGTATGTAGCTGAAATGCTTTGGTGGACAGACTAAGGCCTGCCATTTCAGGTAACAAATTGGTTTATGTATGTTGAGACTTGTGGGTTCACAATGTTAAAAATGTCCAGTGGCTTTCAGTAGCATCTTGTTCTAAGGCGCTGTGTACTTCAACTTTTTCAAATGAAGAATGGAGATCAACATCAAGCTGCTTCTCAAGATCCCAGTTGTGGTCCAACACTGATTAATGCTACAGGACAGTTTTAAAACAAGAGGGAGAAAATTTTAATTTAATTCCTGGAGAACACGACATTTTGCTGCCTGATGCCAAGTGTAGGATGTCACCTGCCCAAACCATGTAGAGAAGCCAAGCGACATGACAGCTGGAATTTACTTCAACTCTACCACCTGACTAGGAGAGCTCTTCTGAATACAGCCGGGTAGTTTAGGTGGTAGAAAACAGGCAGGTTGGCACTTCAAGATAATGGAACAACACTCTGTCAAGGGGACAAGGAGGGATATTGCTGCCCCTCAGTACTTGCTGAGGCAGTTGTCTCACTCTGGCTAATGGTAAAGATGACCCACCTACAATATTCTGGATGAAAAAACACCAAACCATAGTGAGGTATGACTGTTCATGAGACGAACTGCAAAATTCCTAGAATTAAACAAGTATTTTCATCTCCAGAACTCTTCTTCGGGGGGGGGAGGGGGGAGATAGGTTATGAAATAATAACGAGTCCAAGGATAATTGCTTGCCGCAGAAAAACTGGCAAAGGCAAAAACGATTTTTTGTTGTTCAGTCGCACAGTCAAATCTGAAACTTTGTGAGTCCATGGACCACAGCATGCCAGGCTCCCTTGTTGTCCAACAACCTCCACACTCTGCCCAGATCCATGCCCACCATGTCAACAATACTGTCTAGCTATCTCATCCTCTGCCACCCCATTCTCCTATAAAAAAATTTAATTGAGCAACAGTATCAGCTGTTATTAATCAATATCTGTTTTCCAGAAACTCATCATTTCTTGTACAGGTTTGTACCCCCTATTTCCCCCCAATGTGAATTTCCCAAAAGTTTTCCAAATGTCCCAAAACTGGTTGCTTTGTATTAACCATTTCCTGTAATTTAGTTCCCATGTAAACTTATCATTCAGTGCAATTTCCCACACATCTTTCTACCAATCTTCTATTTTGAGATTTTCAAAATTTCTGGCTATCATTTGTCTTGCTAATGACAAAAAAAATTGTCAATAATTATTTTTTTTTATTTTGGTCTAAATTTAATTCTTCCAATTCTGTCAACATTACAACTTTTGAATTTAATTTCAATCTGGTTCCCAAGATCTTGTTCAACTCCTCTTCCAATTTTATCCAAAATTTCAATGTATACCTACAGCCCCACCACATATATTCTCAAACCATTTTGACACCTCCAACAACTTTTAGATTTGGCTTGATCCATTTGATTTAGTCATATCGGGGTCAGGCAGTTGTAGCCTCCAAATTTTTTTACTGCCAAACTGGGGGTGTGGTATGGTGGGTGTGGCCAGGGGGAAAGCCCTGTGTTGCACCTGAATTAAGACTACTTTATTTCAAAACTTGGATGGGTGGAGCCAGCCAGCCAGAATTTCTGCTACTGGTTCTGGCAAACTGGTGTGAACCTGTTGATGCCCACCACTGGGGTCAGGTACCATTTCCACAGCATTTTGAAATTGTGTTCTTTGATTCTAATCAACATGTTTCTCATAATTCTTGCTGCCCATTTATTATTCCATGATTTTTCGATATTTTAATATTCAGGTCTATTTCCCATGTTTGCCTTAATATTTTTATGGTTCACCCGTGCTGTTTAATATTTTATATATTTTACTCACTGCACCCTTCATATTAATTGTACCTTTTCTTATTTTGTAAATTAATTTTTCAAAATTGTGTTGGGGGGTCTGTTTGATCCAACCTGTTCTCTATACTTTTGCCCCAATTTTCCAATCTTAATTTTTGGAACCAATTCAAGTTTAATTTCCTGTACATTTCTTGTCCTACTTGCCGGTCTTTGCATGCCTCCAGCCAATCTTTTAAAAGGTAAACCTTATTTTTTATTAATATTTCTTTGGTAGTGTCATTAATCTTTATGGGGCATGTTTTTAAACCCGCTATCTCTGTAATTGGGGAGATTCCAGGTGCCAATTTTTGTATGAAGGATTTCCACGTTAATCATGCTTGTAGCCAAACTATTTTTAACCCTGGTACCATACCCTAAGTTATCCAAAAAGATTCTATTACCCACTTGTTTAAAATCCTTAAATTCCACTTCTTTCCAAATTGATTGATTCATTGTAAGCATCTTTATAATTCCTCTAAGTTGAAATGCTCTATAATAATTTTTGCCACCAATCTTTCAAAGCATTAGGGCAGGGGTTCTCAACCTTTTCTAGATGAGAGCCGGGTCACACTCCCTCAGGCAGCTTTTGGGGCCAGATGACCATTTTGCCCTGCCTGCCACACATGGCACTTCCGGGTATGCGGAGGTGGTGGTGGTGGGCACATAAAATGGTGTCATGGGCTGCATCTGGACCCTGGGCCGTAGGTTGAGAACCCCTGCTATAGGGCCATATCCAGTGAGTCCTCTCTTTTCATTTGGCGCAGAAGAATAGATGCCTTTGAAATGTGATGTTGGAGGAGAGTCCTGAGAGTCCCCTGGACGGCAAAGAGAACAAATAGGTCAATTTTAGAAGAAATAAACCCTGACTGTTCATTGGAGGGACAAATAGTGAAGATGAAGCTAAAGTACTTTGGACATCAAATGAGAAGGGAGGACTCACTTGAGAAGGCCTTGATGCTGGGAAAGGTGGAGGGCAAGAGAAGAAGGGGGCGTCCAAAGATGAGATGGATAAATGGTATTGTGGATGCAATGGGCACAGAGCTGGGCGGGCTGAGGAGGATGGTGGAGGAGAGAGGTGCCTGGAGGAAAATGGTCCATGGGGTCGCAAAGGGTCGGAATCGACTGTGCGACTGAACAACAACAACAACAAATCCATCTTTCCAAGGAGCAGTCAGGGTTGATTTCCTTCAGGATTGACTGATTTGATCTCTTTGCAGTCTAGGGGACTCTCAAAAGTCTTCTCCAGCACCACAGCTGGGGTTGTTCGGAAAATAGATTAACTTAACGTTCCTAAATTGTGGAGACAGGCTAGAGTTGCTGCTTTATTGAAACCCGGTAAACAAGGGACAAAGGGTGAATGTATTGAGCAAGACACTGGGAAGACCATTTGAGGCAAGTCCGCAATCAAGAATATATAATGAAAATAGTGATAAGAAATAAAAGCTTGTATGTAGTTATTTATTTGTAGTCCAAACTTCTTAATTGTGATTCCTAAAATTCATATTTGTTCATATGGTTTCAGGCATGGTTGAATTTATGTTCATTAGCACACAACGTGTGGATGCATAACAACACGCAGATGTATTTATATACATTAACACACAGATGAGTTTTTAGTTTAGTTTAGTCTATGATGTGTCTAATCATGCCTGCCACATGACCATGGAAATGTCTGCAGAAGTAGACAGCGCTGGCTCTTCGGCTTTGAAACAGAGATGAGCATTGAACCCTAGAGTTGTATACGACTGGCTTTCGAGCAAGGGAAACCTTTACCTTTACTATGATGTATTTGTTGGTGGTGGGTTTTGATTTGTTGTGGGTATTGTTATTTATTTTCTGTTTGTTCACTGCCCAGAGTGGGATAACAAGGAAGGGAGGGAAGGCGAGAGCCAACACCCAATATACATACAATGTAAGCGAAGAAATATATAATCACAAAGGTTGTTTAATAGATGGCGTTCTGGATTACCGCGGCAAGTGGGAAACGGCGGTAAGAAAGGCAAATATGAGCTTAAATAACCAAATAGTTATATCTAATAAACAGTAGGTGGATCATGTCGTAAGAAGGACAATCATATACCTAGTAAATATGGTACAGAATAACAATCACAAATAACAGCTTATGCTCAGGACTATCAATCTAAATAAGTAAAAATCCAATGAGATGTTACAAACATCTAGTCGACTGTACTGATAATAATAACAAGTCCATATATTGAGAACAAGTCCATCATACAAAAAGAGTCATTGGCATAGGAAAAAGTCCATCATCTGTGAAAAAGTAGATATAAAGTGCCAAAGAATCCTGGAGAATGCGAATCCTCAGAATAACATGTAAGACGGAGCAGAATGTGGGATTCGATATCCTTCCGGACAAACGGATATTTCGTATCTTTGTCAAGAATCTGCAACATGATAAACATGAAATGCTAATAATATGACATACTAATATAACTCTAAAATAAATCCTAACAGTACATAGTAATAAAGGTGGAAAATTAAAGCAATCAGTACCTGTACAATATGATAGATGTGCTCTAAAGCAACCTCTCGCAGTTAATTCTTACCGGGTCAGAGCGTTGAAATTGAGCATATAGTATGAGTGTTATAAAGTATCCTAAAGTACGGGTAACACGTGTGGATGATTGCAAACGATTACATAGAGAGTAGAAGGATAATTATATTGTCGATGTTAAGGGGAAAGAACCGCAAGGTAGAGAAGACCTCATAAATCCTAAAGGAAAGCGGAAAAATCTTGATCTGTGTTTAATCCATTGGGATAGAGAGTCGAGAAACAATGAATATAAAAGGCTTCTCTTTGGAGTAAAAAGCGTTCCATGTCCATGATAACATGTTTACAGGGAGAGAAAGATTCTAATACTACTACTCGCATGTCGGTAAATGAATTTCCTCCCCCAATAAAGTGAGAAACCATTGGAGCTTGTGTGATGTTATTTCTTATGCGTGATTGATCTCCCAACCTGATCTTAAGGGGTCTACTTCATTGACCTATGTATGCTAATTGACAAGAACATACAACCATATATACACAATCCCGTGTGTTACAATTAGAAAACCTGGACAATTGTAATTGAAAATTACTACTAGGAATAGTAACATTCTCAGTGCGCCACATGAAGCGACCAAATTTACAATGGCCGCAGGGATGGTGCCCTATCGGTAATCTGGATGTATCAGGTTCTTTAAGGATGCAATCTTTCCTAGAGATCATACTAGCGATAGTTCTGGTTCTACGGAATCCTATGGTAGGTCTGTCAGCACAACCCGGCACGGAATCCAAGAGGTGCCAGTGTTTAATAATAGTTTTCTTTATATTCTGTGCTAAAGGGGTAAAATCAAGAGACCAAAAGATATTGGTCATGGAAGAACTGTCTTTACGCTGAAAAAGGGATTGTCTGGATCTGGATCTTACTCGATTGTAGGCTGTCCTGATAATGTGTGTGGGATAACCCCTATGATGTAATGCATCATGGATCTTTCCAGCTGCTTTTTGAAAATCCGAATCAAGAGTCGAATTCCGTTTAGCCCTTAAAAGAAGACTGTAGGGGACGTTGCTTTTTAAGGAATGAAGATGATAGGATCCATACTGTAAGTATGCATTTCTGTCGGTTGGTTTATGATAAAGCTTCATTTGGAGTGTGTTGTTAGAAATGAAAACTTCCAAATCCAAAAAAGGTAAGGAATGGGGACTAAAAGAATATGTGAAAGTCAAATGGTTATTCAAAGAATTAATCCAGCTCAAAAAGTCAGTAATCAAGGAGGGGTTTCGAAAAACAAAAAATAAATCATCTATGTATCTTTTGTATACTGTAATGTTCGTGAAAAAAGGATTAACAGGAATTGAGGATGAAGGTTTTGTCAAAATTGTTCATGTAAATGTTGGCCACCGATGGTGCGAAATTAGAACCCATTGAGACCCCTTGTGCCTGTAAATAAAAAGAATTTTCAAACCTAAAAAAAATTGTGTTCGAAAGCAATATCCAAAAGATCTAAAAGGAAATGGGAAGGCGGGTCTGGATCAATAGGAGAAGATAAATGATGTTTGATTAGTGTGCGTGCTTCTTGTAATTGGATGTTAGTGTATAGCGAAGAAACATCAAGGGTAAGTAAAACGCAATTATCTGGAATTATAGTATTTTCAAGAAGTTGTATAAAATGTGCAGCATCCCTAACAAAAGAAGGGGTATCAGAGGCAAATATGCGAATGTGATGATCAAAAAACATGGCTATGGGTTCTCACAAGGAATTATTCGCCAAAATGATGGGTCTACATGGCACATTGGTGGATTCTGGTGTGAGTTTATGCACCTTGGGCAAGAGATGGAAAATGGGTGCTCGGGGAAATTTATTAAACAGAAAACGGTAAGTGGATTCTGAGATATAACCCATAGAGAGTCCTTCCTGCAAGACTACCGAGACTATATTTGAGACGTGGGTGGTCGGGTTATGATCCAACTTGTGGTAAAAATTAGAGTTGGATAGTTGAGAGTAAGCCTCAGCAATGTAATCTGTACGATTCATGACTACAACCCCGCCTCCTTTGTCGGCTGCTTTAATGATGATATCAGGGTTATTGCCCAGGTTTTCCAAGAGGTCAAGATCGTGCCGTGACAGATTAAAGGAGCACCGATGTTTCCTCTCCAATGCTGCAATGTCTTGAAGAATAACCTTCTTGAATACCTCAATGGAGGCATTGTCAATAGGTGGAATAAATGTAGAACGGGGAGAAAAGGTCTTATGAGCCCCAGAAGAATCCTTGAAAAAAGCTCGGAGTTTAAGTAGACAAATAAGTTTAAAAATGTCAATACGTGTCTTAAAGGAAGAATATTTGGGCGTAGGAACGAAACCTAAGCCAAGATTTAACAATTGAGATTCCCTTACCGTAAGAGTCCTATGTGACAAATTGAACACCAATGAAGGATTCATTTCTTTTTGGTCCGTCGGACGTTGCGTGGTCCTAAAAAATCTGTTTTTGTATTGCCCTGGGTGCCGGAAGTTGTAGGTCTATTGCGATTCTATCTAAAATTGTATTGATGCACACTGTTCTTCCACCCTTCCCGCCCACAACAGTACTCACGCTCTGTTCTCCTCAGAGCACCTAGCTCTGTGCCCATTGTGTCTACAATACCATCTAGCCATCTCATCTTTGGCCGCCCCCTTCTTCTTTTGCCCTCCACCTTTCCCAGCATCAAGGCCTTCTCAAGTGACTCCTCCCTTCTCATTTGATGCCCAAAGTACTTAAGCTTCATCTTTACTATTTGACCTTCCAATGAGCAGTCAGGGTTGATTTCTTCTAAAATTGACCTATTTGTTCTCTTTGCTGTCCAGGGGACTCTCAGGACTTTCCTCCAACACCACATCTCAAAGGCATCTATTCTTCTGTGCTCAGCTTTCCTAATAGTCCAGCTCTCACAACCATACATTACCACTGGGAATACAATTGCTTTGACTATGCGAATTTTTGTTTTCAAGGTGATCTCTCTACTTTTCACTATGTTCCCTAGGTTTCTCATAGCTTGTCACCCCAGAATCAGTCGTCTTTTTATTTCATGGCTGCAATCACCATGTGCAGTGATTGGATCCTAAGAAAGTAAAATCTGTCGCTGCTTCTACTTCTTCCCCATCTATTTTCCATGTACTGATCGGGCCTGTTGCCATTATCTTGGTTTTCTTGATGTTGAGTCTCAAGCCAGCTTTTGCACTCTCGTCTTTCAGCCCAATCAATGGCAATACTGTATAATAAATCTCAGCAGGAACTGGGCAGGAGAATATTTACTCCCATTCCGACATTCGTACTTCCTTACTTTGTGAACGTGGGTTGAGGCAGTGGGGCATGTGAGTAGGCGTGTGTGTTTGTGCGCTAGGGGGGGGGGGGGGCGCAGTGGGGGACCGCAGGAGTTGTCTGTGGTTGTGAGAGTGTGGGCGCGTGTGCGCGCATGGTACTTCCTGTGGTATGTTTACGACCAGGGTTTCGATTTCCGGTAGTTCGTGTGAGCTCTCCCCCCCCACCCCCGTGTCTCCCTCTTTTTCACCGAGTGTTTAATAATAACACCGAGACAGGGAGGAGGAGACTAGCTTTCAACAGACACACACGCACACACACTCAGTGTGTGTGTGGGGAGGGGGATCGAGAGAGCTGCCAATGGTGGAGGTGGAAAGAGACCTCCCCCTCCCCAGGCACAACATTCCCCCGCCTGGCTGAACGATATCTGGTGTATAACCTCACTATCCAATATCACGAATAGATCACGACACGGCCTCCTCCTCCTCCACATCGCCTCCCCCCACCTCCCCCAAACACTCCATCACACAGAGCCACACATCTCACATTCCTATGGACAGGCACGTGCAGGTAGGTGGATATCACCAGAGGGGGGGGGAGCTGGGGGGGGAGGGCGAGCAGAAGCGAAATGGCGTGGGTGGCTCGGAGTGGGCGGAAGGGGGTGGTGGTAGTGGTGGTCCATAGGCTCTGTTCTCTCTCTCGCTGGCTTCGGACTTCTTGAGGAAAGGGATGGCAGCTTTTGAGTGTTTTATTTAGGGGCACCAGAGGGGAGTCTTGAGAAAGAAAGTCTCCCTCTATATTCGCGGCGCTGGGGGCGGGAGAGCAGCTCTAAAGCAGAAGGACGGCCGGGTGGGAATGTGCATGCATGCACAGCACATATGTGGAGAGAGAAGCGCTTGTCCTTACAAGAGACGTAAGAGTAATAGGGCGATTATTGAATGGCAGCCCATAGATACCATAGATCTCCTGCGATCACACACACACACACACACACACACACACACACACACACACACACACACACACACACACACACACACACACACACACACACACACACACACACACACACACACACACACACACACACACACACACACACACACACGCTTCCGTGGATCCGAGTTTGTTCTTCTGTGCTAAGTTCATTAGAGCATGGAAAGCATCAACTCCAGCCCTCTTTCCTCCCTGCAAGCCGGCAGGTTGGAAGCAGATGGAAAAGGAGAAAGGCTCAAGTGGCTAAGACGCTGACTGGCAGGCGGAAGGTCAGCAGTTCGATTCCCGAGGACTGCAGGGCGGAATGAGCTCCCGTGTTTTGTCCCAGCTCCTGCCCCACCTAGCAGTTCGAAAGCAAGAAAATTGCAAAGTAGCTAAATAGGGACCACTTCGGGGGGAAGGTAAGCAGCGCCTTAGTCATGCCTGCCGCATGACCACGGAAACGTCTGCAGAAGCAGACGGCGCTGGCTCTTCGGCTTTGAAACAGGGATGAGCACTGAACCCTAGAGTCGGATACGACTGGCTTTCGAGCAAGGGAAACCTTTACCTTTTCCTATCTCAAGATGTGGCTTGATGATCCCTCTTCGAAGGCGATGGCTGGCCAAATTCAGGACTTGGGAGTGGGAAGGGAAGACAGGAGTGGGTGTGGGTGCAAGTGCCAGTTGTGATGCTGCACTTGAATGGGGGAGGATTGGGGCTTGAGTGCTGAGGAAGCAGCCTGTGGAGAGGCACAGAGGAGGTGCGGATGCTATGAGGGACACAGGTCTACCTGTAACTTAAAGGGGACGTGTATAAGGAGAGAGGTGCGTGTGTGTGTACAGACATGCCCTGTGTGGTTGTGTCCGGGGCAGGGCGGGTGTGATCATGATCTAAGGGTGTCTCTTCTGAATCGGAAGAGTGCGATCCCACGCGTGTCTACTCGGATGTCGACCTCCGGTTGGTGGGGCTGGGGCAGGTGTGGGAGCCCAAAACCCCGCGGAGTGAGAGGTGTGCCCAGAGGGGTCAAGGGTAGGCGCTGCCCAAGGACCCCCCCCTTCCTTTCCACCTTTTTACCTCGAAATTCCTACGGATCCCACTTGGCATTTCTTCCTGGAAGAACTCCCTTCCCTTTCTTTTACTTTGACCCATAAAGACAAAAAAGGAGGAGCTGTCAAAGGCTGAGGGATGGGAGGGGGAAGAGAAATAAAACAAGGGGAAAACTTTCCGCTCTGTGGGGACCAAGGGGTCTGGCAGACAAAAGCCCCTCTCGCTCATGGTGGGTTTCTCTCCTGCAAGGGCGCTCACCCAATCTGGCCAGGTTATTCTGCTATGGTAATAGAGTAGACCGGGGTGGCCAATCTTTTTGGGCCATGGGCCAGTCACAGTCATGTGGTTCAGGGAGCCAGTCACTACAGGCCCAGGGGCTGGATTCAGCCCCTGACGCCAATTCATCCGGCCCACAAAGCCCTCGTTGCTCCTGGAAGCGGAAGTAAAACACATTTTACTTCCGCTTCTAAGAGTGACGAGGTCTTCGTGGGCCGGATGAATTGATGTTGGGAGCTGGATCTGGCCCTCAGACCATAGTTTGGGCACCCCTTACTGCCAGAGACTCAACGCCCAGTGGTTAACTAACCTGGCCACCCTGAGGACTTGATGGAGGGCAGCAGCTTCATCAATACTGGCCTGGGGCCGAGGAGAACTTTGCGCTCCAAAAGGGCTCAGGCTCAGGACCAGAAAGTGACTCACGCAAATGGATCCGTGGTACTGGTGTCATGCTGAGATGCGGAAGTCAAATGGCAGGCCACTGTATTATAGTCTCAGGACAATCTTCATGGCTGATTGCCATGAGAATAGCCAGTATTTGGAACCGGATGATGCACCAGAAGGAGAAGGGAGAAAACCAGGAGGAAGTGTTTGTAGTGCATTGATAACAATGAACAGGAGGAGCCGACACACGGTAGCAGATGTGTCCACCCATAGTCCTCCCTGGCTCTAGTCCTCCCTCGGCTCACCCACTCCAGTGGGGGGGTTCGCTGTTTCTGGGTGGGTGGGTGGGTGGGTGAATCGAGGAGGATTGTAAGGTGTCTTAAAGACTGATAGGTTTACTATAATACAAGCTTTTTGATAAAAGAAGTCTCTGTCGTGATTTTTCTTTGAAAGTTAAATCTTCACCATTGCCCCGCTACCCTGCGACAGAAGGGAAAGTGCTTGCTAACTGCTAACTTAGTTCTCAATATCTCAATTCAAAGTGAGGTTCAAGAATCAGCAAGCGGTTTGATGGGCAAATGTAGCATGGTTGGGATCCTTGCTCTTTTCCTGTCCTCTTGATACAAACGCTGTGACCACTTTTTCAGACATACTGTAAGAGTGAGACTTCATGTCATTATTTTATACTATCAGGTACAGAGATACACAAGGATTGGCTAGCATAACAGCTTACAAATTGGTTTAACAGCCATCTTTCTTGCTGAACATAATAGTTTGCAAAACAATGGTTTTCAATTGTGTCTTGTGCTCATGATTTGATCATGATCTATCTGTACATCCAGTTTACCAGGAGGAAGTCTCAATTCACCTCTTGTAAAAGTACTGTATGCTGGTTCTTTTTCTATATTAGTAATAGGGTGAAATGAGATGATTTACCATTAATCTATCTTTAATGTATATCGGCTCTTGGTCTTCCTTAGGCCCTCAATCTGAGAGGTCAACATAGTTATGTTTTTTTTTAGTGTGTGTGTGTGTGTGTGCACGCACGCATATTTTTGTGTGTGCAAAATGTGCATGGCTTTGGGGGATTTTAAGCCCCCAAAAAGGGCAACTTATTTAATTCTTACAATTGGTTTTATGGAGTGTCTTTGATTAAAATCCAAGCTCCTGTTTAATCTGTTTGTCCATGGGCTTTAAGCATACACTGTTGTATTAAAACAATCTTTGAAGTATAACATAAAAAGTAATTTTTTTTCACCTGATCTAGTATGAGAAAGCTTAGTTTGCACATAGTTGCCATTGCCCGACTGTGGTTCAAAAATACCACAATTTTCAAGGAGGCGCTTTCTGTGTACCCCAACTGCTAGCTAATAATATTCTATTGTCTACACATTGGATGTTGTTGATAATCTCTGCACTAACAATAATACTGTACCATCACTTGAATCAGTAATTTCTTTTTGAAAGATGTTTTCACAATACAGATTGAAAAGCAGTGGCAGTTGTACACACCTTTGTTGTTTTGTGTCCCATTTACTCTGACACTTGATTTTCAACTTTCGTAGCTGCTATTTGTTGTCAGTATGAATTGTCAATTGTAAAAGTATTTATTGAATCAAAATATTTGTTCACCAACAGCATTAGGGGCTGTGGTGTGGTGGCTCAGTGGTTAAGAAGCTCACCTTGTTAGTTGTAAGGCTTGCAAGTCAGCAGTTTGAGACCCGAGTACTTCATGACGGATTGAGCACCCATCTCTGTCCTAGCTCTTGGGGACATGAAAGGAGCCTCATTTGGGTATTCCCTGAGTGGAGTTTCTTCCACAAAAATCCTTTCAACCCAGAATAATTTCTGACATGAAATTAGTATTACATCATCAGTTTGCAATGTTGGACTTTGTCACAGGTTTGTCTTAGTCAATCTAGCAAAGACACCTATATACCTGTATGTTCATTTCACAATTTATCTTCCCAATTCATCCATGCAGAATATTGGTTTATCTTTCCTTGTGAATACAGGCTGATCCAATAGTATAGCTTTTTCTGCTATACTACACCATGGAAGTTTTTTGTAAATTAAAAATTTCCACTACACCATGGTAGTTTTTTTGTAAATTAAACATTTCCACTATACCATGGTAGTTTTTTGTAAATTAAAAATTTCCTGAAGGTCCCAATGTTTTTTTTTTGGGACCCCATTCATTATGGTGAAACTGTTAGGGGGTAAGAGAGTTGAATTTTTTTAATAGTAGCCACGTTAGTCTGTGTTTCAGGCATATCATAGAACAAACAAGGCTTCATGGCATCAATTGATACACATCAGGTATAGAAGCACAGAGTGATTGGTTAGCATAACAGATAAGCATACAAATCAATGTGGTTCCATACAGTTGGTAATGGCAGCCCCCTATTTTTTAATTGCAAATAGTGGAAAGAGTGGGAAGATACTATTTCAATTGCAAATATTGGGAACAAAACAAACACCTGGAATTGAACATTTGCTAATGAATTTAACTTTTGTGTTACTGTGTGAGCACATCCATTGTTCTGTGAGATAGCCTATGTTGTGAAAGAGAATTTTTCAGGAAAGTCTGTGAAGGTGGTATAATATAGGATAAGAAAGGAGGACCTTTGTTTCCAAAAATCATGGCCACCAGTAAAATCATCCTGACAGCAGTGTTTTTCAGGCTTCTCCCCACTTCACATTCCCTGATGGCTTTTTTCACAGTGAAAGAGTTCCCAAGAAAGCCTTGGGATCTTCTAGACAAAATTAGAAAATTTTAATTAAAAAAACCTATGGGGCAATTGCAGCCACTTTTTTGGCCTCTTTCCCCAAATGATAGGCATGCCATTAGCTCTAAATATAGTTTCAGATATGATTGGGAGAATTGTTTTTCTTTGCTACTGTTTCATATCTGGTTGCGATCAAATATATTTCATTAAGGTTTGTTTTAAAATTCCTCTTGATGTTACTTTAATTGGATTCTTCAAAGAAGTGATGCAATGAATTTTAATTGAGTGGAATTTTGAAATGTTGTAGTAATTTGAAGCCTTGGTATATCTTTTTTAAATCTCACAGTAATCATTATGAGTTGAAGGCAGGATGCAATTTTATAGGAATTGTTTTGTTTATTACTCAACCTGAATTTGTCACAAAGATGCACTCTTCTTAAGAGGCTGTATTCATCCTGATTTTCTTTGTGACAAGTGTAACTGACATAATTTAACTGCACAATTGAGTGGTATGTTTATTAGGAATAGCCAAAATGCCACTAAAACTGCATTGTATGTTTTTCTAAAATGTCTGCCTAATGATCAAAAGTGACAAAAAAAAACATTGGGTTAAATGCTTTAAATCACTTTGGGAGCATACTATTTTATCATAATTCTATTGAACTTTATTCCAAAATGCTGAATTTTGTGGGTTTAAAAGAAGAATTGGGAGCACTGAATGAAACATTTTATAAGGCATAAATTACAGTGTATCAGTGATCTAGTATGTTTCCTTGGTAACAAATATACTACACAGATTCTATAATGAGATTCTTAGTCTGATTGTAACTGTGTGTATTGCCTTGCTCAGTAATTGTGTCTTGAAGTGAATATGAGGTCTTGTTTATATGACTATTCAAACACCCACAATCAAAGATAAATTACCACTGAAAAATGAAAGTCTTCCACCTGTGGGAATATATTTCTGCATCTACAAAGCAGTATACTATATAGAAGCTTTAGTTATAAATAATGCAAAACATTTATTCTGCTTGAGAGTATGTACAATACATACTACATCTCACATTCACTCATGTGTCTTAAGCCTGCAAAATAAATGCACTTGCAAATATAATCAAATATTTGGTGTCAGATATGCAGTCTGAGCCTTTGTTTACTCAGGAGTAAGTCCCAATGGTTTCAGCAATGGATACTCAATGAAAAGGTTACTTCAGTGTCTGGTAAAATGTAGGAGATTGAGATTCCATACTAGAGCTTATTAAGAAAGGGACTGATAAATTTGTCATCTTCTATAGTCTGCAGAAGCAGATAGCTCTGGCTATGAAACAGAGATGAGCACTGAACCCTACAAATGGATATGACTGGATTTTGAGCAAGGGTGACCCTGACCTTGATAGTATCTTTACTTACATCTATGGTGCATCCGTTTGTAGAATTTTCTATACAGTTCTGATATTTTGTCATTGTCAGCAGTGGCTGCTACCCCCCCCCCCCCCCAAATCATTTTCACAGATGATGGATGTGTCAGGAAAATGTCATTGGCATAAATTTGTTTAAGGTGGATCCCAGTTTGCCAGGAAGTGACCCACACACTATGATCATGAAGCCATCTCCATGGGGCACGTATGAAATGAGACATGCAGGATTTAACACTGGGACTGCAATAGACTGCTGCAGCCTTGAGGTTATTAACAAGGTGTACCTTCACAGCCAGTCCATCTGGCATGGCCTCTTCTGCCTCCATGACCATTGGGAATCAGAATAGCGAAGTGGTTCCTCCTCCGCCAGGACCATAGCCAGGATTCTAAATGTGGGTGGGTGAATATTTTTTGAGGATGGGCAACAATGTCATATACATGTTTGCATGTACGTGTGTGCATGTGTGTGCGCATGCGCGTGCGTGAGCATGCACGCATGCATGCATGCATGCACGCACGCACACATGCACACTCAAGTATAAGTTGACCCAAATATAAGCCGAGGTACCTAAGTTTGACCTGAAAACCCAGGAAAAATAGATTGACCTGAGTATAAGCCGAGGGTGGGAAATGCAGCAGCTGCTAGTGAGCTTCTATAATCAAAATACATTAAAATATGGTAAAATTAATTAAATTGTTTGGACATCTCAATCTGGCACAGTTCTCAGACCCTCGCAGTCATTGACCCAATTATAAGCTGAGTCCCCGTTTGGGGGCTCATTTTTCAAGCTAAAAAACTTGGCTTATACTCAAGTATATTCGGGATGTCATATATATAAGCTGCCGGGAGTTTGAGGGTGGGCAAACTGCTAACTCAGGGTGGGCAAAGCCCACCCTGCCCCCTCCCTAGCTACGACCCTGTCCTCTGGTCATTTTGCCATTGGGCCCAATGTGATGGTTTCCAGTGGCATTTCTTCCACTGAGAGGGACCATTACCTGGTAGCCGTTGGCCCCTTTCGGGAGTCAGGCTATTTACCACCAGCAAACACTCGACATTGAGTTGCTGGCTGTACGGTCTACTCCATTACCATAGTGGGATGTCCGGCCAGACATCTAATAAGAATATTATGGAACTGGAGAGGGAAACCTAAATGATAAAGCAGTTAAGCATTTCCCATCAAAATGCAGTGTTTATGGGTTGCTGCTTTTTCTTTATTTTCTTTTTTTGGGGCAGGAAAGATTACTGATACGGTACAAGGTTTATAAAATTAAGTATTCTTTGGAGAATGGAGACACAGGGAAAGTTACCGATTGAGGTGCTACTTCTGCCTGACAGAAGCTGAGAATCAGGCTTCAGACTAAGGGTACCCAAGGGTGGAAGGGTGAATGGGGCAAGGAAGCATATGAGAAGGAGATAGCCGGTTGTGGAGATAAAGAGTCATTTATTTCCCTAAGAAGCTACTTGTGCCAAAGGCATGAGGAATAGGCTGCTCATGGCTACTACTTCAATCATTATCACAAGATGGTTTGAATGGCTTTAAAGGTAGATCAAACAGGTTAATGAAGGACCAAATAAAAATGGAGGCAGTGTGAGATTAAATCCCAGTACTAGAAGGGCACCTGCAGGGCAAAATTTTAGCCTTTATACCTTGGCTGTGGATTTCTGTGTGGTTTGACTCAATAGGGCTCACATGGGGAATATTAGCCTTTTAATCTTTCTACAAAGAATAGTAAATAGTCACATCATCACCCTGTCTACAGGGAGCCTTTGCTGCCTACATTTTATCATATATTGAGTCTCCGTGTCACGCCAGATGCAAAAAGAGCAGAGTTTATGTACCTTGTTATTGCCATGTGGAAGAGTAGGGGAGGATCATGGTCTAGTTGAGAATATCCCATCCCAAAATTTCAAAGGCATTTTCTGTTTGCTCTGGCCATGAGCTGCCTGTGTAGAATAGAGAGTTTCAGCAGAAGCAAAGCAAGGAAAGAGGGTACTAAGAAACATGGTTTCCTTTCTAGGCTGTCAGTCAGGTTCCTTGGAAAAGCAATCTGTTGACATAATAAGAAAATTTCCACAGAAAGCTGAGAGCTAGTTGTACCTATATGTTTGAGAGGATGAAAAATAATATCCTATTTCTGCATTGCTACAGTTTGTGAGACTTTATGTTCTCACTAGGTAAACATCATCTCATTACCTGTCTGCCAAGAATGTAAACATCAGGCTTCTGTGTAAAGAAAATAATATTTTAATAACTCTGGGCCCCACCCACCCGGAGAAGGACAAAAGCTGCCGCAGCCAGGACCCGAAGACGCTCCACAACCACTCTGGATCATCGTCTGGAGAAGAAAGACAGGCCAGCTGCAGCTGCTTGGGCGGTCCGAAGACACTCCTGCCCACTCAACTCCAGGCCCCATCCACCCGGAGAAGGACAAAGGACGCTGCAGGCAGGACCTGGAGATGCTCCATGCCCCTCCTTCTGGGCCCGTCAACATCTGGAGGAGGAAGACAGGGCTAGCTGCAGCCACTCGAGTGGTCCAAGGACGCTCCTGCCCACCCCAACTCCAGGCCCCAACTGCCTGGAGAAGGACAAAAGCTGCCGCAGCCATGAACTGGAGATGCTCCAGGCCCCCCCCCCCCTTCCAGGCCCGTCATCGTCCAGAGGAGGAAGACCGGGCCAGCTGCAGCTGCAGCTGTTCAGGTGGTCTGAGGATGTTCCCGCCCACCCAACTCCGGGCCCTGGAGAAGGACAAAAGCTGCCGCAGCCATATGAGGTGTTTGGCTTTTTGTAATTGCCCTGGCACTGTGATTTTGATATTGTAACTTGATGAAATGTGTTTGTATATTTGGTACTTTATTTTGTAAACTGCTTTGGGTGAGGAAGGCAGTATATAAATATAGCAAATAAATAAATAAATAACAGTGAAGTACTGTAAATATGTCCTGAAACTGTTCCCATGTATAGCAGAACCATGTCATTTTCTCCTTTATTTCCCATCTTAGCTGTGAAGGCTTCAGTATTGTGAACTTCTGTGCATAGGTTTGGCTCAACAATAAAAATCTATAAACTGTTAGCATTGTAGTAGTACTAAGAAACAATGTTATGCACAGGCTGATGAAACTGCCCAACACAGGATGAACAAAACTATGATGTTTATTATGAAATAAATCATTCATTAAATAATGGGTTAAGATTTCTTAAGTGTGTTTAAATAGGTTTCATTTCTTTTCCTAATATGCAAGAGAGTCTTACCCAGCTAATAATTTCTTAATAGCTTTTACCTCAGATCAGATTTCCCAACTAGTTCCTTGCACAATCATGAATATATGCTGTATAACACCCTCCCCCCAATCTCCTGCTTTCCTTTAACCTTTAGGATGGCTCAGTCTGAAGGACGTTTGGTGAAATGTCTTCTGATCAGATCTGTACCTGAAATCTTCCGGTGTTGGGCCTTGCTTCCTGCTTGAAGGTTCACCAAAACTTCACAGAACAACTTCCTGCTCTCCACCACCACCACCAGTTCTAATACTCACATCTTCTAATAAGGTTTCTTCAGATTTTATTTTCTCCTTATCCACCACACATGAGCTGTCACATATCTTTGAAATCATTTCCCAACCGACTAAACTTTTCTTGACTCCTTCCTGACTGACCTTTGTTTCCAAATCTTCTGCCCCAACCACCAAACCATTCATGTTCTTGATAGACTTCCTAGCCACCAGTTTAGTTTGCTAGTGCCTCTGCACCCACCATAAACAGTCCAGATAAGGATAGGTTCTACCACTCATCCATTTGAAACTAATAACTTCATGATAGCCTTCTAACAACAGCCAAAGGAGCAACTATTCTTATGCCCATGGGAATTAGCAGAAAATAAGTGTGTGAGCCACATCCACTCAAAGGAACAAAGTTCTGCCTTATTGGATCATTAAAACAGTACACATTTCTGTATTTTGCAAAACTCTTTATCATGCAAAGTTGGTATAAAATGTGAGGTTAGAATAAATAGTTCAAAAATTGGGCCAAATGTATGCCCATGGATTTTGAGACTAGGACTGCCAGAAAGGTCAGGTGGAGATTTGCAGATTTCACATGAAATTTTGGACTTCTGCTGTGCTCAGCTTCGTTGTAATCTAAATAAAAGACCAAGTAGACATTGTGATATATTTGTAGAACCTTGACCAGCTCAATCGTATTTTGTAGAGGAGAATTAAAACATTGGCCTCCATGCGGCCACTCAAAAAATACAAATGCTCAAAATACAATCCAACAGAGAATAATGCAGTTTGTATTCACCTTTCTAGGCCTCTAAATCAGAGGAGTTGAAAAAATGCTTTGCTTTATGAATTCTGTTAATAATATGCTAGTCATAGGATAGGCTCACATCAAGATAGCATGAATGTTGATGGCTCACAAAATAATGGTTTTGGAGGATCTTTGCACAGATTTCAAGACACCCCGGAATTCATCAACTATGAATAACTCATCTGTAATGTAAGTAAATAACCCAGCAGAATCCTAACTTGTCATTTATTCTCAATACTTCCTACACTGACTTGAATCTGACTTCCTGAGCTTGGTGCAATACTAGGCTAAGAGGATAATATCAATCTGCTGTACAAACTATTCTGGGCTAATTTTTAAGTGGGCATTGAAAGGAAATGTTTTGATTAAAACTGACTTCCATTCTCATCCAACAAGGTTTCAGGAATGCTTGCCATGTCAGGAGCTTTGTCCTGAACTGAACTGGATTACAGATGTCTTGTTTGGGAAGAACTAATTGTACTACTGCTATAACATAAAGTTGGAAGGTAAAAATTTGCCCATCTGCTCACAGGAGCAATAATGATTCGCATTGTTGTATGGGTTCTGAGTGGCAATATGCTTCCTAATATTTATTTTTTCCCAGTCTAATTTGTGGGCATCTTCTGTTATTCCCTTGAAATGTTTTTTAAATAGCTGGCTGAAAAATTATCAGTAAGTCATGTTGCTAGTTATGGTGTGTTTCCATCTTGCTAAAAATATATCTGCGGTTCTCACCTCAGCCTATTATTCTTATCTTGCAGCTAGTGTCTCGTTAAATAAGGGATTCTGAAGCATCACATAGCATTTAATATATTGGTCTGCAGAACATTAAGGTTGACTACCTTTGAGGGGCAATCAAAAAGAACTGTCTGGCACGGGAGAATATGCAAAGTGGATTTTTATTTTTATATTTCCCGTTGGCACGAAAAGTACTCAGTTATGCCAAGCTTGTGTTTTCTGAATCAGCTATACATGACAGTGATGGGGTATTGCTCTAATACAGACACAGACAATTTGTATGGAAGGTTTTCCTTATTCAACAAGGTTTCAATTTACAAGAAACATGTTACACTTTAATTGAGCCCTTTAAAGCAGCCTGCACTTGTTTTCATAGACACATGTTGTTGTGTGCATATGTGCAATTTCTAAAGGATGGTTAAAATCTGTTTCGCTTTAATCAGGAGCCAAAGAAAAACAGCACATTGCAGCAATGGTATAAATACAACATGATGGCTGGTAGATGGCCATCCTTTATTACATAGATTGCTTGCTTAATGTGTTAGGGGTGATTAATGGTTGTTTCATGCTTGGTATCTATTGACTAAAATTATCCTACCCTGACTTGGGAAGTTTAAAAAATGGTCAATAAGTAAAAATAAGAAGTCAGAAAGAAACACCATCATTACAAACTGTGATCCCTTTTTGTTAGTACAGAAGCTGGACTGCTGAACTGGCCAGAAAAAGTTGAATTCTAACACATTATTAGCTAGTTTTAAGATAAGTTTTCCTGACATTGTTCCAAAAAAGAAAAGGCCATTAATGCATATTTCCAAGTTTTGCCTTGATACTCAATATTCCATAGCCGTGGAGCAGACTCAGTTCTCACTGGACTTTTGTTGGTTGTGCTGTCCCCAAATATAGCCCCTTAGGTCCTAAAATCTTTTGAAATATGGATCTACAGATGGCTGCTAAGGATATCATGGGTTGACCCATACCTGTCAAGTTCCGGGAAATTTCTGTCAAATAAGGGAAATTTCCTGGCCAAAACAGGAAACTGGACAGCTATGCTTATCCTGTGTTGGCCTCCAGTCTAGCAGTCTAACTAATACGGGATGAGTGTAAAATATGGGGGTTTGACAGAAATTTCCCAAAACTTGACAGGTATGGGTTGACCATGTAACTAGCATAGAAGTATTGCGCAAGTGGATAAAGAACAAGAACTCTTTACGACCATTAAGCAAAGAAAGTTCCAGTATCTTGGCCATATCATGAGGAACAACATAAAGTATAGAATACTCCAACTTGCTCTGCAAGGAAAGATTTCTGGGAAGACGGGCTTCATGGCTGAAGAACCTGAGAGACTGGTGTGGCATGTCCTTGGAAGAACTGTTCTGAGGAGTTAAGAACAGGAAGAGTATTGCCATGATGATAGCCAATATCCAGAATGGACATGGCACCTGAAGAAGAAGGAGGAGGTCCTAAAGCCCATATTTCCCTTCCTTCTGTTATGTATGCTTAACTGTTCCTGTTAATTACATGTCAAACGGCCACACTGTCTTGCCGGCCTCTATTCTCTCAAACTCGTGTAGTATCGCGAGACTTGATTCGTGCCACAATTCAAATAAAGAAAAGCACGCATTGTAGCTGTCAAAATGTAACCAATATTCAAATGACCCAATGATGTTTATTCCCGCTGTTTTGTATCAAGTGTTTTGTGTATATAAGACCCCGTTGTTCCACTCCAAGTTGTGTTCAGACCCCACAATAAAAAGAGCTGTTATTCACTACGCTGGTTGTCGCCTCCAGTTTCTGAACACCAAACCTTTCCTCCTTTGTTTGGACCTGCTACAAATCTTAAGGTACCTCCGAATCTGTGGATATCTTCCTTGTGCTTCAGAGTGACCCTACTCTGGAAGAATTCTTATGGCATTTAGATTGGCCAGGTACAAAAGTGGATGGGATTCTGATACCTTTCACAGTTTCACAGGAGGAGCTCATGCACAAAGGGCATCTCCTGAGATGTAGTCCTTGAAAGTTCAGGATTTGTGCCAGGGCTAAAGATGTGCAAATGGAGATATAGGAACAAAACATTTTGAGGGGGTGGAGAAACAGACATTCTGGGGGAAATTAGCTTCAAACTGATTTTGCTGCCTTAGCAAGATAAAATGATTCACTTATACTGTATGTTAACTTGTTATAGAGTTTTTTATTTGGAATAATATTCATAGTTGCGAGTGGGGCAGCATATAAATGAAATAATAATAATAATAATAATAATAATAATAATAATAATAATAATAATAATAATAATAATAATAATAATAATAATAATAATAATAATAACGGGCGAGTTCTGTCTTAATTATGTCCAATCAAAATTATGACTATACTGTACTTTGCATTTTAAACAGAGAGCTGCAGACTGCCACATATGTATCTTTGTTTTTGCCATCTGAGAAAGCAGGGAAAAGAGATACCACTGATTTTATCGCATACATGATGTAGCATATTAATTAGTCAGGAATACTTTAATGCAGTCACAGTCTTAAGGACTAAACTAGCAGCCTATTCGGATGAAATGTTTTTTAATGCTGAAAATATCAAACTCTTCAATAGTGCACTGTACGCTATCAATATGCAGCATACTAATATTGAACAAAATTTGTTGCATTCCATAGACTCACATGTGAGCAAAAACACTTGACATCAGTTGCAAAGCAGAAGATACTATAGCCAGAGCACCAAAAGATGGATAGCTGACCCCCTCCTACCCATCCTATTCATGAAAGCCAAAACCTTTCCTGAAAACTCCAGTAGACCTCAACAGTCTCTAGTAATTCTCCATTCAATTGACTGAGCAGTTTTGCATTCAGGCATGGCAAGAATAGGAATGTGTATGGAGTTCCATCTTTTTCTGTGGGAAAGAGGTTATTTTGCAAATGCCTCTTTTTTCCTGCTTTTTATACTGGTCATTTTGTTTGACATGAATGGGGAAAGGCTCATTTGTGTTCTTTCATTTTGGGTTTCCCATTCATAATTCATACCTAAAGGACTCCCTAGATATTTGGACATTTTGGACTTATTGGACTTGAACATCCTAACTCTCCAAAACACAGCTATGCTAGGAACTGCATATACATACTCAGGCGTTAGCTTAACAGTTCTTAGGTCCTTGGTTAGGGCTTGAACTGTTAATTTTATTCCAGTCCTTGACTGTGAACCAAATAGTTGATTTGTATCCAACAACAACAACAACAACCAGCATCATCATCAATCTCCAAGAACAGACAAGTACCAGTTCATGGGAAACAATATGGTAGAGTATTAGTGCTCTCAAGTACTACTTAAAGGCTTTTCAGGGGTATCTGAGTAGTCACTACAGTAAGCAGGGTGCTAGACTGTAGGATCTTCATGGGTTCTAGCACAGCGTTTGTTATGTTCTTATGGTATACTGTATATATTATTTGGAATACTAGCAAGCCTCTTGGTGAGATCATCAGACTACCTTCTCACCTTGATTTGAATAATTATTAATATAATATACTTGAATTTCTGTGACGGAAACCAGATTAGTATTGCTTGGTCATGTGATGTTATTCAAGAATTGCTCTATTCTACTTTTAATTATCAAGCTGTGGTAATATATATGGTAGTAAATTCTGGAAGCTTATGCAACAACATCATTTTCCTCACACTTATAATTGTACTATACAGTTTCACCTGGCATCAGAGCAGCCAATGGCACATTATGAGATAAATTTTCAGAGAAATAGTCCCTTGTGTATTTGGACAGGATTTTCAGAAGCTTTGCAAGCAAAACATGTTATTTTCACATGATTTAGTCCATTACAGTGATTTACTGGAAAATGTTTGAGTAGGTGGCACATTCTATTGCTTTTACATTTTCCAGACATTTAGGAGAGGAAACAAAACAGGAGCACCGGACAAACAGTCATCACATGTAATGGAATTATGACTAAGGAAATTTAATTCACTCTTCACTTATGTGTTTTTGACATATGAGTTTCATTCTGTTTGAGATGGAGCAGTCTGATTGCATCCTATACAAACTCAAGAGGTCATACAATGAAAAAACACAAACACATTCATTAGGTATGTGTCATTTATTTTATCACATGTAAATGTTCAGTAGATGTTTGGTGATGGCTGATCAGTTGCAGGCATTCTTGGAGGAAATAATGTATTTGCCAGCATATAAGATGCATCAAAGTATAAGATGCACCCTGTTTTTACCAAAATAGCCCACTATAGGCCACTATATACAGTACAAGACACACTCCATTTTCCCACTGTATTTTAAGAGGGGGAAAAGTGGGTCTTATATGCTAGCAAATACAGCATATCCATTTTAGTCAGAGTTCAGGCAAGGCTATGGGACAGAAACAGCATTGGTCATCCTGCAAGACAATCTCCTCAGGGAGGAAGACGGAGGGAATGTAACCCTGCTGCTTCTCCTGGATCTTTCTGCGGTGCACTATGGGGTGGTATATAAGTGTGATTGCTTTGCTTTTTGGTTTGCTTTGGCCTTTGATACCGTTGGCCATGGTATCTTTCTGGGACAGCTATTGAGTTTGGGACTTAGGAGGCTGTATTCTGTGAGAGCTCCAATCCTTCGTCCAGGATTGGTCCCAAATGGTACAACTTGAAGAGATGCTGTCCACCTCTTAAGACTTCCATTATGGCAGGGGTTCTCAACCTTTTCACGCCAGGGGCTGAACCATGCCACCTCAAACAGCTGAGTGGGCCAGACTGGTGGTCCCTACCACCACCATAAACGTTGCCATTAAACGTGCTCATGACTGTTGTAAAGGCTTGACATATTGTATCTCGCTTTGCATGTAATGAGTCTATCTCATATATTTGTTTCACCTTTAAAGATGCATTGCTGAAATGAATGAACATTTGCACGATATTCCAATTTTTCGAGTTTCATCTGTAATGCCTTTCCTTCTCATTCTGTCCTTTAAAATAGGTTGACTCACTTTGCCTCTCTCCATTCTAAAATCTGCATGCCTCTTTGCTTTGGTTTGTTTTTTGATTGCACTTATTCTGCCTTTGATTTTAAGATTTTTCATTTCATTTTGCATTTAAATTGGCTCCATGTAAGCCAGCTATTACACTATACAAATGCTATAAACAAATAAACAAATAAATTAATTACCCTGGGGCAAAGCTCCCTCTCTTTCTCTGTAGTATATACATTTCCATCCCAGCTGGCTGTTATTAAGAACAATAACTTTTTAAAAAGTGGCATCAAACTTTTACCTCTTTTGTCCTCTCCCATCCCCCCACCTCTTGTGGCTCATCTCTTTTAGAAAATAAGCTAGAAGGTAGGAACTGTCTTCCTGTTGTTATCTATAACCTACTCAGGCAGTCTTGTTGGATATAGAAGAGAATAAAAATATAAACAACATGTTAGAGAAGCACCAGTAACTTAACTTGCAGGGCTAATTTTAAAACCAAACGTATCTAAAATATGTGCTGTGTATAGATTATTGTGACAATATGGACAGTGCAAGAGGGATTTAGCCTTAGGTTTTTTTTTTTGAGCCATTAGCTATGAATGTGTATAAAGTGGTCATGAAATGGAGAAATTGATATAAATGACCATGAAGAGCAGTTGTGAGTCTGAGAATAATAAGAAAGTGTCAAGGAACACACACAAATTGGCCGAAGTACATTGTGAACAATAAACTATATAAATTGTTTCTAATCAAGGTTGTCTCTAGAAGTCAGCATGAGCAAGCAATAGTCAGAATGTGTGCTAAGAAGATTCTTTAATTTCCTGCTCATGTAAACAAGGGCTGCTGACTTTGGCTCCTAACAGCTGAGTGGTCTCATTCTTCTCATGCTTCTGGCTGTATAAATAGGACAAAGATTCATTTTCCTCAGCCACATATCAATAATGGATTGAAAGAACATATCTTTACATTACTGTGGGTTCCCCAGTTTTTCAGACCAAATTCTGCACAGTAAAACCTCGCATAAAGAACGCCTCACTTAGAGACTAACTCGCTTAAAGAGCAGAATTTTCGTTTTGCATTTAAATTGGCTTCATGTATACTTTTTTGTAAGCCATCTATTACACTATACAAATGCTATAAACAAATAAATGAATTACCCTGGGGCAATTCATTCTCTGAATGGTCACCTCGCTTAACAACTAAAACCAACCAAAAACTTGCTTAACAACTAAATTGGGGTTCACAATCCCACCCCACCCCTGTGGGTTGCCCGTGGGAATAATTGGCAATTAAACCTCTCCCCAGGGGTTCCCTCGGCCAGACCCGGGGACCATCAACCATTGGGGCTCTGCTGGAGAGGAAATTGGGAAGATTAAGCGGGCTAGTTAGAGATGAATCATAACCCAGGCTGAGGGCAAATAGAGCAGGGCAAACTAGCCAAGGCAGACCGAGGACAAGTTAGATACACGGAGTCAATACACAGACTCCGAGATTAGGGCAGGAACAATGGGCCAGCCATTCCAACACACACACACCCTGCCAGAAGTCACAATTGGTCACTTACAATGGTGTTTAGCTGAAAGAGCAAACTCACTTAAAGAACAATCCCGTGGAACGCATTATGCTCTTTAAGCGAGGTACCACTGTTTTTTTATTATTTTGCCAATTGATTTATTTTATTAAGATTCCTAGGAAGTATAAACAACAAGACAAAATTAGAACTGATTGGGGAGTGGATGGGGAACTGCTCTAGCAGAGATTTACAAAACATTTGCATATGTATCTATTTGAGTTTATTAAGCTAATATTCTCAGATGAAAAAGGACCCTTCTTTGATGCCTCAGGAGATAGCAGAAGGCCTTTTGCCAGCCAATCTGTTTTCAGTCTATTCAGCACCTGTTGAGCTGGCAGCCGTAAGTAGGAGCCATGCCATTTTGATTCTTGGCAAAGCAATTTTCCCTACTGAAGCCTTGCCAGTGGTAGCAATTGACTAGTAGGGATGTGGCACCACAAAGAGGAAAACAAATTCATTCATCAAAATACCTTTCAGTGAAGAGAAAGTGTTATTCACTGTTTATTAAATCACCTGCTGCCGATGCTGTGTTAGCCCAGCAGCCCCTCCTGACAGGAGAACTAGGATGAATGTTCTCTTCTGGGAATGGCGTTGCACTGTTGAAATAACTTAGAAGAAATTATTCTTCTTTCTTTCTGTTCTTTTTTAAAGTCACCCGCAGTTATGGTTGTGTTGCCTATAAAATATTGCAAAGCTAATTTTCAAACACTTCACTCTCTGTATCAGATAATAAATAAAACTGAGCTGCAACAGGAATGAGTTCTCAAAAGAGCAAAGAGCATTAAATAAAATACAACCCAGAGGCTTGGCAAAAGAAGGGGAAGGGAACATTTCAAAAAGGAGTGTTTGGGGTAAGCTTATTACTGTTATTGGGGGAGGTGGCTAAACTTCCCAATTTTTCCACCATATCAGCAAATGTTACAAAAAGAAAAGAAAATAAGATAACATTTCCAAATTACCCTGGAGCCACAATGATGACAGAAAATGTGTTTTTACTATAATAGCTGAGGTGTACAAGGAGTTGGGTTATGTAAAGACACCTGTGGAAGGGTCTATATGGGATGCATACCTTCACATTATGTCCAATTCTTTCTTTTTCCCTGTAGCCATGACGACCCATTCTACCTTGTTAAGGCATCTTTCCCTTCATCACGTGGGCCTTTCAAGGGGTGTCATTGGCTGCAAAAAGGGGAAAAAAAGAACTGGAAACTTTCCCTTCATGAAGCTACTGAAGTTAGTATACCATACCTTAAGTTAAACTAGACAATATGTTTAGCATTTTTAAGAAGGATGCACAGCAACATTTATTTATCATACTGCGTATTTTTCTCATCAGTGGCTCTTTGTTAAAATTTAAAATATTTTCATGCCACTTTTCTTCTATAAATAACCCGAGGCAGCTTACATCTTCCAAAAAAAAAAAAAGACAAGACAATAACTGAAAATAATTATTACAGCATTAGAAGAAAATTATACAAATGTCATATTTAAAATATCACATAAAACCAATGCTAAATACACATTTAAAAGCAACGGAGGCAGAAGCAATTGCCTATTAAAAGCCCTCCTCTCAGACAGCCAGTCACTGAAGTGAAAGCCTGCCTCAAGAGAAAACACTTTTCCTTTTTGAGTTCAGAAGCCAGAAAAACAATGATGCAAGGCCATTTTCTCTCTCTTAGACATTTTACAAAAGCTATATCAGATAGCTTTCACATTGGCCCCTGTCTTTGAGCGGTCTCCAGCACATTATGTGCTGCCTAGATCAGGGGTGCCCAAACTATGCCCCATGGGCCAGATCTGGCCCCAATGCCAATTCATCCGGCCCATGCTGCCCTCATCACTCCCAGAAGTGGAAGTAAAATGCACCCTTACTAGGGTTGCCATAATTCTCTCCCTCCAAACTGGGACAGCCACGTGACATTCCTCAAACTGCATTCCTCAAACTGCACATGCGCCAGACTGTCAGGAAGACCGCATCTCTAAGACCCTGTGGAATCCCCTTCCAGGGCGGACAGCCTTCGTCAGTTTAAAATAAACTGTAGTCAAGAGGTTTTGTCCTGTGTGATTCTTCTTGCAAATGACTTTTCTTGATGGTTCTATTTTTATTTTTTTGAATAAAATTTCTTGGGCCACTCTTGAAACCACCCTTCCTCCCCCTGAGGTCACCCCACCCTCCCCTTCACACACACCCATACCCACTGAAATAGACTCACCCTCAAACCCCACATGAGGATCCCTTGTAAGAAAGTTCTAAAGAGGGGCCAGGAATGGCAAAGCAGTCCATGGCGTCTCCGTTGTCCTCCGGAAGGAGAAAAGCAGGAGACAGGAAGGGACTTATTTTGGAGGAGGACCTTTGCGATGGAGGACTCTTCCTTTCTATCCACCCTGTTCCCTCCCTCTCTAGGAACACCGACCCTATACAATTAACCCTTTGCAGTCACATGAAGAAGGAATCCTCCATCCCAGAATATGGTGGAGGTTTGGCTTCTTAGATATGGGTATTTCCTGCTCCCTCCTGGCTTTCAAGGAAAAGGGCTGAGGATGACTCCTTGTCCCCCAAACTTCAAGGTGAGCCAAGGGATTTTTGCAAAGAGTTATTCCATTGCCTCTGTGCCTTTCTTTCAATTATCTCACTTGCAAGTGTCTCCCCTCCCCGGCAGGCTTCTCAGGGTACTGTTTTGCCTTTGCTACTTTCAAGCAGGATAATTGAAAGAAAGGCAGGGAGGCGGTGAATTAACTCTTTGCAAAAATCTTTTGGTGAGGGGTGATCTTGCTTCCTTTGTTCAAATTTAAAAATCCGGGACTTTTACATGTTTTTTCTTGAACCGGCCAGGACAACTTGAATCCGGGAAAATCCTGGAAAACTGGGACATATGGCAACCCTAACCCTTACTCATCTATCTCATCCCATACAGGTGCATTTTACTTCCGCTTTCGGGAGCAACGAAGGCAGCATGGGTTGAATGAATTGGCATCGGGGCTGTATCTGGCCCGTGGGCAATAATTTGGGCACCCCTAGCCTAGATAGTCCTACTATAACACTACCCCTGCTTTTAAGTTCCATCCTCAGACCTCCTCTGACTTCCATGCGGGTCCTCACCAAGTACCAGATTCTCAAGCTGAGAACTTCATGGCTAGTCCGTAGACAGTGGTTGGTCCCATTAGTTGTTTTACTTACTTATTTACATTATTTTTAATGCCACCTTTCTTCCCATAGGGGACCGAAGGCAACTCACAACAACGAAAACTATAAAACAATTGACAAGTTTAAAATAGTATATAAGTATCATTCCATTGTACACAGAAACTAACATGATAACAGAATATATTTTTACTAGAAGAGATGAAGTATGCAGGGTGTTGAAATCAGAGAAACTTAAATCGTTTAACTGTGGCTGTATCATGCAGATAGTTACACGCATGTCAAGCCCCCTTGATTGTGTTAGGTTAAGCACCCTCAAGTCTGAGCTGATTTATAGGACCTTCAAGGCAATTGTGATATTTAAAGTCTGGCTTTACCAGGTCCATTCTCCCCTAGTGATTTTTTGCAGTGGATTTTAACTGAGGCTTTCTGAGTCCAGTCCCCACACTCTCAACTACACCACACTAGGTATCTCCACTTGGTTGCAACCTGATCTTAAAAGTGTCTATTCAGACATAATTCCCACATATTTTACTTAGGCACATTATGTAATAAAGTTACATAGGATTGTTGCCTTAAGCATGAAATAAGTAACTTTTGCCAGTTGAGAAACATTTTGCTGTGTATTACTGAATGTTTTTAAAGAGGAATGCAAAGGTTGCATCAAGGCATATATTTCAAAAACTGTCTAGCTACCATCTTATGCATGCTTAAGATGTGTCAGGAATATGTAAACATGCATGTCTATTTCTTCAAGTATCTGTAGACATAAAATGTAAATTCATGTTGGCCTGCATACTTTTGATTGTCATAGAACCCTTTCTTCCTTTTCCTCTAGGAGCGAAGTAGCTGAGCTACCACCATGGAGGACTGCCTTCACACGTCTTCTGAAAATCTTTCCAAACTGGTCAGCTGGGCTCACAGTCATGGAACCATCTGCAACCTCATACCAAACCTCAAACACCTGCTTTCAGAGGGTTCCCACGGCAACTTGACCGCCATGTGGGGCTGCAGTGCAGGCCATGCCTACCACTGGCCACTGACAGCAACTTGTAGGGCAGGCCCTCAGGAAAGAGTTTGCTTTCAGGACAACAGGAGCTTCAATTCAGACAGTCCCAGCATTATAGGGGTGTCCTCAGACACACAAACAAGCCCAGTGGAAAGGTATTCCGGGAGGCCAGGGAAAGCAAAGCTGGACTGCAACCGAACCAGAGACTCCTGTGATTTCTCCTACTGCAGTGAGCCTTCAGAACTGGACGAAGCCGTAGAGGAATATGAAGAAGAGGCAACTCTTATGGACATGGTCTGTGAATCCTCCGTGACTGATGAAGATAGTGATTTTGAACCTCATCCTCAAAGGTCTCAAACCAATTCCCTCAAAAGGCCAGGCCCAGGTCCCTCTTCTTCGTCACATGTAGGTATCTGCTCTCAGAATATTGACAGAAGCAGCAATGATGTGTTAGTTAAAAAAATCAAGCAAGAACTCCCAGAGGATTATTACATTGTGGCTAATGCACAAGTCACTGGTGGCGTTGATGGACCTGCATTATCCTTGACTCAGATGTCAAAGCCAAAAGCACATCCAGGAGCCCCCTACCCTGTGGCACTGAAGCCCATGCCTCATACATCTCCTTCGCTCAGCACAGAACGGGATTTACAAAGCATGTCTGCCTCCTCCCCAGTTACATCAAGGCCAGGAGCTCAAAAGCCTTCCAAAGTAAACCTGGCTTCCCCAAGTAGAGGGCCTGGAAGCACCCCAACTGTCAGTCCTCAAGTAGCCCTCCAGATGCCGGCCAGCACCTCTAACACTGGGAAACCCATCAGTATTCCTTTATCGGCCTTGCAGCTTCCTGGGCAGGATGAGCAAGTGGCCTCAGAAGACATTCCCCAGCCTGTGCCAAATCAAGTTCCCAGTGATATAGCATTATCTCCTTCGGTTAGTACAGAGCCAGAGGTTAGCTCAAGCCAACAGCATTCAAGCATTGCTCTCACCATGACCACTGACCCAACTGCACAGACCATACCAGGTATCAACACTTGGAATGTTTTGCATAATACAGTATTGTGGTTTGGAACATGTTTTAAATTAATTTGTCTAATTCACTAGATAGTCTGAAGGTCAGTTGTAACTCAGCTGTGTACAAATACTCAATGGCTGCTGGCAAGAGACACTATATTTGGAGGCTGTATAATTAATACAAAAGCCATTAGTTTGTTAGGAAGCCATTAAGGAGGTTATTTGCCTTAGAACTTGCCATGATGTTTAAGAAAGGCCAGAAATAGACTGGGGAAGTAACCCATAATTACTGCTGAGAATATGTTAATGTGGCAGACACTGAGCACTTGACTCAGTGTTCAAATCCTGTGGGATTTCTTCTGCATATAAAATGGGAGAATATGAAATATTTTTGTGGCCCAAATGACACAAAGGTTGATTCAAATCTGTTTGACTCTTTTTCCTCCCAAAGCTTATTTTTTCTTTCCTCTGAGTGCTTCTACATTTTTCAGACTAGAATGATTCAAACAAACTTTTGTTTAGCAAGCAGTTGTTTTCTGGTGTAAAAGGGCAAGGGAACATATCTGTGGGTGGTAGTGTGGTGAGGTATACAGTTGGGTGGTTATGGTTAAGGACTGTAGAATACGGTGCCTGAAATTTTTAATTAAAAATATTTTTGGTGAATAAACAAAGCTAGTACTGACCAATAGGTATTATTAATAGGTATTAATGTATTATTATATCAGAATAACGCTATACTACTTCAGCATTTTTAAAAACAGGAGAGTAGGAGCTCTTTGGTTGTTCAGCAAAGGTGAGGGGAAAAGGAAGAGATGAAAGGACAGGCAGGTCTTGTTTAAACAAGCTTTAAAGAAAAGCTGAAAAAATATATAGGGCCTCTAGGAAGGGAGAAGGAAAAATCAATGGGAAAGAGGAAGATGGGAGGGTTGCTTCAGGCCTCTTGCTGCCTGTCTCCAACTGGCTTAGGGCAGCCAAAGCCATCAAATTGCCAGAAATGGGGACAAGGGGTTGGATGGAAAGTCAATTGCATATGGACAATAAACATCTGATTTAATCCACAGAACCAATGAGAACACTCATTACATTTTAAAATGAAATTTAAGCCGAAATTCAAATTGTAGCAGAGTCAAATCACTCCGATTCAGTTTTCCAATGTAGTTATAGCCTGAGACAGTTGTTTTAATTCTGTAAAATCAGATTTCAAAGGAAAAACACAGCTTAAGATGTGAAGATCAGTCATTAAACAGAGCAAACTAATTTACATATCTCCAGAAAGAAACTTACATTGTGACACTAAGTAATTTCTTGTTCAAATCACCAGTAATGTCTGTTTCCAGCTGTTGAAATCTATGATGCAACAACACATGGAATACTATATACCCGTGATGGTGAACCTTGGCACTCCAGATGTTCTTGGACTTCAATTCCCAGAAGCCCAAGCCCCCATGAATCTGCATGAATGGGTTTGCTGCGATTCATACGGCCCACACCACCCCCGTCGCTCCTGGAAGTGGAAGTAAAACGCTATCTGTACAGGCGCGTTTTACTTCCGCTTCCAGGAGTGATGGGGTGGCATGGGCCGGATGAATCGCAGCAAACCCATTTGTGTGGATTAATGGGGGCTTGGGCTTCTGGGAATTGAAGTCCAAGAACATCTGGAGTACCAAGGTTCACCATCACGACTATATACCTTTTGGTGAACTTTTTAGAGACTGAGTACCCAAAACAGTGTTGGGTCGAACTATTCTAATATTCTAATATTAGAAATGGGGTTATCTCAGTGGCTGGAGACAAAGGAAACTGCTTCTTCAGACAGCACATAGTAAAAATGAAAGTCACTACACTGAACTTATATCCACAGCCTCCTGTCTAGTAGACAGATGGCCCCACATCCAGTGGCTCCCACATCTTTACTATGGCTTTCTATCTGCATAGCTATTTTTCTTTTTTGTGGGATCCGCGCACACAATTGGCATACTGGCCCTGACAGAACCCCGGTAATGGGTGATCACATCGTTACCAGGGGTTCCTGAGGGGACAGAAATTGGGGGAGCGGAATATTAGATAGAGTTTAATTCATCAATAGCTGATCTGACAAACAGCTCGGACAATAGAGAGCTAATGACGAACACGCTAGGCACGTAATAGGTAATCTCGCGTCTGCGGATTACTCTAAACTCTAGAGCCAATACTAGCTACTTGTTTACCCCAGATAACACAGAACAATGTATTTCCCCTGCCGTTAATTAAGTTAGTTAATTAACTTCTCCTGTAGACTTCCCCAATTAACTTGTGTAAACATGGTGTGTGAATTCTGCCAGATCGCAATGCTTTTACACGCAGCCTGAACATGATAAATACTGATGATTTGACTTCATTAAATCACTGGTCTTCGCTCCATCTTGCCTCATGTGTCGTTACTTGATCAGTCTCCTCCGGGTCCCAACGGCCACTTCGCCGTTCCGATCCAGCTTGCGCAACCCGCTTCGCAGCCCCAATCCAACATTTTTTTTAAAATGACGTTGACGCTAATGAGAGTGGGATTCATTTATCTGAAAACATGAACTTTAACTACAAATAGAAGGGAGAGAAGTCTGACCGCCTTGCAGCATTGCTAATCTCCTCCCCACCCCCATGTGTGCTTTGTCTCTTTTTGCATGGACATCTTATAATAGGGTCTTCCTTTGATGCTCTGTGAAGTCTTGGATGACTTCTCCCAACTGCTGCAACCCATTAGGTTAGAAGACCTTTAAAACTCAGGATGTCCAAGTTAGCCAGTTCCCACTTCCTGAGGTCCAAATCTTGAAACCATTGGTTGGGCTGTTGTGATTTTACAGCCTTTGTGTAACCACTACAAAAAAACAAAAACAAAACTTGGTATACAAACAAAAGAAACAGAGTGAGAGAGATTCCTCACATTCTTTCCTAAATAAACAACATGTTTGCAGTATGTATGCAAACAGCTTTGCTTTGAAAACAGAGAACTAAGAGGAGATGGGTGTCTAGGCAATAAAGTCATCAAACAGAGTAACATGCAGTTTCTCCTCCTCCAGCCCCATTTAACGTTGAGTTCTGTCTCTATGCTGGGAGAGCCAGACAAACACAGCAGTTTTATAAGACTTCAAAGACCTGGCAATTGTAACGATGATTGTGTGGCTCAACTAATGCTACACTCTGGTCTCCAGGGAGTGAACAGTTCGGTCAATGGCACCCTCTGGAAAAGGAGGTTTGTTTGTTATAATTAGCGGGGAAAGATAATGCACAACAGGTTGGAGATTCTGCAGTTTGTCCTCTTGAGCAAAGGGATTTTGAGCCAGGCCTAAATAAACTACAGTTGCTTGACTAAGCAGCCTGCTACATCCTCAAATACATTGGGATTTGTGCTGCTTATAAAATGGGTGGAATCAATTCATTTTTTTGCTGACCACACGACTCAAAGGCTGCATTGATTCCATCTGTGGGTTATTTTTCTAAATCAGCTTTTTTCTCTCCTGCTGGAGGGCTACTACTTTTTTCATTACAGAAGGAATTGAAAGCGGGAGCTGGGCCATTGCAAGCAAAGGCAGCAAAGATGAGCAGGGATTGTGATCTGAAACATATTAAAGGCTGGAATTCAAATCACAGCAAAACTGAACATTTCTGATTCAATTTCAAAGTGTAGTCATACTCTTAATAATAGTTACATACCATCAAGTCAACTCTAGCATACAGTGATCCTTTCCAGGATTTTCTAGGCAGAAAATATACAGAAGCTGTTTACTATTTTCTTCTTCTGTGGGTATCCTGGGTTCCGCAGCTTGCCCAAGGGCCACAAATGCTGGCTCTTCTTCCAGGAGGCACAGTGTGGAATTGAACTCCCAACCTCTAGCTCCGCAGCCAGATATCTGAGCCACTAAACTATCCAGTAGATCATAACTTGACTTTCTTCTTCTACTGTACCCGAATTCGAATATAGGCAGTCACCATGGCGATCAGCCATGAAGACTGAGAATATAATGCAGTGATCTTCCATTGCCTTCCGCATCGCAGTGTGACACCCGTACCACTGATCCAGTTCTGCGTGTCACTTTCTGGTCCAGAGCCCTCAATCAAGATTGATTCAAGTGGGATTTAATCCACTTGGGGACCATCACCCTTCCTTGTCGACTTTGGCACCCAAGGCTGTTAGTCTTCAGGGTTGTCGGTGTTAAGTTTTTGGCAGTACAGTCTACTCTACTACCATAGCAGGATAACTTGGCCAGATGGTTATAACTTGACTTACACTCAAGTTTTAAAAGATGAGCTCTTAAATTGGGCTGGAGGGGATATACTTAATCTGTAGTTGAGGGGGTTCATTTAAAAAGACCAAAAATCTGAGCCTGAACTGTCAGTGTCAAATGAGCCACCGCTTTTTGTTAATTAGTTCTGCACCGGGTTCTTGTCAGCAAGGAACTTTTGCAATGCTTTTATAGTACCTGGATTTGGTCTTCATCATCTGTTTCAGGGTTTCTGCAACTCTTCAGGATTAGAGCAGGGCTGTTGTAAACATACATTTATGCAGAATTCTTTTTGAAGGGATTTAGCTGCTGAATTACATGTTTCTAAGAGATTAGTTGTCTGGAATTTATGCAGAATCTAAATCTTGGGATTTAGATTCTTACCCTTCTGGAATTTACTTCCCTTTGCTGTACCTTTGCTTTGGCTTCAGTATTATTTTGACATAGATTGCGAAATGCAAAGGAAATGAATGTTTAAATGAAAATGGCCAGAATCCAATTAGGGATTTATACTGGCATAAGTAGCAGTTGTTTACATTGGGGCAGCATGTTGCGACTAATTAATACGTTTGTCACTTGCATTCCTGGTCATGTGCCAATCTCACTACTGTGGCATAACCAAGAATACAAGCAGCAACTTGTTGCTTAGCAACAATCTGCCAAGCAATTATACTTAATCAAGCAATTATACTTAAACTGGTGTAAATTGCCAGTAGGATTCTGGCCAGCAAATCTAATGTTTCATTGTGTGTCTTGCTTCCAATGAATAGCTGTGCTGTGGAGTAAGTTAGAGTCTCATGCTATAGTAGTCTAATGTGAGGGGATTCACCCTGTCACTCTGGAGGGAATTTGTTCCCCCTTAGACTATGAGCCACTAATGCTTGTATCAATTTTCTTCATTACAAGAAGGAAATGAATGCATTGTTCCAGAAGGCGGGAGTTCTGATAGGAATAGATTTTTTAAAATCTGGGCCAGTTCTTAAACTTCTTCTGGAGAGATGAACCAATATTGTAACATGTATCCCATCATACAGTATATATTTTGCTAGATGCAGGGGTGAGAGAAAGTCATAACATCTAGTTCTGTTCTGCAAAAAAAAAAAAGCTTTACTATTGGCTCTGGTATTGCCAACCAGCATGTGTGCAGCCCATAAGTTATTTCTTTGAAAGAATACATTTCTATAAAAAAAGGTTACTATATTTGGTTTAAATCCCTTAAAGTAAAAGCCAGCATGTTGGTTGCCATGTGTTGTGATTAAATCAGCAACACTTCATGACTGGTATGATAAAAAAATTAAATTAAATTCTGTCAGTGTAAGTACTGTGTAAGTTCAGCATAAGTACAGAAAGAGCCTTCTTGAAGATTGTGGATACAATCGGGCATACCCTGGAAACGGCAGTCTTTCCAGCTAATCTTTCTAACACCAGATCAAACCAATGGAACTGTGGAATAAAACCACAAAAAAGGTTTTTATCAAGACCAACCTTAACAATGATCTCAATAAATATTGAGGGACTTTCCAGTAATAGGAGTATTCTTGATGTTCAGTCGCACAGTCGATTCCGACCCTTTGCGACCCCATGGACCATTTTCCTCCAGGCACCTCTGTCCTCCACCATTCTCCTCAGCCTACCAAGCTCTGTGCCCATTGTCTCCACAATACCATCTATCCATCTCATCTTTGGATGCCCCCTTCTTCTCTTGCCCACCACCTTTCCCAGCATCAAGGCCTTCTCAAGTGAGTCCTCCCTTCTCATTTGATGTCCAAAGTACTTTAGCTTCATCTTCTCTATTTGTCCCTCCAATGAACAGTCAGGATTGATTTCTTCCCGTATTGACCTATTTGTTCTCTTTGCTGTCCAAGAGACTCTCAGGACTCTCCTCCAACACCACATCTCAAAGGCATCTATTCTTCTGCGCTCAGCCTTCCTAATGGTCCAGCTCTCACACCCATAATTACCACTGGGAATACCATTGCTTTGACTATGCAAATTTTCAAGGTTATGTCTCTGCTTTTCACTATATTCCCCAGGTTTCTCATAGCTTGTCTCCCCATAATCAATTGTCTTTTTATTTCATGGCTACAATCGCCATCTGCAGTGATCTTAGATCCCAGGAAAGTAAAATCTGTCACTGCTTCTACTTCTTCCCCATCTATTTTCCAGGGACTGATCGGACCTGTTGCCATTATCTTGGTTTTCTTGATATTAACTCTCAAGCCAGCTTTTGCACTCTCCTCCTTCAATCCAATCAAGAGGTTCTTTAGGTCTTCCTCACTTTCTGCCATTAGGGTGGTATCGTCTGCATATCTCAAATTGTTGATGTTTCTCCCAGCAATTTTGATCCCATATTGTGATTCCTCCATCCCTGCATTGCACATTATGTGCTCTGTGTATAGATTGAATAAGCAGGGTGATAAAATGCAGCCTTGTCTTACTCCTTTTCCTTTTCCAAACCACTCTGTCATTCCGTGTTCTGTCCTAACTGTTGCTTCTTGGTTCGTGTACAGATTTCTCATGAGGCACATGAGGTGTTCTGGTATTCCCATCTCTTTAATTACTTGCCACATTTTGTTGTGGTCCACACAGTCAAAAGCCTTGGTGTAGTCGATAAAACAAAAGTAGACTTGTTTCTGGTATTCTTTTGTTTTCTCCATGATCCAACGTATGTTGGCAATGTGGTCTCTAATCCCCCTGCCTCTTCTGAAACCGGCCTGCACCTCTGGTAGTTCTCTCTCCACATGTTGTTGAAGTCTATCCTGTATTATCTTGAGCATCACCTTGCTGGTATGTGGGATGAGCGTAATTGTTTGGTAATTTGAGCATTCTTTGACATTGCCTTTTTTTGGGATTGGAATGTACACTGATCTTTTCCAATCCTGTGGCCACTGTTTTGTTTTCCAAATTTGCTGGCATATTGAATGCAGTAGTTTGATTCCATCATCTTTTAGGGCTTTGAAAAATTCAACTGGGATACCATCATTTCCACTAGCTTTGTTGTTTGCAGTGCTTTTTAGGGCCTTTCTGACTTCACTCTCCAGAATGTCTGGTTCAAGTTCAAATTTCTCATTATTGTTATTATCAGGAGTGTTGAGGTCCTTTTTGTAGAGTTCCTCTGTGTACTCTTGCCATCTTTTTTTGATCTCTTCTGCTTCAGCTAACTCTTTTCCATCTTTGTCCCTTATCATGGTCATTTTTGCTTTAAATGTGCCCTTGATTTCCCCAATTTTTTTGAAAAGATCTCTAGTCGTGCCTCTTTTGTTGTTTTCCTCCATTTCTTTGCACTGTTCGTTCAGGTAGTTTTCCTTATCTCTCCTTGCTTTCCTTTGAAATTCTGTATTCAGGTGGTTGTATTTTTTCCTTTCTCCTTGGACTTTTGCATTCCTTCTTTCCTCTGCTATTTTAAGGGCCTCATCAGACAACCACTTTGCTTTCTTACCTTTCTTTTCTTTTGGTATGGTTTCTCTTGCTGCCTCCGGCATGATGTCCCGCGTCTCTGTCCATTATTCTTCTGGTACTCTGTCTATCAGGTACAGGACATTAAATCTGTTCATGACCTCCACCGTGCATTCTTTAGGGATGTTGTGTAGGTCATATCTGTCTGGTCTGATTGTTTTCCCCATTTTCTTTAGTCTAAGCCTGAATTTTGCGATCAGTAGGTTGTGATCTGAGCCACAGTCTGCTCCAGGTCTTGTTTTTGCTGACTGAATGGAGGTTCTCCATCTTTGACTGCAGAGTATGTAATCAATCTGGTTTCGATGCTGGCCATCTGGTGATGTCCATGTGTAAAGCCGCCTCTTGTATTGCTGGAAGAGGGTGTTTGCTATGACTAGTGCATTCTCTTGGAATCTATCAATCTTTGTCCTGCTTCATTCTGTGTTCCAAGACCAAACTTGCCTGTTATTCCATTTACTTTTTGATTTCATACTTTGGCATTCCAATCTCCTAAGATAATGTGGACATCATTTCTTGGTGTCTGTTCTATGAGGTGTTGTAGGTCCTCATAGAACTGGTCAACTGTGGCTTCATCTGCACTAGTGGTTGGTGCATAGACTTGGATTACAGTGATATTGAAAGGTTTGCCTTGGATTCTGACTGACATCATTCTATAATTTTTGATATTGTATCCCATTACTGCTTTCCTCACTCTTTTGTTGACAATTATGGCTACTCCATTTTTTTCTGAGGTTTTCTTGCCCACAGTAGTAGTTATGATGGTTTCCAGAGCTGAATTCACCCATCCCTGTCCATTTTAACTCACTGATGTCCAGTATGTCAATGCTTATTCTTTCCATCTCATTTTTAACCACTTCCAGTTTTCCTTGATTCATAGACTTCACATTCCATGTCCCTATGCAGTATTGTTCCCTGCAACACTGTATTTCTCCTCCCCCTTTCGTATCCCTCCCCCTTTCCAGATCTGCTGTGCTGATCATCCCCTTGTTTTGCCTTTTGTTTTGGTCCATAAGGTTCTCTTGGCAAACTTTGTGGCATGCCTTGCCGGTCTCTATGCCAGTCTCTTCCCATCACACATGTTATCACACTTTAAACAGTTTTAAAACAAAGTATTACCATGCACAATATCACAGTTTATCACATAGTATCAAAGTAAAAGTTGAACTAATTAATGAAGGGAAAGAAAGAAAGAAAGAAAAAGTCCACTATATCAAGTCTCTATGTAAGTCAGTTTCTTGTACAGTCACTATGTCAGTTGCTATAAGCCATCTATGTTTAGCCAATTATATTATTTCAGTTCGATTACTTATCCTTTGCATGCATGCAGCAGCTCTCGCCACCCTTCGGCTGCATGGAGTTGGTCAAAGGCGGCGACTCGGGCCTCGCTGTGATGGTGGTTGTGGATGGTATCTCCTGGGGGTGGTCGGGGGTCTCCGGAGGAGTCCTTCTCTTTGGCCCCAGGTCTTTGGATGGGGAGGGAGGGGCAGGATCTTTTACTCACCTCCCCCTGGCCTCTCTGGATGGCAAATAGCAGCAGAGTTGGCTTCTGTCTTTCTCCTGATGGCTTTTCCTTCTCTCTAGGCCCAGGACTTTGGATGGGGGGGAGGGGCAGGATTTTTACTCACCACCCCCTGGCCACTAGTGGACATATGCAGTAAATACAAATGTGATGTACTTCTGGTCTATGAAACGCATTGGGGGAGAGCAAGTAATAGACCTAAAGTGGCTGGAATGGAATTAGTTATCGAGAGACTGCATGACCAGTATGGGACTGCAATTTTTGTTAGACCTGGTCTCAGTATAATATTAGATGCATTGATGGAAACAGATAACACTAAAATTCTTACCATCAAAAGTGCACAATTCTCTGTTACCTCTGTTTATAAACCACCAGAAGTAAAATTTAATTTTAATGAACTGGACAATTTTATATATGACCAAATAAATTTGTTTTTTTGGAGATGTTAATTGTCACAGTGAGGCTTGAAGATATAACAAGACCATAGAGGATGGTGCACAACTTGTATCTTGCGCAGACACCAATGACCTCCAACTTGTCCACAATCCAAAAATGCCTGCATCTTTTAATAGTGGTATATGGAGGAGTGGGTATAATCTGGACAACATCTTTGTTAGCAAAAAGATAGCAGCACAGTGCATGAAAGTCATTGATGATTCGATTCCACGCATTCAACACAGACCCATTATGTCCATAGTAAATGCTGCAGTGAAACCCCAGGAGGTGCCTTTTCATAGATGTTTTACTTTAAGAAGGCTAAACGGGTGAAAGTGTTGGATAAAAGTGTGGAAAGATCCCTCCACACCCAGATAAATATCATAAATTTATTCATCTTGTGAAAATAATATCAATGAAAAATATTACAAGAGTATGCTACACCCAGTACATCCAGGGCCTGAATAATGACATAAGACCTCTGCTGGAATAGGTATCAGGCACTCTACAACCAGGATCCTTTTTAGGAAGGTACTATTGAAGCTGGGGAATGACTGATGCAAGCTCTAGCTGAAAATCAGAATCGTGATGATGTATGTTAGTTGAAAACCTGGATTTGAAGCAGAACTTTGGAACTCATTCCAAGATGAGCTTGGAAACTCCTTAAAAATTTAGGTGGAGATCAACACAGCCATAGCAAAACTAAACTGGAGTAACAGCAGATGAAATAGCTAGTCAGTTGCTGAATGGAAAAACACAAGGCAAAAAGGTAAGAGAACAAGACCAGAGGAACAAGAGGGGGTTACTCAATAGTCCCTTTGTGACATCTGAATTGGAGGAAGCTATAAACAGCATGAAACTGAATAAAGCAGCAGGTATTGATGACATAAGAAAATTACAGATAAAGCAGTTTGATGCTCACACTTTGGAATGGCTCCCGCAATTAATGAAGAAGCACATTGGTGACCTTAATGTTCCTAAATTGTGGAGAGGCTAGAGTCATTGCTTTATTGAAACCCAGCAAAGAACCAGATGACCCAAAAACTACTGAGTGTCTGAGGTTTTAGTGTATGTAGTCAATACTGCATACCTGTCAAGTTTCGGGAAATTTCTGTCAAACCCCCGTATTTTACTCTCTTTCCCGCCATTATCCTGTATTAGTTAGACTGCAATTAGACTGGAGTTAGACTGGAGGCCAGCACAGGATAAGCACAGCTGTCCAGTTTCCTGTTTTGGCCAGGAAATTTCCCTTATTTGACAGAAATTTCCCAAAACTTGACAGGTATGATAATGTTGTTAGGTAATGTTAGACTCTGGACTTAACATGGCCAAGATGTACTAAAAATGATAAAGCATATTACTTGTTTCAAAACTTGGAAAGCAAATTCTGTTGTGTTTGAGTGCTATTCTGCTCATTCTGAGTTTAGCCCTGGACGTCTGACACAAGCATTTACCTGAGGACACAAATGCAACACGATTTAAAATATTTGAGCATATGATTTCTAGGGAGATGAGAAGCGATACTTCCTGATATTGTCTCTTCTGGGCAACCACTAAAGCAGGCTTTCTCAGCGTTTTCATGCCAGGGGCCGGACCACACTCCCACGGACAGCTAAGCTGGCCGGTCATGTGGTTCCTCCCACCTGGAAGCAGAAGTAAAATGCTTCCTGCATATGCACAGAATGCATTTTTTGCATTCTGCACATGTGTGTAGTGCGTTTTTCTTCCACGTCCGGGAGCGGCGAGGACATCAGGGGCTGGATAAAATGGCATCATGGGCCCGGTCTGGCTCATGAGCCAAGGTTGAGAATGCCTGCACTAAAGGTTTAAGAGTTTTGTGGTCCATTCCACTGATTAACCTATCTGTCCTGGATCAGGTACATCATTATTATGTACAGTAGTAGGCAGTTTATATAGATTACTTTCTGGCTTGAGCCTGGGTTCCTAGGCTATAAATCTTAACATATAAAGTGACAAGAGGGGTCCTATGAAAGAAACAGAATAAAGTCATTCTAGCATCATATATATATATATATAGAAATAGCAGCACCTCATATTGCAGAGTGATCCATCATGTGCAAGAAGGTTATGAAATATTATGTAAAATTGTCCCAGATCTCTCTTTAAATTCACTTCTGCCAGTACAGTTCCAGTTTAATGATTTTACTTGACAGAATTTGTGGCTCTTGGCTGTTTCTGGAGATAGCCTCTAGGGCTGTTTCCAGAGGGAAGTAGTTAAAAGAACAATTAAAGCACTACTGTGGATTAGTCAGATGTGTGCTCTGTCTCTCCCCCACTGGAAATAAAAGGTTGCTAGCTATTCATTCTGCATCGTTAATTGAGCCTGGCTCTTCTCCTGAGCTAAATATAATATGATCTACTACCATTTTGAAGGTGAGGGGAATCAGTTTTAGTCTGCATGGACAATAAGAAAAGTGTTTTGTAGATAGCACCTATGCTAATAATCAAGAAACCAAGTACAGTGGAACCTCATACAACAATCGCCCCGTATAGCAACGAAATCACATAGCAATTAGGTTTTGGGGGGAAATGGCGTCCCGCATAACAATTTCCCCTATGGAAAAAATCATACAGCAATTATTCAATGGGAAAAACCATTTAGTGAAAAAAAAATGGTTGTACGATGCATCCCATAGGGAAAATCGCTATACAATGCATGCAATGTATAGCAATTGTTTCTTACAACGAGTCCCATGGAACGGATTAAAATAGTTGTATGAGGTACCACTGTAATTCAAATGAACTCCATATTATATTACCAGTCCATGTTGGTAGTGCAGTCCAGATGGATTAATTACAATCTTTCCAACAAGTAGAGCCCTTTCATCACTAATACAGTTATACAGGATATAATACTGTATGTCAAGATCAAATAGATAAATGCTTCCGCTCACTTTGGTCTTTCTCAGTGGTGGAAATCCTGTTGCCTAGTGCGCTAAATTACACTAGAGTAGGTTTAATTAATCTGGGAGGATTTTATTAGTCAAGTCACTAAGTTCATTTGATTCAAATGGGCGTACTGTAGATGTAACTTACTTTAGTGCAGTGATGCTGAAACTTTTAGAGACTGAGGACCCAAATAGAGGGCAGAGCAGATTCTGTGCTAGGAGCAGGGAGGAAGCACTCCCATCAGGCTGTTGGGCAGAGGGGCTGGGTGAACTCTGTGCTGGGGTTACAGCGAGCATGCCATAGGTTCACCACCACTTCTTTAGTGTATTAAGTCAAAACTAGAATATGCCCTTTTGAATCAATGGAAAATACAGAGGAGTTAAATCACCAAATCCTCCTGATTCAATGACTGTCTCTAGTGCAACTTACTACATTAAGCAACTGGATTTCTGTCAGGCTCTTAAATTTTCCTAGTGACAACTGCAATCTTAGATATTCTATAGAATTCTGGGGTATATCACACAAATCACATTGCAGAGGGGACAAAAAGCAAAATCTCTCTATATAAAACAGAGGTGTGGTCTTGTATGTGCTCTATACAAATCCACACCCCTGGACCGACCACACTGAAAATTGGCACATACGTACCTCACCCTCTGGAGACCAGCACTGGGTGGTGGTGGTCATGAGCCCCATGGGGGGGGGGGTGTATGCCCCTAAATTGATCTGCAAAGGGAAGTATATTTGACTTTAATTTTTTTAAAAAAACGGGCAAGGCCTAGTATTATATAAAAAGCAAAAAGAGGCAGACTCATAAACATAGGAGACATTATGAAACATTATATTGTGTTAATTATGCAATGCGGACAAACAGAAGAGCATGGCTATCCCTACTAGGTTCTTTTTGTAAAGCTTCCAAAGCTTCCTGATTGGCCACCACTGGAAATATGGCTTTGGAGATAACTTTTGCATATTCTAGCATATCAATGTTCATATTTTGCTCTGAAATATGTTGCATAGCAATCACTGTGAGAAACTTTTATGTTTTGTTACCCTAATCCCACCACCAATTGGATCTTGGGAGGCTTTTGTTTATATTGTGGAAATATTATGTATATATTTCTGCGGTGGCTCAAGTGGTTAAGACGCTGAACTCGCTGACTAGAACGTTGGAGTTCGATTCCCAGGTACTGCACAACGGAGTGAGCCCCCGTCGTCTGTCCCAGCTCCTACCAACCTAGCAGTTTGAAAACAAGAAATTGCAAGTAGATAAATAGGGACCACTTCGATAGGAAGGTAAACAGTGTTCCGTGCACCCGTTGTCTAGTTATGCCTGCCACATGTCCACAGAAACATCTGCAGATGCAGACAGTGCTGGTTCTTTGGCTATAAACAGAGATGAGCACTGAACCGTAGAGTCGGATATGACTGACTTTCGAGCAAGGGCAACCTTTACCTTTATGACCAGACCTATTTCTCTCCTAATGAATGTAGTTAGCTAATGAAAGGGAATATGAATGTTGTTGTGAGCAAAGTCTCAGGAAGTGGTAGCATTGTTAAGGAATTAGTTGAAGAGAAGGGAGAGGAAAGAGTAGGTTATTTTTTACCCTCTTCCAGAAGATTCAGGTGTCATCAGGTTCTGATCGATGGAAACACCTAAAATGTAGATGATAGGTATAATGTATGGATCCTGGAATTGTGCTCTTGCTACGTCAGTACTACAGCAGACTATGCAACAGTAATATTTAGATGGGGACCAAACCATGCTACAAACTCAGTTCCTCCAAATTTATTCTGACAACAAAATTACAAGGCCTGACAACGTCACACACAACATCAAGGGCACTTTTACTTGTTCCTCTGCCAGTGCCATTCATGACATCTCTTGCCAGTTTTTGGGACATCGACAGATTTCAAACTCCACAACTATTAGTTTGTTATATGCTGTAATTTCCCATACCCCCTTTACAGAAAAAACTTCAGAAGTTTAGTCAGTGATTCTTATTCATCAACACATGTCATCCATAGCCTGAGGCCACCTCAGAGAACAATGGAAGTATTTGCAGTCTAGGTCAATTCGTAGCATTGTCAATTCTCACACAACAGGATCTGTAAATTATAAAAACAAGGTCTGAAAGGTAAACTCAATTACCAATTGAGTAATTGTGGTGACTCAAGTGGTTAAGACACTGAACTCAAAGACTGGAAGGTCAGAGATGGATTCCCAAGTACTGCATGACGGAGTGAGCTCTTGTCTCTGTCCCAGCTCCTGCCAACTTAACAGTTCAAAAGCAAGTACAGTGGTACCTCATACAATGATTCTAATCCGTTCCACAGGGCTCGTTGTTGTACGAAACAATTGCTATACAATGCATGCATCGTATAGCAATTTTCCCTATGGGATGCATCATACAACGATTTTTTTTGCTAAATGGTTTTTCTCATTGAAAAATTGTTGTAGGGAAAATTGTTATGTGGGATGCCATTTCCCCCCAAAATCTAATTGTTATGCGATTTCATTGCTATACGGGGCAATTGTTGTATGAGGTTCCACTATAATTGCAAGTAGAAAAATAGGTACTACTTCAGTGGGAAGGTAACAGCATTCCGTGCACTTCGGTGTCTTGGCATGCCTGCCACATGTACATGGAAATGTCAGCAAACACAGACAGCACTGGCTCTTTGGCTATAAACAGAGTTGAGCACTGAACCCTAGAGTCAGATACGGCTGGCTTTCAAGCAAGGACGACCTTTACCTTTACAGTACCTAATGCCACAATGAATATTTTACATCTGTCTACCACTTCATAGAACAAAGCTTCACAGAAATAATATCAGTCAGGAATCTTTGGTCATTACCGAGTGTAAAAAGCCATACTGTTTCTGCAATTATATCCAATATATTAACCAGCCAAGTGTGCTTCTGTATTCCCCTTGATTCTGAAGCCATATATATAAATTATTGCTGTGAAGCTTCATTCTTATGTCTGATGAAGTGGACTTGATTCATGACAGCTAACCTTAAAATATGGCAATTAATCTTTAAATGCAGCATTTTTTTTGGTCTTTCTTTCTTTAAAATTTACTGTCAGAATTGGAGTAATTAGCGTCTCTCTTTTAAAATAATTTGTTCTCAAACTGCCTAACTTCTATTTCTTAAAATACGAATTGGCTTCATTTCTTTTTGCTGTTGCTGGAAACTTCTTTTTGCTGTTGCTGGAAGTTTCGAACCTGCTTTTTCATTTCCCCCCTTAAAGTCCTTTTTAAAACGTTTGTATTATTTTTAAATAAAATAATTAAAATTTTGACCTGGTTTGGTTCCTTTTAGAAAGGGGAGAGGGTCGTCTGTAACCCTATTTCCAGTCCTAGACACTATCACTGCATATTGTGAGTGTTTGGTGTGTTCTACCTTGCAAGGTTGGCATGCAAGCCAAAGCATGCAACCTTGTAGTTTAATTGCTTGTTTGTGTCAGAGATTACTCTGGGTTGAAAGGATTTTTAGGGGATGCCCGCATGAGGCTCCTTTCATGTCCCCAAGTGCAGCTCTCGGTTATCGAAACCCGACATTCCAGTCTGCAGCTCAGCTGAAACACTAAAGAGTTTTGTGGACTCAGAGTGTGGAAGAAGGGCATGGAAAGGAGATTTCCTCTAGCAACAGCATGTTCATTCTTCTAGAAAAATTCCCCAAAAGACAATAAGGCTTCCAGGAGGGTCATCTAATAAGCAGTGTGGGTATCAAGCAGTGGATCTAACCAGTGTTTTATTTGCTTAGAGTCACTTTGATGTTAAATATGGTATATTTTTATGAATAGCTGTGGCATCCCATGATTGAGGTTCAAGTACTTGACTTTCAAGCTGTCAGATGCAAGTGGCTGTGCCTGGGGAAAATTAACACCAGACTAAATGCCTTGAGTGCCCCTTTGGTCTTTTTGAATGTACAAAAATCCTCTTGTAGAAATGGGACAGAGATAACTGTAACAGTTTGTGACAACTGTCGTGATGTTTTCCCTCTTTCAGGGGTGGTGGTGTGTTAATCATGCCTTCCTGTCACACCTCACCATTTGCCTTCTTACCAGCAGTGTCTGCTTCCTCCTCTGTGGGACAACCCCCCTTATGAGTTCCCCTTGGCTCTGCTTGGCCCAGGCTGGCGAGGGTGCAGGGAATCAGAATTAGGTAGCATCATACCTGTCAAGTTTTGGAGATTTCTGTCAAACCCCCGTATTTTACACTCTTTCCCACCGTCATTCAGTATTAGTTAGACTGCAATTAGACTGAAGTTAGACTGGAGGCCTGCACGGGATAAGCATAGTTGTCCAGTTTCCTTTTTGGCCGGGAAATTTCCCTTATTTGACAGAAATTTCCTGAAATTTGGCAGGTATGGGTGGCATAGATGTGGCTTCTCTACGTGGTCCAGTCAACCCTCAGGCCCAATTCAATAGACACAAAGGGTCTATGGTTAATAAGGTTTATTAAGTAAATTAAGAAAATGAGTACAGTGGACCCTCGAATAATGACAAAGCTTGGTTCCCCAAGTCACGTCGTTATTCGGATTTTGCACATTTTGGGGTCTCCTCCACCCCTGCCACCTCTGGGAGTCTCAGGGGACCTGATCTGGGCTGTTTCCGACACCCCCTGACCTTTTTCAACGCTGCTGCAAGCCAAAACGCTGGGAAAAACTCCTTCGTCAGCTGCAGGTTTTGACTTGCAGCAGCGTCGGAAAAGGGCAGGTGGTGTCGGAAACAGGTCCCCCGAGCCTACCAAAGGTGGCAAGGGGGGAGGAGACCCCAAAATGTGCAAAAAAAATTCCATCATGATGGAGGTTTTTCTGCACTTTTTGGGGTCTCCACCATCCATCCCCACCCCCACAAAAGGCTGCCCACCCCCCACAAGAAGGAAGACTAATCCCCTACCTTTCCAGCTTATTGTGGGAGAAAAAAATCGCCATTTTGGATCTCCGGGTCCACAGCATCGTTGGTGGTGCTTGGAGAACCTCTCCCGTGCAAGCCCCGTCTTCCTACGACCTTCCTGAGCCATGCTAGAAGTGGAAATAGTTGCATCCACCATTTTGCTTTTTGTTTTTTCTGTTTCAAAAATGGCAGACACAACTATTTTCACTTCTAGCGCAGCTCAGGAAGGTCCTAGGAAGACGGGATTTGCGCGGGAGAGTCCTCCCAGGCCCCCCTGACATTGATGTCAACCCGGAGAGCTGGAAACAGGGACCTGAAAATGGTGGGTTTTTTCACCCGCAATCAGCTGGAAAGGTGGGGGATTAAATGTGATGAACTGCATGACAACGCTATGGTGTTATTCGGGTCATGGCTTTTCCAAAAATATAGCACCGTTATGTGGTTTCATCGTCGTACGGATGCATCGTTATTCGGAGGTCCACTGCATAGCATAAAGAAGCAAACTTGCAACGTAGTCATTCAGACTAAATACAAAAATAAAGAAAACTTAACTGGTTATATAGGCCCTCTGGCCCTAACTGACTCACAATCACATTATGTGAGGCCCTTCCACGGCTGGTCCACGGTGAAAGAGAAAGAAAAGTTCCTTGCACAGTGGTTTTATTATCCTGATATCAGCCTTCCCATGTGGGGACTTCTAGCCAATTGGAATTAATTTACATTCTTTTGCCTCTCATTGGAATTTCATATACAGGAACTCCTACACATGAAATTCTCCATCTTGAAGTATTAGGTAATTAAGTGGCTACAGGAATCAGGAATTTATGACAACAACTGTATACAGTAGTACCTTGGATAAAGTCCGATTCGGAGAAAGTCTGGTTCGGATAAAGTCGCAGTTTTCATGCACATGTGATGCATCACATAAAGTCCAAAACTGCTTTAAAAAGGATGTTATTCGAGGTATTTGGTATAGGAACCTCGGATAAAGTCCATTTTTGGACGTTATCCGATACATTGCCCATTTGATTCGGATAAAGTCCAAAATCGGATAAAATCCAAACTTGTGGAACGGAGTTTGGACTTTATCCAAGGTTCTACTGTACTTTTACGTTAATTACATATGGGTGGAGATACTGTATTATAATCTCCAAGACAGTATGTAAAACACTCTATATTTTATTGTGTGCACATGTTCACATATTTAAAAATGAAAGTAGTGGTGAGGCATGGAGCATTATGTTATTTGGCAATGAGAAAACAGGGCTCGAATCTAGGTGCTTCCTGTTGCAGCCTTTTGCATAGTTGTCACATCTTGCACCCCTTGCTCCAGTCACTTAGGGGGAGACCCAAAGCATGGGTAGGCACTAAAATGAAAAGACGGAGACTGTTTTTTTAGCTGAACTGCATTATGGCCATAGGCAAATAAAATGTTGAGTAAAGATAAATCAATGGTAGAAGGAGGTAGGGCCAGAATCAACCCGGACATGCAGTTGTAATCATAATCAGTAGTTTATGCTCTCTGGTGGGAGCGTTTGTTACATGGCTGGTTGTACACAGGTTGCATACTGTTTGCATTCTTCATGATTGGTCCTGTGAGCGATCAAGTAACAAACATATTGATGAAGGATGCAAAATTTGTCCAAATGTTATTAATTACCATTTGTTAAAAAAGGGGGTTGTAAGAACACTGTCTGCTTGGAGCCATTGGAATGGAATGAGCTACAGGCTGTAGCAAGCTAACAAGGAGGCTTTAAAACCTAGATTCTGTTGACCAGCCACAAGTGGGAAATAAAGAGTAAAAAAATCATTGCAAAACTATGACAGGTCTCCCTACTGCCATGGATCCCACACACTCCACAGGAGGGCAATTTGCTTTTTAAAGAGGGGCAATTTGAGAATGAGTTATTAACAGTTAATGATCTTTTAGGCTTCCTCCACGTGAATAGGAGTTCACTTTTTGAATATTAAAAATTATATGTCACGGGGGGGGGGGGATCAGGATTTTAGAGATGCTTAGGTGGGGCATGGCCAAAATAAAAGTTGGGAACCACTGCTCTACTGGAAACATAGAAGCCATAGACCAGGGGTACCTAACCTTTTCAAGCTGGGGGCCAGGTCACGCTCCCTGAGTCAGCTTTGAGGGCCAGACAGCCATTTTGCCCTGTCTGCATGATGGGTGGTGGTGGCCATTTTGTCTCAACTGCTTCAAAGAGGCAGCCATTTTGTTTCTTGAATGCCCTTGGAGGTGTGTGTGGGGGGCACATGAAATGGCGTCATAGTTCGGATCTGGCCCGTGGGCCTTAGGGTGAGAACCCCCTGCCATAGACATTTACTGACAATATTCAACAAGTTTAGAATGTCTGAAATCAGAAATGCAGTGTGTAAATTTCTCTTCACAGTAGAAGTGGGAGTTGTTTTTCTTCTCTATTATATTCTGTTTCACATGCAATAACCTTTAAAACGTATGTTTCTATTAAGCTGATAGTGTTGGAAGATTCAATCCTTGGAAGAAGAACAAAGCAATAATTTTGGTGCCCTCTCCTAATATTACTGACCTTTGCTTGATCTTTCCTTTTTATTACCCTTCTCTATCTTTGTAGCTATTTATACCCTTCCCAGTAACATAATGATAAGTAGCTCTGTATGCTGTGATTTCCTTATACAGTACAGTACTTGTTGTTGTTCAGTCGCACAGTTGATTCCAACCCTTTGCGACCCCATGGACCATTTTCCTCCAGGCACCTCTGTCCTCCACCATTCTCCTCAGCCCACCAAGCTCTGTGCCCATTGTGTCCACAATACCATCTATCCATCCCATCTTTGGACTCCCCCTTCTTCTCTTTCCCTCCACCTTTCCCAGCATCAAGGCCTTCTCAAGTGAATCCTCCCTTCTCATTTGATGTCCAAAGTACTTTAGCTTCATCTTCACTATTTGTCCCTCCAATGAACAGTCAGGATTGATTTCTTCCAGTATTGACCTATTTGTTCTCTTTGCTGTCCAAGAGACTCTCAGGACTCTCCTCCAACACCACATCTCAAAGGCATCTATTCTTCTGCGCTCAGCCTTCCTAATGGTCCAGCTCTCACACCCATACATTACCACTGGGAATACCATTGCTTTGACTATGCGAATTTTTGTTTTCAAGGTGATGTCTCTGCTTTTCACTATATTCCCCAGGTTTCTCATAGCTTGTCTCCCCATAATCAGTTGTCTTTTTATTTCATGGCTACAATCGCCATCTGCAGTGATCTTAGATCCCAGGAAAGTAAAATCTGTCACTGCTTCTACTTCTTCCCCATCTATTTTCCAGGGACTGATGGGACCTGTTGCCATTATCTTGGTTTTCTTGATATTAACTCTCAAGCCAGCTTTTGCACTCTCCTCCTTCAATCCAATCAAGAGGTTCTTTAGGTCTTCCTCACTTTCTGCCATTAGGGTGGTATCGTCTGCATATCTCAAATTGTTGATGTTTCTCCCAGCAATTTTGATCCCATATTGTGATTCCTCCATCTCTGCATTGCGCATTATGTGCTCTGTGTATAGATTGAATAAGCAGGGTGATAAAATGCAGCCTTGTCTTACTCCTTTTCCTATTCCAAACCACTCTGTCATTCTGTGTTCTGTTCTAACTGTTGCTTCTTGGTTAGTGTACAGATTCCTCATGAGGCATATGAGGTGTTATGGTATTCCCATCTCTTTAATTACTTGCCACATTTTGTTGTGGTCCACACAGTCAAAAGCCTTGGTGTAGTCAATAAAACAAAAGTAGACTTGTTTCTGGTATTCTTTTGTTTTCTCCATGATCCAACGTATGTTGGCAATGTGGTCTCTAGTCCCCCTGCCTCTTCTGAAACCGGCCTGCACCTCTGGTAGTTCTCTCTCCACATTTTGTTGAAGTCTATCCTGTATTATCTTGAGCATCACCTTGCTGGTATGTGGGATGAGCGTAATTGTTCGGTAATTTGAGCATTCTTTGGCATTGCCTTTTTTGGGGATTGGAATGTACACTGATCTTTTCCAATCCTGTGGCCACTGTTTTGTTTTCCAAATTTGCTGGCATATTGAATGCAGTAGTTTGATTGCATCATCTTTTAGGGCTTTGAAAAATTCAATTGGGATACCATCATACTGTTCCTAGTACTGTTCCTAGTACTGTTCCTAGTACTGTTCCTAGTACAGGGAATATTGAATAAGAGGCCATGAGATTGGTTTTGGCACTCTCGCTTTGGCTGCACGTGCATGTGCTGTTTTCATTCACAGATTTACATGACTTGTGAAGACCCACACACACTTTCGTTCTACACCAGGGGTTCCCAACCTTTTCCTGACAGGGGCCAAGCCATGCCCCCTCGGTCAACTGAGGGGCCAGTCACGTGGTAATGTACGGTTGTGAGAGCTGGACCATAAGGAAAGCTGAGTGCAGAAGAATAGATGCCTTTGAAATGTGGTGTTGGAGGAGAGTTTGGAGAGTACCCTGGACAGCAAGGAAATCAAATAGGTCAATCTTAAAAGAAATAAACCCTGACTGCTCCTTAGAAGGACAAATAGTGAAGATGAAGCTAAAGTACTTTGGACATCAAATGAGAAGAGAGGATTCACTTGAGAAAGCCTTGATGCTGAGAAAGGTGGAGGGCAAAAGAAGAAGGGGGCGGCAGAAAATGAGATGGCTAGATGGCATTGTTGACGCAATATGCACAGAGCTGGGCAGGTTGAGGAGGATGGTGGAGGACAGAGGTGCCTGGCGGGCAATGGTCCATGGGGTCGCAAAGGGTCAGAATCGACTGCGGCTGCTTCAGCTGGGGACGGTATGCCACCCCACCCCCGAGCCTCTACCTACACCGGACTGGGGACTGAAAAGCCACGAGCTACGGAGCGGCGGCAGAGGACTCAGCCTGCTCCAGCTGGGGACGGTATGCCACCCCACCCATGAGCCTTCACTTCCACCGGACTGGGGATTGAAAAGCCGTGGGCTACCGAGCGGCGGCAGAGGACTCCGTATGCTTCAGCTGGGGATGGTATGCCGCCCCGCCCCTGAGCCTCTACTGGACCAGGGACTGAAAAGCCCCGGCTACTGAGTGGCGGCTGAGGACTCCGGCTGTCTCAGCTGGGGACGGTATGCCGGCCCACCCCCGAGCCTCCATCTCCACCGGGCGGGGGCTGAAAATTATTGTATTCTATTGTATAGACTTGGTTTTGGTATTGTTATATTTCTGTTGAATGTAGGACTATTGTACTTTATTTGTTCTTTGATATGCGGTTTTTTGAACTGACTACTTTAGTGTTTAGTCATTTCTTACTGCATTGTTAATTTTTCTTAATATTGTATTTTATGCTATTGTATTTGTTTAGGGGTTTTCCATTGTGATACTGTAACTGGTTTTGATATTATGTTATTGTAATACTGCCCTTTTGATTTACTATTGTATTGTTGTGGAATGAAAGCAAGACAAACCCACATTCCAGCTAAGACAGATTCGGAGTTTTATTATTATTCGGCCAAACAGATTCAGGGACGCTTTAACAAGCTAATAATCCCTGAATGAATATACATTTTCAGAGCCATCTTTTTATAGCATAAAATTAGGAATTTTCTACACATTTCATCACTAATTGGATAAGCCAAAAATTATTAATTAATCATTTAACATTGTCATGCAGTTCAGGTTAGAACATTCAGAATATTTATTCATGTCATGTCACACAAATATTATTCAGCATATGGTTTCTTGAGTCTAAGAGAAATCCCTGTCAGCTGTACAAACTGTGCTGAGCTTGTGGACACAAGGCCTTCTGTTTACTTAGCCTCGTCATTATGTTCTATTTGATAGGTCAATCTGATCTGTTTAACTATACAGAGTACTGAGAAAATAGTTTTTTACTTTTTAAACCAGAATTAATATCTTAATTCTTTCACTCCTATTTCAGTATTGTGTTTTATATTTGCATTGTTGTTGGATCGGGGCCCGATGCAGGCCGGAAGGTCCCGGAGGAGACTGGTCAAGTAAAGACACACGAGGCAAGATGGAGCGAAGACCAGCGTTTATTGATTAGAAGGCTCTAATCTTTATACCCTGCCTAGCTTGACCACGTGCATAGGTTGCGCGTGGCCATTACAGGAAAACTGCAATTCTGCACTTTGAGATTACACAAGTTACTCATCAGGAATGACTTCACCGGGGGGAAGTTCCTTATCTACCTAATTTACTACCAGGGGGACATGCATTGTCTACTGCTATCGGGAGTAAACATCTGCCTAAGTTGACTCTTGGGCTCAGAGTCTCTGCGGATACAAGATTACCCATTACATGCTGATCGAGTTCATCACCCGGTGATCTTTTGCCCTCTACTGTCCGAACTGCCTGCCAGGTCAGCGATCGGTGAATTAAACTATGACTATTAATCTGCTCCCTAATTTCTGTCCGTTCGGAACCAGGCTCCAAGGAGTGTTCCCCCAAGCAGTGGTTCTGTCAGGGACAGTATGCCAATTATGTGCGCGGATCCCACATTCCCCGTTTATTTGTTTGATTGGACCTGACAGACGGCTCGCTGTAGGAGTGGCATGAGCTGACATGGAGTGAGGACATTCTGAGGTTTTCTCCATGGGGTACACCTTGACAGCAATGAGGGAATACATTGTGCGAAGCAGCAAACCGCTATCCCCAAAATTGCAATACCCACAATCGCCTTGAGCATTGTTTGTAGCCATCCCCATGGAAACCATGACCATAGCGAATTCCACCACCCCCACGTGGCATCTTCCTTGATATTCTTAACCAGGGTATGGAGATCTGTGATTTGACTTCGTACCTTGCGAGAGTTGTCCGTGAAGTTAAAACAACACATGCCATGGACTGTCTCACAACCCAAATGGTGTAAGAGCAGGAGGTAGTCTATAGCTGCTCGATTATCCAATATAGCATGACGAAGCTCCGTCTGCTCTTGATTGAGCAGCACTATCGCCGACAAGGTGTGGTTAATGGCTTTTGCTAATGCGCTGGCCAGTTGACCAATCCTGCGAGCGTTGCCTATAGCTAAGCCTGGCACGCCGAACAAATTGACCGCTAATGAGACGTATTCAGCTTTGCTCAAAAGCCTAATATCACTGTCACATGAACTATCCAGCTGGGTGGCACGAGTGTGCCGTGTGTGGGCAGATATGTTGGTGCTTGGGTCAACCATATCCTTTGTGGGAAGCAACAGTGTCAAACGACTGAAACAACAAAAAGAATCAGATACATTTGCGGGAATATAGTTCCATGTATGTTGGTTACATGTAAAAAACCAGCCTGAAGGCAAAGTGACATGAACAAACATTGAGTCAATAGTCTCTGGGTGATTGCAAGTCCAAGTGTTATTGCTGGGGTCGAGGCAATGGTGATGTGGCCCTTTGACCGCGGAACAGCCAGTCATGCGAGCACAAGTTGAGTTCGGGCTGATTGCCACTCGGGGAGTGTACAGAGTGGCCGCATCAGCCGGTAGGACTTTTGTGACCTGGGTTCCCCAGTGCGCATATGTCGAATACATGATCCTGTGAAACGGGCCAAATATCCGCTTCACTAACCACTCACCGTTCCTGATGTGTGCACATGGGGTATAACACACTGGGATGAGACAAGTACTAAGGAGAGAGGCAAAATTGGTGGCCTGCCTCAGGCAAAAATCGGACTGATTGACGAGGTTCGCCAATCTTTCCCAGATGTTGTAGTGCAGCCGGGTGGAGATGTCTCCACCAGGCATCAGATCTTCTGCTTCAAATGAAGCGGCTTGAACCCCTCCCCCCATAAGCAAGGAAAGGATCAAGATGATCGTCATCAAGGAATTAATGGTGATCTGGGACAAAACCGCAACCACAATGTTCTCTGGAGTTGGTTCTGTATTCTGCTGCCGCTCGATGTCAGTCACCTCCTGGCACAGGGACTTGACCATTCCCCATGTGATCTTCGGCGCTGGCATCGGCTGTCGTCACCTCCTCCGCCTGGTTTCCCCCGTCAGAGTCAATTCCTCCATCTCCGGCAGCTGATCCTGGAACGCCTGGCTCCACGCCATTGGACTCGAGATGAGGTTTCACACAATGAGCTGGAATCCAGATGACAACTGAAGGAGACATAATTGCGGCATACCCTCTTCCCCATGTTATGAGTGGCGCCGGGCTCCTCCAAGAAGGATCCGGTGGCATTCGATAATGCACCATAGGGTGTGGGAGAGCCTCCGTGCGACGGAAGTGCTTCTCCTGCGGAGTGCAATCTGAAAAAACGTTGAGGTGGTTGTACGTGAACAGTACCTTGTTCAGACAATGCTGTGCCTGACCCTGATTTTTGGGGAGGGCTAGTTCCCCCCTTTCTGTTTGTTTGCCCAATGTAGGACTTGAGCGTCCGATTCACCCGCTCAACAATCGCTTGCCCTTGCAGATTGTACGGAACACCAAAAGTGTGCTTAATGTCCCAGGTGGCCATAAACGTGGCCAGCTGCCTGGAGCTGTAAGCCGGAGCATTGTTGGATTTCACATGACGTGGTTTACACATGGCTGCGAAACAGGAGAGGAGATGCTGCTCCACGTGGGAAGCCGTTTCTCCCTTCTGAGCCATAGCCCAAACAAACTGTGAAAACGTGTCTATGCAGACGTGCATGAACTGCCATCTCCCAAAGTGTGGAACGTGTGTGACATCCATCTGCCACACCTGGTTGGCTTCTGTCCCTCATGGGTTGACACCCCACGAGGGCCCCCCCCACTGCCGCTGCACATTGGGGGCAGGAACGGATTATGCCCTGAGCTTGGGAAAGTGGCAGGTTGAACTGCCGTGCAGGTGCTTTAGCATTTTGATGAAAGAATGCATGACTTTGAATCGGAATTGTGAAGACTCCCAGAACCGACTTCTGCTGAATTTCCTTTGCGGCCACATCCACTCTGCTATTGCCCGTGGAAATCGGGGCAGGTAAATCCTGGTGACTTCTGATGTGGGTGACATAGAGTCCAGTTCAGACTATGTACAGGTTCAGAACAGGAGCATATGGCCCCTGACTAATCCTGTCCACCCATCTCTGGCTGAGAACTTAGTTGACCTTTTCGAGAGTCAAGCGAGCCTCTCGAAGAATGTGTATCCGATCTGCTGGCTGCTTTCCTAGCATTAGCAGCGAGAAGAGTGGCTTTAAGAGTTCTGTATCTAGCATAAAATAGGGTCTAGCCCAATTGATATTCCCCAGAATCTGTTGCAATTCTACGAGAGTGACTGAATCCTTGAGGTTAATTTGTGGCAAAACTGGTGCCGCAAAAGAACGGAGAAGCCGATGGCCCAAGTATGAAAAGGGCTCGGTTTTCTGAACTTTCTCCGGGGCAATGAGTAACCCCTTCTCCCCCAGAGTGGTCTGGAGGTCTTTAAACATTTCACTGCCGAGTTGCGGCGCTGCGATCAAAATGTCATCCATAAAATGACATACCAAGACTGTGGAGTGAAGGTTTCAAAACTTTTCCAGTGCATCTTGAACGTAAATTTGGCACAGAGTGGGCGAATTGAGCATCCCCTGTGGCAAATATTGAAGGAGTCGCCACTTCCCTTACTTCTTTTTAATGATGAATATGGGCGAATTCCAGGGACTGGTGGACAGTTCTATGTGTCCTGCATCTAACTGTTCTTTAACCAGCTGTTTTAGGGCGACTAATTTCTCCCCTACGACCGGCCATTGCTCTATCCAGACTGGTGTGTTGGTAAGCCATTTGAGCGGTAAAGCCATTACCCGAAGGTAAAAGTGGCACGGTACTGTTGCAAGATGTTCTGCCCCCAGAGATTGACGTGCACGTTTAAGATATGCGGCCGAATGACCACCATGCCATCAGCTCTGGGAATCGTGACTTCTACCCAATCTCGGCCTATAAATGCTTCCTGAATGCCACCTACCACCCACACTTCAGAGACCGGCTCGAGAGCCCACTCTCGTGGCCACTGGCTCTGGCTGACCACGCTGACGTCAGCTCCCATATCTAATAGCCCATCAAAAGGTTTTTTGTTTAAGAATACCTTTATGACTGGCCGCTGCTTCCACTCTATGTTGGTTTCCACTGTCGCAAAGATCTGGTATCCTTGGACCGCCCCTTCTGCGCTCGAACGGTCTGCCGACCCGGACTCTGAGCTGTTCCTGAGCCTTTCCTGGCTGCCTGCTTGCGGGTGACAAGGAACCATGATCAGTTGCGCTAATGTGTCTCCTTTGTGAATGGTTTGTGGTAGGTGTGTCCAAAGTTGAACCTGGAGTACACCCGAAAAATTGGAGTCAACGACTCCTGGAATCACAAAGATTCCTCATGTTCCTACTGCGATACTGTGGGGCAAAACTCAACCTATATAGCCCTTAGGCAGGGGTCCCATGTATTGGGAATCAACCAGATAGACTGTGCCTGGCAAGTCACACGTGACTTCTGACTGGCAAGTCAAATCTAGTTCTGTACTGCCCTTATGTCTGGCCTGTGCCTCCGGAATGCAGGGTGGAATGTTCCGTGAATCTAATCCACCTCTGACTCTTCCAGAGCGACTGTGGTCTCTGTTTGGACTGGGGCCAGAGACAAGCCCGCGCTCCGGTTTCCCGAAGTCGGACAGTTACTGGCCCAGTGAAAGCCCTTGTTACATCGGGGACATGGGGTGGTCGGAGCCTTGGGACGACCTGTGTTTTGGCCATTACCCTTCTTGGATTGGAATTCTCTAGCGAAATGACCGATCTTGCCACAAGTGTGACGTGCTCACTCGTTTTTGCCTTTGGGTCTCCTACCGCCTTGCACCCCCGCTGCTAACAGACCCATTTTATAGGAATCTGTACCAACTTCGGCACAAGCCCTGATCATGTCAGTAAGCGTCAAATCGGGACGATTGCCCAGTGACTGCAAGATTTTATGGCAGTCAAGGTTGGTGTTGTCTTTAGCCAGCTTCATCATAAGTTCCTGCTTGGCTTGTTCGTTGTCTATCTGCCTACTGATAGCTTCCTCCAGTCTGTTAATAAAGTCCATGTAGGACTCCTGGGCACCTTGTTTAACCGCTGTGTAATTTTTGGCTGCTTTGCCAGCTGCTGGGACGTTGAGATAAGCCCTGAAGGCTGTCTCAGCCGTCAGTTGGAGCGTGGCGATTGGCAAAGCGGTCTGCGCATCGATGGTTTCGAACTGACCCGACCCATATAGCTGGTCAGGAATTACTGCTCCTCCCATCCTGGCAGCCCTTGCCTCTGCTTCGAGTTGATACTCGCTGTCCCATAGCAAATACTGGCTTGGGTTGAGCATCATTCTCATGATGACCTTCCAGTCATATGGAGTGAGCATCATTGTCTCACAAATCTGCTGAAGTGTACCTCTAGTGAAACGACTCTGAAGTCCCATTTCTGTAATTGCTGTCCGTATTGCCCTGAGCAGCTTGTACGGAACCGCCGAGTGGACCGTTTGCTGTTGACCCATGAGGGCGTCCATCTCTATGCGGACTGGGCATAACTGCCTAAGCTCAGCTAGTTCTTCCGCTGATAACTCCCCTTTAATGGTTTCCTCTTCTACCATGCGTTGAATGGAACTTTTAACTGTCTGGGAACTTTTAATTATCTGGGGACCACCAGCGTTTCCCAAACCTTGAATTCCTTCAGTGGCGTCTGCAGCTGCCGCTGAAGGAAAGCTCCCTAAGCTTCCCTGTTTAAGCTGAATTGTCAGATAGAGACCCATCGAGGCTGATGGCTCTGATTGTGCTGGGGGGTTCTCGGTCTCTATCTGGACTGGGTCTACCTCTGCGATGAGCTTTCTACACTTACTCCATGTGCCGATCACCTTAGCTGGGGCTCTTGGTTCTTGCTTAATGCAGGTCCCTATCCTGTCCCAAAGTTGGAGGCTTAACGTGCCCGTTTCTGGGTAAAACAGACAGTGCTTCCCCAAGTACACCAAAAGATCTGCTAACTGGGCGCTGTGAATGCGACTACAGTTTACCCTGGCCAGGGCCTTGCGTTCCAGTAAGTGAACTCTCTGGTTAGCAGTCAGACTTGACCTCTGTGAACAAGTCCCCATATTACTTGCCGGTCCGCTGGTTGGACGAGTTGACGCGTCGAGACGTAGGTAACTGGATTCAGTGCAACGACCCTCTGGGAAGGAATCGGAATGTGGACGGCCGCCAAAGGCCTTGGTGGCCTCTGCGATGATGTCAGGGTTCACAGCTGACCCTGAGCTTTGGAGCATGCTCTGCCTCTGGAATGCCTCGCCTCTTAGTGTAGCTGAATTCAGATTGGATGGCTTTCCGACCTGAACCGCTTTGCAACCTCTGGGAAGACTTGGACACGGTTCTGGCGTAGAACCGGACCAAGGATGTCGCTTACTCACGAGTAGGGTCACGTCGGGGTCACCATATGTAGGATCGGGGCCCGATGCGGGCCGGAAGGTCCCGGAGGAGACTGGTCAAGTAAAGACACATGAGGCAAGATGGAACGAAGACCAGCGTTTATTGATCAGAAGGCTCTAATCTTTATACCCTGCCTAGCTCGACTGCGTGCACAGGTTGTGCGTAACTAATTTCTGTCCCTTCGGAACCAGGCTCCAAGAAATGTTCCCCCAAGCCGTGGTTCTGTCAGGAACAGTATGCCAATTATGTGCGCGGATCCCACACATTGAATACTTTTATAATTTGCATTGTTTATTACTATTATATAGTTACTATTGTATTGTTGCTTTAATATGTTGGGGAACCGCTTTGAGTCGCCTTAGGGCTGAAAAAAGCAGTATATAAATTAAAGATGAAATGATATGAAATGAAATGAAACAACAACAAAACAAATCTAACTAAGGAGGCGTCTGCAAACAAATGGTTTATCTAGCTATGTATCAATTAATAATACTGACTTTGTAGAACTGGAATATGATACGTTTATACATTTTAGCTTACCTGGCCCATTCAGGAACTAACTGCTTTTGCCAGAAAGAAGCTCAGCCTAGACCAGTGTTTCCCAAACTTTGTTTTTTTGGACTTCAATTCCCAGAAGACTAAGTCAATTCCCCAATGCACTGATCAACCAATATACTGACTTCTGTAGGCTTCTGGGAATTGAAGTCCCCCTGCGTGGCATGTGCTCCACGTTGGGAGCCCCTGGTCTAGACAAAATTGTTTCTGCTAGTGCTGTTAGTCTAGAGCGGCGTTGCCCAACCTAAGGCCCGTGGGCCAGATCCAGCCCACAGCACCATTTCATGTGGCCCCCCACTCCTCCAAGGGCATTTGAGAAACAAAATGGCCACCCATTTGAAGCTGTTTGGACAAAATGTCTGCCCCCATCATGCAGATAGTGCAAAATGACTGTCTGGCCCATGAAGCTGACTGAAAGAACATGACCTGGCCCCTGGCTTGAAAGGTTGAGAACCCCTTGTCTAGAGTTTATGAGCTATTCTGTCTTTCTCTTAAATAAATGTTTGTGGATAAGAATATAGATGGAACAATAGTAGGAAAGCACAGTACGGCTACAAAAATAAAGTATGTTTATTTGGATCCTGTGGTTTCCCCGTGCCCCAATGGGCACGGAACGGCCCGGCAGAGGCCACTTCGGTGAGTAAGGCTCCCTGGCCCGTGGGCTCTGCGAGCACCCAAATTAAGGGGGGTGGATAAATTATAGGGTTTGATTCACCCAATTCCTTGACCTGACCTAAGACTCTGCCAAGTAAGCAGATCGCTAACTCCTGTAACATAATTAGGCAAACATTCATCTCCGAGCTTAGCGTAAATCCCTGGCGCAAATAGTGGCCACGTTTACCCAGCTCCTAAGCCCAAAACAATGGTGTTTTCCCAGTCAATGTTTGCCCGTACTAATTAACTTCCCCAAGAGAGATTCCCAATTAACCTGAGTAAATAGGTGATGTGATTTACTGTCGGGTGATGGTTTTTTCTACCTTGCCTTCTGATCTATAAAAGGTGATATCTTTTCCTCAATAAACTACTGATCTTATCCTCCTCCATACTGCCTCGTATCGTTCCTTGATCAGTCTCCTCCGGGACCTACGGCCCTCAGCGGCCCCGATTCCTACACCTGGTGACCCCGAGACGTGATCTACTCGTGAGTAAGCGACCCCCGAGCGGTCTTCCTCAGAGTAGCGATCACACGGTCCGGTTCTGCGCTTGAACCGTGTCCGAATCATCCCGGAGGACAGCGCGGCACTCCGTCCGGCAGCCAGCCGATCGGAGGGATGGCCTGCGGTGAGGCAGTCCAAAGAAGCATCCTACAGCTTGCTCCTGACTTTTGCGGCGGCTTGCGCCAAAGGGAAAAACGCGTTCCGCTCAGGGCAGCTGTGAGCCCCTGACAGCGCAGTGGCCACCGAGGGCCCGTGGCCGCAGTCCACGCTCCGAGCTCTACCCAGAAGCGTCGTTGCCAGAACCTATTGCCTGCCACAGACGCGTCGACTCGTCCCCAGGAGGAATCTTCCGAGGACCCAATCGCAGGTAATATGGGGACCTGTCCTCAGCGACAGCGTCCATCCGCTAGCCAAAGAACTCGTGAGGGAGAGTTCAGAATCCTGGCCAGGGTATTTAAGGTGCGTTTTCACAGCAGAGAGCTAGCGAGACTTTTGGTGTACCTAGGGGAACACTGCCTGCTTTACCCAGAAGTAGGTACGTTAACCCTTGAGCTCTGGGATCAGATAGGAGACTGCATTCAGCAACCCCCGAAAGCTCCAGGAGGCGTAATTTGCACATGGAGAAAATGTAGGAAGCTCTTGGCGGAGATAGAGCCAGTCCGGGTAGAGGCCAAAGAACCCCCAAATCTGCCAGATGCGCCAACCGAACCAACGGCGCCTACGGCGCTCTACCCGACACTCCAGTTTAGGCAGAGAAGTGTAGGGAGCCTTCCCTCGGTGACAGCTGCAGACGTCACCGGCGGAATGCAAGCAATGAGGAGCGCAGGCGCTTCTCAGATAGCAACGGGTTCCCTAGCTACCAAAAGTGCCCTTCAGCGCACAGTAGAGGAAGAACTGAGGAAGGGGGAATTGCCAGTAGAGGAGCTAGCAGAGCTCAGTCAGATATGTCCCATCCGCATGGAGATGGACGCGCTTACGGGCGCCCAGCAGATAGTACACTCCCCAGTCCCGTATAAGCTTCTCATGGCTATACGGAAAGCCATTTCAGAAACAGGGCTCCAAAGTCGCTTTACAAGGGGCACGCTTCAGCAAGTGTGCGAGAACACCATGTGGATTCCCCATGACTGGAAAGCCGTCATGCGGATGATGCTCACCCCTAGCCAGTATTTAATTTGGGACAGCGAGTTTCGCCTTAAGGCGCAGACAAGGGCTGCCAGGATGGGAGGCGCAGTACTTCCTGACCAGTTATATGGTTCAGGTGCCTTCGAGCCCATCAATGCCCAGATCAACTTGCCTCTTGCCACTCTCCAGATGTCGGCCGAGGCTGCCTTTAGGGCGTTTTTCAAAGTCCCAGCAACTGGCAAAGCGGCTAAAAATTACACCGCTATCAAGCAAGGAGCCCAGGAACCCTATATGGACTTCATCAATCGCCTGGAGGAAGCAATTAGCAGGCAGATTGATAATGAGGAGGCCCAACAAGAGCTCATGATGAAGTTAGCCAAGGACAATGCCAATTTAGACTGCCGTAAAATCTTGCAGTCCCTGGGCAATCGTCCTGATTTGACCCTTACGGACATGATTAGAGCTTGCGCCGACGTTGGCACAGAATCCTACAGGATGGGTTTGCTAGCGGCAGCGGTGCAAGGGGGTAAAAGACCAAAGGGTAAGACCCCAGGAGCATGTCACAATTGTGGCAAGGTTGGTCACTTCACTAGGGAGTGCCGATCCAAGGGAGGTGGGCAAAAGTCCGGCCATCCCAAGGCTCCAAAAACCCAGTGTCCGAAGTGCAAAAGAGGCTACCACTGGGCCCGAGACTGTCCGAATTCGGGAAACCGGAACGCGGGCATGTCTCTGGCCCCGGTCCAAACAGAGGCTTCCTTCGCCCAGAACTCACCAGAGCTAGACTAGATCCCGGTCACAAGCCAGGCATTGCGAGGGCACAGGCCAGCCCCAAGGGTAGTACAGGGTTAGACTTGACTTGTCAGGCAGACGTTACATGTGACCTGCCAGGCACGGTCTATCTAGTGGACTCCCAGTACATGGGTCCACTGCCCAAGGGCTTTATAGGTTTAGTTTTGCCCCGCAGTGTAGCTGGAGCACGCGGAATTTTCATAATTCCAGGAGTCATTGACTCGAATTTTTCAGGCGTTCTCCAAGTTCAGCTTTGGACTCACCTGCCCCAAACAATTCACAAGGGAGACACCTTAGCGCAACTGATCATGGTTCCTTGTCACTCGCCAGCAGATAGCCAGGGAAGGCTCAGTGACAGCTCCGAGTCCCGGTCAGAGGACCGCTCGAGCGCCAGTGAGGCAGTACAAGGATACCAGGTCTTAGCGACAGTGGAGACCAACATTGAGTGGAAGCAGCGCCCCGTTATCGAGGTATTTTTGAACAAAAGAGCGTTCTCAGGGTTACTCGATACCGGAGCGGATGTGAGCGTGATAAGCAGAAGCCAGTGGCCAAGAGAGTGGGCCATTGAGCCGGTCTCCGATGTGTGGGGGGTAGGCGGAATTCAGGAAGCGTTTAGGAGCCGAGAGTGGGTGGAAGTCACCATCCCAAAGGCTGACGGCACGGCGGTAATTCGGCCGCACATTCTTAACGTGCACATCAACCTTTGGGGGCGAGACATCTTGCAGCAGTACGGTGCTATGCTTACCTTTGGGTAAATGCGTTGCCACTTAAATGGCTCACCGATACACCGGTCTGGGTAGAACAATGGCCGGTAGTGGGAGAGAAATTAGTTGCCCTCAAGCAGCTAGTTAAAGAACAGCTAGACGCAGGACATATAGAACGGTCCACAAGTCCTTGGAATTCGCCAGTTTTTGTCATAAAGAAAAAGTCGGGGAAGTGGCGACTCCTCCACGATCTCAGAGAGATCAATAAATGCATACAGCCAATGGGTCCGCTTCAATGCGGCATCCCAAATCCTAATATGATTCCCGAGGGGTGGGAGATTCTAGTCGTGGATCTCAAGGATTGCTTTTATACAATCCCCTTAGACCCCCGGGACCGGGAAAGGTTCGCCTTTACGGTGCCGGTTGTGAATCACAGCGAGCCCACGCAGCGTTACGCGTGAAAATTTTTGCCACAGGGCATGCTCAATTCGCCCACCCTGTGCCAAATTTATGTTCACAACGCACTGGCAAAGTTCCGAAGCCTTTACCCTAAAGCCATAGTTTGCCATTTTATGGATGACATCTTGGTCGCGATGCCGCAACTCGGCAGCGAAATGTTTTCTGACCTCCAGGCCAGCCTGGGGGACAAAGGTTTACTCATTGCTCCAGAGAAAGTGCAGAGAACCGAGCCCTTCTCATACTTGGGTCATCGGCTTCGCCGCTCTTTCGCAGCACCAGTTTTGCCTCAGATCAATTTACAGGACTCAGTCACCCTTGTAGAGTTGCAGCAAGTTTTAGGTAACATCAATTGGGCCAGACCGTATTTCCGATTGGATACGGATCTTCTGAAACCGCTCTTCTCGCTGCTAACTTTAGGTAAGCAGCCGGCAGACCGGATAAAGATTTCTCGAGACGCACGCTTGGCTATCGAGAAGGTCAACCAAGTTCTCAGCCAGCGATGGGTAGATAGGATCACCCCAGGGCCATATGCTCCGATCCTGAATTTGTACATCGTACGGTCAGGATCCATGTTCACTGGAGCGCTCGGCGTAGATGCCGAGAAAGGGGCGAGTATCGTGGAGTGGGTGTACCTTCCGAACACCTCTTCACGAAACATCGTTCCTCCCCAAGAATTGGTCTCCGCGGTGGTTTACCGCGGAAGGCTGAGGGCTAGGGACATTTCAGGGCACGATTTGGCCAAAATCGTAGTCCCGTTCACCAAGGAACAAATTCAGCAATTAATGCAGCTCGGTGACTCGCTTCCAATTGCGTTGGAAGGATTCACCAGATGCTTGGCATACCACTTGCCAAAAGACCCCAGACTTGTCTCACTCCAAACGCAGACAGTCAGCTTGTTTGAATTGCTCTCACTGGTTCCACTTCAGGGGGCCAGGACAGTTTGTACGGATGGTGGCCGCACATATGGTGTCTTGAGTTGGCAGGAGGGCCAGGCTTGGCGCACGCTGCTAACTCTTCCACAAAAGTCCGCGCAGCGGGCAGAGTTGGCAGCGGTGAACCTTGCTTTACGCACCTTCGCCAAAGAACGTTTAAACATCATTACTGACAGTATGTATGTTAGGAATTTGCTTCACAGTCTACCGGGAGCATACATCACTCCCGCGATAGACAAAAATTTGCTTAGTCTGTTTCTCACTGCTCAATTTCATTTGCGAAACCGCACGGAGCCGCTCTATATTGCCCACATCCGAAGTCATCAAGACCTACCAGGTCCGATTTCCGCGGGCAATAGCAGAGCGGATGCGGCGGCAAAGGAAATTCAGCAACGTTCGGTTTTGGGTGTTTTCACTACTCCAATTCAGAGTCATGCCTTTTTTCACCAAAATGCCAAAGCGCTCGCCAGACAGTTCAATCTGCCACTCTCTCAAGCCCAAGGCATAGTTCGCTCTTGCCAGCATTGTGCAGGGGCACCGGGGGGGCCCTCGTGGGGGGTCAACCCATGAGGGACAGAGGCTAACCAGGTGTGGCAGATGGATGTCACGCATGTTCTGCAGTTTGGCAGATGGCAGTATATGCACGTTTGCATAGACACTTTTTCTCAGTTCGTTTGGGCAAAGGCGCAGAAAGGGGAGACTGCTTCCCACGTGGAGCAGCACCTCCTTTCCTGCATTGCAGCCATGGGCAAACCTCGGCACGTTAAAACCGATAACGCCCTGTCCTACAGCTCTAGGCAGCTGGCCGCCTTCATGGCCACTTGGGATATTAAGCATACTTTTGGCGTTCCTTACAATCCGCAGGGGCAAGCGATTGTGGAACGGGTCAATCGGATGCTCAAGTCCTATATTGACAAACAAACAGAAAGGGGGGAGCCACCAGCCCTCCCCAAGTCACAGGGCCAGGCACAGCATTGCCTGAATAAGGTATTGTTCACTTACAATCACCTTAATGTTTTTTCGGATTGTACGCCGCAGGAGAAGCACTTCCGCCATTCGGAAGCTCTCCCGCGACCAATGGTCCGATACCGTGTGCCACCGGACCCTTCTTGGAGGGGCCCGGCGCCGCTCGTAACCTGGGGAAGAGGGTATGCTGCAGTTATGTCTCCTACAGGTGTCGTTTGGATTCCAGCTCGGTGTGTCAAGCCTTACTTGGAACCACATGGCGTGGACCCAGACCGACCAGAGTCCGATCCCGGAGATGGAGGACCTCACTCTGACCGAGAGGACCCGTCGGAAGAGACGGCCACCGACGACAGCACCCAAGATCACCTGGGGGATGGTCAAGATCCTTTGTCGTGAGGCCGAGGACACCGTCCGGCGCGAAAGGAAGGAGCCAACGCCGGAGAACCTCACAGCTGCAGTTTTCGCCCAGATTCATGCCAACACCCTGGTGCTCACCATCATCCTGACCCTTTCCCTGCTTTTGGGGGGAGGCGGTCAGGCCGCCTCATTGAAGGCCAACGATCTGCTGCCCGGCGGAGACCTCTCTGCCCGGATGCAGTACAATATTTGGGAGAGGTTGGCGGGTCTCATCAACCAGTCCAATTTTTGCCTCAGGCAGGACCTCGGTTCTGCCTCGATCCTCATCACCTGCCTCATCCCTGTGTGCCATTCTCCAGGCGCGCACCCCAGGGATGGGGACTGGCTTGTGAAAAGACTTTTCAGCCCATACAACCCAGCGGCTTCTACAGAGTATGCCCGTTGGGAAATGCGGCTGACCATGACTTTGCCGGCTGATGCAGCCACCCTCCACACTCCTCGGGTGGCGGTCAGCCTGAACTCTACCTGTGGACGAATGTACGGCTGCGCCTCAGCTGGTCATACTCGGCACCGCTGCCTCAACGTTGGCAGTGGCAATTGGACTTGCAATAACCCGGTACCACTTGGCACCATGTACGCTCATGTCACCTTGCCGTCCGGTTGGTTCTTCACATGCAACCAGTATACGTGGAACTACATTCCTGCAAATGTTTCAGACTCTATATGCTGTATCAGTCGTTTAACATTGTTACTCCCTACTAAGGATATGGTCACCCCAAGCACAAATGTTACAAATGTTTCAAATGTTCCCTCACTCACACGGCACACTCGCACCACCCAGTTAGACAGCTCATGTGCGAGCAGCTTTAGAGTAATGAGCCCTGCCGAATATCTCTCTCTGGCAGTCAGCATCTTTGGCGTGCCAGGCTTAGCCGTCGGCAACATAAAGAGGATTGGTCGCTTGGCTTGCGGTCTAGCAAAAGCCATCAACCATACCTCCTCAGCGATAGCGCTCCTTAATCAAGAGCAGGCAGAGCTTCGCCATGCCATCCTTGACAATCGAGCGGCTATCGACTACCTCTTATTGTTGCACCACCTGGGTTGCGAATCCTTTCATGGTATGTGCTGTTTCAACCTTACTGACAACTCCCGCAAAGTACAGAGTCAGCTCACTGATCTCCACGCCATAGTCCAGGGCATCACGGAGGGTTCTGCATGGGGAGCTTGGTGGAGCTCATTGTGGAACTGGATGTGATCATGGATCCCCTGGGGGTGGCTTCAGGCGGTACTCAAGGTGGTTGTGGGGGTGATTATACTAGGCGTGACAGTCTGTTGCCTCGCGCAATGTATTCCCTCACTGATATCCCAATGCCGTCACAGAAGGAAACCCCGAGATGTCATTCCCGCTCAACAGCTGATGCCGCTCTTGCGCAGAGTTGCTGGCCAGGCTCTTAAGAAAATTTAAAAAGGGGAGATGTGGTTTCCCCGTGCCCCAATGGGCACGGAACGGCCCGGCAGAGGCCACTTCGGTGAGAAAGGCTCCCTGGCCCGTGGGCTCTGCGAGCACCCAAATTAAGGGGGGTGGATAAATTATAGGGTTTGATTCACCCAATTCCTTGACCTGACCTAAGACTCTGCCAAGTAAGCAGATCGCTAACTCCTGTAACATAATTAGGCAAACATTCATCTCCGAGCTTAGCATAAATCCCTGGCGCAAATAGTGGCCACGTTTACCCAGCTCCTAAGCCCAAAACAATGGTGTTTTCCCAGTCAATGTTTGCCCGTACTAATTAACTTCCCCAAGAGAGATTCCCAATTAACCTGAGTAAATAGGTGATGTGATTTACTGTCGGGTGATGGTTTTTTCTACCTTGCCATCTGATCTATAAAAGGTGATGTCTTTTCCTCAATAAACTACTGATCTTATCCTCCTCCATACTGCCTCGTATCGTTCCTTGATCAGTCTCCTCCGGGACCTATGGCCCTCAGCGGCCCCGATTCCTACAGGATCCCTCTTAAATATTTTTTGAATGGAGCAAAACCATTGCACAATTTTTCTTCTTCCGTGTCTAGGCCAGAGGTGAAACTGCACAATAAAAGACTGTCTGCAAATACCCTGAAAGCCTGCAGGCATTTAGGCCTGAAGAACGTACTGTAGTAAGTATGTCAGTGGAGCAGAGGGTACTTACAGATAACACCCAACTTCCTGTAACTCTATGCTATGCAGCTAGATCAAATCAGAGGGACAAACTGAGAAAGGCCCCTCTTGATGGGCACTGCTCCAGTGACTCATTTTGGATTCCCCTTATTCATGGTCAAATTCTTTAAATAAAAAAAAAAGCTTTTCCATTCATGCTGTTCCTCCTAAAGCATGGAATTTCTTGTGCTAAGAAAAGGGAAGCAGATAATTTAAAAGTTGGTAATGATTTCTGATGAAAACGGGGAAACAAAAAAGGTGGATTTTATAAAAGTTCTGTTTTGTAGACCTATCATCAAATTCACATGAAGGCAAGAACATCATGGAAATAAAATTGCCTTCTCAAGGTCAAAAGTAGCTTTTTATCCTGAAATAATTTCTAACTGTGTTGTGTATTGAGGTTGCTTATGCACAAGTGCGCCTTGCAAAATAGGCGCCAAATTGTAAGAAGCTGATTTGCTATTGTTCTCCTGCTTCCCCGGAAGTCTTGGGTAAATGTAACAACTATGTTCTGTGTATAAGATGTTTCCCCAAGTCAATTTCATGATGACGGGGCATGCCTGTATGGTGACATTAATGAAGAACTTGCCGGAGCTCGTCTCAACACGGGAACTGGAACGGCGGCCCTCGAAAACCTTGGCAATCGGGTGATCCTTCTCCCGATGAGCGCTGTCCTTGTATGATCCTTTGGAGACCCAGTGGCAAACTCTGGAAATGTGCCCTTTCTTCCCACGCCAGTGGCACTCAGTTTCTCTAAATTGGCAGTCTGTGCTGAGGTGTTGTCTCCCGCACCCTTGGCACTGCGCAATGGCATCTTTGTGCTGAGGTGAAGGTGCTCGCTGCCATCTCCGAACTTGACTGATGTCGTCTTCTCCCTCTGACTCGCCGGAAGACAATGAAGGGCTCGTGACCCGGTGTTTATGAACAGCCGTGTTTTTCTGTATCGGATTTGCTGGTCTCGACTGTAAAAACTGGACCCCAGCATTGGCAATCTCTGCAGGTTGGGCCTCTTCCAAAGCTGTGGCAAACGTTTGAATGTCCTGTTTCATCAGGCGCCGTTGCGTGTCCTTGTCCCTGATGCCCACCACCAATCTGTCCCTCAGAGCTATGTCCAGATTTTCCCACTGACACGGGATGGCGGCATGTCAGAGCGTGGCAACATATTCTGCAATGGATTCTCCCACCTTCTGGTCATGCCTGTAGAAGGCCACTTTAGCTGGAATCACCGCAACCTTTGGTCTGAAGTGGTTCTGCAGGACGGCTAGGATGTCCTTGAGAGGAATATCTTTGAGCTGTCTTGGTAGAATCAGGTCGTTGAGAAGCTCAAGCGTTGGTAACCCACAAAATGCAAGGAACGTAGACTTCTTTAAGGTCTGGTCGATTTGCTGAGAAGTGCAATAGTTTTCAAACTGGAACTCATACATAGTCCATGACTCCGGATTTGAGATGTTGAAGGGGCTCATTGGGCACTGGGGCAGCTGCTGCCATTGGGATCCCACCTTCATCGCCAATTGTTGTGTCTGAAACCTGAAAGGATTACTCGGACAGAGCTGGCTCAAACAACAACATGGGTTTATTGCAAGCAGCAAAGAACAGGGAACAGGTGCGGGGAAACATCTTATATACAGAACATAGTTGTTACATTTACCCAAGACTTCCGGGGAAGCGGGAGAACAATAGCAAATCAGCTTCTTACAATTTGGCGCCTATTTTGCAAGGTGTGCTTGTGCATAAGCAACCTCAATACACAACAAACTTCTGTTTTATGATCATGACTTACATTTTCAGGGTAACAATTCTTACATACCCTCAGTCATTTAATTCTCTACTTATACATAATTTCAAAGTTTGACACATGCACATACCCAATCAACTGAATACGGGGATATCTTGCTTGTAGATTACCACTGTTGTTCAATAGTTCGGTCTGGTAATCTCAATGCCCTGAGAATCACATATGGGTTTCTTCTGCTCTGTTGGAGGTTGAAAGTAATTACTCACTGTACTTGTTGTATATTTACACCTGCAAATCAGGACAGAATAACTACTTTGGCAATATAACAACAACAACAACAACAACAACATTAAAAACCTATTTACATACTAAGGGCTACATGGTCTCTTGTAAAAGCAATATATTAGCTGTTACTGTCAAATCCTATAGAAAATGCCAGAATGTGATTTACTATCTTAATTACAATCTTGCGGCTTCATGCTGGTAAGCCTAAAAATTACAATAACATTCTAAAGTTGATTTAAGAATATTCTTTGGTTAGGGCTATAATACAGCTTATTATGATTGATGTAATGAAATATTTATGGCACATTCAGTTTCATTCCTTTGCTTATCTGTTTACTAAGAAGATCTGTGTGCAAAAGCGGTGATGTCACAGTTTGAATCTAACTGGGTATGATGGCAGCAGCATGATCACCCACTCCAAGGACAGAGAGTGTAGTGTGTCTGCAATTCATCACAAAAGGGGGATGGGAGATAAATTCCCCTTTTCTGATACAGTCACTCTGTGAGATGGGGATAAATAGTCCTTCAGAAGTTCTTACAGTACAGCACCTGTTCATCTTAGCCAACATAGCATTCTAACATTCTAAATCAAATACTGTACAGGTCTTTTAGGCGGCAAGCTAATACATTCTTATTCACACAAAAGTGCTGTTGAACTTTGTAGGGGCTTGCTTCAGAATAGACACACATAGAATTGCATGGTTTTTTCATACAGCAGTGTCACACCCAGTGTTGGATGCTAAAACTTATTTATTTATTTCAATTTATATGCCACCCTTCTGGCCAAAAGGCCACACAGGGTGGTGAACAGCCAAAAAACCTAAAGATAAATACAATGAATCAAATCATTATAAAACACTGGAAAATATTAAAATAAGCAACAATACAAGAGCCAGTTTAAAAAAAAAAACAAGAGAGAGAGAGATTGATGTTGAGCCAGAAAAATCATGAGCCTTAGGTAAAGAGTGGGAGAATGTCCCCAAAGGCTTATCAGTAAAGTTCAGTTTTAATGGCTCTCCAGAACTCCTAGAACAGGGGTCCTCAAACCTTTTAAGCCAGGGTCCAGTTCATGGTCCCTCAGACTGTTGAGGGGCTGAACTATTTTTTGCTATTATTTTTTCTCCCCCCACCCTGTAATGTCTGGCCCTTGCAAGCAATAGTCCAGACAACGATGAACAAAACAGCAACAAATCTTTGTTTAATAGTCTATTCAAGATGAGCTTACAAGGCGTTCCAGACATGGAGATGGCTATACAGTCCCATGGAATCAGTCCCTCCAGAGTGTGCCAAGGAAGTAGGCAATACCTAGCTACATTAGGATTGTAGCATAATGGAGGAGACCCAGGCTAGCATGTTGCTGGCTACCTGTACGGAGAGGGAAGTATAGATCCAGCCCGGCCGCACCCTTGTTTACCCGTGGGGTTTATATAGTGTCTCCCCGGTGGTGGCTTCTTGATACAAAGTAGCGACCCGCCGGACAACCATAACTAACCAATCATAACAGGGAATATATGTATTTAACCAATGGAGAAGAGGATCCAAAACTGTAGGCAATCACAGGACTTTGATTAGCATAATGAGCGCGCCCTGTGCAGGGGTTTCACGCCACTTTCTGTTCCTAATTTGGATGGTGGGAAACCGTCATTTTCCTCTTGCAAAGGTGCTGCCTGCGCTACTTGCAAATGTGCCTGAATACATAACACACACCCCCACTCCGCCGCCCTGGAAAGCGCAGCTCCAGGAGGGAACTGAGGAGTGGGGTTTTTTTAATCATGTCAGAAGCACACAAAGCTGCTTTCTGTGAAGAGAAAACAAGATGTAGAAAATGGGTCATTACAGCCCACAAAGTGCAGGGTGAGCATCGGTACATTACATGGAAAGAGTCTAAGAAACCAAACCCAATCTTCTTTTCCCTACCTATACAGCAACTTAGAAAGGAAGGTTTCCAAGTAGGAGCTGGTAAGTTTGTCTGTTAGTCAACCCTTTCATGACTCAGGGCATGATTCGCTTAGGAAGGAAACAAGTTACATCATATGCAGATACCATTGCCTGGATTTGAGGAAATAGAATTGGCAACTCAAAGAACAGGTGGAGAGATGAGGAGAGTTCAGAGTGTGAAAGGCTAAATAAGTACCCATATAGGGAAAGAAAGAGAGAAAATAGTGTTAAAGAACAGAAGTTGCTGGTACAAGGACAAATGTGAATTGGACTAATGCATATCTTTCATGGGATAAGCATGGCACGTTCACTAGTAAATAATATCATTTGGACTGGCAATTGCACTCATCCCACAAGCTAGCAAGGTGATACTCAAGATAATACAGGATAGACTGCAGCAGCACGTGGAGAGAGAACTACCAGAGGTGCAGGCTAGTTTCAGAAGAGGCAGGGGGACTAGAGACCACATTGCCAACAAACATTGGATCTTGGAGAAAACAAAGGAATATCAGAAACAAGTTTACTTCTGCTTCATTGACTACACCAAGGCCTTTGACTGTGAAGACCACAACAAGATGTGGCAAGTGATTAGGGAGATGGGAATACCAGAACACCTTATATGCCTCATGAGAAATCTGTACATGAATCAAGAAGCAACAGTTAGGACAGAACATGGAATGACGGAGTGGTTTGGAATAGGAAAAGGAGTAAGACAAGGCTGCACTTTGTCACCCTACTTGTTCAACTTATACACAAAGCACATAATGCGCAATGCAGGGATGGAGGAATCACAATATGGGATCAAAATTACGGGGAGAAACATCAACAATTTGAGGTATGCAGATGACACTACCTTAATGGCAGACAATGGCAGAAAGTGAGGAAGACCTAAAGAAGCCCTTGATTAGGTTGAAAGAGGAGAGTGCAAAAGCTGGTTTGAGACTCAATATCAAGAAAACTAATGGCAACAGGGCCTATCAGTCCCTGGAAAATAGATGGGGAAGAAGTAGAAGCAGTGACAGATTTTACTTTCCTAGGAGCAAAGATAACTGCAGATGGGGATTGCAGCCATGAAATAAAAAGGAGACTGATTCTTGGGAGGCAAGCTATGAGAAACCTGGGGAACATAGTGAAAAGTAGAGACATCTCACTGCAAACAAAAGTCCGCATAGTCAAAGCAATGGTATTCCCGGTGGTAATGTACGGTTGTGAGAGCTGGACCATTAGAAAGGCTGAGCATAGAAGAATAGACGCATTTTGAAATATGGTGTGGGAGGACAGTTTTGAGAGTCCTCTGGACAGTGAGGAGAACAAATAGGTCTATATTAGAAGAGACTAGCAGATTTTGCCTGGCAGTGCCGGGCTGTTTTAAATTGTTTTGGAAGGTTATTTTTTAATGTTTGTAAATAATTGCTTAGTCTGTAATTGTTATTTTTAAAATGTTTATTTATACAATTTTTTTTGTCTGGGCTGTTATAAACTGTGATCAGCTTTTTTGGGTTTTTTTTGTGGATTAAAAAAAAACAAAGTATGATATAATTTTTTCAAATTGTTTTATTTAACCGAATAATGTTTTAATTTGTGGAGGTTTTTTTAATAGTTGTACCGCAGGTAATAATTTTAAAAATGTAACAGTACATGTTTTTAACATTCAATGTTTTTAAACTGTGTTTAGATGTTTTGGGTTTTTATTTGAGTTAAAACTCAACACAGGATTTTAAAAACGTTTTTATTTTATTTGTTTTTACTCTTGTGGCCTTTTGTGTAAAATTGTAATTTTGTGTTATGTTTTTGACTTGTTTTTATTCTTGTGGGCTTTTTTTGGGGACTGTTGTGTCTTTTTGAATTGTTGTTACTCTTGTGGCCTGCAGGTGGGGCTGCTAGTGGATCTCGTTTACTTTGACTGTTTTTTCTCTCCTGGCCTCTGGATGGTGCTTCTTCCGGTAAGTCGTCTCTTTGTGTTTTCATTTGTGTTCCGGTTATCGCGGAGGGAGGATGTCTGGTGAGTTGGCTGGTTTCCTTTATTTTGGGGGTTTGGTTTATTTTGCTTTTTTGGTTGTTGTCTGGGAGGTTTTTCTGTTTGGTTGTGGTTGTATTGTTTTATTTTTAGGTTTAATTGGTTTGTTTTTTGTTTACTTTTTCTTGTTTGTGTAATTTGTGTTTTTTTCGTTTGGTATTTAGTTGTTTTGTAAGTGGTTTTGTGTGATTTTTGTTTTAGGTAATGGTTGTTTTTAATTATGGTTTTATTTTTGTTAGGTGGTTAGGTGTGTGTGTGTATGTGTGTGTCTGAGTGTGTGAGGGAGAGAGAGGAGGCTACTGCCGGGTGAGTACCTCTGGTAGGCGAAGGCAGCGGGTGGAGCGCCGTTCGCTGCCTTTACTTTCTGGAGGAATTGTTTCGCTTTAAAGGGGGGGAAGGCACTGATGCCTTCGCCCTCACTTGAAAGCGAAACACTTACTTGGAAAGTAAAGGCAGCAGCCAGAGTGCCGTTCACTGCCTTTACTTTCTGGAGGAATTGATTCGCTTTCAAGGGGGGAAGGCACTGATGCCTTCACCCTTCCTTGAGAGCGAAACACTTACTCGGAAAGTAAAGGCAGCGGCCGGAGCGCCGTTCGCTGCCTTTACTTTCTGGAGGAATTGTTTCACTTTCAAGGGGGGGAAGGCACTGATGCCTTTGCCCTCCCTTGAAAGCGAAACAATTACTCGGAAAGTAAAGGCAGCGGCCGGAGCGCCGATCGCTGCCTTTACTTTCTGGAGGAATTGTTTTGCTTTCAAGGGGGGGCAAAGGCATCAGTACCTTTCCCCCCCTTGAAACCCCCCCTCCTTTTGTGGTTTTTTTCCACCCTGGCTCAACTTTTCTTGGGGCCGGAGGTGGTCTTGCCTTGTTTTCGGCGGGGTAGCATGGAGGAGAGGGAGTCCCTCTCCTCCCCATTGCTAAGTGAAAGAAGGCCGGCAGGTGTTTGCATGGCTGTGAGGTGCTGCGTCCGCCTGCAGAAGACTTGCGTTCCCGTTGAGTTTGTTATTTTTATTTTTCACGTGCCGGCTTTCTCAGCATTCTGCGCGCTCATGGTTTTTTTCCCTGTGGCTTGTTTTTGATTGGCCACGGCGTGTTTCCCAACGTTTTTTTTGCTCGCGCCTATCAGACTGATTGGCTGTGGCGTGGCGCAAGGAACATTGGGAATTGAAGTTCTTTCTTTTTGTTGGCATTCATGGGTCTCCTGCCCCACTGGCACATTTCTCAACCCCCCAGTTACCTCTGTACCCAGTTCGGGCGAGTGCACGAATGCTTGGTACGGGATCGTATGGCCTGGTGCGGGATCCTTTGTCAAATTATAGCGGTTAACGCATGAATTTATAGGTATAGATTAGCCCTGACTGCTCCTTAGAAGGACAAATAACAAAGATGAAGCTGAAGTACTTTGGACATCAAATGAGAAGGGAGGATTCACTTGAGAAGGCCTTGATGCTGGGAAAGGTGGAGGGCAAAAGAAGAAGGGGATGGCCAAGGATGAGATGGCTAGATGGCGTCGTGGACGGAGTAGGCACAGGGCTGGACGGGATGAGGAGGATGGCAGAGAATAGAGGTGCCTGGAGGGCAGTGGTCCATGGGGTTGCAAAGAGTCGGAATCAACTGTGCGACTGAACAACAACAACAACAAAAGAGTATCTAGAGGTCAGCTCATTTTTAATCTTGTAGACCAGGGGTTCCCAACCTAAGGCCCATGGGCCGGATCCAGCCCACGGTACCATTTCATGTGCCCCCCACCCCTCCAAAGGCATTCAAGAAACAAAATGGACACCCCTTTGAAGCTATTGTTACAAAATGGCCACCCCTATCGTGCAGGCAGGGCAAAATGGCTGTCTGGCCCTCGAAACTGTCTGAGAGAGTATGACCTGGCCCCCGGCTTGAAAAGGTTGGAAACCTCTGTTGTACACAGTGCTGGGTTGTTTAAACTGCATAGCTCAATTGTTATTCCCAGAAACACTGATGGGTTTATAGTTACTGCAATCTTCCATTCACAAAAAGAATATTTAGTTCACAAAAGATGCCGTAATAATATCACGGCAGACTTGTCATTCAACTTTGCCAGGAAAAAAGGAGAAGTCTCATGTGACTTTATGTTGTGACACTCTTACATTGTGAAAGCCCTTCTATAGAAATATAATGATTGTTTAACTTATTTCACACATTATCACTGTCATCATCATGTTTCACTAGTGTCTAAATAGGAACCCTGGGGGTGGAAATGAAAAATTGTCAGTCAAAATAGTAGTGACATGTAAAATTTAAAAATAGTTTGATGGGATTTTTAGATCAACAAGATGTAGTGAGTCATATATTCCTCATTCCTGTTAAATTCCTGTGGATTCTGGACAACATGGGTGCTTGAGCACAGGTCAGGACTGTATTTTTTTGAATAATGTTTATTTACTTGAACTTTTGTCAAAACATTTCTATCCAATCTAATCTCTTATTGGTATCTCCTTATGTTGCATTTGGTATTTACAGTAGGTAAAGCTCTGATATTTGCTTGTTTATATAGACAGCTATTAAAATTGGCACCACTACCACATCTGAAAAAAACTGTGAATGTAATAGCTACATCATGTATGGCTCTTGGCCGGTGGCCAATTATGACAGTGGCAGTGGCTAAGTGTAGTTTAGCTAGACTGTAGTCCAGGGGTGCTCAAACATTTTGGGCTGTGGGCCGGTCACATGGTTCAGGAGCCAGTTGCTACGGCCCTGGGGCCGGATCCAGCACCCCAAAAGCAATTCATCTGGCTCACAAAGCCCTCGTTGTTCCTGGAAGCGGAAGTAAAACCCGTCAGGGCGCGTTTTACTTCCACACAAGCTGGATGAATTGGTGTTGGGGACCCAATCTGTTCCCCCAGGCCGTAGTTTGGGTACTCCTGCTGTAACCAATAATGTTATTTTTTGCCTAAATCAGGAATGAAGAACACATGATCGCTACATCTTGCTGAACTAAAAATCCCATTAACTCTTACCATTAGTCAGGCTGGCTGGTAGTGATAGGAAATGGACAATATTGGAAGGGAACATGTTCCCCATTCTTGCGGGGAAAGGGGTTACTGCGCATGTGCCCACACGCAGAACCCATTTGTGCATGCGTGCACGCCCACACAGCAAATCTTAAGCATGTGATTTCTAAGCAATCTTCTCTTCCTTTCCCCTGCTTCTAATTTTCTCTGCCTTTCTCTATTCTTTCCTTTTAAGATTCATTCATTTCTAAGTAGGCCTTCCCTCTTTAAGTAACTACGTTGTTTATTTCAAAGTAACTTCTTTACCTTTAAGTAATTTCTATCTTTACATTTTCATTTATAGTAACTTCTTCATTTATCTTTATTCCTGAGTAACTCCATATGTCTAAGTATTTTTAAGCAATCTTCTGTATTTCTAAAGTGAACTCCATCTAACTGGATTTCTTATTTTTCTTATTTGGTACTTTTATTTCCTTATTTGATTCAAAAGTAAACAACTTTAAATTTGTATCAAAACACTTTGTCTGTCATTGACCAGTTACTTGACCAGTTTCCTCTGGGACCTTCCGGCCCACATTGGGCCCCGATCCAACATATGGTGACCCCAACGTGATCCTACTCGTGAGTAGCAACATCCTTGGTCCGGTTCTATGCCAGAACTGTGTCCAAGTCTTCCCGGAGGTTGTGCAGCGGTTCAGGCTGGAAAGCCATCCGATCTGAATGACAGCTATGCTAAGTGGCGAGGCATTCCAGAGGCAGAGCATGCTCCAACACTCTGAGGCATCTTGCGCATCGGAAACGCGTTCCGCTCAGGGTCAGCCGTGACCCCTGATGCCATTGCAGAGGCCACTGAGGGCCTGTGGCGGTCGTCCACGTTCCGAGTCCTTCCCAGAGGGTCGTTGCACCGAATCCAGTTACCTACATCGAGACGCGTCAAAACTCGTCAGGCGGAGGCAGCTTCAACGGACCAGCAGGTAATATGGGGACTTGTTCACAGAGGTCAAGTCCGACTGCTAACCAGAGAGTTCACTTAATGGAACTCAAGGCCCTGGCCAGGGTAAACCGTACTCGCATTCACAGCGCCCAGTTAGCGGATCTTTTGGTGTACTTGGGGGAGCACTGTCTGTTTTATCCAGAAACGGGCATGTTAAGCCTCCAACTTTGGGACAGGATAGGGACCTGCATTAAGCAAGAACCAAGAGCCCCAGCTAAGGTGATTAGCTTGTGGAGTAAGTGTAGAAAGCTCATCGGAGAGGTAGACCCAGTTCGGGTAGAGACCGAGAACCCCCCAGCGCAGTCAGAGCCATCAGCCCCAATGGGTCTCTATCCGTCACTTCAGCTTAAACAGGGAAGCTTAGGGAGCTTTCCTTCAGTGGCAGCTGCAGACGCCACTGAAGGAATTCAAGGTTTGGGAAATGCTGGCAGTTCCCAGACAGTTAAAAGTTCCATTCAGCGCATGGTAGAAGAGGAAACCATCAAAGAGAAGATATCAGTGGGAGAACTAGCTGAGCTTAGGCAGTTATGCCCAGTCCGCATAGAGATGGAAGCCTTCTTGGGTCACGGTCCACTCAGCGGTTCCGTACAAATTGCTCGTGGCAATACAGAAAGCAATTACAGAAACGGGACTTCAGAGTCGTTTCACTAGAGGTACACTTCAGCAGATTTGTGAGACAATGATGCTCATTCCATATGACTGGAAGGTCGTCATGAGAATGATGCTCAACCCAAGCCAGTATTTGCTATGGGACAGCAAGTATCGACTCGAAGCACAGGCAAGGGCTGCCAGGATGGGAGGAGCAGTAATTCCTGACCAGCTATATGGGTCGGGTCAGTTCGAAACCATCGATGCGCAGACCGCCTTGCCAATCACCACGCTCTAACTGGCGGCTGAGACAGCCTTTAGGGCTTATCTCAAGGTCCCGGCAGCTGGCAAAGCAGCAAAAATTACACAGCGGTTAAACAGGGTGCCCAGGAGTCCTACATGGACTTTATCAACTGATTGGAGGAAGCAATCAGTAGGCAGATAGACAACGAACAAGTCCAGCAGGAGCTTATGATGTAGCTGGCAAAAGACAACGCAAATCTTGACTGCCGTAAAATCTTGCAGTCACTGGGCAATCGTCCCGATTTGATGCTTACTGACATGATCAGGGCTTGTGCCGATGTTGGTACAGATTCCTATAAAATGGGTCTGTTAGCAGTGGCAGTGCAAGGCGGTAGGGGACCCAAAGACAAAACTAAGGGAGCATGTCACACTTGTGGCAAGATCGGTCATTTCGCTAGAGAATGCCGATCCAAGAAGGGTAATGGCCAAAACACAGGTTGTCCCAAGGCTCCAACCAGCCCATGTCCACGATGTAACAAGGGCTTCCACTGGGCCAGGAACTGTCCGACTTCGGGAAACCAGAGCGCGGGCTTGTCTCTGGCCCCGGTCCAAACAGAGACCACAGTCACTCTGGAAGAGTCAGAGGTGGATTAGATTCACGGAACATTCCACCCTGCATTCCGGAGGCGCAGGCCAGACCTAAGGGCAGTATGGGACTAGATTTGACTTGCCAGTCAGAAGTCACATGTGACTTGCCAGGCACAGTCTATCTGGTTGATTCCCAATACATGGGACCCCTGCCTAAGGGCTATATAGGTTTAGTTTTGCCCCGCAGTATCGCAGGAACGCGAGGAATCCTTGTGATTCCAGGAGTCATTGACTCCAATTTTTTGGGTGTACTCCAGGTTCAACTTTGGACACACCTACCACAAACCATTCACAAGGGAGACACGTTACTGCAACCGATCATGGTTCCTTGTCACCCGCAAACAGGCAGCCAGGAAAGGCTCAGGGACAGCTCAGAGTCTGGGTCGGCAGACCGCTCGAGCACAGAAGGGGCGGAACAAGGATACCAGATCTTAGCGACAGTGGAAACCAACATAGAGTGGAAGCAGCGGCCAGTCATAAAGGCATTCTTAAACAAAAAACCTTTTGATACGGGAGCTGACGTCAGCGTGGTGAGCCAGAGCCAGTGGCCCCGAGAGTAGGCTCTCGAGCCGGTCTCTGAAGTGTGGGGGGTAGGTGGCGTTCAGGAAGCGTTTAGAGGCCGAGATTGGGTAGAAGTCACGATTCCCAGAGCTGACGGCACGGTGGTCATTCGGCCGCATATCTTAAACGTGCACGTCAATCTCCGGGGGCGGAACATCTTGCAACAGTACCATGCCACTCTTACATTCGGGTAATGGCTTTACCACTCAAATGGCTTACCAACACGCCAGTCTGGGTAGAGCAATGGCTGGTCGTAGGGGAAAAATTAGTCGCCCTAAAACAGCTGGTTAAGGAACAATTAGATGCAGGACACATAGAACAGTCCTCCAGTCCCTGGAATTCGCCCATATTCGTCATTGAAAAGAAGTCAGGGAAGTGGTGACTCCTTCACAATCTAAGAGAGATCAATAAGTGCATTCAGTCAATGGGTCCGCTTCAATGCGGCATCCCAAATCCAAACATGATCCCCGAGGGTTGGGAGATCCTGATAGTAGACCTGAAAGACTGTTTCTACACCATTCCTTTAGATGTAAGGGATCGGGAATGGTTCGCTTTTACAGTGCCAGCCGTGAACCACAGAGAGCCCATGCAACGCTTTGCATGGAAATATTTGCCACAGGGGATGCTCAATTCGCCCACCCTGTGCCAAATTTACGTTCACGATGAACTGGAAAAGTTTCAAAACCTTCACCCCACAGTCTTGGTATGTCATTTTATGGATGGCATTTTGATCGCAGCACCGTAACTCGGCAGCAAAATGTTTAAAGTCCTCCAGACCACTCTGGGGGAGAAGGGGTTACTCATTGCCCTGGAGAAAGTTCAGAGAACCGAGCCTTTTTCATACTTGGGCCATCGGCTTCTCTGTTCTTTCGCGGCACCAGTTTTGCCACAAATTAACCTCAAGCATTCAGTCACTCTCGTAGAATTGCAACAGATTCTGGGGTCCACTTCGATACCACAGTATCCTTCTGGAACGGCTCAAAGGACTGGGGATCCAGGGCACCGTGTTGTCCTGGTTTTCCTCTTTTCTGGAGGGCCGTACCCAGTCGGTGTGGTTAGAGAGTGAGAGGTCCAGCCCTAGGCTTCTCAAGTAAGGGGTGCCTCAGGGCTCGGTGCTCTCTCCTCTCCTGTTTAACATCTACATGAAGCCACTGGGTGAGATCATTCATTCCCACGGGGTGCGGTACCATCAGTACGCGGATGACACCCAGTTGTACATCTCGGCCCATGGGGACCCCAGTAATGCTGGGGCTGCTGCTAGAAGACTCGCGGCTGCTGCTAGAAGAACAGGTAGTGGCTGTGGCCAGGAGGGCTTTTGCCCAACTTCGGGTGATTCACCAGTTGCACACGCTCCTGGACCGGGGCTCCTTGCTTATGGTCACCCAAGCTCTGGTCACTTCACGACTAGATTATTGTAATGCGCTCTACATGGAGCTGCCCTTGACGACCATTCGGAGGCTGCAGCTGGTCCAGAATGCGGCAGCCCAGGTGGTGATGGGATGCAGATGATATGCCCATGCCTCACCACTACTTCGGGAGCTGCACTGGTTACCAGTTTGTCTCCGGGTGCAATTCAAGGTGCTGGTTTTGACCTTTAAAGCCCTATATGGCAGTGGGCCAGGATACCTTAGAGACCGCATCGTCCCAAGAGTGTCTGCCCGTCCAACCAGAGCGGACCAGAGAGGCTCTCTAATAGTGTCATCAGCTAGGGGTGCACATCTATCCAGCACCTGAAGGAGGGCCTTCTCCATGTCCGCATCAACCCTCTGGAACCTCCTGCCAACAGATCTAAGACTTCAAAGAGAATTGCTGCCCTTCAGGAAAGGATTGAAGACCTGGCTGGCAGGGCAGGTGTGGGGCCCTAATGGGAATACGGTCCCCGCCTGCTGGCTTATGTAAACAAGAACTCTCTCTTCTTCTTTTTATAGTGGGTGGGATGGGTGGGTGGGATATGGGTCTTTTAAAGTGGGTGGGATATGAGTCTTTTAAAGTGTTTTTATGTGTTTTTAGAACTTGTTGTAATGCCGCCCTGAGTCGGGTTCTGCTTGAGTGGGCAGCATATATAAATATGACTATTAAATTAAAAAATTAAAAATATGGTGTTCTTACTTGGCAAGAGGGACAGGTTTGGTGCACGCTTCCTACTCTTCCGCAGAAATCCGCACAGCGGGTGGAATTGGCAGCAGTAAACCTTGCCTTGCGCACCTTTGCCAAGGAATGCTTGAATATAATTACAGACAGTCAGTATGTCCGGAATTTGCTTCACAGTCTACCGGGAGCCTACATCACTCCCGCGATAGACAAAAACTTGTTAGGTCTTTTCCTCACAACTCAATTTCATTTGCGTTACTGCACTGAAGCGCTCTATGTCGCCCACATCAGACATCAGCAGGATTTACCTGGCCCAATTTCTGTGGGCAATAGCAGAGCAGATGCGGCCGCAAAGGAAATTCAGCAGAAGTTAGTTTTGGGAGTCTTCACGACTCCGATTCAAAGTCATGCATTTTGTCATCAAAATACTAAAGCACTTGCATGGCAGTTCACTTTCCCAAGCTCAGGGCATAGTCCGTTCCTGCCCCCAGTGTGCAGGGGCAGCGGGGGGGGGGGGTGGCTCTTGCGGTGTCAACCCATGAGGGACAGAAGCCAACCAGGTGTGGCAGATGGATGTCACACACTTTCCTTGTCAATCAGTCCGATTTTTGCCTGAGGCAGGCCACCGATTCTGCCTCTCTCCTTAGTACTTGTCTCATCCCAGTGTGTCATACCCCAGGTGCGCACATCAGGAATGGTGACTGGTTAGTGAAGTGGATATTTGGCCCATTTCACAAGATCATGTATTTGACATATGCGCACTGGAGAACCCAAGTCACAAAAGTCCTACCGGCTGATGCGGCCACTCTGTACTCTCCCCAAGTGGCGATCAGCCTTAACTGAACTTGCGCTCGCATGACCGGCTGTTCCGCGGTCAAAGGGCCACATCACCGTTGCCTTGACCCCGGCAACAGCACTTGGACTTGCAATCACCCAGAGACTATTGACTCAATGTTTGTTCATGTCACTTTGCCTTCAGGCTGGTTTTCTACATGTAACCAACACACTTGGAACTATATTCCCGCAAATGTATCTGATTTGTTCTGTTGTATCAGTCATTTGACACTGTTGCTTCCCACAAAGGATATGGTTGCCCCAAGCACCAACATATCTGCCCACACATGGCACGCTCGTGCCACCCAGCTGGATAGTTCATGTGACAGTAATATTAGGCTTCTGAGCAAAGCTGAGTACGTCTCATTGGCGGTCAGTTTGTTTGGCGTGCCAAACTTAGCCGTAGGCAACGCTTGCAGGATTAGTCAGCTGGCTTGCACATTGGCAAAAGCCATTAACCACACCCCATCGGCGATAGCGCTGCTCAATCAAGAGCAGACGGAGCTTCGTCATGCTATATTGGATAATTGAGCAGCTATAGACTATCTCCTGCTCTTACACCATTTGGGTTGCGAGACAGTCCATGGCATGTGTTGTTTTAACCTCATGGACAACTCTTGCAAGGTACAAAGTCAGATCACAGATCTCCATACCCTGGTTAAGAATATCAAGGAAGATGCCACGTGGGGGGTGGTGGTGGTGGAATTCGCTATGGTCGTGGTTTCCATGGGGATGGCTACAAACAACGCTCAAGCTGATTGCGGGTATTGCAATTTTGGGGATAGCGGTTTGCTGTTTCGCACAATGTATTCCCTCATTGCTGTCAAGGTGTCCCCCATGGAGAAAACCCCAGGATGTCCTCACTCAACGTCAGCTCATGCCACTCCTTCGGTGAACGGTCTGTCAGGTCCAATCAAACAAATAAAGGGGGAGTGTGGGTTCCGCGCACACAATTGGCGTACTGTCCCTGACAGAACCACGGTTTGGGAGAACGCTTCTTTGAGCTTTGGTTCCGAAGGGACAGACATTGGGGTGCAAATTAATAAGAGTTTAATTCACCGATCGCTGACCTGACAGCCAGTTCGGACTGTAGAGGGCAAAAGATCACCAGGTGGTGATCTCGATATACATGTAATGGGTAATCTTGCCTCCGCAGAGACTCTGAGCTGAAGAGTCAATTTAGGCAGATGTTTACTCCTAATAGCAGTAGACAATGCATGTCCTCCTGGTAGTAAATTAGATAGATAAGGAACTTCCCCTGATGAAGTCACCCCTAATGAGTAACTTGTGTAATCTTAAAGTGCAGACTTGCAGCTTTCCTGTAACGGCCACGCGCAACGTATGCACGCAGTCGAGCTAGGCAGAGTATAAAGTTTAGTGCCTTTTGGTCAATAAACGCTGGTCTTCGCTTCATCTTGCCTCGTGTGCCTTACTTGACCAGTCTCCTCCGGGACCTTCCGGCCCACATTGGGCCCCGATCCAACAGTCTGTGAATTTGTTCCTGATTCAACCCTGCCTGTGAATGGTCCCATAAAAGGTTGCCAATTTTTAGGTAATATATATAACAATAGTTTGTTGCAGAAAGTGGGCAAATTATAGTTTATGTGGCTTCTGTGCGTGCACGCCCACAGTAATTTCCTGTATTTTCGGGAGCCGCGCTTGACGGGTATGGGGGGCTGGAAGTGGGGTGGAAAGAAATACTACAGAGATAGAGGAGAGTTATAACTGTGGTGTTTAGGCTATCAAAGAGTGACTTGTGATATTTAGGCATGAATCCCTACTGAGCCATGAAAGTTATTGACTGGCCTTAGGCCAGTTACTTGTTCAGCTGTTGTTCTTCACCAGGAGGGTAAGGTGGGAAGAAACTGGCTGAGTATTTAGGCACCTAAATGAGGAACCAGAAGTTATGAGTTTGATTCCTAATTGCCTTTCTGGGGAGGAAAGCCATCCTGTTTAGCCATGGGCAAGCTGCATAGTACCAGGGCATCCCTCAGAAGAAAGAAATGGTAAACGACTTCTGTGTACTGTATTCTCTAACTATAAAACCCTGGAAAGGGTTGCCAAAAGTCAGAATTGATTTGACTGCAAAGTGGGAAGAACAGACATGTACACTGTGTTGAGATCTCTGGGAGGAAAGGCATCATATAGAGCAGTGTTTCCCAACCTTTGGTTCTTGGACATCAATTCCCAGAAGCCTAAGTCAATTCCCGAAAGCAATGATCAGTCAATGTACTGACTTAGGCTTCTCGGAACTGAAGTCCAAGAACCAAAGGTTGGGAAACACTGGTATAGAGGTAACTAAGAAAAAAATTAAATGGTAGGGGGTAACATGTAGGATTAACCCCTACCTCAGACCCCCCCCCCCAAAAAAAAAAATGTTTTAGAGTTTATACCACTAGCCTCATACTGCAATTCTAAACATGTTGACTAGGGATTAAACCATATTTGTCATAGAGAAGAAAAATGTACAAACTCGTTTTGTCAGTGCCTTTGATTAACACCTCTATGGTGAAAATATGTCGTGTGTTTTAAAAATTGCAAATCCAAACCGAAAAGGAATTCATTCTTGAAAAACATCTTTTGTATTCAAATCAAGCAGACACAAACTTCTTCAGTAAAGTAATACCATAAGCACAAATATAACAACCTATAATTATGCAGAGAGCCTGCTCTACACTAAAAGCAGGATAATAAAATCCTTGGAGCTGTTTACTTACAGTCCTCGATAATAGTTAATTTGCATTGGCTTTATTTTTTTTAAAAAAAACTTTATTTTTAGAAAAGCATGCATTCCTTGTCACAGCGATCAACATGAAATATGATGTCTTGTCAAAATGGCTGACACATAAATTGCATGCCCGTCAGCATTTCACCAAGTGCCAGAACTTAATGTGCAATCAAATAGGGAAAGGCCATTTGCACAATTATTCTTTCTTTCAGATTCAGTAATGCATGGGAAACTTCCTTAGAGCAAGATTAAGAAAAGCACACTGTTGCTGCATACTCCCTTCTCGGTGATGTTTCTTACTTAGTTACTTCTGCTTCCCCTTTGTCCAAAAGTATTGTGTGGGTCTGCTGGTCAGTTTTGGTGGTAAGGGGCAGGCTGGATCTCATCTCCTTCCTCATGTAGCATGAAACTGTAATAACACAACTGAGCTAGTTTTCAGCTCTTTACAACTCCTTACAACTACTGTATAGAAAATCTATACTGTATAGAAAATCTGCAAGGATTTTGAGTCCCATCAAAATACACCGGACAAATGGAGTGTGGCTTATACAATGTTAACAGCCCCCACCCTTGCTGGTTCGGTGCAGTGGCTAGCAGCCACTGACCACTAGGAGACGGGCGAAGGGTGGCTTCCAAAGGAGCCCTCTTGCCTGGCTGTTCCCACCAGTGGTGGGCATCAGCAGGTTCGCACCAGTTTGCCAGAACCGGTAGCAGAAATTCTGGGTGGCCCCACCCATCGAAGTTTCAAAATAAAGTAGTCCTAATTCGGATGCAATGCAGGGCTTTCCCCTGGCCACCCCCACCACTGGATCCCACCCTCTTTTCCTCCCATCCCACTCTCCTCAGCTGGTGGTGGGATGGGGTGGAAATGGGCTTAAATGATCCTCCCCCCCCCCTTCCACCCTCCTCGGAGGGTGGTGGGATGGAGTAGAAACAAGCTTAAAGGATCCTTCTTTCCCCATCCTACCCTTACTGGCTCCTGGAGTTAATTTTGGAAATTCATGAAAAATGTAGAAAATCAGTTCCCCACTTTAAAATGTGTATAAAAATGGGGTGAGTCTTACACTCCAATGCGTCTTATACACTGACAAATACAGTATTTCTATGGCACATTATCAGAGTTGGCCACTAGAGAACACTATATACAATATAATGTTTGGAAGGAACTTGTTCTTTGTTACGGCAGCCATTTTTCTTGCCTTGAATAGAATGACGGATGCATTTGCACATGCATTCCTTCTATGATTGAGGTATATGGGCTGAAACATGGACTTTGCTGTTTCCCACAGTTTCAGGTATCTGTGGAAGGTCTTGTAACATATCTCCCATGGATATGGGCAGCAACTTGTGTTGTGCATAGGGAAAATATTGGATAAAATGGTAGACAATTCATTGTGTCAAAAGGACCTTAAACAAGTCACTTTGGCTGCCAAATGAGAAGAGAGGATTCACTTGAGAAGGCCTTGATGCTGGGAAAGATTGAAGGGAAAATGAGAAGGGGCAGCAGAAGATGAGGTGGCTGGATGGAATTGTTGAAGTGGTGGGCGTAAATCTAGCCAGGCTGTGGAAGATGACAGGTGAAAGAGGAGTCAGGCTTGAGGTGGTCCAAGGGTCGAACTCGACTGTACGACTGAACAACAACAAAAAATAGTTAAACAACTGTATAAAACATGTTAATCTTTTAATGGGGATTTAGATTATGGGATGAAAGAGAGGTAGTTATACATTTTCTCCATCATCAGTTTCAATGATAATCACTCTTTTCTGTTTGCTATTAAATCTGGAAGTTCCCATCTTTTTTTTTTTGCATCAGATTGGAGTGAAGGATTAACCCCTCTTTCCCTATGCACCTCAGCTCTGACTGTAACTTAACAGCTCCATGACTTTTATTTAACTTATTGAAAACAGAGCTTGGAAATAACTTATTAAAATCAGTTCATCTATACTTATAAATCCAAGGGTTAACCGTTGTAACTTGCTATATGTTTCTGCACCCGTCCATCCTATTCCGTACCGAGCCTCCTGCACTCGCCCAAACCTGGTCTGCAGATTACTGCAGGGTTGCCGAAGGGGCCAGTGCGGCAAGAGCCCTACGAACGTAAAAAAAAGAAAAGAACTTCAATTCCCAATGTCCTGTGTGCCGCGCCACACATCAGCCAATCAGACTGAGAGGCGTGAGCAAAAAGAACGTTGGGAAACGCGGCGTGGCCAATTAAAATTGAGCTGCAGAAAAAACCGCCACATGAACGCAAACAAAAAATGCAAAACTCAAAGTCCCAGCGTCCTACGCGCCGTGAGCACTTCAGGCAATCAGGCTGAAGGGCACGAGCGCGCAGAATGCTGAGAAAGCCGGTGCATGAAAACTAAAATTAAAAAACGCAACGGGAGCGCAAGTCCGCCGCAGACAGGTACCTTGAGCCAGGGTGAAAAAAACCAGCAACAGGCAGCAGTTCATTAGGGGAAGCACACTCCCTGGCGAATGACTGGCTGCTGCCTTTGTACTTCTGACACCACTGTTTCGAGTACTAACACGAAACAGCGGTGGAGGTAATACAAAAGCAGCAGCCAGCAATCCGCAAGGAAGAGCACCACCCCTTACGGATTGCTGCCTGCCGATCTCCGGTTAGGTAAGCCAGGAGAAAAAGGAGACAGAGAGGAGAGAACCATCGTGAGGCAGATAGCTCTTCTCTGACTCCTTCTCCCCCGACCTACCTAACGAACCTTACCGGACAAAGAGCCAGCTGACTGCCGGCTCCTCCTTTTCCCCATTGCTGCATCGAAACCAAAATTCGAAGCAGCAATGGGGAAAAGAGGAACTGACAGGCAGCCCGTTCTTCACGCAAAAGTACACACCAACAACAAACACCAAAATTAATAAAAATTAATAAAACAAAAATAAATAAATAATTTTAAAAAACCATTAATAAACAAAAAAGTAAACCACAAAATTCACATACAAAAACATCCACAATACCACAAAAGCACAGACAAAACACCTAACTACTACACGAAAATACCTAACTCTAACAACACAACCACAAATTACACAAATAAACACCAATGAAATAACAAAAATAAACAACACCAGAAATAAACAAACGAATTACACACATCTAAAGCCAAACCAAAACAAAAAAGAACAAACAGAAACACTTCCCACCCCACCACCACAAAATCAAAACAAATAAAAATCCCAGAATAAATAAAACCAGAGAACTCACCAGCATGTCCTCCCTCCACGAGACCGGAACAGAAATGAAGAAACAAAGACAACTTACCGGAAGATGCCCCACCTAGAGGCCAGGAGAGAAAAAACACGTGAAATGAAACTAAAACCAACAGCCCCACCTGCAGGCCGGAATATTAAAAACAAGTCAAAAACATAACAGCCCCACCTAGAGGCCACAAGAGTAAAAACAAGTAAAAAAAATAACAATAAATCAAAAGTTTACACAAATAACAAACATATGTTAAATAAATAAAATAAATTTTTTATAGCATCCTCTGTTGATTTTTAAATTAAAACACCCCAAAAAAAAGCAAAGCACAATTTATAACAGACTAGCAACGCCGGGCAACCTATGCTAGTTAGCTCTAATTTCAGGCAACATTTTCAATTAAAAGCTTCAACTAAAAGTCACTGTTTTATTTGTAAAATGGCATGATTTTTTTACAGAATGATTAATATTCTTTGTTAGTACAGGTCATTACTTTTTTTGTAATTTTTTGCTGGCGGCGGCCAGTTTTGGTGATTTAGGATGATTGATTTCATGTTTTATGTCACAAATTAATGGATATTACAACCTTGTATTGGATTAAAAATAAGAAATGAATTTCCTTCATTTACCTAAAATTAACAATATAGTGCTAGGATAAGCATTACCAAACTCTGAGAATAACTGCACATTATATTTATACAATTCACATGATATAGAGTTTATCCCGACATCTCAGGAATCTAGATTAAATAAGGCTGTTTAAATTGGGAGTTCATGTGCTTTGGGGAAAATGATGCCTTTTGATTTTTTTTCTCTTCTATCTTCTCCTTCAGTATTTAATTTGTTGGTTTTAGCATTGTCACAAATTGTATTAAGAATCATAACTGACAGGCGGAATAATAAGATTCTAGCGAGCTAATTAACTCAGATCCCCTACTTGAATTAGATTTTGTGGAGGTAGGCATACCAACATATTTCTTAATTATTTGGATGGCCCCATATTTTATTTGAAAAGACTGGAATTAAATCCAGTTGTAATGTTGGAGAAGGGCTGAAGGAATACCAGATGGAGGGGAAGGAAGACCAGTAAGAATGAAAGAGTAGAGTGAAAGAGAAGAGAAAGAGCTGTGGAATGGAGGAGCGCAAATTGTGCTGGATAGATGTGAGGGAAGAGCCGTAGAATGGCTGATGACAGTAGAAAAACATTAGGTTGAGAACATTAGGTTGAGAGTGGACTGCTTCATGGATTTGTAAACCACATTAATCTGATTGTTTCTACTACTACATAAATCTTCAGCATAATACTGTACTTGATTTGTTCAGTGCTATACATCAGATGGGAAGCATTACATAATAGAGCATCAGGATTTTAATAATATATTCAGCAGTTGAAATTTTTGAAGTGGTAGCTGTGTTAGTCTGTGCAAGCATATCAGAGAGTAAATAAAACAAAACAAAACCACAAAAAGACAAAAAAAAGTTATGGCACCTTAAAAATTAGCTCCTGTATTTAAATGTGAGATTTCGTGGCTCAAGTCCACTTTCTTTATTCGTGTCAGATGCACCACCAGCATATGATTAACATACAAAGCTAAAATTAACACATCTAAAAACAAAATAGAATTAAAAAGGGCTAGATGACATCTGCCCAATATTGGGCCACTTCAACAGCATTTTCTGTTGTCAACATAAGGTCCTCTTCAGTGCACATTGAGGGGCATCATGTGCATTGTATCATATGGGAGATAGTTTGTACTTCTCCGCATTCACACAGGCTGTCATCTACAGGGAAACTCCACTTTCTCAGATTAGCCCTTGATCTTCCTACACCTGCACGCAGTCTACTTAAAACTTTCCACATCGTCCATGGTTGTTCTTGGCCAGTCCACTTCATCAGACATAAGAGTAAAACCTCATGGCATCCATTCATACACAGGTACAGAGGCACATAATGGCTGGCCAGTCTAACAGAAAAGTAACATTGTAGCCCTTTACAACTGACAATAATGGAAAATCCTTGGTTGGTAACTTGATCCACGAAAGCTCACATTTAAATACAGTAATACCCCGCATAACGTTAAAGCTTGGTTCCACGATCCTTAACGTTGTACGATTTTTAACATTGTGCGATACATGTATCGTACAACGTGTCGAACTCCATAGAGATACTGTATTCAAAAACCAAGATTATGGCTCCATCTACTGGCAGTTGAGGACATTAACTATCAATCAGGCATTAAAAGCAATGTATCGCACAACATTAAATTAATGTTGTGCAGTGCAAATTTTTATTCAGATTTCTTAACATTGTGCGGTTTTAACGTTGTGCGGTGCACACGTTATGTGGAGTATTACTGTATAGGAGTTAGTTTTTAAGAGGCCATAAATTTTTTGTTTTATTTACTCTGATATATTCAGCAGTGTTGTTCTTATGGCATCTATGTTCTTGGGGAAGTTGCCACCACTGTTTTTGTTGTGTTTTCACCATGTTGACATCAAATGTTTTGCCTTGCATGTAAATTGACATGTTATATGAATATGTATTACGCTAAGACATGCACCTTAACTAGCGTGTTGAGAAGTGCATTTCATTAAAGGCATTTTTGGTGTACAAAATGTAGCTTAATTTTTTTATTGGAACCAGGACCATCTCTGATTTCACAAATGAAATGGTTCAGAACAGTTTCAGAACAATTTTGATTGGGCCTCTGCACATCAAAGTAGAGTCACTACAATTTCTCAACTTTTTAGCTCAGGGATTCTCAACCTGTGGCCCATGGGCCAGCTGCTGCCCATGGTGACGTTTCATGTGGCCCTCCCATTGCCTCCACCACACCAGGAAGTGCCATGTGGTAGAGGAAGGACAGAATGGCCATCCAGTCCCTGAAGCTGTCTGAGGGAGTGTGACCTGGCCCCCGGCTTTAAAAGGTTGAGAACTACTGTTCTAGCTTATTCCAAAACGCAGAGCAAGGAAAATATCATATTCCAAACTCCTCTCCCCCATAAAAGTCTCCATACGCTAAAAATGTGTGCCAGTAACATGAAGTACATATTGTTTTGTTTTTCATATTCGTAATTACATCATTTGTGAAACTGAAGTTGGCTTTTCAAAACATGACAGGTATGTAAAAAAAAAACCTCACCAACAACAATACCTTTAGGATTGTGAACTTTTTTCATTTTAAGGAAAATTTCAGTTTAAGAAAATATGTATCTCATACATTCATTCTCTCCCATCTCTTCTCTTACTTCTCCAGACCAAGATGAGAGCGCTGCTGAGTTAAGCAGAGAGCAAAATGAAAAAACCATACGCAGTACCCAGACAGCACTCCGTAACTTCAGGGAATTCCTCATTTCTAAATATCCCTCGGAAGCCCGGGAGATCTACATCATTCCTTGCAAAGAGCTAGATGCTTACCTAGCATCATTCTTTGTTGATGCCCGGCAGAAGGATGGCTCAGAATACGAGCCAAATAGTTTGGCCAACTATCAATGTGGTTTGGAACGGTATCTCAAAGAGCACAGATATGGATACAGTATTACCAGGGACAAGGAATTCAAGAGGTCTCAAGAAGCACTGAAGCAAAAGCAGATGGAGTTGAGGTGCAAAGGGAAAGGCAACAAGCCACACAAATCAATGAAACTTACCTTTGCCGATGAACTTATCCTACGCAAAAGAGGTCTGCTGAGCCGATATAATCCCGAGGGACTGCTCAACCTTGTCTGGCTTAATAACACTAAGGCATTTGGCCATTGTACAGGCTTTCATGGGTCTACCCTCAAATGGGGAGACATTCGACTTCGGGCGACAGAGACCGGATTGGAATATTTGGAATGGATGGGTCAAGACAGCATTGACGGGAATGTTAAAACCAAGAGAGTGGGGACAGATTCTAGAGTTTATGCAACACAGCATGCCACACAGACCTGCCCTGTGCAAGACTACAAGGAGTATGCCCAACGGCGACCCCCTGCAATGAGATACGAGGATGCTCCTTTCTATTTGTCTATTAAACCAGTTGTTAATCTAGCTGCACTTCATTGGTACAATTGTCAAGCCCTAGGTAAGAATAAATTGGCCAAGATGGTTAAGACCATGTGTGAAAAGGGGAACATCCCTGGCAGAAAGACCAACTTCAGTGTGTACCAGAGCTGCAGCACACTATCCGAAGCTCAAAGTAACCAGCTGGTGCTGATCTGTAACAATTTAAGCCAACAGGCTGCTCAATCAATGGCGAGCCATTCCAACTCTGGCAACTTTATAGTGTCTGCATCTTATGATTCCTCATCAGATACTGCTTGAAAATTCTCATGTTGGCAGAGCTCAGGATTTCTACTGAACAATATGCATTGGCATCAACTGTACCTCTAAAATACCTTCCTGACATGCCTTTCACCCCATGTTTATTCACTTTATTAAAGCAAATAATATATTTTTCTTTTCTTTTTATAAATATGTATATACTGTATATATATATATATATAACAGAACCTAAAAGTGGGGAACTTGTATAACCACTTATTTTAAAGGGAGGAAATAGTTTTCAAGGTTTAAAAGGGATTTCTAAACAAAATCGCCACTGCAAATGGAAACCAGAGTGAGATTAGTTTACCTCATACCTGTCAAGTTGTGGTGATGAAAATAAGGGAAGGTTTCCGGGCACCGGCGCATGCATGTGCAGTAACCTGTTTGTGCATGCACAGTAACCTGTTCACGCATGCACACATGTGCAGAAACCCTTTGCACATGCACAGAAACCCCTGCGCGCATGTGCACATGCGCAGTAAAACCTTTCCTGGCCGTTCCAATTACGGGATGGTGGCGGGAAAGAGGGGGAAAGATCATTGAATTACGGTATATTCTGGCCACAACGGGATACATGACAGGTATGGTTTACTTGCTGTGGCTTGTCCCAGAGTATCATGGGAACTATAGTTTAAAGTAAAAACCTTTCATTACAAGCCTTTTTTCCTTTATGGAATGACAAATTTTCATGGTTCTTTGGTTCAGAAACATGGCAAGTGAATAATATGAAGCTGCTTTAAATTTGCAACGGGACTGTGGTGGCTTAGTGGCGAAGATGATGGGCTTGATGACTGGAAGGTTGGCAGGTCAGCAGTTCAAGACCCAAGAGCTGCACGGAGGAGTGAGCTCCCATTGTCTGTCCCAGCTCCTGCCGACCTAGCAGTTTGAAAGCAAGAAATTGCAAGTAGATAAATAGGGACCACTTTGGTGGGAAGGTAAACAGCATTCCATGCACTCCCGTGTCTTATCATGCCTGTCACATGTCCACGGAAACATCTGCAGATGCAGACAGTGCTGGCTCTTTGGCTATAAATGGAGATGATCACCGAACCCTAGAGTCAGATACGACTGTTTTTTGAGCAAGGGCGACCTTTACTTTTACTAAATTTTCAATGCAGTTGCATCTTAGGAAGATCCTTTGTGGAGACAATGATGTTAATCAAGGGGAATGGATGATTGTGAACTTTTTCTGCATGGCCTCCATGGTAATGGATAGGATAAGGTGCCCAAGACTCTTTTCATGCATATCCTCTTGCGCAAAGAGACACTTGGGACTGGAGTATTCCCGAAATGCATCCCTAGTACTTAAACATTTCAAAAAAAGAATGTAAATCTCCCATGATATCTCATGCCTTTTGGAAGTTGGAGGTATTATTTTCATGTTTGTCCAGATTGGAGGTGAGAGAAGATAGCAAGAGAGGCTCCCCAAAGGAAGTTGTTGTTCAAAGAATTTTAACTTTTTCAAATTGAGCGCTAGTGTAATAGCATTTTCCATTAAATCATTTACAATGTTTTTCTAAAATGCCGTCAAAGAGAAACAATAGTATGGCTGCTGTATCCAACAACTGTGATCCCAAACTGACTTGAGTTGGCTTAAGAACACTTAAGTTTGCTTTCTCTTTGACCATAATTTATGTCTTCTTGATAAAACAGCGACAAGGGTAAAAATAACATCTCCTGCCCCACCACTTCTTTTCTAATTTACAAACAATAACAACATTACAAACAAACAAAGAGCGTATACACCACACACATAACTTTAATGTCTACGTCAGTGCTTCCCAACCTTTGGTTTTTGGACTTCAATTCCCAGAAACCCAAGTCAATTCCTCAAAGCACTGATTAGCCAATATACTAACTTAGGCTTCTGGGAATTGAAGCCCTCCTGTGGCGCATGGGCCTCATGTTGGGAACCACTGGTCTACGTGCTCCCTCCACCCATGGGACTTATAAACATTATCATATTATGCATTCATGCATGTCATTTTTTATGTTCTTACTTTCATGGTTAACCAGAGGGGCTGTGGTGGCTCAGTGGTTAAAAAGCTCACCTTGTTAGCTGGAAGGCCAGCAAGTTAGCAGTTCAAGACCCGGTTACTGCACCCATCTCTGTCTCAGCTTGGGGACATGAAAGGAGCCTCATTCGGGCATCCCCTGAGCAGAGTTTCTCCAGCAAAAATCCTTTCAACCCAGAGTAATTTCTGACACAAAATCATCATCATCATCATCATCATCATCATCATCATCATCATCATCATCATCATCATCATTATTATTATTATTATTATTGTTGTTGTTGTTGTTGTTGTTGTTGTTATTATTATTATTATTATTATTATTATTATTATTATTATTATTATTATTATTATTATTATTATTATTATTATTATTATTATTATTATTATTATTATTATTATTATTATTATTATTAACCAGGGCAAAGAGGCAGGCAAGACTGACAAATCTAAATGTGGCTATTCAGTCACCTTTTACAATTCAATGGCCAGAAGAAAATTTGGCATTAGATTATTTAGCACATGATGACTGCCACCTAGGATTGCTGAGGAAAGCAGGGTGAGATGGGGAAGATAACGTTGTTCTTGTATCTATAACTACAGCATGACCTGATAAAAATCAGTTCTGGAGTTGTTTCATAGAAAGGAGACAAATAGTATCTCTCACTGGTGTTTGCTCATACAGTACTTGCTTTAGGACACTGCTGCAACAAATTGAAAAGTTGACAGTTTTGGTATATGTGTAGAGCAGGAATTTTCAACCTGTGGCCCTTGGGCTGGATGCGGCCTGTGGCACCATTTCATGTGGCCTCCCACTACCTCCACCACACCAGGAAGTGCCATGTGTAGAGGAAGGACAAAATGGCCATCCGGCCCCAAAGCTTTCTGAAGCAGTGTAACCCGGCCCCCGGCTTTAAAAGGTTAAGAACTCCTGGTGTAGAGGCTAGCATTTTTAATTCTGTGGGAGTGGGAGATGAACCAACACCAGGTTTGAATCTGAACTTTAAATACATATTTTTGGAAAGTGTTACAGCAGCTCCTGTGAAGTTCTGGTTAAAACTCAGAGTTGATTCATTCGCATGCCCTGTGAAACCAAGAGTCTCCAGCCGCTGTCTATTTTCTGGACTGAAAAACATTGAATTTGAAATGATGTGTATATTTCATTTTTTGGCTTTTGCTCTTCGAAGGCTTATTCAAATATTCAAATCATTATTTGATACTGCATTTGTCAAGTGGTAAAAAAAGAATGTAGGAACTGTCACTGTCCTATTGTATACAGATCTAGGGCAACATGGGCTGTGGTGGCTCAAGTGGCTAAGATGCTGAACTCGACAACTGGAAGGTCGGAGTTCGATTCCCAAGTACTGCACGATGGGGTGAGCTCCCGTCCCTGTCTCAGCTCCTGCCAACCTAGCAGTTTGAAAGCAAGAAATTCCAAGTAGATCAATAGGGACCACTTTGGTGGGAAGGTAAACAGCGTTCCGTGCACTTCGGTGTTGAGTCATGTCTGCCATGTGTCCTCAGAAACGTCTGCAGATGCAGACAGTGCTGGCTCTTTGGCTATAAACAGAGATGAGCACCGAACCCCAGAGTCGGATATCACTGGCTTTCGAGCAAGGGTGACCTAGGGCAAAATGAAAGAAAATCCTCCCAGACCAAACCCAATATTTTTGGCTTTGATACACTACATTTAAACCTGTGATTCCCATCAAACAATGCAACATCTTTCTAAAAAGTATGGAAACTTATTTATTTATTTAATCGTTTATACCCCGCTTTCCTTTCCCGAGGGAGACCCAAAGTGGCATAACAACATATAAAAACAATTAAGAACATCAATTAAAACCCAGTTAAAAACCACCATCCAAAAAATTACATTTAAACCCGATAAAACCTCGTAGAGAAACAACACTCATCCACCCTGTTAAACCCCCCCCCAAAAAAAATATATATATATATATAAAAGAAAAACTACATAAAAAACTAAGCAGAAAAAGTCTAAAAGGCCAACAACTCCCACGTGGCTAGACAAGCCAACATGGTTGGGAGGTAGAGTCATTCCTACCCCACACCCATTGGCATAGTTAGGTTTTCAGGTTTTTTCTAAAAGGGAGCAGCTCTGTCTGGAGGTGCAGCTCTGGAAGCAAGAGGTTCCAAAGGGCCAGGGCGGACACGGAAAAGACCTTCCTCCTGGTCCCCGCTAGATGTGTTTCCTTAACTGATGGGACCAGTATGGAACCTCTCCGATCCACCCTTGTAGGACAGGTCGAGGACCTCGGAGTGGCACGGTCTCTTAAGTATCCTGGCCCACTGCCATGTAGGGCTTCTGCTAAATTATGACAGCCCTGACTCTTTGGCTGAAAATGGAGATGAACATCACTCCCTAGAGTTACCTGTAGACATGACTGGCTTTCTAGCAAGGGAGACCTTTACCTAATCAAGATCTTAAAAACATTTCTTCAGCTTCTTGAGACACCCCACCAATCAAGTTTCATTTTAATGACAGAAAAGTTCACTCATTTTTCATGTTGTCAAAGTTAGTCTACACATTAAAGTCATACCTTGCAGGGGTGGGGTTATGATACAGTGCAGTGGAGCCTGAACACTTTGCTTCATAATGATAACACTCCAATGTCAAATTCCATCAGCTTTATCAAGCAGATTTCCATTCTTGAGCAAAACACAGTTCCAACCTCACAGACCATTGTCAGGAGTGACCACAGGTTCTATTGGGGAGAGCACAATGTGGATCTGGGTCCATATGTAGATTCTTGAGTCAGTCTTTTGATCAGGGGTTCACAATCTAGGGCCGTGGGCCTGCCCTGGCCCCCAATGCCATTCCATCAGGCCCAAGCGGAAGTGGATGTATTTGCAACAGCCGTAAACGCACCCACGCATGCGCAAATGTGCCCGCGCATGTGCAAACAGCCTGTTGCAGTTTGCAGGAGGGAGAAACCATGTGTCCGGCCCACTCAGCTGCTTCTGGAAGCCTCCAGGAATGACAGTCTCTACATGGCTTAACACCTTAAAAACATCTGATTTTCAAAACTGGGAATAGCCTTAGTGCCACTGAGAGTAACCTGGAGAAGATCATTGCCCACTCCACACACACACACACACACCCGGGGCCCAGGCCATCAGAGCTGCCCACCCCAGAACTATATGGAAGTTGGTCATTGTAGTTCTCTCATCAGTTCTCTTTTCTAATGACAACTTTTCAAGGGCATTTTAAAAAAATCAAAATGGAAGGAGGGCTATTTTGCATATAAAAAAACTCTGTCTTGCCAAAAAACAATTTTAAAAATTTCTATGCATTGTGTATATCAGTGATGTTCCAGTTAAATCTGCATGCTTTCTAGACGCATTTGTGATACAGTATTTGTACGATTGTTAACCATTGCTGTTATAACCATTAATTGTAGTAGAAAAGGGGAGGGCATGTCATGGAATGGTCTTGTCTACTGTGAGACTGCAAGTTAACAGTTTTCTATGTGACATTACTATGTGTCTTTTGCTTTTTGATTCATTAATTGGAGCCCATAAAAGTGCCTTCTTTAGAAGGATATAATATGTTGTGGTTACAAATTGTGTCAGATTTTCAAGATGTGTTCTTCTATACATCTGCTCAAAGAACAAGGTGAATAACTTGGTTTTGGAGCACATAATTATGTGTGTTACAGATAACTAAACTAGCACTTTTACAGTGTACCCCTCTTCAGATCTACTTACATCCCATTGATGTCTATGTGACATATCCCCAGGTAAGTGTGTATAGAACTGAAACCTTAAAATGTTCCAGCAGTTGCATCCCTTAGGTGAGTCCCTATAATTCCCATTTTGAAGGTGAGAATTGAGGTTTAGAGATACTGCCCATATGACACTTCCAGTGCATATATTCATTACTTGTGAATTCTCTACTTCTGTCAATGGAACAGGGAGTGGATAATTGTACATTCTATTCTGTAATTCCCCATATGACTTCAAAACCTGCTCTGGATGGCTAAGATTGGAGTAAGTAATATTAGATTTAGATTGAGACTAGCTTGATCTAAAATGTACACTGTGTGCTACTGAGGATCCTGAACATCTGGCAGGCCTCAGTATGTTGGTGAAGAGTAGCATGCAGCCTAGTGGACTGATACTGCACCGATGCAATTTTGGTTGTCATTCCCATAGATTTGTTTTTCAGCTCCTTTTACCATCTGGCAGGGGAAAGAATCTTAAGGTTAAATCATGCACGTCGACTTAACACAGAGCTTTAAAAGTCACCTCCTTGGGTAACAACTCCTAGAATCCCCCAGGAATTGTAGAGCAAAGTAAGTAATTCTTCCAAGCTCTGGACTCAAGCACTTAGTCAACATACAACTCTGTGAGCTGGATTCCCCAAAAGGGATGACTATTCCAAGCTTTGTAACAGAAGCATGTGATATTGCTAATCATTGGGATACAACAAAAATGACCAAGGAGCCAACCCAGATCATGGCCACCTAGTAGGTTGTGAGATATCATTCCTCTCCTAGTAGCCACCTGGAAAATGAAGCAGTGAGCCAGCGCTCACAGCTGACATGGTAGATTCTTCGCAATATTTCCTGCTGTGGTTCAGATGATACTGGACAAATCTCCCAACATAATTTCCTAGTCGCCCCGACGCGAGCCCTCCTGAGCCGGACTTCCACCATCGCCAGCCGGGCCGGTGAGGGAGGAGGAAGACCAGCCGGGTGGGGAGAGGCCAGCCAGTCGCCCCGACGCGAGCCCTCCGAAGCCGGTCTCCACCATCGCCAGCCGGGCCGGTAAGGGAGGAGGAAGACCAGCCGGGCGGGGAGAGGCCAGCCAGACGCCCCGACGAGAGCCCTCCTGAGCCGGACTTCCACCATCGCCAGCCGGGCCGGTGAGAGAGGAGGAAGACCAGCCGGGCGGGGAGAGGCCAGCCAGTCGCCCCGACGCGAGCCTTCCGAAGCCGGTCTCCACCATCGCCAGCCGGGCCGGTAAGGGAGGAGGAAGACCAGCCGGGCAGGGAGAGGCCAGCCAGTCGCCCCGACGCGAGCCCTCCTGAGCCGGACTTCCACTATCGTCAGCCGGGCCGGTGAGGGAGGAGGAAGACCAGCCGGGCGGGGAGAGGCCAGCCAGTCGCCCCGACGCGAGCCCTCCGAAGCCGGTCTCCACCATCGCCAGCCGGGCCGGTAAGGGAGGAGGAAGACCAGCCGGGCGGGGAGAGGCCAGCCAGTCGCCCCGACGCGAGCCCTCCTGAGCCGGACTTCCACCATCGCCAGCCGGGCCGGTGAGGGAGGAGGAAGACCAGCCGGGCGGGGAGAGGCCAGCCAGTCGCCCCGACGCGAGCCCTCCGAAGCCGGTCTCCACCATCGCCAGCCGGGCCGGTAAGGGAGGAGGAAGACCAGCCGGGCGGGGAGAGGCCAGTCAGTCGCCACGACGCGAGCCCTCCTGAGCCGGACTTCCACCATCGCCAGCCGGGCCGGTGAAGGAGGAGGAAGACCAGCCGGGCGGGGAGAGGCCAGCCAGTCGCCCCGACGAGAGCCCTTCCGATCCCGGACTCCACCATCTCCAGCCTCCTGAAAACAACCAAGCGCCGAAGGAGAGGTCCAATTGGCAGAAGGGAAGAAGGCAAAGGAGTTAAACCAGGGGGTGAGGCTCAGAGCCCCATACAAAGGATAAGTAGTTAAATATGCAGAAATGTGGATGACTTAATATAGTAACTCACATAAAGACTTTAAAATGACTTAATATAACAACTGACATAGAGACTGTGTTTAAAAGTGTGATAATATGCATGATAATATGTTGTTTAAAATGTTCTGCACTTTTAAAAATGTATGATGTATGATGTGAGGAAAAAATGGCGTAGACACCGGCAAACCACGCCACAAAGCTTGCCAAGAGAACCCTATTGACCAAAACAAAAGGCAAAACAAAAGGGCAGGCTAGGTGATACAGGATGCTTAGCACAACAGAGTGGAGGAAGGGGAGGGACAGGAAGGGGGGAGGGGAAATGCAATGTTGCAAGGAGCAATACTGCATAGGGACATGGAATGTGAGATCAATGAACCAAGGTAAACTGGAAGTGGTAAAAAATGAGATGGAAAGAATAAGCATTGACATCTTGGGCATCAGTGAGCTAAAATGGACAGGGATGGGTGAATTCAGCTCTGGAAACCATCATATCTACTATTGTGGACAAGAAAACCTTAGAAGAAATGGAGTAGCCATAATTGTCAATAAGAGAGTAAGAAAAGCAGTAATGGGATATAACCTCAAAAATGACAGAATGATGTCAGTCAGAATTCAAGGCAAACCTTTCAATATCACTGTAATCCAAGTCTATGCACCAACCACTAGTGCAGATGAAGCCACAGTGGACCAGTTCTATGAGGACCTAGAACACCTCATAGAACAGACACCAAGAAATGATGTCCAAATTATATTAGGAGACTGGAATGCCAAAGTAGGCAATCAAAAAGTGGAGGGAATAACAGGCAAGTTCGGTCTTGGAGTACAGAATGAAGCAGGGCAAAGATTGATAGAGTTCTGCCAAGAGAACGCACTGGTCATAGCAAACACTCTCTTCCAGCAACACAAGAGGCAACTTTACACATGGACATCACCAGATGGCCAACACCGAAACCAAATTGACTACATACTCTGCAGCCAAAGATGGAGAACCTCCATACAATCAGCAAAAACAAGACCTGGAGCAGACTGTGGCTCAGATCACAACCTACTGATCGCAAAATTCAGGTTAAGACTAAAGAAAATAGGGAAAACAAGAAGACCAGACAGATATCACCTAGACAGCATCCCTAAAGAATACGCGGTGGAGGTGATGAACAGATTTAATGGCCTGGACGCAATAGACAGAGTGCCAGAAGAATTATGGACAGAGATAAAGGACATCATGCAGGAAGCAGCAAAGAAAACCATACCAAAAGAAAAGAAGCGTAAGAAAGCAAAATGGTTGTCTGATGAGGCTCTTAAAATAGCAGAGGAAAGAAGGAATGCAAAAGTCAAAAGAGAAAGGAAAAAATACAATCTTCTGAACACAGAATTTCAAAGAAAAGCAAGGAGAGATAAGGAAAACTACCTAAAAGAACAGTGCAAAGAAATGGAGGAAAACAACAAAAGAGGCAGGACTAGAGATCTCTTCAGAAAAATCGGGGAAATAAAGGGAACATTTAAAGCAAAAATGACCATGATAAGGGACAAAGACGGAAAAGAGCTAGCTGATGCAGAAGAGATAAAGAAAAGATGGAAAGAGTACACAGAGGAACTCTACAAAAAGGACCTCAACACTCCTGATAACCACAATGATGAAAAAACTGAACTCGAGCCAGACATCCTGGAGAGCGAAGTTATAAAGGCCCTAAAGAGCACTGCAAACAACAAAGCTAGTGGATATGATGGTATCCCAGTTGAATTTTTCAAAGCTCTAAAAGATGATGGCGTCAAATTACTGCATTCAATATGCCAGCAAATCTGGAAAACAAAACAGTGGCCACAGGATTGGAAAAGATCAGTATACGTCCCAATCCCAAAAAAGGGCAACGCCAAAGAATGCTCAAATTACCGAACAATTGCACTCATCCCACACGCCAGCAAGGTGATGCTCAAGATAATACAGGACAGACTTCAGCAACATGTGGAGAGAGAACTACCAGAGGTGTAGGCCGGTTTCAGAAGAGGCAGGGGGACTAGAGACCACATTGCCAACATACGTTGGATCATGGAGAAAACAAAGGAATATCAGAAACAAGTTTACTTTTGTTTCATTGATTACGCTAAGGCATTTGACTGTGTGGACCACAACAAGATGTGGCAAGTAATTAAAGAGATGGGAATACCAGAGCACCTCATATGCCTCCTGAGAAATCTGTACATGAACCAAGAAGCAACAGTTAGGACAGAACACGGAATGACAGAGTGGTTTGGAATAGGAAAAGGAGTAAGACAAGGCTGCATTTTATCACCCTGCTTATTCAATCTATACACAGAGCACATAATGCGCAGTGCAGGGATGGAGGAATCACAATATGGGATTAAAATTGCTGGGAGAAACATAAACAATCTGAGATATGCAGACGATACCACCCTAATGGCAGAAAGTGAGGAAGACCTAAAGAATCTCTTGATCGGTTTGAAGGAAGAGAGTGCAAAAGCTGGCTTGAGACTCAATATCAAGAAAACCAAGATAATGGCAACAGGTCCGATCAGTTCCTGGAAAATAGATGGGGAAGAAGTAGAAGCAGTGACAGATTTTACTTTCCTGGGATCAAAGATCACGGCAGATGGGGATTGCAGCCATGAAATAAAAAGGCGACTGATTCTTGGGAGACAAGCCATGAGAAACCTGGGGAACATAGTGAAAAGCAGAGACATCACACTGAAAACAAAAATTAGAATAGTCAAAGCAATGGTATTCCCAGTGGTAATGTACGGATGCGAGAGCTGGACAATAAGGAAAGCTGAACGCAGAAGAATAGATGCCTTTGAAATGTGGTGCTGGAGGAGAGTTTTGAGGGTACCCTGGACAGCGAGGAGAACAAATAGGTCAATCTTAGAAGAAATCAACACTGACTGCTCATTGGAAGGGCTAATAGTAAAGACGAAGCTAAAGTACTTTGGACATCAAATGAGAAGGGAGGATTCACTTGAGAAGGTCCTGATGTTGGGAAAGGTGGAGGGCAAAAGAAGAAGGGGGAGGCCAAAGATGAGATGGCTAGATGGCATTGTAGACACAATGGGCACAGGACTGGGAGTGCTGAGGAGGATGGTGGAGGACAGAGGCGCCTGGAGAACAATGGTCCATAGGGTCGCAAAGAGTCGGAACCGACTGTGCGACTGAACAACAACAACAACAATTTGCCTGGGATTATCACCATTTGGATGTGAAGGATATTGCAAGGGACATTACCTATACTGTAATATGCTGTGGGAAGGTATGATTTAGCTTTGATTCTAGCATGAGTACCAGTGGCATAATGGGGTCTGGTCTTACAGGGCCAAAGCGCCAGGAGTAGTAATTTCGATGTCATAATCAGCTACTCCTCTCAGACTTTTTTTCCCCCTACAACAGGATTTTGCTGCAAGCTTGTCTCTGTTGTAATGTGCATACCTGTCAACCATCCCGCTTTACCCGGGAAAACCCCTTATTTTTACCCCTCTTCCCGCCCCCTCCCGTTTTATTAATTTCCCCATATTTTCCCTTATTTTTAAAAAAGAAATATCCTGACCGGAGCCCTCACAAGTGAAGCTGCAGTATTTTTTTCCGGCCACCAGACGTTGCTGTGTGGCTTTTCGCTTGTGGAAGGGGAGAGAGAAGGTGGGGCGGGGGGGGGGGGCCGGCGTTCTGTAGTTAGTTTCTCTTTCATTTTCCTGCCAGCCACATGGCCAATATGGTGGCTTCGTTTCATGCTGGGACTAGGGATGGGAGTCTACTCTAGAGGTGAGCAATATTTCATATATGCAGGGGCAAATCAGCTCTTGGTCTGGGGGCAGAGACTTCTCTCTTACTCTCATGCTTTATTGAGCTGTTTCTGCCCCCTGCCTCTGTCCTGGCTAGAGGATTCCGTTTCTAGAGTTCTAGAGTTAAGTTGGAAAGGGTGGGTGTGGGTGGGGGGGGGAGTGCTTGATCACTATATGCTAAAGGTAAAGGTTTCCCTTGCTCGAAAGGCAGTCGTTTCTAGAGTGCCAAGGTTCGCCATCACAGTCAGAGATTCCTACCCAATATGAGAGAGAGAGGGTGTGTGTGTTCCGTTTCTGTTCTAGAGTTAACTTGGGAGGGGGGCGGGGGGATGTCCTTGATCACTATATGCTAAAGGTAAAGGTTTCCCTTGCTCGAAAGCCAGTGTATCTAGAATGCCAAGGTTCGCCATCACAGTCAGAGATTCCTACACTATATGAGAGAGAGAGGGTGTGTGTGTTCTGTTTCTGTTCTAGAGTTAACTTGGGAGGGGTGTGTGTGTGTGTGTGTGTGTGTGTATGCTTGCATGGTTGTGTAAGGGGATCTGAGTTAGGTAAAGGTAAAGGGTCGCCCTTGCTCAAAAGCCAATCGGATCCAACTCTAGGGTTCAGTGCTCATCTCTGTTTCAAAGCCGAAGAGCCAGTGTTGTCTGCGTCTGCAGACATTTCTGTGGTCATTGGCAGGCATGACTAGACACCAGAGCGCACGGAACGCTGTTACCTTCCCACCAAAGTGGTCCCTATTTATCTACTTGCAATTTCTTGCTTTCGAACTGCTAGGATGGCAGGAGCTGGGACAAAGACGGGAGCTCATTCCGTCCTGCAGTACTTGGAAATCGAACTGCTGACCTTCTGCCTCCCAGTCAGCATCTTAGTCACTTAAGCCACTGAGCAAACAAGAAAGAAAACAAAACAAAAGTCCCCCAAGAAAATGGGGAAAGGGTTCTTTGGCCCACACAGCTTTGTGCCCATTGCATCTACAATACTATCTAGCCATCTTATTTTTGGCCACCCCCTTCTTACCCAGCATCAAGGCTTTCTCAAGTGAATCCTCTCTTCTCATTTGATGTCCAAAGTACTTTAGCGTCATTTTTACTATTTGACCTTTAATGAGCAGTCAGGGTTGATTTCTTCTAGGATCGACCTATTTCTAACACTACATTTCAAAGGCATCTATTTTTCTGCGCTCAGCTTTCCTAATGGTCCAGCTCTCACACCCATACATTACCACCGGGAATACCATTGCTTTGACTATGCAATTTTTTGTTTGCAAGGTGATGCCTCTACTTTTCACTATGTTCCCCAGGTTTCTCATAGCTTGTTTCCCAAGCATCAGATCTTTGATCCTAAGAAAGTAAAATATGCCAGTCGTATCCAACTCTAGGGTGCAGTGCTCATCTCCATTTACAGCCAAAGAGCCAGTGCTGTCTGTGTTTGCAGACATTTTCATGGCCATGTGGCAGGCATGACTAGAGCCCAGCAAGTCACATGGCTATATTTGGCCACATCCATGGATTTGGCCACACCCACAGAGGGGTGTGCCCAAAATTTCCCTTATTTTCAAATCCCAAAGTTGACAGGTATGGTAATGTGAAGTATTTAAGGACGTTCTGTTGCTACTAAAAGTAGAATTTCTAAAATTTCTCCTGTTTTATTTTCCAATTCGATCATATTCAGAGTTTCTATTTTATACTTTGTTGTTCTGCCACTTAGCCCTTTAACATTGCTTCCGTCATTTCCTGTTTGACCAGTCCATTTGAATGGATATGAGTTTCAATTCCTCTGGCTCAGATTCAGAAAGAGTTTTATGGCATCCTTTAAGGTATGCAAGAGCAAAACCAAATTAGAAGAGGGAGGAAGGAGCTCACTGGACAAGAAACAACATTAAAGGAGGATATAACTGAGGAACTCAACCTCCCCTACATCACTTGGAGGACTCTGAATAGGCTGAGGGTTAGGGTCCCTAAATGCAAGACTAACATGCTCAAGTGGGGGCTGCTAGCAGACCACAACACGCTGTGTGAATGTGGAGAGATACAGAACCCGGCTCATTTACTGGTCTGCCGATCACTGCCAGAAACATTCACCAAGGAGGACTTAAGTTTGGCCAATGACAAAGCCAAGAAAGTGGCTTCATTTCATCAGTCCAGGCAGGCATGCCTAGACACCGGAGTGCACAGAATGGTGTATACCTTCCCACCGAAGTGGTACCTATTTATCTACTTGCAATTTCTTGCTTTTGAACTGCTAGGCAATATACTATCCATTGCCAGCTTGCTGGGCTCGTTGCAACGTCACCAGAGCCCCTTTGGCCAGATCATTTCAGGGTGACCCAGGATGGCCTTCATGGCTTCTGTAACAGTCCTGTGGCAGAAGGCCACACCATACTTCGCCCTGTCCTAGCAATCCCTAATTTGGCTTGTTACCACCTTCCATAATGTGGATGTGGGGTTGGACTTTGAAAGAAAAGTTTATTTTTATATTGTATTAAATTTGGTTCTATTAAAAATTAAACAACCTTTTACAGATTAGGCTCTTTGTATTTAGAATCTGCATTTATTCACCTCACAATCTGTCCTTACTCCCCTTATCACAATATTTCTGGCTGTGGGTCTATGTTTCCATGTATCTTAATAAAGTTTGATGTGCAGATGTAAAATAAGATAGCTGAAATTAATCTCGTGATGAGAAGATACAAAGAAAAGGCTCTTTGCAACTTTCTTGTCTCTCAGCATCAAAGGCAATATTATTCATGCCTGCCTCCTGTTTCTGCCAGCAGCTCATTATAGCCAGCTTTTAATTATGAATTTTATGGAGGATGTAAGTGGATGTGAGTGGAAAGACAGTATGGGAAGTTTCCCAGCTCAGGTGCAAGAAGTAAAAAAGAAGGCCTATCTAGGGTTTTTTGAACCTGCATTTAATGTATCAGTTGGTTTAAAAGGCAAACAGCATCAATTGGGGAGGGAAAATGGATCACTATTGGATTATAGCCAGATGCAGAGCCAGAAGTTAACCCTTCTGCTGGTACAGATATCAGAACAAACTCAGATTTTCAGACTCATCAGATGTAATTTAAGCTGACCGTCCTGCACCTTTCCAATTTAGAATTTTAATTCCAAGTATATTAGTAATTTAGTTCCCTATTCTTGGGCTTTTATATGGTAGAAATCGGTGGTAGTCCTCCATAAATGATCTTAATCCTTGTTTTATATGGGTAGGAGGAGCATCAGTTGGACTCGATTCTTCTGATTATTTTCTTAACAAACAAACAAAAAAGGATAATGTTACCCACTTTCCTCCTTTTCCCTCATTACCATGAGGTTTTTATTTCCCTTTGCTGGTAAGTTAACTTGTTGGACGTTGTCCAGAAACTCCTCAAGATATTTAAGAATGTAATATTGTTCCTACCTTGATAATATACAAAAAGAGCTTTCTGTTTGCTAATATTTCCCCTGGTATAATAATAAGAATAATAAGAATAATAAAAGTTGCTAAGGAATAAACAGAAAATGGCCCAATCAAATATTCTATTTTGATTCAGCCTACTTCTTCTTCCATGTCTAGGTGAGAAGTGAAACTGCTAAAATGAAGGAACCTTTTGGTGAGTTCATTCTGCAGTTCCTTTCACCTGACCTAGTGTGAGAAAGATTAGCCGGCAACACAAGGTTGCCGTTACCAGGGTACACCCGATTGTGGTTCAAAAATATCATAATTTTCGAGGAGGCTCTTTCTGTGTACCCCTACAGCCTACTTATTTCCTCTCATAGGATGACCTGGCACTGAAAAGTGATATATCAGAGTAAATATCTATTTCTGTCTCAGTTAGGTTTGCCATATGTCCTGGAAAACCAGGATTGTCCCGGATTCAAGGTTGGAAAAATAGTCCCGGCCAGTTTAATAAAAATCATGTTAAAGTCCCGGATTTTAAAAACTTACTGATTGTCTATTATAACACACCATTAAAATAAATTCAAACTCTCGCCATCAAACAAGCGATTTCCTGCCACATTGGAGTTGGCGTATATCTGGAGACAAATCTTAACGTCCTCGCCTCACACCACCACCCAATAAGTATGACCAGTGCATTTCCTGGAACTGAGGACATTAAGAGTTGACCGCGACACGACTTCTCAGAAGTACAACAGATCATCTTACAGTAAGAATTAACTGTTGTAAATAAATTCATTTATGTATTGATATGTTTAATGTGAAAGTATTTAATATCTGTCATTATATTATGTTTGTTTAAGAAAGGCTATTTTGTAGATAACCCGCCCATTTTCTCAAGTATACTTCTGTCTCGGTTTTGTGAGAGAGAATTATGGCAACTCTAGTCTCAGTAAAAATGGAGCTGTTCTCATCCTGTAAGAATAACAGTGGTTTTTTTTAAAAAAAATATCTCGTGACCCAGTTTTCAGCTGTGAAGTTGAATGAACTCCTTGAGGATTTCTATATCAAGAAAACAGATGACTCAGATTTTGTGACTACTTCTCTTCATGCTATCTGTTGCAGTACAGACCAAACTCTGAAGAACGCTGGCATAGCTTTTTCAATCCCAAGTGGAAGCTTCGGTTCTTCTACCCAGAAGCTCAAGGAGAAGCTGAGGGTGCTCAATAAAGCTGGGATGTCATTTTCAAGAACTCTATCGGGCCCTTGACATTTTGGACTCCACACCAGGCTATTCGGCCTGTAGTGACAATCTTCCCATTTGGCCCCCAGTTTCAAATGCTGAAATAAAATCTTTAATAGCAAATTGAAATCAGGGAAAGCTGCCGGCTTTGATATTATACCCCCTGATTTAGTCAAATCTAACTCTGACTGGTGGACTCCAGTATTGGCAAAATTATGCACCATCTATACCTATAAATCTGTGCGTTAACCGTTGGGATTTGACAAAGGATGTTTAGTCAGGCCCCACAAAAAAACCCCGAGCATGCATTCGTGCACTCGCCCGAACTGGGTACGGAGGTAACTGGGGGGTTGAGAAATGTGTCCGTGGGGCAGGAGCCCCACGGACGCAAACAAAAAAAGGGAACTTCAATTCCCAACATTCCTTGCGCCACGCCACACCAGAGCCAATCAGGCTGAGCGGCGTGAACAAAAGGAACGTTCGGAAATGCGCTGCGGCCAATCAAAATGAAGCCGCAGGGAAAAAAACGCTGCACAAACTGAAATCGCAAACGCCAAACTACAAGCTCCAGCATCCTGCGTGCCATGAGCGTGCAGAACGCTGAGGAAGCCAGCGTGCGAAAATTAAAAATTAAAAAGGCAGGCCGCGGAACCCCCACCCCCCACCGCCGCATACAGCAGCGATGGGATTTCCGTGGTCCGGCCACCCAGGTCGGCCCACAGAAATACCCCCACCCCAACGCCGTATGTAAGTGGCGATGCAATTTCCGTGGTCCGGCCACCCAGGCCGGCCCACGGAAATACCACCACCCCAACACCACATCAAGCGGCGATGGTATTTCCGCGGTCCAGCCACCGAGACCGGCCAACGGAAATACCCCCACCCCCAACACAAAACAACACAATCCAAAAACATTCAAAAGTAATCAAAACCAAAAATAACAAACACAAAAAGTAAACACAAAAACATCCAAAAACAAACAAGAAAAAACACACAGAACCCCCCCAAACCAACACCCCCCCAAAAAATTTTTTTTATACCAGATACCTTACCAGGAGACGTCCTCACTCCATGACGACCGGAACTAAACTGAGGAAAGAAAAAGACTACTTACTGGAAGAAGAAGTGGCACCCAGAGGACAGTAGAGAAAAATAGTAAATTAAAAGAAAAGCTCACCAGCCCCACCCAGAGGCCACAAGAGAAAAATTCAAAAATATTCAGAATAATCACAAAGAATTCACAAATTAATGAAATAAGTTTTCAAAACATTCAAAAATATTCACAATAATCACAAATAATTCAAAAAAAGAAATAAGTTTTCACTCAAAAACACACAAAAAAAACCATCTAAACACAGTATAGAAACATTGATTTTAAAAAAACATATTCTTACACATTTTTAAAATTATTATCCAAGGTACAACTATTTTTTAAAAATTCACATAGTAACACATTATTTGGTTAAATACAATCATAAAAAATTATATCATCCTTTCCTCTTTTTTAAAACAAAAAAAAAAGATCAGTTTATAACAGCCCATGCGTAAAAATAAAAATTAAAAAAACCACAATTAAAAACTAACCTCATTTGCATAAACATAAAACAAAAACCTTCCAAAACCATTTTAAACAGCCCGGCACTGCTGGGCAAAATCTGCTAGTAATAGATAAAACTGGGCGGTTCCCCAAAAGTTGGGGGATATCAATTATATGCCCAATATATAAAAAGGGATCTCGCAATAGTCCAACAAACTACAGATCAATCAGCCTGTTGAGTGTACTCAGCAAGTTATATGCTACCCATCTTTTAGGGAAACTCCAGGACTGGTGTGAAGACGGCAAGATAATTGCTGATGAACAGGCAGGCTTTAGAGAAGGTAGATCTGTGATGGACCACTGTGCTATTTTAGTTCACCTTATTCATAAATACTCATCCAACTCCACTGTTTCCCTCTACGCCACTTTTGTTGACTTGAAGTCAGCTTTCGACACAGTATCAAGGATACGGCTGTGAGAAAAGTTGGAGAAAGCCTCCATCGACCCTCGGCTATTGTTTCTAATTCAAGCGCTGCACCACAATACAACAATTAGGGTAAAATGCAGCATGCAGGGACAATTGTCTAGATCTATTAAAATGGATAGGGGTGTTAGGCACGGTTGTGTTTTAGCTCCTGTATTATTTGATATATATATAAATGACATCATAGAGTGTCTTAACTGCAGGGACTTCCACGCACCAAAGCTGGGTATGAAGCATATCCCAATACTTCTTTATGCTGACAATGCGGTTGTACTTTCCAGGTCACAAATTGGGGTGCGTAGGGCTCTTCGCACCTTTGCCAATTACTGTCACCAAAACCAACTGGAAATTACTCCAAAACTAAAACTATGGTGTTTGCCACAAAACCTAAAATACACCAGTGGTATCTAAACCAACAAGTAATCGAACAGACCCACTATTATAATTACCTGGGGGTAATCTAATTCACACATAATGCACCTAGCCTCTAAGGCAAGGAGCAGTGCCGGCGCCATCCAAAACCTTTTCTGGAAGAAAGGCGGTTATAATGTTTTAGCCACTCTAAGGCTGTATTCAGCCAAACTCCTTGTTCAAATGTCTTATGGGGCCCCATTTAGCACTGCATCAAGTGTCCATCCCTTAGAAATTGTCCAATCTAAGTTCCTGAAGTCCATTATGCAGACTCCATCTTGCATTTCTAACGCTGCTCTAAGGTTAGAAATGGGCATGCTAACTGTGAAGGCCAGATTATTAACATGCGCCGCTATGTATTGGGTGAAACTTGTTTTCTCCAGTGGGTCTACTACCTTAATGATGGCAGATAATGTAACTTCCCCTTGGATTTCTCATATAGAAGCAGTTTTGACATCATATGGACTTTCTAAAACTCACCTTGTTTCCCTGGGACCAAATCGAGCCAGGGAGGAAATTAAACAAAGGGTAACTGATATATACCACCAAATAGATCTAACCAAAGTTACCTCTTCCTTGTTTGAGTGGCCGCATTTTAACGTGCTTAAACCATTGTCCTATCTTTCCTCTTTAAATAACCAAGACCACAGATGCTCTTTTAGTCTCATTCGACACAATATGCTTCCCTCAGCATTTAGGGAGGGGCTTTTTAAGAAAATCCCAGTTTGTGATATGTATATGTGTTTGTCACACCAACAAGATAGAAAATTCCGAGTACATTCTTTTAGAGTATCCCTTTTATGAAGATCTCAGAAAAGAGCTCTTTTTAGCAGTTCCTTACTTGGCCCCCAGCGATAATGGAAACTTGAGTGTATTACTATCTGACAGTTCCAAGGCAACGACAGCCGCTGTCATCAGGTTTGCATAGAAATCATCCTGCATTCGCAAAAGAATGGCAATTCATGTCTTTTGACCCCAATAATGCTCAGTAAATAGTGAGCCTCCAGTGTTAAAATTCGCGAACGTGAACTTGGGACAGTCAGACTAAAGTAAAATACTATGGTGTGTATTATAGGATTCTTAAACAAATTTTTATTTTTTAAATATTTTACTGTATATGCTCGGTGTGTCGGAAATCCTTTTATTCTATATGTGATGCCAGAATGGTTGTGTTATCTAGTGCACTCTGTCTGGCTTTTAGCTGTAATAATAAAGATTTGATTTGATTTGATTTGAAGTGGGATGTCTGGGGCTCACTCTCACAACATCATCTACTTTTCTCTTTCTGATTAAGAAATGTGGAGAATTGAGAGCTTGGGTGATGGAAATCCAGTTAATCTCCACTGTGGAGAAATATAACAGTCAGTACCTAAACATGAGGCTGCAACAGGAACATCTGACTCTAGGGTTCAGTGTGCACATCTGTTTCAAAGCCAAAGAGCCAGCGCTGTCTGCTTCTGCAGATGTTTCCGTGGTCATGTGGCAGGCATGACTAGACACTGGAGCACACAGAACACTGTTTACTTTCCCACCAAAGTGGTCCCTATTTATCTTTGTGCAATTTATTGCTTTCAAACTGCTAGGTTGGCAGGAGCTGGGACAGACGGGAGCTGATTCCATCCTGCAGTACTCGGGAATCAAACTGCTGACCTTTCAGTCAGCAAGTTCAGCATCTTAACCACTAGAACCACTGCAGCTACATGTATATCCACTATAGCTACATGTACATCCACCAACCTCCTTCCAAAATGTGAAAGCTTTACTTTTGTCTCATTCACTCAGGTTTCCCCGAAAATTTGCCTCTATGAATTCCTACCACTCATAGCTAAACAGGCAGACTGCGGTGGTTTAGTGGTGAAGACACTGAACTTGACAACTGGAAGGTCGGCAGGTCAGCAGTTCAAGACCCGAGTGCTGCTCCGTCTCTGTCCCAACTCCTAGCAGCTTGAAAGCAAGAAATTTCAAGTAGATAAATAGCTTCGGTGGTAAGGTAACAGCGCTCCAGTGTCTAGTCATGCCTGCCACATGACCACGGAAACGTCTGCAGATGCAGATATCTAAGTTGTTTTGCACTAAGCCAACATGATTCCCTCTCCGTTCTCTGTTAATGAAACTCATCTGTGTGGTTTAGGTCTTTACTACAAATGTAACACTGCACTGACATTGACTTCACAAAAGGAAGAAACATTAAGAGGCAATAATGCACATAAGAATAGCTTTAATATTACTCCGTTTCGCTGGATTGGTAAGAAAGTATTTTGGAACTTGTATAGAAGTAATTGGGTTTGAATGTGATTTATTAATGTTTGCTATACATTATGAGACCTATGTTGAGTTGCCTATTTTATCTCCTTGTAATCTGCAGATCAATATAACAAATTCAGCAACAATTTCTAGCAAAGCTCCTGACGAAGCTCATGAAAAGAAATATATTGAATTTTCTATGAGAGATTTTTGCTTGTTTTTCATCCTGTAAAGAAGTATAAATATAAGATTACAAAAAATTTGTTATGCTCCAAGTGCTGACTGAAGAAGCAATTCAATGTGGAATATAAATTGATTTGATTACTTACCTTTTATACTGAAGAAAGTTATTTAAGTTGGAAGAACATTTAAAATAATTAAAATTACAGTTATTTTATAAAGACTTGATTATCATTGTTTTTTGGAATGGATCCTTTGGATATTATTCTTACTTGTAAACAGAGATGAGCACTAAACCCTAGAGTCGGATACAAATGGCTTTCAAGCAAGGGCGACCTTTGCCATAAATAAACACCAACAAACCATCTGTCTCTTCCTGATAAGAAAGCTAATGTAGTAAATTAGGTGCATAGTTTTTTAAAAAGGTAAAAAGCAGCTATGCACAGGGAAATTCAGCACAATTGTAGGTGCTGGGGAAAAGACCATCGCCCTTTCGCTTGGCATGACTCAGGTTGTAACTACATGTTCTGGAAGATTAGAATTCAATTTGCAGCGACTTTGATCGCTGCACATGACACAAGCTTTGCTGTGGTTTAACAGACTACACATTGGCACAATGTTTGAATCACACCGGGACTTCTGTCACCAGCTAGGCAGTGTTGGGAGGCTTCCCAGCTGCTAACAGTGCTGTAGCCATGGCTCAACATGCAGGGAAAACAGTCACTGGAAATGCCCCCCCCCCCACAGGTTTCTGTTGCAACTTGCCAGCTGACAACATTATTTTTGCTTGTATTGGTTGATTCTCTACATCCATCCTAAATGTAAGGAATTGTATTAAAGTTGGATGTGTGAAACAGGCGTTTTCATATGTGTTTCAGATAGTTTGAAGTGAAATCCTGCCCTGGAGAAAGTGGCAACCCATGCCCCCAGTAGTTGCCTTTTGTTTTGGTTGTTGTTTGCTTGGGGGGGGGGGGATGTTTTTTGCTTTTATGCAATTAATACTATATCTAGTAAGATGCTGAAGTGACTGTTCTTTTTGCTTGAATCACTTCTCACTTGTTATACTCCAATAATTGTACAGCAACAAGTGTCTCTTTCAGTCTGCACACTGTCAATTGGCTTATCCCATGAGTTTAGAATTTTGTTAGCATGACCTGTTGGTATTTTACTTTTATACCTCTACTGAGATGTATACCTTGGGCAAGAGGTTAACCTAAGGCAAGATCTAACAATAGAAATTTCGAGAAGATGGCAAGCAGCATGGGCAGCTTTTAACAGCATAAAAGATGTGCTTAGTGAAGCAAAAATAAGAAAATTACAGGCTGAACTCATCAACACCACTATTCTGCCTGCTTTATTATATGGCAATGAAACATGGGAACCTACAAAAGCTTACATTAAAAAAATTGATGTAACACAAAGAGCAATTGAGCGAAGGATGCTATGCATACAATGGGTTGACCGAATATCAAATGAAGAACTGTGTATAAGTTCAGGTGCAAAACAAGCATCAACGTTGATTGAGTTTGCAAGACATCAGTGGGCCGGGCATGTGTGCTGCTTCAAAGATGGCAGGTGGATGAAAGCTATCACAGAATTGATACCACTTGACATAAAGTGACCACTAGGAAGGTCAGCAACCAGATGGGAAGACCAGTTCAGGGCAAAGTTCCCGAGGTCCTAGATGAGACTGGCACAGGATTGGAAACAGTGGAAGATGATGCTTCAATCCACTATGTCTACCTAATGTGTGAAACATGGATCAACCAAATAACCAAGTACAGTGGTACCTCGGATAAAGTCCGATTCGGATAAAGTCGCGGTTTTCATGCACACGTGGTGCATCGCATAAAGTCCAAAACCACTAAAAAATGGACATTATCCGGGGTATTTGGTATAGGAACTTCGGATAAAGTCCATTTTTGGACGTTATCAGATGCATCACCCATTTGATTTGGATAAAGTCCAAAATCGGATAAAGTCCAAATTTGTGGAATGGAGTTTGGACTTTATCCGAGGTTCTACTGTACATTAGAACCCCGTATAATGAAAAAACTCCATTCTTCAGGGCTCTTTGCTATACGTTTTTTTTGTTATACGAAGCGCTATTGGCGATAACCCGCATAACAAAAATGTTCGTTATATGGGGTTTCATTAAGCAAGGTATACCTTGCTTACCAAAAACCTCGTATAATGAATTTTTTTGTTATGTGGGGTATCGCCAATAGCTCAAAAATGCTTCATTGTATTATTTTTTCGTTATATAAAACATTCGTTATACAGGGTTCCATTGTAAGTATCTCTACTGAAGTGGCTGCTACTTAGTAACAAGAGCAAGAGCTGCCCCCAAACTATGTTAATGTATTATGCTATCATTGTCCTGCTGTATATATTTAAATATGCTTTAAGAATAAAATCATCAGTGCCTTTTAGAATAATCTTTGCTCACCGCTGACAGTTCCCACTTGTCAAAGAGATGAAGTCTCAGTCAATGCATCAAGTACTCTGCAGTGATGTAAAATGTAGTGATGAGCTTAGGTTCACTTTGGATGTATCAAAGCTCCATTATACAACTTTCTTTGATTTGAAATATTTTTGTGGGCAATTTGTTTTGGTGACAGATCTGATTAAACACCCCTCTATTGTTTTTACTGCCTAACGTAATTCCAGGAGGCGGGCATCCCGTAAAAATCCTTTCAGCCCAGAGTAATCTCTGACATTAAACTATTATTACAGAGTAAGTAATAAGAGTTGTATTTTCTACAATATAGAAATTAGGCTATCGTGAATTTTCTAACCCTGAAACACGTGTCTTTGGAACGAGTGAGCTTTAATAATTAAATCCTAACATCTCTTGAAGTAGAATTCTCTTTGTTTCCTTTTGTAGTTTGCATGTGAAAAGACACATTACTGTGGATCACTACTGTATCGACTTGTGTCTGTGTGTCACAGAACACATAGGTTTTTTTCTACTGCTCTACTGCTTATTCCATGCAGAGAGGCCCACAGGGGAGGGGAGTAAAGGATCCAGCCCCTCCCTACCCATCCAAAGATCTGAGCCTGGAGAGGAAGAAAAGGCTTCAGGCTTCAGGAAGGCCCAGCTCTACTGCCCATTTGCCAGCCAGAGAGGCCCAAGGGGGAGGTGAGTAAAGGATCTTGCCCCTCCCTCCCCATCCAAAGACCTGGGGCCAGAGAGAAGGACACTTCCGGAGACCCCCGACCACCCCCAGGAGATACCATCCACAACCACCATCACAGCGAGGCCCGAGCCGGCGCCTTTGACCGACTCCATGCGGCCGAAGAGAGGCAAGAGCTGCTGTGTGCATGCAAAGGATAAGTAATCGAACTGAAATAATATAGTTGACTAAACATAGATGGCTTATTGACATAGTGACTGTACAAGAAACTGACTTACATAGAGACTTGATATAGTGGATTTTTTCTTTCTTTCTTTCTTTCCCTTTCATTAATTAGTTCAACTTTTACTTTGATACTATGTGATAAACTGTGATATTGTGCATGATAATACTTTGTTTTAAAACTGTTTAAACTGTGATAACATGTGTGATGGGAAAAGACTGGCGTAGAGACCGGCAAGGCACGCCACAAAGTCTGCCAAGAGAACCCTATGGACCAAAACAAAAGGCAAAAGAAGGGGATGCTCAGCACAGCAGATCTGAAAAGGGGGAGGGATACGAAAGGGGGAGGAGAAATACAGTGTTGCAGGGAACAATACTGCATAGGGACATGGAATGTGAGGTCTATGAATCAAGGAAAACTGGAAGTGGTAAAAAATGAGATGGAAAGAATAAGCATTGACATCTTGGGCATCAGTGAGCTCAAATGGACAGGGATGGGTGAATTCAGCTCTGGAAACCATCATATCTACTACTGCGGGCAAGAAAACCTTAGAAGAAATGGAGTAGCCATAATTGTCAATAAAAGAGTGAGAAAAGCAGTAATGGGATACAATCTCAAAAATGACAGAATGATGTCAGTCAGATTTCAAGGCAAACCTTTCAATGTCACTGTGATCCAAATATACGCACCAACCACTGGTGCAGATGAAGCCACAATGGACCAGTTCTATGAGGACTTACAACACCTCATAGAACAGACACCAAGAAATGATGTCCAAATTATATTAGGAGACTGGAATGCCAAAGTAGGAAATCAAAAAGTGGAGGGAATAACAGGCAAATTTGGTCTTGGAACACAAAATGAAGCAGGGCAAAGATTGATAGAGTTCTGCCAAGAGAACGCACTGATCATAGCAAACACTCTCTTCCAGCAACACAAGAGGCGACTTTACACATGGACATCACCAGATGGCCAACACCGAAACCAGATTGACTACATACTCTGCAGCCAAAGATGGAGAACCTCCATACAGTCAGCAAAAACAAGACCTGGAGCAGACTGTGGCTCAGATCACAACCTACTGATCGCAAAATTCAGGCTTAGACTAAAGAAAATAGGGAAAACACGGAGACCAGAAAGATATCACCTAGACAGCATCCCTAAAGAATACACGGTGGAGGTGATGAACAGATTTAATGGCTTAGACTCGGTAGACAGAGTACCGGAAGAATTATGGACGGAGATGAGGGACATCATGCAGGAAGCAGCAAAGAAAACCATACCAAAAGAAAAGAAGAGTAAGAAAGCAAAGTGGTTGTCTGATGAGGCTCTTAAAATAGCAGAGGAAAGAAGGAACGCAAAAGTCAAAGGAGAAAGGAAAAACTACAACCATTTGAACACAGAATTTCAAAGAAAAGCAAGGAGAGATAAGGAAAACTACCTAAAAGAACAGTGCAGAGAAATGGAGGAAAACAACAAAAGAGGCAGAACCAGAGATCTTTTCAAAAAAATTGGGGAAGTCAAGGGAACATTTAAAGCAAAAATGACCATGATAAGGGACAAAGATGGAAAGGAGCTAGCTGATGCAGAAGAAATTAAGAAAAGATGGAAAGAGTACACAGAGGAACTTTACAAAAAGGACCTCAACACTCCTGATAATCACAATGATGAAGAAATTGAACTTGAGCCAGACATCCTGGAGAGCGAAGTCATAAAGGCCCTAAAGAGCACTGCAAACAACAAAGCTAGTGGAGATGATGGTATCCCAGTTGAATTTTTCAAAGCGCTAAAAGATGACGGCGTCAAATTACTGCATTCAATATGCCAGCAGATTTGGAAAACAAAACAGTGGCCACAGGATTGGAAAAGATCAGTATACGTCCCAATCCCAAAAAAGGGCAATGCCAAAGAATGTTCAAATTATCGAACAATCGCGCTCATCCCACATGCCAGCAAGGTGATGCTCAAGATAATACAGGACAGACTTCAGCAGCATGTGGAGAGAGAATTACCAGAGGTGCAGGCTGGTTTCAGAAGAGGCAGGGGGACTAGAGACCACATCGCCAACATACGCTGGATCATGGAGAAAACAAAGGAATACCAGAAACAAGTTTACTTTTGTTTTATTGACTACACTAAGGCATTTGACTGTGTGGACCACAACAAGATGTGGCAAGTAATTAAAGAGATGGGAATACCAGAGCACCTCATATGCCTCCTGAGAAATCTGTACATGAACCAAGAAGCAACAGTTAGGACAGAACATGGAATAACAGAGTGGTTTGGAATAGGAAAAGGAGTAAGACAAGGCTGTATTTTGTCACCATGCTTATTCAACCTATACACAGAGCACATAATGCGCAGTGCAGGGATGGAGGAATCACAATATGGGATTAAAATTGCTGGGAGAAACATCAATAATCTGAGATATGCAGACGATACCACCCTAATGGCAGAAAGTGAGGAAGACCTAAAGAATCTCTTGATTGGGCTGAAGGAGGAGAGTGCAAAAGCTGGCTTGAGACTCAATATCAAGAAAACCAAGATAATGGCAACAGGCCCCATCAGTTCCTGGAAAATAGACGGGGAAGAAGTAGAAGCAGTGACAGATTTTACTTTCTTAGGATCAAAGATCACTGCAGATGGGGATTGCAGCCATGAAATAAAAAGGCGACTGATTCTTGGGAGACAAGCGATGAGAAACCTGGGGAACATAGTGAAAAGCAGAGACATTACATTGCAAACAAAAATTAGAATAGTCAAAGCAATGGTTTTCCCAGTAGTAATGTATGGATGTGAGAGCTGGACAATTAGGAAAGCTGAACGCAGAAGAATAGATGCCTTTGAAATGTGGTGTTGGAGGAGGGTTTTGAGAGTCCCCTGGACAGCGAGGAGAACAAATAGGTCAATCTTAGAAGAAATTAACCCTGACTGCTCATTGGAAGGTCAAATAGTAAAGATGAAGCTAAAATACTTTGGACATCAAATGAGAAGGGAGGATTCACTTGAGAAGGCATTGATGTTGGGAAAGGTGGAGGGCAAAAGAAGAAGGGGGAGGCCAAGGATGAGATGGCTAGATGGTATTATAGACACAATGGGCACAGAGCTGGGAGGGCTGAGGGGGATGGTAGAGGACAGAGGCGCCTGGAGGAAAATGGTCCATGGGGTCGCAAAGGGTCGGAGTCGACTGTGCGACTGAACAACAACAATAATACCCAAGTACAGTACTGTACTATAATTACTATAGGCAATAATTTTTTTCAATTACAAACCTAAAAAGAGCTGATTAATCATTTTCAATCAGTTTTGTTACAGGAATTAAGAGAGTCTTAGAAAATTACTCTGTGACTGACATTTTAACTCTTCAGTTCTTTCATGAACTAGAAAAGTAACGGGTAAAGACGTGGAACAAAGTAGTTCAGAAACTGCAACAATCTGACCTAATCAATCTTATCACTTAGTTTAGTTATATGAGACCTTTATACACTTTCTACTAGGCATAAATAAGAGCTTTTTTTTTTACTACAGCTCCAAGAATCCACCAGGAATCCCCCCCCCCGCCAGAATTCTGGTAGCTGTAACAAAAAAGAGGTAGAGTAAAACCTCTACATACAAAAAAAATTCCGATCCACGAGGTTATTTGTATGTTGAAAAAAATGTGTGTCGAAAACACATAGCACTACCAGAAGAGGCCACTAAATGTCAACATATTTTTTGTATGTCGAATTTTTCCTATTAAAATTTTTTATGTCATTTTTTTTGTAAGTCAAACCGTTTGTATGTTGGGGTTTCACTGTATATATACCTATACTTGTAATATCCAAGTCTCCAGGCTGGCCTCCTGGAGAAGCAAATCAATATAAAAGGTACACTTGCACTACTCCCTGTTCCATATCAGGCCATGGCCTCAGTGACAGATGGAAGAGAACAAATATAACACAAGGAAGGAAGGTGATTTGTAGCAAAAGATCCACAGTTATATTGGTGCAGCATTACTACTCAAGGTGAGTTCTTAAAGTGAGAGATCAATGGCATGAAGGGACACTTCCAGCTTATTACAAGCCTTCCTGGTGTTACTGCATTTCACTCATGTCTATCCTGATGTGCCATATATAATCTGTCATGAAAGATCTCTTGCTTGTGCTCTCTTTGGGGCTGTTACTAATTTTTAGCAAATGTCAAATCCAGATACCAAGACTGGAACACTGTGAGGAAAGCAAGCTAAATTCAAGACAGAGGGGGATGCAACAAATCAGCCAAACACAGGGATGAAGGGGAGGAGAATAGTTTTTTCAACATATTTTCTCTAATCACAGATGCATTGAGGCCATTGCTCTCTAGATTTAAGTTAAACTGTCCACTAGGGGCTGCGGTGACTCAGTGGTTAAGAAGCTCACTTTGTTAACTGGAAGACCGGTAGGTCGAGACCCGGGTACTGCGTGACAGCTTGAGTGCCTGTCGTCTGTCCCAGCTTCTGCCAACCTTGCAATTCGAAAGCAAGAAATTGCAAGTAGATAACTAGGGACCACTTCAGTGGAAAAAGATCTTGGGGACATGAAGGGAGCCTCATTCGAGCATCCCCTGAGCGGAGTTTCTCCAGCAAAAATCCTCTCAATCCAGAATAATTTCTGACACAAAATTATTATTTTCAGTCCACTTCACCATAAATCCGCAGAATTCTCTTCTGGGAACCTAACACAGAATATCAAAACATTGCAATGAAGCTTTGGTAAATATTTTACATCCGGCCACAGCATTTTGTCATAGTAGTGGATATTTAGTAATATCTGGCTTGTAGCTCTCAGCATTTGACCTTTTCTGTTGTGCAGTTCTAAATCATACTAGAATTAAGTTGAATACCAGGTCACCAAATTAGCTGTCTACGGTAGCCATCAAAGGGGTGTATGATGGCAATAAGGAAGGCGTAGCAATTACTGTATGTCCTTTTGGGGATTTTTTTAAAATCTATAGTATAATCATGGATTGCAAGGTTGGAAAATTTTACTAGTTTAAATGACCTTTAAAATGGGTGGTTTGAAGAATGTGTGCCACTGTTTGATTCCCGGAGCCAGATCACACATTTAGGCCCACTGCTACTTCTTTTTTTCTTCTGGTGTTGCCCATGAGACATGCAGATCTTGTTCTGTGACATGCCTGAGACATGAGGCATGCGAACAAAGCCATGTTACCTCTACATTGGCAAATTAGGAAACAAAAGTGAGTTAATATTCCAAATGCAGACTGAGACAAGTGTGTGCTGTAAAGTAGCTCTCCTTTTTCATGCGTTGTCTGCATTGTTTAGTCTGATGTACAATCTGTATTGTGTAACCACATACCTGGCATATTGCTGGAGTTTTCATCTCCTAGGGGACTCCCTCTGGATCTCATATTTTAAACACAGGTTTTTAAATTTATTTTTAATTTGCAACATCAATTAAAAATTTATGCCCAGTGGTTTACCTAACAGGCTGCCTGTGGAGCCATGGAGAAGGTGCACAGCCTCAGGATAGTCCCAAAAGGGTTCCCACAAGTCAGAATTGATTTGATGGTACATGTTGTCGCCGCCGCCGTTGTCATTGCTGCTGTTGTTGTCATCATTGTTGTTGATGTTGATGATGATGGTGGTGGTGGTGGTGGCAGCAATGATGATGAAACCGCTGGGTGAGATCATTCGTTCCCACGTTGTGAGGTATCATCAGTATGCAGATGATACCCAGCTGTACATCTCGGCTCGTGGGGACCCGAGTGATGCAGTCGAAGTCCTGACCAGGTGTCTGGAGGCTGTTCGGGTCTGGATGGGGGACAACGGGCTTCAGCTGAACCCTGGCAAGACTGTGTGGCTTTGGGTGAAGGGTCCCATGTTATCCCGGGAGTTACCATCTTTGGTCGTGGCTGGGACATCTTTGCCACAGTCAGATCCAGTGCGCAATTTGGGGGTCCTCCTGGACTCGCGGCTACTGCTCGAAGAGCAGGTGGCAGCCATGGCTAGGAGGGCCTTTGCACAGCTTTGTGTCATTTACCAACTGCGCCCGCTCCTGGACCGGGACTCCTTGCTCATGGTCACTCACGCTCTGGTCACCTCCAGATTGGATTATTGTAATGCGCTCTACATGGGGCTGCCCTTGGTGACCATTCGGAGGCTTCAGCTGGTCCAGAATGCGGCTGCCCGGGTTGTGATGGGATGCGGGCGTTATGCTCGCGCCTCACCACTTCTCTGGAAGCTGCACTGGTTGCAGGTGTGCCTCCGGATGCAATTCAAGGTGCTGGTTTTGACCTTTAAAGCCCTTTATGGCATTGGACAAGGCTACTTAAGAGACCGCGTTGCCACAAGGAATTTAGCCCGTCCTACTAGGGCAGACAGGAGGGGCTCACTGGTGGTCCCATCAGTGAAAGAAGTACATCTTATTGGGACCAGGAAAAGAGCCTTTTCCGTGTCTGCCCCAGCCCTGTGGAACCTCTTACCACCTGAGTTGCGTCTCCAGACAGAACTACTCTCCTTTAGAAAGATGCTGAAGACATGGTTCTTCCAGCAGGTTTGGGGCACGCTTGACTCTACCAGTCAAGCCCGGTGGCTGATTTAGCCTATGTGAGGGGCTGCCCCTCGGCTTGGTTATTCTGTTTTAACGGGGGTAGGGTGGGGGTGGGTTGTTTTTTTAATGATGATTTGTTTGTGTTTTTAATGCTGGTTTTAATTGGGGTTGTTAGGTTTTTTTAGTTATTGTTGCTGAATTGTTTTTATTGTAATTTTTATTATATTGTTAGCCGCCCTGAGTGGTGTACCCACCAGGAGGGCGGGATATAAATGTGCAAAAATAAATAAAATAAATAAATAAAATGATGATGGTGGTGGTGGTGGTGGTGGTGGTGATGATGTTGATGCCGCGGCCGCCACTGCCGCCGCCGCCAATGATAATTTTATGATGGAGATTTTGCTAGGTTGAAAGGATTTTTGCTGGAGAAAATCTGCTCAGGGGACAGCTGAATGAGGCTCCTTTTATGTCCCCACGAGCTGGGACAGAGATGGGTGCTCAAACTGTCATGCAGTACCTTGGTGAGGATTCCGCGTGCCCGGTTGGGCATCGGTGGCCTCTGGCAGAGGTTAAACCAGTGAGCAGACTCCTGGCCTCTGGCCTTTGTCGGCGAGCAAGGGGGGAGATTAATGGTAGGGATTAATTCGGCCGCTTATTGCCTGACCAGCGATTCTGCGAGAAGCTCATCTCGCTGACCCCAGTTACCCATTAGAGTAATGACTCATCTCCTACCCAAGGTAATGCCCGGTGCAAATAAGGGCTATGTTTGCCCCTGCCTAATCCCTGAACAATGGGACTCCTAAATCCATGTTTGCCCCAGTTAATTAACTTCCCTTTGAGGTGTTCCCCATTAACCCGGGTACGTGGGTGAGGTAATTTTCCTGTCAGATGACGGTTCTGCCACCGTTGCGCTTTTTTCCCTATAAATGATGTTGCCTTTTCTCAATAAAGTACTGATCTGATCTCGCTCCGTTTGCCTCGTGTCGTCACTTGATCAGTTCTCCTCCGGGCTCCCCCGGCCCTCAGTGGCCCTGATTCCTTCATCTGGTGACCCCGGCGTGATTTACTCGTGAGTAAAGGGACCCTGGAGAGGTCTACTCGCGAGTAACGATCCACGCGGTCCGGTTCTGCGCTTGAACCGCGACCTGTCAGCCCGGAGGACAGCGCGGCGCTCTGGTCGGCAGCCAGCCGGACAGAGAGACGGCCAGCGGCGAGGCATTCCAAAGAGGCATTCCTACAGCTTGCTCCCAGCTTTCGGGGAGGCTTGCGCATAGGGAAAAACGCGTTCCGCTCAGGGCAGGCTGTGAGCCCCTGACAGCGCAGAGGCCGCCGAGGGCCCGTGGCAGAAGGTCCACGCTCCGAGGTCTACCCCAGACACCCGACGCCCGAACCTGTTGCCTGCAAAGACGCGTCGATCTTCATCCCGAGGAGGAAACTTCAGAGGACCATCGCAGGTAATATGGGGACTTGTTCTCATGGACCAAGTCCGTCCGCTAGCCAAAGAACTTGTGAGGAAGAGTTCAAAATCCTGGCCAGGGTATTTCAGTTACGATTTCACAGCAGGGAACTAGCGAGACTTTTGGCGTACCTCAGGGAACACTGCCTACTTTACCCAGAAGTAGGTACGTTAACCCTGCAGCTCTGGGATCAGATAGGAGACTGCATTCAGCAGCCCCCCAAAGCTCCAGGAGGGATAGTTCGTACTTGGAGGAAGTGTAGGAAGCTCTTAGAACAGATCGAGCCAGTCCGGATAGAGGCCAATGAACCCCCGTTAGAAAAGTCATCAGGCAGGCCAGTCGAGCCGACTGCGCCCACGGCACTCTATCCGTCAATTAGCTATCAGCATAGTAGCGCAGGGAGCATTCCCGCGGTGACAGCTGCAGACGTCACCGAAGGAATGCAAGGAATGAGAAGCGCAGGCGCTTCTCTGACAGCTCCAAGCTCCCTAGTCGTGAAGAGTGCCCTTCAGCGCACAGCCGAGATAGAACTCAAAAAGGGGGAATTGTCAGCGGAAGAACTAGCTGAGCTTAGACAGATATGTCCAATCCGAATGGAGATGGACGCGCTCACGGGCGCCCAACAAATCGTCCATTCCCCAGTCCCGTACAAGCTTCTCATGGCTTTGCGGAAAGCAATCTCAGAGACAGGGCTCCAAAGCCGTTTTACCAGGGGCACGCTTCAGCAGGCGTGCGAAACCACCATGTGGATTCCCCATGACTGGAAAGCCGTCATGAGGATGATGCTAACCCCTAGCCAGTACATGATCTGGGACAGCGAGTATCGGCTCGAGGCCCAGGCCAGAGCCGCTAGGATGGGAGGCGCGGTAATTGCTGAACAGCTATATGGTTCAGGTGCCTTTGAGCCCATCAACGCTCAGATCGCCTTGCCTCTAGCCACCCTAGAGATGTCGGCCGAAGCCGCCTATAGGGCATACTTCAAGGTCCCAGCGACTGGCAAAACGGCCAAAAATTACACCGCGATCAAGCAGGGAGCCCAGGAGCCCTACATGGACTTCATCAATCGCCTGGAAGAAGCAATCACCAGGCAGATTGATAATGAGCAAGCCCAGCAAGAGCTCATGATTAAGCTAGCCAAGGACAATGCCAACTTGGACTGCCGTAAAGTTTTGCAGTCGCTAGGCAATCGTCCTGACTTGACCTTAACAGACATGATCCGAGCATGTGCTGACGTTGGCACAGATTCCTATAAAATGGGTCTGCTAGTGGCAGCCGTGCAAGGGGGTAGAAGATCTCATCCTAATGGAGGAAAGACCAAAGGGGCATGTCACACTTGTGGCAAGGTCGGCCACTTCGCTAGGGAGTGCCGATCCAAGGGAGGCGGACAAAAGTCCGGCCATTCCAAGGCTCCGAATACCCTCTGTCCGAAGTGCAAGAAAGGCTATCATTGGGCCAGGTTTTGTCCGAGTTCGGGAAACCGGAATCCGGGCACGTCTCTGGCCCCAGTACAAACAGAGGCTTCCTTCACCCAGATCCAGAACTCCCCAGAACTAGACTAGATTCTAGGCACATTCCAGGCACTGCGAGGGCACAGGCCAGCCCCAAGGGTAGTACAGGGCTAGAATTGACTTGCCAGGCGGACGTTACATGTGACCTGCCAGGCACAGTCTATCTGGTCGATTCCCAGTACATGGGTCCCCTGCCCAGAGGCTTTTTAGGTTTAGTTTTGCCCCGTACTGTAGCTGGTGCACGCGGAATTTTCATAATTCCAGGAGTCATTGACTCGAATTTTTCAGGCGTTCTCCAAGTTCAGCTTTGGACACACCTGCCCCAAACCATTCACAAGGGAGACACCTTAGCGCAACTGATCATGGTTCCTTGTCACTCGTCAGCTGGCAGCCAGGGAAGGCTCAGTGACAGCGCAAGTGAGGCAGTGCAAGGATACCAGGTCTTAGCGACAGTGGAGACCAACATTGAGTGGAAGCAGCGCCCCGTTATCGAGGTATTTTTGAACAAAAGAGTGTTCTCAGGGTTACTCGATACCGGAGCAGATGTGAGCGTGATAAGCAGGAGCCAGTGGCCGCGAGATTGGGCCATTGAGCCGGTCTCCGATGTGTGGGGGGTAGGCGGTGTTCAGGAAGCGTTTAGGAGCCGAGAGTGGGTGGAAGTCACAATCCCAAGGGCTGAAGGCACGGCGGTGATCCGACCGCACATTCTTGACGTGCACATCAACCTTTGGGGGCGAGACATTCTCCAGCAGTACGGTGCCACCCTTACCTTCGGGTAATGGCGCTGCCACTTAAATGGCTCACCGATACTCCGGTCTGGGTAGAACAATGGCCGGTAGTGGGAGAGAAATTGGTTGCTCTCAAGCAGCTAGTGAAAGAACAGCTAGACGCAGGACATATAGAACAGTCCACGAGTCCTTGGAATTCGCCAATTTTTGTGATTAAGAAGAAGTCGGGGAAGTGGCGACTCCTCCACGATCTCAGGGAGATCAATAAATGTATTCAGCCGATGGGTCCGCTTCAATGCGGCATCCCAAATCCTAATATGATTCCCGAGGGGTGGGAGATTCTAGTCGTAGATCTCAAGGATTGCTTTTATACAATCCCCTTAGACCCCAGGGACCGGGAGAGGTTTGCCTTTACGGTGCCGGTCGTGAACCACAGTGAGCTCACGCTCCGTTACGCGTGGAAATTTTTGCCACAGGGCATGCTCAATTCGCCCACTCTGTGCCAAATCTACGTTCATGACGCACTGGCAAGGTTTCGAAACCTCTACCCACAAGCTATTGTGTGTCACTTTATGGATGATATTTTAGTAGCGTTGCCGCAGCTTGGCAGCACAGTGTTTTCTGACCTCCAGGCCAGCCTGGGGGACAAAGGTCTACTCATTGCCCTGGAAAAGGTGCAGAAATCCGAGCCCTTCTCATACTTGGGCCATCGGCTTCTCCGCTCTTTTGCAGCGCCAGTTTTGCCTCGGATAAATCTACAGGACTCAGTCACCCTCGTAGAATTACAGCAGATTTTAGGAAACATTAATTGGGCCAGACCGTACTTCCGATTGGATACGGATCTTCTAAAACCGCTCTTCTCGCTGCTAACTTTAGGTAAGCAGCCGGCAGACCGGATAAAAATCTCTCGAGACGCGCGCTTGGCGCTCGAGAAAGTGAACCAGGTTCTCAGCCAGAGGTGGGTGGATAGGATCGCCCAGGGGCCATATGCCCCGATCCTGAATTTGTACATCGTACGGTCAGGATCCATGTTCACTGGGGCGCTAGGAGTGGACTCAGAGAAGGGAGCGAAAATTGTGGAATGGGTCTACTTGCCTAATACATCTTCACGGAACATCGTCCCGCCCCAAGAGCTGGTCTCCGCGGTGGTCTACCGCGGCAGGCTGAGAGCTAGGGACATTTCAGGAAATGATTTGGCCAAAATTGTGGTTCCGTTTACCAAGGAACAAATTCATCAGCTGATGCAGCTAGGTGACTCGCTTCCGATAGCTTTGGAAGGTTTCACCGGCAGTTTAGCATATCATTTGCCCAAAGACCCCAGGCTCGTTTCACTTCAGACAGGAACAGTCAGCTTGTTCGAATTGCTCTCGCTGGTCCCACTTCAGGGGGCCAGAACAGTTTTCTCTGATGGCGGTCGCACCTATGGTGTCCTGACCTGGCAGGAGGGCGAAGCTTGGCGCACGCTGCTAACTCTTCCACAGAAGTCCGCTCAGCGGGCAGAGTTGGCAGCCGTGAACCTTGCCTTGCGCACCTTCGCCCAAGAACGGTTAAATATCATAACTGACAGTCTGTATGTCAGGAATTTGCTTCACAGTCTACCGGGAGCTTACATTACTCCCGCGATAGACAAAAATTTGCTTAGTCTGTTTCTCACCGCTCAATTTCACTTGCGAAACCGCACGGAGCCGCTCTATATTGCCCACATTCGAAGTCACCAAGACCTACCGGGTCCGATTTCCGCGGGCAATAGCAGAGCGGACGCGGCCACAAAGGAAATTCAGCAACGTTCAGTTTTGGGAGTTTTTACTACTCCAATTCAAAGTCATGCCTTTTTTCACCAAAATGCCAAAGCACTCGCCAGGCAGTTCAATCTGCCACTTTCTCAAGCCCAAGGCATAGTTCGCTCTTGCCAGCATTGCGCAGGGGCACCGGGGGGGGGGCCTCGTGGGGGGTTAACCCACGAGGGACAGAGGCCAACCAGGTGTGGCAGATGGATGTCACGCATGTGCCGCAGTTTGGCAGGTGGCAATACATGCATGTCTGCATTGACACTTTTTCACAGTTCGTTTGGGCTACGGCGCAGAAAGGGGAAACTGCGACCCATGTGGAGCAGCACCTCCTTTCCTGCACAGCTGCCATGGGCAAACCACGGCACGTTAAAACGGATAACGCCCCTTCCTACAGCTCTAGGCAGTTGGCCGCCTTCATGGCTACTTGGGACATCAAGCATACTTTTGGGATTCCCTACAATCCGCAAGGGCAAGCGATTGTAGAACGGGTCAATCGGACGCTAAAGTCCTATATTGACAAACAAACAGAAAGGGGGGAGCCACCAGCCCTCCCCAAGTCACAGGGAGAAGCTCAGTTCTGTCTCAACAAGGTATTGTTCACTTACAATCACCTTAATGTTTTTTCGGATTGTACGCCGCAGGAGAGGCATTTCCGCCGTTCGGAAGCTCTCCCGCGACCTATGGTCCGGTACCGAGTGCCACCAGACCCTTCTTGGAGGGGCCCGGTGCCGCTCATAACCTGGGGAAGAGGGTATGCTGCAGTTATGTCTCCTACAGGTGTCGTTTGGATTCCAGCCCGGTGTGTCAAGCCTCACTTGGAACCTCATGGCGTGGACCCAGACCGACCCGAGTCCGATCCCGGAGATGGAGGACCTCACTCTGATCGAGGAGACCCACCGGGAGACGCGGCGGCTGCGGACCCCGGCACAGAGGATCACCTGGGGGATGGTCAAGACCCTTTGCTGTGAGGCCCGGGACGCCCTCCAACGCGAGGGGAAGGAGCCGACACCGGAGAACTTCGTTGCAGCAGTCTTTGCCCAGATTCACATCAATTCTGTGATCTACACCATCATCCTGGCCCTCCTCCTGCTTTTGGGGGGAGGCGTTCAGGCCGCTTCACTTCAGGCCAACGGCTTGCCGCCTGGTGAAGATCTTTCAGCACGGATGCAGTACAACTTGTGGGAAAGGTTGGCGGGTCTCGTCAACCAGTCCGATTTTTGCCTGAAGCAGGACATTGGTTCTGCCTCGATCCTTAGCACCTGTCTCATCCCCGTGTGCCACACTCTGAACGCACGCACCAAGGATGGCGACTGGTTGTTGAAGGCGTTCTTTGGCCCACACACTCCCACCACCTTCTCAGCATACGCCCGCTGGGGGGGATTGCGACTTGCACCAACCTTGCCGGCTGACGCAGCCACTCTTCATACCCCTCGCGTGGCGGTCAGCCCGGACGCTGCTTGTACCCGAATGACCGGCTGCACCTCAGGCGGTCAGACTCGGCGCCGCTGCATTAACCCCGGCAGCGGCAACTGAACTTGTAATAAACCAGAAACACTCATTTCGCTGTACTCTCATGTCACCCTACCTTCAGGGTGGTTTTTCACCTGCAACCAGTTCACATGGAACTATATCCCTGCGAATCTGTCGGACTCAATGTGTTGTATCAGTCGTTTGACATTGTTACTTCCTACCAAGGACATGATTGCCCCAAGTGTAAATGACACAAATGTACCAAATGTTGATATTTCCCCACTCATACGGCACACACGCACAACCCAGTTAGACAGCTCTTGTGACAGCAGCTTTAGGGTAATGAGTCCCGCTGAGTATGTATCACTAGCAGTCAGCCTAGTCGGCGTGCCAGGCTTGGCCGTCGGCAACGCACGGAGGATTGGCCGCTTGGCTTGCGGTTTGGCTAAAGCCATTAACCATACCTCCACAGCGATAGCGCTCCTCAATCAGGAGCAGGCAGAACTTCGCCATGCCGTTCTTGACAATCGAGCGGCTATCGACTACCTCCTCTTGCTGCACCACCTGGGTTGCGAATCTTTTCATGGAATGTGTTGTTTCAATCTTACTGATAATTCCCGTAAGATCCAAAGCCAGATCACGGATCTCCACACCATAGTTGCAGGCATTACAGAAGGCTCCGCGTGGGGAGCTTGGTGGAGTTCCCTGTGGAATTGGATGTGGTCGTGGATTCCCTGGGGGTGGCTGCAAACGATGCTTAAGGTAGTGGTGGGGATAGTCATACTAGGCATCACGATTTGTTGCCTTGCTCAGTGCATTCCCTCGCTGATCTCTAAGTGCCGCCCCAAAGAGGAACTCCGTGACATCACTCACGCCCAACAGCTGATGCCGCTTTTGCGCGGGATCACCGGCCAGGCTCTTAAATTAAACAGAAAGGGGAGATGAGGATTCCGCGTGCCCGGTTGGGCATCGGTGGCCTCTGGCAGAGGTTAAACCAGTGAGCAGACTCCTGGCCTCTGGCCTTTGTCGGCGAGCAAGGGGGGAGATTAATGGTAGGGATTAATTCGGCCGCTTATTGCCTGACCAGCGATTCTGCGAGAAGCTCATCTCGCTGACCCCAGTTACCCATTAGAGTAATGACTCATCTCCTACCCAAGGTAATGCCCGGTGCAAATAAGGGCTATGTTTGCCCCTGCCTAATCCCTGAACAATGGGACTCCTAAGTCCATGTTTGCCCCAGTTAATTAACTTCCCTTTGAGGTGTTCCCCATTAACCCGGGTACGTGGGTGAGGTAATTTTCCTGTCAGATGACGGTTCTGCCACCGTTGCGCTTTTTTCCCTATAAATGATGTTGCCTTTTCTCAATAAAGTACTGATCTGATCTCGCTCCGTTTGCCTCGTGTCGTCACTTGATCAGTCCTCCTCCGGGCTCCCCCGGCCCTCAGTGGCCCTGATTCCTTCACCTTGGTCTTGAACTGCCGACTTGCCGGCCTTCCAGCTAACAAGGTGAGCTTCTTAACCCCTGAGCCACTACAGCCCCAGCATGATGATGATGCTAAATTTAAAAACTACAGAACTTTAACCCAAGTAGCCTCACTAAACGCTAGGATCCCAAGTGAGAGCTGCTGCTAGACCTCATGTTCCTTGTTCATGTTCTGTTGTGTCTGTTAAGGTTAAGAAGAGGTGTGTTTTGCACCATAGACTGGCATCTGGTAACATTTAATCATAACTAACAGGTGTATTTTATTTGCTAGTAAGAAATGTGCAAGCAAAGAATTATTTTAAAATTATGATGGTAACAGTAATAAATTATTTCATTCTTCTTCAAGTGCTGTGTCCAATTCCGAATATTGGCTATCATCATTGCGATCAGCCATGAAGATTGTCCTGGGAACAATATAATGCAGTGGCCTTCCATTTGCCTTCTGCATCACAGCATAACACCCGTCCTCTGATCCAGTTCCACAAGTCACTTTCTGGACCTGAGCTCTTTAGGCACAAAAGGTTTGGTGATAGATGGGAACTGGTTCTTAGGGACCATCTTTCATATAATGTGAGCTGCTCCAGTTCCCTCCTTCCCTCTATACACTGTGTAGGATAATTACATGTTCTGCAGAGCTCATCTCTATGTGACAGTTAATGATGCTGAAATATTGTAGCTGATTTCCATGAAGAAGAGTACCTACTCTCTTTTGGCTTTGATTTCCTTTGGGTATTTCTCTCCTTTTATCCTCCCCCCCCCCCCCCGCTCCAGGTTCTCTTAACTGAGCTACACTACAAAGGGATTAGATATACAATTACATTTCTGCATGTAAACAAATATTTCATAGTTCTAAAAAAAAAGGGGGGGATCTGGCAAATAATAATTTATTTCCCAGCTTGGAAAAATATAACAGTGATTCACAGAACACTGGCTTCTTTCCTCATAAAAGATCCACCCTTTTGAAAAGATGACATACTATAAATACCAAAAACAAACAAACACATCTAAATCCTAAATAAAAACCAACAAACAAGCCAAAACACTTTGGGTGGTTTAAGTAGAAACTCTCTACTTAAACCACCCAACCCAACACCACAAAATCAAAACAAACAAACAAACAATCAAGAGAACTTACCAGACATGTCCTCCCTCCGTGGGGCCTGGAACTAAACTGAACAAAAAGAAAGGAAAGTTGCAAAAAAACCTAATAACAGCCCCACCTAGAGGCCGGAAAAGTAAAAACAGTCAAAAAATGAAAATAATCAAAATTAAAATGACAAATATAAAAATAATAAATCAAATAAAGTTACAAACCACAAATGCAAAACACCCCCACCCAAACCACCCCTAACAAAAAACAACAACAACACACAAATAAAAACTGCCCAGCAAGGCCGGGCTAAAATATGTTAGTGAATATATAAACCAATTAAAGGCCATAATGCGCTTGTAAATAAACCTTGCCCTTAATTAAGGCAGATATCCATAGACTTTACAATTACACGGAGCTCAATGAGAAACCAAAAACTTCCTAGATCTACAACGATGTGAAAAATTCCATAACAGATGCATGCCATACACTAATTAAAAAATCCTCACTGAGTTCCTCTATGTAACTAGCGGTCTGTTCATGTCCTAAAGCAACTCAAGTCTGTAAAAGCACTGGAAGCTTCGCAGATTTTTTTGTAGACCCTTGAAAATAACTTTTCCATTTGCCTCACACATGGTTTGGAGTGTGTGTTGTTTTTTTGTGTGTTAACTTATAGCTGTGGTGGCGAACCTTTTAGAGACAGAGTGCCCAAACTGCAACCCAAAACCCACTTATTTATCACAAAATGCCAACATAGCAACAGGGGAGGAAGGAAACGCTCCCATTGGGCTGCTGGGAAGAGGGGCGGGGTGAACTCTGTTGGTAGAAGGAGGAAATGTTCCCATCATACCTGTCAACCATCCCGGATTGGCCGGGATTTCACAGTTTTCGGTGCCGATTTGCACCATTTCCCGCCCCGCGCTGCTGAAACCCCGGAATTTGGCAGCGGGGGAAAGGAGGTACTGTGCAGCCCTTCTGCACAGGTCGCCTTCTACGCATGCGTAGAAAGGTTTTACGCTTGCGTAGCCCCATTCTATGCATACGTAGAAGGCTACGCCGCTTGCGTAGGAGGCTAAGCAAGCGGCATAGCCTTCTATGCATGCGTAGAAGGCGACCTGCGCAGAACCGTTTGCGCAGGTCCTGTATTTTCCGGAGCCGCGGTTGACAGGTAGGGTTCCCATTGGGCTGCTGGATAGAGGGGCAGGGCAAACTCTGTGCTGGGGTGACTTCACAGGTGTCCACAGAGAAGGCTCCGAGTGCCACCTCTGGCACACGTGCCATTGATTTGCCACCACTGGCTTATAGTCTGTGAGTTACATGGCTCCAGGGACCTTACACAAGGCCTTTTAACTGAAGACTAGCCTAGTGAATCATTAAAAAAGGGTGACTGTTCACATTAGTTACATTTTCATTGGAGATCTTAGAAAGCCAATGTTATCAATTCCACCTGCCTGCTACAGAACACTTTCAAGGACCAGGACTGTCACTCACACATTTTCAACTCATGATTAAACTGTTGGATTTTTGCTGACTTGTGTCAAGAATTATTTTCACATCAGATCATAGACTAATGTCTCCCAGTAGGATTTCTGCCTTTCTTATCTTACATCTACTGCACCTGCAAAGACTAATAGTTATCTTTTTATTGATTCAAATTTACTGTTGCTGGGTTTATGTTTCTTTGCCACAGGAAGCAGGGGTAATAAGGGGAAATGACTCCCCACCTCTAGAAACCGTCTTCCTCATATATGGAGAAGTGAAATTAGAATTAAGACCATGCGATATTCTTTGTCTGTCAAGTATTACAAGTCTTGTTTCATTCTGATCAATTGTAAATGATTCAAATCATGGAAAGACACACACAGAGAGCACTCGAGTCTCTATCTTTTGAGAATAGTGGTCTCCAAAGTCTTGGCTTAGAATGGGCTGGGGACAGTGTAACTCTCTGGATATTGTAGGACTGTAAGGTCAAGCACAACAGATATAAGAGCCAAATATCTGAAATATCCATGCTCCCCATCTCTAACTTACTGTGAAGGCTTCCTTGATCTTACCTTTCCAATTACCTCCTTCTACATTGCAAGAAATGGTCGCCAAATGTTAAGAATCAGGCTCAAGGTGGAAGAGTTTGAATGTGGTAGTGGGGCCTTTAAAAATCTCCATTTATTTCAAATGTCTAGGAAAAAACATTAGGATGATGCACAGGACTAAAACATCAATACGAAGCAGGGCTTCTCAACCTATGGCCCGTGGTGCCAAATAATCTGGCGCCCAACCTTACTCAAGCTGCCGCTGCCAAAATCAGCCGTGGACTCATTTATCGCCATTGTAAATGCGTTTACAACAGCTGTAAATGTGTCCGCGGCAGTTGTAAATGAATTTGTGACAGCCGCGGGCATGTTCTACAGCAGCGTTTACGGCAGGGTGACCATCAGTCCGGCCTGCTCAGCTGTCTGAAGGGGTCTGGTCTGGTCCGCAGCTGAGAAACATTGAGAACCCTTGATATAAAGCTTAAAACTGGAAACAGACAAAATAAGTATAAAATGTATGCATGTTAAGTGTCATCAAGTCATATCTGACTTACAACAACCTTACCAGTATTTTTTGGGTAAAGAAGAAATTTAAAGAGTTGGCTTTACTAGTGTTGCTGCCATTAGTAAATGGCTGTCCAGCCCCCGCCGAAGCTGTCTGAGGGAGTGTTGAGAACTCCGGGTGTAGAAGGTACAGACAATATGCAATTTTGAAATTGAGATTATCTGACTGATTATTTTGCATTAGAAAACAACTTAAAACCTGGCTGACAGGGCAGGTGTGGGGCATGGATGGAACCGCGTCCCCAGCCTGCTGGCTTGTTTAAGCTATAGTAAGACTCCCCCTCTTTCCTACAGATGCAATGAGGTGGGGGTGGGGGATTTTAATTGGGGATGATTTTTTTAAACGGAGTGGGGAGGGAATTTTAGTGTTTTATTAAGGGTTTTAATGTGTTTTAAATGTTTAAGATTGTAATGCTTTTTATTGTTGTAATGCCGCCCGGAGTCGCTTGTTTGAGTGGGGCGGCAATATATAAATCTAAACAAACTCCTCAGTTAGTTTCTATGGCTAGGCAATGATTTGACCTGAGATCTCTTGAGTTATGGTTCATCACGTCACCCTATCCTCTACACTAGGTATCCACAGAAAATACAGACATGGATAAAGCCATCATGAAAACCAGCTCAGATATTACATGCTGTGAAGCTCAGGCAAATAAAGATTTTTTAAAAACTAGTACCAGAATGACCTCACAAACTGACATGAAGTTTTATGCAGAGGGGTGCAATCCTATATATGGACTATTACAAGAAAAAGCCCCGTCTCCAATCACTTCCCTCAAGGAAGAAGAAAAATAAGATACTGATGACAAGATGAATTTGAGAAGGAAGTAGCTTTTTAGGAATTCTTTCCATGTCCTTTTAGTCCTTCTCATCTCATTGGTCAAAAATTGATGGCACTTCTGGCCACAAGTTGCTTTTGTTTCTTCTTGCTTTTATGACAAGTGCTCAATTTACAGAAGTCAACCATGAAGCTGTTCATGACATCTTCACCTGGTATATCTATACATAAAACACAGCTATAGAAGGTCAGTTAAGCAGCTGACATTCTATATGGTTTTGAGGCATGCTCTGACCACACCTTGGACATCTTTTTTAAACTACTCCCAGATGGCTTCAAGTACAAACAATTACTTTCTCTAGTATAGAAAGGTTACTTCCTAGAACCTGGGATCTCGCCTCCAAAAAAAGATAACATTTCCAACCCCTGAGTTTCACTGTTCTCTCACTGCATGCATAGGACTATTATTTTAAAGTACATTCTGTATCCTGTTCTGTGAGCTAAAGATGAGAGCATATTTTTAAAAAAGATGAACTCACTCCACCCCACTCCACAGTCAACAAATCCAGTGTACCTTATATACTTTTGTGAGTGGTGCTTGCACCAAAAGGGTGGGGTATAAATGTGAATGAATGAATGCTAATGAATGAATGCCTATTCACCAGGAGCCCTGATGGCACAGTGGTTAAGTTGCTGTCCTGCAACCAAAAGGTTGTGAGTTTGATCCTGACCAGGACTTAAGGTTGACTCAACCTTCCATCCTTTCAAGGTCGGTAAAATGAATACCCAGCATGTTTGGTGCAAAATGCTAATTAACTTGTGAACTGCCCAGAGTGCACTAAGCGCGGTATACAAGTGTGATTGCTTTGCTATGAAATAAAAAATAGCCGCACCATGGTGTTATATCTGTGTGGGAAGGAAAGTTTCACGACACCTTATGATTGAAGTACCTGTATCACTTACCTTATGACAAAAATCAGGAAGTACAAGCTGTCAAAACAACATACTTGCTGAAATCCCCCTGTACAAAAATACTTCATGCTAGGGGAAATTTAGCTGGGTGTAAAGTAACTGAGGTTTCCCTTCCTATCTCTGATGGCTTAGATTTAAGGGCAGACTAGCTTATTCTGTAGTAATAATAAGGATTTTGTGTCAGAAATTGTTCTGGGTTGAAAGGATATTTTTTTCTGGAGAAACTGGGTGAGATCATTCGTTCCCACGGGGTGCGGTACCATCAGTACGCGGATGATACTCAGCTGTACATCTCGGCCCGTGGGGACCCCAGTGATGCTGTCGAAATCCTATCCGGATGCCTGGAGGCCATTGGGGTCTGGATGGGGGCCAATGGGCTTCGGCTGAATCCCAGCAAGACAGAGTGGCTGTGGATAAGGGGCCCCGTGTTATCCAGGGAGTTACCACCTTTGGTACTGGATGGGGCTGTTTTGCCCCAGACAGACCCAGTGCGCAACTTGGGGGTTCTTCTGGACTCGCGGCTGCTGCTGGAAGAACAAGTGGCGGCTGTGGCCAGGAGGGCTTTTGCCCAACTTCGGGTGATTCTCCAATTGCGCACACTCCTGGACCGGGGCTCCTTGCTTATGGTCACCCATGCTCTGGTTACTTCCCGACTAGACTACTGTAATGCGCTCTACATGGGGCTGCCCTTGACGACCATTCGGAGGCTGCAGCTGGTCCAGAATGCGGCGGCCCGGGTGGTAATGGGGTGTGGGCGATATGCCCATGCCTCTCCGCTACTCCGGGAGCTGCACTGGTTACCAGTTTGTCTCCGGGTGCAATTTAAGGTGCTGGTTTTGACCTTTAAAGCCCTATATGGCAGGGGGCCAGGATACCTTAGAGACCGCATCGTCCCAAGAGTGTCTGCCCGTCCAACTAGAGCAGACCGGAGGGGTTCTCTAATGGTGCCACCAACGAGGGATGCACATTTGTCTAGCACCCGAAGGAGGGCCTTCTCCGTGTCCGCACCAATTCTCTGGAACCTCCTGCCAATAGACCTAAGACTCCAAAGTGAATTGCTGCCCTTCAGGAAAGGAGTAAAGACCTGGCTGGCAGGGCAGGTGTGGGGCCCGAATGGGACTATGGTGCCCGCCTGCTGGCTTGTATAAGAACTCTCTCTTCTTCCTTTTTATAGTGGATGGGATGGGTGGGTGGGATATAGGGGTTTTTAAAGGGGGTGGGTTGGGGGTTTTTATAATGTTTTTATGTATTTTGTGTATTGTTGTGATGCCGCCCTGAGTCGGGTTTGCCTGAGCGGGCGGCATATACAAATTTGACTAATAAATAAATAAATAAACTCTGCTCAAGGGACACCTGAATGAAGCTCCTTTCATGTCCCCAAGAGCTAGGACAGAGACAGATGCTCAAACCATCATGCAGTACCTGGGTTTTGAACTGCCGACTTGCCAGCCTTCCAGCTAACAAGGTGAGCTTCTTAACCACTGAGCCACCATAGCCCCTTTATTCTGTGGTCCCAGCCATATTTCTAAAATGTTATTAACCACCAGTCTTCTTATCACATGGTTTATATAAAGACATAAAACATAAAGGTTGGCCATGTACAGTATATTCCAACTGTGATGTGGCTATGGTACTTTTGTTATTCCATATTTTCTGCAATGATTCTTTGCAATTAAGACAGTTAGTGGCTTTTGGGACACTGGTGGGTAAATAACAATGAATGAGGATGGGGGGAAAAATAAGGAAAACTTTTTTTTTGTTTTCATGTCAGAGATTACTCTGGCCTGAAAGGATTTTTGCAGGAAGAAGTGCTACAGTAGCATATCTATCTATATTTATCTGATCATTTATCATAACAAGGATATATAAGGTGGTCATTTTGACATTTCCAACAGGATTAGCAAACTTGTTAGATGTGCCAGGAACAATTCTATTAGCTGTCTCTGCTGCCAAATATTGGAGAGAAAGTTGTAGCGGCCTATTTCTTATTTCCCCTTTCAAGACGCCCTCTTGTGGTGGAACATTTTGGAAAAGCTCAACTAAAACGGATGTCATATTAAAAATTAGACTTATTATTAAGAAATCTGTGCATGGTATGTTTCTTTTTAGGCTGATACGTTCCACCCCACAGGGTCAGACAAATTTGATTCCATAGCTGGGAACTAACTTAATGTTACACCAAAGCTTATGAGTGTCCCGGAGATACATTTATTCATTAGTGTACAACTAAATCTACCCTCCAGGTCTGTTGCAAGCACACTGCATCTTCTAAGTACTTATTCCATATCTAGGGCAGATGTAAAACTGCCCAAATGAAGCCCACAAAAACTGATAGCAAAAATACCACTCCTTTCTTGTTAGAAATTCTTTAATTACTCTAATGCAGCGGTGTGGTTTTCATGCACATGTGATGCATTGCATAAAGTCCAAAACCGCTAAAAAAATGGACATTATCCGAGTTATTTGGTATAGGAACCTCGGATAAAGTCCATTTTTGGATGTTGTCCGATGCATCGCCCATTTGATTCGGATAAAGTCCAAAATCAGATAAAGTCCAAACTTGTGGAACAGAGTTTGGACTTTATCCGAGGTTTTACTGTACAACCACTAACAATTTGCTGCTACAATTTATGCCACTGGACTCTAAAATAAACAATAGGATTCTGACCCATTTACAGTTGCACTTCTTCTTGTGCCATATATGATTCCGAATATTGGTGATCATCATGTCAATCAGCCATGAAGACTATCCTGTGAATATAAGGCCATGGCCTTTCATCTGCTTTCCGCATCACAGCGTGACACCTGGTACGGTGATCCAGCTCCGCAAGTCACTTTCAGGTCCTGAGCCCTTTTGGCACGCAATGTCCTCCTCAGCCCCAGGGCAATATAGATCAAGCTGCTGCCCTCCATCAAGATGGATTCGAGTGGGATTTAAACTACTTGGGGACAATCACCCTTCCCTGTGGACTTTGCCACCTAAGGCTTTAGTCCTCAGGGTTGTCAGGTTAGTTAACCGCTGGCTGGCTGAAACTCAGCATTGTTGCTGGCAGTATGGTCTACACTATTACCACAGCTCCCCAGGTGGCTTAGTGGTTAAGATGCTGAGCTTGGAGACTGGAAGGTTGGGTTTCAATACCTGGGGGCTGCTCGGGGATATGAAAGGAGTTTGTCCAGCAAAAATCCTTTCAACCCAGAGTAATCTCTGACACAAAATTATTATTATTACCATAGCAGGATAACCTGGCGAGACTGAAAGTTGCAATTAGAGGGTCAAAATTGTGGTTTTCTAACACACCCAAATCACGAATCAGATTAGTTTTGGGCAAAACGTGCTTGATCCTGGAATATTTCCAGGAAGAAATCTTGGAACACTGCACCAGTTGCTCATGTCATGAGTCACAAATGTGTAAATAACACCTTTTGGAAGACAAAAATTGGCCCATTAAGAGATAGGCTTTAAAAAACTCCCTTCTCGATTTATAAATCTCCCTACAAGGAAACAATACAATCTAACCCTATCATCCCAGCCCACTCCTTGTATAGGATATCATTAGTAATGTGGAAGAGCTGGAATTAAGCACAGACTCTGACTGTGTCAACATTTAAAACTGCACTTTTGTGCAGTCCTACCCACAGTTATATAAGCGTGACTACTCCAGTCAAGTTAGTCCATGTTTCAGAAGACTATTTTGTGTTTAAATGGTCTAATCCCAGGTAAACAGAGATTTTCCCTGTTTATGAAATGAAAGGTGGAATTATCGGTCCTTGTTGAGTTTACCTGGGGAGGAAGGTAAGGTACAAAATGGTGCAACAATTTGCCCATGTTTTGACAAGAGCAAGATCCGTTTGCAATGTGTGGTTTTGCTTTCCTTATATTGGGAGGTGTTCTTCAACCATAACTTTTGGCTTTAACTTGAATGATCCCCCCCCCCCCCGCCCCCTTATGGAAAAGCATCAAGCATTTTGTAACTTTGGGAACAGAAAGGGGGGGAAAGCACAGTATCCAAGGACTTGTAAGTAATTTATTGTCCACCACCAACAAGATACTTAGAACCCAATGGAAGTCTTTGCAATTAAGAATCTCTCTCCAAGCTTGAGTCCTCTTATTTTTAAACCGTCAGCTGAAAAATCTTGAAAGGCAGCAACTGTAAGACTAGGTGAAGAACCGCTGCTCTTCTTCCCAAAGTTTCTCTCTCACTCTGCATCAAGGCGTGGTAACACAGGAAGAATAAGATTTCCAAAGGCAGAGTCTTGGGTTATAAAATATCCCGAGGAATGTGCAAGAGCATGCTGGAAGACAAATGCACCCATTTGAAATTGGCAGGCATATAAACCAATGGAAAATGAGTTCTCTTCCACTTTAGCATGGGGAACAGATGAGAAACGGAAGCAATGTTTTGGCCTGTGGTTAAGGTTTTAATCTTGCACACAGTTCTGCTCTTTTAGATCTCTTGACCAGTGTGACATTTACACAGAGCTTACGAAAAGTTACTTCTGAGGTGAGCAGATGCTAGCTCCCAGAATGCTAGGTAGGAATGGCTGTACCTCTGGGAGTTCTAGCACCCTAAAAAGAAACTTTTCAAAGCTGTGCATTTACACAAACTTATCTGAGTACAGAGTGATGACTGAAGTCTTATGAAGAGCTAGGACAGGAGTTCTCAACCTTTTTTAAGCCAGAGGCCAGGTCACGCTCCTTCAGACAGTTTTGGGAGCCGGATGGCCTTTTTGCCTTCCTCCACCACATTAAGGTACAACACCATAAAAAGCATCCACTGCTCTCCTTTTTCTTTCGAATGTCCGGCTTCATGGCTTGGAGCTGCAGAATCCCTGTGCCTTACCTCATTTTGAACTGTTCCAAAAGACTGTTCACTTTGATATATGAACACTTTCTCCCCGGCAGGACTGGATACTACATAAATCAGATACTACTACCCACAGTTTTCCTAAATTGTATATTCTAAGACATTCATGGTCACATCAGTGTAGGAGTTTCTCCCATTGAAAACCTGTTAAAATGTTTGTCTTTACGAGTTATTATTATAAAATTATTGCTACTGTAGGGGAATACATATATATAAATGTTTAGTCACCGCTAGGGGGGATATAGTGTTTGGTTCAGTATAAACTTAAAATAGACATAAACACAGATTCAAATGGGAGACACTTGATAAATCTGCAATGATATCAATCACCTGTGTAAACAGTATTTAATGAGAATAGCGATCTTACAAACGCCCGTAGTCCAATATGAATTTACTGAAGAGAGGTGAGGACTTGCTAAGATTTAAGATTTAATTAAGTCAATACTACACAACAGGTGGGTTCTGTCTCCATTTATTTGCATTGTATTGTAACCTTGTACTACATAGATATTTAGAATTGTTTATTCTTTGCAGAACAGAAAAGTAAAGTCATCATATAATGTCTGAAGAAGGAAATGTCTGAAAACGTTTACATTATATTAATGGATGCTTTTTATGGAGTTGTATTAAGTTCCCAACCCTTGAATGGATTTTTGCTTGTTTCTGGAAAGAGTTCCATTCGGCCACTGCTCTCCTTTTTCTTCCTCCACCACATGGTACTTCCTGGGGTAATGGAGGTGGGGGGGGCACATGAAATGGTGACATGGGCCACATCCATCCCGCGGGCCGCAGGTTGAAAATCCCTGAGTTAGGACTTATAAACCAAAGTAAGAACAAGAACAGACAGCTGTTTGCCTATCTGGTTGTAGAGTTTGGATTCCTTTCACTTGCCTCTACAGAACTTGTTCCTTGAATTTCAGTTTAACCGGATACACTAACAATGGCCTATGTCTGTAACGAAATAGGAATGTTAGTTTTGCTCCCAATGCTACTCTCGATTAGGGTTTGGAAAAAGTAGCTTTTTAAAAATTACGTTTCCTAAATTCTCCCAATGATCTGCGAGCATGCTAGCTGGAAGATGCTGGTAAATGTAACCCAAAAACAGATACCAACAAACAAAACTCCCACAAAAAAACAGACCTCAATTTCTAAATGTTGTGGGCCTTGACTTGTGCAGAAACAGATCCATCAATATCTGGGATTATTGATCTCCCATCCATTCCTGCAGTCAAAGTACATCAGCACAAATTTCTGCACAAACGCAGACTTGAACTTCATTTTAGCTTTCTACTATTAAACAAGTGTGCATACAGTAGAAACAGAATGTGCATCTCTGTGCACGATGGCCAGGAGGGTGCAGTAAGACTGAGGACAGGACTCTGACATGAGAAATCTGGGTCAGAATCTCACATCAACCATGAGGCTCACTGACCAGCCTTTATGGTAGAGGAGGGTGTCAGAGATACCTTCCTACAACACTCTTTCCCTAGAGCTGAGATGGCCAACTTGAGAAGGTCAAGGATTGAATTGCTATCACGCCAAACCCAATCCTTCCAAATCTACTATGGGCTACACTAGCCTTTCCAAGTAAACTGGGAGTGATGAAAAGTTCACCTCCAGTTTACAAATACACACACACACTTTCAAAACTATGGGTGTATGGGGTGAGGGGAAGAGAAGTGGATATTCACTTATTTCAGGGGTGCCCAAACTATGGCCTGGGGGCCGGATCAGGCCCCTGATGCCAATTCATCCGGCCCGCAAAGCCCTCGCCGCTCCTGAAGCGGAAGTAAAATGCGCCCATATGTGCGTGTTTTACTTCCGCTTCCAGGAGCGATGAGGGCTTCGCGAGCTGGATGAATTGGCGGCGGGGGCCAGATCCAGCCCCCGGGCCATAGAGACTGGCTCCCTGAACCACATGACCGGCCTGACTTATTTTAATGGAGAACTGTACCTAATTTAAATATAAGAGATCCCACTTATGCTTGCTCATTTTTTTTCAATTGGTGAACTCGGTACAGTACAACCATTGTAATATTTCCTGGCTTCTGTGATGCATGATGGTTTTTCACCCCAAGGAGTCGAAGTGGGTCCATAGGAACTATGACATATGAGACAGCGAAATTAAAAGGCACCATGAAGTGTCGAATGTGATCCATCTGGGTCTGCTTTGGTCAGAACAACTTACCTGTAAAGCAGCTTTCTGCTGTGCAGCTATGTGTTGTTGCTCAGCATGATCACGAAAATCCTTATTAAGGGAGGATCGAGACAGAGAGATGCTGAAAGCAACAGGAAAAGGTAAATGTCACCCCACTGTAGTGAAGGGAACAACTTAGCAAAGAAGAATGGTGGAAATCTGCAATGGGAAAGGTGGGCATTTCAGACTTTAAAGGTATCGATGTTCCTTCTACTTTATAAAAGATTTCACATTTGGGGAAATTTTGACATGCAAGATGTGAGATAAGCTGAACAATGGGTTATATCCAGACATGGTTATACATACAATAGGTAAAGGTAAAGGTTGCCCTTGCTCGAAAGCCAGCCGTATCCAACTCTAGGGTTCAGTGCTCATCTCTGTTTATAGCCAAAGAGCCAGCTCTGCCTGCATCTGCAGATGTTTCCGTGGACATGTGCCAGACATGCCTAGACACCGGAGTGCATGGAACACTGTTCACCTTCCCACCGAAGTGGTCCCTATTTATCTACTTGCAATTTCTTGCTTTCGAGCTGCTAGGTTGGCAGGAGCTGGGACAGAGATGGGTGCTCACTCTGTCATGCAGCACTTAGATTTAGTTTAGTTTAGTTTATTCGATTTATACCCTGCCCTATTCAGCACAGGCCGACTCAGGGCGGCTAACAACATATACATACCCCAAGGTAACCCAAGGGTATACAGAATATAAAATACACAATAATATACAGTCCCAAAAAACCTTCTAGCCCCTCAAGCAGGCGGGGCTCTATAGGGGCGGAGTGGAGGCGCCTTAACCACTAAGCCACGGCAGACCCTATAACAGCAGTGGTGAACCTACGGCAGGTGTGCCAGAAGGGGCACTCAGACCCCTCTCTGTGGGCACACGCACTGCCATCCTAGCACTGAGTTCACCCCGCCCCTCTGCCCAGCAGCCCAATGGGAGCACTTCCTCCCTCCCCCAGCACAGAGTTCACCCCACCCCTCTGCCCACTAGCCTAATAGGAGCACTTCCTCCCTTCCACCCAGCACAGAGTTTATAAATACAGTACATTGGTAATTTTCTGCTCCAGAGAGAAATGCCAAAAGCGATACTCGGAAGACAGAAGTGGGTACATCCTACACGTGCCCTCTAAATTGCTGAAAAAAAATAACCAACAGTGACACAGTGGGTCCAATTTGATGTGTACATTGCTGAAATGAGAAAGCAGACCAGAGCAAAGAGACAAGCCCCCCAAAGAAATGATACCTGGCTCCAGGGTGATTTGTTGATGACTGGTTTTGCATGAGCAGCTTCCTTTTCTCCTTGTCTAACTCAGCCAAGATTGCAACCCTGTTTTTATTCTGGAAGCCTGGCAAGTAAATAAGGAAGGAAGGTAAATGCCAGTGAACGCATGACATTTCTTTGAACCACCCAGTTATCTCATTAGCTTAAAACCCTCTCTAAAATCAATTAGGATCATCATAATCATTATCCTAATCATAGAACTGTAGAGCTGGAAGGGACCCTGTGGAACATCAAGTCTAGCCTGTCAAGAAAGCACAATGGGGAATTGAACTCCCAACTTCTGGCTCCACAGCTAGATACCTAAACCACTGAGCGATGCTGAATATCAATGATGATGTATCAATCTTCAGAGTCAGCAAGTATCACTCCTTTAAACCTGTTTAAAAACTTTAATTTCTTTTCTCAGCTGTGACGCAAACTAGCTTGCTAACAGTACTGTACATACTCACAGTATAATAATTGTGTCAGAGATTACTCTGGGTTGAAAGGATTTTTGCTGGAGAAACTCTGCTCAGGGGATGCCCAAATGAGTCTCCTTTCATGTCCTTGGGTATCGAAACCCAACCTTCCAGTCGCCAAGCTCAGTGTCTTAACCACAAAGCCACCGGGGGAGCTGGCATACTCACAGTTAGAAAAAGTCTGTAATCTAGAGTTAGACTTCTCTCAGATGCCAGTGTCAAAACTAAGACTAAACTTCTGAAATACAGCCTGATCTCCTTTACTATAAACTTAGTCATGGATGTTTTTGTTTTCCAATTTCCACCTCCTATGAAAACCAAACATTTGAACAAAGGGATGAGAGGTCCATTCCAGGACTGTAAAGGCATCAAACATGCTCAGACTCTCTGCTTCAGAGTTTTGTGTTCCTTACATAAGTCTCAATGACTTAAATATGGAGAAGAGACCTTCTAGTGAGGGTTATATGAGCACTCCTCACCTGAATAAGGCTTGAGATCAGGATGCAAACACTATGCATTAGGAGAAAATTAATGGAATAGAGATATTTAGAGAAGGAACTGCATGTTCAACATACGATTCCTCAACATTTGTGGCTTTGAGGCAGCACAAGAGTCTTCTGGACAGAAGGCTCCAATAAAAGAAGAAATATTACATAGTTCCAGTACTGGCTTGTGCCGGGCTCCTTGCTCGGTTGTGACGACCACAAGGCAGATGGGAACAGAGTACAGTATGTTTAGTAACACAAGCCAGTGGTTTGTACCATTAAGCTGTGACAAACACCTGTTAGTGGGGAACAAGAGCCTAAGCATTTAATTGCATTTGAAATTGTAAGTATGGAAGTAATTAAGTGTTAAAAGTCCCTGGGATTCTAACTGTAATTAATTACTTTTCAAAAGTACCTTCCCAACTTTTGTATTATACTGCAAACTCATAGGTTTAGGAAATGGACCAGTTTTCAACTGAGCAAATGCATGGATAAACAGGAACCCTTTCTTCTAAGAATAACATGCAAAAAATACACATGGCAGATGCAACAGACCCAGACGGCTATCAAACTCTACCTATTGCATTTTCTTAAAAGACATCTTCACGTAACAGGTGCGCTGATCATTTCTGCAATGTATAGTTCTATAAGAAGGTATCTATGAAGGAGTAAGATGGGGTGCCCGAACTACTGCCCAGGGGCCAGATCCATAGTTTGGCTACCCATGGTTTAAGCAGAGAAAATGGCAGCCTAAAATTTATCTCATCCCGTTGCAAAACATATCTGTTGCAAAACAGATTGCAAGACAAATTTTACTTCTGCTTTCATTGGGAGGAACCACATGACTGGCCCAAGGACCAAAAGGTTTGGACACCCCTGGAGTAAGAGAAGAATGCTACCTTTACACTTCCTCCTCCTCAGAGATGACCCACCAAACACTCTGAAGAATGGTCAAAGGATGGGGCCTTCTTTGATTCCTGGTCTGAGTTCCCATAAATTGCTTTGGATTCAGAGGACAGAATCCAGGTTAGGTTACCCATCTCTGCCCAAACCCAGTGGAGCTTCCAATAATTATTTCATAAGAGAGTATTTGGAGTAGGGCTATAGGAACCTAGTGTCATGGTTGAAACAATCATGAGAACTTGACTTGGAGCGGTGTATGTGCTTTCTGTGGTACACTGTTACAGTGATTTTCAAGAAGGCTCGGTCTCCACTAATTGTAGACACACTGATGGAATACAGAAATGGAGTATAGATCTCTAGGCAATGTGGCCACAACGAATGACTGCTCCATTTATAATAGCCCAATTGTGCCAACTGCAATCACAATCAACAAGCCAATTCGCCATTACTGGACTTTATAATAAGAATTTACATTCTAAGATGTGCTCCCACATGTACCGTAACAATTAAGAAAAAATCATGTAACTCATTACATTTCTCTTGAATTATTAACATGAATATTTCACTTGCCTCTGATAATGATGATCAGAGATACAGACAAATACAATGAACAAAAATTCTGTGTATGTATGTGTTAATGAAAGCCTGCAGGTTTCAGGTTTTCCATTAGGAGCAGTAATTTAAAGTGTCCAAAGGCAGAACTACTGCATGTAAACAGTAAGATAATTCTAAAATGCAGTCTAACTTTAAATGCATTAAGATGCATTAAGATGCACAAAGAAAATGTTTTGTTAATAGTTTCCTTTTCTTAATTTTATGTAGAAAAAACTGTCAAAATTAAATTCAAACATGATAATACTCTGAAAAGATGTAACTTGCTCCATAGTTTTACCAAGAATGTTGACCAAGAAAGGAGACTGCCAGTTGTTAGCAGTCAGACCTAGATTTCTTTTTAAAAATTGTACTATGGTGTAAGGGGACTGCGCTGGCTCAAGTGGTTAAGACGCTGAACTTGACGACTAGAAGGTCGGAGTTCGATACCTGAGTACGGCATGATGGAGTGAGCTCTGTCCCAGCTCCTGCCAACCTAGCAGTTCGAAAGCAAGAAATTGCAAGTAGATAAATAGGTACCATTTCAGTGGAAAGGTAAAGTGTTCTGTGCACTCTGGTGTCGAGGCATGCCTGCTATGTGTCCATGGAAACGTCTGCAGCTCTGGCTCTTTGGCTATAAACAGAGATGAACACTGAACCCTACAGTTGGATACAACTGGCTTTTGAGCAAGGGTGACCTTTACTTACCTTTACTGTGGTGTATTCAGTAAGGTAAAGGTCTCCCTTGCTCAAAAGCCAGTCATATCTGACTCTAGGCTACGGTGCTCATTTCTATTTACGAGCCAGCGCTTTCTGTGTCGGCAGATGTTTCCATTGTCATGTGTATTCAGTGCCTACATGTGTTACCCAATATTTTGAAACCCACCATTTATTTTACGCTATTCTTTTATTTCAATAAAGAAGTTCTTTGTACTGTACTTTTATTTTCCCCTGCTCTAATCATTAGGCATCCGTTTGCACTAAGCATTGCACGTACCAAGTTCCACAGAGCCCAGTTGGGCCTCTCCTGCTCTCACATTTCACATTTGTACATGTACACAGGTGTAGCTAGCTTCTATGGAGTAATAATGTTTAATATCAGGATTGATTCTAGACCTAGACTCTAAGTTTGGGTTTCAAGGAGGAAGGCGCTTGCAACAGTGTCTGTTTAAATTAACTACAGTAATACTGTACCTAGAATAACGAATGCATCAGATAATGCTAAAATTGGATAATGATGCAAATTTTGGGGGAGAAATTTGTATCATATAACGTTATTTTAGCATTATTCGATGCATCCATGTTTGGCCCTCTGGGAAGGGAAGCAGCAGAGGCGATGAGTGAAAGGCAGCCAGCGTACAGGCGCTCTGTTTGGTGGCTGCCTTCTGGAGAAGGCAAGGCGGGCCTTCTGACTTTCCTACTCCAGAAGGCAGTGGCCAAATGGGTGGTCCGTTCGGCCGCTGCCTTTTGCTTGGCCGGTTCCCTTCCCGGAGGGCCGGAGGGTGTCTCTGAACTTACCCACTGACCCTCTGGAAAGGGAAGCGGCCAGGCTCCCTTTTTTAGCATTATGCAATGCATGCATTGGATAACGCTAAAAATCGGATAACGCTAAGACTTGTGGAACCAAGTTTTAGCGTTATCCGAGGTGTTACTGTAATTGCTTCTCCTTCCTGCCAGTGCTTAACTATAAATCTCCGCCCCACGCCCCCAGGCTTGAAGTGGGAAAACTCAGCAACAGTTTAACATGAGGCTTGGTTCTTTTCTTCAAAGATAAAAATTGGTTTCCTTTAGAATAAGAAAGTAGACTAATGTATAGGTAACTTCTATGGAATAATGTCTTTATGTGTCTAATACTGATTCTTGTGTCTCCTTATACCAAGGCAGAGTCAATTGAAACGTATAAAGGACAATTTTGATATTAAATAGATGCAGGCATGTGGATGATGATGATGTGGATGAACACAATATTAAAAGATTCCTGCTCTGCCAAGGTGGGAACGCCCTCTGTGCCTCAGGAAATCCTTATTAATAGGAACTGTAGAAGTTAAGGGTCTTGTGAGTAAATTGTACAAAATATTGAACCATGATGAAAAACATCAGAAGATTTTAAAAGCAATATGGGAGCATGATTTGAACATAAAAATTAGTGAAGAAAATTGGAAGAAAAAATGGAATAGAAGGATTTATTTATTTATTTATAGTAGCATTTCTATACCACCTTTTTCGCTCGAAAGCGACTCAAAGCGGTTTACAGAGTCAACATAAATAACAAGAGCATATCAATATGAGGACACTGTCAATAAGGGTTAAGGAACACAATTTTAAATTACTTTGGAGGTGGTATTTAACCCATGTTCATCTGCATCAAATTGACAATATGAGTTCGACCAAGTGCTGGGGATGTAAAAGTCCGACAGGGACGTATGTACACATGTGGTGGGAGTGTAACATGTTGAAACCTTTCTGGTTAGCTATTGAAAAGGAGATAAGGAAAATAATAGATGTAAAGATTAAACTGGAGGTGCAGAGTGCAATACTAACCAATATGGATGATAGAAATATGGATATTTATAAAAAAAAGATCTTGTCACGATTATGTTGACCACAGCAAGACAGCCTATAGCGCATAATTGGAAGAGTGTGATTGCACCAAAAATCGAAGTTTGGGATAAAGAAATGTGGACGATGGCGTTAAATGATAAATTAACTTGGGAAATGAATGTGAAAAGGAAAATAAATTTTATAAAATTTGGAACTTGTTCATAGAATATGCATTGGATAAAGGGAAAGGATGTGCACCAGTGGCCGAACAATTACTTTTCTGGAAGTAAAAGTTGAAGTACATAGATGATATCAGTCTCCTTGACAATTGTAAATATCACAGGATTTCTTTTTTATGTTAATATAATTTTGGAAAGTTATGGTTTGTTAATACACATTTTATGATTATGATATAGTTCTGCAAAATTGTAAACTAAGCAAAAAGAGTTCACACAGAAAAAGAATTGGATAAAGGGAAACTGGAGTGGTGTATAATTTAGTATGAATATAATGATATATTGTTTAAGTCCTCTCAAGCAATGTGACATTGTAACCAAATAGTAGTACCATCACAGAAGGTTTTTGTTGTTTGTTTATTTGATAATTATGCATTCTACACGATGTTCGTATAGTATAATTCATTTGTTTCTTTTGTTTCCTTTTTATACTTTGCAATAAAAATCGATATAAAAAAATTAATAGGATGTTGTCTCAACCCAGACCTTCCAGCCAGAGACATCAGTCAACCAGCCAGATGTGGAATTCATCTATTGTTGTTATAATTGTGCTGGCAGCTTGGACTTGTCAGCTTGCATATCAATGTGTTTGCAAGAACTCAGGAGGCCAGTTTTCATTGGAGAACCAGCCTCCCCATTTATGATGTGTCACAACCTGATTGATCCTGGACTTTGAACTACAGCTTTGGTTTGTTCACTTTTACAATCTCCGATATGATTTATCCTTCATTGTGTGAGGCTGGAATGCATAATTCTAAAACAGTGATTTGTTAAATATTTGTTGCTTTTGTGTTAGTGATCTGCAATACTTATCATTTATCTGTGTACTTATATTCTTTGAATGGCCATGTGTGAGACACTTATTCTTCCCTTTTGTCTTCCTTTGTGTTTACTTAAATAAGGCGTGCCCAAACTATGGCCCATGGGCTGGATTCAGCCCACGATGTCAATTCATCCAGCCCACAAAGCCGTCGCTCCCAGAAGCGGAAGTAAAACGCACCCGTACGGGCACATTTTACTTCCGCTTCCAGGATTGGGGACCGAATCCAGCCCACGGGCCATAGTGACTGGCCCCCTGAACCACATGACAGGCCTGAGGCTCAAAACGTTTGGGCACCCCTGACTTAATCTGTAGCATTTACCTGTCGAGATCTGTGATAGTTAGCTGACCATGCTTATTCTGCCCCCAGGTAACATTATAAAAAACTGAACCCTGTATTCAGATCTCACCTTGATCCTCCCCTTTTCCATCTGCTTAGCGTAGGTCATGTGCGGAGAGAGCTTTGCTCTTTTGAATGGCGCCTTCAAGGGGTAAACGTCTTTATCTTGTACCACATCTTATTTTTCTAAGTAAACATCTCTATTTGTATCAAAATATTTGGTCTGTGGTTCTTCTTATTCAAGCTTCTGCCCGTGAAATGTCCCGAAATTAAAAGGTAATTTTCCTTCCAACACCTAGCCACTACAGGGCTGGCATGGAGTCTGGTTTCTCAGGTACCATATGGAAAACCTGATTTTGCAAAAAGTCAGGTTACACGTGTTCATAATTATATGTAATTCACTACCCATCTCACCCAGTTCTCCTAGGCCTGGTGAATGTATTTGCCTATGCAAAATGAGACCAGAAAAACAAGAACTAGAAATCAAGCGCTCTCAGTCGCAATGCATTATCACAAGAGGTATGCCAAACCACTCCCACCCCGCCTTTAAAAGACTCCTGAAAACAGAGTTGTTCAGAGAGACAATTGATGACATCCTTCCACTTGAGGAGTAATCTTGGCTCTAATGTCTGCCTTACCATCTCAATATATCCGTATATACTTAAGTATAAGCCGAACCGAATATAAGCCGAGGTACCCAATTTTGACCAGAAAATTCAGGAAAATAGATTGACCCGAGTATAAGCCAAAGGTGGGAAATGCAGCAGGTGCTAGTGAGTTTCAATAATCAAAATACATGGAAATACAGTGGTACCTCGGATAAAGTCCGATACCGCTAAAAATGGACATTAGACAAGGTATTTGGTACAGGAACCTTGGATAACGTCCATTTTTGGACTTTATCCGATGCATCGCCCATTTGATTCGGATAAAGTTCAAAATCGGATAAAGTCCAAACTTGTGGAACGGAGTTTGGACGCTATCCGAGGTTCTACTGTATGGTAAAATTAAATTGTTAGCACATCTCAATCTAACGCAGTCTTGGGACCCTTGTGGTCACTGACCCGAGTATAAGCCGAGTCCCCTTTTTGGGGCTCATTTTTAGGGCTAAAAATCTCAGCTTCTACTCGAGTATATACAGTATGTACATTTTAATGTATATTATGCTTTGTTTTTAAATCTGGCAATATTGTAGTTAGTTTCTGGTTTTATACCCGCTGCCTAGAGTAGTGATTTTTTCACTAGAAGGGAAGGATGCAAATTTTAGACTGAACTGAAATCAATTAAGGTCTATCCAACCAGATTGTGAGGATGTTTATCTTTCTTGTTCAAATAAGAGGTGGTAGTGGGAAAACTCTAGGATTTATCTGTACAAAACATCCCTTTCATGGATATTCATGGATATATTTATTTTTGTTATTCTTAAGACAAAAGCAAAGATGAGTTTACACAGATTTTCACTCAAATCTGAAGGAGACCTTAGAAAGGGAACTAGTGAGAGAGAGAAAGATTATCCTTGTCAACATTTACCTTGTCCGGGAGGATTTGAAGCCATCTTCCTTGATTCCACCTTATTTTTTATGAAAAGCTATAGTCCGTAGCTACGTGAAGAGCTATTGAAAATGAACATAAATTAATCAGTAAACATAAGAGCCTGCAACTATAAGCTCACTAGTGTGGTTAACACTATAATTCAACAACCTGCAAAACTTGGAGGAAACTTGCAAAAATAAAGCGAATGATGGCATAGCATGAGAAGTTAGAGATCTGTTAAAGACCAGCTTGTGCAGGAGCAACATGCTCCTAAAGGCTGCCTGATCAACCCTGCAGTGTGTGGGGGTGATAAACAAGGAGTGAGCAAAATGTGGTTTGCAGGGTCATTTTCGCAGCCCCCAAGCTGCCCTAGAAGCCTCCAAAATATTTTTAGAAATTATTTTTTCCAATCCCACAGATTTCCAGAAACCATGTTTTTTTTGTATTAGGCTGTGTTGGGTGTCTTCCTCCCGTGCCAGAGATTACCATCTGAACACTCCTTGTCTGGGATCATCAGGAACCTGGCATGGCCCATGCCAGATGTTGGGGGTAAACATTTCATCTCACCCACAACCAGGCCTGCCAAAGTTGCTTACCCTGGTCTAAAGCAGCCACAGATTTTCACTCTACACACTGTTTATCTTTGGTAAAGGTTTCTCTTGCTCGAAAGCCAGTCATATCCAACTCTAGGGTTCAGTGCTCATCTCTGTTTCAAAGCCGAAGAGCCAGCGCTGTCTACTTCTGCAGACGTTTCCGTGGTCATGTGGCAGGCATGACTAGACACCGGAGTGCATGAAATGCTGTTACCTTCCCACCGAAGTGGTCCCTATTTATCTACTTGCAATTTCTTGCTTTCGATCTGCTAGGTTGGCATATCTTTGGTATGAACCCTAATTTGTTCTTCTCTTAGCAAGCCAGGAGCAGAATCCACAAATTAATAGCAATAGCAATTACACTTATATACTGCCCCACAGAACACTCTCTGGGCAGTTCACAAGGTAATTAGCATTCTGCAAAACAAATGATGGATTCTATCTTTTCTCTCTCGGAAAAGAAATAGTCCCAAGGGAAACTGCTCATAGGTTGGCACAATACTGTGAAAACAAAGCAGCCAGCATGCTGTTGATGTAAGGGCTCTTGCAGAAGGAACACTGCTTCCTTATGTTACACAAATGCTCTTACAGAGTGGCAGCAATATAGAGATTGCTACGTGCATCTTGAAGACTAACAGATGCATTGTGGTGTACTGTAAGTGCGTGTTATAAAGACAAGCAAGCTGTGGTCCTTGGGATGCATGCAACTGAAGGTTGTTTTCATGATCCCTGGACTCCCAGATCTCCTTGGACCACCCAGTAAAACAACATTTATTCACAATCACCACCACCCAGCAATCCCAATGATGCTATTCTCCTATTCCCATTTTAAACCAGAATGGATAAAAAAAATCAAATTGGAGCTATGAAATTTAAATTGACATTTTAAATTGGATTATTATTATTATTTTAGGGAAATGGATTAAAGTGGGATGACAGTTGTATTTCAAAATGTGTTACAGCTCAAAGACCTTGTTACAGGTTTTAAATTCTAATTCTATATTGTAAGACAATGGCTGCAATTGTGCTACTTAGTGCGTACGTTGCAAACGTCAGTAGGTCCACTGATTCATTAGACTAGTCATTTGGATGCCAGTCAGCAGCTCTGCAAGTCCCACTGATTCAATGGGCCAAGTCTAGTTGCGACTTACCTGTACTACACTAAGCAACAGAGCAATCTATATAACTAAAATCAAGGTCTGGTGCTGTATGTTCCTTATACAAATCCACACCCCTGCACCGATTGTGCTAAAATTCAGCACATACGTACCTTGGGCCGGAGAGACGGTCACTGCGGGGGTGTCAAGCCCCATGGGGAGGGTTACAGCCCCTAAATCAATCCGCAAAGAGGACACTCCCACCAACAGGAGAAAAAGCAAGGGGGAAAAGCCAACCATGTCATCACAATAGCTCAACCAATTGCCAGCTGACCAGATCTGGGGCTCCGTGACATCACAGGGCTCCCTCATACAAAGCGACACCCCTGCACCGATTGCGCTGAAAACTGCGTGTACCTTCAACGTCTGGGGTGGCTGGCATGGGTAACCGGCAGCCCGCCTTGGGGTACTTGCCCCTGAAAAGGGGCTGCAATCCCCCCCCAGCCGGCAGAAACGACCAGGGGAGGTGACTGCGCATGCATGTGAATCCACACGAGAATCCTGGCATTCCTGGCTGTGGGGCATGCGCCAAAGTCTGCCCGATGTTCCAGGTGGTGTACTGCCTAGCCGCCAGTACGGACGGTGGCAATTACAGCCATTACGGTTGCCCCCGCCCCAGCGACTACTATTGGCGGGCAGCCACCATGGCATGGCTCCTCTGCACTCCTGAGGCACGCCTCGGGGGAAAGGGAGAACCCACAGCCGGGGGCAGGCGGAGGACGGGACAGGGCTGCCACCTTCCGCAGGCCTCCCCCCATGGGTCCTCTGCCCACCCGCCCAAATGGAGCCTCCCTTCCGCCTGACACAACCCACAGGACGGAGGGGCCAGGCTGTGATTGCTACCCACTGACTAGTCGCTGGGGAGGCCGGCGGTGGTGGCCAGAGTAAGGCTGAGATGGCACCTTGCGGCGGGGCTGAGAGAGCGGCTGCGACGACAGCAGACAAAAAGGTAGGGCAGCTGGGGTGGGGGGTCGGATCCGGGTCTCTCCTTGGCCCGGGTAGAGTACCCCCGGGCAACGCTGGGTCCTCTGCTAGTTTATTTATACAGTTTCCGCCTCTCCCTCCCTAAAATAAGGCCTAACTGTTCTCGGATGGGGCTGTAGTTTCACAGGGTTCTACAACCTCCTTAGCTTCATCTTTCTGTCTCCTGAAGTGCTGTGGGTGCAACCAGACAAGTTTTTGTCCCACTGTTTGGTGCATTGCCAGGAATAGGATGGGTCTTTTTTCAGATGACTCGATTGTCAGAGTGGAACAATTCATCACATGTGCTCCTTCCCTTAACCTCAAGCAATTCTATTTAGACTGCACTAGCCCTCACCAAAAGGACCAATGTCGTTGCACCCTTGGTCTACTATTAAGCTTAGAAGATTGCATTAGAACAGGCATTGTTAACCTATGGCCCATGGACCAAACTCAGCCCCCGATGCGCTCGCTGATCCCGGAAGCAGAATTAAAACACATTCTGAACATGCACAGAACGTTCTGTGTATGCGTGTCGCACTTTTTATTTCTGCTTCCGGGTAGGAGGAACCATGTCACCAGCTTGATCAGCAGTTCAGGAGGTGTGGCTAGGCCCGCGACCTGAAAACCTTGAGAAAGCCTAAGTTAGAAGATCTTGCACTTCTCAAATTTGGTTTGTATCTTGAGAGATGTATATACTTAGCCAATGTTCCCCATTGCTTGTTAAATGTGCCAGTTTTTAGGATTTAGAAGAAACTGGAAAATGTTGTTTAAAAAGACACTTCCAATTTCCTGGCAGTCTGTAACATAGCACAAAACCACGGTTCTGAATTGGATCAACAAATGTTGGCAATAGTTTCCATAAAACAATTATGTAATGTGTGAAAAAGGAGTACAGTGGAATCTCATACAACAATCGCCCAGTATAACAATGAAATCGCATAACAATTAAGTTTCAGGGGGAAAATGGTGTCCCACATAACAATTTTCCCTATGGAAAATAAGTACAACAATTTTTTTAATGGGAAAAACCACTTAGCCAGACTTTTGCTGCTGCCTCTGGTCTTCTTGCATGCATCATCTAGGAATTGTTTCATACAACGAGCCCCCTGGAACGGATTAAAATCATTGTATGAGGTACCACTGTATTTGTTTTCTTGTTTGAATCCACATGATGATCCTAAATAACTACTGTTTAGAAAGAAGGTTGCTACAGTTTCACACTATTTACCTTGTCCACACCATTCCAAATTTTGTCACACTCTTCAATCCTCACTCTTGCAGCTCGGTTCTAAACAAGGGATCCCTCCCCAGCAAGCAAATATGTTGCCAACGGGTGAAATTCTGTTTTTTGTCACACACAGCTGCTTTGTGACTTGGTAGTCCTGCTTAGAAGCCCTACCTGAACAAAATCTTTCTCTGTCAGTCAAATTTAAGAGGAGGTTGCGGAAACAAATGCAACAACACCCAATGAGTTTTTGAAGTGATATCTGTGTTAGTCTGTGTTTCAAGCATATCAGAAAGCAAACAAAACAAAAAGTCAAAAACATTGTGGCACAGAAAAAAATACAAGACAAGGAGAGAGAATCCAGAGAAAGATAGCAGAAACAAAATATATACATATGGCCACGTTCCGGGCTCCGCTGTGCCTCCCCGTCGCCCTCACCACCGGCGCAGGGAGGGAAGTGCCTGGACCTGCGGATGCCATCCCTTCCCCCCCTGGCCCTGCCTTGCCAGGGAATAAGAGGAGGGATGCCCGCAGCCTCAAAGGATTCCTGCTGCGTTCCAGACTCTGCTGCGCCTCCCCATCGCCATCACCACCGCCCTCACCATTGTCACGGGGAGGGAAATGCCTGCACCTGCGGGCATTGTTCCTTTCCCCCCTGGCCCTGCCGGGGGATGAAGCCTTGGAGGACTCCTGCCGCGTTCCGGACTCTGCTGCGCCTCCCCGTTGCCCTCACCACTGGCGCAGGGAGGGAAGCGGTTGTCTGCCAAGAGTTAAAAAGCCGTAGAGGCAGCCAGACTTTTGCTGCTGCCTCCGGTCTTTCTTGTAAGGCGGTTGTGGCTAAAATGTCGTTGTATTTACCAAAATGCTATTGGACTTGATTGTATTTTACCTGCTTTTGTATTTTGCTGCTGTATTTTGACTGTATTTCTATTGTTGCTGTATTTCTTTTGATTTGCTGTGAGCCGCCCTGAGTTGGCGCAAGCCGAGTAGGGCGAGATATAAATAAAAATCTTATATTATATTATATGCTGGACACCCATCTGAAGGGTTAGAATATTAGACAAGGTTTTCTGGGACATAATCAAATTTGATGCACCACAACTAATAGTTTGTTATATGCTGCAATTTCCCACATCACTGTTACAAAACAAACTAGAGAAAGATGGCCAGTGAGTCTCATCCAGAGCTTCAGGCCACATCACAGAACCAAGGAAGGACTTGGTGTTCTGTCTGGGTCACTCACACCATTGTCTACTTTCACACAGCACGGTCAATAGATGCTAGCTCTGAAGGGTAAATTCATTAGCAAATATGTGGTTAAGATGTGAAACTTGAAAACTGGGAGGTTGGCAGGTCAGCGGTTCGAGACCTGAGTGCTGCATGATAGAGTGAGCTCCCGTCTCTGTCCCAGCTCCAGCCAACCTAGCAGTTTGAAAGCAAGAAATGATTGCAATGATATAAATAGGTACCACTTTGTCGGGAAGGTAAACAATATTCTGTGCACTCCAGTGTCTATTCATGCCTGCCACAAGGAAATGTCTGCAGACGCAGATAGCGCTGGCTCTCTGGCTATAAGTGGAGATGAACACCAAACCCTAGAGTCAGATATGACTGGCTTTCGAGCAAGGGCAAACTTTACCATTACTTAATGTCACAGTGTTTGTTTTGCATCCGTCTACTACTCATTCACAACCCAACAGGGCCAAACCTCACAGCAAATTTGAATACCGATCAGGGATCTTCTGTTATTACCCATTGTAAGAAGCCACACAAATTTGTATTCTTATCTATTATGCTGGCCAACCATGGTGTGCCTCTGGACCTGTTGTGTATAAATTGATGCCATGAAGTCTCACTGTTATGTCTGATGAAGTGAACCTGATCCACAAAAGCTAACATCATCAAAATACAGCAGTTAGTCTTTAAGGCAGGGGTCGGGTGCCCAAACCTTTCGGCCCGTGGGCCAGTCACATGGTTCAGGGAGCACTTCACTATAGCCTGGGGGCCAGATCCAGCCCCCGATGCCAATTCATCTGGCCCACAAAGCCCACGTCGCTCCTGGAAGCGGAAGTAACACGCGTCCATATGGCTTTTTACAACGGGTAATAACAGAAGATCCCTGATCGGTATTCAAATTTGCTGTGAGGTTTGGCTCTGTTGGGTTGCAAATGAGTAGTAGATGGATGCCAAACAAACAATGTGGCCAACCATGGTGTGTCTCTGTACCTGTTGTGTATAAATTGATGCCATGAAGTCTCACTCTTATGTCTGATGAAGTGAACCTGATTCACATAAGCTAACATCAAAATACAGCAGTTAGTATTTAAGGCAGGGGTGCCCAAACTTTTTGGATGGTGGGCCGGTCACGTGGTTCAGGGAGCCAGTCACTATGGCCTGGGGGCCATATCCAGCCCCCGACGCCAATTCATCCGGGCCACGAAGCCCTCGTCGCTCCTGGAAGCGGAAGTAAAACGCGCCTGTACTTTCGCTTCCAGGAGCGGCGAGGGCTTCGTGGGCCGGATGAATTGGTGTTAGGGGCCGGATCCAGCCCACAGGCCATAGTTTGGGCACCCCTGTTTAAAGTGTCACAACGTTTTTGTCTTTTTGTTTCGTTTACTCTCTGAAACAGCTTAACAAGCAGTTCTGTGTAGTAAGTAGTACCATGGGGCTTCAGTAGCTCTTTTTATCAACAGTCGTCCTTTGAACAACAACCACTACTGGGGGAAATTTTAATGCACAGCTTAAATCCCAATTGATTTACTTCTGACCAGACAAAAGTCTAACCCTCCTTAAGTATAAAATGTGAGCAGATTTATATTTAGTTTCTCCAACGCAGACCAATCTTAACTTGACGTTGCCCACGCTTCGTGATTAACGATTCTTGCTTTAAAACAGTAAGAATAAAATACTGATGTGATCAAGGAATGCAGTCAATTAAATCTCCAGCTCACAGTACAGTACCTGACGGTGTGGTCGATCCCACGTCATCCCCTCTTCCGTCCGTGCAAATGGACTCGCCCGAGCCCTCCCTGCCTGCCGCTCCGTTTGGAACCTTCCCTCCAGCCTCGGGTTTCCCCAAGGCAAACCCGTCACTCGCCCTTTTCATGACGTCATAGCCGCGCGCCGCGGAAAGACATTCGCCGTCACTTCTTTGCCTGCCCTTCGCTTTCTCCTAAAAATGCCTAGAGATCTATCAATTGGTTAGCGTGACAATTGTGTGTCGAGATTCCGGGTTCCGTTAGCATTTTTCGCTTGATGCGAGAGAGGGGAAAGCGGGAGGAGGTTTTTTTCAGCCTGTGATGACATTTTAAGGAGCAAATGCATCTTCATCGATGTATAAGTTAAAGGTCTCCATTGCTCGAAAGCCAGTCGTGTCGGACTCTAGGGTTCGGTGCTCATCTCCGTTTACAGCCCAAAAGTCAATGCTGTCTCCTTCTGCAGACATTTCCGTGCTCATGTGGCAGGCAGGATTAGGCACCTGAGTGCACGGAATGTTGTTACTTATGGTACTTACTTATCTACTTGTAATTTCTTGCTAAAGTTGGCAAGAGCTGGGACAGAGGTGGGATTATTATTATTATTATTATTATTATTATTATTATTATTATTATTATTATTATTATTATTATTATTATTATTATTATTATTATTATTATTATTATTATTATTATTAATAATAATAATAATAATAATAATAATAATAATAATAATAATAATAATAATAATAATAATAATTGGATTTATATGCCACCCACTTGCAGATGCGACTCAGGGCGGCTAACAACAATATCACATCTATACCTATAAATCTGAGCGTTAACCGTTGGAATGTGACAAAGGATCCTGCACCCGGCCCTACTAGCCCGTACCAAGCATTTGTGCACTTGCCCGAACCGGGTTCGCAGGTAACTGTCAGGTTGAGAAATGCGCCAGTAGGGCAGGAGACCCACGAATGCGAACAAATAAAAAGGACTTCACTACCCAACATTCATTGCGCTGCGCCGTGCCACAGCCAATCAGGCTGAGAGGCGCGAGCAAAAAGAACGTTGGGAAACGTGCCGCAGCCAATCAAAATTGAGCCGCATTAAAAAAACTGCCGCACAAACCGAAACCACAAACACAAAACTACAAGCCCCAGTGTCCTGCGCGCCATGAGCGCGCAGAACGCTGAGAAAGCCGGTGCACAAAAAAATAAAAATAAAAAACAACGGGAATGCAAGTCCGCCGGAGGCGGATGCATGCCTCACAGCCACGCAAACACCCGCCTGCCTTCTTTCATGGAGCAACGTGGAGGAGAGGGACTCCCTCTCCTCCACGCCACCCCGCCGAAGACAAGGCAAGACCACCACCGGCCTCAAGAAAAGTTGAGCCGGGGTGGGAAAAAACCACAAAAAGGGGGGGGGGGATTTCAAGGGGGGGAAAAGGTACTGATGCCTTCGCCCCCCCCCCCCCTGAAAGCGAAACAATTCCTCCGCAAAGCAAAGGCAGCGAACGGCGCTCCGGCCACTGCCTTTACTTTATGAGTAAGTGTTTCGCTTTCAAGGGAGGGTGAAGGAATCAGTGCCTCCCCCCGCTTGAAAATGAAACAATTCTTCCGCAAAGCAAAGGCAGCGAACGGCGCTCCGGCCACTGCCTTCGCCTACTGGAGGTACTCACCCAGCAGCAGCCTCCTCTCTCTCCCTCACACACTCACACACTCACACACACCTAATCACCTAACAAAAATAAAACCATAATTAAAAACAACCATTACTTAAAACAAAAATCACAAAAAACACACAAAACCACTTACACAAACAAGAAAAAGTAAATGAAAACACAAAAAAACAAACCAATTAAACCTAAAAATAAAACAATACAACAACAATGAAACAGAAAAACCTCCCAGACAACAACCACAAAAGCAAAATAAACCAAACCCCCATAATAAAGGAAACCAGCCAACTCACCAGCATGTCCTCGCTCCACGACGACCGGAACACAAATGAAGACACAAAGAGATGACCTACCGGAAGAAGCACCACCCAGAGGCCAGGAGAGAAAAAACAATCAAAATACAAGAAAACCCCTACCAGCACCACCTGCTGGCCACAATAGTAAAAACAATTCAAAAACACACAACAGCCCCAAACAAAAGGCCACAACAGTAAAAACAAATCAAAACAATAACACAAAATCACAATTTTACACAAAAGGTCACAGTAATAAGTCAAAAAAATTACACGAAAACACAATTTAACACAAATCACAAACATATGTCAATAAAATAAAATAAAAACATTTCTAAAATCCTGTGTTGAATTTTAACTCAAATAAAAACCCAAAACATCTAGACACAGTTTAAAAACATTGAATGTAAAAAACATGTACTTTTACATTTTTCAAATTATTACCTACGGTACAACTATTAAAAAACCCCCACAAATTAAAACATTATTCGGTTAAATAAAACAATTTAAAAACATTATATCATACTTTGTTCTTTTTTTAATCCACAAAAAAAGCTGATCACAGTTTATAACAGCCCAGCCAATTTTTTTTGTATAAATAAACATTTTAAAAATGACAATTACAGACTAAGCAATTTTTTTACAAACATTAACAAAAAAATAACCTTCCAACACAATTTAAAACAGCCCGGCACCGCTGGGCAAACTATGCTAGTACAATATAAAACAAGATACAATTAGCATACACTAGAGAACAAGATACAATTAGCAGTGTACAATTAGCATACATCGTGCAGCACTGGTTTCTCAAACTGCTGACCTGCCTGCCTTCCGGTTGTCAAGTTCAGTGTTTTAACCACTAAGCCACTGCGGCTCCATCGATGTGTAGTACAACCTAAGACGTACTTTACATGTGTGGGGTCTGGTGGGGAAAAACTAAACAGTCCTAGCAGAAGTAAAAGTTATCAGTCAATTCATGTTGTGAATAACTTTTGTTGGAGCAGTGTTGGAAAGTTTCTTTTAAGAGAAAATATATATAGTTACAAACAGTAAATACAGCCACTGTCGATGCTGATTTTCGAAATTCTGCTGTATTTGATTGTATTGTGTTATTGATATATTGATATGATGATGTTTATTTTTGAACTTTTGCTGTACCGATTGTATTGTACTATTGATATGTTGTTTAGCCGCCCTGAGTCGGCGCAAGCTGAATAGGGCAGGATATAAATAAAAATCGAATCGAATAACTTGAGCAAAGTGAGTAGGTAAGACTTTGTCCCAGGCACTGACATTTTGAGGGTGCATAATTGTAACATTTTTGTCTTTTTGTTTGTTTTATTTACGGTCTGCTTGCACAAATTAATAAGGCTACCACTTCAAAAACTGGAAGGACTTTTGCTGCCTCCAGCTACTCTTGTCTGGGGATAAATCCCCCTCAAAATATCCTGGCTAGATGGTGAAGGTTCAGGATCCGTAGTTTTCAAGACTGCAAATATAAAGACGCATTTATGTCTGATTAGAGCGATCTGATACAGAACATGGGGATTCAGTGCAGATCCCGCTCAACCACGGCATGATACCCTGTTTTCCCGAATATAAGACACTGTCTTATTTTTTTTTAAAACTCCAAAATTAGCAAAAGGTCTTATTTTCAGGGGATGTCTTATTTTTCCATGAAGAAGAATACCAGTCTCGATCGTGCTTCCCCACCCACAACCAAGGGACGCTTCCCTTGGTTGTGAGTGGGGAAGCGGGATTGAGACTGGCCTCAGCTGTGAGGCGGCCAGCGTGGCCCATAAGAAAGCCTGCTGCATCGGAGTCTCGATTGCCTCCCCGCTGACAACCAAGGGAAGTTTCCCCTGGTGAGAACGGGATCGAGACTCCCGACGCGGCAGGCCTTCTTATGGGCCACGCCGGCCGCCTCACAGCTGAGACCAGTCTCGATCGGGCTTCCCCACTTGCAACCAAGGGACGCTTCCCTTGGTTGCGAGTGGGGAAGCGCAATCGAGACTGCCCTCAGCTCAGCTGTGAGGAGGCGTTGGAGCTGGCCGCCTTACAGCCGAGACCAGTCTTGATCGGGTTTCCCCACTCGCAACCAAGGGACGCTTCCCTTGGTTGCGAGTAGGGAAGCGCGATCTAGACTGGTCTTGGCTGTAAGGCAGCCGGCGTGGCCCATAAGAAAGCCTGCCGCGTCAGAGTCTCGATCCCACTCTCGCCAGGGGAAACTTCCCTTGGTTGTGAGCGGGGAGGCAATCGAGACTCCGATGCGACAGGCTTTCTTATGCGCCACGCCGGCCGCCTTACAGCCAAGACCAGTCTCGATCGCGCTTTCCTACTTGCAACCAAGGGAAGCGTCCCTTGGTTGCGAGTGGGGAAGCCCGATCGAGACTGGTCTCGGCTGTAAGGTGGCCGGCTCCGACGCCGGCTCACAGCTGAGACCAGTGTTGATCGCGCTTCCCAACTCGCAACCAAGGGAAGCGTCCCTTGGTTGCGAGTGGGGAAGCCCGATCGACACTGGTCTCGGCTGTAAGGCGGCCGGCTCCGACGCCTCCTCACAGCTGAGCTGAGGGCAGTCTCGATCGCGCTTCCCCACTCGCAACCAAGGGAAGGGTCCCTTGGTTGCAAGTGGGGAAGCCCGATCGAGACTCGTCTCAGCTGTGAGGTGGCTGGCGTTGCCCATAAGAAGACCTGCTGCATTGGAGTCTCAATCCCGCTCTCGCCAGGGGAAACTTTCCTTGGTTGTGAGCGGGGAGGCAATCAAGACTCCAACGAGGCAGGCTCTCTTATGGGCCACGCCAGCCACCTTACAGCTGAGACCAGTCTCGATTGCACTTCCCTACTCACAACCAAGGGACGCTTCCCTTGTTTGCGAGTGGGGAAGCACAATCGAGACTGGCCTCAGCTGTGAGGCGACTGGCATGGCCCATAAGAAGACCTGCCGCGTCGGAGTCTCGATCCCGCTCTCACCAGGGGAAACTTCCCTTGGTTGTGAGCGGGGAGGCAATCGAGACTCCGATGTGGCAGGTCTTCTTATGGGCCATGCCAGCCGCCTTACAGCCGAGACCAGTCTCGATTGCACTTCCCTACCCACAACCAAGGGACGCTTTAAGTACATTAGAAGTAAGAACCCAACTAGGAAGGCCATTGGACCATTAGATGACAATGGAAAGCAAGGGGTTATTAAAGAGGAAACAGAGATTGCAGAGAGACTCAATGAATTCTTTGCTTCAGTATTCACTGAAGAAGACAGAGACCACATGCCCAAAACACAGCCTATCTTCGTAGGGAGGGTAAGCGAAGAATTAAGCAAGATAGAAATAACCAGGGAGGAGGTCCTTGCATGTCTTGTTAAGCTAAACACTAACAAATCACCAGGACCAGATGGCATCCATCCACGAGTTCTCAGGGAACTTAAAGATGAAATTGCTGATCTCCTAGCCAAAATATATAATCTTTCCCTTAAATCAGGCTTTGTGCCTGATGACTGGAAGGTAGCGAATGTAACACCAATTTTCAAAAAAGGATCCAGGGGTGATCCAGGGAATTACCGACCTGTCAGTTTGACATGTGTCCCAGGTAAAGTGATGGAAACCATCCTAAAAGATAGAATTAATAGGCACATAGAAGAGAAGGTGCTGCTAAAGGAGAGCCAACATGGCTTTTACAAGGGCAAATCATACCTCACTAATCTGTTGGAATTTTTTGAGAGTGTCAACAAGCATGTGGATAAGGGGGATCCAGTTGACATTGTTTATCTGGACTTTCAGAAGGCTTTTGACAAGGTCCCACACCAAAGGCTCTTGAATAAACTTACCAGTAATGGAATAAAGGGACAGGTCTTGTTCTGGATCAGCAACTGGCTAAGGGACAGGAAACAGAGGGTAGCACTAAATGGACACTTCTCCAAGTGGAGGGAAGTAAAGAGTGGGGTCCTCCAAGGTTCAGTACTGGGACCCCTGCTTTTCAACCTCTTCATAAATGATCTTGAGGTAGGAGTAAAAAGCAAGGTAGCCAAATTTGCTGACAACACTTAATTATGCAGGGTAGTGAAAACTGTGAGAGATTGTGAGGAGCTCCAGAGGGATCTTTTGACACTGGGGGAGTGGGCAAAACAGTGGCAAATGAGCTTCAACATTAGTAAGTGCAGAGTGATGCATGTTGGGGCAAAAAACCCCAATTACATTTATAAACTGATGGAGTCTGAACTCTCTGCGACAAACCAGGAAAGGGGCCTTGGTGTCCTGGTGGACAACTCAATGAAGGTGTCAACCCAGTATGCCTCAGCAGTGAAAAAAGCAAACTCAATGCTAGGGATCATTAGGAAGGGTATAGAAAATAAGTCAGCAAGTGTCATTTTGCCTCTTTATAAATCTATGGTGAGGCCCCATCTGGAATACTGTGTACAGTTCTGGTCGCCATACCTCCAGAAGGATATTATGGAGTTGGAGAAAGTGCAGAAGAGGGCAACCAGAATGATTAGGGGACTGGAACACCTTCCTTACCATCTGAGGCTGCAACAGTTGGGCCTTTTCACTCTTGAACGACGGCGTCTAAGAGGTGACCTGATTGAAGTTTATAAAATCATGCACGGTGTGGACAAAGTAGATAAGGAAAAGCTGTTTTCCCTATCGCACAACACTAGAACTAGGGGACACTCGATGAAACTTTTGGGTACTAGTTCTCAAACAAATAAGAGAAAGTACTTTTTCATCTAGAGGATTACTGGTCTATGGAACTCCCTGCCAGAAGAAGTGATTACAGCTGTCAGTCTTGACAACTTTAAGAAAGGATTAGACAAGTTCATGGAGGACAAGGGTATCAATGGCTATAATTATGGATACTTAAGGGCAACCTCTGGGTTAGAGAGATTGGCAGGATATCTCTCAATGCCATTTCCAGGGAATCCTAAGCAGGTGAAGGCATCTCCTTGGGAATACCCTGAAGGAAATGGTGAGCCACTGTGTGAGACAGAATGCTGGACTGGATGGGCTGTGGCCTGTTCCAGCAAGGCTGTTCTTATGTTCTTATGTTCCCTTGGTTGCGAGTGGGGAAGCATGATTGAGACTGGCCTCAGCTGTGAGTCGGATGGCATGGCCCATGAAGGCCTGACGCGTCGGAGACTCGATCCCGCTCTCCCCAGGGGAAACTTCCCTTGGTTGTGAGAGGGGAGGCAATCGAGACTCCGATGCGGCATGCCTTCTTACATGCCAGGAGGAGAGGGCCGGCGGTGGAAGATGGCATACTGGTATTATAGTACCGTACCTGGCTCTGGCTCCGCTCGTCCTTCTCTTCTGTCCCGGACACCGGAAGCAGGGAGTGCATGCGATCGGATTGCCAGGGGGTAAGGGGGTCTTATTTTCGGGTGGGGCCTTATATTTCAAAGGCAGGGGGGAAAAGGTGTGTGTGTCTTATTATGGGAGGAGATCCTATAATCGGGGAAACACGGTAAGACCCAAGCATTTCCTCCCTCTTCTGCTGTATGCTAATCTTGTGTGACCCAAGATATATGGAAAAGCCTCCAGGTGCCAAATTTCCTAGTGATGGCTCTGATCAGAATGTTTCTTTATATCTTCAGTCTTGAAAACTGCATATCCTGGGTACACAGAAAAAGCCTCCTTGAAGATTATGGTATTTTTGAACCATATTCGGGCATACCCAGATAATGGCAACCTTGAGTTGCTGGCTAATCTTTCTTACACTTGGTCAGGCAAAAGGAACTGCAGAATGAACTCACCAAATGGTTCCTTCATTTTGGCATTTTCACGTCTGGCTTAGACATGGAGGAGGAGGAGGAGGAGGAAGAAGAAGAAGAACTACAGGTCCTGAACCTTTATCAGCCAGGATTATTATTATTATTTTTTGGTCTTATTCTCCCCACCAACCCCTTCTGCAGTGATCTAGCTGAATGAAAAGTCCTATGGGACTTAAAAGCCATTTTATATTTTAGTGATCCATAATATTACCTTTTGGATTCTCCATATTTGAGTATTTTGTGACCCAAAGTGTCACCTCAAGAACAAGAGCAATTACACTTATATACCATACCTGTCAAGTTTCGGGAAATTTATGTCAAACCCCTGTATTTTACACTCTTTCCCACCATCATCCCGTATTAGTTAGACTGCAGTTAGACTGGAGTTAGACTGCAGGCCAGCACAGGATAAGCATAGCTGTCCAGTTTCCCGTTTTGAACGGGAAATTTCCCTTATTTGACAGGAATTTCCCGAAACTTGACAGGTATGTTATATAATATACCCATATCACTTAGTGCACTCTCTGGGCAGTTTACAAGCTAATTAGCATTACCCCCTTTCCCTCTCACATTATTACAGAATATTCATTCATTTTTGAGGACTGAAGGTCCAAGCTGTGCACTAAAGCATTATTTAGCACTAGCAGAGGTTGCCCGGCATTGCCAGGCTGTTTTAAATTGTGTTGGAAGGTTAAATTGTGTTAATGTTTGTTAAAAATTGCTTAGTCTGTAATTTTTAAAATGTTTATTTATTCAAATTTTTTTTTTGCTTGGCTGGCTGTTTTATGTAACTGAATAATGTTTTTGGTTTTGGTTTTTTAAAAAATAGTTGTACCGTAGGTAATAATTTTAATAATGTGAAAGAAAATGTTTTTTACATTCAATGTTTTTAAAATGTGTTTAGTTGTTTTGGGTTTTTATTTGAGTTAGAACTCAGCACAGAATTTTAATATTTTATTTTATTTTATTGACATATGTTTGTGATTTGTGTTAAATTGTGTTTTCGTGTAATTTTTTTGACTTATTACTGTGACCTTTTGTGTAAAATTGTGATTTTGTGTTATTGTTTTGATTTGTTTTTACTGTTGTGGCCTTTTGTTTGGGGCTGTTGTGTGTTTTTGAATTGTTTTTATTATTGTGGCCAGCAGGTGGTGCTGGTAGGGGTTTTCTTGTATTTTGACTGTTTTTTCTCTCCTGGCCTCTGGGTGGAGCTTCTTCCAGTAAGTAGTCTCTTTCTTTATTCATTTAGTTTCCGGTCATCGTGCAGGTAGGACATGTGGTGGTGAGTTGGCTTGTTTTCTTTATTTTGTGGTTTTTTTGGGGGGGTTTGTATTTTTTTGACTGTTTGTTTTGTTTTTGATTGTGTTTTTGTTTACTTTGTATTGTTTTTTGGTGTTGTTTTTGTTTGTTTTTGTGTATTTTTGGATGTTTTTGATTGTGTTTTAAGGTGTTTTTTGATATTTATTTATTTTTATAATTTTTTTGTTGTTGTGGCTTTGGGGGGGGGGGTTGGTTTATTTCCACGGGCCGGCCTGGCTGGCTGGACTGTGGGAATTCAAATGCAGCTTTATGCAGCATTGGGGGGGATTATTTCCGCGGGCCAGCTTTGCTGGCCAGACCGTGGGTGTTGGGGAGGGAGGCTTTATTGTCGTATGGTGCTTTGATTGTGTGGAGTCGTGAAAGTAGATCAGGGTTTCCCCTTTAATATCAGTGGGTGGAGGGTTGCGATCCCCCTCTCGGCTGGCTCCCCTGGGGTTGGGAGGTTTGTGGGGACAAAAGGGATCTGTCCCCCCAATCCTTCTGGACCCAGGAGACCAGGGAGAGGGGTTCGATTCCCCCCTCCTAAAAATCCCCTCTGTTTTTAAAGAGAAGAAACCGCTTGGTTTCTTCTCTTTAAAGACAGAGGTTTTTTTGGGTGGTGGTGGTGGTGGATTCGATCCCCTCCCTGGTCTACTGGGTCCAGAAGGGTTGGGGGGACAGATCCCTTTTGTCCCCACAAACCTCCCAACCCCAGGTGAGCCAGCCGAGAGGGGGATGACCACCCCCCACTTACTGATATTAAAGGGGAAACTCCAATCGGATTTTCCCTTTTAATATCAGGGGGTTGGGTTGGAATCAATCTCCTCTCTCGGGTCCCGTGGGTCCATGAGGTTTGGGGGGGACAAAAGGGGTATGTCTCCCCCAACCCTTCTGGACCCAGGAGACCAAGGAGAGTGAATCGATTCCCCCCTCCTTAAAAAAACTCCGTTTTTAAAGAGAAGAAACCGCTTGGTTTCTTCTCTTTAAAGACAGAGGTTTTTTTGGGGGGGAATCGAACCCCTCTCCCTAGTCTCCTGGGTCCAGAAGGGTTGGGGGGACATACCCCTTTTGTCCCCACAAACCTCCCAACTCTAGGGGAGCCAGCGGAGAGGGGGATCGCAACCCCCCACCTACTGATATTAAAGGGGAAACTCCAGTCGGGACCTTCAGGTGCCGTTGGTGAGGGAAAGAAGGGCGGTTGGTGTTTGTGAGGCAGTGATGTTTTTTTTAATTTTTTGGGCGCCGGCTTCCTCAGCGTTCTGCACGCTCATGTCGCGCAGGACTCTGGGGCTTGTAGTTATGGGTTTGTGATTTGTGGTTGTGGTGCGTTTTTTTCCTGCGGCTCGATTTTCATTGGCCGCGGTGCGTTTCCCAATGTTCTTTGTGGTCGCGCCTCTCAGCCTGATTGACTGTGGCGCAGCGCAGCGCAAAGAACGTTGGGAAATTAAGTTGTTTCCCTTTTTTCACTTTGTGGGGCTGTTGCCCCAACGGCGCATTTCTCAATCCTTCCTTGACCTGCGGATCCAGTTTGGCCGTGTGCACGAAGGGTGGGTGCGGGTTAGTAGGGCCAGGCTTAGGAACCTATACGAACTTCCAATGGTTAACCCTTGGTTTTATAGGTTAAGATTGCTCATTGTTCTTGTGCTAGAAGTTGGATATCATAATGACTATTTTGAGCGTAGATGTGGCAGGTCTGAATAATGATGTTGCATTGAACCTAACCATTCTCCTAGATGCTTTAACTAAGTTGCTGCTGGATTTCCCCCGTTTACTGTCCTTTGAATGTTCAGCTGCAACAGTCTGTACTTTCTGCTTCTCCTTACTCTCTGAAGTACAGTATTATAACTTCCTGATTTTGTGCATCAGTGCATGTCTGATTGCACACATTAAACCATAAATATGTGTGAAATTCCAGAAGGGAGAAAGCACCCCAAGTCCCCCGCTATGAAGTAACCCTAACAATAAGGACCTGGCATTATCTCCTATATTTTCATGGTCTTTATTTATTTGCCTGATTATTTCTTTGTAGGTCATCTTTCCTCCTGTGAGAAATTCTTACTATAAATCCTGTAATAAATACACATTTCAAACACTTATTTTATTGTTGCTTATGTAATCATTCACAGTTTCAAAACACTGAGAATATATAGCTGGGAATGAATACTATTGGGTCAAACTTATTAAAAATGGGGCAGGTGCTATTTGTTCTTAACTACATAATTAGAATCAACTGACCATGGGTCAGCAAACTTTGCTCTCCAGATGTTCTTGGAGTTCACCCCCCCCCCCCAAGCCCTGATCAGCAGGTGTCCTGACTTGGGCTTCTGGTAATTGAAGTCCAAGGTCACCAAGAGAGCCACGTTTGGGGAACCATGGGATAGACTAAGCATGGATGTTTGTCTTTAGAGAGCAGAGACAATGAAAGAAAGAAGAAAAGTGGCTAACTAAGGGAACAACAGGGTCTTTAAGACCCTGAGGCATGAGGGTGAAACCTCTAGGTTTAATGGCAGGTACAGAATTATTCTCCCTACAGATATCAATCATTAACGAAGCAGCATGCAAGATGGTATTATCCCTAGGGGGCAGGAGGAAATATGATTTTGAGCAGAAGATGGTTGGTATTGGATAATTGTGAAGAAATATCATTTATGTGGAAAATCCAAATGGCAATAAACTTTCCTTAGCTTCATGTATGTTTTCTGAATAGCAGACCTTCACTCTCGTGTCCATGTGACTGTGTAATATCTTGTCAAATATCAGTTACCAATTTGTGTGGAGTATAAAGAGCAATCTTAACTATACATCATAGAAGCATCCTTCTGATGAAGGGATGTGGGACACATCCAACAGTGATTGAATTGTTCTAAAATAAATGCTTCACTTCTGGGGAAACGTGCTTCCTTTTATTTATTTTTTATTACCATTCTAGTTTTCACATATCTATTCTTTCGTGTTTATACCCAAACACAATATTATTAGATTCACTATTGTTATTATTTCATTACACTGATTTACAAAAGTGCTGTTTTAGAAAGTGTTATGCAAAATAGGTTACGAAACGCATCAAGGCAAAAGCTACTTTTCAACAAAAGCAATTCACAGGGGGGAAAAATGCAATTTAACCAGAAAATGGTGAAATCACAAGTCTCATTTAATTAAATATATATATTAAAAATGTTTTATGTCATGGTTCTGGCCCCTGGGATCACTGAATAGTTTTGCCAAAGGAATATTTCCCTACTGATTTCTTCCATCCACTGGCATTGTATCCACTGATGGCATTGTATCCACTGAAACAACAGAGGAACAAATGAGTTCTGAAAGAGAATATATTCATTCAAAGCTCAGTCAGATAATTTGGAATGCATTTACAGATGCTATATGAGGAATTTTCAGCTAAGCTTCTTTCTATAGTAAAAAGAAGCTGCCTTATACCATCTCAGTTTGTTTGTTGAGACCAATGTAGTCCTGCAAAGGTTCTTATAAAGACAGGCATTTCCTAATAATAGCTAGCCAATATTTGGGGAGAAGAGGTGCCAAATGATTAAGCCCGAGACCCTCTATGTGCAAGGATCACAGAAGCATAGAATCACTGAGATGGAAGGTGCTTTTTTGGCCACCAGGTCCAACCCCCTGCTCAATACAGGAATCCAAATCAAAGCAGATCTGACAGATGGGTGACCAACTCTCTCTTGAATGCCTCTAGTGTTAGAGCGCTCACTACTTCTTGAGGCAGTTGGTTCCACTTTTGCACTGCTCTGTTAAGATGTTTTTCCTAATATTCTGCCTATACTGTATCTGGCTTCCTGTAGTTTCAGTCCATTATTACCAATCCTGCATTCTGGGATGATGGAGGACAGATCCTGCCCTTCCTCTTCATGATTACCTTTCAGGTATTGGAAGAGTGCTATCATATTCCCTCCTAGTCTCCTTTTCTCAAGACTAAGTATGCCCAAATCCTTCAGTCTTTCCTCATATGGCTTGGTTACCAGTCCTCTGATCATCCTTGTTGCCCTTCTCTGTACCTGCTCTAGTTTGTTTGCATCTTTCTTAAGGTGAGGTGCCCAGAATTGGACACAGTATTCTAGATGTGGGCTAACTAGTGCTGAACAGAGGGGAATTGGTACCTCATGGGTTTAGGAGACTATACAGTACTTCTGTTAATGCAGCCCGAGACAGCATTGGCCTTTTTTGCAACCACATCCCACTGTTGACTCATATTAAACCTGTGATCTACAACAATCCCAAGATCCTTCTTGGTTGTAGTATTACTAAGCCAAGTATCCCTCATCTTGTCACTGTGCATCTGGTTTTTGTTGACTAGGTATAAAACTTTGCATTTATCTCAGTTAAATTTCATTCTGTTGGTTCCAGCCCAGTGTTCAATCCTATCAAGATATTTTTGAATTGTGCTCCTGTCCTCCAAGGTACCAACTATTCCATCCAGTTTTGTGTCATCTGCACATGTGATGAGAATTCCTTCCACTCCCTCCTCCAAGTCATTTATGAAAATGTTGGAGAGCACAGGGCCCAAGACTGGGCCTTGTGGTATTCCACGATACCCCCTCCCAGCTTGCATCTTGGCCACTGTCCTGGGTTTGGCAGGATTACCTTTCCTTGGAATAATGCTTTGCAATGCTTCCGGTACCTGCCGGAGCGTCCGAAGCTGGTAGAGTTGATTGTAGATCTTTTCTTCCATGTCTTTTGCCTGAAAATGTTAGAAGGGAGAGAGAATTCAGTTCAAAACTATTAGAACAACCTTGATAAAGAAACTGGGGCAAAATCTCACCACTGCCGGCTCAAGTTGAGTACCCCTTCATTTGGTGTGTATGTGTGTCTCTTCTTGTTCACCCAGCTACTTATTTGGGGAGTTTAGTGATTTCATTCTCTTCTTATTGTGTGATTGGATAATTCATTGAGTTGAGTTGAGCTTGTTGCAGAGCCTGGTGCTCAATTTTCAGGTCTCTGTAGCCTTGAGCAAGTTGCACAGTGTCTCCGGAAGAAGGAAATGGTAAGTTTGATGTTTACAGATTGATACGCGGTAGGCAGCATTCATAAGGCCAAACACATCTTTATTGTAGAGTAAGCAATCTGAACATGAGGAAATGGCAGAGGCGCAGCTCCTTTTTATACAGCATAGTACATTTGAAACTGGTTACACAGTTGCCCATTGGTTACTGTATTCGTGACGTCATTGTGACGCACGGCATTCTTCATCAGGTTTACCTGTGGCGGGAATATTTCCCGCGGCTGGCTGTAATTGGTTAACGTGTATCATGTGTGTAGATCGCTATCAGCTGCCCCTCGATCACATCTAGAGGCAGCGGTAGCTCGTTGTAACTGTTGCAATACATTGGGTTACATTATTACATTCCATCTTAAAGGCATAGTATTACATACATAACAGTAAGCCAGCTTTAAAAAATGAAGTTGGAGGAAGCTTTCAATTTCTCAGTCTCATCAAGTGGCTTAAGTAAAAGGGCATCTTAAGCCATTTGCTTGGGTTGGATCCCGCAATCACACACATCAGAGCCAAAGCATCCACACCAAACAGAAATAATGTTTCACAGGGAGACAAAAAGGTGCAGATAGGCAAAACCCAGGGATGGGCTAATTTGCAATGGCCTGTGTGCCATGTGGTTGCTGGTAAAGGAGTGAACCAACCTGTCACCCAGAGTGGACCAAACTGCAGGACAAATTCCCATTGATCACACCACCCATTTACTGTGAATAATTATGATGCCTTCACCATGAAAAAAAAATCCAGTGCCTCCCATTGCTCATGTTAGACTACTAGACTCTCACCTTATCCCCCATTAACTCGCTTGCCTTCCCCTGGAGAGAATATACTAGGAGGAGCCCAGCCTCACTCCGTCTCCTTAATGGATCATACAAGGAGAGCAAAGATGTCTGCAGGAAGGTTCTCTTCTGATCTTCTGTAAATATTTTCCTGAACAGCTGGAATCAACAAGCAGTTGAGTTATTGTAAAATAGTGATTTTGTAGTATCACTCAGGGTTGATTATTTCCCCTTAATTTTAAAGTGCTAGAATAAAATAAATGGAAACTTGTAACAAAAATCTTAAGCATGCCTAACCAGAGAGTTTCCTCTTCAGAGACCTAGTCTGGCTTGTAATATTTCTTGAGCTGAAAAACAGTGAATTTCCTAACAGCAAAGAATGGGAAATGGATTGGTTTTCCTAACATCCTGCAGCAGCATACACACATATATACACACACCCTTGATTATACATCTGCTAAAGGTCTCAGTTTCAAGACTTGCTAATTCAAAGCTGAGAACTGTTATTGCTGAGTTTTGGGTAGGGGAAATGTTTTTGAAGAGTGGGAATGTGAGAGGGTGCCCTTTTTCATATCCTTCCTTCTGCAATATTCTTATATACATAGTTTAGGAAACAAACTAGCCCCCGTGAATCTACACGAATGGGTTTACTGCGATTCATCCAGCCTGCGCCGCCTTCGTTGCTTCTGGAAGCAGAAGTAAAACGTGACTGTACGGGCGCATTTTACTTCTGCTTTCAGGAGTGATAAGCGCGGAGCGGGCCGGATGAATAGCAGTAAACCCATTCATGTGGATTCACGGGCATTTGGGAATGGAAGTCAAAGAACATCTGGAGTGACGTGTGTATTCCCCCCACTCTATACTCTACTTTATATACTGCATCATGCTACACCACAAGGTAATCTAGGTAGGCAGCTAATTTTCAATTCGTCCTTCAAATGACACTGAATGTTCCTTTACATTCCTAATTTTTTTCTGGCTTTAGATGTTAATAAGCATCCTCACTCCCAAATCAAGGCTTCTTTCTTTTATTTGTGTCATAGGCAGCACCAGCATATAATAACATACAAAGCTCTCCCCTCCTTTCTCTTAGCATTTCTTTTTTCGTTTGCAAACCTAATTTATTTCTACATAGCAAAAGAGTTCTTTGTTTCTTTCTGTGTTATCAGTGGTGGCCCTGTTTTCATGCCAAACTACCATAATTCATATTAGAAGGCATGGTATTGCAGGCAGAAAGGACTTTAATCATTGACTGGACTTATAGGAACTTTCTAACTGTTAGTCCCTTTTATGTCAACCGAATCTCAGACCAGGATGTCATGTTCCCTTCAGTAGCAACCTGGTCATGCATCTATACACTATGCTGCTATAGAAGGTTCTCTCTTCTTACCTCCCCCACCCTACAGATGTCCATATAAGCTTGTAGCTTCTTATCTTCTGATTCATGACACCACAGTTTGCCTGTCTGTTTTGTGCTCAGTCCTGAGAGGGAGACAGTGAAAACTAAATAGCTTTCTCTTATTTTTATACATCATAGACATTTCTTATATGATCGCCTGGGATCTTTCTGTTCCCTTTCTATGTCAACTTTTATATTTACAGGATCTTGGGACATTAGAACACCCTAAGAATTTATTTCCAAACAGAGATTTCTGGTACCTCTAGTGACTAATTCTGGATGTAGTGTGCGGAAAACCTTAAGCAATGAAAGGTTTCAGTCTGGCTTATGAGCAGATATTCCAAAAATGCTGTATCTTATCTCCTGTGTCTGTGTTTATATGAGATATATGATGAAACATGTTTATATGGATTGGGAATTCTGACCTCCGTAGCCAACTAACATTAAGGAGTGTGTATAAAGGAATTCCCCTTTATACAAATCCACCCAATCATAGCACTAAATTTTGTAAATTTTAATAAAACAAAATAAAGAATGTGATGAACATCTGGATACCAAGGGACCACAAAACACCACAAGGCAGACCCCAAAAATGATGGAATGAGCCAATGGTAAAACTGTTTGGCCAGAGATGGAAACAGAAGGCAAAAGATAGAACATTTAAGTTCAGTTTATTTGCGCTGAAAGCGACAACAAATCAATATTGGATATATTGGGTTGAAAATACATAATGTCAAAAAGAAGAAATCAGGAAAAAAGAGAACTATTCTAAACTGTTACTTCAAAGGAAGATGTCCAAAATAACAGAAGTAAATACATACTGTTGGACTATGCAGAGGTTCACGCAGAATAATAACAAAGCTTCCTACCCTCTCTTTATATTCATGCTAGAAACAGAGATAAAGTAATTAAGCACAGCTTGGCAGTTCCAGGAAAGCAATTCTGTATCTCCCCTTAAAGACAACTAGAGTTTTTGAGTGGTTTTTTTTGTTAGGGGTGGTTTGGGTGGTGTTTTTTTGAATTTGTGGTTTTAAAATTTATTTGATTTTGTTTATTTTTTATTTGGATTTTTAAACTATTGTTTGACTGTTTTATACTCTTCCCGCCTCTAGGTGGGACTGTGATTCAGAGTACTGTGATTGTCTTTATTTCTTCAGTTCTGTTCCGTAGGCATGGAGGGAGGATGTCTTTCGTAAGTGCTCTTGATTTATTATTTTATTTTTATTTTGTTTTGATTTTGGGGTGCTGAGCTGGGGGGTTTAAGTAGAGAGTTTCTACTTAAATCCCCCAAAGTGTTTTTGCTTGTTATTTCATATTTTTCTGGATTTTAGATTTGCTTTATTGTTTTGGAGATTTTGTTGTTGTTATTTTTGTTTTATTTTTTCCGTATTTATTTTTGTAAGTTGTGACATTATTGTTTTTTGAGCAAGGTATATTCATGTTGTAGATAGGTGTTTTTAGTAATTTTTCATTGTTTTTCAGTAGCCTTTGGTATTTCAGGTGTTTTCTTGTTGAGTTTGTTGTTTATTGTTTTGTTGTTTACTGGGTTTATTTGAATTATTTGTTTATTTATTTGTGTTTTATTATTTTTGATGCTTGGCATTCTGGTTAACTGTTTTGTTGTTGTTGTGTTTTGTGGGGTGAAGAACGGCCTGTTTGTTGTTTCCTCTTTTCCCCATTGCTGTTTCAAAATTAGGTTTCGATGCAGTGATGGGGAAAAGGAAGAGCAGTCAGTCAGCTTACTCTTCGTCTGGTAAGGTTCGTTAGGTCGGTTGGGGGAGAAGGAGGCAGAGAAGAGCTATCTTCTTCACGATGGTTCTCTCCTCTTGGCCTCCTTTTCCCCAGGCTTACCTAACGGGAGATCGGCAGGCAACGATCCGTAAGGGGTGGTGCTCTTCCTTGCAGATTTCTGGCTGCTGCTTTTCTATTACCTCCACCGCTGTTTCGTGCTAGTTCTCGAAACTGCGGTGTGGGTAGTACAAAGGCAGCATCCAGTCATTCGCCAGGGAGTGTGCTTCCCCTGACGAAGTGCTGCCTGCTGCTTGTTTCCCCCCCACCCACCCCGGCTCAACTTACCTTGAGGCTGACGGTGGTCTCGCCGTGTCTTTGGCGGGGTAGTGGGGAGGAGAGGGAGTTCCTCTTCTCCCCGTTGCTCCAGGAAAGTCCGGCGGTTGTCTCGCCATGGTTTTTTTGGGGGGTTGGGTTAGCGAGGCCGTGAGGCGCTGCATCCGCCTGCGGAGGCCTTGCGTTCCCGTTGCGTGAGGCATTATTTTCTTTTATTTTTCGCACACCAGCTTTTTCAGTGTTCTGATTGGCTGAAGTGGTCACAACGCGGAGGATGCTGGGACTTGAAGTTTTGTTTCTTTTGTTTGTGTTTGTGCGGTGGCTTTTTTTCTGCAGCTCGTTTTCTATTGGGTGCGCCGGCTTTCCCAATGCTCTCCTTGCTCTTGCCTGTTAGCCTGATTGGTTGAGGGATGGCGCGGCATGGAGGACACTGGGACTTGAAGTTGTTTTGTTTGCATTCGTGGGGCGGTTGCCCCATTGGCGAATGCCGGACCCTTGCGGCGATGGTCGGGCTGGGTAAAGGCAAGTGCGGGCGGTTTGGTATGGGATAGTATGGACAGGTGTGGGCGTGTATGCCAGAGTCCAACGGTTAACGTCCCTCCTTATAGGTAAAGATTCATGTGTAAGCAGCAGTTCCTTCTCGGAGGATTGCTGTTATTAACTAAGCTCTCTCTGAGTAAAGCTTCAAAGGACTATCAAACTAACCAGCCTTAATTACCTTATTTGTTCTTAACACCTTTTAAAGTTCTATCAAGACATAGTTGTTTCCTGCTAGAATCCCCATCTTACTTGGAAGCAAAAGACAGACCAGTTTCTTCATTGCTAACTTACAGAAAAAGGACCTTTGATGTGCACTTATCTAAGAGAGTTTTTTTTTCTGAGTTGCAAATCCTGCCCTACCCAAAAGGTGATACGGGTGTGCGATGTCACTTCTGGTCATCTTCAAAGACCACATATATGACGGAAAGGCACAAGGCAGTTCTTTCCTTCTAAACCTCTTTCACAGTCTTACATAACATTGATAAGTCCAATGATCACAACCCACATTCTGATAAATCAAAGTATTTAATCTCTTGACACCATATCTTTCATGAAAACGAGTGAGAATTTCAGAGGTATTTCCAACCCTCCAAGCAGATGTGCTCTCAGTCAGAAATTCTCAAAAAAGGGGCAATTGAGAGTAATTAAGGTACATATGAACCAGGTAGGATAACATAGCCATCCCAAGCAGGCACAGCTGGCCTAATAGTTTCAGACATACTTACCCATACGATCGAGCAGCAGTTGATAAAGGTACTCAATGGCCTCCCGGGCCTGATGGTTCACAATTTCCAAAGGATCTGTGATACAGATTCCAAACTGGGCCACCTGGTATCCCAAGGCAGGGATTTCACCTGTCTTCTAATGAGAAAAAACACAGGCTAAGGGGATTTGATCTTTGCCCTCTATTTACCATATGTTTATCTCTGTCTCAGATAGCTGAGTGCTTTCGACCTGTGGAACCAGCGCATGTGAGTTTGTTTCCTCACACTGTCTTCTGGGATAAGAGGCAGGTTGTGTGGCCATGGGCAAGCTGAACAGTGGGAGGACGTCCCCAGAAGAGGGGAATGCTAAACCACTTCTGTGTATTCTCTTCCTAGAAGACTCTGGAAAAGGGTTGCCCTAATTTGGAATTGACTTACCATCCCTATCATCATCATCTTCATCTCATTGCCTCAGCTAATCTATGGCTATCTCAACAGACCAGTCTCCCTTGTTTGCAGTGCAAGATACCCCATCAGCAACAAGAAGACTGGGTTGGTCTAAGACAGGGGTGACCAAACTTTTGGGGTCATGGGCCGGTCACATAGTTCCTCCCACTGGAAGCGGAAGTAAAACGCACCTTGCAATCTGTTTTGCAACAGGATGAGATAGATTTTAAGCTGTCATTTTCTCTGCTTAAACCAGGGGTGCCCAAACTATGGCCCATGGGTTGGATCCGGCCCCTGGTGCCAATTCATCTGACCCATACCACCCTCGACGCTCCTGGAAGCAGAAGTAAAATGCACCTGTAGGTGTTTTACTTCTGCTTCCAGGAGCGTCGCAGACTGGATGAATTGGCATCTAGGGCCGGATCTGGCCCTCAGGCCATAGTTTGGGCACCCTGGTCTAAGAAATCTAGTGCAAAATATCCCAGTGGAATTATTTGATTGGGAGTGCCATGGGATGTCCAGCCTGAAGCAGACTGAAGAAAAATGATTAAACTTATCCTCCCTCGAACATTATAACATTGCATGGAAAAAGGCATTGTCTTGAAAGAAGAGACCACCCCATACCTGTCAACCATCCCGTTTTACCTGGGAAAACCCCTTATTTTTACCCCTCTTCCCGCCCCTCCAGTTTTATCAATTTCCCCGTATTTCCCCTTATTTTTTAAAAAGAAATATCCTGACTGGAGCCCTCACAGGTGAAGCTGCAGTATTTTTTTCCAGCCACCAGAGGTCGCAGTGTGGCTTTTCGCTTGTGGAAGGGGAGAGAGAGAAGGGGGGGAGGTGTTCTATAGTTAGTTTCTCTTTCATTTTCCTGCCAGCCACATGGCCAATATGGCGGGTTCGTTTCATGCTGGGACTAGGGACGGGAGTCTACTTTAGAGGTGAGCAATATTTCATATATGCAGGGGCAAATCAGCTCTTGGTCTGGGGGCAGAGACTTCTCTCTCACTCTCATGCTTTATTGAGCTGTTTCTGCCCCCTGCCTCTGTCCTGGCTGGAGGATTCCGTTTCTAGAGTTCTAGAGTTAACTTGGGAGGGGTGGGGTGGGGTGGGGGATGGTGCTTGCTCACTTTATGCTAAAGGTAAAGGTTTCCCTTGCTCGAAAGACAGTCGTTTCTAGAGTGCCAAGGTTTGCCATCACAGTCAGACATTCCTACACTATATGAGAGAGAGAGAGGGTGTGTGTGTTCCGTTTCTGTTCTAGAGTTAACTTGGGAGGGGTGGGGTGTGTGTGTGCTTGCATGGTTGTGTAAGGGGATCTGAGTTAGGTAAAAGTAAAGGGTCGCCCTTGCTCAAAAGTTAATCGTATCCAACTCTAGGGTTCAGTGCTCATCTCTGTTTCAAAGCCGAAGAGCCAGCGTTGTCTGCATCTGCAGACATTTCTGTGGTCATGTGGCAGGCATGACTAGACACCAGAGCGCACGGAACGCTGTTACCTTCCCACCAAAGTGGTCCCTATTTATCTACTTGCAATTTCTTGCTTTCGAACTGCTAGGATGGCAGGAGCTGGGACAAAGACGGGAGCTCATTCCGTCCTGCAGTACTTGGGAATCGAACTGCTGACCTTCTGCCTCCCAGCCAGCATCTTAGTCACTGAAGCCACTGAGCAAACAAGAAAGAAAACAAAACAAAAGTTCCCCAAGAAAATAGGGAAAGGGTTCTTTGGCCCACACAGCTTTTTGCCCATTGCATCTACAATACCATCTAGCCATCTTATTTTTGGCCACCCCCTTCTTTTGCCCTCCACCTTTCCTAGCATCAAGGCTTTCTCAAGTGAATCCTCTCTTCTCATTTGATGTCCAAAGTACTTTAGCGTCATTTTTACTATTTGACCTTTAACGAGCAGTCAGGGTTGATTTCTTCTAGGATCGACCTATTTCTAACACCACATTTCAAAGGCATCTATTTTTCTGCGCTCAGCTTTCCTAATGGTCCAGCTCTCACACCCATACATTACCACCGGGAATACCATTGCTTTGACCATGTAATTTTTTGTTTGCAAGGCAATGCCTCTACTTTTAACTATGTTCCCCAGGTTTCTCATAGCTTGTTTCCCAAGCATCAGTCGCCTTTTTATTTCACGGCTGCAATCACCATCTGCAGAGATCTTTGATCCTAAGAAAGTAAAATCTGCCAGTCGTATCCAACTCTAGGGTGCAGTGCTCATCTCCATTTACAGCCAAAGAGCCAGTGCTGTCTGTGTTTGCAGACATTTTCATGGCCATGTGGCAGGCATGACTAGAGCCCAGCAAGTCACATAGCTATATCTGGCCACGCCCACAGATTTGGCCACACCCACGGAGGGGTGTGGCCAAAATTTCCCTTATTTTCAAATCCAAAAGTTGACAGCTATGGACCACCCCCGGACCTCCACCTGCCCGGGGGTTGAAAAGACGCACTGCCTCGAGCGGCAGAGGATGCCTGCCACCCCACCCCCAGACCTCCACTTGGCTGGGGGTTGAAAAGCTGCACTGGCTCAAGTGGCAGAGGACAGCCCGCCGCTGCAGCTGAAGATGCCTGTCGCCTCATCCCTGGACTTCCACCTGGGAGATGTTACTAGATCACTCCCCTCCCCCTGGGCCCCTACCATCAGCAGGGGGGATGGAGAGCAGCTGTGGCCGCTGTTGCCGTCCTCCAAGCCCTGCCTGTTGCATGGCATGAACTATACGGAGATGGTTACTTTGTTGGCATGGACTTGTAAATTGAACTTATGGACTTTTAAAAGAATGGGTTTTTTTCCTTACAATGTTTTTTATGATGTTTTATAGTGTTGTATTTATGACCTGTATGATTTTGTGGTGTTTACCTGTTCTGTGAGCCACCAAGAGCCGAGCAATCAAGGGGGCAGCATATAAATGTGTAAAATTAAATTAAATTAATTTTACCCTAGAACTGTTCTAGCTAAGCAAGGAGCTTTCTTGGGACAAAAATGGTTTCTTGGACTTGCTGCCAGTAAGAGTCAAAACTTCTAGCCTAGCTTAGAGGCTGTCTCCCAAGAATGAGTGGAAGGAACATTTAACAGTTTTGGAGCCTCTTTGTTGAGGCCTTCAAGCTGAGCCAGCAAGCGGGACTACTCACGTCAAAATCTGGCAGCTGAACAGCATATCGAAGCAACGCAGTGCTGCACTGCATGGCCCTGGCTCGCTCTTGTACGTCTCGTGAATGGATCCAGAAGTTGATATGCTGTGGAAAGAAAGAGACGTTGGAAAGCTGTGCAGCATTTCCCTTGGCTTTACACACCCACCCACCAATGTCATACCCAGTCTCTACCAGTGAAAACTGTGGCAGGCCATATAAGAGTTCCTCCAGGTTTGACCTGAGACTGTTTACTGAATGAGAAGCAGGTGTCGTCCTCTTGCCAAGACAGGCACTAGAAATGGCCAGGCTGGCAGTTGAGTCTTGCTACAATGCCAGTGATAACAATGCAGTCTCTGCCATGCTCAAGGAACTGCATAATTCATGAGAGACTCCGTGGTGCTCAAAGCAATATTCTCCAAAAATATTCTCCACATTCCCAGCATATACTGTCTCACTTTGTCTAATAGTAAGGCTGCCCCAAGCCTCCCCCCTCTCTTCATCATCCTGCTTATTGAGCCTATATAATTTAAATGGATTCTACTGCAGTCATGTTGTGTGCACCAACATGTTCGTCAGGCTGTAGGATTGCCAGATGCATGATGCTGATGTCTTGACTTGTACTAAAAAGCTGACCCAGATTCTACATTAAAATGTACACAATGTGCTATTAGTGTTCTTCTTTCTCACCCATAATTTGGATTAGGCTCCCTGTTCATAGGTAAGGAAAAGTTAAATATCCTTCAAATATTATTTGCCAGTTTTTGAGAAGCAAATTCCGCTTATTAAAAATGGATGGATAGAGGCCTACATTGTGGAGATCTATTTTTTTAACCTGACCAGCATAGCTTCCATTGTAAGGATAACAAAGCCCATTATCCCACTACTACAGGACCCATTCCACCAGATAGAGACCTCTACCCACCTAGGAAGCCAGCATGAGACCTTTTGCTGCTTCAGAGTACATGTGGTTCTGCTCCAGGTGAGGAAAATATGTGATAGATTTCAATCACTAGTTGTTTATGCTAACAAACAAACCAGATCAGGTAGGACTTAGCAATGTAAATTAGGTAGAAAAATACAATAAAGTTTTAAAAGGAACTGTAATTCTTCCACCAGCTTATGCTATAAATAAAAAGTTCAAAAAGGCTTCTGTAAAAGGTCAAAATTTTATTATATGAAGGAAAATAGATTAAATTAAAAGGTTTCCCTTGCTCAAAAGCCAGTTGTATCCGACTCTAGGGTGCAGTGCTCATCTCTGTTTCTAAGCCGAAGAGCCAGCGCTGTCTGCTTCTGCAGACGTTTCCGTGGTCATGTGGCAGGCATGACTAGACACCGGAGCGTACGGAATGCTGTTACCTTCCCACCGAAGTGGTCCCTATTTATCTACTTGCAATTTCTTGCTTTCAAACTGCTAGGTTGGCAGGAGCTGGGATGAAGACGGGAGCTCATTTCCGTCCTGCAGTACTCGGGAATCGAACTGCTGACCTTCCGCTTCCCAGTCAGTGTCTTAGCAACTTGAGCCACTGCAGTCCCATAGATTAAATTATGAACATAAAAAGGTTATAAAATACAGTAGGAGCATTCTTAGTTTTCCCCTTCTCCCATTTGTTAAAACAAAGGCATATTTATCTATTGTCCTGGCCTAGCCAGCTAACACAATCAGGATTACATTTTTCTACTTTTCTACTCATGAGCATGCATAGGTAGACATCAATCCTCTTGCTTTGGACATACTTAAAACGATGGTGTTTCTTCTCTAACATTCTAAGATGACAAAAACCATCTTTCATCCTTTGTCCCACCTCTACTTCTCTCTTACCCAATAAGACTCCATGTTTTATTTATTTATTTATTTATTTATTTATTTATTTATTAGATTTGTATCGCGCCGGGGAGACTCTGGGCGGCTTACAACACATATTACAAACCCAACATAAAAACAACCCCATAGAAATAATCATAAAAAGTCTCAGGTTAAAATCACTAAAACCTTAAAAAGTCCTCTACCTCCAGTTCCCCATTAAAGCTAGCTAGAACCAAGGATAAATAAGCTAAAAAGCCCAGCCCAGTCGGCTCTTATATCAACCAACTGGGGGGGGGGGGCTGCTACACCGGCAGCACCACACACCTGGTGAGCTAGCCAAATTTTTAGTCCTTTTCTAAAAGGCAATAGCTCTGTCTGGAGGCACAACTCCATTGGTAAGAGGTTCCACAGAGCCAGAGCCGATACGGAGAAGGCTCTCTATGCTCAATGTCCAAGCTTCCCCCCCTTCCGTTCTCACAGTCTTAGAATATTGTGAATATCCAAGAGAAGAGGAATTTGCACCTGGTCCAAAGGTCAAATTCCAAGCATCTCTTCACCCCCTCTTAGGAAGGAAAGAAACAACATCATCCATTTTAAACTCATAAAAGCAAAGTCTCTGTTTTTAGTGTCTTGCACGGAAGACAAAGAAGGAGTCGCAGTAAGGACTAACACAGGTTTATTGGTTGATGATCAGGATGAACATGTGGTAATGGCGGAGGTACAGCTCATTATATACAGTAGCAAAATACATTTGAATCGTGTGCACGGTAGCTCATTGGCCGCTACCGGCGTGACGTCATTTGTGTCACGCCCATCTGCTCCAGGTGATCCTAGCGCAGGAAAGATTCCCGCGGCTGCCGGTGATTTGGGGAATGAGAACCATGTGAGCTGAACGCTCGCAGCTGCCCTCTATGGGCAGCTTACTCGCGTTCCTTAACAGCAGGGCTACATTGTAATTGTGGTCCGGTTACATTCATACATTTGTTAAAGCAACATTGTACATACATTCATAACATCCCTCCCCCCTAGGATGGGACGAAGTCCCTCAACCATTGTGGCTTGCCGCACGTGCGCCTGGGGCGTGCGGCTGCTTGACTTAACACAGGGGAGCCGGTGGCTCCTGGTTCCGCGGAGTCTCGTCCTGCAACGGAAAGGGGGGACTCATTAGTGGCTCAGTGGGGACTCTGCGGCAACCTTGCATTGGGGGACGGGAATGGAATGAACAGTTGGGAGGTGAATCCTTGCCTACCGCTTGAGGAGCCTGGGGTCCCCCCCAGTACGAATCTCGGGACCGACGAGGAAGCCCTCGTGGTCTCACTACCCCCTGCTGCCTGTCCGGGGGTTCTATGTGCTGAGGTGGGTGAACTTTCCCCGGCTGCCTGTCTCGGGGGTGTCTATCTCCGGGGGGCTGGAGCTATGGTGTATAAAACAAAAGGACTGGGGGGACTGGAGGTACCAGGGGCTGAACTGAAACCCCTCTTCTTGCTAGGACGGGTGGGGGACCACTCCGCGACACCCCCCTGGTACTGCAAATCATAATCGAACTCATCCCTCTCTTCCGAAGTACCCTCCTCTGTTGCTGAAAATCGAGGGTATGCATTTGTATCGGCGGATGCCGCCGTGTCTCCCCCTTGTGTAACGCGGGTGGGGGAGGACTCTAACACTGATTCCCCCTCATTGGTGACTCGCCTTCTGAGTTGGTCGGCGTGCCTTCTCCAGAGTAGACCCGAGTTGGTCTCGACTCTATAGGATACTGGCCCCGTCTGCTCAATGATCGTCCCTGGAACCCATGCTGGCCCCGAGGCCACGTAGTTCCTGCAGTGAACCGGGTCCCCTACCGAAAAACTTTTGGAGCTTTCTACCCCTACATTTATATTTCTCCCTTCATCCTCCACCCTGGACGGATCCATCCGGTCAAAAAGTGTTACCGGACGCCTTCTCATGAGGAGTTCGGCTGGCGAAAATCCTGAAGCTAGAGGGGTTGTCCTGTAGCAGATGAGGAACTGGCACAGATGAAGGTTCAACTCACCGGGACCCATGCGCCGCAGTGCGTCTTTCGTAGTGCGCACTTGGCGCTCTACCTGACCGTTTGTGGCAGGGTGAAATGGGGCAGCGGTAATGTGCCTGATTGCATTCCTTTCTATGAACGTTTTAAACTCCGCAGACGTGAAGGTACTAGCGTTATCGCTAACAAGGATGTCTGGCAGGCCGAAACAGGCAAAGACCTTGCGCAACTGTTTAATAGTCGCCGCAGAGGAGGTGCTGCTCATGGGGATTACTTCCAACCACTTGGAATAGGAGTCGACTATCAGCAGGAACATGGACCCGCGGAAAGGGCCAGCGAAGTCGACATGAATCCGGGACCATGGCCCGCGGGCCGTGTCCCATTCTCTATGGGGTAGCCGGGACTCCTCGGGCCGAGAGCTCTGGCAGCTCTCACACGTGCCCACTAAACGTTCTATATCTGCGTCTATCTGGGGCCACCAAAAGAAGCTCCTGGCCAACGCCTTGGAGCGCACTATTCCCGGGTGACTGGTATGCAGTAGCTTCAGCACCTTAGCCCTTAACCTCTCTGGGATGACTACCCGCTGGCCCCAGAGTAGGCAGCCCCTTTCCAGGGAAAGCTCTACGCCTGACAAACGGCTTGGAATGCTCCTCGGGGGTAGTGATGGGCCACCCTTTCCTAACCCAGGAACTAACTTGGGCCAGTGTCTTGTCGGCCGCAGTGGCCTTGGCGAGGTCGGCCGGGACGATGGGGGGTGAGTCGAGGGACTCAATCAGCAGGACTTGGTGTTCCTGCTCTACCTCGCATGCGGGATCCCCTAAACTAGGGAGGGGAGACCGGGACAGTGCGTCCGCATGGGAGATCTCCTTCCCTGGGTGATAGACCAGTTCATACTGGTAGGCGTTGAGGAAAATGGCCCAACGCAGCATCCTGGGGGATAGAATTTGCGGGGTGGGTTTGCCGGTAGTGAAGATCCCGAGAAGTGGTTTGTGATCCGTCACTACCGTAAACTCGCGGCCGTATAAAAAATCGTGGAACTTCTTCGTTCCCGCGATTATGGCCAGGGCCTCCCTATCTGTCTGCGCGTAATTGTGCTCGGCCTTTGAGAGGGACCTTGAGTAGTACGCCACCGGGGCTTCCCGCCCGCTCTCCAACACGTGGCACAGGACCGCCCCCACCCCCACTGGGGACGCATCACAGACTAAAACCACTGGTTTTCTCGGATCAAAGTGGGTCAGGACAGCATCTGAGGATAGGAGTGTTTTAAGCTCCTTGAAAGCTTTCTCCTGCCTGTCCCCCCACCGCCAAACCGCGTCCTTTTTTAGTAGCGCGTGCAGCGGCTCCGCGACCAATGCCTTCCTAGGCAGGAAGGAGTGATAAAAATTTAGGAGCCCTAGAAATGACTGCAGCTCCGGTTTCGCGGTGGGACGAGGGGCGTTTTTCACGGCCGCAACCTTGGACTCAGAGGGTTTGATTCCCTCCGGGGTTATCCTAAAACCGAGAAACTCGACCTGCCTCGCAAAGAATACACATTTGTCCCGTCTCAGTCGAAGCCCCGCTCTCTCGAACACTGAGAGGACCCCGTCTAACCTCTTTGCTAATTCTAATTCGCTCCCCGCCGTTATCAACACATTGTCGAAGTATGGGAGAACACCTGGAAGCCCCTTTAACAGGCGTTCCACGAGGAACTGGAAGATTCCGGGGGCCGAATTCACGCCAAACTGAAGGCGCGTTACCTTAAATGCCCCCTTGTGTGTCACAATCGTTTGCACAGCGGCAGCAGCTGGGGTTACTGAAAGCTGCTGGTATGCCTGCGCCAGATCTAGCTTGGCAAAACACCTCCCCCCATGTAATGTGGCCAGTAAGTGGCTGACCACGGGCACCGGATATGCATTTGGCCGAATGGCCTTATTGATCGTACATTTATAGTCCGCACAAATCCTGACCTCCCCATTTGACTTAAGGGCTGTAACAATCGGCGTTTCCCACTCCGCCGAATCAACTGGAACCAAAATCCCTTGCCCAACCAATTTGTCCAGTTCCGCCTCTATCTTGTCCTTGAGGGCGAAGGGCACTCTCCTTGGCTTGAGGCGGATGGGCCGGATTTCTGGGTCCAGCTCAAAGGAAACTGGGGGGCCCTTGTACGTCCCGAGCCCCTTCTTGAAAACGTCCGGGTGTGCATTGCACACGTCCCGCATTGGGTCAGTCTCGATGGCGTTAATGCCGGACAGTTCGATTCCCAGGGGAGCAAACCACTGCGTTCCCAAAAGGCAGCATCTCCCCCCCCCTTGAGGACTACTAGGGGCAGTTTCTCGGAGTAATTCTTGAATTTCACCTTGAACTTCCCCACCCCCAACACTGGGATCCCATTTCCCTGCATGTCCCATAAGTGTGACTTCATGGCCCGCCGTTTGGGCCGCTTATCTGGGGGAATACGCATAAACTCTTTTTGGGACAGGATGGAATAGGATGACCCCGAGTCTATCTCCATCCTCACTGGGAGCCCCTGTAACAGTACCTCTACGAAAAAACGCCGGTGCTCCAGGCCCACGCGGTTCACGCCCTCCTTGTCATGGTTGGTTGAGACCTTCCTGGTGCCGGCCGCTTTCCGTTGGTGTATCTGGGGGTGGCTCGAAGCGCCCTTGTCCTCGGCTCGCCCGCGCCTACATACTCTGGCGATGTGTCCCTTTCGGCCGCAGTTGTGGCACTCGGCCTTTCGGAACGGACACCTCGTGCGGTCTTGGGCCGCCCCACAACCGTCGCAGTGGCAGTCTTGCTGTTCGCGGGTCTGCCGCTTCTCTCCTCGTTTCCTGATCCTCTGGACGTCGTCGTCCTCGCTGGAGCAGGAGTCCGCCATCGTGGATGACTCCTCGGACGTCGCTGGTGTGCCGGTGGGCGGCTTGGGGGCCTGCCAGGCCGTCTTCGCTGATGTCCGCCGGGCCGCCTGTACTGGTGACTTGGCCCTTTCGGACGTGGACCCTCGGGACTTGAACACTCTGACCCCGCTCCTGGCCACCTCGGCCGCTTGGGCCTCCCGCAGTACCTCGTTGAATGTGAGGCAGTAATCGCGGGTCATCAGCTTCCTCTGGAGCTCCTCGTCCCTCAGACCACACAACATGCGGTCTCGGAGGGCCTGGTCCAGGTCGTCCCACTGGCAGTGCACCGCTGCTAGCCTGAGGGCCGCCGCATAGGCGGACACGGATTCGCCCGGTCGCTGGTCTCGCCTGTGGAACGCGACCCGGGCTGGGAAAATCGAAACGGGCGGCTGGAAGTGTTCGCCCAACATCTCCAGAATGCGGTCGATGGGCACCACGTCCACCTTCCGGGGAGCCACCAGGTTCATCAGGATACGCAGCGTGGCCGGCCCCACCTGGGCCAAGAAATGGGAGCGCATCTTCGCGTTGTCGTCGATGCCCGCGGCTTCCATCGCGTGCCGAAACTGGCACTCGTACAGCTCCCACTGCTCGGGCTTGCTGACATCGAACTGGTACGGCTTGACCTTGGGATTCGCCATCAATCCCACCTTCGTCGCCAATTTAGTGTCTTGCACGGAAGACAAAGAAGGAGTCGCAGTAAGGACTAACACAGGTTTATTGGTTGATGATCAGGATGAACATGTGGTAATGGCGGAGGTACAGCTCATTATATACAGTAGCAAAATACATTTGAATTGTGTGCACGGTAGCTCATTGGCCGCTACCGGCGTGACGTCATTTGTGTCACGCCCATCTGCTCCAGGTGATCCTAGCGCGGGAAAGATTCCCGCGGCTGCCGGTGATTTGGGGAATGAGAACCATGTGAGCTGAACGCTCGCAGCTGCCCTCTATGAGCAGCTTACTCGCGTTCCTTAACAGCAGGGCTACATTGTAATTGTGGTCCGGTTACATTCATACATTTGTTAAAGCAACATTGTACATACATACATAACACTGTTTCAGTTCATTACAATGATTACTTTTGAGTAAAAAGACTGCACAACTAACTACATACAATGCTTTAATTATAGGGTCTAGTTTTAAACTTATGATAGTGATGAACATTATTTCCCTACCTAATACTCCTATTAACCACAAGGCAAATTCTTCCTTTAAACTCACATGTAATATAAACAGAAGATGACTTGTGGTTGGAGCCTCAGATAGCAAGCCTTTCAGCAATGTTTCCATTGTGTCTGCGGATGATTTGTAGAGAGCCTGTAAGGAAAGAGAATTGTGGAATGGGTCATAGAGGCTGAATTCTCTGGCTCACCAACACTGCATGATTACAAAAAGGTTGTTTTAAAGAGGGAGTGGGATGTACAATTGCATGAGCAATTCCACTTAATTTGGACTCTCATTTCTTTTAATCATTTAATTAACTTGTACCCTTGCCTTTCTGCTAAAAGAGAAACTGTTTAGAAAGGCTAAACAAAATCAATAAAATACAGATATAAAAACACAAAACCCTGATTGAAACATAATGTGCAAACAAATCAATTGCTTGTGCATCAATCAATTGTACAAATCAATTGCTTAAAAGGAAGTTAAAAACATTATTAAAAGACACAAACAATACTGAACCAATTAGGTGCCATATTCAATAGCAAAGCAGCCTATGCCTGTATAAAAATTCTTCAAAATGCATGTGTGCATACACACATGTGCACCCTTCCCCCTGAATCTGTACTGGCAAGGGATAACCAGAGAATAGAAGCATATCTGAGAGTAAACAAAACAGAAGAGCAAAAAAAGACAAAAAAATTTTTGGCACCTTAAAGACTAACTCGTGTATTTTAATGTAAGTGTTCGTGGACTAAGTCTACTTCATCAGACTTGAAGGCAGGGCCGTAGCCAGGATTCTATAATTTTTTTGGGGTGTGTGTGTGTGAATTTTTTTCAGGAGGGGCAAAAATGTCACATTCACATATATAACACTGGCATCACGGGGTGGGGTGGGACTGGGGGTGTTAGCTTAGGAGCCTGCCCCCCAGGCCCCCCGAAAGCTCACATTTAAATACAGGAGTTAGTCTTTAAGGTGCCACAACATTTTTTTGTCTTTTTTTTTGCTCTTCTGTTTTGTTTACTCTCAGATATACTTGCACAGACTAACACAGCTACCACTTCAAACAGAATGGAAGTGGCCATGAAGGCCTGCACATTCATCAACCACATGGAATCTTATCTATAGTTTACGTGTGTGTGTGTGTGTGTGTGTGTGTGTGTGTGTGTGTGTGTGCGCGCGCGCGTGTGTTCACAAATGCTTGAAATAGGTTGCCACTTAAATTTCGCAACTAGTTTTACAACTCGGTTTAAACATTAAACTAAGGATCTTTGTTTTTGAAAAGTTACATTGTCAAAAACCCTTTGGAATTATAATTCTTCTCTGAAAGGAAAGGGGCTAGTTTTAACATTAAAGGTCTTTTTTTATAACTAGAATTGAGCGGAACTCACTGTGTGTTATCAGTGCCGCTGAATATTGATGGGACAAGCAGGAGCAGCCTGAGATGAGACCCAAAGAGCTAAAGTTGACTCTTAGATCTAAAATTAAAGTTGGCTCCTAGGCCTAACTTGTTCTTGTTATGTGTTGTCATGTGGTTTCCAACTTATGGCAGCCCTACCTTTTAACCTCTAAAATTGCTTGTACTGTATTTAGGAGACCTCTATTGCCTTACAAACAAAAAGCCATAGTCTCCCTTACTGAGTGAATCCACCTGTTTAGTCTTCCTCTTCTTCTGCTGCCCTGTATAAAATACAGGTACATGCAAGAAGATAGGCTATAGAAAGCGACACAACTTTCTTGTGTACAGGCTAAAAAGGATTTGTTTAGCATGTGATAGAATAGTTGCTCTCTCAAGTGGTAAAAGACATCTTTTCATAATGATATATGCTTTTCTTTACTTTTGTATCTTGCATATAGCATGTTTAGGTTTATTTAATTGGTGGATGAAAGGTATTCATGAACATAAATTGCAAAACTGATCTTTGAAAAAATCCTGTGGGAGGGATGACAGATTAATCAAAGAGGAAAATACATTCCCCTCCCCAAATATGGTTCCTCTTCAGAAAGCAGATCCTTAGATTCATGATAGTCAGAGGGATAGTGGTATAGCCAATTACTTCTCCTTTACCTCTTTGTGTCTTCCATGAGACATATTTTGTACATTTTTGTTCCTGATTATTTATTTATTTATTCACACTGGTGAATTTATTCAAAGTGGTGCAAATACCACTCAGGGCGGTTTACAATGCGCGCGTGCACGCACGCACGCGTGCACACACGCACGCACACACACACACACCATCCATCCATCCATCCATCCATCCCATAATAGCCAATAAAAAGACAAGAAAAACACAAGAAACAAAGCCAGATGGCATAAATCTTAAACCACAACATTATTCAAATTAAAACACTATCAGCAGCAGTAAAAGGAGATATTATCAATTTAAAAAGAATGAAACACTCCTTTCCAACATGAGCTAAAAAAGAACCAGTCAGCATCGATCCAGGGTAATATATATGCCTCAGCACTAAAACGTTTAAACTCAGTTTACCTGACTATGAGAATCTTCTAGGTCTACTTCCATGCTGAAAATGCTATGGAGAGCCAACCGTAAGATGCAGGACTCCAGCTCAGAATTAAGTGGAGGCTTTATTTTGCTGGTCAGACAAAAGAGGAAAATACTAGATTATATAGTGTGTGAGAGGGGCTATCATGTGGATTTTCTTAGAGGATGATCCATTTATTGTGGCCAACCACCACCTTGTTTTTTGCGGAGGCCCGAGCAATAAGTTTGCTCCACCACATTATTTTAATGCTTCATTTAACCCTGAACACATTGTTTAATTTATACTTCTGCTGTGCCAGTTTAGCAACCAAGCCTTTTCTGGAAGTCCCAGAGTCTGCCTAGACTGCTTCTTGAGGAGTAGTCTGGGATTGCCAATTTTCAAGTTACTTGAGGACAGGGGAGGACAGCTACAGTACAAGGCTCTCATATACACTGTTTCTGGTACCCATAGGTGCTGGGAACAGCATATACCTGTATAGGGTCACTGCATAAAAGTAGAACCCTCTGATGTGGGTTCAAAAAGGAGCTCCGGGGATGGGTGGGTGAATATTGGGGCACTCCAGTGTCCATGACATGTGGAGGATGGAGGCAAGAGTGACCCTCCCACCGAGCTCCAATAAGCAGGTTAAATGCCCTATCTAGACATGTTCCTAAACTCTACCTTTCAGCTAGTACTGGTTGGGGGAGTCTGGTATGTATAGTCCACTAATGGCCAACCTTGGCACTCCATATATTCTTGAACTTCAATTCCCCGAAGTCCTGATCAGCAGATGTATTGACTTGGGCTTCAGAGAATTGAAGTCCAAAAACACCTAGAGTGTCAATGCTGCCATCACTGGTATAGTCCAAAGAAGGAACTTATGCACAGAGAAAAAAAGAGAGAAAAACATTAAACTAGCATTATAATAACACTGCATGTGGGTTTGTGCCCCGGAGCAGGAAGGCCAACCTTTCTTTAGGTTTCCAGTAGTTCTTTCTCTTTAGCAAGAGGACTATATAACATTCTCTAATGTCAGTACTGTATACAACTTACAACACAATATGAAATGAGCTATGTCTTCCATGGTTGATGCCCCACATATATCTATTATGTACGCAATCTCAATATTTACCAATTTTGTTGTGTCAATTTTAATTGTTGTGTGCATGTTATGTCCCATTTTACTGCATGACTTCTTGTACTTTGCCATGGACAATTGCCTGGCACAATAAAATTATTGATTGATTTAATTAATAACATTAGGGATGCATGAGCACCATCTAATCAATCCAGTGTAATCCAATCGGACAGAAATGCCTAACAATGCAAAAGAACCATGGCCAAAATTCTATGAGGAAGAGGTAGCACAAAGCAAAACTAAAAACAAAACATGGCGAGATATGCTCTTAGAAAAGAACGTAGGTCATTTTGCAGTGGATGTTTTATGCTTCATGATCACTTGGGTCAGTGGTACCACTTTACTGCTGTTGGATTTCCACTCAATCATTTGCATTGGAGTTTCCCGAATCTGCTACAGCTCAAAAGAGATCAAGGGAAAAGTGCCATACCAGTTTAGAAGGGAAATAGAGGAAGATGCAATGCCAAATAGGAGAATAAAGAAGTTCAATGGACTATAGCAGGAACTGTGTGAATTCCCCCCTTGACAGAAAGGAGCAAAGAATAAACAAAAGGAAGCATTTACAATAAGAGCAGTTTGGTTTCTGAACCTATTCTGTATTACAAAAAATGGAAAAGAGGGAAGAATCAGAGTCCTTTGTGTAATGCAGGGATTCTCAACCTGCAGCCCTGTTGTATATGTAACCAAGTGTAATGTAAATGAATTGGATCTAGCGATCCTCCATGTAACCAAGTGTAATGTGAATGAGTCGGATCTAGCAATCCTCCATGTTCCCCCTTCCTCCCCCCCCCTTGTGAATACTCCTATTGTATAGATACTGTGTTGCATGTAAGTCATCTGCCACTCACATAGAATTCAGCTGCCAGCGATAGCGCAGCTGAAGGAGCTCAGCTCACGTGGCTCCAATCACCCAATCAGTGATTAGCATGGGAAACCTTCCTGCCACAGGTGAGCCACACCAGGTATGCAGTACGTCAGAATGACGTCACTGACACAGTAACCAATGGGCGCCTTCGGGCGAAATTCAAATGTACTGTACCATATATAAGGAGCTGCGTCTCCGCCATTGCCTCATGTTCAGATTGACTACATTGCAATAAAGATGTGTTTGGCCCCCTGACTGCTGCCTACTGCGTATCAATCTGCAAATATCAAATTGGTGATGAAGGTGGGATATGGCTTCCCACAGCATCAAGCTACCTCCGTTCGACCTCAAGGAACCAGAGAAATGGGCTCTGTACGAGCGCCAGTTCCAACATGCGATGGCTGCCGAGCGCATCGAAGAGGAGCAAATGCGCTCTTGCCTCCTTGCCCAATGCGGCCTCCCCACACTCCAGTTGGCAATGCACCTCCTGTTGCCCCGATACTGTCCTGCTGAAAGAGATCCTGGCTGCGCTACAGAACCATCTCCAGCCGAAGGTATCCATCTACCCGGTGAGAGTTGCCTTCCACAGGCAAGACCAGCAACCGGGAGAGTCTGTGGCCGATTATGCCACCACCCTCAGGTCAGCTGCTGCCCCGTGCTGGTAGGACAACCTGGAGGAAGCCCTGTGGGACCGCCTGCTGTCCTGGTTGCGGGACGAGGAAGCCCAGCGGAGGCTGATGGCCAGAGAGCACCTTTCCTTCAACTCCGTCCTGCAAGAGGCTCTGGCGGCTGAAGCAGTGAGGTCCGGAGTCAAAGCATTCAAGGCGAAGCCTGCCACACCTGGAGGGTCCGGGTCTGCTGTGCAGGCCACCCGACGGTCACCCCCATGCTCATCAAGTTCATCTTCATCTCCAGAGGTCTCCTCATCCTCGGGATCCGGATCCAGCAATGATGACGACAACGTCCAGAAAGTCCAGAGACAGTTGTCCAAGAAGCACGCCAGCATGAAGGCCCACCACCGATGTGATGGCTGCGGAGCGTCCCATGACCGGAAAAAGTGCCCTTTCCGGAAGGCAGAATGCCACCATTGCCAAGGTTTGCAGGCGTCGTCGGAAACAGGACTAGGAGCCAGCCGAGCGCCCTCGAGGAAAAGGGGGGGGCATCGGAAAGATTTCTACGGAGGAGCTGACCGTGGGCCGTGTGTCCAATGCACACCACCGTTTCTTTGTTGAGGTACTGTTACAGGGGGTCCCAGTTAGGGTGGAGGTGGATTTGGGTTCATCCTACTCCATCGTGTCCCAGAAAGAGTTTCTGCGCATCCCCCCAAATGTGCGCCCAAAACTCAAGGCCCTCAAGACGTCCTTGTGAGACGTGCAGGGCAAACTGATTCCTGTTTTGGGGGTGGGTGACTTCAAAGTCAAGTTCAAGGGTTTCACGGAGAAGCTGCCCCTAGTGGTACCGAAACGAGGTTCCAGCTGCCTCCTGGGGAGTCAGTGGTTTGCTCCCTTGGGTACTGAACTGTCCAGCATCAATGCCAACCCGGTGTGGGACGTGTATGATGCACACCCAGCGGTCTTCGAGAAGGGGCTTGGGAAGTATAGGGGGGCCCCAGTCTCATTTGACCTGGATCCAGCAATTTGTCCCATACGGCTCAAGCCACGAAGAGTGCCCTTCACCCTCAAAGATAAGATTGAGGCAGAACTGGACAAACTGGTGGGTCAGGGGATTTTGGTTCCGGTGGGCTCCGCAGAATGGGAGACACTGATTGTTACTGCGTTAAAATCCAACGGGGAGGTTAGGATTTGTGCTGATTACAAGTGTACAATTAACAAAGCCATTCGCTGCAATGCATACCCGGTGCCGGTAGTTAGCCATTTACTAACCACTTTACATGGGGGTAAATGTTTTGCAAAACTAGATTTAGCGCAGGCTTACCAGCAGTTAACGGTCACACCTACTGCAGCAGCTGCGCAGACAATTGTAACGTACAAGGGTGCGTTTAAGGTGACATGCCTCCAGTTCGGCGTGAACTCAGCCCCTGGGATTTTCCAATCTCTTGTGGAACGCCTTCTCAAGGGTCTCCCCGGGGTCCTGCCCTACTTTGACGATGTTTTGATCACGTTTTGATCACAGCTGGGAGAACTAGCAAAGAGGCTGGACAAAGTTTTAACGGTGTTCGAGAAGGCAGGGTTGAGGCTGAGACGAGATAAATGTGTGTTTCTAGCAAGGGAAGTGGAGTTCCTAGGGTTCAAGATAATCCCCGAGGGAGTCAAGCCGTCCGACTCCAAGGTTGTCGCTGTTCGAAACGCCCCACGCCCCACCGTGAAGCCAGAATTGCAGTCCTTCTTGGGACTTCTAAATTTCTATCACTCCTTCTTGCCAAGGAAGGCTTCAGTAGTGGAACCTTTGCACCATCTTTTAAAGAAAGATGCGGTTTGGCGGTGGGGGGACAGCCAGGAAAAGGCCTTCAAAGAAGCACTCAACCCATTTTGACCCAAGGAACCCTGTGGTGTTAGTTTGTGATGCTTCACTAGTGGGGGTGGGGGCGGTGCTGTGCCACGTGATGGAAAATGGGTGGGAAGCCCCGGTTGCCTTTTACTCAAGGTCCCTTTCAAAGGCAGAACGCAATTACGCGCAAACAGACAGTGAGGCTCTTGCGAAAGTCGCTGGAACCAAGAAATTCCACAACTTCCTCTATGGTCGGGAGTTCACTATTGTGACCAACCACAAGCCACTGCTGGGTATCTTCACCACGTGCAAGCCCACACCCCAGATTTGGTCCCCCAGAATGCTACAGTGGGCCATATTCCTTAACGCTTACCAGTTCACACTGGTTCACTGCCCAGGCAAAGGAATCAGCCACGCTGATGCACTTTCTCGGTCTCCCCTACCTGATCTAGGGGAACCTGAGTGCGAGGTTGAGCAGGATCACCAGGTATTGCTGATCGAGTCCCTCGACTCACCCCCAATTATGCCCACAGATCTCGCCAAGACTATGATGAAGCACAAGGTTCTGTCCCTGGTTATTTCATGGGTTAAGAAGGGGTGGCCCACGACTCCTCCCGCCGAGGAGTTTAAAGCATACTTCCGAAAGAGGTTCGAACTTTCGATAGAGAGGGGTTTCTCCTGTGGGGCCAGAGGGTGGTCATTCCTGAGGTATTGCAGTCAAAGGTACTCAAATTGCTACACATTAGCCACCCGGGGATCGTGCGCTCAAAGGCTTTGGCCAGGAGCTATTTCTGGTGGCCCCAGATAGACGCAACATTGAGCATTTGGTAGGCACGTGCGAGAGTTGCCAGAGTTCTCGACCCGAAGAGTCCCGACTTCCTTGCAGAGAATGGGACACAGCCCGCGGACCATGGTCTTGATTACACATCGACTTCGCTGGTCCATTCAGGGGCTCGCTTTTTCTACTAGTGGTCGACTCCTTTTCGAAATGGTTGGAGGTTATTCCAATGCCCAACACCTCCTCAGCCGCAACCATTAAGCAATTGCAGAGGGTATTTAGTTGTTTTGGTTTACCCGATGTACTTGTCTCCGACAACGCCAGTACTTTCACCTCCGTCGAATTCCAGGAGTTCCTGGAAAGGAACGCAATTCGACACATTACGTCTGCCCCATTTCATCCTGCAACGAACGGCCAGGTTGAGCGCCAAGTGCGAACTACTAAAGAGGCACTTCGGGGGGAGGGATGTTGTGTATGTAACTAAGTGTAATGTGAATGAATCTGATCTAGCGATCCTCCATGTAACCAAATGTAATGTGAATGAGTTGTATCTAGCAATCCTCCATGTTCCCCCTTCCTCCCCCCTTGTGAATACTCCTATTGTATAGATACTGTGTTGCATGTAAGTCATCTGCCACTCACATAGAATTCAGCTGCCAGCGATAGCGCAGCTGAAGGAGCTCAGCTCATGTGGCTCCAATCACCCAATCAGTGATTAGCATGGGAAACCTTCCTGCCACAGGTGAGCCACACCAGGTATGCAGTACGTCAGAATGATGTCACTGACACAGTAACCAATGGGCGCCTTCGGGCGAAATTCAAATGTACTGTATCATATATAAGGAGCTGCGTCTCTGCCATTGCCTCATGTTTAGATTGACTACATTGCAATGAAGATGTGTTTGGCCCCGACTGCTGCCTACTGCATATCAATCTGCAAACATCGAAAACCCACAGGCTGGATGCGGCCCATGGTGTCATTTCATGTGGCCTCCACTGCCTCCACCACACCAGGAAGTGCCATGTGGTGGAGGAAGGGCAAAATGGCTGTCCAGCCCCTGAAGCTGTCTGAGGGAGTGTGACCCGGCCTCCAGCTTTAAAAGGTTGTGAACTCCTGGTGTAATATATAGTATGAATCTGTAGATAGCCATTTCTAGACTTGCTATAGAAATCAACAGGCATGGGGGTTGGCAAATACTACTGAATAGAGATATTTCTCTTCTTCCCTTCACTCCTGAAAAACATGGTGACAAGGAGCAACAATACTGCAAGGTCAATGCCACGGGAGGTTTTGGGTACCTAAGGTTGTAAGCAGTGACCATAGAATATGCCAGAGTACCAGATGGCACAGAGTGGTCGGGTAATGTCTCCATCACCATCTGAAAGAGAACAAAAGGTATAATATAGAGAAGAGTCAGCACTCTACCAACCCCTAGCCACATACTCAACCCTGCCATCCTAATAGATTTCAGGGGTGGTGGCTGCCCCACACTTACTTACCACGAGAGCCTCTGCTAAATCAGCTTTCGTGTATGGGAGCTCCAAGGTGTCTTTACCGCTCTTTAGTGCAGCAGCACAGCTCGCAGAGATGGCACGCAGAAAGCTAATGGTCTCCTCGGTGTTGTGAAAAACCTTTTGGAAATGCATTGGTTATTACTTGGTACTATTATTTCAAATATTTGTCCTTACTCTGAAGCTGAAAGGCTTCCCAGAATAGCTTTCAGCCACACTATAAACATGAGAGTTCTGCTCACATGCTCACAATCTGAGCAACAGCATACAAGGGAAAATAGAGTGGGGCAGTAGCATGAGGATGATAGTGATGATGATTCATCCTTCTTTTGCTTCCAAACCTGAATCTAATTAAAACCTCATAGTAAAGGTACAAAGATAACTTCTCTAAAAAGGCACAATATCAAAGCTTCATACAATATGTACATTATTGTATACAGTGGAAATGGCTTGGTTAACATAAAAAACGCATAACAAAAGGAAATCCATAGAAAATAGTGGCTTGGTTTGCGGATTTTTTTTTTGAATGGATTAATTGGTTTTCGATGCATTCCTATGGGAAACCACATTTGGATTAAAGTATTTTGTTTTTCAATGCATTCTTATGGGAAGTTGCTTTCAATGCATTCCTATGGGAAATTCAGTTAAAGTAATTTTCACTGTAAGAAACATCCCAGAGAATGCATTAATTACGTTAACCAAGGTTCCACTGTACATTGTGTGCTGCAGATTGTACCTATATATATATTCTGTACTTTTTACATTGTATATTGTATATTGTGCCTGTATACATTCTCTGTGGGACATGATAGAAAAGCAAAGGGGTGTTTAGATCCCCCCTCCAGTCATTTGATAGCCAGTGCTTCGAATACACAAATAAACAAGTAAAGAATTAGAAGATGTTCTGGAATTCCATAGAACAAGTGACAACGATCATCTTGGGGTTAGGATTCTTCAAGGATAGGTTTTCATTCCAAAGAGTAGTCAGGAATGACCTCATTGTACCTTTTTTCCAATGGCAATATATTCCATGATGCTTGTGATGATTTCCATATCCACTAGACTGTTATCTGAACAGAGTGATGGGATTGATGGAGTCGCAGAGTCCAGGGTGTCTACTGTTGAAGCTGGTGGGGAAAGACATGAAAGAAAGAGGGAGAAATTAGAGCTAGCTTTTTAAAAGGAGAAAGGCTTTTTGTCTCTGATGGCCACAACAAAGAGAGTCTTTGTTATGTTACACAACACAACACAACATAACATAAAGAGGCTGGGAATTGGGCTGTAGACTTGCTTTGATTGATAGCTGCCTGCAGCCAAATCGTTAGCAAAACTTGTTTTGATTGACAGCTGCAAGGCTTGCTTAGGGCTACAGAGAGGTTCCTCATTGGTACATAGAGGCTTAAAAAATTCACTTCCCCTGCCCTCCTCCACAGAGGAGCAGAGGAAGTGTTTGATTTGCCAATGTGTTGAAGTGGCTCTCTTCTTAAGCCACTTCACAATACTGGAAATTGATAGCTGGACCAAACAGAGTCACTTGACGTGTGACATGCCATTTGGATAAAAGAATTACACCAAATGGTGTACTGCATCTCTATCCGACCCCAAGAGATCCTATTTAGCCACACTAGCCTGTTTCAAAATTGCCCATATAGACAAGCCCATAGTCATGGAAACACTGGGAGAAATGGTCAGGAGCTTTGGAGATCACTGCCTTTTACATGCAGGTGGCACGCATGTAAAAGGCAGTGATCTCCAAAGCTGTCTTAATTGTGAGGCACTATTTGGAGTCATTAATGGGCTGGAATAGATTGTACAAATAGAAAATGATTCCAGAGAAGAAAGATATGTTCCTGGTTTATCAAAAGGTAGACTAGGCAGCCTGGATAGGACATCTTAGGCTGCATGGGCTTACACTCTTCCTGAAAACTCAGGTTCATGGGCTGATTGTTTTCCTGCACTCAGCCATGACACAGAATGGCCATGTTTCAGCAGTGCCTAAGAGAACATTTCTGTGGCTTAAGCTAGCACTCCAAGTGCACTTACTTCTGAAAATATCTTATCTAGCCATGGTGATGCCTGCCTTAGTTACATTATGTTTGGATTCCTGTAAATCTGATCAAAGTCAAACTGTCTTTGGAATATATTCAAGAATATCCAAAATGTTGGCTGGAGCCACTTAGAGCGAGGGCACAAACTCTTTGCTACAGCAGCTTCATAGGCTACCCTACTTAGGTTGAAAGAAGAGAGTGCAAAAGCTAGCTTGAGACTCAACATCAAGAAAACCAAGATAATGGCAACAGCCCCTATCAGTCCCCTGGAAAAAAGATGGGGAAGAAGTAGAAGCAGTGACAGACTTTACTTTCTTAGCAGATTGCAGCCATGAAACAAAAAGGTGACTAATTCTTGGGAGGCAAGCTATGAGAAACTTGGGGAACATAGTTAAAAGTAGAGATATCACCTTGCAAACAAAAGTCCACATAGTCAAAGCAATGGTATTCACCAGCCAGGAGGATAAGAGCCCCAGTGTCCATGGGAGGCTGAAGACGCCGCCACGCCGCTGTACCCTCCTGGCCCTTCCCACCAGCCAGGAGGATAAGAGCCCTCATGGTCACGGGAGGCTGAAGACACCGCCGTGCCCTCCTTGGACCTTTCCTTCCGCCAGGAAGAGGACAAGAGCGGTGAGTTTTGTTTTTGCTGTTGTCAGACTTTCTGTGGGACTTCTCATATGAGTACTGTAGGACTGCGTAAATGTATTGCTGTGGGACTTTGGAAATGAGGTTGTTTTCTCTTTTTGTAATGCTTTTTGATTCTGTGATACTGATACTTTTTGATACTGTGACATGTGATGATTTGTGATGTCAGTTTCAGTCAGTGAGATTGAACTGGGCTGGAGAGCTACAGTATTCCCCATACGTCATTTGATTGATGTAACTCAGTGGTGGGCTCCCAAAAAATGTACTACCACACTGTGGGCGTGGAATGGTGGCCGTGGCCAGGGGCAAAGCCCTGCGTTGCACCCGAATTAGGACTACTTTATTTCAAAACTTGGATGGGCGGGGTCAGCCAGAATTTCTGCTACCAGTTCTGGCGAACTGGTGCAAACCTGCTGATGCCCACCAGTGAACTAACTACTTTCTTGGCCTTGAGATGGAAACTAATAATTTTTTTTCAAAATAGTTGTCTACATTCTGATCTTATCCTATTGGCCATCTACTCTCCCCTGTCCAGACAATGCCCCTTGAACACCAGAGGTGCCTTTTTGCTTACCTCCAGTGTCAGATCCAGCAATGCTGTCTGTGGTGATGATGCTCAGCAGTCCTGAGTGATGAGCTGCCCTACCCTGGGCCTCCAGCCTGGTGGATTTGGGGGATACCTGGGGTTGCATAGGCAGCAGTGGCAGCTTCCTCTCTTGAGGTTTAGTGCCCATGGGTGTAACTTTACAGTTGCTGCAGCAGTCCCAGGCATTTCCCCCATCCCCAACATAATTGTCTCTGTTTACTTTGCAGAAACTGAAACCCCAGTGTCTTGAAGATGTTTTAGTTTGTACTTTTGATTCTTGGGTGACTGTCTGTGTCCTGCGAAAGTCTGTGTGCTCCCCATGACTGGGAAAGGAACTTGAAGACACAGCAGGGCTCCTTTCTGGTCTACTAGTCTTTTCCTCCTCTGGCAACTCAACAGTGGCTTTCTTATTTTGAACAAGGATCCGAAGTCTGTCTAGCCTGGAGAACAGTGGGAAGAAATAAAGAAGTGGTTTTTTGCAATATCTTTGTATTTTGTGTGGCTTTGTTGGGCTTGGACCACCTTTAATCTCTAGGCTTAGCATTAATTCCCTACCATGGACATCTCTTAGAACAGGGGAAGAAGGGCTCTATTACTCTGAAATGTGTGTGTGTTTTTGTATCAGAGATTACTCTGGGTTGAAAGGATTTTTTTCAGGGGTCGCTCGAATGAGTCTCCTTTCATGTCCCCTATCGTGCAACTCTCGGGGAATCAAACCCCGTCTTTTCAGTCTCCAAACACAGTGCTTTTATGCACTGAGCCACCGGGGAGCTGTCTTACTCTGAAATATCATACATAGAAACAAAGCCGGCTGCCTTACAAATAACCAGTTAAAAAAATCAAACACAAACAAGTGAAATGAGCTCCCGTCTTCATCCCAGCTCCTGCCAACCTAGCAGTTCGAAAGCAAGAAATTGCAAGTAGATAAATAGGGACCACTTCGGTGGGAAGGTAACAGCGTTCCGTGCGCTCCGGTGTCTAGTCATGCCTGCCACATGACCACGGAAACGTCTGCAGAAGCAGACAGCGCTGGCTCTTCGGCTTAGAAACAGAGATGAGCACTGCACCCTAGAGTCGGATACGACTGGCTTTCGAGCAAGGGAAACCTTTACCTTTAAACAAGTTTGCCAAATGTAGATTGAGGCAATCATTTGGGATGAACAGGTCATCTATTGGGGCACACAGTGGAACCAAACAATTCTTATTTTACCCCTTTACTTCTTCCTTGCAATGATAGCACTGTTGTACTCATTAACACTTAAAATTCACTAGAACTAAAGAATAGCCCTTTGATGTTCTGGTAGAAATGCGAAGCAGCCAGCATAACAGGGCCAAACAACTTTATTAGGCAGTCAGAACATGGGGAGCAATGGTGCAGCACTGCTAAATATAAATATATACACTCAGAAATTGATACATTTGGGCAGGAAATGACAGGAAGGGGAGTGGGGTAACTGGGAGATCATCGGACCAGAGTGAAGACTGTACAGACTACATAGTTTAGGCGGGAATGCAGTCCCACGATATTTCCAGACCAAGAAGGAGGAGACAAAATGGAGGATCGTACTGATCCCAATTATTTAACAAAACGTTGCAGCAATAAATGTATTCAAACACAACATCTCTTCCCCTAGGATGGGACGAAGTCCCTCAGCCATCGCGGAGGCCTGCAAACCTTTTTGGGCTGCACTGGTACCTGACTGTATTCGGATGACCTAGGCAGACTTGCTTCCATTGAGTGATGCCCTATACTGGGGCCCCCTTCCGAACCATTTGCATTTTGGGAGCACTGTCTTGACTCGAAGTTGGAACCAGGGAGGGGGCAAACAAAATCAAAACCCCGTTTGGATGAAGCAGGAGCAGGAGATCACTAGAAATTAAAACTAGAATCAGGAGGGGTAAAACACAACGAAAAGTCCCGCCTTTGAGAAGTTTGAGTAGGGGGTGACTGTTGTGTATGGAATGTAACTGCTGCATTATACCTTTAAGATGAATGTAACTACTTCAGGAAAGAATGTATCCTTAAGCAATCTGTAATTTTTATTTATTTATTTATTTAGTGTTCTTATATACCGCTTTTCTTATCTACTGACAACTCAAAGCGGTTTACAACACAATTAAACAAATACAAAGCAAATCATAAGTAGGGGAGGGGAGGGGGAATAGAAAAACATACAAAAATACAATTCAAAATACAGTATCACCAAATAGAATACACATATTAATACGGTTGCAAAATACAAGTTACAATTCAAATCAGAAACTAAAAAGTTAAATACAAAATGCGAAATACAGGCCCCGGGCAGCGACCCCTTCCAGCGGTGCTCCAACTTCCCCGCGGCCAATGCCAGACCGGGGAGGGACCTCAGGAAACAACTGCTTCTGTCCTCGCGCCGGTGTTGGAGGCAGCGGGGAAACGCGGCAAAGGTCCCGTTTGCGGCGGGCGTCCTCCGGTGCTGTGGGCGTCCCTCTTTATCCTCTGGCCAGGCAGGGCCAGGGGAGAGGGACCGGCGTCCACAGGTGCAGCTTGTTCCATCCCCGCGCCGGTGTTGGAGGCAGCGGGGAAACGCGGCAAAGGTCCCGTTTGCGGCGGGCGTCCTCCGGCGCTGTGGGCGTCCCTCTTTATCCTCTGGCCAGGCAGGGCCAGGGGAGAGGGACCGGCGCCCACAGGTGCAGCTTGTTCCATCCCCGCGCCGGTGTTGGAGGCAGCGGGGAAACGCGGCAAAGGTCCCGTTTGCGGCGGGCGTCCTCCGGCGCTGTGGGCGTCCCTCTTTATCCTCTGGCCAGGCAGGGCCAGGGGAGAGGGACCGGCGTCCACAGGTGCAGCTTGTTCCATCCCCGCGCCGGTGTTGGAGGCAGCGGGGAAACGCGGCAAAGGTCCCGTTTGCGGCGGGCGTCCTCCGGCGCTGTGGGCGTCCCTCTTTATCCTCTGGCCAGGCAGGGCCAGGGGAGAGGGACCGGCGTCCACAGGTGCAGCTTCTTCCATCCCCGCGCCGGTGTTGGAGGCAGCGGGGAAACGCGGCAAAGGTCCCGTTTGCGGCGGGCGTCCTCCGGTGCTATGGGCGTCCCTCTTTATCCTCTGGCCAGGCAGGGCCAGGGGAGAGGGACCGGCGTCCACAGGTGCAGCTTCTTCCATCCCTGCGCCGGTGTTGGAGGCAGCGGGGAAACATAATGTATCGCAGCTTCATAAGAATGCGAGCTTGCATTCAGCTTGCTATCAGAGATGGCAGCAGCGAGCATTCGGTTTACATGGTACACATTTCCCAACTACCTTCAGCCACGGGAACTATTCCCGCCACACATACACGCGGTGAAGAAGGCGTGACCCCAAATGACGTCACACCAACCATAACCAATAGGCTACTGTGGTTCCACATTCAAATGTATAGTCACTGTATAAAAGGAGCTGTATCACCGCCATTACCTTGTGTTCGTTCTGTATACCATGCAATAAATATGTGTTAACCTACTAAAGGCTATCTCCGTTGTCTTGGCTACTGAACACCAAAGTGACTCAACGAAAGCTTGCCTCATTTGGGTGGGAGTTGAGGTAGACTCGAATGTTGAAGGATGGGGGGTCTCTTGGGAGGAATCAAAGCCCCGCTTCTCGCTTGGACAACTGGGGGAACACTCTGCAAACTCCCCCCGATCCTGTAAACCAAAATCTACATCTCCACGTTCTGGGCTTGCTGACGGCCTCCAAAGGAATTGGGGCTGGTTTGAATTAGAAAGTTGGGGGCTACAACTGATTGCTGAGCCGCCCTCTCCATCTCCCCATGGGAGTAAGCGGGTGGGGGAGGACCCTAACATGGAATAACCATGAATAGAATCACCTTGTACCTCTTGAAACTCCATAACCCTATGTCTGAGCTGATCCCAATTATTTAACAAAACGTTACAGCAATAAATGTATTCAAACACAACAAGCCCTTAATGTCATTCTAGCAGGGCTTCCACACTATCATCCTTGACTGTCTGCTAGGAGGATATGTGACTTCTAACTCCCCTTTCATGCTGCTCCTACCCACTCCCCAATTTGGCAGGGCTAGAAATAGTGGCCTTAGGGAAAGTATGTTGTTGGACATGGAGAAGCCAGTTCAGCTTTGGTATACTATTCATGAGTTGCAAACTAGAGGGCCCAGAAATTTTTACCAGAAATTTAAAACTCTGAAACAGGCTAAATTGTTTGGGCCCAGGAGACCATAAAGCAGGGAAGGAAAATGTGTGCTGTTGGAATATCTTTCATGATTTCTCAGCATTGGCTATACAGTACTAGCTAGGACTGATGAGAATTGCAGTCCAACAACCTCTACAGGTCGGCACATTTTCCACTCCTGTCATAATGTGGATCTTCCCGTTAGCTCAGATCACATTTGGAGAGCTTCCTTTGCATGTTCTCAAGAGGTGGGGAATGGAAGGCTGTGGATGATGCAAGGAGAAGGTGACTTCCATTTTGTTTTATGTGAAGCACTGAAAACAATTGTCTGCAAATAATATTCTGAGAGTAACCCTGCTGTGTTAAGCAATGATGGCTGTATTCCCCATGTACAGAAGCGGAATACTGTAATACTGAAGCCACTGGAAACATTAACTTACATTTCCAAATATATATTGTTTCCCTCTTTCTCTGTCCCACTCTAAGATGTGTTGTGAGGAAGTTTTGATGTCAGTCACCTGAGGGAGGTCTAGAAAAGAACAGGGTACAACAAATCATTTTCCAGTACCAATCAAAACCATGAGAAAATGCAGTTCTGATGTTTTAGCTAGCACTTGATTATTTCACCATTATCATTTTGAACACACCTAATTCCATCTAATTGCTTAAGCTAGTTGGGCCTTCATGGCTGAAGAACCTGAGGGACTAGTGTGGAATGTCTTCAGAAGAGCTGTTTCCAAGGAGTTAAGAACAGGAAGACTATCACCATGATGATAGCCAATATCCAGAATGGATACAGCATCCAAAGAAGTTGAGCCTGCTTAGTACTTGAGTGGGAGACCATGCTTGAATACTGGAGATCTCCAGCAAGTGCCAGGAATTTTTTTGCCTGAAATCCCATAGAGTTCCTGCTAGTCAGTGATGACAATACTTGACTGGATGGACTAAGAGGACTGATTGAAATGAAGCAGCCTCCTAGGCTCTAATTTGATATCTTGTAATGTTACACCACTAATTACTGAAGTAACATACCGGTCCAAGGTACCCATGTATTGTCAGCATTAGGGTCACTGAACCACTTACCCAAGGATTCTAGACTTTCTTCTAACACCTTCTGTTTCTCGCCAGGAACAAAATAGGTCTTTGAATTTAGGAACAGTTGTAGATAAGTTTAATACATTTTATGGCCTCTCCCAGACCTATTTTGTCTAGACATCACAGGGCAAGGTGACTTCCTTTCTTCTTAGTATTTAGGTAAAATATATAGCAATGTATTATTATGGAGAATGCCAACAAAATACCTACACAAGGTCTCTGGCTATCTGAGATGGAAAGGTCACAATGAAAGATACAGTATGTCACAGTTACCTTAGCAACATGTGTCAAGATTCCATAAATAGGGGTTGCCTTAAATTTAAAGTAATTTAATGCCATGCGTGATATGTGTTCACATTGCCATGCTTTGCTTAGCTTTGAGCTTAAATGGGGTTCATTTCTAGCAGCCAGCTAGAATCCATTTTGGACAGTCTGCCTCAAATCAGCAGACGACAGCGTTCTTCTGCCTGAGAAAGCTGCCTTGCCAGCAAGCAGAAAAACACTGGACTTAGGATGAGTCGACAAGAAAATGGAATGCAAACTTTTGCATCTATACTTGGGTTATGGGGTAAAATCCAACCACAAGGGGATTTCCAAATTCAAGATATGGAGCCAGGTGTACAAACCTGGGCTATATTCTTGGAGTGTCTGTTAACTGTCAATCACAGCATTGACACACATTGAATTTTAATGGTTCCCAAGAAAACCCTATAAGAAGTGTTGTTAATGTAAACAAACCATTCTAGATCTTGAAGGATTCGAATCATGAATAGCTTAGGATTCAGTTAGCCATGCTGTCTAACTGAACCCATACCCATATGCTTTATGGGCAGCTGTGGCCTCAATGGAATAGACTCTGATTATATGCTTTGAAATATTGTCTATCTTTTCATTTTATATGCCCTAGCTAAACCAGAGAGCTAGGAAGCATTAACTATATTTTTCTATATTCTGGAATCGTGCAACTATTTTGCAATAAACTTACAAAAGAAGAGCTTTTGTTAGTTCAGTTTTTAAGACTCCCAAATTCTACCTGGGAAGTCTAAGGGGTGAGAATTGCTAACACACACACACTGACTGAACAAATGTCTCAGCAACTCGAGAAGGGGGAGCAAAGCTGAAGGAATTCAGGCTGCAGATTTGCAAAGCTGCACGGAGCCATTTTCCAGATGAGAAGCAAAAGTATGCCTCTGCTCTCACACACCCGCCTTAGCAATTCACCTAGCCTACCCCGTCTGGAAGGGAAACAATGGGCCCGTTCTCACGGGAATACATGTCCATCAAGGAGTGGCCATCCTTAACTTCAGCTTGGACATTAAATTGCCACCTAGGCAACCTGGGAACCCGTCTAGTTACTCCTAAGCCACTAAGGGGAGAAACGTCTGCCCATTCCTCCTTCAAGGAGAACCCTTCACCCGCCACGCTTATCCAAAGCAAATCAGAACTCGGGGTCCTTGGTGTGGTCCGTGTGCTACCCATGGTAGAGCATAGGGCGCCCCAAAGTTCTGACAACATGGACAATAGCCTCTTAATATTTCTTTCATAGGCTGTGTGTACATGTCTCTTTCAGTTCATTCAGTCAGTTATGCATTACATATATGCTAATATGTTACAGCTTCAAGAAATTACCCCATGTTCATCCTTGCAAAAGATGAAATGCTCCCTTTGCAGCAGCAACTGTTTTAAAATGCCCCTTGAGCAGCTTTATTTTCAGGAAAAAATAACACTTTATGATTTAAAAAAATGTGTTTGCATATTTAACATTTAATTATTTCCAAATGCTTTGGCCCAAAGTCCATTTATATCTGTCTATGAATGTCACTTGCTGTTCTTAATTAAAGATTACCCACAGGAAAATGAATACAAAAATGAAACAATAATCCAGGCAAAATACTGGCATCATTACTGCATATAAATAGCATTAAAAGCTCCATTGGGTTGAGCTTATAGTGTACTTCAGCATCTGGATAATTTTGCCACCTGGTAGTTCCTTCTCAAGATTTGTAGTAAACATACACATCCTCGATTATTTAGGACTGCAGCCTCACCTTGTGCATCTTCACTCTGAAGTAAATTGTACTGTGTTAAATGAGGGTTGCTCATATGCGGTGAGCAACCCTCATTTAACTCAGTACAATTTACTTCAGAATGAAGATGCACAGCACCCTACAGTCGGATACGATTGGCTTTTGAACAAGGGAAACCTTTACCTTTTACATATGCGGTGATGTACAGTACTGCCAAGTCATTTCTGCCTTAGGGCAACCCTATGACTTAACGACTTCCAAAATATCCTTTCATTCAAACACAGGGACTGTGTTGGCTCCCTGGTTAAGAAGCTCTTTTGGGCATTTCTCTCTCTCTGCTTGGTTTTCACATCTGTATATAGTAGTTGGAAATGAAATTGTGTTGATGTTTTTGGCCTTGCTCTCTAGTGACATGTCTCTACATTTGCTGATCTTTTCTAGTTCCTTTACAGCAGTGATGGTGAACATTTTAGAGACCAAGTGCCCAAACTGCAACTCAAAAATAACTTATTTATCGCAAAGTGCCATCACGGCAACAGGGGAGGCAGGAAGCACTCCCATTGGGCTGCTGGGCAGAGGTGCTGGGGGGATGGAGGAAGCAGTCCCATTGGGCAGTAGTAGGATTCAATTTTTTTTACTACCTACTATGTGGGCATGGTATGGTAGGTGTGGCCAGGGGGAAAGTCCTGCGCTATTTCAAAACTTGGATGGGCGGGGCCAGCCAGAATTTCTGCTACCGGTTCTGGTGAACTGGGGCAAACTTGCTGAATCCCACCACTGTCATTGGGCTGCTGGGCATAAGGGCAGGGAGAACTCTGTGTTGGGACGATGGCACGCATGTCTACAGAGAAGGCTCTGAGTGCCATGTCTGGCATGCATGCCATAGGTTCACCACCACTGCGTTATAGCTATCTTCCCAAGTCTCAAGTCTTTTTTTCTTCTTCTTTTGATGTCTTGGCTGCAATCTCCATTTCTTCTGTTGACCAAACAGAGGTACAGTATATAAAACCCTTCACAATGTCAATTTCTTCATCATCTACATTAAAGTTATGTAGTGCTTCGGTTGTCATGCTTTTTGTTTTTAATATTCAGTGGCATTCCTTCTTTTCTTACTTTAATTCACTTGCATCAAGAGATATTTTTGTCATTGCTGCTTTCTGTCAGTAATAGAGTAATTATATTTTAAATTATTTGACATTTCCTCCAAAAAATTTCATCCTGCCTTCATCTTAATTGCTGATATACTTTATTAAACACCACACTGTCTATACATAGTAAAACCAGGGATTTTTATTTTATTATTCTGAAGAACTGAACCTCAAGATGATGATGATGATGATGATTATTATTATTATTATCCCGCCTCACTCAACACGTGTGACTTGAGGTGGCGTACAACATGGAATAACAAGAGCAAAAAGTACAATGTAGCAAACACTGTGCAAAATAAGTGAATACAAACTACAAAAGATACAAGATACAATGAAAACAATAATAGTAAAAACCCACGACTTACACCTTCATCCCAGACCAGTCCACTGATGAAAAATCGTGACCAAAAAAGTCCTAGACATGGCAGCACGCCGGCAGGTAGTTGACAGGCGTGGCGTCCTTCCTCGTGGGGGCCTTCCCACCGGGAGAGCCAGAGGCGGTAGTGACACAGTTCGGCCACCTCACGGCTTTTAAAGGTTCTGGACTGGAGGCGGTGCCTGTGCTTTATTTTCCATCTACAAATAAACATGGTCACCAGATACAATGATTTAATACCAAAACATAGAATGGTGGATTCCTGATAATGAAGGGAACAAAATCTCTCCTTTCCCCTACTGAGCAAATGCAGTACCTGTGATAAATGTATGCCACAAGACACAAAGCAAATACCTTGTCAGATTTGATGATCTAAGCCAATATTTATTGATTGATTGATTGATTTTTACCCCGCTCTCCTAGTGCAACGTACCACTCAGTATTCTTAATAACTCTTTAATGCATAGTCCTTTAATGATAAACATTTTCTCTTTATCTTACAGTGACTTCACACAGCTGAGAGACACCTACAGAAAAGTGACAGTTGGGATCCCAACGGCTTGTGAGGTAAGCATCCTTATAAATACTTACTCAGAAGTAAGTCTCATGGAATTCAATGGAACCTGCCTCTTGCCCTGCCATTTCTCCTTTGCTTTTTCGAAGACAGCCCTCGAAACAGCGGAGGGGGAAATGCACAGGCGCCAGGCAAGGATGCACCAGGGAAGGCACCTCCCCTGATGGATACCTGCCTTTCGTCTTGCCATTTCCCCTCCGCTGTTTTGAAGACAGCCCTCGTAACAGTGGAGGGGGAAATGCACAGGCACCAGGCAGGGATCCACCAGGGAAGGCACCTCCCCTGACAAATATCTGCCCCTCGCCCTTGTCATTCGCCCTCCACTGTTTTGAAACACCCCTTGAAACAGCGAAGGGGGAAATGCAAATGTGTCAGGCAGGGATCTGCCAGAGAAGGCAGCTCCCCTGATGGATACCTGCCTCTCGCCTTGCCATTTTCCCTTCACTGTTTTGAAGACAGCCCTTGAAACAGTGGAGGGGGAAATGCACAGGTGCCAGGCAGGGATCCACCAGGGAAGGCACCTCCCCTGACGGACACCTGCCTCTTGCCCTTGCCGTGTCTTTGGCCGTCCCCTTCTTCCTTTGCCCTCAACCTTCCCCAGCATCAAGGCTTACTCAAGTGAATCCTCTCTTCTCAATTAAGCCACCCCCCAAAAAAAGCCACCCCACCAACAACACAAAATCAATACCTGCCCGGCAAGGCCAGGCAATCAGCTAGTATACAACTAATCTGATTATACATAGCATTGCTGGTAAGACTTTTGCTACCCTTTCATAACCTGTGGTTTCAAAACCTTCTCAGTGAGATGTCAGATTGTTTGCTCATCCCAGAATACACAGTTGGGATCCCAAAGGCTTGTGAGGTAAGCATTCTTTTCTATAGTGGGAGGGGCTAGGAGACTATTGCATTATGGGAAAAGTAGTTTACATCAGTTAGGGGTTATATCTTGACATACCAGCCATCACAAAACAATATTTTCTCACCTATGCCAAGTAATCATTCCCAAGTAGAACATGAAAATGTACTGCTGTGTAGCTATTTCCCCATTACTGTGAAATATTACTAGAAAATTAATCAAGACCCTGTTGAGGGAAGAAAGACCCCTCTTATTCAAAATAGTATGCCCCTGCTGTGTTAGCACAATAGTGTTGTTTTTCACTTGAAATAGATGTCATGCTATAACAGGGCATCCTTATAAATACTTACACAGAAGTAAGTCTCATGGAATTCAATGGAACGTACTCCTTAAAAAAATTATGTGGCCACTTACATATCACTGAAAAAAAGAGGAAATGCTTCACCAGTAAGGAGGAAATTTATGTGCATCAAATTTACATATGCAAATAGAGACACATTGAGAAACAGTGGCTATAATTTCAATAGAAATAAGGTTCCCTAGGGTAAGATAAATAGCACATGAGCAACAGATCACTGAGAAGACACATTGGCCATGTGGTTACAATATCCCTGACTATGGTGAGATATACTGTTTTTTATTTACATTGTTACAATTATTTCTGAATTTGCATCTATGCATATGCATTATTAGTGCAAATGATATATACATATATGTTACCTTTTATTGGAGATTTACAAGTAGGCTTTTGTAAGTTGTATCTTAGTTTCTTGCCCTCCTGGCAATAAACAATGACAATAAATTAAATAATTAACAATTTGCTGCTATTTCATAATACTCTAAAATAGCTTCTTAATGTATATAGGGCCAGTCCCATGATAATTATCTGGCAGAGAGTTATAGGGATATATAGAACAATGAGAGAAAATAATGAAGATGTGAAATTAATTTTTGACACCTTCTGTATATATTATTGTTGTCATTGATGGTTTGCTTTGGTTATTCTGATAGTGATTTTTAATTTATTCTCTTAAAGAGTTTGGTAAAGACAGACTCCCTCCCCACCCCAACCCCCATCATTGGCCATAACTATATTCTCCTGATCACACTCCAGCAACACCAAGTTGCACAGCAGTTTCCCCTATGATTTATTTATTTATTTAACAGATACACCACAGTTTGAGGCAGTACAGGGCACCCCCCTTTTCTTCTGCCAATTGTCTTTTCACCCCTTCAAGTCCCACATTCTGATGTGTTTAATTAGTGATGCGCTAAACAGGGGTGTGGTGGCTGATTGAGATAAAGCCTGGAGAGAATTTCAGTTGCTTGGCAGTAGATCAAGGATGAAACCTGCTGGTTGAAATTTGAACAGTCAAACAGAGATATATGGGTAAAGCCAAAGCAGAATCTAGAATTTAGAGGCTGTTCAGGCAATATATTACTAATCCAATTATACATAGCATTGCTGGTAAGACTTTTACTACCCTTTTATAACCCGTGGTTTCAAAACCTTCTCAGTAAGATGTCAGCTTGTTTGCTCATCCCAGAATACACAGCTCCTAGACTGGTAGTATTTGGACTCAAATAAGTGTAGGCTGTTTCTCTGAGGAAGTCAGTGCCAAATGTGAAGATAAGGAATGATGTGTATCACAGCCAAGCTCTAGAATGGATGGTCTGAGGCAAACAAAAGATGGAAAAGGTTAAAGGTAAAGGTCACCCTTACTCGAAAGCCAGTTGTATCCAACCCTAGGGTTCAGTACTCATCTCTGTTTCATAGCCGAAGAGCCAGCACTGTCTGCGTTTGCAGACGTTTCCGTGGTCTCCTGCGCATCAATAGCTTGGCTGGCGACAGCCCAGATGCCAGGGGGGTTACCCTGTAGCAAAGGAGGAACTGACACAATTGCAACTCTATGTCCCCATGGCCCATTCGCCGGAGTGCCTCTTTTGTTGTGCGCACTACCTGGCCATTTGTGGCAGGGTGGAATGGGGCAGACGTGATGTATCGAATCGCATTCCTTTCGAGGAATGCCTGGAATTCGACGGAAGTGAACGTACTGGCGTTGTCGGAGACAAGTACATCGAGTAAACCAAAACAACTGAATAGCCTTCACAACTGCTTAATGGTTGCTGCTGAGGAGGTACTGGGCATTGGAATAACCATTTTGAAAAGGAATCGACCACTAGCAAAAAGAGCATGCCCCTGAACAGACCAGCAAAATCGATATGTGTGACCAGGGTCCATGGATTGTGTCCCATTCTCTGGAGGGAAGTCGGGACTCTTCGGGTCGAGAACTCTGGCAACTCTCGCAAGTGCCCACCAGCTGCTCAATATCTGTGTTTATCTGGGGCCACCAGAAGTAGCTCCTGGCCAAAGCCTTTGAGCGCACGATTCCCGGGTGGCTAATGTATAGCAACCTGAGCACCTTGGAGTGCAACCCCTTAGGAATGACCACCCTCTGGCCCCACAGGAGGCAACCCCTCTTGAGCGAAAGCTCGAACCTCTTTCAGAAATATGCTTTGAAATCCTCGGCCAGAGGAGTCTTTGGCCACCCTTTCTTTACCCATGAAACAACCGGGACAGAACCTTGTCCTTCGCCATAGCCTTGGCGAGATCAGTGTGCACAATAGGAGGTGAATCGAGAGATTCGATCAGCAACACCTGGTGATCCTGCTCAATCTTTCACTTGGGCTCCCCTAACTCAGGCAAGGGAGACCGGGAAAGCACATCAGCATGGCTTATCTCTTTGCCCGGGCAGTGGATCAGTGTGAACTTGTAAGCATTTAAGAAAATCACCCACTGAAGCATTCTAGGGGACAATATTTGGGGAGTTGGCTTGGACATGACGAAGATCCCCAACAGCGGCTTGTGGTCTATTACAATGGTGAACTCTCAACCATAGAGGAAATCATGGAACTTTTTGGTTCTAGCGACTATCGCAAGAGCCTCCCTGTCCGTTTGCGCGTAATTGCGCTCTGCCTTCGAGAGGGACCTTGAGTAGAAGGCAACCGGGGCTTCTCGCCCATTTTCCAGGACATGGCATAGCATCGCCCCGCCCCCACTGGTGAAGCATCGCAAACTAGCACCACGGGCTTCCTTGGGTCGAAATGAGTTAAGATTGCTTCTGACGAAAGGAGCGGTTTTTAACTCTTTAAAGGCTCGTTCCTGGCTCTCCCCCAACCGCCAAACCGCGTCTTACTTCAAAAGACGATGCAGTGGTTCCACCACGGAAGCCTTTCTTGGCAAGAAGGAATGATAAAAGTTGAGCAGCCCCAGGAAGGACTGCAACTCTGGTTTCACGTTTGGACGGGCGGCGTTGCGAACAGCGGCAATCTTGGAGTCAGAGGGCTTAACTCCTTCGGGGGTTATTTTGAACTCTAGGAACTTGACTTTCCTTGCAAGGAATATGCATTTGTCTCACCTCAGGCGCAACCCCGCATCCTCAAACACAGTTAAAACCCTGTCCAACCTCTTAGCTAGTCCTGACTCATTCCCAGCTGTGATCAGAACGTCATCAAAGTAGGGGAGAACCCCGGGGGAGACCCTTAAGAAGTCGTTCCACCAGTGACTGGAATATACCGGGGGCTGAATTCATGCCGAACTGGAGGCATGTCACCTTAAATGCTCCCTTGTGTGTAACAATAATTTGGGTGGCTGCTGCAGCAGGTGTGCAGCAGGCTGCTGATAAGCCTGCACTAAATCCAATTTTGAAAAACATTTACCCCCGTGTAAAGTGGCTAGTAAATGGCTAACTACCAGCACCGGGTAGGCATTGGGCCGAATGGCCTTATTAATTGTATATTTGTAATGTGCGCAAATCCTAACCTCCCCGTTAGATTTCATAACAGTAACAATTGGTGTCTCCCACTCTGCGGAGTCCACTGGAACCAAAATCCCCTGACCCACCAGTTTGTCCAGTTCAGCCTCAATCTTGCCTTTGAGGGCGAAGGGTACTCTTTGTGGCTTGAGCCAGATGGGTCTAATCGCTGGATCCAGGTCAAATGAGACTGGGGGCCCTTTGTACTACCCGAGCCTCTTCTTGAAAACCGCTGGGTGTGCATCGCACACGTCTCGCACCAGGTCAGTTTCGACGGCGTTGATGCCGGACAGTTCAGTCCCCAAAGGGGCAAACCACTGGACCCCCCAAAAGGCAGTTCGAACCTCGCTTAAGGACCACGAGGGGTAATTTTTCAGTGAAATCCTTGAACTTAACTGTAAAGTCCCCACCCCCAAAATGGGAATCAGTTTGCCTTGCACATCCCGCAAGGACGTCTTGAAGACTTTCAGTTTTGGGCGCGAATTGGGGGGAATGCGCAGAAACTCTTTCTGGGACACGATGGAGTAGGATGTGCCCGAATCCATCTCCATCCTAACTAGGCCCCCCTGTAACAGTACCTCAACAAAGAAATGCTAGTGCGTATTGGACACACGGCTCACAGTCAGCTCCCCTGTGGAAATCTTGTCAATGGCCCCTCCTTTTCTTCGAGGACGCTTGGACGGCTCCTGGTCTTGCTTCCGACGACACCTGCATACCTTTGCGATGTGGCCCCAGTGCCGCAATTGTGGCATCCTGCCTTTTGTAAAGGACACTTTCTCCGGTCGTGGGACGCTCCGCAGCCACTGCATCAGCGATGGGCCTTCTCGCCGGCCTGCTTCCCAGCCGACTTCCTCTGTACTTTCTGGACGTCGTCATAGCTGGACCCGGACCCTGAGGATGAGGTGGATGCTGGTGACGCTGATGAACTGGATGAACGTGGAGAGGAGCGATGGGCAGCCTGCATGGCGGACCCAGACCCTCCAGATGTGGCAGGCTTTGCCCTGAACGCTTTCACCCCGGACCTTGCCATTTCAGCCGCCAGAGCCTCTTGTAGGACAGACTTGAATGTGAGATGGTCTCTGGCCATCAGCCTCCACTGGGCTTCCTCATCCCGCATTCCAAACAACAGGCAGTCCCTCAGGGCTTCCTCCAGGTTGTCCCACCGGCAAGGGGCAGTGGCCAACCTGAGGGCAGCAGCGTAGTTGGCCACAGACTCCCCCGGGGGCTAGTCTTGCCTGTGAAAGGCTACTCTTGCTGGGTAGATGGACACCTTGGGCTGAAGGTGATTCCGAAGCGCGGCCAGGATTTCCTTGAGCGGGACAGGATCGATGTCCTGCGGGAGCAGGAGGTGCATTGCAAGCTCAAGCGTGGCGAGGCCACATTGCGCAAGGAGGCAAGAGCACATTTGCTCCTCATTATCTATCTTCTTGGCCGCCATGGCGTGCTTGAACTGGCACTCGTACAGCGTCCATTTCTCCGGATCCTTGAGGTCGAATGGAGGGAGGGTGATGCTGTGGGAAGCCATTTATCCCATTGTCGCCAATTTGATGTTTGCAGATTGATACGCAGTAGCCAGCAGTTAGGGGGCCAAACACATCTTTATTGGAAGGTAGTCAATCTGAACATGAGGTCAATGGCAGAGCAATGCTCCTTATATACAACTAGCAGATTTTGCCCGGCAGTGCCAGGCTGTTTAAAATGGTTTTGGAAGGTTTTTGTTTTATGTTTATGCAAATGAGGTTAGTTTTTAATTGTGGTTTTTTAATTTTTATTTTTATGCATGGGCTGTTATAAACTGTGATCATTTTTTTTGTTTTTGTTTTTAAAAAAGAGGAAAGGATGATATCATTTTTTAAATAATTATTGTATTTAACCAAATAATGTGTTACTATGTGAATTTTTTTAAATAGTTGTATCTTGGATAATAATTTTAAAAATGTGTAAGAATATGTTTTTTTTAAATCAATGTTTCTATACTGTGTTTAGATGGTTTTTTTTAGTAAAAACTTATTTCTTTTTTTGAATTATTTGTGATTATTGTGAATATTTTTGAATGTTTTGAAAACTTATTTCATTAATTTGTGAATTCTTTGTGATTATTCTGAATATTTTTGAATGTTTTTTCTCTTGTGGCCTCTGGGTGGGGCTGGTGAGCTTTTCTTTTAATTTACTATTTTTCTCTACTGTCCTCTGGGTGTCGCTTCTTCTTCCGATAAGTAGTCTCTTTCTTTCCTCAGTTTAGTTCCGGTCGTCATGGAATGAGGACATCTCCTGGTAAAGTCTCTGGTTTAAATTTTTTTTGGGGGGGAGGGGTTGGGGGGGGGTTTCTGTGTTTTTTTTCTTGTTTGTTTTTGGATGTTTTTGTGTTTACTTTTTGTGTTTGTTATTTCTGGTTTTGATTACTTTTGAATGTTTTTGGATTGTGTTGTTTTGTGTTGGGGTATTTCCGTTGGCCGGTCTCGGTGGCTGGACTGCGGAAATACCATCGCCGCTTGATGCGGCGTTGGGGTGATGGTATTTCTGAGGGCCGGCCTGGGTGACCGGACCACAGAAATTGCATCACCGCTTACATGTGGCGTTGGGGTGGGGGTATTTCCGTGGGCCAGGCTGGGTGGCTGGACCACGGAAATCCCATCGCCACTTGATGCGGCGTTGGGGTGGGGGGATTTCCGTTGGCCGGCCTGGGTGGCCGGACCACGGGAATCCCATCGCCGCTTGATATGGCGTTGGGGTGGGGGTATTTCCATGGACCGGCCTGGGTGGCTGGACCACAGAATTCCCATCGCCACTTGATGTGGCGTTGGGGTGGGGGTATTTCCGTGGGCTGGCCTGGGCGGCTGGACCACGGGAATCCCATTGCCGCTGTATGCAGCGGTGGGGGGTGGGGGTTCCGCGGCCTGCCTTTTTTATTTTTATTTTTCGCACGCTGGCTTCCTCAGCGTTTTGCACACTCATGGCGTGCAGGACGCTGGGGCTTGTAGTTTGGCGTTTGTGATTTCAGTTTGTGCAGCAGTTTTTTCCCTGCGGCTTCATTTTGATTGGCCATGGCACGTTTCCAAACGTTCCTTTTGCTCGCACTGCTCAGCCTGATTGGCTCTGGTGCGGCGCAGCGCAAGGAACGTTGGGAATTGAAGTTCCCTTTTTTTGTTTGTGACCGGGGGGGTCCTGCCCCACTGGCGCAAAATTCAACCCAACAGTTACCTGCGAACCCCGGTCAGGCGAGTGCATGGAGGCTCGGACGGGGCTAGTGGGGCCTGGCTAAACATCCTTTGTCACATTCCAACGGTTAACGCACAGATTTATAGGTATAGATAGGTAATGATTCAAACCTGGCGCGAAGCCACATGATTGGTCAGTACCGGTAAACAGCCAGGTGACAACACTTGATTGGGTAATGAGTAAACAATATCTACAGCTACGGTGGGAAAAAGTCCCGCAATATTTACACAAGAGGAATATTTACAAAAGGGGAAAAAGAAGGGAAAATGGAGGATCGTTATATCCAATTACGCTCATATTTCACCTGAGTTACATGTCCAATTTCAACCACATTTCACTTGAGTTACATATCCAATTTCAATCACACTTCACTTCACTTACATACACAACAGTAACGGACTCCCCCCCCCCAGTAGTTTTTTTTTGTTGTTTAGTTGCACAGTCGATTCTGACCCTTTGCGACCCCATGGACCATTTTCCTCCAGGCACCTCTGTCTTTCACCATCCTCCTCAGCCTGCCCAGCTCTGTGTCCATTGCATTCACAATACCATCTATCCATCTCATCTTTGGACGCCCCCTTCTTCTCTTGCCCTCCACCTTTCCCAGCATCAAGGCCTTCTCAAGTGAGTCCTCCCTTCTCTTTTGATGTCCAAAGTACTTTAGCTTCATCGTCACTATTTGTCCTTCCAATGAACAGTCAGGATTGATTTCTTCTAATATTGACCTATTTGTTCTTTTTGCCGTCCATGGGACTCTCAGGACTCTCCTCCAACACCACATTTCAAAGGCATCTATTCTTCTGCGCTCAGCTTTCCTAATGGTCCAGCTCTCACACCCATACATTGCCACCGGGAATACCATTGCTTTTACTGTAGTAATATATTCTACAATAAATACGGCATTTTCCAGGGCATTGTAGATAGTACTTGGGTGAATATTGCTCATTTTGTATTAATATGAGGGATTAAGAAATAAGTATCGGGTAAATTAATAATATGATTGAAGAAAACGTTTAGACAGAATAGACTAAGACACTGACTGGGAGGCGGAAGGTCAGCAGTTAGATTCCCGAGTACTGCAGGACGGAATGAGCTCCCAGTCTTTGTCCCAGGCTCCTGCCAACTTAGCAGTTCGAAAGCAAGACTGTTGCAAATAGATAAACAGGGACCACTCTGGTGGGAAGGCAAACAGTGTTCTGTGCGCTCCGGGGTGTCTAGTCATGCCTGCCACATGGCCACAGAAACGTCTGCAGATGGCAGACAGCAGTGGCTCTTCGCCTTTGAAACAGAGATGAGCACTGAACCCTAGAGTCGGATACGACTGGCTTTCGAGCAAAGGGAAACCTTTTATCTTACCTTTACAAGAGCTGCCACCACCGCCGAGCCACCGCAACACTGCCGGCTCCCCTCCCTGACTTGCCTTGGTCAGGGGTGGGTGGGAGCATGCCGCAGCTGCCCTGAGTTCCCGCCGTGGGGCTACAAGAGCCGTTGCCGCCGCTGACGCCGCTGCGCCGCCGCGCCGCCGCGCCGCCGCACCGCCGCAACACCACTGGCTGCTCTCCCTGACTTGCCTTGGTCAGGGGTGGGTGGGAGCATGCCACAGCTGCCCCGAGTTCCCACCGCGGGGCTACAAGAGCTGCCGCCGCCACCACCAAGCTGCCACAACACCGTCGGCTCCCCCCTGACTCGCCCTGGTCAGGGGTGGGTGGGATCACAGCTGTTCCCGGAGTACAGTTGCCATGTGGCGGGACACCCTTTCTTTTCAGCTGAGACGTTTTTTGGGCTCCGTCTTGGACTTGTAGTACTACCGGTAGTTGGTATTTAAATGCTAATTTGTATTGTGTCAGGATCTGTATTAGACTTTGTAATTTTGTATCTTTAACATTGTAGAAATTGCCATATTGTGGAGAGTTCTAGTGTAACTTATTTGCATTTCCCCCCCTCTTACTTATATTGTATTTTGTTATTGGTTACTGTGAATGTTGTAAACCGCTTTGAGTCTCCCATCGGGATGAGAAAAGCGGTATAGGAATTTAAATAAATAAATAAAATAAATTTAAAGATAGATAGATAATAAGAATTAAAATAAGAGCGTTACCCAGTATAACTGAGAGAATATTAGTACAGTGATACCTCATACAACATCCAAACTTGGTTCCACAAGTTTGGACTTTATACGGATTTGGACTTTGTATGAGGCATGCAAAATCCTAGTTGTGATGCCTCATACAACGTCCAAATCCTTGCCGTGATGCCTCATACAACGTCGTTTCCACAGAGATACACTGTACTGTAACAGCATAGACTTCAGGGCCAAGTCAAGGAAACAGACAGGAAACTGACAGAACTTTAAGAAATCATTGTCTAAAGGCTAAATACATTACAAAAACATGTCAAACAACCGTGATTGTCCAAGAACCTGAAGAATGCTGCAAAAATCCCAGGAACGCTTACAAAAATTCTGATGAAAAAAATCCAAAAAATAATAATCCAAAAATGCGCTCAAAACCACTCCTAGAACACTCTTCGCCTTGTGCAAAACCCACAAGAGCAATGCAGGCATGCATCCTGCCTTTTATATTGCCCAGGCACAATGCAACCTGGGGGAAACCCCAAATGCCTCATACAAAGTCGCAGCGACTTTGTATGAGGCAACATTTTTCAAGGAATTAGGCGATGTGGTATGAATTCGACATTGTACGAAGCGGACTTTACATGAGGTATTACTGTATTATGATATATTTGCGGTTTTTTTTGTATCTTTTTATGCAGTGGCTCAAATAGCTAAGACGCTGAATGGGAAGCGGAAGGTCAGCAGTTCGATTCCCGAGTCCTGCAGGACGGAATGAGCTCCCGTCTTTGTCCCAGCTCCTGCCAACCTAGCAGTTCGAAAGCAAGAAATGGCCAGTAGATAAATAGGGACCACTTCGGTGGGAAGGTAACAGCATTCCATGCACTCTGGTGTCTAGTCATGCCTGCCACATGACCACGGAAGCGTCTGCAGAAGCAGACAGCGCTGGCTCTTCGGCTTAGAAACAGAGATGAGCACTGCACCCCTAGAGTCGGATACGACTGGCTTTCGAGCAAGGGAAACCTTTACCTTATGTATTGTTATTAAAACTAATAAAAATTAAATTATCGACTGGCTTTCGAGCAACGGAACCCTTTACCTATGTATTGTTATTAAAACTAATAAAAATTAAATTATCGACTGGCTTTCGAGCAAGGGAACCCTTTAACCTATGTATTGTTATTCAAACTAATAAAAATTAAATTATCGACTGGCTTTCGAGCAAGGGAAACCTTTACCTATGTATTGTTATTTAAACTAATAAAAATTAAATTATCGACTGGCTTTCGAGCAAGGGAAACCTTTACCTATGTATTGTTATTTAAACTAATAAAAATTAAATTATCGACTGGCTTTCGAGCAAGGGAAACCTTTACCTATGTATTGTTATTAAAACTAATAAAAATTAAATTATCGACTGGCTTTCGAGCAAGGGAAACCTTTACCTATGTATTGTTATTTAAACTAATAAAAATTAAATTATCGACTGGCTTTCGAGCAAGGGAAACCTTTACCTATGTATTGTTATTTAAACTAATAAAAATTAAATTATCGACTGGCTTTCGAGCAAGGGAAACCTTTACCTATGTATTGTTATTAAAACTAATAAAAATTAAATTATCGACTGGCTTTCGAGCAAGGGAAACCTTTACCTATGTATTGTTATTAAAACTAATAAAAAATAAATTACATTAAATTTTTTAAAAAAGGAAAGAACGAAGAAGGGTCGGTCCCTCTCCCCCTGCCCTTTAACTCCCCGCTCGCGGAGGCGGAAGGAGAGGCGGAGCCCGAGGAGGAGGAGCCCTTAAGTCGGGGGGTGGGGAGTGGGAGGGAGGGCGGCCGCGACGACGACGTTGCTTCTTTCACGACTCTCCTCGGCCAGGGAGGGAGGAGGAGCTTCCCCCAGCCTAGGGGGCTCTGGGCGTTGAAAAGGACTCGCCAAAGCGGGAGGTGGGGGGGCTTTTTTTGGTGGGGGGGGCGGCGGAAGGAGGAGGCATCGGCCGCATCGGAGGGGGTTTTCGCAGGAGAGGTGCTTTCTCTCTCTCTCTCTCCCTCCCCCCTTTCCATTTCGGATCCTCGGCCACTGTGCTCCGCCTCCGCGATGTCTGCTGCCGCCGGCGGCGGCGGGGCGGGGACTCCCAAAGCGCTGCCTTCCTCCGGACCCCACTCTCTGCGGGACATGCCGCACCCGTTGGCCGCCTCCGGCAGCAGCGGGGAAGGGGTGGGCGCGGAGCTGACGCCCAGCCCGGACCTCCAGCTGCCGCGCAGCATCGCCGAGAAGGTAAAGAATAGCAAGGGCTGCTATATACAGTATATGGCACCAGGGGAGACGAGCCCCCCCCCCCTTGTAAATTTTATTGTTAATTAACTCCCCTAATTGCTTTGTCTTGTAAACCGTGGGGGCTGTTCTCTTCATCCCTTCTCCTTCCAAGTAGCTGTGCCTGGTGGTAAGACAGGGATGGCCAAACTATGGCCCGGGGGCCGGATGTGGCCCCTGGCCCCAATTCATCCAGCCCCGCGAAGCCCTCGTCGCTCCTGGAAGCGGAAGTAAAACGCGCCCATACGGGCGCGTTTTACTTCCGCTTCCAGGAGCGACGAGGGCTTTGCGGGACCGGATGAATTGGCGTCGGGGGGGGGCCACATCCGGCCCCCGGGGCCATAACGACTGGCTCCCTGAACCATGTGACTTGAAAAGTTTGGGCACCCCCTTCGTTAGATCTCGGGAGTGGAGAAGTGATGCAAAGCTAAGGGTCCGGCACGGGTGGGTTGGTGGTTGGTAAAGAATCATTTCAATGGACAAAACTGGGCAGGTCCTTTTTTAAAAAAATAAATAATTCACATGCAAAGTGTGCAAGCTTTTGAGTGCTTCAGAAAGCCTAAATCAAGTTCCAAAATATACGTAACCAGGGAAGTACTGCTGAAAGGTGCACGTTTATTTTATTTATTTATCTATTTTAAATCAACGACCAACCCATTTCTTTTTCACTGTTCTGCTTCTTCTTTAGTATTCGTTGCTTGTGGTCTTGGCCAAGATAATAATAAGGGTGGGGATTGTTTTTTGGGGCGGCTTTTTCCACCCGCATTCCATTTCTTCTTCTCTCCCCCTTGCTATTCTTCAATTAATGCTACTAAGTTCCTCCTTGTCCTCTCGGTGTTGTCCAGTTTACACAGCAATCTTTTCAGGGCAGGGACATGTCTTTTCTTTAAAATCAAGGCTGTTTATCTCAGTTGCCCATGCCCTGAGATGCAAAATGTGATGCTAAAGCATGTGTTTACATGTATTGTGTGAAATATGCTACAATTCGGACATCAGAACATTGAAGATACTTGCACAGAGGTGTTTAAATCAAATCAAATCGATTTAAGTCTCTAGATTTAAACCGTGGTTTTCTACTTAGACTCATAAAGGCTCAAAAGGTTTAAATTGCATTTTTACTGTTTGGCCCCCTTCTCACACTTAGCTTCTTGTGCAGATCTATTCCACTCCCGACTTCGATCAATTGAATGTTTTGAAACTTAGCAGTTAAGAGGTTGATTCTTCGTACATAGATTTGGAAAGGAGCAATGTGAGTAAGGTTTGTCCCCCTTCAGCTATGCACGTTTATTTTTGCTGTGAGAAAGAGTCATGTGACCCTTGCAGATATAAATCCACAGTTTTGAGAACAATAAAACCAAGTATCTGTGATAATATTTAGAAATGTTGCTCGATAATCTTACAGAAATCTCTGGAAGAGCATGACATTGTGAATGGAATTCATTTACCAAATATTTAAACATTGCCTAAATATACATCCTTATGCTACGTAATTAAAAGCTAATTTTTATGCCATGATGAATAACTTTTCAGTGATAGTTTCTTAAAGAAAAAATGATCTTTTTTAAAAAAATAATCCAATTTAAAAAATTGATTTAAATAAAAAAAATTCTTTGATTTTTTTTTAAAAAATCGATATTTATTCCCCCTGGTTGCAAGCAAGATACGAGCTTGGTGAAGCAGTCTTTGGATTTATTCCAAATGTCTTCTTTATGTACTAGTTTGTGTGAATGATATAGTTTTGGTTTTCTTCATTTATTTATTGCTATTTTAAGACAAGTTTGCATCATGATAAGATGCTTAAAAACATACTCACAATCCAATATTGCTGTTATAAATCCTTTGCTCTCTGGGAAGGTTTACATGAAATGTTCCCCTTAGTTTCCTACTTGTTCTGCAATATGTGTATGAATTTCTCTGTGACATCAGAGGCAGAAATGAGTAGTGTCTTTGTGGGTATAGTGGAGTACAGTATTCTCACATATGACTCAGGCCTGCTCTAAAGGGAAAGGTAAAGGTTTTCCTTGCTCGAAAGCCAGTCGTATCCGACTCTAGGGAGCAGTGCTCATCTCTGTTTCAAAGCCGAAGAGCCAGCGCTTTCTGCTACTGCAGATGTTTCCGTGGTCATGTGGCAGGCATGACTAGACACCGAAGTGCACGGAACGCTGTTTCCTTCCCACCAAAGTGGTCCCTATTTATCTACTTGCAATGTCTTGCTTTCGAGCTGCTAGGTTGGCAGGAGCTGGGACAAAGACGGGAGCTCATTCCATCCTGCAGTACTCGGGAATCGAACTGCTGACCTTCCGCCTCCCAGTCAACGTCTTAGGCACTTGAGAAGCTGGTTTTGCTGCTCAAATTGCACCTGCACTTGGTTCTCCCTGTCAAGTTGTTCAGTCTTCAGTATAGTTCTGAGCTTAAGCACAGCTGATTTCAGATATGTGTGTTAAACACAGCTTGCCCTGGGGTGTGCAACTCTGTCAGCAACACACATCTGTGCAGAGGAGAGCTTTCCTCCAAGTTAACTGCTTTTGAGACAAGTGTGTAATAGGATGATCTTTATATAATTGCTTTCTGGGTAACAGACATGAAGTTGACCAGACTGAAAGAAGCAGCTTTACTCCGGCTCCAGCTTTCTCCTATAACTTGCCCTGGCTTTGTATGAATGCTTCATTTTAGCCAGGTATGACAGGCCAACATACCTGGAAGGCTAAAAAATTCACCAGCATTTTAATGATGCAGCTAGTAGAGCAATTACAGAAATGACTTCTTTCTGAGGTTATCAGATTTGGACTGGGGGTCTTTTCTTTGCTGTTTTCAAAAAGAATGGGGGCATAAGGACTGCTGAGCCCCAACGTTATTTAGTGGGAAACTGTTTTGCCCTGTATTTGTAGCCTTTACCAGCTGGGAAGTGGCCATAGAAAAGATGGCTTCTGTTTTTTGTGGTTTCAGTTTAGGTTGCAATTTGGATTTTAGTAATTGTGATGATTGGAAGCAAACACTCCAAGGATCCTTCAATTGTAGCAACTGGGGCTGACCTCTTGTACTCTAACTCCACCTGTCTTGGCAATGCTTGAGGACAGAAAACATCTGACTAGTAAGTAGTAGTTTCACTAGCATACATGTGATTTAAACAGAAAAGCAGGCTTTCTGCTGTCAGCTTTTGGGGAACGGTGCTCATTAGTTTAGGTGTCTGGCTGGGGAGCCAGAGGTTGGTTGGTTCCCCATTGTTCCTCTGCATTGAGCCATCCTGTGTAGCTTTGAGCAAGCTGCACAGTCCAAGGACACCACTCCCCAAAGAAGGGAATGGTAAACCACTTCTGATTACTCTCTACCTAGAAAATCCTGGAAAGGATTGCCAAAAGTCACCAATAGATGCCTTTGTTTTGGGAGTTTCAAGTCTGGCTTAGACACAGAAGAAGCATTGACTTAATGGCACATGATTGATTATCTCACATGACTTGCTGTACACCTGGAGACCTAGCAGAATTGTGCTCTTAGAAACACCTTGCAAAACAGGACTCATTTCCGCTTTTCCATCTTTCTTCCCTCCTTGACTGATATCTTGTTTACTGCAGACAGAGCATAAAGAGTAGTAGAGCAACACTTGAGCTTGGACTTTTATGTATTCTCTAACTACAGTACTTGTCAGACAAGCTGGAGATCATCCCTGTTGTTTTCAGTGGAGTTGTAATGAAGTGCTGGGTGCTTGCTTTACACAAGTGCCTAAAAAACTCCATCATGCATGTTTATTTATTTATTTTGGATTTGTATGCCGCCCTCTCACCCAAGGGCGACTCAGGGCGGCGGCAACAACATAGGTGTTATACAAATACCCCTTAAAAATTCAATTAAAACTATTAAAAACCATCCAAATTTAAAAGAAACCCACCCCTCCCCACCCAAAAGTAAAAGGGACATATAACTCTTAACAGAGCCAATGAGCGGGAGTCAGCGTCCCATCGGCCCCCCATACTTGCCCCGCCAGCCTGGTTTTAAGCCCTTTCCTAAAGGACAGCAATTCTGTCTGTAGCCATAGGTCTACTGGCACGAGGTTCCACAGGGTCGGGGCGAACATGGTGAAGGCTCTCCTCGTGCTAGAGAGGTGAGCCCCTCTAGCAGATGGAACACTGAGGGAGCCCCTCCGGTCCACTCTTGTAGGACGGGCAGACTCTCTTGGGGCAATGCGGTCTCTTAGGTAACCTGGCCCACTACCATGAAGGGCTTTAAAGGTCATTAACAGCACCTTGAATTGCACCCGGAGGCAAACTGGTAACCAGTGCAGCTACCGAAGCAGAGGCAAGGACATAGCGCCTGCACTCCATCACTACCTGGGTCGCCGCATTCTGGACCAGTTGCAGTCTCCGAATGGTCATCAAGGGCAGCCCCATGTAGAGCACATTACAATAATCAAGTCTGAAGGTGACCAGCGCATGTGTGATCATGTCCAAGGAATCTCTATCCTGTTGAAAAATATTATTCGCAGTAGGGTGCTGGATGTAATGCTTGACTTGGCTCCCTGCCGCCATGCCTGGAAAAATGCAGTGGTTCTTTGTATCTTTGAAGGGAAACTGGTGGGCCAAGTTTGGGGTGCGGGTGGGGATGGGGGTACCGTTGGGTGGTTGGTATAGAGAAGTGTGCCTTCCCCCAAGGTCCCTTCGGTTCGTGCGCACCTTTTAGGGGTGGGTTTTTAAACTTTTAACTTTGTTTTATCATGTGTCTTTTATGTATTTACTGTCTGCTATGTAATTCGCCTTGAGTTGGGTTGTACCTGAGTGGGCGGTATATAAGCGTGGAAAATAAATAAATAAATAATAAACTTTTCTGCCCTCTGTAGCTAAAGACAGAATCCAAGCACAAATTTTTTTTGAAATACAAATCTGAAAACATGCTGTTAAAAGTATTGGGAATCTTTCTGTATGATGGAACCAAATGCTTTTGTCCTCTCATTTTATTGAATTGGTCGTAGACCGTAATAGCGTGATTGAATACTTTTGTTAAGCTGTAGACAAGAAGATGCATCGATTGTCCTCTGTGTTCTTTAAAATTTAGTTTCATCTCCTCCGGTTAGGAAATTATCTTGGATCTGGCTGTTTTTAAATTCAGTATTTCTCGGCTCTCATGAAGTCTGTGGTTGTTGCTAGGGCAACTCTCTGACTGAGTGCCACTCTGTATGTGTGCATGCACATCTGTTTCTGCTTTTTGCTGAACTGTTAGGGCCCATTGTTTCATTGTATACAAAACAGGATTTTGTGCACTTTTAGTGTAGAACGGGTTCTCAATGTTTTTCAGCCACGGCCAGACCACACCCACTCAGACAGCTGAGCGGGCCAGACTGGTGGCTCCCCTGCCATAAATGCTGTCGTAAAATGCATTTACAACGGCCGCAGACTCATTTATGGTTGTTGTAAATGCGTTTACGACGGCTGAAAATGAGTCTGTGGCCGATTCCAGCAGCGGCTGCGGGGGTGGCTGGAGTGAGGTCGGTTCTGGCATATTTGGTGCCACTGGACGGATCTGGTCTATGGTTGCAAACCTCTGGTGTAAAAGATGGAGAATTTGGTGAAGGGTCAAAATAAGTGATACACTGTACTGTAGTTCGTCAGCGTGTGAGGTTAGCTTCAAGATTGCTTTTCAGTCACAAAGTGTTACAAGGTAAAGGGGAGGTCTTGAGGTCAGTGTTCAGCAGTCCATCTTGCTCCACAACTTCTCTCTTGGAAATGGCCCCCTTCCTGAGGGTGTTTGATAGCGAAGTGTTCATTTCAGTTAACCTAAGAGGTGGATGCAGCTGGTTTAAAATGTGTCAGGAAATATATCGCAGAACAAAGTTAACTGACTGCAAAAATTCCAGGAAAGAGAAAATGCTCAAGGGCTTTTGCTTAAGCAGCTTGACAAAATGACAGGCTGTGTCTGGAGAAAACTGGAACAAGGGAGCAAGCATTCTGAAATACCTTGACATATGCAGGAGAGAGCAGGAATAGCAGCATACCCGTCAAGCGTGGCTCAAAAAAATACAGGAAATTACTGCGCATGTGCAGTTGCGCATGCTAAATAACCTGTTTGTGCATGCACAGAACCTATTTACGCATGCACAAAACCCTTTGGGCATGTGCAGAACCCCTTTGCGATGGGCGCGCATGCGCAGTAACCCCTTTCCCCGCCGTTCAAAATACAGGACAGTGGCGGGAAAGGGGAGGAACGAGCGCTAAAATATGGGAAACCCTGGGCAATACGGGATACTTGACAGGTATGAATAACAGCAGACACTATAGCCTATGTGTATACAGACACACATATCGGTTAGTTAAACTTGAAGCAATAGCAATTACACTTATATACCACCCCATAGTGATTAGTGCACTCTCTGGGTAGTTCACAAGTTAATTAGCATTTATAACAATCTTTCTTATTTATTTATTTATTTATTTATTTATTGTTGGACTTCTATACCGCCCACTCGACCAAGGCTGACTCAGGGTAGCACCTGTTTGTTGGCCAGTGTAGTATAGTGACATTTTTCAACTGAGATGAGATGTGGGAAACACTTGATTCAAGTATTTTTTTCATGTCACAAGCCCTAAGAAGGCCTTAGTTAAGCCACTCTCTCTACTATGCCTTTCTACCTTTATTGAATCGATGGAAAGGATATGAAATTATCTTAGTCTAAACAATCGTATGGTGACAAGATGGGTGGAATAGGCACCAGAGCACTGCTAACATCAAGTAATACGATCTCCAGCCACAAAGCAAAAACAGAAAATAAAGAAGTAATTTCGCAGTCTAAATGAGTGAGCTTTTGAATAGTTCTCTATATTTAAAAAATCTTTTAAAACATTTTTACAACCAGGAACAGAATAATTTTTAATCCCTATTTGGCTAGGGAGAACTTGAAAAAACTCTCCTGAGTGTAAGCCAGGGGTTTCCAGCCTAAGGTCCATGGGCCGGATCTGACCTGTCATGCTATTTCTTGTGGCCCTCATCCCTCCAAGGGCATTTGAGAAACAAAATGACCACCCCATTGAAACTGTTGGGACAAAATGACCACCTCCACCATACAGGCAGGGCAAAATGGCCATCCAGCGCTCAAAGCTGACTGAGATAGCATGTCCTGGCCCCTGGCTTGAAAAGGTTGGGATCCCCTGGTGTAAGCTAACTACAGGTATGTCCTGACTGGCAAGGTCAAGAGTCCAGATTGCCCCAGAGCTCACTGAACCTGCAACAGTGTATCTATACTTTGGAATTTATACATTTAAAAGGATCAGTATTTCAGCCTCTGCTGCCAGGTTTCCTTTGAAATAAAAAAAAGTGGATCGGACCAACCATTGCACTTGAAGATAATCAAGATTTATTTTTTTCAGTGTATATGAGCTGCTTAATATCCGGGGACATATAAAGTACAGTAATACCTCATACAAAGTCCTCTTCATACAACATCGAATTCATACAACATCTTCAGGTTCTTGGACAATCAGGGTTGTTTGACATGTTTTTGTAATGTTTTTAGCCTTTAGACAATGATTTCTTAAAGTTCTGTCAGTTTCCTGTCTTGACTTTGCCCTGAAGTCTGTGCTGTTACAGTACAATGTATCTCTATGGAGATACATGTTTCATGATGATGCAAAGTTTCAAAGCTAAAAGTTTTGTTTGGGTTGTCCCCATCTTTAGAATTGTCTTGCAGAACATTGTTTTGCTCTGTTGCGCAATAATTCAGGTTAGCAGATAAATTTATTTAATGGTTCTTGCAGCTGAAATAGTTGAACATTATGTAACAATGTGTGTTTGATGTTAAACTCTTGGAGTTGTGCCAAGAAGTGGCAGAATGCAAGAAAGTGTGGTGATAACTGTTGTAGTAAATGGATGTGAAGGCCTCTGCATGTTGAGCCCAGAATGCTGTGTTAAGGAGAAGCTGATTTGTAGGAGAAAGCTGTCAAGTGCTACCTGTATGCTGAAAATAATTGTTAGTACAGTAAAACCCCTACTTATGTAAAAAATCTGTTCTGTAGGCTTTTATGTAAATCGAGTTTTTACTTAACTCAAAGCAAACCCATAGGAACAATGATTTTTTTACTTAACTCAAAGCAAACTCATAGGAAAATATTTATGTAAATCGAAGCAACTCCTTAGGAAAAATGAATTTTGTACTTAACTCGAAGCAAATCCATAGGAAACTACTACTACTACTACTACTTACTTTATTATGGAAATTGTGTTATGTAAATCAGGACATGGTTTTAGTGAAAAAATCATTATGTAAGTCAAATTTTATGTAACTCAAGGCATATGCAAGTCAGCGTTTTACTATATTGCTTTTGTAACAGCTTTAAAGAGATTTTATCAACAAGAATGAAGGCTAGAAAACAGGAAAGAAGGGTAAGCAGTTAATTGCTGGAAATGTTCTGAAAATACTTCTGGTTGGTCTGGGGATGGAGGGATCTGACGTCTTTGATACACATGTAGCTTTATCTTCCCAAAGGATGTAAGAACAGGGATACATGATTTCCATTCCACCAGAATTGGAGATACTGTACTGTGTCCTCCTTATGCAACTTTTTTGAAGAACGGAGTGTATTTCTGATCTGTAGTCTGAAGATCAGCTCAACCCATTCTACTTTATTTTATCAGTCACAGAAATATGGGTACACTGAATGGATGATAGACATAATTTCTGGATTCCCCTATACCTGCTGGCATTGGTGCACATTACTTCAGAGCAATAAGGTACTTCCTTACTCTGAGCTTCAGACTTATATCGCTACTCACCCAGCAGAATTAACTTTTTGGCTAGGCTGGCCAACAATTGTGTACCTCTGTACCTGATGTATATAAATTGATGCCATGAAGTCTCACTCTTATGTGGGCTTGATTCACGAAAGCTAACATTAAAATACAGCGGATAGTCTTTAAGGTGCCACAATGGTTTTTGTATTTTTGTTTCGTTTACTCTCTGTTATGCTCACCCAGTGTGTTTGTGTGAGAACGGATCAGTTGCACATGGGCCTTCTTGACTAACAGGCAAAGTGTTAGGTAAATTCCAGATCCCTTGAGAGAGTTGTTTCTTCTGGATACAGTTCCCAGCTCTTGAAAGAGTTGTTTCATCTCGAAACAGTTCACACCTGCTGATCAGGGCTTCTGGGAATTAAAGTTCAAGAATATCTGGAGCACCAAGGTTGACCATCCCTGTGACTTAGACATATGCTAAGGCCCTGTACTGTTATAGGCTTTTTTTGGAGAGAAGGTTTCTCTTTCAGTGAATGATGTTGTGCATCTAGTTTTATTGTATTACCTTCTCAATTGTTTTAGTCTATTTGTGTCAAACCCCCCTCCCCAATTTATCAATTAAAAAAGATAATTCCCTTCCATGAGATATCTACTAAGTACCAGCATAATGTTTTTATATCAATGGAGAAACATTTTCATTGTCCCCTGTTTTTTACTGTAGCACTATATTGTGGTCATTTTGTTTTACTCTGATGAAGGGCAATCAGTACATTTTCCAGAGAGATAATACAAGCTCTTGTTCATAGAATTGGATTGAAACATCTTGTTGTTCAGTCGCACAGTCGATTTCGACTTTTTGCGACTCTATGGACCATTGACTTCCAGGCACCTCTGTTCTTCACCATCCTCCTCAACCCACCCAGCTCTGTGCCCATTGCATCTACAATACCATCTAGCTATCTCATTTTTGGTCGCCCTCTTCTTCTTTTGCCCTCCAACTTCCCCAGCATCACGGCTTTCTCAAGTGAATCCTCTCTTATTTGATGTCCAAAGTACTTCAGCTTCATCTTTACTATTTGACCTTCTAAGGAGCACTCAGGGTTGATTTCTTCTAAGATTGACCTATTTGATCTCCTCGCTGTCCAGGGGACTCTCAAAACCCTCCTCCAACACCACATCTCAAAGGCATCTATTCTTCTGCGTTCATCCATCCTTATGGTCCAGGTCTCACAGCCATACATTGCTACCGGGAATACCATTGCTTTGACTATGCAAACTTTTTGTTTGTAAGGTGATGTCTCTACTCTTAACCATGTTCCCCAGGTTTCTCAGCATACAAACATCTTAATCAGTTGTCAAAGGAAGGAAGAGCAAGCCAGAGAAAAGGCAGCTGTTCTGATGTCTCTGGTTATTTTTAGAGTTGAGCTGGAGGTTGTATCTGAATATTGTAGATCTCCTCATGTGTTTTTCCTGTTTTTCCGCCTACTGTTTTTCCATGGTAAGGTTTCCCGCCCTCCAGGGAAAAGGGCAGGTGGCTAGAAGGCTACTCACTGAAGTGGAAGCAGCAGCGAGGAACTGGATTCTAACACTCAAGTTGCCTACCACTAAACCACTCTACCTCCATCACTTAATAAAGTTTTTAAATTAAAGATTTAATTGGATTTTTTTTAATGTAGCAAAAGCATTTCAGTTTAGGTTTCCAAATTACTTATTCCTTTTCAGTACTATACCAATCCTCTGCGTAACACTGCATGTGTATCCATAATTATGACTAATTAAACATGGGTTATGAATGTAATTCAGGGGTGCCCAAACTTTTTGGGCCACAGGCCAGTCACGTGGTTCCTCCCACCAGAAGCAGAAGTAAAATACGCCTGTGCATAACGTTACTGTAAATGCACCTGTGGTGGTTGTAAACACATTTATGACAGCTGCGGGTCATTTACGGCAGCATTTTGCATGGACACATTTTACTTCTGCTTCAGGGAGCAGTAAGGGCAGTGTGGGTTGGATGAATTGGTGTTGAGGGCCAGATCCAGCCCACAGGCCATAGTTTGGCCACCCCTGATGTAATGGAACCAAGTGTGTGTACACACACTTCCCCTCTCTCTTCCAATTGTGAGCTTAACTACAATTCTCATAGTACCTGGGAGACAAATAAAGTTTTTTTGGAGGTGGGGTGGGGAGTTGCAATTGATCCTTTTTGAATGGGACAGTTAGAGCTATTAACTTTATAAAATAGTCTCTTCCATTGCTGATAGGCAAAGATTGCAGCTGTCTGTACATTTGGATGCTCCATATGGCATGTATTGGTGACTATGGGGACTGTCACAATGAGCATCTGCACCCCCAAATATACCCTTGGGTCACTGTATAAAATATAGGCCATTCATATTTGCCGACAAATATACAGGACAAGCAGCTAAGGAACAAAGAGAAAGACGAGCGTTATTAAGAGAGAAGAGAACAGGGAAAGTTACATCAGCCTGACAGCTTTCATAAATACTGTACTGGTTGGCTTGAATGCTCCAGAAGTCAAATTAAGTTTGGGACTTAAAACACAATCTAATCCATATTTCATGATGAACAACTTTTGGACTATAATGTATCTTAAATAAGAAACTGTCTTTCGATAGATTGTTCCTCATAATGTCTTTTATTAAGAAAATCCAATTTAAATAAAACTGATTTAAAAATTTAAAATCCAATTTTCTGGGTTTTTTTAAAAAAAGAAAAATCATTGATTTTTATCCACCCTGCTCACTGCAATGCAATGAAATTTTCTTTCTATTAATAGAAGGACATCTAGACAATGTTACATCCTTCTCTGAACAGCATTGTCTGCACTTTCTTTAAAGAACTGGGCCATATTATTGCAAAGGATATCTACCCACAAGGATCACTTACGTAACAGCAAGTAAACAGCTGTCAAATCTTATACTTGAGTCAGAAAAGAGAGTATTCAGCAGAAATGGGAAATGCCAATTTATTTTTTAAATGACAGCTCCAAAGATACTCAATGGGCTAGGACAGTGATGGTGAACCTTTTAGAGACCGATTGCCCAAATGCAACCCAAAACTCACTTATTTATCGACAAGTGCCAACGCGGCAACGGGAGGAAGGAAACTCTCCTATTGGGCTGCTGGGCAGAGGGGTGGGGTGAACTCTGTGCTGAGGGAGGGAGGAAGCACTCCCATTGGGCTGCTGGGCAGAGGGGTGGAGCAAACTGTCCTGGGGCAACCGCATTGGTGCCCACAGAGAGGGCTCTGAGTGCCACCTCTGGCATGCATGCCATAGGTTCACCACCACTGGGCTAGGATATCATGGACCTGGTTTTTTTAATCATGTCAGAAGCACACAAAGGTGCTTTCTAGATTGAAAGGATTTTTGCTGGGGGAACTCCACTCAGGTGATGCCTGAATGAGGCTCCTTTCATGTCCCCAAGATCTTTTCCCACCAAAGTGGTCCCTATTTATCTACTTGCAATTTCTTTGTTTTTGAACTTTTGGTTGGCAGGAGCTGGGACAGAGATGTGCACTCATTCCATCATGTAGGACTTAGGTCTTGAACTGCCGACTTGCCGACCTTCCATCTAGTAAAGCAGCCATCCTTAGTATTCAGAATAGTAATATCCCACATAGGGTGCAAAACAGCTTATATGAATATGTAATCCAGATCTTGAACAATGGAGGGAAGGGACTGAACCATTTTGTGGCTTGTGCCACTAAGTTGAGTTAGATGCTTAATGTAGAATTTACCACTCTGGGCAATTTACAGCTAAAAAGAATACAAAGCAACAGATAAAAGGAGTTGTAGTGGTTTAGTACAGTAGTTAAACTGTACTATTTCAACCCAAACTGCTGACTTCGTGAATTCATTCCTGACGGGCTCCAAGTTGACTCAGCCTTCCAGCCTTCCAAGTACCTTAGGTAAATGAGTACCCAGCATGTGAGAGTCAAAAATGCTAATTACCTTGTGAACAACCCAGAGAGTCCTATATAAGTGTAATTGTTAGTTGCAATTGTTATAAAATAATACAAAGCTAACTAATATCAACAGATCAATAAATGTAACAATAATAATTTCATGTCAGAATTTATTTTGAATTGAAAAGATTTTTGCAGAAGAAACTCCGCTCAGGGAATGCCCAAAGTAGATAGGCTAATTAAAATGATTTAATAAAAATAAACAGCAGCATGGTGGCTGTAGAGATTCATAACATGAAAGGGAAAGCCAAGTGGGAATACCAGGAATTGTGCTGGAATAGGTCTACAGAAACCTCGCTAATAGGGTGGGGTTTTAGGTGCCTTTTAAATATTTGGAGGGAGGGAGCCATGCATACCATTTATGGAAGAGATGTCCATAGTGATGAGGCCACAACTGAGAGGACCATATTTCTATTAGTCCTCTTCTTGGTCTCCCTTTGTGCGAACTCCAAAGCCACATGGCCAAGGAGGACCAAATAGAGTGGACAATAGAATTCCAGAAGAGGCTCACTGATAAATAGTCAGGTCCCAAACCATTTGGGGTTAACCAATGCAAGTGAGCCAGGATTGGAATGATATGGTAAAGTTTACATACCCTGGTCACTAACCCAGACCCTGTGTTCTGGGCCTGCTGGATCTTCTATACCAGCTTCAGAAGATGGTTTACTAATTTCTTTTCACTCTACTTGTACCCGTTCTATGTATATTCTGCAGCAGATACAATCAACGAAAAGTAGCAAATTGCTACTAAAGTTCATAGTGGTGGCCCCTTGTGAAATGAACGCTTCTGCATACAGTGTTGTACTTGTGAAGTCGTAATGATCATTTCCCTCTGAACTCGGTGATTTTTCTTTCTACAAATCTTTACTAAGAGGGGACAGAAGCAGAGAAGGAAAATAGCTGTCAAGGGAGATAAATGGATGCTAAACACATTAAAAATCTCAGACAACATTTTCTGGTTTTGATCCCTTTGAAAAAGTCATCTTCTGCTTTTCTTTATGTATGCCTGCAAAACTGTTGAACAGGCAGGGTGACACTGATCAGCTACAGAGACAGCTTTTTTTGGGATGCTCATATCATTGTTTTCAGCTGATAATTAGCAGAGATTACTCAGTTGTCAGCATGCTAAACATTTTAAGGATTTTTAACCTAAATACGGTATGTCCTGTAACTAAAATTTGAAGTGCAAAAGCCCCTCTGTTCAGTGTGCCAGCAAAGAGAAGAAATATTCCATTCTTTTATCCCTTCCCTGGGATGTATTGATGTCTTCTGCCTACATCATTAGAAGATCAGGATTTTGTTGTCATCAAGCATACTTAGTCCGCATACAGCTCTGTCTGAAGTTTCTTCCCCAGGTTTTTTCCTAAAAGCTTTGAATAATTCTGCAAATTTTGTAGTTCTTGGGTACTGCTGAGGCTGCTTTGAATTCCTTCTTGTGCCTGAATGTTACCACTTTGGATATTTAAAAATAGAGAAATTTCAGTATACAGTGGAACCTTGGTTAATGTAATTAATGCGTTCTCCGGGATGTTTCTGACGGCGAAAATTACTTTAACCGAATTTCCCATAGGAATGCATTGAATGCAATTTCCCATAGGAATGCATTGAAAACCAATTAATCCATTCTGAAAAAAATTCCGTGAACTGAGCCACTATTTTCTATGGATTTCCTTTTGTTATGCGGTTTTTATGTTAACTGAGCTGATTGTTAACCGAGGATCCACTGTATGTATGTAGAATACAGTTATGATGGTTGTAATCAAGTGGTGGGCTCCAAAAAAAATTACTACCACACTGTGGGTGTGGTATGGTGGGCATGGCCAGGGGGAAAGCCCTGCATTGCACCCGAATTAGGACTACGTTATTTCAAAACTTGGATGGGCGGGGCCAGCCAGAATTTCTGCTCCTGGTTCTGGCGAACTGGTTCGAACCTGCTGATGCCCACCACTGTTGTAATCAGTTGTTAGTACAAACTGGAGAAGACTCATTGGCTGTAACCCTCTTGTTTGGCTTAACAAGTTGCATTAGAGTAGGCCCATTTAATCAGTGGGATTTGTGGAAGATTCTCCAAATTCCCAGTGATTCAGTAGGCCTACTTTAGTGCAGCTTAGTAAGCTATGCAACAGGAGTTCAGCTATTAAATCAGTATTTCCTTGGTAAATTAACAGTTGTAAGGTGGATTGATTCGGTGTTCTGCTGTAGTTCAAATTAGTGGTTGGATTTAGCCATTGACTGCAGTATCTAGATTGCATTTTATTCCATTATTTACACTTCATGGATGTAATAGTGGTTTAGGTGGAGCCAGAGGTTGGGAGTTATGTTCTCTACTTTGCCTCCTGAGTGAAGGGCCTTGAGAGAGCTATACAGACACAGGGCACTTCCAGAAAAATGGAATGGTGAACCACATCTGTGTATTCTCTACTTCAAAACCCCTGCAGGTTGTCATAATTAATTATTATTATTACACAGGAGATAAGAAGATTGCATTGCTGGCTGCCCTTCTCTTTCTCACTTTTTAATTTTGTTATACCACCTTCATAAACTGTCCTGAAAAATTCTCTTTCACAACAAGACTGTCTCACAGAACTAAGGATGTGCTCACACAGCTACACAAAGGTTAAACCCATTAGCAAATGTCCAATGCCAGATGTTTGTTTTGTATCTTCCCAATATTTGCAGTTTAAAAGGGGACATTCACAGCTAATCCGGATAAAAGCCAGAGACCATCTGCCATTACCAGTTGTATGAAGCCACATTGATTTGTATGCTAACCAATCACTCTGTACCTGACCTTTCTACCTGAAGCACATAAATTGATGCCATGAAGTCTCACTCCCATGTCTGATGAAGTGGACTTGATCCATGAAAGCTCACATTGAAATATAAGTCTTTAAAGTGCTGCAGCATTTTTGTTTTGTTTATTCTCTGATATGCCTGAAACCAGTGGTGAGCATCAAAAAAAATTCCTACCACACTGTGGGCGTGGCCATGTGACTAGGCGGGCGTGGCCTGTTGGCCATGTGACTGCTCTTGGCTATAGAGCTATGAAAATAGAAGCCTCTTCTATTTTCATCACTATAGTGAACCTCCAAAGCCATTTCCCCCTTCCTCCAAGGCTTTTCCTGGGCTCCGTTTCACCCCGAAGTGCCTCCCCAACCACTCTGGATTGGCTGGGGATGCACTTTGGGTGAAATGGAGCCCAGGAAAAGCCTTGGAGGAAGGGGGAAATGGAGCCAGCCTCCTCCAAAGCCTCTTCTAGGAGGAGGAAGTGGGCAGGGTGGGGAGGTGGCCGGGGCCAGCCATTTTTTACTACTGGTATGCGTGTACTGGTGCGAACCTGCTGATGCCTATTATATGCCTATGCAACAAAAGGTTGGCACAGGCTTCTAAATAGCCTAGAATCAAATAGGATTTGTTTTCAGCTGCTAGTTAGGAAAGGTTTTATAAATGTGCTTCTGGGGATTTTCTTTCTTTCAGGTCATTGCTTGGTCACAGATGACCTGCTGATTGTGTCAAAAGGTTAGATGCAAAAACCAAACCAAAACAGAACCTTGAGGGCTAGAAACCCATGGAGCATTTTTGCAGTTACAGTAGAACCCCCGTATAACGAAAAAACTCAGTTCCATGGAGCTCTTCGCTATGCGGGTTTTTACATTATGCGGTTCCCTATGGGAGATACCCCGCATAATGAAAAAAATGTTCGTTAACCATGGTTCCCATTGAGCGGGTATACCCTGGTTACCAAAAACCTTCCATAACGAATCCCCCCCCCCGTTATGTAGGGTATCGCCTTTGCATAACGAACGCTTCATTATGCGAATTTTTTGCTATGCGATGCGTTCGTTATATGAGGTACCACTGTACTCTATTTAAAGTATTCTTTATAACACTTCAGTATACATATGATTCTTGCTGATAAATTCTCAGATCTACTTTTACTTAGGAAAGAAAAATAGGGAGAAGAAAGACAAATTACTAGCTTGACTAGGTTCCAGTTGCTGTTGGCAAAATACTACATGTAATGAAAAAAAATAGTTTCATCCATTTCTTGTCTCATTTTTGGCGAACAACTTATCTATTTTACATACTTTTCTTTTTTTGTGAGCCAAGAGTAAATGGGAGCCAAGAGTAAATGGTAGGCATCTATTTATCTTTTCAAACAGAAGAATAATTGTTCTAACATTCTATCTGGACATTTATGCTGTTTGCATCTTGGGCCGTGTCTACATTCACATATACTTGAGGATTTGCTCTACAGTTAGTTTAGGACAGTGGCGACACTCCTTTTAGATACTTGAGTGCCCAAACAGATGGGCAGGGCGAATTCTGTGCTGGGGGAAGAGGGAGGAAATGCTCCCATTGGGCTTCTGGCGCTGGGCAGAGGGGCGGGGCGACCTCTGTGCTGTGGTGATGATATGCATGCCAACAGAGAGGGCTCTGAGTGCCCCCTCTGGCACGCACGTCATAAGTTCGCCACCACTGGTAAAGGTGAATTTGAAATATTTTAAATGATCACATAATGCAAAGACCAACATGAACCAGACCAGACCTTTTTGATTCCGATTGAGTCCCTCTCACCCGGCTCTGGGGGTTTCTACTATTTTAAAGTTAGAACTATTCAAATTGTGTTTTCCTCTGTATGATTGTTTGTTTCATTCTACAAAATAACAAGGGGCATAACCGATGGTTTTGTGTTGATGAATTAAGTTAAGATATGATGTTCTGAGATAGCAAGAATACCCATCACTGTGATCTTTCTCTTTAGTTGACCTCAAAGTAATTTTTATTTCTCCCCCCCAAAAAACAAACAAACAAACAAACAAAAGCAACAAATTACCAAGTTTAGAGTGATCATCTTATCACTGAATTGATAAAATAGTTTAGCACTGGATCACTTCTGTACAGGCAGATCACCAGATGGACAGTAGCAGATGAAGATGGGAGTATGGATGTGGGCAGCCTCTGACCTAGCACAAGCTCTTGATTTGAGTTTTAGTCAGAACTGTGTTAAGAGATGTTTTTAATGAAAGCAGTTTAGTTCCTGAATCTTCCTTTAAAAAAACCCCCTGCTGTTGGACATGGTTAGTTTATGGTGGAGAAAGGCATACACAAGTCTTAATGGAAATTGGATAAAAATACCGACTATAAATATACTGCTGACAAGTTCCTTCCATCCTCAAAATTTATCTTGTGGTTTATTGTCTTGCAATAGGGTTTCTTTTTTTGGCCCTAGACTACATAATTTTGGTGAGTCTTCATAGCCTGTCTTGAAACTTGCTGGAATCGCTTCACACAAGTCTAGTTTGTAGGAACCAATCTTAATTTTCTTGAGGGCTTTTCATATCATGGATGTTTGCTCTATAGCAGGGGTTCTCAACCTATGGCCTGGTGGCCGGATGTCGCCCACAACACCATTTCATGTGCCCCCCACCTCCACCACACCTGGAAGTGCCATGTGTGGCAGGCAGGGCAAAATGGCAGTCCGGCCCCCGAAACTGTCTTGAGGAAGTGTGACCCGGCCCTCGGCTTGCAAAGGTTGAGAACCATTGCTCTATAGCTTGCTTGACTCAATTAGAAAGCAATGTTGACATAATAAATTGGCTGTGTAAATGTTGTGGGCTGTTGGGTGTTAAAATACTTTTACCTAAAATCTTTAATACAGTATCTTGAATTTCTTTCATCACCCATATAGGATTGAATGAAGAGACTTCTAAAAATATATATATTTTAAAAATCAGAAGTACAGTACCTATGTGGAATGGCAGATTGGGCTTCTTTCTTGGATTTCTCTAGGTGGGGGCTTCCAGAGCCCCCAAGATTTGCAGTGCAAAAATTGCTTCTGGAGGGTTCTGGGATAGGAATTAAGACTATTTAGATCAAGTGGCCCAGCAGCCAGCACAAATGCCCGTAGTTGGCAACGTGCAGCCCAGGTGCTGTGCCCTGCCCTACTAAAAACAGTTGTATGAGTTGAGTATATTTGTCTTTGCGAAGAAAAGTTTGAGTGGTAGGTAATATAGGATCTATGCTCAAATATTTGGAAGGGCGTTGCATGGAAGAAAGAGGAAGCTTTTTTCCCCCTGCCATTTCAGACAGTGGGCCCTGGGCTAATAGATTCGAATTAAAACAAAGGAGATTCTACTGAGACCTGAGGAGGAAGTCCCTGACAGTAAAATCTGTTTACCTTGAAAGATAGCAGGCTCTCCATTATTGGAAGATTTCAAACAGAGGTCGGACAACCATCTTGTGAGCTGATTTAGCTGTGGATTTCAAGCAGTTGCAGCCACTTCATCAGATGCCTAGTGAAATATTTTCCTCAAGACTTAACTGAACGGAAGGGGTGCCTAGTAGCGAGGGAAGAATTCAGTAGTTTTAACAGCTTGCAGCACGATTTGACATAACAGTGTGCCGTAGTTGAGAGTTGGCAATTGTTGTTCTTGTGCATGGCCTTATAAAACCCATGTTCTCTTGTCAGCAGAGAATGGTTAAGTCCTTTCTGCAAATGTAAATCTTTTCAGAAGTCACCTTATTGGCATATAAGGACAAGTATAAAAGGTGGAAGATGTTCTATTTCCAAGATGAAGGATCTGAGTATGGCAGGATAAAAATTCAGATAAAGGTTTCTGCTGTAGTTGAAAACCACCTCTAACAATGAAAAACGGAGGCTGTATGTCAGTGTGAACTGCTGTAGCACTATTCTACGAAATATGCTAGGTTGGATTTCATCTGGCATGAATTTATTGGGTGGCTGAAGATAAGCCACCATTCCTTGAGCTCAGTCCTTCACCTGTAAATTAGGGAATTATTTATATCATTGTCATTGAACTGTTGTAAAGATTACAACAAGGTGAAGCATGTGAAGCACTGAACTTGGAGAGATGTACAGTGAAACTTGGAAAATTAGAATATCGTGCAAATGTTCATTCAGTCCAGTAATGCAACTTAAAAGGTGAAACAAATATATGAGATAGACTGATTACATGCAAAGCGAGATAGTTGAAGCCTTACTTTGTTATAATATTGATGCTTATGGCTTACAGTTTATGAAAACCCCAACCCCCCAATCCCATGTACCCCATAATCATCACATAATCTCATGTATGCTATACGCCATGATCATCACAATTATAACGAATTAAGGCATGACATATCTCGCTTTGCATGTAGTGAGTCTATCTCATATACCTGTATTTATTTCACCTTTTAAATGAAATGAATGAACATTTGCACGGTATTCTAATTTTCCGAGTTTCACCTGTAATTGGCAAGTATCAATAACCAGGCATGTGGGTTCAACAAAATGGATTGTATAATTGCGCCTCTGATTTAGCCAACTTGTGAAGATGATTATTTTAAAACTCAGTGATTGACTCTCTCTCTCTCTCTGTCTTTTGTTCTCCCCTCTTTTGCTTTTTCCAGGATCTGAGTCTGCCCAATGGTACTCCTGTTGACACATCTAGCCCAGCATCTTCCTCCTCACTTCTTAACAGGCTGCAGCTGGATGATGACCTGGATGGGGAAATGAGAGACCTCTTTGTTACTGTGGATGACCCCAAAAAACATGTCTGTACCATGGAGACTTATATCACGTACAGGGTCACCACCAAGGTATTACTTGTGTGCTTTGTGCCCTTCAGCAAAAGCCTATCCCTTCGTTATTCTGTTATAGGAATGCTTGATAGGAGTCTTCCTGTCTGTATAGTGTGTATTCTGTTTTAAATTAGGAGTGGGCGCTTGTGATCTGTCAGATGTTTTTGACTGTACAGTAATTCCCTTCATTCCTCACTCTTGGCTGTTATGGCAAGATGTGGTGGTAGCTGTAGGCTAACAACATTTGGAGGGCTATAAAGTTCCTGCCACTGATCTAATATTTAAGGTGTTTCAGAACTAGTATGAGAAACTTCTGGAAGGTTTAGACTGCAAATCCCATCTTCTCCATAATCTTGGCCTGCTGGCTAGGAATGACGGCAGTGAAATTCCGGTGCATCAGTATTGGGAAGAGATAGAGGGAGGAAGATAACCCTGTTGTATTTTTCTCATGGGTGTTTCATGCTGACTTGTCAGTTTTCAGTTTTGGCTTCAAATTAAAATCATTCTTTCTCAGGTTTCTAGAGTGTTGGTTAGCAATTTGAGGCAAGCTGCTGCAGGCCTTGAGTCAGCAGGAATGGTTCCCAGATGATAGCCATGTAAAGTTGCCTTCCACATGGGCCTTCATTCTGTCTGTCACACATGCAGTCTATCATTCTGATTTGTCAGTATAGTATTCTTGTTAAGTAGCTGACCGTGAAAACCTACACCTTGAAAAGTATTGTGGAGGTGTTTGTTTAATTGATATCCTCTCATCCTCCCCCGTATGAGCCAAGACACCTTACAACATAAATGTTAAAAGCACATGCATCTTAAAAACAAATTGCAATATTAATGCAGCATCTGATAGATTATTACATTAAAACATTCTCGGATAGCACTGTTTAAAAGCAATTACACCACCACCACCCCACACACACAATAACACCCACCTTCCTCCTCAACTAATCAGTGGTAAAAGGCATGTCTGAATGAAAGGCATGTCTGATTTTACCGGGACGGGCGTGCGCCGCTGCTCAAAGCCCGTACCTTAAAGGGAAATGCTACCTTGGCATTTTCTGCTTTGCTTCCTCTCACCAGTCTCCGCTCTGATCCGTGGGAGAAAGCCTGAAGCACTTCGGGCAGCTTTGGCAGCTTCTCCTGAAGCTGCCCGAAGATCTTCAGGAGAAACTGCCAAAGCTGCCCAAAGTGCTTTAGGCGTTCTCCCACAGAGCAGAGCGGAAACTGGCGAGAGGAAGCAAAGTGGAAAATGCCGAGGTGGCATTTCCCTTTAAGGTATGGGCTTTGAGCAGTGGCGCGTGCCCGTCCATCCCAGTAAAATCTCTCCCCACCATGGGCCTGCTCACCTGAATCTTCATCAGGTATGTGTGAGAGAGAGGTTGGAATGAAAGAAAGCCTTCTGCTATAGGTATTAAAATCCAAGAATCTCATATGGGGAAATCTGGAGAGACACATTTCTAGTTTGAAGTGATACATTTATTTTGTGTGGTTGTGGCTCTGCTATATCCACGCATATGTGCAGGTTGAGGTTGTAGTCATTGAATTGTGGGCATGCATGCATGAACCATCCCATGGTATGGAGAAAGGATGGAGAGTTTTCATGGATTCACCATATGAAAGCCAGTAGAGTATTGTGGTTAATGTGTTCAACTGGGTTCTGGGACATCTACTTGTAGATTCAGGCTTCACTCAACCATAAAATTTGCTTTGTGGCCTTGGCCTGTTACCCCACCCTCCCACATTGTCTACAACAGTGATTCCCAAACTTTATTGCCAGATGTTCGTGGACTAAAACTCTCAGAAGTCTTCATCATTGGCTGTTCTAGTCAAGACTTCCGGGAGCTGTTGTCCAAGAACTTCTGGCAACCCAAGGTTAGAAACCACTGGTCTACTACATCACATAGTTGCTATGGGGGATGGAATGAGAAGGAGAAGTACGATGCACAGTTCCACAAGCTCACTAGATAAGCAGTGAGATTGTAACAAATGGAAACATAACATATAGCAACAAATAAATATGCACTACTTGGGGCCACTGACATGGAGACTGCTTTTGTATGTTTATGTTTGATGATCTACATTATAAGTAACTCCTGAGCTTTGAGTAGAAACTTGGGTTTTGTCTAAGGGCAACAATTTTAATGGCTTCTTCAAGAGTTGAGTATTATAAAAAAAAATTTCGGAAAATTGTTTATTTTTAAGAAGTCTCAAAGTTGAATATAATAAAACCAGCTACAGTAATGCTAATAGCTAGAAAAAGAAAGAAATGGAATAACTGGCATATTGACAATCGCGGAAACAAGTGGGGATATGCTTCTTTAATGGTAGCCTTATTCAGCTGACATTGACAAAGCAATTTCACCTTTGGGTGTATAAACTCTCAAGTGAGCAGCACTGTACTGTCCTTTAATATTGTCAAGAACAAAATCAGTGGATGACATAAACTGCTGATGAGCATAATGTAAATCACTGGTGAAGAATATGTTTATAGAGGTTTTAATTTGCCTCATCGATGTCTAGTTATATTATCAAACCCAAATCTATCAGTCTCAAACCTGTCAGTCAAAGAGAAGTTTCTTTTTTAGGTTTGCTTCATGAGTAAGGGTCATTTGCATGATGTGTTAGTGCTGTTGCTGTGACCTTCATTATAAATATATGCACATGAATACTATCTACTTTCTAGAGGTTGTTGGTAATATTATGTCATTACTTGGCATGTTCTTAGTTTGTAGAAAATGTCCAGAACACTAGAATCTACAGTCAACCCTCACATAACAACGCGTTCAGATAACATCATTTTCGCTTAACAACGTGTCGTTATGCACCATGTGTTCCCCCGCATAACAATGTTTTTAGTGTCATTGTCCAGACAACAACACTAAAATAACTGCACAATGATGCTAAAAACATCGTTATGCGGGAAACTCCATAGAAACCCGCACAACAACTAAAATCGCTAAGCAATGCTATTTGGGGAACCAAGTAATGCCATTATGCGAGGGTCTACTGTATGTCATACACTAAATCCTAAATGGTGGAGGAGTCAAGAAAGCTGAATGGAAGTTTGTCTCTTCATACAGGGAATGATAGTTAATTGTGGGATTTGCAACTGCATGTGATTTTTGCCAGCTTGGAGAGGAATTTAAAGAGGATGAGGCAAATGCATGAAGGATGAAGCTGACCTTCATGGTTCCTATATATCAGTGGTGGTGAACCTATAGCATGCGTACCAGATGTGGCACTCGGAACCCTCTCTGTGGGCACCCATGCGGTCGCCCCAGCACAGAGTTCACCCCACCCCTCTGCCCAGCAGCCCAATGGGAGCATTTCTCTCCCTCCCTGTGGCTATGTTGGCACTTTGCGATAAATAAGTGGGTTTTGGGTTGCAGTTTGGGCACTCGGTCTCTAAAAGGCTTGCCATCACTACTATATATGATCTTCAGTGTTGGTGTCAGTGTGATGCTGTTAGTCATAGTTCTTGTATATGGCCTTCAGTGTTGATGGCAAAGTGTTTTTCTGTGCCAGCTGCTGGACAAAATCATCAGTAGAGTGCTGTTGTGCTTGTGTCCTGCTTGAGAGGTTCCTTGGACAATGGGAGATCTGGTTTTCTACTGTGTGATCAGAATGCTGAGCTATATAGGTCATTAGTGTGATTCCCGCTTACCTTCATGTTCTTAAACAAGCATGAAGAGCCAGTTCTGATTGTACACTTTTGCCTTTCCCAGGGTATCACAAGATTTAGTATGAAGCACATAAATGCTTAGTATTCATTTCTTATCTAAGATGACCAAAAATGATAAGAGTTGTTAGTGGTATAAAATGTCCAATGATCTATGCAACAATTTTAAGAGCGTGTGTGTATATATTTAATCTCTCCCTAGAACATTCCATTCAAATAACTCAAAGGAGAATATTTCATGTATCTTTCATCCAAGTACAACATTGAGATAGTTCTCAGATTATGTATCCAATGTTGCCAGGAGCATGAAAACTAATGAGTTTTGTTCTTTGCTATTGCTTGAATGCCTCAATTTGAGGTCTGCTTTGTACATTTAGCTTCAAGAAGGTATTCAAGATGGTCTCTACAATTTAAGCAGGGAGAAGGATATTTTTCTTTGGAGAAATCAAAAGACTTTGATGACTTTGGTGTTTTTTCTGATTTATCTTGATTTATCTTTTTCTCCTCCTAATTGTTTGTGTCTCTTTCATTTGTTTCTAGACCACACGAGCAGAGTTTGACCTACCAGAGTATTCCCTGCGCCGAAGGTACCAGGATTTTGATTGGCTCAGGAATAAATTGGAGGAATCTCAACCAACCCACCTCATTCCCGTAGGTAGTAAATCAAGACCACCAGTTGTTGAACAGTTGCACTATTCTACTTTTGAACATTGCACAACTTCTGATTTAATAGTACTAATGAATGTAAAGTGTGCAAAAATGCTGTAGTTCTCTGATAGAAGATAGTTGTACACTCATCACTTCAAAACAATTTTGTATTGCTCTAATTTAGCCTAAAGGAACTGCAGTGGCTTAGTAGCTAAGAAGCTGAAATTGATGACTGAAAGGTCGTCAAGTCAGCAGTTTGAGACCTGAGTACTGCATGACCGAGTGAGCTCCCATCTCTGTCCCAACTCCTGCCAACCTAGCAGTTCAAAAGCAAGAAATTGCAAGTAAATAAATAGGAACCACTTCGGTGGGAAGGTAAACAGCGTTCCTTGCACTCCGGTGTTTAGTCATGCCTGCCACATATCCACGGAAACGTCTGCAGGTGCAGACAACGCTCGCTCTTTGGCTGTAAACGGAGATGAACACTGAACCCTAGAGTCGGATACAATTGGCTTTCGAGCAAAGGACACCTTTAACCAATTTAGCCTAAATATTATTTTTCAGTATATCAGACCTCTATTTTATTTGCTTGCCCAGACTGTCTGTTGTTGCTTTTCAATCACTGCATTTCAAACACTACCTCTCAATGTAAAACAAGGGTTTGCTTAAATTACAAACTCTCTTTGAATTTCCGGAAGATACCCATTCCCTAAGAAAACGGGCCAAGGTTTCTTGGCTGCAAAGTATTCTGTCTGTAACACAAGTGCTCCATTTTATGTGTTTGTTTTCAAGCTATTGTTTCTATTAGCAGCCCTCTTTTTTGTAGAGTGAGTTGCAAAATAAACATTTTTATTGAATTTTAAAATGCCATAGTAAAGGGTAAAGGTTTCCCTTTCTTGAAAGCCAGCTGTATATGACTCTAGGGTTCAGTGCTCATCTCTGTTTTAAAGCCAAAGAGCCAGCGCTGTCTGCTTCTGCAGACGTTTCCGTGGTCATGTGGCAGGCATGACTAGACACCGGAGCACACGGAATGCTGTTACCTTCCCACCCTATTTTATCTACTTGCAATTTCTTGCTTTCTAACTGCTAGGTTGGCAGGAGCTGGGAGAAAGACGGGCACTCATTACGTCCTGCAGTACTCTGGAATCAAACTGCTGACCTTCCGCCTCCCAGTCAGCCTCTTAGCCACTTGAGCCATACTTTGCTCATAATGGCCTCCAGGGCTTTTTAATGTACAGTCCAATTCAGGTGTTCTTATATTAAAATTGATCTCTTGCTTTCACTAGTCTGTGGTCACAATAAAAAAATTAAATGCATTTTGAAAATGTCTGTGGCATTTGACAGTTCCCATATTCATGAGTACTAACAGTTTGCAGAAAGCAACGTAAGTTCTCAAATGCTTTTAAGTACAGTGATACCTCATACAATCAAACTTGGTCCCACAACTTTGGACTTAATACGGATTTGGACTTTGTATGAGGTATGCAAAATGCTAGCTGCGATGCTTCATACAATGTCCAAATCCTTGCCGCGATGCCTCGTACAATGTCATTTCCATAGAGATACATTGTACTGTAACAGCACAGACTTCAGGGCAAAGTCAAGGAAACAGACAGGATACACAGAACTTGAAGAAATCATTGTCTAAAGCCTGAATACATTACAAAATCATGTCAAACAACCATGATTTTAGGGGACAAACCAACCTGGGAAAAAACCCCAATGCCTCATACAAAGTCGCAGCGACTTTGTATGAGGCAACTTTTTTCAAGGAATTAGGCGATGTTGTATGAATTCGATGTTGTATGAAGCGGACTTTGTATGAGGTATTACTGTACTTATATTAACATAGTGTTTAATTGCAGTAAATTTAGTGAGTGGCCGTTCCTGTTGGCATGCAGTCTTAAATGTTAGGCACGTAGGCAGAAGTGAAGAGATAACTGTGTGTGTACACATGTGTGCATGCACACGCCTAAATGCTTCATCATGGATTTGAAGGCTTACCATGCCTGTTGCACAGTCACTTCCACAATGTATGTAACCTGGTACAACTCCTTGTACAAACGTTGAGTAGGATTTTGGCCAAAGGAAGCTGATGTCCAGCTTATATAATGGAAAAGGTGCATTGGTCAGATATAGCTTGAACAATAATATGAATAGTGGACATGAAGAAATAGAAGAAAGGCCTGTTATGTATATGAATAGTGGACATGAAGAAATAGAAGAAAGGCCTGTTATGTAGGACACCTGAGAGGCAGAAATCCCTCATGTGAGAGGAAGAGTATAATGTAGGCAGTATGTAAAACCCACCATTGATAAAACAAACCATCTTTTTCTAATCTGAGAGTCAATAAAAAAGAACAGCAAAATAATAATAATGTTGTGGTACCTTAAAGACTAGCTCCTGTATTTATCAGATTCATCCACTTCATCAGATTTGGCACACAAAAGCTCACATTTCAATACAGTACAGGCGTTAGTCTTTAAGATGCCACAACATTTTTTTGTCTTTTGTTGTTGTTCTGTTTTGTTTATTCTCAGATATGCTTGCACAGACTAACACAGCTACCACTTCAAATGTTTTTTCCCTAAGTTCATCATGAATTGGTCCGCTTTGGGAGGACATTCCAATGTTAATGAACAACTGTAAGGCTTTGTAGAACAGTGTATGTGGGCTTCTGTTACCCAATACTCTAAGATAATAAAAGTTGTAAGGCTTTTAGAACTTTTTAAAACCAATATTAACACAGAACATAGGATGATGATTTTAATGAGTAACGTTCAGTCACTGGAAAAAAATCTTTCAGCACATGAGAGAAAAAAATGTTTTCTTCATTTCAACTGAGGAAAGAGTTCAACTGAGGGAAGGCCTTTGGCAGCTTGTTGAAGTTTAAATAGGAGACCCTCCCATCGTGGCCACTTGGGCCGCTCAGAGTGGGAAGGCATCCCAGATGGGCGCGGTATAAGTCGAATGAATGAATAAATAAATAAATAATTTTGAGTTCTAATCTATTCTGAGACAAAAGATGCAAATCAGCCAGCTTATTTTGACCAGGTTTCCATGTTATTTTGAAATTCTGTATTTCTGTGTAATTTTCATCCCCAGCCCCTTCCAGAGAAATTTGTCGTGAAAGGAGTGGTTGACCGTTTTTCAGAAGAATTTGTTGAGACAAGGAGGAAGGCTTTGGATAAATTCTTGAAAAGAATTGCTGACCATCCTGTGCTTTCTTTCAATGAACACTTTCACGTGTTTCTTACTGCCAAAGTAAGTAAATCGTGTCTATTCCCCTGCGCCCCGCCCAAAGATTTGGAGGTGAATACTTTTATTAGAAAAGAGTGAAAAGTTTAGATATGACAAGGATAAAAAGGTACATTTTAAAAAATAATATTATATATTCAATTAAACTCCACCATATCCCCCAAAACTGGTTTACTTTGATCACTCTCTTCTTATATTTCAAGTCCCACGTCATTTAAGGCAACGTCCCAGATCTCACACCACTCCTCTATTTTAAAACTATAGTTAGTTATGGTGATAGAACTATTGGCTAATGCAATTAGAGAAGCTGTTAACGTTAAAGGAATTGAAGGTACAAAATTAAACTTATATGCAGATGGCACACTGATCACAGTAAAAGATCCAGTAGAAAACATGGTTAGAATACATTGAAAAGAATTTGAAGAAGTAACCGGATTGCAAGTAAACTGGAATAAGACAGAAATGATCATGCGTAATAAGACTAAAAGAGGATTTAGAGAAGTTTAAAAGACTATTTGAAATAAAGATAAAACAGAGTTTAAATTACCTCATTAAAAAATTTTGATTTTAAAAAAGGCATGAAATAATGGGAAAATTTCAAAATTATCAAAACTAAAATTATCCTGGTTTGGTAGAATAGCATTTTGTAAAATCAGAATAAATCCATTAATAAATATTCTGTTTGAAATGATTCCGATTGACTTTATTAGATAGCTGCTGCTTTCAAAAAAAGCAATCTTAGCTGCTAGTTTGTCATGGAAGTTAAAACTTAGCTAGGTTGTATCATAGTTGTGAACAGTCCACTTTAGAACCTAGTTGGTTCATTGTTTGGTTAGAAGGAAACTGGAAGGGTTATTTTGTAGCAGAAAATCGGGTGAAACTAATGTTCTTCCCTTAGCAAAAATAAAAAATGAGAATCCTGTAGGCTATAATAATAAGAACTTTACCGTATCAAACCAAAGGCCTATCTAGTTTAGTACTACAGTGGTACCTCAGATAAAGTCCGATTCGGATAAAGTCACGGTTTTCATGCACACGTGATGCATCGCATAAAGTCCAAAACTGCTAAAAATGGATGTTATCCGAGGCATTTGGTATAGGAACCTCAGATAAAGTCCATTTTTGGACGTTATCCAATGCATCACCCATTTGATTCAGATAAAGTCCAAAATCTGATAAAGTCCAAACTTGTGGAATGGAGTTTGGACTTTATCCGAGGTTCTACTGTATTTTCCCAGGTGCTCTTGGCAATTGACAGAGCGAATGAGAGAGGCATAACGCAGACACGTGGAAAACTCTTTTCCGTCTGAACTTCTGCTCTAATTCCCATTTAATTTAATTTAATTTTTATACTGGTATTCAACTGGTATTCCAAAGCATGTTGCCTTGGGTAGGAGAGGTGGTAAATAAGCCTTGTAAATAACATTAACCTTTTATACCCCCCCCCCCCCACACACACACACACCACTGTGCAAAGCCATCTGTGCTGGCCACTACCATGTTCTGTGGTAGAGACCTTCATGGCCTAAACTTCTTCCTTACACTTGATTTGTTGAAACTATCTGATTTCCAGTTGTATTGCAGCATGTGGCAGCTGCTTGTTGGCTCCCCTCATTCCAATGAGCATCCTTGTGTATTGCAGAACTGTCGTCTTCAGATTGGGATCAGTATGGGCTGTAGTGTCAATACCTTGTCTGACAAATGTCAGTCTGAATTGCTAAAGGGAAACTGGCAATCCCCACTTTTTTGACATTACATATGATAAGATTACTGTTAGATGAATGAAATCAAAAACATGCATACACACATACGTACATACATACTGTGCTTTAGATTTTCTGCATTGTTCACATAGAACATCTAGTGTTTTTTTTTTCATTTTGGCAAAATATTAAGAATCCTGTTGAGTTTAGTATTAATGTGTGTCTAACTTGCACACTGTATTTTAGAATTGAACTAGGAAAGATGCTTAACATGTTTTTAGAAGATGTGCTCCCTCAAGTGGTGAAAAGACATCTGTTCCTCAGACTTTTCAAGGTGATAACATCTAAGGTTTAGCATCCCTTGCTTAGTGGTTGATCCTTGAAAAGTCAACCATGATTGAATTTGTCTGAGGCAGTGGCTTTGATCCATGAACGCTCACATTAAAATACAGTATAGTAGTTAGACTTTAAGGCACCACAGTGTTACTCTCTTAATTTTTTAATTTTTTGTTTCTTATCTAAAATCATTGACTTGGCATATCTGATTGCTGATGGGTTTATGATGGGGCTTCTCTTTGCAGGTTGGGTTGTGGGCCATAATAGTTTTTCAGACTAGACTAAGGAAGCATTAGAACTGAGAACAAAGGTTGCTCCAGAAGAAAGATTGCTCCAAACTACCTGGAGGCTGAGCTGTCATTTTTAAAAAAAAAACCCTCTTATTAGTCATAATTCTGGGCTGTTAATGCATGATTCACTGGTATGTCGTTCTATGCAGCTTTCATAATAGCTGAGATTGAAGCTTCATAATATTTCATCAACAGGAAAAAATACCTGGTTGAAAAGACTGATATCTAAGTGGTGTCGATATTAATTTTACTTCACTGCATACTGGTTTAATTTGCTCACTTCCAATTACTGGAAGGTCAGAGTTTGATTCCTGGGTACTGCATGACGGAGTGAGCTCCCATTTATGTTCCAGCTCCTGCTAACCTAGCAGTTTGAAAGCAAGAAATTGCAAGTAGATAAATAGGAAGCACTTTGGTGGGAAGGTAAACAGTGTTCTGTGCACTCCGGTGTTGAGGCATGTTTGCCACATGTCCATAGAAACATCTGCAGACGCTATAAACAGAGAAGAGCACTGAACCCTAGAGTTGGATACAACTGACTTTCGAGCAAGGGTGAACTAATTAGTGCCTTTATGCTTAAAACAAAAAAATCTGCATATCTTTATATGTCTGTGAAAAAAGCATGTGTTGTCATGTTGTTTCTGCCTATTGGACTGTGTAAAAATGCAGTGGCAGTGTTTCTTGAAACTTTTTTCCATAATTGAACAAATGTATTTTGGAGTGGCACAACATATACAAAGTGAAAAGCTGATTGATTGTTCTGTTACCACCAGGATCTTAATGCTTATAAAAAACAAGGGATGGCCTTGCTTTCCAGGATGGGAGAATCGGTAAAATATGTCACAGGAAGCTATAAATTAAGAAGTCGACCATTGGAGTTTGCAGCCATTGGCGACTATCTGGATACGTTTTCTCTGAAGCTTGGGACTATTGATAGGATAGCACAGAGGATAATAAAGGAAGAAGTGGGTGAGTATGATCTATTTATTTGTATTTTTATTTATCTCCCCCCCCCCCCAATCTGGCATATGTTCTCACTCTGGGCGGTTTACAACAATCAAATATAGAATTGTCTAGAACAGCGTTTACCAAACTGTGTTCTGCAGAACACTGGTGGACTTCAATTCCCAGAAACCTAAGTCGTTATATTGGCTGATCAGTGCTTTGGAGAATTGACTTAGGCTTCTGGGAATTGAAGTCCAAAAACCAAAGATTGGGAAACACTGGTCTAGAGCAACAATAATAAAAAAATAGGCAAAAATAGCTATGTCCGAGGATAGTGAATCAAAATTTAAACAATTGCTAACTGGCCATAGGGATAATGTCATACATATAAATTCACTTGCAAGGTTATTGTGTAATATTGGGAGGGTCTGAGGAAGCAACTGAATTTACACAACTCTTGTGTAAGCTGTGTATATATCATTCTTGAGTATTATACTCTCTTGGATGTGCCGTTATTTCATGATGCACAAAGAGCTGTGTAAAAAGATTTCTGACAGTCATTGGAAACATACTGATTCAGAATGGCCAAGTTTGCCGTACTGATGGTTCTTATTGTTGTATTTTTTATGTTGTGGGATAAATTGTACAGCACTCTCCTCATAGCTTCTGGATAAAGTATTCCGTTCCAGGTACTAATGGCTTCTCTTTTGAACAATATCTTGGGAAACATGACCTCTCTCACCTGAAAGTGGGACTTAGGTTTCTTGAGTTTTTAGTCATTCTTCAAAACCCAAAAACCAGAACTTGCTAGTCCTCTTCTTTACACGTTGGGTCTCTTTCAGAATACCTGGTGGAGCTTCGAGAGTATGGTCCCATTTATTCAACATGGAGCGCCTTCGAAGGTGAGCTGTCTGAACCTCTGGAAGGGGTGTCAGCCTGCCTTGGGAATTGCTCTACTGCCCTGGAGGAACTGAGCGAAGATATGACTGAGGACTTCCTGCCAGTTCTAAGAGAGTATATTCTGTACTCGGAGTCCATGAAGGTAAAGCACACTTGGTATCAAGCAGATGTTGTGTTTAAAAGCCACATTGCTAGAAGAGTCATATTTATTTTATTTATTTATTAGTTACATTTCTATACTGCCTATTTGGGTGGTATCCCACTCTGGGTGGTGTACAAGCAGATATCAAATAACGTGACAAAACACACAACAAATCAGAACAGACAATCGACAAATAAGTGTCAAAATAATAAAATAACTGGCATCTTAGGTCATAGGGAATCAATTTGACTGACTAATTTATAGTTAATATGTAGATTTCATTTAGGGAAGTACAAATCAAATTATTTTCTTTATTTTCCAGAGAGCAGGTGCTTCATATTGAAATGGATTGGTTGATGTCTTATGATCATTTGGGGGGGTGGAATTACAACATTTTTGAAAAGGCTTTTTCGCTGTGTACTGTCTGTCATTCTGTCATAAAATTGTGCTAAAAATGGTGTACCATGGGTAAGATTTGGAAAGAGTAATATATTTTATTTAAATGTTCTCCATCTTGCCAATTGAGATCAAGACAGTGGAAAACATAATCAAATTCCCAATGTTTACATAATTGGGAAACAGACTAGACTACTGTAATGTGCTCTACATGGGGCTGCTCTTGATGACCATTCGGAGGCTGCAGCTGGTCCAGAATGCCGCGGCCCGGGTGGTGATGGGGTGTGGACGTTATGCCCATGCCTCACCACTGCTTCGGGGGTTGCACTGGTTACCAGTTTGTCTCCGGGTGCAATTCAAAGTGCTGGTTTTGACCTTTAAAGCCCTACATGGTAGTGGGCCAGGGTATTTTAGAGACCACATCGCCCTAAAGGCGTCTGTCCGTCCAACCAGAGCGGACCGGCTCTCTAATTGTGCCATCAGCCAGGGGGGCTCACCTCTTTGACACAAGGAGGAGGGCCTTCTCCGTGTCCGCACCGGCCCTTTGGAACCTACTGCCTGTGGAACTGCGTATCCAGACGGAGTTGTTGCCCTTTAGGAAGGAACTAAAGACCTGGCTGGCGGGCCAAGTTTGGGGTGCGGGTGGGGATGGGGGTACCGTTGGGTGGTTGGTATAGAGAAGTGTGCCTTCCCCCAAGCTCCCTTCGGTTCGTGCGCACCTTTTAGGGGTGGGTTTTTTTAACTTTTAACTTTGTTTTATCATGTGTCTTATGTATTTACTGTCCGCTATGTAAACTGCCCTGAGTTGGGTTGTACCTGAGTGGGCGGTATATAAGCGTGAAAAATAAATAAATAAAATAAATAAATTAATTAATCATACAACTTAATTAAAGGCAGTTTTGCTATGCCATAAAACAGCAATACTAATCAAATGGGATTGGTTGTAATTGGTAAATAAACCTACAGTTCAGGTTTACTTTATGAGGGTAACTTTGAGATAAACAGTAGATCTTTGTATCTTTGCACCTATTTAATCCCTATTTGGTTACTTGTGCCTTTAGTTTTTGAGCTTGTATAACTGGAGACAGGATCTAAGATCTGGCAGTGAGCAGGGGGCACAATTAAAGAGTGTAACTGATGGCAGATGAAGTTATTATACATGCTGTCTTCCCATTAACAGGAGTTTGAACTAAAATTGCAGTCTACAACGGTGGAAACATACATACATGGCTGTTAAAAGAAACCTTCCTCTCCTGATATTTGTACAACTTGGCTCTTTCTTCTTTCTCTCTCTCTCTCTCTTTTGGATGAGAAGCAAATAGGTTTTTCCCCAGATCTGTACACACTTTTATACATGTGTGGGTGTTGACTATCTCACGCTTTTCTAATATAATTTGACTATTAATAATTAATTTCTAAGTGGAATGCTGGCATAGTCTTGCACCCAGCTTCTGTTAGCCAAAGGCAGTTATTTTATTAACTAGTTTTTGCGTACGTGTACCAAAGCAAAAACGCCTGTTCAACTAGAATTATGGATCCTAAAGTATTTAACAATGCCAGGCAAAAGCTCCATACTCCTACTATGATGTGGTTGTCTCCAAGAACAAATGTTAATTGGCTGAAATCCTGTTTACAGTAAAACCACAAGTTACAAATGCCTCTACTTATGAAAAACTTGAGTTATGAAAGGAAATTCCGGAAAAATAATGCTTTGAGGTACAATTTTTTGAGATACAAATTTTTTAGGCCTTCCAACGCTTCCCATGGTGGTGGGAGGGTGTTAGGAGCATTTCCGCTCTGGTTTGGAATTTTTTGTCACCTTTTGGCACGTCAGAAGCTTTCCCTGTAACCAAGAGGTACCAAAAATTCCCTTTCCCCTCAACAGCTGATAGTTGGGACTGAGCCGGCAATTACCAGAGCTGGCTACTAGAGGGCGTGTCGGAAATGTGCTGAATATGCATTGAAAACCTTCCGGTGCTCAGAAAAAAGTAGGGAAAAAAGGCTTTTATCTGTTCAAAACTCTTTCTAAAGTACACTTTAGAATTTTTCACCATGTTTTCACGACTTTAGAAACAGTTTTGAACAGGAAAAAAAATACTTTTTTGGCTATTTTCTGAACTCCAAAATGCATTATTTGAATTTCAGTGCATTCCTATGGGAAATCGCATTTTGAGATATGAATTTTTCAAGTTATGAACAACCCTGAGGAATGAATTAATTTCATATCTCGAGGTTCAACTGTATTAGTATAGTAAGTTGCAACTAGAGGAGGCCCATATTTGAATCAGTGGTGAATCAGCTCCTCTAACTGCAGCATAATGTTTCTCCTCCCTGATTTTGTTTTTAGAATGTTTTGAAGAAAAGGGATCAGGTTCAAGCAGAATATGAAGCCAAACTGGAAGCCGTAGCTCTCAAGAGAGAAGACCGACCCAAGGTTAGTCCTTCTGGAACAGTGTTGAAGATGATTCTCATCCTGTATTCTAAACAAGGGAATGGAAATTATCTTTCCAGCAGCATGTACAAAGCAGCCATGCTATCCCATAATAGAAAAAAAAGTTCCAGGTTGTGCAGCCTCTTCCTTGAGTCACTGAACAATTAAGGTGAGCTTTTTGCTAACTTCATCATGGAATGATGGCATAAAACTTGGGGGCAAATAGCTGAAAAGCCAAGCCCAGTATTATTCTCTTGGGTCTTGAAACCAAACTGCTGGCAAGGCAGAATGGAATTTTAAATTCCACATGAATTGGAGGTGAGGGAAGTATTGCTTTATGAGCTCTTGCCTGACCACAAATGAAAACTTAATTTACCCTATTAGCCTGCCAGCAGAGAGAAAGAAAAGTGCTGTCAGTCTGGCTTTATTTATTTATTTATTTATACTGTGTTTTATATACCGCCTTCCTCACCCTGGGGTGACACAGTCAGAAGTAATACAAAATATAGATACAATACAAAATATAGATACGGAGCCAGAGCTCAATGTTCCCAATGGAGCCCAAGGCTCAACGTCGCGGACGGGGCCTGGACGGAGCCCGGGCTCCACATCCCCGTGTCGGTGGTATGGGCTCCGGGGAGAGGCAGTGAGTCCTCAGCATTGTCGTCTTTCAAGCCCTCCGGGCGAACGGGGCTTGAAGGGGGCGATGGCGTCCACACCTGCCTCCCATCCCGGGGCCGGTGGTATGGGCTCCGGGGAGAGGCAGCGAGTCCTCCTCCTCCTCGCTGTCTTTCAAGCCCTCCGGGTGGGCGGGGCTCAAAGGGGGCGACGGCATCCACACCTGCCTCCCATCCCCGGGCCGGTGGTATGGGCAGCGAGTTATCGTTGTCTTTTCAAGTTTTCCAGGCGGGTGGGGCTCGGAGTGGGCCCTGCCCGCCCAGAGGGCTTGAAAGACGCTGCCTTCAGACCCAAAGTCTGGCTCAGATTTTGAACTTTTAGTCTTAACTTCAAGTTTTGGACCAACTTTATCTGAAGAAGCTTTCTGGAGAACATGAAAGTTCACTTTAATTGAAACTCTTTAGTGACCTAATGGTGACATTGAATGACCCTGAGCTCTGGTTTTAAAAATTATTTTGTTATAGTCACTAGTTTTTAATCTTGCTGAAAAGTTTTGTCGGGTGCTATAAAATGACGACAATAACAACAGGTTTTAAAAGGCATTTTTTTAAGTCTTAGAATTCAATACTGTGACACCTGGAATCACCCTGGGAGAGAAGGGTCAGAATCAAGAGATTCCAAATAAATATTTACAAAGAATGAGTTACTTGGGATTAATTTCTTTTCTTAAAATGTAGCCGTGGCACACTATGGCATAACATACAAAGGGCCGGTGCCACTACCTTCAGTGGCATAACAGTAGCATTTTCATTCTTTGGATGGGGCATTACCAGTTAGCAGTATCAGAGAAATGGCACTGGGTTCCGGTGCAGCAGCTCTCCTGGATACCTCATGCTAGTAGGTTGGCAGGTTAGCAGTTCGAGACCTGAGTGCTGTATGATAGAGTGAGCTCCTGTCTCTGTTCCAGCTCCTGCTAACCTAGCAGTTTGAAAGCAAGAAATTGCAAGTAGATAAATAGATGCCACTGCAGTGGGAAGGTAAACAGCATTCCATGTCTAGTCATGCCTGCCACATGACCATGGAAACATCTGCAAACGCAGACTGCCCTGGCTCTTCGGCTTTGAAACAGAGATGAGCACTGAACCCTAGAGTCGGGAACGACAGGCTTTCAAGCAAGGGCAACCTTTACCTTACTCTTATTCCTGGAATGCTTTCTATGAGCAGAAGTGCAAAAGAAGGTGATATTCTGAAATATTCTTCTGGCAACTTTTTGTCTGCAGTGCATGAGATGATGTAGGATCGCAAATCACATTATTCTTCATCTTTAGCTATCCCAGTTTGGGTTTGTGAGAGTTGCAGGTCAGCCACATCTGGGGGGTCCACACATTCCCTTCCCTGCTTTATACTTTGCTTATACAAACATCTCGTCGTCTGTTATCAGGGGCAGAACACCCGGCAAAACTGAACTTTTAGTCTGATCAGGCGGGTTGGTTCTTCCAGTTTGTGTACTTCGTGTGCGTTTGAGCTTGTCTTGCCTGTTGTTTGTGAGAAGTATCTTTGTTTTGTTTTTGGCCATGTTTCCAGAGAAACAGCTGTGTAAAATCAATGTGTAAAATCTTTTTAGAGAAGCAATAAATGTTGTTTGAGGAGAACCTCTTGGCAGCTTGCCAAGAATAAGCCACACTGAACTAGAATATTGATTTCTGAGTCAACGTTGTTAGCCGCATTCTGAAAATCTGTTCAGGCCAGTCTGTCCAGATATCTCCCATTTTATTTTCTCAGTGGTCAGATTGAAAAAATGGACTGGCTCAGGGGCAGCCGGCGGTTTTCACAGCTGCCTTGGGGTTTGAATCCCCATGACCTTGATTCAATGTATTTATTCCATTCCATTTATACAGGTGAAACTCGGAAAATTAGAATAGCGTGCAAATGTTCATTCATTTCACTTAAAAGGTGAAACAAATATATGAGATAGACTCACCACATGCAAAGTGAGAGATGTCATGCCTTAATTCGTTATAATTGTGATGGTCATGGCATACAGCATACATGAGATTATGTGATTATTATGGGGTACATGAGATTGGGGAGTTGGGGTTTTCATAAGATGTAAACCATAAACATCAATATTAAAACAAAGTAAGGCTTGAATTCTCTTGCTTTGCATGCAATGAGTCCATCTCATATATTTGTTTCACTTTTTAAGTTGCATTACTGGACTGAATAAACATTTGCACGATATTCTAATTTTCCGAGTTTCACCTGTATGCTGCCCATTGACTCAAGCCATGGTCACCCTGAGAGATAACTGATCAGATAGGGTGAGGAAGACTGTGATATTAACCCAGTGGCAACCCTTATTTCAATGGTTCTTAACCTGGGTTCGATTGAACCCCAGGGATTCAGTGAGTCAGTCTCAGGGGTTCGGCGAAGGTGTGTATGTCCGTTCCGTTCACCAGGGTATTTATGGCAAATTCTACAAAGGGTTCAGTGAATGGACGTATGAAACTTGTGGGGTTCAGTACCTCCAACAAGGTTAAGAACCACTGCCTTATTTGATACGTTTTTTCCACTGTGAAGAATGCAAGTGTATTGTGAGTGTGTGAGTGTTTGTACAGGGCTTGGAAATCTTGCTTCTCTCAGCTACTTTCCCCAAATTCCGCACCAGCCATGATTAGTGTTTGGAGCCCTGGTGGCACACTGGTTAAACTGCTGTACTGCAGTCAAAATGAAGTGCGTTTGTTCTTGACTGGAAACAAAGGTTGATTCAACCTTCCGTCCTTGCCAGGTTGGTAAAATGAGTACCCAGCATGTGGGCAAAATGTATCCCAGATGGGCGGGGTATATATGTATGTATGCATGTATGAATGAATGAATAATTGCTAATTGCCTTTAAGATAAAGGTTACCCTTGCTCGAAAGCCAGTCATATCCAACTCTAGGGTTCAGTGCTCATCTCTGTTTATTGCCGAAGAGCCAGCGCTGTCTGCGTTTGCAGATGTTTCCGTAGACACGTGGCAGGCATGCCTAGACACCGAAGTGCATGGAACATTGTTTACCTTCCCACCAAAGTGGTACCTATTTATCTACAGGGGTACCATGCTTAAAAAGCATAATGCGTTCCACAGGATTGCTCTTTAAGCAAGTTTGCTCTTTAAGCAAAACACCATTGTAAGTGACCAATTGTGACGTCTGGCGGGGAGGATTGCAAACCCGATTTAGTTGTTAAGCGAATTTTTGGTTGGTTTTAGTTGTTAAGCAAGGCAACCATTCGGAGAAAATTTTGCTCTTTAAGCGAGTTAGTCTCTAAACGAGGTGCTCTTTATGTGAGGTTTTACTGTACAGTGCTTGCAATTTCTTGCATTCAAACTGCTAGGTTGGCAGGAGTTGGGACAGAGACAGGTGCTCATTCTGCCATGCAGTACTCGGGTTTTGAACTGCTGACCTTCCGCCTCCCAGTCCGCATCTTAACCACTTGAGCCACTGCAGTCTGTAAACCAACACTAAGCACTATGCCTGTAATTGCCTGTAAGCCACCACTAAGCATTATGGGGTGGTATATATGTTTAATTGCTATTGCTATCCCTGGCTGTGCTGGTTAGGGAAGTCTGGGAGTTGTATAGTCCAGAAGAAGAAAAAACTAATCTTCTCTCGAGGTCTGTCTTTGCACACACGTAATCCATTTCTTTGTAGTTTTTTTTTAAAAAAGCAAAACAGGGTGGGTGGAGTGTGGGGTTCAGCAGTCATTTTCCATTTGTAAAGAAGTGGAACTGGGTCCAAATCCAACTGGACTAGTGAAAGATTTATCCTCTGTTTGCAGTTGCCTGCCGATGTGGAGAAGTGCCAAGACCGTGCAGAATGCTTCAATGCAGACTTAAAAGCAGATATGGACAGATGGCAGAACAACAAGCGTCAAGACTTCAGGCAGCTACTGATGGGAATGGCTGATAAAAACATCCAGTACTATGAGAAGGTAATTTTCTGAACCAGTGGCCTTCCCATGATATAGCCATTATTCATCCTGAGTTAGAGTTTTAATAAGGCCAAGCATTTGGTGGAATATGACAGAGTCATGCTCAGATCTTGTTACCAGTTGTAAAAAAAACCTGCATACCTATCTCTTATGCTAACCATTCTGAATTTCTGCATCTGATTGTACATTTTTTGGTCATGAAGTCTCACTCCCATGTCCGATGAAGTGGACCTGATCCACGAAAGCTGACATTAAAATGCAGCAGTTAGTCTTTAAAGTGCAAAAATGTTTTTTTGCTTTATTTAGCTTACTCTCTGATATGCTCAGATCTTGTGTTGATTGGATGACAGCGACATTCAGGTCTGGAAAAGGAACTGCCTCTATGTGTTTGTGGGGAAGGTGTCTGCTGTCCAGTTCATAGGCATATAACAAAGGCTCTTTGGCGAGCCTTTTCTGCGATTGTTTCATGTCCTGGACACTCTGTGCTACCCAATACGTGCGTTATCTGCTATAAGTGAAAGCAGACTTCAAGATACAGGTGAATTTGGACTCAAACAGGGCATTCTTAATTAAATGTTGCTGGCAGGTCCCATGTGGGGAGTCTGGGTGTTGATGATTAAAAGCTTTACCGTATATACTTGAGTATAAGCCGAGTTTTTTAGCCCCAAAAATGAGTCCCAAAAGGGGATTTAGCCTATACTCAGGTCAATGACCACAAGGGTCACAGAACTGTGCCAGATTGAGATGTGCCAACAATTTAATTAATTTTACCATACTTTCATGTATTTTGATTATAGAAACTCACTAGCAGCTGCTGCATTTCCCACCCTTGGCTTATACTCGGGTCAATCTATTTTCCTTGGTTTTCAGGTCAAAATTAGATACCTCGGCTTATATTCAGGTCAGTTTATACTTGAGTATATACGGTAATCTACTATATCTGTGGTTTCCAATGTGGGGCACACACACCACAGGGGGAAGATTTGATTTTTAAGAGGGGCAATTCAAGAATGAGTTATTAACAGTGAATGACCTTTTATGCTTCCTCCACGTGAATAGGAGTTCACTTTTTGAATAATAAGAATTATATGTTGTGAGGGGGGGGGAGATCAAGATTTTGGAGATGCTTAGATGGTGCATGGCCAAAAAAAAAAAAGAGCTTGGGAACCACTGAACTAGAAGTTGATTGAAAATGGCAGTAGGAGTTGTCTCATTTGTTTGTGTTGTCTCTGATTTCAACAGTGCCTTACGGCGTGGGAGTCGATCATACCTCTGTTACAAGATAAGTCTGAGAATGAATAGGAAGTGATGTCTTTATTTTCCTCCTTTGCACCGTGGACCTCTGACAAAAGTGCACAGTATACCACTATAACGGAATAGACTGGAGATGAACTGTACACATCTTGGTGGGAGATTATTTTTGTTTCCCTCAGAGGTACATCACGTCTGCTGAACCTTGGGAATGATTGACTTGGAAATGTTGGAATTGTACATTTCCCCCCCTGCTTTTTTATTAGACCATTTGAACTGGCCTTGAACACTCCTATTCTGGAACTTGGCTAATGGCAGAAAAACAACAACAACACATGGACTCTTTTTTCTTCTTGAACCACTTTATATTGAAATAAATCGTTGAGTGGAACACTAAACTAATAATAATAAAACTCTTAAATGCAAGATGCCAACATGCCATCTTTATTAACCTCCATTTTCTCCTGTCAGCTGAGTATTGGCTGGTGGACCATCAAACTACCATACTTCAACGCCTCTTGCCCCCCTCCCCAACCTTCATGTGTGCAAAGAGTATGTAACTGTTAGAAAATACTTGCCGGATTGTGTAAGGACTGTTTATATTAATTTTGACTTTTTTATTGGGTTGGGGTATGCATGGCAAGTATAGGGGCAGGAGTTGTTAAAGCCTTGGTAGAACGTATTGGAATTTATTGGAAGCTTCAAGCGGTAAGTTTTGTACTTTTCAGTGTTTTCATATGTTCCGTGTTGTTTTGTACATTTTGTGGCCCTTTTATTAGTGATGTTGGAGAAAGGGGTATGTTGGGCTTATACACAGAACTAAACATGTTTTTTTAAAAAATAAATTTAAATGAAAGAATAAGAACGAGAGAGAGAGAAAGCCAGAAAAGTGCTCAGTTCCTTACTGAGTCTGGTATGGTGTTCATAGGGGAAAAATCATTTTGTGGTTATTGAAGTCATGACTACACACACACACACACACACACACACACACACACACACACACACACACACACACACCTCGAACCATTGTTTTTATTCTGAAATGGTCTTAAACACATCTGGGGTTTGGGAGGTATTTAAAACTGAAAAGGGAATCTTAATACACAAGATAATTGCACATTTCTTTTATTGAACAATATTAAAAGGGCTTGTTTTAAAAATTTTAGTTGTCACAAACCCTCACCCTAATGTGCACAATGCCCTAAACCAGGGATTCTCAACCTGCAGCCCGTGGGCCGGATGCTGCCCACAGCACCATTTCATGTGGCCCTCATTGCCTCCACCACACCTGAAAGTGCCATATGGTGGAGGAAGGGGGAAAAGGCCGTCTGACCCCCAAAGCTATCTGAGGGATGGCCCAGCCCCTGGCTTTAAAAGGTTAAGAACTCCTGCCCTAAACGCTTCTTGCAATAGCCTTCCTTTTATTGTCTGTAATTCTGTGTACTCAGTTCTAACTTCTCTGTGGGATTTTGTGGTTATGGTTCAGCTGCTGCATATAATCCAAGGAATTCTTTATAAGGTAATGACTGTTTGAATGAAAGACGTTTTATTTTATTTAGGGCTATCAAACATTTGTTTTGCAGGAAAAAGCTAACAAGCAGTAGTCTTGTGGCATTGACAAATTTATAATTTGAGGACTAGAACCTCCATCACTGCATACTTCTGGGAAGGTTTATTGCGTATTGTACCATAATAAATCTGTTAATCTTTAAGGTGCAATTAGACTTAGTCTGTGTTGGAATGAGAACAACAAGCATAGACACCAGTCTGAATTTTACTTAATGGTCACAGTGGCCAATGTCCCTCTGTATAAACATCACTGTGTAAATGCATTTGTCTGTTTCGGCCAACAGTTCACTGCTGATTGCTGTCCACCATTTGGGCAAGAACATTTCAACTGTTAAAATATTAGATATGCATAGTACACATGAGACAACTTTCTATTTCATTTTTTGAGTGTTCACAGTCATTCCCCCTGACTTCTAGGCATTTTTGCAGGCTGTTTTTTTTAACAGGAAATAAAATGCTTTGTTTGGAATACTGCTGTAGGCTGAAATGTTGACATAAGGAGGAATTTCTAGTACATCACTTTTTTTGGAAGGTGTAAGGCAGGGGTGGCCAACCTTTTTATGTCATGGGCCTGACCACATCTCCGGGCAGCTAAGCGGGCCTGACCACACTCCCAGAAGCAGAAGCGGGCACATTTACGGCTATCGTAAATGTGGCCACTTCCAAGTTTATGACAGTTGTGGGCGCATTTATGCACACGCATTTTACAGTTGATGTAAATGAATTCACTTCCACCTCTGGCAATGGGCCGGATGGAATGGCACTGTGGGCTGGGTCTTGCCTGCGGGCTGTAGGTTGGGAACCCCTGGTGTAAGTTATGTGGGGGACTGTGGTGGCTCAAGTGGTTAAGACACTGAACTCGCTGACTGGAAGATCGGAGTTCGGTTCCCGGCTACTGCATGACAGAGTGAGCTCCCTTCTCTGTTCCAAGCTCTTGCCAACCTAGCAGTTCGAAAGCAAGAAATTGCAAGTAGATAAATAGGGACACTTTGGTGGGAAGGTAAAACAGCATTCCGTGCACTCCAGTGTTGAGGCACGCCTGCCACATGCCCATGGAAACGTCTGCAGACGCAGATGGCACTGGCTCTTTGTCTATAAGCAGAGATGAGCACTGAACCCTAGAGTCGGACACGGCTCGCTATCAAGCAAGGGTGACCTTTACTTAAGGTATGTGGATTAGTGTTTTAGTGGCTGAAATCCAGTAGTAACAATGGAGTTTTCTTAAGTGTTCAATTGTTATTCAGCTATCGATTAGTGCAGTAAGTTCACACTAGAGCGGTCCCATTGAATCCGAGGGAATTTATTTTATAGTTTGGTTAATTCATATGGACCTTTAGAGTGGCTTACTGTGTTAAGCAATAAGATTCCAACCATTGGGTCTAATCTGAGCCTAGCAACTGGGTTTAGGCCCTGAAGTCTGTACATGAAATAGAAAACTAAGGATTAGCTGAAAATGTTTCTGCTTCAACAGAAAAATTGATTCCACTGTTCCCTCCAGTTTTACATATCTTTGATTCTGTGGACTACAGAGCTAACAGTTTTTTTTAACTTTTGTTGAATGAAAAAAAACTTTCATGAAGTTTTAATTTGCCTTAAGTATTAAGTATCAAATTGATTTTTGCTACGTGTTGTCAGAATTTTTAGATGTTAGGAGTGAAAGGGTGTACCTGTAAAGCTTAGAAAAACTGTAGTTCAGTAGAATTTATTATGGTTAATTAAAGAAAACCTTAAATTGGCTGTACAGGTCACCCACCCCCTATATTCACAGATTCATGGGTTCAGTTACCTGTGAGTCTAAAAATATTCATTTAAAAATCCTGAAATACAGGTAAAACTTGGAAAATTAGAATATCGTGCAAATGTCCATTCAGTTCAGTAATGCAACTTAAAAGGTGAAACAAATATATGAGATAGACTCATTACATGCAAAGTGAGATAGTTCAAGCCTTACTTTGTTATAATATTGATGTTTATGGCTTACATCTTATGAAAACCCCAACCCCCCAATCTCATGTACCCCATAATCATTACATAATCTCATGTATGCTGTATGTCATGATCATAATTATAACGAATTAAGGCATGACACCTCTTGCTTTGCATGTAGTAAGTCTATCTCATATATTTGTTTCACCTTTTAAGTAAAATGAATGAACATTTGCACAATATTCTAATTTTCTGAGTTTCACCTGTACATGGCATACAGTATATTTCTTTTGCACATTAACAGTGTTGGACACTGTCTGCAATATAAAATATAGGGTTTGCTGTTATCTGAGTTTCCAGGTACGTGTGGTAGGGCTTGGAATGTATCCATGATGGATATAGGGAGGAGGACTACCTCCATTTACTTCTGGAATCTTCCTTTTTATTCTTCCAGCTTCTAAAATGTGCTCTCACAGCTTCAATATGCTTCTTTCTGTGCTTTCTCCTCTGCTGCAGGCAGCAGAACATAACAGGCAAACTTCACCTACAGTTCCACCAGAAAGTTCTGTATGCCACACCAAAGATGCAAAGCTTTGTAAAGTCATGGGGTTGTTTTGTATCCTGCAAAATATCTTTGCTCCCATTGAAATATATTGAGTTTTGAGCGATCAGGAGGTTGACAGCTAGATTTTTGTCTTTATTTTGAAAGATGCACAGAGCAACATAAATCTGTACTGGAAAATAATGAGTAACTGTCAACCCAGATAGATACTGGTATATTCTGCACAGGTGCTGTGCAGAATACTATTTCCTTCTGAATAGTATTGCTGAGTCTAGGCTTCTCTCCCCTGAAAAGTGAGGAAATCAGTGATACTGAATTTGTAATCTTGACATGTTTCATTCTACACAGCAGCGTTTTCCAAACTATGTTCTGTGGAATGCCGGTAGGCTTCAATTCTCAGAAGCCTAAGTCAGTACATTGGCTGATCAGTGCTTTGGGGACTTGATTTAGGCTTCTGAGAATTGAAGTCCAAAAACCAAAGGTTGGGAAACACTGCTTTAAAGCACGAGTGTCTGAAGTTGGGAAACATGTAATTTGTCCGGCATCTGTGATTGTAGTGCACTCTGAACAAGAATAAGGACTTCCAATGATGGGTTGTCCGGACTTGTATGAAGGTGCTGTAGATTAATTAAAAACAAATGTTTGTTCTAAGGTTGTTGGGAGGTAGGAATAAAGTACAGTAGAACCTCGGATAACGTCCAGACTCCATTCCACAAGTTTAGACTTTATCCGATTTTGGACTTTATCCAAATCACATGGGCCATGCATTGGACAACATCCAAAAAAATGGACGTTATCCGAGGTTCCTATACCAGATACCTTGGATAACGTCCTTTTTAAAGCAGTTTTGGACTTTATGTGATGCATCACGTATGCATGAAAACCACAACTTTATCCGAGGTACCACTGGTGGTTTTGATCACATCTGTTATTTTTCCCTCCTGTATCTTCCCACCAACCACTTCTGTATATTCATGTTTAACATTTTACTGGTTCTTAGAGGTTTTTTTTTGACAAAGCTTTTCTTATGCAACTGTCTTTTCGCAAAGAAACTGTTTTTCAAGAGATGGTAAATGAAGGCATTTGTTGCTTTTGCCAAATACTTTTGTAAATACAGAATATGAAGGAGGTTTTCCACGTTAAGGCATATGTAAATATCTAAATGTTTTCATCCGGTACCTTGAGGAAGGAATGGTAAACCACTTCTGAGTGCACACTACCTGGAAAACCCTGGAAAGGGTTGCTATACTCAGAATTGATTCAATGGCATGCAGTTATTATTATTATTATTATTACCTTGAGGTTAGAATTATAATAGTCATGGTGTTTGTCATACTGTTCCTCCCCTTTCCAAACCTTGATTTCGTGGTGGGGCTACTTTACACAAAAACTGTGTTCTGGTGTCTACTGTGCTTACGCACACTCTCAAATTTCCTATTCTTAATGTCCACAGTTTTTAAATGGCAGTGTCTTACTTTCCCGTTTCTGAAACCAGACCCTTGGGTTGCTTCTCCTGCCTTTTAAACAGAGGGGCTTTTTGAGCGAAAGGCATCTGTGGGGATTATAGGGGTTGGCCAAAATATCTGGTATGGGACATTTGGTTCCTCGCCCACTGGCTTGAGTGCAGCGGGATTTTGTCAGGAGCATGGAAGCAAGGAATGGCATAAGCCTTCTCTGTATGTGAAATGTTTTGCTGCTCATTTGTAAGAGGGAAACAGTGTCTAAGAAGCTGTAGTCTTTTCTAGGTCAAAAATTAAAGCAAAAGTACCAAGTTTGTTTCTTTAAAAAATTCTAAAATGAGTGTTACAGACTCAAGTAGCAGCTTCAGATGAATCATTCCATCTAGAGTAGTGATGGTGAACCTTGGCACTCCAGATGTTCTTGGACTTCAATTAGCAGAAGCCCAAGTCAGCACTCCTGCTGTTTAGGGCTTCCGGGAATTGAAGTTCAAGAACAGCTGGAGTGCCAAGGTTTGCCATCACTGATCTAGAGTGTGCAACATAAAACTTACAACCTAGAAAAATATTGTCTGTGAGCCATTTTATTTGTACTGTAAATAAACTCTGGCAGCTAAGATGATAACCAGGAAACAATCCAGTAGTATCCATTGGTTCTCTCCAAGCCACTCCAAGTTTACATATCAGCCAAGTATAGAAAAGTCCCATGTCCTTCTGGCTCAGTTTCTTGGGAAATTTATTCTATGATGAATTATACATTACATTTGGCTTTGCAAAGCAAATGTCACAACGAATCATGCTCTGAGGGTCTGGTCTAGGTGCTACCATGGTCTGTTCACCTTATAAAATATACCTGTGTACAAAAAAAAAGTATTGTGTATTTTTTGTGTAGCTGAAACTTTTTTTTTGGAGAAGAGACAAAATAATTTAGAAGTTGGGAACTATTTGTGTGTAAACCTCTGAATGTGGTTTCTTTTATCCTGACAAAAGGACTGGACCAATAAATCTACATGTTTTACCTATAACAGTGTTGCTTTGATGTGCAGTGTCTTAAGCTTTCATGATGTTTTAACTGTAGGCAGTTAATAAGGTGTCCACTTAACCATCTTGGATCCTATTTCAGTTCTTTGGACCAATGGAAAATAGTAAACCCACACGGCCAGGATTCTAGATGTGGGTGGGCAAAAAAATTTTCAGGATGGGCAACAATGTCATACATGTATGCTATATAAATAAACAGCCAGGAGTTTGAGGGTGGGCAATACCCACCCTTGCCACCTCCTGGCTACGGCCCTGTAAACCCACTGTCAATTTTAGTGAGAAAGATACTGGGAACATAACAGTATATTAGCCTACCTAATATAGAATGATGTGTCATTCTATATTGGATTGCCAACTTGGTCAGCAAACCTGGCTCTCCGGTGTCCTTGGACTTCAATTCCCAGTGATGTTCAATGGAGAGCAGCTAAGCAAGGTGGGTGGGTGGGAATTTATTGTAGGGTTTTTTTAAAGTATAGCCCAAGGTTGGTTTTGCAGTGCATTCCATAGACCTCCATTTCCTGGCGGAATATTAATTACTGCTACTGTATATACTCTACTATAAGTCACCCCAAATATAAGTCAAGGTACCTAATTTGGACCTCTAAAACTAGAAAAATAGATTGACCCAAGTTTAAGTCAGGGGTGGAAAATGTAGCAGCTGCTAGTGAGTTTCAATAATTAAAATACATGAAAACACGGTAAAGTTAATTAATTTAGACATTTTTTGGGGGTATGTTTTTGAGTGTTTTCATTGACTGAGTATAATTCGAGTCCTATATTTCTACCTCATTTTGGGGGCTAAAAACCCAACTTATACTCGAGTATATACGGTAATAGAAATCTCCAGGAGTTATAATTCACCTTTATTTTATTTATTCCATCCCATTTATATACTGTACTGTCTGTCTGGGTGGGTTACAACATTAAATAAAACACAGGAACACAATGTTACAAATATACAAGTACTGTATAAACATATAAACAACAATCAAAAATTGAAGATTATGGGTTACAGGGGAACCCCTGCAAAAATATTAATACAGTACATTTGATGAGATCATTACAAGTGTGTGGTATTGCCTCTGAATAGAAAAACTATTTTAGTTTCAAAAGCTGCAATTGTGCCACTATGTTAAATTATTGTATGTATTGAAGCTGACACTTTCCTACTTTGCCTTTTCAGGATGTGCCCAAAGTACGAAAGTGTCAGCTTCATTATTTTTGCTTCCAGAGACAGTACAGGCTTCACTTGCTTTAGGACCTGTTTGTTTGGCAGTCCAAAGCAAGGGTCAGCAAAGTTGGCTCTCCAGTGTTCTTGGTCTTCAATTCCCAGAAGCCCTGATCAGCAAGTGTGTAGATTTGGGCTTCTGGTAATTGAAGACCAAGAACACTTGGAGAGCCAACTTTGCTGACCCCTGCTAAAGAGTATCTGCAGAGATCTTTTCCAACACCACATTTCAAAAATAAACAAATCATCTCTCCCCCCCCCTCTCCCCGGCGCCCGTCTGCTTTCTTTACTGGCCAGCTTTTGCATCCATATATGGTGATCAGCAGTAAAATAGTGTGGATGATTTTGGTCTTGGTCTCTAATGAAACAACCTTGCACTTGATTATCTTTTCTAATTCCTTCATTGCTGCACTTCCAAGTCTCAGTGTTCTTCTGATTTCTTTGCTGCAGTCCTAATTTGGACAAAGTGGGAATCTATACCTGTAAAAGAGAAATGTCCCCGTGTGGGTCCTGGAAAGGCTTCCACACCCCTTAACTATCCCCGTCCAAACTGTGCACACACTTACCTGGCATGGGAGAGAGGGTCAAGATGTGGGTCCCGAGGTGGGCCCTGCACCCCACAAAATGGGAAAAGGAATGGGAACTACAATTCCCAAGGTGCTTTGTACCCCAGTCGCCCTAGGTCCAAAATGGGGTGGGGTGGGGGTACCTTGCAAAAATTCTCAAGTTAATGAAACTTTGGGATGTTGTGTATGGGTACCCAGTGGAGCTACACTCAATTTATCCAACAAAATTTCCTTGTGGAACCGGGTGGGGTAGGGGGCAAAACCTGCAAAATTTTTGCATTCTTCTCAGTTTTTCGATTATATCTTCTAAACCATGCATTTTTTGTGTACCACATTGTAATTAGAAAGTTGGAGAGCATTAAATTTCCTTCAATTATCATTAGTCAAACTTATTTTTAACCCCATATGTACCGAGATACAGGGCTTTGGAAAGGTGTTAAATTTCTGAAATTTGAAAAAAAAAACAGCTAAAAAGGCTGGTTTTTGCTATGTATCTTCCATTTTGCAACATATTTAATGGAATTTTGGATTCTACTTCAATGTCTAAACGTTCAACTATATTCCCCCTTCCCCCTCCTTTAGGATGTTCATACTTACAGTGTACATGTAAGGTCCAAAGAGCATGAAAACCGAGTTCATCTTTCAGTTTGGAGATTTGGACCCCCACCTCCCACAACGACGTGGCTTTATCCTCAGTGACCTTTATAAGATGATCTTTAGGTTAATAAAGACTAAAAAACCAGGTATTTCTTATGAAATTATTAGTAGTTATGTACAGTAAAATGTAATAAAAAAGGGAAGCAATATTTATGTACATAAAGTAAAACAGGAAGCATTGAGAAGCATCCATTTAATATTTTTGGCATTTTGCGCCGTACGGAGCTTCCTCTTCTTCTTCGTCCATATCCAGCACTGCATCCATCATGCTCTGCTCTTCGCAGTCCCCCACTTCTTCCTCCTGGAGGTCAGGCTCGAGGGAATTTTCACAACCGTTCCCCGCACAGCTCTTGCAAAGGGTGGAGCACCGCAGTCCTGCAACCTGCAGTGCTGCACCCTTTCTTGCATTTAAAGGAGATTATATTCAAGATGTTGTCAGGGGCTGCGTTTCGAGTGGCTCTGATGGGAACAACAACTTCCCTTGTCAGTGAACACTCCCAAACTGATGGTATGATGTCATCATTACCTAGCCAGATCTGGACTTGGAGGTACGTGTGAAAAATATGGTGGGTGGCAGCGTCTTTGGTAGGAGGGAGTCTGGCCAACTGGAATGTGGGTTTGGCCACTGACTTAGTAAATAGTTAGTACCGGAGGTTGTCCAACGTGTCGGTCTCCATGTTCCCCTATACAGCGCTACCAAAAACTTCTCCCCTGCCTCGGAAAATCTGGGAGGGGGTGGCTTCCGAGTCTTTAAAAGCAGCAGCCAAAAAGTGTAGGGAACTGTTCTTCTCATACAGCTTGCACACTTTCCTCTTCCCTTGTCCAAAGGGGGTTGAAGTGGTGTTGCAACCGCTGACTGCGTGAAGAAACAGGATGTCTTTTGGGTTGATTTTGCATGAAGCTGCTGATGGGGCATTGCCTCTCCCACTCTTCTGAAAATAGATGTTTTTGTGAGTAGTGGAGGCAAGGGCTGTCAGTATCACGAGGAGATCAAAATCTTCACCTGTGATTACATCACTGTCATATGCAGCAGCCTTCAATGTTGCTGATCTCACTTTCATAATGTCTGCATCTCCAGTAGCCTGTTGCACTTCAATCCCCTTTGCTGTAATTTCTGTCATCAGCATTGTGATCAAGTTTATTTTGTTGATGTTATTTGATAAAAACGACTCTTGAGCTATCGTCACAGCAGTTGTTACCTGCCAAATTCCTTTGACAAATAAAACACTGTCCTGGCTCACTGGAAGAGGCCATTGGAGCTCCTGTCCAGATAATTGTACACATAATCACTGTCACTCAAGTTGAAACGAACATAATGAAATGAACAAGCAGCTTCAACGATGGGACACAACTGAAAAACAAAACGAAAATTAAGTCTTTAATGTACTTTTGAAACATGTAGGTAGGTACTGAATGAACAATTACTGAGGAAGGTGTGTTTGTGGGGGGTGGGTCAAAATTTCCAAACTGAAAGATGAACTCAGTTTTCATGCTCTTTGAACCTTATATGTAGAATCCAAAATTCCATTAAATATGTTGTGAAATAGAAGATACATAGCAAAAATCAGCCTTTTTGCAGTTTTTTTTACAAATTTGAGAAATCTAGCACTTTTTCAAATCCCTGTATCTTGATACCTATGGGGTTAAAAATAAGTTTAACCAGTGATAATTGAAGGAATTTTAATGCTGTACATTCTTTCTAATTACATGTAGTACACAAAATGCAAGCGCGGCGCCAAAATGGCCGCCGCGCTCTTTGCGGGGCCCCCCCCACAGGACGAAGAATCCGGGTAGTTTAGGGCATGGCCAGCTCCCTTATAAAAGGGGTGGCCACGAGGCAGCCGCGCTGCCATTTTACCTCAGCGACGGAGCGGAGAAGTTTTTCCCCTGTGTCTCCGTCGCTCCTTACCTTGCGGGAAGCCTTTTGGCGGCGAATCTTCTTTTCGGCTTCCCTCTTCTGCGATTGAGATGCCTTCGAAGAAGAAGGCAGCTTCTAGTGCGGCTCGAGCTGTGAGGAGGCGCAACCCGGGTCGGAGGACCACAGCTGCGCCTCCCCAGCAGCCGCCTGTCCAGGCCCCCGGCGGAATGGGGTCTATCGCCCCTTGGCCGGACGCGGGGGATCAGAATGCGGGCGCGGCAGGGGCTTCGGCCCGCGGCCCGCGAGCGGTGGACACCGCTACTCTCCCTACCCATCCTGTTGGGCCTGCCTCTATTCCTCCTGGGCCTTCTAGCCTGGGTGGGTGGTGTGGCCCCCTACCTTGGCAGGTTCCTGCACCGACCCTACCGGGCTTCGGTATTGGGCAATGGCCCTATTCGGGTCCTGGGGTACAGGGACCTGTACCCGCGCCTGGACTGGGCGGGCCGGCTGGCCCTTGGCCCCAAATCGACGTGCAGGCCTTACTGGCCCGCCTTTCGGCCCTTGAAGCGTCTTTAGCTCGGGCCAGCCAGGCTGGGGCTCCTTTTGGCGTCCCTTTTGCGGCGCCGTCGGCGGGAGGACAACAGGCGGCAGGCAGGGTTGAGCTGCCTCAGGCGGGTGGCGTGGCTTCGGCCACTGCCCCGCAGCTCCCCAGCCAGCATACGAGTGCAGGTCAGGCCCCGATGATGAGCTCTACGTCGGTCGTGAGCTCCGACGCCCCCAGTGGGCCGGAACCCCCGGTGGGGGCGGCCCGCGGGGGTGCAGCATGTGAGTATGCGGTCCAAGCCAGTACACCTACACACATTCCTTCTATGGGGGGAGCTTTTCAATGGCCTTGGCCTCGCTCGGGTGGTGCGGTGGCACAGCAGCCGGCACTCCACTCGGCGACGGTAACTGCCACCCAGGGCACCGGGGTGGGTAGTTTTTCTCACAATCCGGGGAATGTACTGGGGGTGGCTGGGTTAGCTCAGGCCCCTTTCCCGGTGTCTGTGGTGCCTTTTTCGGCATTACCAACTGCGGGGTACTCCTTGCCACTGGGTGACCACTTGGCACAGGCAACCAAAGAAAAGATTTGGCGGGGGGAGTACGTAGATATCTTCTCACTCCTGAACAGAGAGCCCACCAAGGAGGAAAGGGAGGGACAGGATGAGAAGGATAAGGAGCAGGCGCGTCGTCGTAAGCCGCCACGTACCTGGGCCAACTGGCTGCCGGCTTATTTAATTTACATGGCAGTGTATCTGAGGGCGCGGCCGGAGTTGGCTATTCCGATGGTCCAATATTTGGACAACATATACAGGGCAATGGTTGATTTCCCGGGCCCTTCGTGGCTTGCTTATGACGAGGAATTCCGTATGCGGATTCCACTCCACCCGGAGATGAGGTGGGACGAGCCGTGCCAGAGGCTTTGGCTTCTGTACATGACACCCACGCGCCCCGTGCCAGGGGACAGATACCATTGCGGACATGCGGTCCAGCGAGCGGTCCCAGCACAGGTTACCCGCCAAGCGGCGGGGCAGGGGGTTCCAGCCCGCCTGCTGTGCTGGGCTTTCTCGTCCAATGGTTCCTGCAATAAGAAGAATTGCAAATACAGGCATGAGTGTCCCACATGTTCGGGCCCCCACGCAGCCTCTGCCTGTCCCAGGCCTGGGGGGACACGGGGCAGAGGAAGGGGCGGACAGTGGGCTGGCAAGGCTGCCACAGATGGAGCTGGTTCACCGAAAGGCCCCCTCCCCAATTAAGGTGGACATGTTGGAGCGTTGGCTCACAGTGTACCCGAAGGGGGAGGATGGGGAGTATCTCCTTCAAGGCTTTAAGTACGGGTTCCGCATCCCTTTCATGGGTGATAGGTCCCCTCAGGATGCCCCCAATCTTTTGTCCCTCAAGGGGAGGGAGGAGGTGGCTGCTGCCAGTATCAGGAAGGAGTTAGATGCGGGTAGGGTCGCCGGCCCTTTCCCTTCACCCCCGTTTCCCAACCTTAAGGTGTCGCCCCTAGGCTTGGTTCCCAAAAAGTCTCAAGGCGAGTTTCGTCTTATTCATCATTTATCCTACCCAGCCGGCCGGTCGGTCAATGACGCTATCCCTGATGACCTTTGTTCAGTCAGGTATACGTCTTTTGACCATGCGCTGCGCATGGTGCGCTCGTGTGGCCCGGGTGCCCTGCTGGCCAAGTGCGACATGAAGTCGGCCTTTCGCCTCCTGCCGGTGCACCCGGGTGACTTTGAGTTGCTGGGTTTCAAATTTCGGGGCGAATATTATTTTGATAAGGCCATGCCTTTTGGCTGTTCCATATCATGCTCGGCCTTTGAGCGTTTTAGTACCTTCTTAGAGTGGGCTTTCGTCCGCAGGTCAGGGTCCCAGTCTGTAGCCCATTACCTGGATGACTTTTTATTCGGGGGTGAACGGGGCTGGGACACGTGCGCACGTCTCCTTAACACATTTCAGACGCTAATGGAGGAACTCGGTGTCCCTTTAGCGCCCGAAAAGACCGAGGGCCCATCTACCAAGCTAGTATTCCTGGGGGTGGAGATTGACACGTTAGCGCAGGCTTCTAGGTTACCGGAGGATAAGGTGTCCAGGATAGTGGCCCTTATCTCGGAGTTGATGGCCAAGCGCAAGGCATCACTGAGGGAATTGCAGGTGCTACATGGTCACCTGAATTTCGCTTGCAGGGTGGTCGCTCCGGGCAGGGCTTTTGCTCGACGCTTATGCGACGCCATGGCAGGGTTATCCAGGCCTCACCACAGAGTGAGACTTACCCGGGGTATCAGGGCAGACATGTTTGTCTGGTTACAGTTCCTGAGGGAGTTCAATGGGGTCTCATTTTGGAGGTCTGACCTCCTGGCATCCCCCAATTTTCAGATCCAGTCTGATGCCTCAGGATCCCTGGGTTATGGGATGTACTTCAATGGGAAGTGGGCCTATGGTGGATGGCCACCGGCCTGGGCAGGCACGGATCGCCTGCGTGATCTCACATACCTTGAATTTTTTCCTATACTGGGGGCTTTGATGCTATGGGGCGAGGAATGGGCTAACTCGGTCGTGCATTTCTGGTGTGACAACGCTGCTGTTGTCCACATTGTTAATGCACAGACTTCCAAATCGCCCAGGGTTATGGACCTAGTGCGCCATTTTGTGCTGCGCTGCCTGCGCCTCAATGTTTTGTTCAGAGCCAGGCATGTCCCAGGGATTAATAATGATATTGCTGACGCTTTGTCCCGCCTGCAGATCTCCCGGTTCCGTGCCTTGGCCCCGGATGCGGAGGAATTTCCCTCGCCACTCCCGGACGAGATATGGACCATTGGCAAGGAGAGGTGAACTGGGCGATTGGCCTGTCACTAGCGCCACGCACGCGTAAGGCGTATCAACAAGCATTTAATTCTTTCAGGGCATTTGCTGCTCAATTTCACCTGCCAGAGACCTGGCCTATCCCGGTTGACCACGTTCTGCGGTTCATGGTCCACCTGCACGCTCTTGGCCTCGCACCTCGCACCATAGCATCCAAGCTCTCGGTGCTGGCTTTTATGGCCAAAGTAGGGGGTCATGTGGACAACACCTCTGACTTCCGTGTGAGACATGTTTTGGAGGGGTGGGTGCGCGAGCGTGGGCGTTGCCCGGACGATCGGCACCCTATTTCCCCAGGGGTTCTTACCCAGTTGGCCCGGGGCTGGCCAAGCCTCTGTTTTGATCATTATGAGGCAGCCCTTTTTCATGCAGCCACAACGGTGGCATTTTTTGGAGCGCTCCGCATCAGCGAACTTGTGATGCTGTCTAAGGCGGATGCAAGTTGTAGGGCACTGGAACTCGGAGATGTATATGTTGCCAAAGACTGGGCCCAGTTGAGGATACGTTCCTCCAAGTCAGATCAGCATGGCGTAGGCAGTGGTGTAAGACTGCTACGGTGTTCTTTGGCAGACATCTGTCCGGTTGGTGCCCTACAGGAGTTCCTGGCACTGCGTGGCATGCACCATGGCCCGTTTTTCTGTCACCAAGATGTGTCTCCCCTTACTAAATTTCAGTTTTGGAAGGTGACAGGCAGAGCCCTCGCCAGGGTGGGCCTACCAGGTGCCCGTTATGGCACACATTCATTTCGTATTGGGGCAGCCTCTACAGCAGCTGCTTTTGGGTACTCCGGGGCTGACATACGCAGCATGGGGAGGTGGGGCTCGCAATGTTTTCAGTTTTATGTGCGCCCACTTCCACCGTGAGTACCAATCCTATCACCTTACCTTCCCTTTTTTCTTAATTTTCTTACAGACCCTGGGTGTCGTGTTACACCGGTGACAGTATGGCTGGTGGGCCACAGCTATGTGCACAGGGCAGCGCGTTACGCTGCGGCGACAGAGTGGGGACCCCGACTGGGACTGGGTGAACACGCCAGTCTCACATGGCATGGTAAGCCTGGGATGTTGTGGCGGGAGCTGCTGCCTTTCCTGTTTTCCAGCAGGAGTGCTGACCCGCCTGACATTCTCATCATACACCTTGGGGGCAATGATTTGGGTCAGGTCACCGGCTTATCGCTCAAGCATGCGATTTGCGGGGACCTTGCTTACTTGCACTACGTCTGGCCTGCCACAACCCTGGTTTGGTCGGACATGATCCCGCGCCATTCTTATAGAGGGGGCATTGACCTCCTGGCCCTTGACCGCACTAGGCGCATGGTCAACGGGGCGGTGGCGCGGTTCCTTGCCGACAAGGCTTGGGGACGGGTCAGTCGTCACCCCGCTATTAGCCTACGAAATTACGACTTGTATGCAGGGGATGGGGTCCATCTGTCGCGAGGAGGTATGGACCTCCTGTTGGGTGATTGGTGAGCAGGCCTGTTGACCGAGCTGACGGTCTGGGGGGGGGGGTCAGGTCTTCTTTGAAGCCCCTCCGTGTGGCGGGTAGCACTGGTAAGGTAAACAGTATGACCCACAGGTATCCGGCAGGTTCGCAATTGACTGGACAACACTAGACAGGAACAAATTAGTTAAACGTTGTCCGGTCAACGACGAACCAGGCGACGGGGTGATGGCGATAGCTAGCCAGCATGCATCACCCCGTGATTTTACGGATACGAGTCAGAGGGTGGGGTCATGAGTTAGATGTTGACTACGGTCAACAATTTGTTTGTTGTCAACAAACAAATTGATACAAATTGATACATTGTAACCAATTGCCGTTGGCAATTTTGGGGTGGTACCTTACCAGTGTTACTTCGGCCTGCTTGCCTTAAGAATTATGATTGGTCGTTTTACCAATACAAATTTATAATTCGGATTAGGGCATTGAATCAATAAATGTGGCCCTATGCTGTTATCCACTTTCAATGTTGTCTGAGTCCGTTATTGGGGGGGTGCGCCTGCAATGCAAGCGCGGCACCAAAATGGCCGCCGCGCTCTTTGCGGGCCCCCCCCCACAGGACGAAGAATCCGGGTAGTTTAGGGCGTGGCCAGCTCCCTTATAAAAGGGGTGGCCACGAGGCAGCCGCGCTGCCATTTTACCTCAGCGACGGAGCGGAGAAGTTTTTTCCCCTCCACCCCCTCCCTAGTTAACAGTGTGATATTTTGGTCGCTTCGGGGCCGGGTGGGAATTTTTGGTTGGGACCCACATTGGCTTTCGGGTCCTGGCTTTTTTGCCCATCCCACACTGTTGCTATGGTTTGATATAGGGGTTCCTTTCGTTTCTACTGTTGACTCCGGTCACATTGGCGGGTAGCACTGGTAAGGTAAACAGTATGACCCACAGGTATCCGGCAGGTTCGCAATTGACTGGACAACACTAGACAGGAACAAATTAGTTAAACGTTGTCCGGTCAACGACGAACCAGGCGACGGGGTGATGGCGATAGCTAGCCAGCATGCATCACCCCGTGATTTTACGGATACGAGTCAGAGGGTGGGGTCATGAGTTAGATGTTGACTACGGTCAACAATTTGTTTGTTGTCAACAAACAAATTGATACAAATTGATACATTGTAACCAATTGCCGTTGGCAATTTTGGGGTGGTACCTTACCAGTGTTACTTCGGCCTGCTTGCCTTAAGAATTATGATTGGTCGTTTTACCAATACAAATTTATAATTCGGATTAGGGCATTGAATCAATAAATGTGGCCCTATGCTGTTATCCACTTTCAATGTTGTCTGAGTCCGTTATTGGGGGGGTGCGCCTGCAAAATGCATGGTTTAGAAGATATAATTGAAAAACTGAGAAGAGTGCTAACATTTGGCAGTTTTTGCCCCACCCCCAGATTCCACAAGGAAATTTTGTTGGATAAATTGAGTGTAGCTCCACTGGGCCCCCATACACAACATCCCAGAGTTTCATTAACTTGGGAACTTTTGCAAGGTCTAAAGTACATCTCGACTGGACTATTGGTAGAAAAAACGGCAGTTTAACAACAAGGCCTGGAAATAGAATGTTGGAAAGAACTGATTTGCATGTTGGACTGTGATTGGTTTAACAGCAAGCCCTGGAAATAGAATGTTGGAGAGGGCTGATTTGCATGTTGGACTGTGATTGGTTGAAAGTGAATGACTGATAGGGAAAGGTCCTGGAATTCCTGAGAAAACCTACATCTATAAAACAGATGAGGATGAAACAACCCATTCCATGTCAGCCTCTATAGCCCAGGAATGAGACACTTTCAATGTACATCACTGCTGTGTGAGTGAGAGACAGAGAGAGACAGGGAGAGTGTGTCTGTGTGCAAGAAAATGCACGAGACAGTGTGTTCCAGGTCAGTCACTGGTGTGTGTGTGTGTGTGTGTGCCTGAATGAGAGAGACAGAGAGAGTCTGTGTTGGGGTGAATCAGGGGCTGGAAAACCTACACATACAAGAAACACACCCCGGCCAAGGCCAGGCAATCAGCTAGTACAAAATAATCCATTATCTCAGTTTCTTCATTGTTAACATGAAAGCTGTGCAGTTCTTCTGTAGTCATTATTTTTGTCTTCTTGGTGTTCAGCTGCAGTCCTGCTTTGACACTTCTTTCACTTTCATAAAAAGTTGTTTCAAGTCGTCATTGCTTTCTGCCAGTAAGATGGCATCATATGTATATCTTAAATTATCAGTGCTGCTTCTGCCAATTTTCACACCTCCTTCATCTGAATCTGGTCCTGCTTTCTTTGTGGATATGCTCTGCATACAGATTGAAAAGATAAAGGAGTAAAATGCACCCTTGTTTGACACCTTTACCTATCTCCAAATTCTGTCCTAATGGTAGTTTTTTTTGTTACTAAACTCATCATTTCTTTTTTTGGGTGGATTGAAATATATATACAGTTGTTCTTTTTGTCTTTGCACGCTGAAAAACTGCATCCATACAATTGAATACAGTTTCTGTATTTCTATTAACTTTCATTTTTGCTTCTTGCCTGTACTTTGCAATGTTAAGTGTTTTCTCTCTCTCCTCACATCCATTTCAGCTTTTCTTTTCTTTTTTAGTACAGGAATTGTGTTTTGGCATTCTTTGCATATAATGTCCCTGATTTCAATCCACAGTTCTTCTGGTTCATGGTCAAGTGGGTTTAGTAATGCAAATCTGTTATGGGTACTTCAAATTCATCAGGAATGTTATTTACATTTTAATTTGGGACTGCAGTTCTCTTGGAGCTCTTTTTCAGCTTTACTCTAAAGTTGGGTACAGTATTTACCTGTACAGTTCATGGTCAATACCACAGTCTGCTCCTGTTCTTGTTTTGGCAGAGAAAACACAATTTCCCCATTCTCTACTTCCAATTATATAGTCTATTTGATTTTTGTATTAAACATCTGGTGATGTCCACATGTATAATGATCTGTTCAGTCGTTTGATGGCCATACTTTCAATAAAAAAGATTATTGGCCTCACAGCAGCAACAATCCTACTTCTCCTGTTTGTTTACTATCCTCTAGGCCAGGGGTCCCCAACCACCGGGCCGTGGACTGGTAAAGGGCCATGGGCTGTCCTGAACCAGGCCCCGGGGGTGGGTGGCATCGAGAGCTCCAATGGCAGCCTTCTGCTCTCAACATGCTCTGCTGGGTCTGCCTGGCGAACGGAGTGAGAGCACGGGTTTCAGACACAGCAGATAGGCAGGTGGCTGGGCACCTCCTTCATGTTGCTTAACTAGGGCAGAGTTCCGCCCCTCCCACCCGTGTGCAGTGTGATTGCATTATCCAATCCCACCCACCACCCACTTGGTGGTGTGTGGAAAAATTGTTTAGCATGAAACCTGTCCATGGTGCAAAAATGGTTGGGGGACCCTGCTCTAGGCCAAATTTTCCAAAGTCATTTAGTTCTGCTTTGTTCCCTACTTTTATACTCCAGTCACTACGATTATAGCAAGACTTGTTTTGGTGTGTGATCAATTTCTTCCTGGACACTTGCACAAAAGCTTACAGTCTCTTTAGCACCAGTAGTTGAAGCATAGACTTGGATGATTGTTATGTTTAACAATTTTCCACGGATTCTCATTGATATTATTCAGTCATATAGCCACTCACTGCCAGTGCTATATCTTTCCTCAGTATTAGAGCTACATTTCTTCTGAATCTGTGATCTCTAGAGAACACTTTGGGGCCATTCAACAATTACATGGTCCTCAAGGGGGGGGGGGAGGGGGTCTGCCATCTGAATTACAGAAAAATTATGGTCAAAATTACGTAATCCATTTGGAGCTGTTTCTAACCCACAGTGGGAAACCAAACATGTGCATAAAAAGAAAGGGTTTTATTTACCTTTGTGCCTTGCTCCATGCGGTGAAAATGGAGGGGGAAAGCCATGCTTCCTGGTTGCAGGGAGAGCAAGAGGCTAGGTTAGAGCATCGTCTCCTGCTTCAGTGCAATTGGCCTGCCCGCCCTTTTCTCCTGCAGTGCCACCACTGGTTGGTGGTGGAAAATAAAGTACTATTTGGTTCAGATCACGTAATTTTAAAGGGGGGAGGGGGTCAAAGCAAAAATTACGATTGGATTACATGGGGAGGAAGGGGGTCATTTCCCCCCAGAAAAAGGATCATGTAATTGTTGAATGGCCCCTTTGTAGCTGCCTGATTGAAAATACTGTACCCTGTTCCAGTCTGCTATTATTCACTGATACCAAGCATTGCATTGCAATGTTTATAAATTCCAACAAGAAATGTTTATATGTGACATCAAGTTCAGGATTTTAGGTATAACAGATTGCTTACATTGTAAGAAATTGTATGAAAAATAATTTCGGTTCTACTGGTTTTACCAGCTTTTCCCTCTTTGTGAAGCAATGCAAGAAATGATCCCTGCCATGCCTGCACATATGAGCACAAGGCTAGTTGGACAATAGTTCGTTCAAACGACCTTCCTCTTGTTAACTTTAAAGCCTGTAATAAGTTAGAACCTCAGTTCTGATACAAGCTACCCAAAATCAGCTGCCTTGGAATGGACTGAAGTAGTTCATGTGAAAACAATTTCCGACACAGATTAAGGTTATATTACGGTAGTTTTATAGTTGTTCCTGTTTGATCAGGAACAAACTGGGTAGTTCTCCTGGTTGAAGAGGCCTCCCTACAGCATCCCTGAGCTATTAGAATTTGCCCTGGTGGCAGGTTTTGCAGGTAATGCAGAGGAAATGGGAGTTGGTTTCTCTATATCAGTGGCTCACTTTAGGCCTGGATTGGCACCTTCACAATGAGGAAAAGAGCTTGGGGCCAGGAGCAGTTTTGGCTGCAACCCTACAGTCAGTTGCCTATGACCATGATGGCAAACCTTAGCACTCCAGCTATTCTTGGACTTCATTTCCCAGAACCCCAAGTCCCTGTGGATCCACATGAATGGATTTAATGCACGTACATGCAGTAAACTAATTCGTGTTGTTTCACAGAGACTTGGGCTTCTGGGAAATGAAGTTCAAGAAAAGCTGGAGTGCCAAGGTTCACTATCACTGGTCTATGAGTTAGTTCCACCAAACCCCAGTGGGCTATAATTCTCTGTAAGCACTTAACAGGCATGTGTTGATTATTTTCAAAAGAGGTTTGATGAAAGCAGGCCTGGAGAACAAACTCATTGGGCAGGATGGTATTGCATGTCTTCTACCCTCCCCAAAACTACAGCCTTTCACAGTCTGGTCTTAATGATTCGTCGTTCAAAGCTGAGAGCTGCTTTGCTGTGAATCTTTCCTCCAGTTGCTGGCCAATGTGTCAACGTTAGAACTGCAACGTGCGGGTGAGGTGCATACCTGCCAAGTACCCGTATTGGCCGGGAAATCCCATATTTCACCCCTCTTTCCCAGTCCTTCCCACGGCCAGAAGAAGTGGTGTGCATGCGCAAAGGGTTTACTGCAGTGGTGCACATGTGCAAAGGGGTCACTGCATGTGCAGTAACCCCTTTGCGCATGTGCACCACTGCAGTAACCCCTTCACACATGCGCGCCCATCAGACCCAGTGGTGCTTTGCGTTTTTTCACCGCCGCATCTTGACAGGTATGGTGAACTGGGGGAATAAGTTTCTTCCCGAGATAGATGGCAGAAGCTGTTATGGTAACATTCCACAGGAATAAAATATTACCCATTGTGGCTAAGCACTAGCCTAAAATTAGTAAATTCCACTGAACTCAATAAAAAGTTGGCTGCCTATTCATTTAGGTGTTAAAAGTGTTTATTAACTGCTTTTCTGCCCTCCATAGCAACACACTAATTCTTTACAGATTGAAAACTATTTTAAAAACCAAAAGCCAGATGGAATAATAAAGTTTAGGCTGCATTTTTGAAGGCCAGCAAATTCCAGTCAGTGTATGCAATTAACCATCAACACCCTTTAAGGTTTCTCAAGTCAAAAGCCAAGTCCCACTTAGCTCTAGCTGTTTTCTATCCTTGACAAACAGTTTAGATCAGGGGTTCTCAACAGCTGAGTGGGCCAGACTGGACTGTCCCCCACTGTAAACGCTGCAATAAAATGCATCTGCAGCTGTTGTAAATGAATTTACGACAGCTGTGGGTGCATTTACAGTGCATTTATGGCTATTGTAAATGCTTCCGGTGGCGGCAGGCCACATGAAATAGTGCCACAGACAGCATCCGGCCCATGGTTTAGATTTTTGTTCAGTTTCATTGCAGATTTCTTAACAGGTTTCCTGGGAACTTCAATCCCCATTTGAAGAATGGGCAGTGAAGACAATGAAGAATCTTTTCTCTCCTCCTTGAGCTGCTGGAAAGTGTTCTGGAGTCATGGTGACCTCCTTCGCCCTCATGGTTGTCTGAAGACCTCTACATCTGTGCAGAAGTTGTCTTGCGGAGCCATTTAGGGCATCATGGATCCTATAGCAATCCTAATGCAGTCACCAGTCCCACATGTAAACTACATTTCCATCAGAGCTGAGCAAAGGGTTAGCCCAATCATTCACAACCTATGGTCTGCAGGCCAGAGCCAGCCCCCAATGCTAATTCATTTGGCCCCTGACATCCCCACTGCTACCAGAAGTGGAAGAAAAATGTGCACCACGCACACGCAGAATGCGTTTTACTTCTGCTTCTGGGTGGAAGGAACCACGTGACCAGCCCGATCAGCTGTCCAGGAGGTGTGGTCAGGCCTGCAAACTGAAAATTTTGAGAAACGCTGGGTTAGCCAAATGGGGTGAAACTGCAAATCCTAGCTGACATAGCAAAGGGTGAGGGTGAAGAAAATTGCAGTCCTGTTCACCCAAAACTGGGAAATTCTTATTGATTCTCTCATTGCCAACTAGTGAAATTTAGATTTGAAATGTACAAAATCTTGTCTGGATGTAAGGCTGGATTTCTTCTTCTCTCCAGTCTTTGAAGGACTAGATCTCCTCACTTCCTTCAGCCCTCCACAAGTCAGATGATGCAGGGACCATGACCTCCTCATGCTTTGGTTGGGAATCAAGCTTTTCTTCTTCCCTCCATGTAGGGAAGAGGGGTCACAGGGTGTAACTATCACTCTGGGATAGTCCCTGCAAACACTAACTAAATGTGGCTAGCTTCACATGCTAAACTCCTGCTGATTGGGAGAGATCTGTATAGGGCAGTGATGACCAACCTTGATGCTACAGGTGTTCTTGAACTTCAATTTCCAGAAGCCCTTATCAGCAGGTGTATTGACTTAGGCTTCTGGGAATTGAAGTCCAAGAACATCTGTAGCATCAAGGTTGGTCATCACTGGTATAGGAGACAATCTCCACTGTCACTTCCTATCACTAATTGGAGAAGCCCTGAGAATTCTCTCCCTGTTTGTGCAGCCTGTAGGAGCTTCAGAGTAAGACCAAAAAGAAACCCAAGGTCTCCATGGCCTGAATTCCAACCCTGCACAGGTTGAAAGTTCCTTCACCTGCTTACAAAGGCAGGGACTCTATTTTCATGGTTTGTCATCTGAGTCTGTGAGATCTGGATTGACTACTCAGAACATTCAGGGAGTTTACAGAGCTGGTGGCCCTGTTTGAAACCCTTGTAATTCAGTTGGGTGAGATGATCCCTGTAGTTGGCACTCTTGCTCCTAGTGGCACTTTCTCACCAAAGCAGTAGTGGGCTTCTTGGTCTTCTATTGGGGTCAATGTAGATTTTAGTCAAACAATCTACAAATAACAGAGAATGTGGTGTAAAGTTGACCCCAGGAATCGACGTGCCTATTTTTGGTATTTATAGTAGTAAAGAAGATGCAAATCACTGAGGAACATGGGAAGGAGTTGTTAGGGTGACATTTAGTAAACTATCCCATTATATAACAGCTAAATAATGCTATTGTGGCTAAAGTAACCCTGATTCATTGAGTTGGATCAGTGAGCTTGTAGTCCTTCACAGTCAAGCTTTATCTCATTATACAAGACAACCAGAGCTACAGCATCCCCAACCATAACTGTCGAGCGCAGCTCCGGACAATACGGGACCTGCGCAGAAATCTTCTATGCGTGTGTAGAATGGACCTGTGCAGAAGCCTTCTATGGATCCCCTTCTGCACAGAACCCTCCTACGCATGTGTAGAAGAGTTCTATGCATGCGTAGAAGGGTTCTACGCATGCGTAGAAAGGACCTGTGCAGAAGGGATGCGCAGTAACTACTTTCCCCCCACAGCCAAATTATGAGGTAGCGGCAGCTCTGGGTGGGAAATGAAGAAAAGCAGCGCAAAAATATAGGGTAATCCTGGCCATTATGGGGTACTTGACGGTTATGTCTCCAACAGGTGAAAGGCCAAACTCTGCAAGAACTTCGCCAAGTTCCAAAGCATCTGCTTTGGAAAAAGGAATGTGTGACCCTTATTATTAGGGTTTGAGCATTCAGAGCTAGGTGGATTATGCAGGCACTCCGGGATCAGTATTAGAGAATGTAACCTTCACAAATCAAACCAGAAAGTTCTTAAAAGTTGCATATCACCAATACTGGTAATACAGTACATTGCTTGTATCAATTTATTTTTTGGGTAGTTATTCAAAATAGTAAAACAAAGTGCAATGGTGTTATATTTTAGAATATGGTGTAACATTCCTTAAATGTTACTTTGTAGGGACCAGGAGACAGAGGACATGTTCCAAGATCTTTCTCAGAGACCTGAAACTACAGAAAGTAGCGCGCCCTGTAATACAGCAAACATGCATGAGTCATACAAGGGGGTGGAGTTTACTGCAAATGCTTCAATCAATCTTTCAGGTGCACTCTTGAAATGGATCCTCTGGAGACATAATACAGTATGTTCCTTCTCAACATTACATTGTAGATATTGGCCTCTAGTGGCCAGTTCTGATAATGCATGTTGGATTTTTCACTTAATAGTTTTGACCTTGTGAAATCACAAATATTGATACTGCAGATAAAAGTGTGTGCGTTTCTGCGTGTGCACGCTCTATGTATTATTTTTAGTAAATGAAAAAAGTAAGTAAAAAAGCAACATGCTATTATTCTGCAATGGAACAGGATACTTTTCTTAACACAAGTAACATATAAGGCACTTACTTTTCCAAAGGATCATTAAATGTGCTTTTAAAAAGCTGCATTCCAAAGCTCCAGAACCTGACCTATCTTAAAGGGATTCAAGGAGTGACTCTGGCCCTCAGTAAAAGCAGGGACAGTGTAATTCCCTTCTGAAACGAATTGTCTCTTTGCTGGCCCTGGAGCCAAATATGTGGGCATGGCCAAACATCCTGCACTATGGGCTATGGAGGTGGGCATGGCCAACCAATTGGGTGTGGCCTGGGGAAATTTCCGATACCGGTTCTGCAGAACCTGTTACAGTGCATCACTGATGCCAGCACCATGAAATAAAAGTTGGCCTCTCAGTTCCTCGCAGTTCAAGTCCACCGGACTGTTCAGTGCAGGACTAGTTCCATGAAGCCATGGTATTGCTGCTGCTGAAAGAGGCACCGTCTCTTTTCCTTCTCAGTCAGTTAAAATCTCCAGTGAACCAGAGGATGCATGCTGCTTGCAAGCGACAATGCTGCAGGGGTGAGAAGGAGCAACAGAGGAAAAATAAAAAAACACAACAGCTAAAATCCTGAATTTTATTGAATACATTTTATATCTCGTTTTATTGCGATTGTATCATTCTACTTTTAATTTGTTTTTCTGTTTTTGTAATCATATGGTGTCCGAGAATACATTTTCCCCCTGAAAATAATTTTCACAGTTGATGAATATGTGAAAGAAGAGTGACAAACAGGACCAATGCCACTGGCGTGAATTTGTTTTAAGGTGGATCCCAGCTTGCCATGAATTGACCCATACACTATGATCATGGAGTCATCTTCTGTGGCACATATGAAATGAGACATGCAGGATTTGACACTGGGACTGCAATGGACTGCCGCAGCCTTGAAGATATTAAAAAGGTGCGCCTTCACAGCCAGTCCATCTGGCATGGCCTCTTTCACCTCCATGACCGTTGGGAATCAGAATAGTGATGTGGTTCCTCCTCCTCTCATTTTGTCATTGGGCCCAATATGATGGTTTCCAGTGGCATTTCCTCCACTGAGAGGGACCATCACCCAACCTAAAGGGGCTCATCCACCCATAGCCATTGACCCCTTTAGGGAGTCAGGTTATTTACTGCTGCCCAACACTCAGCATTGAGTTGCTGGCTCTATGGTCTCCATACAGCCGCAACTAGAGGAAGCCCACTGAACCTGTGGGGATTTAGTGAGTCAGCACCTCCTTAAGTTATAATTGATTCAAAAGGATTTATTCATCCTACTTTTTCTTTGGTTGAAATTTTGGTTTGTTTTTCCTCAGAGCATGGAAAAATTACTTCTTTACCAGGAGCTCTGGTTAAACAGTTGCACTGCAGCCAAAGCATTGTGAATTTCATCCTGGCAGGAATCAAGGTTGAAGCAGCCTTTTGAGGCCAGTAAAATTACTAACCAGCGTGTTGGGGGAAAAATGTTAATTACCTTGTGAACTGCCCATAGAATGCTATGGGGTGGCATATAAGTGTAAAGCTATTCTTTTAGACTATAGTTCCCAGAATGACCCACGGAGCATCTGGCAACAGCAGTATTGCCCTAAGGGTTCTAGGAACTGAAAAACCTACATTTTGATATGCAGAACTAGCAAAAAAAAGTGAGCTACCAACAGTGATGCACTGCAAAAAATTTTACTACCTACTGTGTGGCCGTGGCCAAATCTGTAGGCGTGGTCAAACATCCTGCATTATGGGCTATGGAGGTGGGCGTGGCCAACCAAGTGGGTGTGGCCTGGGGGAATTTCCGCTACCGGTTCTGCAGAACCTGACAGAACCTGCTGCAGTGCATCACTGGCTACCAATCAAAAGAAGCTTTGCTGTGGGTTTGGCCTGCAGGCTCACTTTAGTTGACAGCTTACCCACAGCCATTTCCACAACAAAGCTTGCTTTATCAGGATCAAAACTAATTTTTTTTAAAAAATAAAATAAAATGCAGGCTTTTGAGTACTCCACAATTCTTCATTGTTTTTTTAAATTAAATTTACCATTCATCCTAATGAAAGAATGAATTTTGAATTTTAAAATCAGTTTTAATCCCTGGTCATATAAAAAGAAACCATATCAAATGATCTTGGGCAGGGGTTCTCAACCTTTTAAAGCCGGGGGCCAGGTCACACTCCCTCAGACAGCTTTGGGGGCCGGACGGCCATTTTGCCCTTTCTCCACCACATGACATTTCCTGGTGCGTCTGAGACAGAGGGGGCCACATGAAATAGTGCCATGGGCCGCATCCGGTCTGAAGGCCACAGATTGAGAATCCTTGATCTTGGGATTCCGCCTGCATTCATAATCACCTTGAGAAGGAAACATCGTTCCTACCTTGGAATGGCAGTGGCTCAACAGTAGCAGGTTGCCTTTCTTTCCCTTGCTTACCTGATGGGGATGAGGCTTAGGAAGCCTATGCCACATGACAAGAGGAAGCAGAAGCCACTGAACCAATCCAGTGTTCCTTGGTAGATTTTATTATAGGTTGTTGACGTCACAGCCCCTGCAACCACCAGTGACAGCTGCAGCAGAACAAAAGTCTTTCCTAGATGCAAGAGTAAAAGGTAAAGGTTTCCCTTGCTCGAAAGCCAGTTGTATCCGACTCTAGGGTTCAGTGCTCATCTCTGTTTCAAAGCCGAAGAGCCAGTGCTGTCTGCTTCTGCAGATATTTCCGTGGTCATGTGGTGGCAGGCATGACTAGACACCGGAGCGCACGGAACGCTGTTTACCTTCCCACTGAAGTGGTCCCTATTTATCACACCAATGTTATATATGTGAGTGTGACATTGTTACCCTTCCTGAATTTTTTTTGCCCTTCCTGAACCCCACCCCGTCCCCAAATCTAGAATCCTGGCTATGGCTCTGCTTAAATAGGAAACTTATTCCACTTCCTGTAGTGAGTCTGGCCGGCATTATTTTAAGCTTGGATGGTACCATGAGAACTTTTTTCATCACTAGGATAAAACTGGAAGTTAATACTATTCTAAAACCAACATCACAGTAGTTAGTAATAATGAGTCAAGCTAACAACACAGTGAGACTAGAAATAATACCCTTTGGGTGCAGGATTAGACAGTCCTTATAGTAAAAGCAGAAGATCAGGTAAAGACCAACAAGATTATTGTGTCCATACCTGTGAAGCGCAGCTCTGGAAAATATGGGACCTGCGCAGAAGCCTTCTGCACATGCGCAGAAGCCTTCTGCGCAGGACCCTTGTGCACATGCGTAGAACCATTCTGCGCATGCACAGAAGGGTTTTGCGCAGAAGCCTTCTACACATGCACAAAAGGGTTCTGCACAGAAGGGCATGCGCAGTAACTACTTCCCCCAGCGGTCAAATTACGGGATGTTGGCGGCCGGCAAGTGTTTGAAGCGGAGCGGAAATATGGGAAATCCCGGCCAATCCGGGATACTTGACAGATATGATTGTGTCATGAGCTCCAGCAAATAAGGTTGGTGCTCAGGAACATTTCTTGTTAAGGCTACATGACCTGACACCCCCCGCCCCACACACACACATACACACACAAATTATAGGAATTGAAGTTGGGGGAGAGGGAAGTTGCATTTACCACCCCTGAAGAAGGCCCCATTTTGTCATGAGACACTTGCATTTGCTGTTATAAATGAGAATTCTTCTGAATCTGAACAGAACAACGCTAGATAATTCTGCCAAGGCTCCTCTTCTTCAGCTTCCTGTTTCCATGAATACACAACCAGAGGTTTCCGAGAGGTTTGGGTCTGATTTCAGCACCCTGGCAACCTCAGACGACCATCGGCTGGAGCCCTGGCTCCCTGGCAGGTCCCACAGATGTGAATGCCAGCATTAGAATCTATGCTGGACACAGCCGTTGGCCAGAAGCAACCATTCATCACAATACAGCACTCTTTTAATTACCTGGTTGCCAAATTTAGGAGCAGGGACAGGCCACAAACCTCTGGGGAGGACATGGTACAGGTCATACCTGTCAAGCGCGGCTCCGGACAATACGGGACCTACGCAGAAGCATTCTGCGCAAGTCCCTTCTACGCATGCATAGAAGGGGATGCGCAATAGCTACTTCCCCCTGCCATCAAATTACAGGATTGCGGCAGCTCCGAGCAGAAAAGTGGCACTGGAATACAGGAAATCCCGGCCAATACGGGATACTTGACAGGTATGGTACAGGTATGTGCCCTATAGACTTCATCCTTCAAATTCTTGGTCTACATTTCTGTACATTTCACATTCATATAGGTTAGTCAGGTAGGTTTGTTACTCTAAGAGTGATACTACTATAGATAAAGGTAAGGGTCGCCCTTGCTTGAAAGTCAGTCACATCTGACTATAGGGTTCAGTGCTCATCTCTGTTTATAGCTAAAGAGCCAGTGCTGTCTGCATCTGCAGACATTTCCATGGATATGTGGCAGGCATGACTAGACACTGGCGTGCATAGAACGCTGTTACCTTTTCCACCAAAGTGGTACCTATTTATCTACTTGCATTTTCTTGCTTTTGAACTGCTAATTTGGCAGAAGCTAGGACAGAAATGGGAGCATACTCTGTCATGCAGTACTCGGGTCTTGAACTGCTGACCTGCTGACCTTCCAGTCATCAAGTTCAGTGACTTAACCACTAAGCCACTAAGCCCTGTTACTACACTACCAATATGCAAACTATGCTGATTATTCCATTGGGTAAGTTCAGAGGTGGGCTCAATTTTTTTTTACTATCTACTCTGTGGGCGTGGTATGGTGGGCGTGGCCAGGGGGAAAGCCCTGCATTGCACCGGAGTTAGGACTACTTTTTTTCCAAAACTTGGATGGGCGAGGCCAGCCAGAATTTCTGCTACCGCTTCTGGTGAACTGGTGTGAACCTGCCGAATCCCACCACTGGGCAAATTTCTAAAATGCTAGGAATTAACACACTGGAATAATTATATTCTGAATTTTGAAAAATACTGAGGACTTCATGGCAGGTCCTTACCGTAAGATGATCCTTCCACCTGTTTGGATAACAAAGATCTGATGGTTGGCAAGGGAATGAGAGCAAACAGCATCACTGCACGAGCTAGGATAAAAAGAGCAGAATGGAGAGACTTCATTGAACATCAAACCAAGGCCAAATATTTTGCCTCAGGGACAGAGACCACGTGACCACCCAGGCATGACTAAGCGTGACTCATGATGGATTCATCCACTGTATTTTAAGTAGCACACTAGATACAAAGACAAAACAAAACATAATAATAATAATAATAATAATAATAATAATAATAATAATAATAATAATAATAATAATAATAATAATAAATCAAAGCTTAACAATATTAAGGCGAGACACCTAAGCTTTCCTTAATTGATTAAGACTTCACTTAGGCTCAGGCTTTATTTAGTAATGTTGAGAAGAAAAGGCTGACATCTCATACAAATTTATAGTAAGTGGGCCTACCTTTTTGATCACAACAGAAAAACACTCCCTTATTTGGATCTAATGGGTGGTTATAATGTGCAAGAGGGTGGTTTTTTTTTTAAACCTCCATGATGATTTTCATAGCAAGTCAGAATGTTATACAACACCCTTTTGGTTAGACCCAGCCCGTGAACTGTTTGTGTGTGTGTGTGTGTGTGTGTGTGTGTGTGTGTAGGAACTTGTACATCCTTCATAGGGTGGGGTGAGATAGAGTTGACCAATTTTTTTAATACAGGGCTGCCGTCTCAGGGACTGTAGTAGGGTAGAACCTATAGCTTACTGTCTCATCCAGGTAGGAAGACCAAAGCTGGGTAAACTGGTGGATGGAAAGACTTTATTTATAGAACACCTTTGATGCCATCAGGCTCAGAAATGAGCATATGGGAAAGAAAGCTGTATGGGCCACACTCTGGAGATGAGGGTAAATGATGCCATCATTAGACCTCAAAAATACCAAAAGCAGGCACTAGCGTTCAGCTCTCCAGAATCCTTTATCAGGCTGGACATTTGTTTTGCCCCCACCTCAGCTCTGTAATGCACAGTCTGATGGAGACTCTTGCAGAGTCAAAAGCTTGCTTTTGCTTTCAATACTTCAACTGTTGCAAGAAAGCATGTGATTGTTTTGCTCAGAAAACAAGGTACTTACACAACCTGCCCCAAGGACAGCTCTTCCAGAGTTCAGTATCTCCATCTCAGATTCGAAACTGGAACAGGTAGACCAGTGTTGTTGTTTTTTACCTTGGTAGCATCCTGTCTAAAAACCGTACCTGTGAACAGGATGTGGTGAAGAGAATCGGTGCTGTCCATTCTGCCTTTGGTCATCTATCACACCAGGTCTTCATGTACCAAGCTTCAACAGTTCATACAAAGCTCATAGAATACCAAGCTGTTGTTACCTCAACATTATTGTATGACTGTGAAACATGGACTCTCTATTGCTAAGACATCAAAAAGCTTGAGCGCTTTCACCAACAGAAGCTAAGGTCCATCTTGAATATCAAGTGGGATGACTATGTGCTCAAGAAGGCACATGTAAATAGCATTGAAGCTTCCATCATAGGCCATCATTTTAGATGGATAGTGCATGTCTGCCCTATGGATGGTTCCAGGTTTCCTTGTCAAATTCTTTATGGGGATCTTAGCTCCGGTATGAGACCTCATGAAGCTTCTTTGAAGCACTATAAGGACCAGCTGAAATAAACCATGAAGGTGTCAGGTATAAACCCACAAACCTGGGAGACAGAGCCATAAATTGCCCACTTTGGCACCAAACTATCTCTGCTGCTACCAATCACTTTGAAGGGGAATGCTGCAGACATGAAGAGGCTAAGTGACAAGCACAGAAGCTTCGTTAAACTCAACTATGCCCTCCAACATCTATTCAATGTAATGTGTGTGGTTGCATGTTTCATGCCAGGATTGGTTTATTGAGTCACCAAAGACACATCCATCAACTGTGAAAATGACTTCCAGGAAAAAATGTATACTTGGATACGAATAGCAGCCAGTGATGACTTTAGTGGTCTATTAAAGGCAGAGCCCATCTTTGTCTTTGGCACACACATTTTTCCTGTTGAATTATATAACTAATAAATTGAGGGCAGGTTCTTGCTCCTACTTCGTTACTCTTATCTGGTTTTGTGGACTGGTTCCTCCTCTTCCAGGGCAAGCTTCAGCTAATGGGTTGATGGACAGTGGAATGTTGTACAGGTATGTAGGCTAACAATGATGATAGATGGCATTCTTGAGCTCTCTCAAACTGAGATGGTAGTGCTAGCAGGGTATAGGAGTGGAGTAGGCTGTGGCCAGAAGTCCAGGTAGCCAGGTGGTATACAGAGGCTGCCTGGGCAGATTTACACAATTGCTCCCAAACACCCTCTCCATTGTAGAGCTTGCCCATCTCCTTGGCTCACTGTAATGAATTGAAAAGGGAGCCTTTATTTTTTGTGAGTTTAAAATGGATGCTGTTGTTGCTTTCCTTTCTAAGATACTGTAGTAGTAAGTTCATGAGAAGCCAGGGGTTTAGAGTTTGGCCAAGGGCCCAGGTGCAGATTCCCTTCCCTTGAAGATAGCCCATAACAATCTGGAACTGTGAGAATGGAAGTAGGAATGATGAACATTAAATGTGAAGTCTTATTGGAGGAAAGAGAGGAAAAGGTGGGACAATGGATGAAAGATGGTTTTTGTTATCTCAGAATGTTAGGAAGAAACATCATTATTGTTAAACATGTTCAAAACAGGAGAGAGAAGTCTACCTATGCTTGCTTGTGAGTAGACCAATAGGGGGGAAATGTAATCCTGATTGTGTTAGCTGGCTATACCAGGAAACATAGATAGATAGATGTGCCTTTCTTGTTGTAGAAGGGAAAGGGGAAAAGGTAAAAATGCTAATTTTTATTTCCATACTTTCCCCCTTCATATAATAAAGCTGACTTTTTATAAAAAGACATTTGTGCTTTTCATATAGAGCATAAGCTGGTAGGAGAATTCCAGTCCCTTTATCCTTTTATTGGCAATGCTACATATTGCTACCTAATCTACATGTTGCTAATTCCTACCTGATCTGGTTGGTTTGTAAGCATAAACAGCCAGTGATTGAAACCTATCATAGATTTCTCTAGCCTGGAGCAGGACCTCATGTACTCTCAAGCAGCAAAAGGTCCTATGCTGGCTTCCTGATTGGGTGCAGGTCTGTGTCAGGTGTAACGAGTCCTATGGTAGTGGGATAATGGGCTTTGCTATCCTTATACTCATGAAGGAACTGCAAGTGATGAAACAGCAAAGGCGAACGCTAGAGAGAAGGTGGAGACAAACTCCCTCAGATTATAATTTACTGCATATTAGGAGAGCCAGGAAGATCTATAATACTCCTCAGATTCATGGGGTGCCAAACCAACATGTGGAACTCTATTGCATTGTCTGTAGCCTCATGGCAGTAAGCCAACCAAGTGGGCATCAACAGGATGAATAAACATGTAAATACTTGGTTTTGCACTTTGGAATGAAAGTTGAGGCCCTCTGACAGGACCTTGATTACACACAGGGGTGTGCTGGGCACCATGGGAGGGCTCTGGACAGGGGCGAGGGGCGGCCACCAAGGGATGAGGGAGGCTACCCCCGGGAACTGCTTGGTGGCTGCCCCTCTCTTGCCCGACGCGTGGCACTTTAGAATAAACCATTGCTCCAAGCTGAAGGAGGGAGCTTGGAGCAATGGCTTAATCTAAAGTGCAGCACACTGGGCTGGGCTGATAACTGCCTTTAAAAAAGAATCCAACTTGGGGAAGCTGTTTCACCCCCATAGATGCTCCAATGTTGGGTGCCCCAGAGGTCACTCATTTACCCAATATTATATGAAGCTGCTGGAAGAGGTCACTCAACGATTTGGAGTGTGATATCAGCATGCTGATAACGTTCTTCTCTATCTCTCCTTTACATCATCTGGAGTGGATACAGTGCAAGGACAAGATTAAACAAAGTGAAACTGAATCCTGACAGAGGTCCTGTTGTTATGGGGATCATCTGCCTGACTAGGAGGCCTGGTCCCAATACTGGATGCCATTTCCCTTCCTTTGAAGGACCAGGTTCATAGCTTAGGGGTCATTTTAGATCTAGCCCCCAATTTGGAATTACATATTGGGACAGTATGTAAAGCCACTTTCTTCCAATTACAGTACATCAAATTGCACAGCGTCATCCCTACATGGACAGAATTCTTGGCAATGCTAGTCCATGCAATGGTTGTCTTTAAAATCAACTATTGTAATTCTCTCTACATGGGGTTACCCTTGTCCCTGTTAGGGAGACTTTACCGGGTATAGAATGCAGCTGCCAGGCTGATACTGTATAGAAGACTTCCATCTCACTGCCGCAGCTGTGCCAGGGCCAGCCCTTCCCCGATGCCCCTCCTCCGAGCCCTCATTACCGACTGCAGTTTGAGGGCAGAAAACACCACCAGAGTGGCTGGGACTGCTTCCGGCCAAAGACTTTCATCTCACCACCGCAGCTGGGCTGGGGACAGCCCTTCCCCAGATGCCCCTCCTCCGAGCCCTTGTCACTGGCCGGAGTTGGAGGGCTTTAAAAAGCCACTGAAGCTGCAGAGGACGTTGATCCCCGGGCTCCATTGGGGATGTTGAGCCCTGGGCTCCGTCGAGGAGGTTGAGCGGCAGAGGACATTGTGTTATTTATTTGTTACTTGCTATTTTAGTGTTTAAATGGTATCCTACTGTGTAAATTGTATTTTATGGTATTTTATTGTATTGATGTATGGATATGTTGTGAACCGCCCAGATGGCGGCAGCAGCAGCAGCAAGGGGATAAAGAAAGTTGATTATATTCCCCCAACCCTGGCTTATTTACACTGGCTCCTCATTCCTTTCTATATCAGGCACAAGTTTCTAATGTTAACATACAAAACCCTATACAGTTTAGGATCTTGTTATCTGTTGGAACGTCTCTCCCATATATCATCTGCCCACATCACACATTCATCCCAATCAGCGCAGCTCCAGGTGCTGACACCGAGATTGGCAAAAAAAGATTTTGACGAGGAAAAGAGCCTTGTTGTTGGTGGCACCCAGATCCCATTCCTGGATACATTTAAAACACAAGTAAAGACCATATTGCTCTAGGTCTTTTAAAATGTCTTAGCCACAGCCTATTAGCTCTAGGTTTGTTTGCTTGTTTATTTAAAGTATATAGCCATATTTAAGTTAGTTGATTTAAGTGGGGTTTTTTAATGCACTGCCATCTAAAGGTGGTTGGTGATTGTAGAATGTTGATTTTGCCTTGTTGGTATTTTAATTACGTGAACTACCCAGAGTGGGAGTATATCCCAGATAGGTAGTGTGATGTAAGTCCATGTGCTATAGCAGAGCCAATGTGATATAGAGGAAAGAGTGACAGACCAACCAAGTAACCACTCTACAATCTGACAAGGATTAACATTTGGACAGTAAACAACCTCTGCCTCTGCACCCAGGCAAGCAGAGAAGCCAAAATAGTTGGATCAGGACAGGTTGAACTGGTCTAGGAGTAAGAGGAGTCTCTTTCTAGCATTGAGCAACAGTTTTGAGAAAGGTATTGTTTTCTGCTGTGTATTCAGAACAATGGTGTGGGTGACAAGTTCAGTGTTGCTATGTGATAGCCACTGGAAAAAGAGTGAGCGCAGCTACTTCCATCCATTTTGCTTTGAAACCTTTGGGGACGTGACAAATAGAAAGGTGTTCTGCTGCCAGAGGTGGATCCTGGAGACATCCCCATCTGCCTTAATTGGTGCTGGGTCATGCCAGCGTTAAGCTTTTTCCAGAGGATGATCTCTGGCAGCCTTCATTAGCCAGGTGCCTTCCAAGTATATTGGATAGCTGCACATATTATCCCCCAGCATCTACAACATCCTGCGTACAGTAAAGGGAGGGCAATGGGTCTTAAGGAGGGCGAGACATTGGTATCTGGGACAGGGAGAGTGTTTGTAAGGAGATGTTCCATTAAAACAGAGGAGATTTAAGCACCAACACAATCCATTCAAGGAATTGGGAATTCAAAATAATAAAGGCCATTTGCAGGGAGGCAAAATATGGAGATTCCTGGTTTCCTGTGTTTGTTGAATGGGTGATGATAGGAAATGCAGCCTACTCTTTTTTTAACCCCAACTCACCTCTAAGAAACAAAACCTGGCATAACATCTTGCCACAAACATTTGGGACTCTCATTGTTAATTTTCCCTGCACTGTCCACAAGAAAATGGGGCATGCCTGAAGAAGTGATCTTGAATCATGAAAGCTTGGGTAATTTTTTTAAAAAGTGATCCAATAAAGGTATTGCCTCCCTCCTGCAATCTATCCAGTGTTTCTCCAGCCAAATGCCTTTTAGGTGTTTTAGACGAAAAGTCCCAATAACCTCAGCTAGGAGGTCCAATGGTCCGGGATGATGGGCCATAGTGAGGGGGGCTGATCTATCATCTCATTCTGCTCTCCATAGATATGGTTTATGCATGCCACAAAAGACAAGCATTTGTACACAATCAGGAATGCAGAAACCAGCTTTCACTGGCAGGGGAAAACAAGCTCTTCTTCTTCCATGTCTAGACCAAAATGAAGGCACCTTTTGGTGAGTTCATTTCGCAGTTCTTTTCACCTGACCTAGTGTGAGAAAGATTAGCCAGCCACACAAGGCTGCCATTACCAGAGTATGCATAATTGTGGTTCACAAATGCCACAATCTTCAAGGAGGCTCTTTCTCTGAGCAATCAGGATTGGAAAAAAAAATCAACAACTATACTTTGAGGTGTAGAATTTCAGAAGCCAGAAAGCTGGTTATGGCTCAGTAGCAATTCCAGTTGTGAGAGATGACGTTTCAGCAGGGTACCTAATTCTTTCCCTTTCTTCAAATACCTTGGAGAAGCAGAATCAGTTATGCACTATAGTTTTGAGGGGATTTGCATACTCCATAGAAGTCTCAATAAATTGTTGATGAGGAATTTGATTTACTAGTCCTGAGGAACACAAACCTCACCCGGTGGTCCAAACAGGTCCTTGCCTGGAAACCCTATTTATGTATGGATCTATTGAGAGGGAAGTCTCACAGGACCAAGTAAGACTAACTCAGATAATTGATGCAATATATGCTTCTCCACTATACTCAGGATTCGTGCATCATAAACCAACAAGAGCTGAATAGAAACACTCACCAATGTAAAACAGGTATGTTTGTCGCACAAAGGCCATGATAAGGATGCCAGCTGAGAAGGACACAATTCCCATCATGATCATAGTGGTGTCTCTTAAGAACCTAGAGAACACAAAGACTCCCAGGAAGCTGGTAATAAATATCACGTAGCCAGCGGCATTAGCATAACCGATATATTCTGGGCTCCAGTTCAATGGTTTCTTGATCAGATAGAGTGGCAGCACATCCATGGCACCTGCAACGGTTATGTCATACATGATAGCCCCCACAAAAAGCATGACAATGATAACCTTGGACGATACCATTGGGGGATGCTCCTTGGCTTCATAAAAGATGGACTCTACATTGTCATCAGCCAGCTTGCTGTCAGTATGGTCCTCATCCATGGAAGATGCAGCTGGGCAAGAACCTCCCGGTTTGGGCACTCTGAGGACAAACAAGCTATAAATGAGACAGAACGCATATAAGGCGACACTCAAAGAAACCAAAATGGTGCCACGTCGGTAAGTAAGGGGGAAACTGACAAAGAGGTGTCCAGATGCAATACTCCCCACGAAACCAGCCAGGCCGTAGATAAACTCAATAAGGATGAGGCGTAATGATCTTCTGCTCTCAGAGGAGCCCTGAGAGCCTAGGGCCATAACACTGGCCCAGTAAGTGGTGAATCCTCCTGACAGACCATGCAAGACAGCAGCTCCATACATCACCTCAACTGGCCACTCCAGAAGGATCAAGAGGAGGAGCAAGATCCGGGAGAGCAAATAGCCAGCCAGAGGCACACAGATGGAGATCTTCCTGCTCTTAAGATCTCCCAGTTTAGCCAGGCCATAAGCTGTAACCAGTGGAGTAAGACTGTCCACCAGTTTGTAAATGATGTAGAAGTTGGAGATGGCTTTCTGTTGCGCAGCCTCACTGGAATTGACCATGCCAGTCTGGTTGTAGTAGTTCTTCACCACCAGCAGGAGTCCTGTTTCATAGAAAGCACTGGCTAGCTGAGCTCCGGCAACTACAGGCTCAATCCATGTCCTCATTTCAATCATATCCGCCATGGTAACCAAGAGTGTTTGTTAATCCCTCTGGTATAAGAACAGAAGGCACAGCCAGGGTAGGATTTTGATGTTTTTGATAAGAAAAGCTGGCTTCACTAAAATAATCATAACATCAGTACATGTTCTCTTCACATCCTTGTTTTTCCAGACCAGAACGGTCCTTTCTTCTTCCTGTCCTCTCTCCTGTTTGCTTCTTCTCCTGCTTACTCAGGTTACCTTTATGTGCCTGGGAATACATCTACAGAGTTGTTCTTCCTGTAGTGGCTTCAGTGAAGCCACATGACCTAGCCTGGGGAAGTTTCAACATCATCTTAGGAATCGAAAGTATGATCTGATCTGTAGCCAAACCCCAGTCACTTCCTTTGTACTAGAACGTAGCCTTTGCCTGATCCTTGTGAGAGATTAGGAATCTGTTTGAAAGCAGAGATAGTGATCGCAGGAGCAGCAAATAAGGAAGAGACATTGTGCTTTTTACACACTTTGTGTGTTCTCATACTTCCATACAAAGATCATCATGAGAACAAAACACAGCTCTGTCTGAACAAAATTTCCCAAACCAATACAGTACTGCCATGGGAATAAGATTAAATTCTTAGCTCAGATGCTTTAATGGACAATTGGCTCAACAGATTATCTAGGATGCAGTCCAATTATTAGTTCCAACTAGAGCCACTCTCATTTGAGCCCCAAATGTTTTGCATTTTAAATTTGCATTTTTATGTTTGCAGTTTAATACTGTCTTTATCATATACAAAATGTTTATTTTAAAAAATTGCATACAGTATAACCCCAACTTACAAATGCCTTGAGTTGCATAAAATTCAGCTTACATAATGATTTTATGCTAAAACCATGTCCCGATTTACACGATTTCCTATGGGTTTGCTTTGAGTTACATATTCTTTTTCCTATGGGTTTGCTTCAAGTTATGTAAAAATTCATTTTCCTATGGGTTTGCTTTGATTTACATAAAAAATTAATTTTTCCTATGGGTTTGCTTTGAGTTATGTAAAAAATAATTTTTCCTATGGGTTTGTTTCAAGTTACAAAAAAAATTTGATTTAAGCAAAAGCCTACGGAATGGACTTTTTTCCCCGTAAGTGGGGTTTTTACTGTATTACTAGGAGGTATCAAGTGAAATTGATTTAATAGTAGTATTTTCTTCAGTGTCCTTTTAATAGCAATCCTTATCTTGCAAATCATGGGAAACCTTTCTTCAAGGATAAGGAAGTGGCAAAGGGAAAGCCCTATATTACATGATGGATCAATGTTGCATCTTTCCCAATTGACCTCTTTTCAAAGAGAAAATTTAATTTCTAATCTCATTTGGTTTTGCAAAGAGGACAAATAGTATGTGGGTGAGACAAACCTTGACCTATATTATCTCTGGATTAACAAATCTCAAACCATGTTCAGCGGTAAGTATGCTGATGAGCTGTAACATTCTGGAAGGATGAGTAAAAGCTACAAATAGAAACAAATGACTGCTAATTGATCATCAGAGGGGAGTGAAACCAAGAACTGCAATGAAAGCGTGGCAAGCAAGAGGTTGTGGTCAACCAATACACAAGCAAGAGGTTGTGGTCAACCAATACATCTCTCTCTCTCTCTCTCTCTCTCTCTCTCACACACACACACACACACACAGCTCTCTCTCATCCATGCACATCTATAACACTGATATCAGGAATATGAGAGGCTGCCTTTTTCCAAGTTAATTGTTCACCTGACCCAATATCTCCTCTTCTAGTTGACCTTCAATGTCTTAAACTGGGGTCTACCTATCACCTGCTTGATTGTCCCAGGAATTGGACATGGAATGGCTTGCACTTAAAGCTGCTGCCCCTGCTTAGAGTTACCATAATTCTCTCCCACAAAACTGGGACAGAAGTATACTTGACAAAAATGGGTGGGAAAAGCAAATTAAGCTTGTTCTTAACAAAGGGAGGGGAAGCATGAAGCCTATGGAAAGACACAGAACGATTGTTCTGCAGGCACCATCCATGCATCTCTCCACCCAACCACCTACCGACCCCTGCCATGTGTCTCAACCACAGTCCCTGCATGGGTTTATTTTGCTCACAGGGGTGGGAGTGAAATAAGATGGTGGCTCTCTGAGCCCTCCTCCGAAGCACCAGTTAGTCCCTCTCCAGCATGAGCGTGCACACCATTGCACACTGAGGCGGGCAGGTCTCCATGGGATGGCAAAGAACGGACAACTTTATGCCACTGGCAGCAGATCCCCCAAAGGCTGACCCCATCCACTCCACCAGCCTTCCTGCCCGCTTCGCACCAGCAACAATCGCTTGGCTGAGAGAGAGTCCGCGGGCGGGCGGTGATCCCATTATAGAAAGGAAATGAGGGAGGGGATATCAGAGAGTAAACAAAACAAAAAGCCAACCCCGCCTTTGTGGCACCTTAAAGACTAACTTCTGTATTTTAATGTGAGTGTAAAAATCTTTTTTTTTTGAGCTGGATGGGACAATTTTTTCGACCTTGAAATCGGGACAATCCCAGTTATCTGTGACGTATGGCAACCCTACCCCTGCTACATGCTCACCACAGGGACTTGCTTGAGATCCTGACCAGTGGCAGCTATCTCATGAAGAAGGGAGACAGACAGCTTAGCCGGTCAGGTGTTTGACAGTCTCAGTACCCTGGGTTCAGAGAAGCCTTTCGTGGTTTCCTTATTTTCTCTCTTGAAATTTTAACTAGCAATTGTTGTTAACAGGCAATGCAATAAATTTGTCAGTGGTGTTAAAGAAATCTGGTGCATAACAACAGCTCCCTTACATCACACTACTCTTGCATTCTCCCCCCTCCTCTTTCCAGTTTGCTGGTTTAGACAGTGCCTAAGAAAGCTGTGTGGACTCCAGACACAGTAAACAAACACCAGCTGCTGAGGGTTGAATTACTTAGATGGTACACAAGATGACAGCAGAAAGCCATTGGAAAAACACTAATTCAGTCATATTTCTTGTGAGAGCCAGGAAACCACTATGTAAAATTCCATTTTTGAATTTCCACGTCTTCCTCACCAACACCCATCAGTACGTAGCCCACTGGAAATGCCAGTATATTTTCCTTTGTAGAAGAATTCTCATCAATGACACATTAAAGTTTTTTTTTTGCCTGATAAAGCTTTAAAAGCCCATTCAGAGTTGTTCCTAAACTATGAAGCAGAAAGGAATTTTAAGTTATCCTGCCTCTTTCCACACTTTCAAGACAATGAGTAATGCAGGCTTTTTATTTAAGTAAGAACTTAATGGCAATGGTAGTCCAAAACCACAGTTCTCCACACCAGGGCAAAAAGTAGTCACAACTAACAAACTCCATAGCATTGAATGGAACCAAGAGCTAATTAACATTATTTGTCTTAGGGCACTTAATACATCTCCCACATGCAGGAACTCGATGGCTTTTCTCTGTAAAAATGCATGTGGCGGCCATTTTCTTGTACAGGAAGCTTTTGCTTTCTGGGAATTGAAGTCCCAAAAAAGCAAAAAACAAGATGGCCACCACAAATTTTATCAGCTGTTTGGTGGGGCAGGGGGAGATTTTTCCTCCACAACCAGCGTGAACAGGTAGGAGACGACGTTGCCCTTTTGGGGAGGGTGGGCAGAGGCACCCCAGGTGCCTCTCTGAGGCTAGAGGGAGCTGATTGGGTCGTTTCGGCTCCCCCCACCTGCCCAGACTTTTGCTGGAAGGCAAAACAGTGGGGAAAACTCTTTCCTCCGCTGCAGTTTTTGGCTTGCAGCAGTGCAGGAAGTGCGGTTTGCTGCAAAGTAATCTCCTGCACAAGGACATGACGTCGTTTTGTGCAAGGAGACTTTGCAGAAAAAACTGCGACGTTGTACGAAAATGACGTTACTCGAACACGTTGTTGTGTGGGGGTTCACTGTACTGAGTTAGGAGGACCAGAAGGGCATATCAAAAGATTCCCGTTCCTCCCCACCCCACCCCACCCATTTTAGGATAAGAAAACACAAGACAAGCTTAATTTTTAATGAGAAAATAATGATGTACTTGCATTATATGCCTCACAGTTCCTATAAAATAGAAGCAAAGTACAACAATGAAGTGGTTAATGTATACAAGACACCCGTTTTGCAACTGAGTGGTTGGTGGCAACAGAAGGAATGAGATATTACAGTTTTCAACAATGGGTCCCTCTGCACTGGGAATGAAATGAAGTCAAGGCTGTCACTTTATTCTTTTAACAAAGAGATTGCAGAAACGGTTCAGTTTTTAAATATTCAGGTAGAGTTACAAATTCTAATGCTTAACTATTTCTCAATGCAGTTTTATTACATCAGTATCAACTTCAAGAAATATTCTCATCGCTTTACAAAGGCAAAGTCAACTGAAATAATGGTTTTATGTTGCTATGTGTACATTCTTTCTGTATAGCAAGAACTGGTATATCTTTATAAACATTAGGAGAGTGCTATGCTGCCTATGTATTGCTGAAAATGGCAGTCACTATCCTGTGATCCTGAAAGAGAAACTTTCCTTCTGGCATTCACAATAGGATATACAGTAATTAGCAACATTCAAGTTGGGCAAAGACTTTAACAAATTAAGCCCATTTCTTTTTCTTTCCTTCAACATCATTCCCAGATGTCACAGTCTGATCTAACTGAGCCAAAGAAAAATGCACCCCACCCCCAAAAGCAAGATATTTAGACAAAAGAAACATTTTGAAGTCACATTTTATTTTTTGCTTTTACAAAAATGGGAATTTCCTCAATATCCTTTTCTGAATGCTTGAGCTGATTACAATCTAGGAAAGAGCAGAACATTTTCAAATTTGAAGCAAATATATCATCTTTGGTTTCAATTTCTCGATTACAAAATGACCATTCTGCAGTTAAGAGCTGTACTAATTATCTGTTTATGCAAATTATTTGTGTGTGTGACCTTTCAGAACAAACTGTTAATGTTTTCAGCAAAGAATCCACCTCCTCCTGAACATATTTAATTTGCTTTGAAGAACACAGTCTCAACTTGATTGTACAGGCAGTTTCAGTTACAGATGAACAACATAGCTTGGAAAAGTTACTTTTTGGGAGGATTGCACCATGCAGATCTCTCCATCCAGCACAACCAGTACTCATACTGGCTGGAGAATTCTAGAAAATGTAGTAAAAAACCCCCACTAACCTGTGTACTGTCTGTAAGAAACAATAAAAATGTTGATGGGTGCCTGCTGGTCAGGGACAGAACTTCTTTACTACATACAGCTTTCTGGTCCTTCCATTTCCCCCACCTCTCTCTCTCCACATACTTATCTTCCTTTCCATCTAGGAGCTAAATTCCTCTTGTCTATGCAATACTTTAAATGCCAAGAATCTTAAACCCCATTGATTTTAATAGAAAACAGGCAAATATGTGCTCCTGTTAAAATCGACCCAACAGTGTGTTCAAACTTTGGTTGGTCAGTGCCCCATATTCTCAGCACAGCATGTACATTTTAGTATAAAAACAACTTTTATGTAAAACATTTTTCAGTTGTGCGGTGGGAATTGTTTTTGGTTTCCAGTATGCCAAGGGCACAGGATTTCCCAAGTCTGACTTATGATCAGCAATGTAGCTCATGCTGATAAACAGCAGTCTTCTACTGACAGCTATGGACTGCCTATATGGAATTTTTTTACCTCTGTCCTCTCTTGCTGGCAATAGAAGCTCTGTATAAGATGCTCAGTTTCCTCCTTAAGGTCTGGATCAAATCCACCCAAACAGTAGGCCTATTAATCGGTCCATGTCTTTTACTCTATTTTCGGCATGAGGGGGGCAGCAAAAAAATCCTGTGTAAAGCTTTTTGTGTTCATGTTATTGCCCTGTATATACACAAGCTGTTTACTGGCAGGATTATTTCCATTTGCAGATTTATATTTATATTTGCAGATTTATTGTCTTTGGAACACATTACCCTGATCATTGCATAAATACAGGATAATATGTACATTTGTGTGGTGAGATAAATTTAAGGGCTTCTCTTTCTCGTTTGCCTTCTTTTAGAAAAAATAGTCAGATGTCATTTTTAGTACATACGTTTCATGTACCATTTTCAGTTGTCTCAAGCTGGTGACAAACTCTAATCTAGAAATTACAGGTTTTCATCACTTAAGCATTCTATTGCTTTCCTTGAACAGAAGAGTAAATTGAAGCTTGTAATACTAAACCAGATTAGAAAGCACAAGAATAAATACCATCGTTCTTTTCTAAATTTTAGATTACAAAACTGTTCAATACTTTCTGAAATGTTAATTCATGCAAATACACGTCAGCTTTGTTATCACAAATACTGCATCAGTTTAGTGCCTTTTTAAATATCCCTTTTTCATATAAAAAGTAATGCTTATATCCCTACAGCTGCTGGCAGGAAGCTTTGGAGAAAATCTGTACAACCATCTCTTTTACCAGTCCCATAATGCAACTTCTCTCTCCCTCTCTCATACAAACACCCCTGCCCCCTATATGCTTCTCTGTCGCTGATTCCCGGCCTACATTTAACTACAAATGCTATAATTATCTATGAGCTCTCAAAACAATGTTGCAACAGCAAAAATAAACATTTGGCCCCATTCTCCTTCTCCCACCTCATTTTATTACCTCCTTCAACTTTTCACTTTGTGGTAACAACAAAAAACAACAACAACACACACACCAAACCTTTATCGCACCCCATGCTCTATTAATAGTACAGTAGAACCCTGTATAGCAATCACCCCATACAGCGAGGAAATCGCATAGCGATGAGGCTTGGAGGGGGGGAAAGCCTTTCCGCATAGCGATCGTTCCTATGGGAAAATCCGTACAATGATTTTCTAATGGAAAAACCACTTAACACCAAACATTGTTGTACGGTTTTTCCCATAGAGAAAATCGTTGTACGGATTTTCCCAAAGGGAAGATTGTAAGACGGCGAAAACCGCATAGCGATCAGCTCTGTGGAACGGATTAAAATCACTATACGGGGTTCTTCTGTATGACCTTTTCGTAACATAAATATAGTTAAAGATATAACTATTTATCTTTCAAATGTGTAACAAACTGATTTGAGAAAGAGTTACTGTTTTACTGAAGAACTCAAGAAATCTTCAGATTTTGCCTTTGCTTTTTCAACTCAGCTTGACTGTTAAGAAATATATATGTATATATCTGCTTCATCCCTGCCACACCCTAATAAATGTTGCCCTGTTGAACAGAGATGATAATGCAAATATGCACTGGGGGAAAAATAGCCCAAACTGATAACTGCAAGCAAACAGCCTATTAGAACAAAGTTACTTTGATTTGGCATTTCTATACTTTTTTTACCCTACCTATTGATTTTACAGCAGCATTAAATGGAAATTGTAAGAAGCATATCGATTATGAAAGAAAAGGATGGCAAATTTCCAGCAAAGTTCACCTATGATAGATTGAGAAAAATGAAAACCATCTGCCATTCCCACCACCACCTTTCAAAATTAACACCAAAGGCAATACACTGCATTTTATGTCTAAACATATGGATTGTACATTCACATTTTGCAAATCAACAGCCTCTGTTTTTTAATCCATTAGATTGACTTCAAAAACTTTTTCTTATTTGTTAAGAACTGGGAATATATATATATCTTGATCTATTATGGAATATAGCAGATTAATAGCTCTCTTCTTAATGTCACTGATGGTAGGATGAAGAGCTACCATTCAAGGGTCAAGTAAATTGTGATCAACTGCGTATTTCCACAGGAGGTGCCATCTTGTGATAAAACACTATATAGGCCAAACTCTTCCTCTTCCAAATCCAAGGCTGTGAAGAAGACAGTCTGAAGGAAGCAATATGTGTCCATTCGACTGGCTCTCAAAATGTCCTCTTAGATTATTACTGCTGCTCTTTCTTATTACTAGTGAGATTATCAGTTCTAAGGCTACAACATCTTTCTTCCATTTTTGGGGTGAGGGGGCAGAAAATGCTTTTCTTAGTATAGCTTTCCTCAGTGTTTGTGCGTGTATAGATATCTATGTATATCTATATATCTATTATATAAATATAATGTGTGCATATACACACACACACATTATATATGAGCTGCTTCTGTCAATATGGATTGCAAAGAGTGCTGTGTTTGTAATAAATATCAGATTAAAATGATGTCGCTTCTTAAAAATTTAAAACTTAGTTCTCCTTTTTTGGTTTCTTGATCTCCGCAGTTAAAAAACAAACCAACAACCTTCTCATCTTGTCAAGAGAACTATTCATTTTCTTCTCGGTTAGCATAAATGCCAGCTTCCCATCGCAACGCAAGGGCACTCTTCCTGCGGTTCACTCTAGTTGCCTCAAGGACCTGTGAAAGGGGGAAGAAGAGGGGGGAAAATAACTTCATTCTGCTGCATTTCTCCAAATCTGGCAGGCCAAAAAAGTAGCCAATGAAGAGTTCTGTGCAAAATAGAAGCTTAAATCAACAGAAGTTGGTAGATTCGATTTCAAAGCATTTCTACCTTGCCTCATTCTGTGTTTCTTAATGAATGAGATAAACAACAGCTACAGCATACAACTAATTTAAATATACTCTTGAAGCAGTCATTATCTTTACATTTCCAAGTGTGATGCATGGATTTTAAGCACATCAATGAAAAAGCAACTGCATGCAACAAATGTATCATGATTAAAAACAATCTCAGTGTGAAATACAAGCAATATCAGGACTCAGATAGTTGTTGTTTTCTACACATGGGAGCATTTCATCCACAGAAAACTCTGGTGTAAGAAGAAAAACCACATACCGCTTTCCCTCCATCGCTCCCATATCTAGCAACTCATTACCTTTGCCTTTAGCAATTTTTTGGACTTCAACTTAACTTTCACATCCAGTACTTTGGATTACCAATGATTCCCCCACCCCAACTTAATAACTGGTGTCATCGACATTCAGAACTGAGACTGCCATTCATCTGCTGCATTAGAATGCATTCAGACACATGTTTTTCTTTTTGCTGAAACAGACTTATGCTGCTATTGCTCTGAAAAGTGCTATAGGCAGAGGTGTTATTTGGGGCAGGAGTCAGTTCCTCCTCAATTATTATGATAATTTTTGAATGGTAGTCTCAGAGTGCTGCTTGCCTTCACAGCAGGATGGTTCCCTGCCAACAGAAGAGCCTTCTCAGCAGTGGCCCCTCAAATGCAACTGTGTTGTTGTTGTTGTTACTGTAGTTCTCTTTGTCTCTGCATGACAGCTACTGCCAGCAGACATGGAAAATGAAACAACTGTCTACAGCAGGAGTGGCGCAACTACAGCCTGTGGGCAGGATCCACCCTCGCTGCCCTTGTTGCTCCCAGAAGCGGAAGTTAAACATGCCCGCACATGTGCAAAACACTGCCGTAAATGCACCCATGGCTGTCATAAATGTGTTTATGACAGCCATAGGTGCATTTACTGCAGTGTTTTGCACATGCACAGGCACATTTTACTTCCACTTCCAGTGGGAGGAGCCACATGACCGGCCCACGGCCCAAAAGGTTTGGCCACCTCCAGTCTACAGACTAGCAATGTTCAATATAAATCCCAGTCCCCAATAAATAAGATGGCAAGGAGTGCAGCAACTATAGGATCATTGATTTAATTTTCAACATAAGCAAAGTGGTGCTCAAGGAGTTGCAGCAAAAGCTTTCACCTGAGATAGAGTGAGAAATATGTGATTTTCAAAATGGATTCCGAAAAGTAATCCACATCATATTGTAAATATCCTTTGGCTATTGGAGCACATCAAAGAGTTTCAGAAGAAGGTCTGTGTATACTTCATAGACTACAGCAAAGCCTTCAACTATGTGGATCATGAAAAACCATTGCCTGTTCTTATGTATAACCTATATTGGACTGAATACGGAAAGATAGAATGGTTTCCTATAGGCAAAGGATGCATTTTATCCTCTTATCTTGACAGTCTGTATACAAAACATATCATACAAAAAGCTGTTTTAGATTCAGAAAAAAGGAAGAATTAAAATTGGTGGAAAAACATAAAAAAAATCTAAGATATGCAGAACACCATCTTATTGACAAAAAGAGACAATGACCTGAAACCACTTTTATTGAAAGTAAAAGAAGAAAGTTCCAAGGCAGGACAGTGATTTAGGTATCTGGCTGCAGAATCAAAGGTTAGGAGTTTGATTCTTGACTGTGCCTCTTTGACAGAGGCTGGACTCTATGAGATATAGGGCCCTTTCCAGCTCTGTAGTTTTAGACCAGGGGTTTGCAACCTACAGCCCTCGGCCGGATCCAGCCAGTGGTACCATTTCATGTGGCCCGCATCACCATTGCCGCTGCTGCCGCCACTGCCACTGGAAGCAGATGCATTTACAACAGCCAGAAATGCAACCGCGGCTGTTGTAAATGCATTTACAACAGCCTTAAATGCATCAACTGCTGTTGTAAATGCATTTACAACAGCTGCAGATACATCTTATGGCAGCATTTACAGTGGGGGGAACCACCAGTCTGGTCCGCTCAGCTGTCTGAGGGGGGCGTGGTCCGGCCTATAGCTTGGAAACATTGAGAGCCCCTGTTGTAGACAATGATGAAAATGCAGAAGATAATGATGATTACAAAAATAATGACTATAGAAGTACACAACTTTAATGTAGATAATGATGAAACTGAAATAATGAAAGGTTTTGTATACCTTGGTCCTGTCATCATTCTAAATGGAGATGGTAATCTGAAAATTGGAAGGGTAGCTGTGAAAGTATTAATCAGGTATAAGGATGTGTCACTGGAGACAAAGACCAAGGTCATTTACGCTTTTGTATTTCTGATCACCATTTATGGGCGTGAAAGCTGGACAAATCCAGAAAACTGACAGGGGGAAAACTGACTTGTTTGAAACATGGTGCTAGACGGGGGCTTTGCAGATACCGTGGACTGCCAAAAAGACAACAAGTGGCTCCTAAAGCAAATCAAGCCTGAACTATCTTTGGAGGAAAAAATGATTAAACTGATGCTATTCTACTTTAGGCAGGATTCTCTAGAAAGAAAGGCAGGATTCTATGGAAAAGTCAATAATGGGGAAATATGAAGGCAGCAAGAAAAAGAAGACCAAATACAAGATGGAGTGATTCCCTAAAGGAAGCCATAGACTTGATTTTACAAGAGCTGAGCAAATATCCTTCTAAAAACAGAATGTTTTGAAGATCATTCATTCATAGGGCCATCATACATTGGAGGTGACTTAACTGCAAGTAATAACAACCCTTCATTCAGGAGTAAAACAAAAACACAACTAGATCAAAATACAAAACTAAATATTTCTTTCTCTTTTTTGTTTTAGTTAATGTAGCATGGTTGAGCAAATAAATAAATAAATCCTAATAAATCCTTGATCTAGGGTAGGAGACTGCACACTCTGGATACCTTTAGACTTTGTTTAAAAAGACAAAGAAAACCTTGGATAAAAACACAACAGACAGACAAATAACCATTAAGAAATTAACTGATATTTCTAGCTGGAGTGCTGTTTTGTCCCAGCCAATACTGAAGTTATTTGGAAAAATATCCTGTAGAGAGTTTTTATATATATATATATATATATATATATATATATATATATATATATATATATATATATATATATATATATATATATATATATATATATATATATATATATATATATATATATATATATATATATATATATATATATATATATATATATATATATATAAAAAATTGATGATACAAGTAAGCAGAATTAAGTGCACTTATAGTAACTTTGGGTGAAAAGAGTATGATTAAATTGTAGCAATATCAGCATCACACAAAAGGCCCACAAAGACTGTAATAATTTTTATAAGACAGAAGAATGGAAAACCAGTGTACAGTTTTTATATCTGCTAAGGGAGTAGAGAAGTGGCTGGGAAATATCATTAACGCCTCTTTGGCTGAGGGTGTTATGCCCTCTAGACTTAAGGAGACAGTTATACACCTGAAAAAACCAAATTTGGCCTCAAATGTATAGACCAATTATAGACCTGTGGCGAATATCCCTTTTTTGGGTAAGATCATTGAGTGGGTTGTGGCACACCAACTGCATGTTTTTTTGGATGAATCCAACTGTTTGGACCCATTCCAGTCAGGCTTTAGGCCACACCATGGCACTGAAACAACACTGGTCGCACTGCAAGATGACTTGCTCCGAGAGGCTGACCAGGGGGCTTCATCTATCCTGGTACTCCTGGACTTCTCGGCGGCTTTTGATACCATTGACTATGGTATCTTGCTGAGGCGATTGTCAGAGTTGGGGGTATGAGTCCCTGTTTTACAGTGGTTTCGTTCCTTCCTTGGTGATCCTCCCCAGAGAGTCCAGCTTGGGGAATGTTTGTCGGCTCAGTGGACTTTCCAATGAGTGTTCTTCAGGGGTCGCTTATTTCACATCTATGTGAAGCCACTGGGAGGGGTCATCCATGGATTCGGAGTATGCTGCCACAAATATGCAGATGACACGTAACTTTATCTTTCCTTTATATCATCTGCAGTGGATGTGGACTGGGGCCTGGATGACTGCCTGGCTGTGGTACTGGAATGGACCAAAGCTAACAAGTTGAGACTGAACCCGGGTAAAACAGAGGTGCTGGTGTTGGAGGGTCCATCTGCCTGACTAGGGGCCCTGATCCCATCGCTAGATGGGATGGCCTTGTCCCCTACGGACCAAGTATGCCACTTGGGGGTCATATTAGATCGCCATCTGACCCTGGAAACACAAATTGCAGCAGTGTGTAAAGCTGCTTTCTTCCATCTCTACCATTTCTTGCATCCCTACTTGGAGAGATGGTCCCTCATAACACTAGTTATCTCCCTGGTAATTTCTTGTATCTATTACTATAATGCTCTCTACTTGGGGCTCCCCATGTGCCTGATACGGAAATTTCAAAGGGTACAGAATGCGGCTGCCAGACTAGTTACTGGGGCAAAAAAATTCGTACATATCTCCCCAGTCCTGGCAGAATTGCACTGGCTTCCCGTTGCGTTCCGTGTCGGGTTCAAGGTGGCTGTGTTGACCTTCAAAGCACTAAACAGTTTGGGACCTTCCTACTTGGTGGAGCATCTACCCCTCCGAAATCAGGCCTGCTTCATCCGCTCTTCTCTTACACCTCAACTCCAAGTACAGATTCCCAGGTTTGCTAGAAAGTCTGTTACCTGTCGAAATGCTTTTTCCAGTGGCGGCCCCGCCCAGCATTCCAGATGGGTGGGGTATTATTATTATTATTATTATTATTATTATTATTATTATTATTATTATTATTATTATTATTATTATTATTATTATTATTATTATTATTATTATTATTATTATTATTATTATTTCATTTCACTTTTTATTTGTATACTGCTTTATTCAGCCCGAAGGTGACTCAAAGCAGTTTATACCAATGCATGCTGTCTGCACAGCAGACAGCAGCAGAAAAATGCAAACATGGAGAAAAAAGCAACAATAGAAATACAGTCAAAATACAGTAGCAAAATACAAAAACAGGTAAAATACAATCAAGTCCAATAACATCTCGGTAAATACAACAACATCATAGACTCAACCACCTTAAAAGATCGGAGGCAGTGGAAAAAGTCTGGCCACCTCTACGGCCTTTTAAGTCCTGGCAGACAACCGCTTCCCTCCCCACGCCGATGGTGAGGATGATGGGGTGGCGCAGCTGAGTCCAGAACGTGATGGGAGTCCTTTGAGGCTGCGGGCATCCCACCTTTTATCCCCTGGCAAGGCAGGGCCAGGGGGGGAGGGAAGGCGTCAGCAGGTGCAAGCACTTCACTCCCCACGCCGATGGTGAGGGCCATGGGGAGGCGCAGCGGAGTCCGGAACGTGGTGGGAGTCGCAATGGTGGCAGCAACAAAAGTCTTTTAAACCCACACCAAGGAGAGGGGTTAGTGATAATTAGTGATAAAATCCACCATTGTGATATATATGTGGATCACACTGGTGTATGTAAATAATAGAATTCTCAACATTATCCCCCCCTGTTTTGTCTTCTTTTTACTTCATTGCCTGGTAAGAAACTTACATTCAAGGCATCCAGACTCAGTTGCAACTAGAGCAGACCCAGTGAAATCAATGGAACAGAGCCATAACTAACTCCAGTCCCATTATTTTTAACACATCTAACCTATGTATAAATAAGTCTGGATCCAATCCATAATTTATCTAGGGCAGTGATGGTGAACCTTTTAGAGACTGAGTGCCCAAACTGCAACCCAAAATCCATTTTTTACCTCAAAGTGCCAATACAGCAACAGGGGAGGAAGGAAACACCCCCATTGGGCTGCTGGGCAGAGGGGCAGGGCAAACTCTGTGCTGGGGGGAGGGGGGAAACGCTCCCATTGGACTGCTGGGTAGAGGGGTGGGGCAAACTCTGTGCTGGGGTGACTGCATGGGTGCCCACAGAGAGGGCTCTGAGTGCCACCTCTGGCACGCGTGCCATAGGTTCGCCACCACTGATCTAAAAAAATAAAATAAATTGAAGGACTTTCTCTTTCAAGCCATAATTCCAATGGTTATGCAAAGCAGCAATGGAAAACAAGCTGCAGCAGCATGCACTCAAAATCCTCATGCAAAAACAAAGTTAAGCAAAGGCAAATGCTTGAAAAGTACCTCAGAAGTAACTTTGTTAGACAGTAATTTACTGGTATACTGGCAAAAAGGGAAAAGACCATCATTAGTACAAAGAACAGAGAAAGAAAGAGTCCTTACATAAAATGCATAAGAGGTTGCTTACTTTCAACTATGGTTTCTTGAGTAGTCATTTGTGGACTCACAACAATGGGCTAATTGCACTATTGCAGTCCATCTTGGAACATAACAGAGCTGAAAAGTTTTGGTCAGAGCAATGCCACCATTGGGTGTGTGATCACAGATCACCACTCAAAGAACTAGTATATCTCAGTATAACTGGTGGGCCTTTATTTGCTCAGAAATGCAAAATAGTCAATTTAAGATCAAAAACTGCTTACAGATATTTGCCACTATCCATTTAACTATCTACATACTGTATATAATTCTGTTATGAATAAATTTACTACTTTTCCAAGCATAAGGCTGTGTCCTTTATCTAGTTCTTTTAGGAAGGGCAGATAAAGAGAGAAAAAGGTCTTCCTTTTTAATAGACTTGAAATATGGAAGAAATGTCTGGTCTGTATCATTGATGCATTTTGCTCTGCTAACATTACACAACTGTTGGACATTTCTTTTGTTTTTGTTTTTGCCACAATGTCACAATCTAGATTTAAGAGCTCATGCAGGGGAAACATGTCCCAAAGAAGTTCTTAAATTATTGTTCCCAATTCTCAAATGCTTCTGGAAAAATACATCTTATGAAGCATTTAGATTCAGACATCAAGGATCACATTTGTGAAGTCCTTGTGATTTGATAGGAAGCCATTTTGTTATATAAAAAGTGACTTTCCTGAAGATGACCACCAATGACTGACTAGTTTTTAAGACCCACAATGGAATATATGCATTTCCAAGTAGGAGCAACTCATAGCTGAAACTCACTGGGTGGCCCTTTTCCTGGCCACAATTCACTTATGACCACCAATCCTAACAGTGATATCTTTCAAAATTGGCAAAAATGCATTTGAGGGAGGATTTAAAAAAAACTTTTCATCTAGTGAATGGCTTCAACTTTGGTAGGAAAGGCTTAAATCCTCATGGAGATCAGAGGCTTCACTACAGACCTTCTCATTTCAGTCCCCTCCCTAACTTCTTTAAAAGGCCCGAAGATTGAGCCAGCTTTAGCATGCCATGACTTCATGCAAAGTAATCATCCAGTTATCCCTCTTCATTGTCTTGTTCCTATCTATGCCTATTTTACCCATGCAGCTTAGAGGGCAGATTGGCACATAATGCTTTCCCCTCACATTCTGCTCACATTAATATCTGGAATTCCACCAACACAGAATTTTGAAGTAAACCTAGGACTGTAAGTCTGCTTTTCCTCATTACTTCCTGCTGAATTCTTGGAGAGAAAGCTATAATTCAGGGATTCTCAACCTGCAGATGTGGCCCGCAACGCCATTTCATGTGGCCCCTCACCGGCTCCACCACACCCGGGAGTGCCATATGGTGGATGTTGTGTTCTAAGGGTTTTACCTTCCACATGGATTACAATGTATCTGAACCAATGTAACCTTGCCTATAGCAACAATGTAACCTTCAGCTGTATCATATGAACCCTGCATGAGGACGCGAGCTGATGACCACCAGCTGGCAGCAGCGAGCGTCCAAGCTCTCTTGGTCAGAATCATCAAAGGCAACAGCGCGGGAAGCTTTCCCGCCACCACCTACACCTGGACAAGAAGGGCGTGACTAGCAATGACGTCACGCAGGCAGTAGCCAATGGGCTACTATGGCACCACGTTCAAATGTATTACTACTGTATATAAAGAGCTATCGATCCGCCATTACCTCATGTTCCCTCTGTCCACGATGCAATAAACCCGAGTTAACCCAGCCCGAGGCTGTGTCCTGTGTCTTGGTTTACATACACTAAATTGGCGACGAGGATGGGATTAATGGATTCCCAAAGCGCCAGGACACAGAGCGGGTTCAATATTACCAAGCCGCAAGACTGGACCATCTTTAACATGGATTTCAAGGCGGCCTTGGTGGAACTCAAAGTCAAAGACGACGAGGAAAGGAAGAGGGCCATCCTCACCCGAATGCTGGGTGTAGAGACCAAGCGGACGCTGGTGGGCATGATCGAACCGAAGACGTTGGACGACTTCAAAACCGACGACATACTGAAGTTGCTGCGTGAGCGTTTCCAACCCTCGAAGGCAATGTTTCCCGCTAGGAGTGCGTTTTGGAGGCGAGTCCAAGCGCCGGATGAGTCGGTAGAGGCTTTCGTGGAGGCCCTGAGGGTAGCCGCCGTTCCCTGCAAGTGGGACAACCTGGAGATGATCATGAGGGACGTCGTGCTGTGTGGCCTGAAGGACAAGGAAGTGCAGCGCCGCCTGATGAACAGGGAGCCGCCACCCACGCTGGCCGAGGTCGTAGAGACCGCGGAATCCGCGGAGTCCACGAATGCGGGAGTGGACGAAATACACGAGTGGCGTGAGTGGCGTCCTAGGGCCAGCAAAGCGGAAAGCTCGGTGCGCGGCAAGTCAGGACAGCCGGTGCATGCGACCCGACGAACCTCGAGATCCTCTACAGATGGCAGCGACGGCGAAGAGGTACAGAAGGTCCGGAAAGGGGGGCGCCGCTGCGATGGTTGTGGGGCGGCCCACGAGCGTGCGAAGTGCCCTTTCAGGAAAGCCGAATGTTACAGCTGTGGCCGGCGCGGGCACATCGCCAGGGCATGCAGAAATCGGAGAGAGGGCCGGAGGCAGTCGAAAGACCGTTCGGCCAGACCGGACCGTCCAGCGAGACCCCAAGATGGCGCCCGAACCACGAGGAAGCAGGACGGCGTGGGTCGCGTCTCGGACGGCAGCGAGGACGACGCCCCCGTGTTCAGCGTGTCCGCGGGACAAAACCATTACTTCATTGAGGTAATAGTACAAGGGGCCCCTGTTAGGATGGAGATTGACTCGGGGTCCTATTATTCCATAATTCCCCAGAAAGAGTTCTTGAAGATCGACCCCCAAGCGCGGCCCAAACTTAAGACTCTGAGGTCCACGCTACGGGACGTACAAGGGAACAGCATTCCAGTGCTGGGGGTCGGAAAATTTCAGGTTCGTTATAAAAGACATTCCGCAGAACTTCCTTTAGTCGTTCTCAAAGGGGGGAATTGTAGCCTCCTAGGGACGCAGTGGTTTCAGCCCTTGGGTTTGTTCATAGGGGGGGTGCATGCCGTGGGCGCGGATCCGATACAAGCGGTGTGTGACGCGCACCCCGCCGTTTTTGAAAAAGGACTTGGAAAATTCAAGGGACCCCCTGTAGCCTTCGACCTAGACCCGGAGGTCCGCCCGATAAGACTCAAACCGCGCAGGGTGCCTTTCGCACTAAAGGACAAAATAGAGGCGGAACTGGACAAATTGGTGGGCCAGGGGATTCTTATTCCTGTTGACTCCGCGGAGTGGGAAACTCCAATCGTGACAGCCCTGAAGGCTAACGGGGAGGTGCGCATTTGCGCTGATTATAAGTGTACAATTAACAAGGCGATTCGCCCTAATGCATACCCGGTGCCAGTGGTCAGCCACCTTTTGGCCAGGCTAAATGGGGGAAAGTGTTTCGCTAAGCTCGACCTGGCACAAGCCTATCAACAACTCCCCGTAACTCCCGCCACGGCCGCGGCACAAACGATAGTCACACATAAGGGAGCGTTCCAGGTGTCGCGTTTACAGTTCGGCGTGAACTCGGCACCCGGCCTTTTTCAGTCGCTTGTGGAACGCCTCCTGAAGGGGCTGGAGGGGGTGTTACCTTATTTTGATGACGTATTGATAACAGGGGGGAGTGAGGCCGAACTGGCAAAGAGATTGGATAAAGTGCTAACTGTGTTCGAGAAAGCGGGGCTGAGACTGAGGAAGGACAAATGTGTTTTTTTCGAAACCGAGGTCGAGTTTTTAGGGTTTCGGATCACACCTGAGGGTATTAAGCCGTCCAGATCCAAAGTGGAAGCCATTAAGAAGGCCCCTCGCCCCACATCCAAAACCGAACTACAGTCATTCCTGGGGCTCCTCAATTTTTACCATACATTCCTTCCGCGGAAAGCCTCCGTGGCCGAACCGCTCCATCGGTTACTCAAAAAAGAGGAGACATGGATGTGGGGTGACGAGCACGAGAAGGCGTTCAACGAACTAAAGCAGCTTTTAACATCGGACGCAATCCTTACGCACTTCGACCCCAAACGGCCGGTGGTCTTAGTCTGTGATGCATCACCGGTGGGGGTGGGGGCAGTGCTTTGCCACGTGTTGGATGATGGTCGGGAGGCCCCAGTGGCGTTTTACTCAAGGTCCCTGTCCCAAGCAGAACGAAATTACGCACAAACCGACAGGGAGGCATTGGCAATAGTAGCGGGGACCAAAAAGTTTCACGATTTTCTGTATGGCCGCCCATTCAAAATCGTGACGGATCACAAGCCCCTGTTAGGGATTTTCACGGCAGGCAAGCCCACGCCGCAGATACTATCCCCGAGAATGTTGCGATGGGCCATTTTTCTTAACGCATACCAACACGAGTTGGAGTACCGGCCCGGAAAGGAGATCAGCCATGCTGATGCGCTTTCGAGATCTCCTTTGCCTTTGTCGGACGACCAAAAAGCCAGAATAGGGAGAGACCGCCAGGTGTTGCTAATCGAGGTTTTAGACGAACCCCCAATAGTACCGGCTGATATAGCTAGGGCGACAAGCAAGGACAGGACGCTGGAGAAAGTCAGCTCATGGGTGCAGAAAGGGTGGCCAACATCGTCCCCAGGCAAGGAATTCGACCCATTCTTTCGGAAGAAGCTAGAGTTGTCCATAGAAAGGGGGTGCCTGTTGTGGGGCCAACGGGTGGTGGTCCCGACTCCCATGCGGCCGAGGGTTCTCAAACTGCTGCACGTCAGCCACCCGGGCATCGTTCGCTCAAAAGCGCTGGCCCGCAGTTACTTTTGGTGGCCACAGCTTGACGAGGACATTGAGCACATGGTCGGCACTTGTGAGGCGTGCCAGGGGTCCCGACCAGAGGCGGCCCGCCTCCCGCATAGGGAATGGGACACAGCGAGGGGGCCATGGTCCAGAGTGCACGTAGATTTCGCTGGCCCTTTCCGAGGAACCATGTTTCTCCTGGTGGTGGATGCATTCTCAAAGTGGCTGGAGGTCATTCCGGTAAAGAGCACATCCTCCACCACTACAATTAACCAACTACGGAGAGTCTTTTCAACGTTCGGTTTACCCGACACTTTAGTCAGCGATAACGCGAGTTGCTTCACCTCCTCAGAGTTCGGGGCATTCATGGAGGCGAATGCCATTCGGCATGTCACGTCCGCGCCGTTTCACCCGGCCACGAATGGCCAAGTGGAACGGTTGGTGCGTACAACAAAGGAGGCGCTTCGGCGCATGGGCCCCGGGGACCTGAACCATCAAGTATGTCAGTTCCTATTGGCGTATAGGGTGACCCCCTTAGCGTCAGGTTACTCGCCGGCGGAACTGTTGATGCGGCGGAAACTGACTACGCTCCTATCCAGGCTGGACCCCACAAGAATTGAGGACAAGGGAAAAAACGTGGGGCTGGCAGTCTCGAAAGGTTTCGCCGCCGGCGACCCTGTTCATTGCAGGAACTATGCCAGCGCGGGGCCAGCCTGGGTGCCGGGGACGGTTGTAGAACAGACGGGGCCAGTGTCGTACCGGGTCGAAACCCACACCGGTCTCCTCTGGAGGAGGCACGCAGACCAACTGAGGCACCGAGTCAGTGGGCCAGTCAGTGAGGGTCTCCTACAAGATTCAGCGTTAGGGTTCTCCCCCACCCGCGTAACCCAAGGGGGAGACAGCAGCGGACAACGGTCCCAAGCAAGGGGGGAAGGAAGAAGCAGCGGCCCCGACTCATACCCTTTTGATAAGCCAGTTCCGTCAGAGGCCGGGGAAGGGGGAGAGGAGTTCGCGACCGCTGCCCCCGAATGGAATTTTGGTTTTGATTTAGCAAACCGGGGGGGTTTTCAGGAGTGTTCCCCCACCCATTCAAGCGAGAAGAGGGGTTTTTCGTTAGTCCCCAGTGCCCCCGGTTCCTCCCTAAGTAAGAGCACACCTCCCAACAACGCCGCGGAGCCGCGGCAGATCACTAACGAGGCTCCCTCTCAAATTACAGGACAGGAAACCAGGGGACAAAGAGAAGGTAGCAAACCCGGGGAGAGGCAGCCCGCATCGAGACCCCAGCGTGTTCGAAACAAGCCATCTTGGCTGAAAGATTTTGTCTCCTAGGGGGGGAGTGTCTAGAAGCATGGGCTCGAGACATTGTCTCGTCCTAGGGGGGAGGGATGTTGTGTTCTAAGGGTTTTACCTTCCACATGGATTACAATGTATCTGAACCAATGTAACCTTGCCTATAGCAACAATGTAACCTTCAGCTGTATCATATGAACCCTGCATGAGGACGCGAGCTGATGACCACCAGCTGGCAGCAGCGAGCGTCCAAGCTCTCTTGGTCAGAATCATCAAAGGCAACAGCGCGGGAAGCTTTCCCGCCACCACCTACACCTGGACAAGAAGGGCGTGACTAGCAATGACGTCACGCAGGCAGTAGCCAATGGGCTACTATGGCACCACGTTCAAATGTATTACTACTGTATATAAAGAGCTATCGATCCGCCATTACCTCATGTTCCCTCTGTCCACGATGCAATAAACCCGAGTTAACCCAGCCCGAGGCTGTGTCCTGTGTCTTGGTTTACATACACTAAAGTGGAGGAAGGGCAAAATGGCCGCCCCACCCCCTAAGGTGTCTGAGAGAGCGTGACCTGGTCCTCAGCTTTAAAAGGTTGAGAACTCCTGCTATAAATACTTTAGTTATTAATCTGCCAGTCTACCTATCTTTAATACCCTTCCATATGACAAATATGGCATGGGAGAAACTGAAAATGCTTACAGTGCTCTCATCCATCTTCTCCCGCCTCTTGGTTTTGTGACTTTCATAATCATCCATAAGGGTCTGCATCAAGTTCTTTGGCCTTTGTGATCCTCCAGATTCATCTGGCGCTGAGTCGGAGTGTGAGGGGGGGTCTTCAGCAGTTGGGGATGGAGGTGGCTTGATCTTCTCTATTTTACCTGCAAAGACCCAATCAGAATGTCCTTCTCTAGGCAAGCAGATTCTGAAAACACACAGCACCATGCTTCCAAAAGGAAAGGGAATGTAATCAGTACAAACTAGGAAATTAATTGTGAATCAAACAGCTTGTTCCTTTTTAAGAAGGGCCATGCCAGAATGTTTGCATGTTGTTTTTCAAGCATGGCACTCCATATAGAGATTAAGTACATCATATACATATTGGACACCAATCTCAGGAGTTAGTCAAGGGTTTTTGGGACATTATCAGATTTGATGCACCACAACTAACAGGTTATAAGCTGTAATTTTGCCTGGGTAACTCAAACCATTGTCAACAAATGCTAACTCATTGGCAAATGTGTAATGCCACAAGTTTTGCATCCATCCTTTGTATGTAATGCATCAGCTTGCAAGAGGAGTCTGTTTTGCAACCATTTACAATTCAACAGGGCCAAGCTTCACAGCAAGTTAGAATAACAACCAGGGATTTTCAATTATTGCCACTTGTAAAAAGCTACAATGTTACTTTTCTGTTAGGCTGGCCTAACATTGTGCGTCTCTGTACCCGATGCGTATAAATTGATGCCATGAGGTCTTATTCTTATATCTGACAAATGGACTTGATTCACAAATGCTCACATTTAAATACATGAGTTAGTCTTTAAGGTGCCATGGTTTTTGTCTTTGTGTTGTTTTGTTTACTCTCTCATTCTATGATGAACAATGTAAAAACTACCCAGTGGCTCATTATTTCCTATCAGGGATGTACTTTTGAGTTTACAAGTGGAAGCCTTACACTGTTTAAGTGGTAAAACTACAGTTTCCAGAAATGACTTCTCAACAATTTGACACATTACATTTGATATACAGTAAAACCCCAATTTACGAATGCCTTGAGTTATGAAAAACTCGAGTTACGAAAGGGTTATTTGCGTAAATCGGTATCCTGATTTACGCAAATAACCCGACTTACGAAAGGGGTTTGTGTAGATTTTTACAGATCAAAATGGTGCTGCCACCATTTTGGTCTCTAAAAAAATCAAATTTTTAGTGTTCAAAAGGGTGGCGCCACCATTTTGAGTTCTAAAAATCCACCTCCCTGCCACCTTGCTGAAAATTTAAAACAATCACCTTGGCGGTGGTGGAGGTGGCAGAGGAAGCAGCGGCAAATGTAGCTTTGGAGAATGGTGGGGACCAAGGGGATCCCTTTCCCAGACCCTTCTGGAGGTGGAGGAGGTGGCAGACACGCAGACACAGCTGCACAAACGGCCACAAATATGTTTTTTTTATGATGTCCTTGTGGCCATTTGTGCCGGTGTGTCTGCCACTACCTCCACCTCTGGAAGGCTCTGGAAAGGGATCCCCTGGGTCCCCGCCATTCTGGGTAGCCCAGTGCCCTTTGCTGCGACCGAAAAAGGGGGACTTTTTCGATCGCAGCAAAGGCTATGGGCTTTGCAGAATGGCGGGGACCAAAGGAATCTTTCCTCCAGACCAGTCCAGAGCCTGCAGATCCAGCGGATGGGCTAGCAATAGTGGCAGAAACAGCCACGGGGGCATTTTTTATGATGTCCACATGGCTGTTTCTGTCGCTGTGTCCGGCATGTCCGCCACCCCTGGTGCCTCCAGAAGGCTTTGGGAAAGTGATCCCCTCGGTCCTCGCCATTCTCTGAAGCCCAGAGACTTCGCTGTGACCACAAAGGTCCCCCCCCACTTTTGGGGTCGCAGCAAAGTCTCGTGGCTTCGGAGAGGCCAGGCATGAGGATATGCCCCCCATGCTCTACCAGACCGTAGAAGCTGTGGGGGCAGCGGTGGTGGTCTCCGGAGCAGGAGGAGGAAGGAAGCAGCAACAGCAGCAGCCAAAAGGTAGTGAGATATCTCCGTTTAAAATCTTTTTTATTTTTAAATTTTTTCTATGCATCCCTATGGGGATGCCTCGACTTACGAAAAAATCGAGTTACGAAAGAGGCCATGGAACTGATTTTTCCCCGTAACTCGGGGTTTTACTGTAACTTGACTGTCTAGTATCATCTTGAAGCCCAGGGAACATGTGCCATTATTCAGCCATTGTATTCCCCCAGACACAATGTAATTACATCACACACTGCTACTAGGTTCAGACTTAGAAAAGATCGCCATCTGGCAACCAAGTCCAGACTCCCTGGCTGTTGTTTTTTAAACACAATGCATTAGCCTATGGAGTCAGTGCAATCTTTGGAGTCCACTCCGAAGAAGACAATGGTAAACCATTTCTGTGTGTTCTCTACCTGGAAAACCCCACGAATCAACACAATTATCAGCTGGTTGGATAGCTCAGTGAGTTAGGTTTCTGGTTGCAAAGCCATAGGTTGGGAGTTCAATTCTACACTGTGCACCCTAGTAGAGATAGCCAGTGCAGCCTTTGGCAAGGTGCACAGTCCCAGAATGTGTCCAGAGAAAGAAAGGGTAAACCACTTCTGTCTAGAAAATTCTGAGAAGAGTCACCATACCTCAAAATCGACTCGATGGCACACAAGTTCAGGATACATAGACTAGGCCAGGAGCCTTGCACACAGGATAAGGGTCTTTTAAACTTTTATTCTCATTGTAGTCCTCATATTTTAATTTAATTTAATAGTCATACTTATATATGCCGCCCACTCAGGTAGAACCCGACTCAGGGCGGCATATAGATTGGGCCTTCTGTGCTTGTAGTTTACATAAGACCAAGGCTGTATTTTGCTTTAATGGGGATTTCCTCCCTTATTCTGTTATAGACATGAGCCCCAATACTGAGCAGAGTTACAATAGTGCTCCAAAAGGGCTACGTTCTCCCTGCCCCTTCTGCAAGGATGATCTTGACTCTGATCTTCTACTTTTGAGTAAATTCACTATCATGCTTACACTTGCAAACTAGTGTTGTGCTTAAAATGTCTCCCATGAGAATTCTGATCGTTCTCAATCAATGTGACAGAAATGACATTCCCTTTGAAAAGAATTTCAAATGAGGAGAAATTTTTGGAGAAAACACCATGGGCGAGGTTCAGGATGCACTTACTTTACTTAGGAGACAGCTGAGGAATGAGCCTTCTCACTAGTTTTACTTGAACAGGAAAGAATAAAAATTCCCCTAAAGGCAGCCAAGGACACAAATCTTTCCATGTGAGCTTACATCATAATGCTGAAAGTGAACAGCAACTTGCCATAATGACTATGGCCACTAGAGGACAGGGATGTTGCAGGAAGGATTGCAGTGACAGGAAGTTTCTCCTTATCTGTATGAAACTACAGTACTAAATACAGTTTTTGTCACCATTGGCCATAATTTGTACAGGATAATGGGAATATTTTGATTTTATGGTGTCTGTTTGCTACCAGAAAACTACAGGTATCTCCTTCACTCTTCCTTACAAGATGTGATTCACTGTTCAAAGTACAGCTAATGACACACATTTATCCTATTCTGCAAAGGGAACTAGAACAGTATTGTGAGAACAATTGACTAAGAAATTAAATGTATGGCCTTGCTCAATACAAAAGAGTACTCAAGTTGTACAAAGACTGCAGGTTACTCCCTGCCAATACTGCATCAGTGTCTGGGCATAATCTAGCCAAGGTTAAGTCAACTGAAGTGCCACTGATTTAAATGGGACAGAGTTAAGCGCAAGCCTTCAAGATAAGTGAGGTATTTAAGGAGTCATTTTAACAGTCCCTCTGGCAGTGATTTCGCACAGCCAAGAGGGGATTTGAACCCAGGTCTCCTGAATCCTAGCAAATCATTCTATTCAATAGATCACCCATAAACTATCATTAAGTTAGTTGATCAGCATATTTGTCTGAATTAGAATTTTACAGTCTTACTACAAATATTCCTTGCAGATGATAGACCACCCTAATATTACTAGTTTTAAAGAAAGAGGTAACACTGTGCAAACTACAATGTTTAAAAGATGAGCACATTACTACCTCAATTAGAAACAATGAAAAATCAAGTCTATGCTAGCAGTCACTGCCTTTAGACCATATATTTCTTTGACCTCAAGAGAACTTGCAAGCAAGCAGAATGATTAGCACAAATCAACTGAAAACATAAAATTCTTCCCCAACAGATTTGTAGATACTGATGTACCTCGTTCCAGACAGAGATGTTCTCAGACATCTTTTGAAATTATAACCCTGGGTTATAGTGAGAGGATGCCTCAAACCTATGCCACTTCAGAAAATATACCCTCTCGTTGGTATCACTACACCTAAGGAGAGAAATAGCAGCAGACGCCGAGAGAACTAAGCAAGAGGATGCCCCTCAACATCCTCTGAATGGATATGAGCCTCAAGTCCATTGGCTCAGATCCGGGAAGAGCTTTATGGCAAGAATAAACATTCTTGAGGGTACAAAGAGCAAAACCAAATTAGAAGAGGGAGGAAGGCGCTCACTGGATAAGGGACAACATTAAAGGAGGATACAGCTGAGGCACTCAACCTCCCCTACATCCAGTGGTGGGCTCCAAAAATTTTTACTACCACACTGTGGGAGTGGTATGGTGGGTGTGGCCAGGGGGAAGCCCTGCATTGCACCCAAATTAGGACTACCATATTTCAAAACTTGGATGGGCAGGGGCAGCCAGAATTTCTGCTACCGGTTCTGCCGAACTGGTGCGAACCTGCTGATGCCCTCCACTGCCTACATCGCTTGGAGGACCCTAAAAAGACTGAGGGTCAGAGTCTCTAAATGCAACACCAACATGCTCAAGTGGGGGTTGCTGGCAGACAATACGCTGTGTGAATATGGAGAGATACAGAATCTGGCTCATTTACCGGTCTGCCAATTATTGCCAGAAACATGCACTGATGAGGACTTAGGTTTGGCCAAGGACAAAGCCAAGAAAGTGGCATCATTTTGGCAGTCCAGGAAGAAAAAATAAATGGATGGTTGTGTTTTGTTTTTGTTTTGCTAAAAAGGGCAAGACAGTATACTTAAACTGGTATTAGGTCTTAGACCAGTGAAGAGTTCTGCAAAACTACAAAGACTATCTTACCTTTACGTTTTTGGTGACCCAACCAAGGCATTGTTAAATCTCAGGCTCTGTCTCTATGAATGAACTGTTTTGTACTCACACAGACAGAATTGTATAAATATACTACAACTGCTATAAATCTGAGTGTACATTTAATATGTTTATTAGGCACAATGTACCATACTGGATCTGTATCACAAGAAGGTAACAACAATTGTGTGTGAAAATCCCTACTGATTTTCATGGGGCTTCTAGAAAAACTACAAGTAACCATTTGCATGGATTAATTTTCTTAAACCTCTGTTTAGGTTTTACTTTTTAAAAAATCCCATGTATTTGGATTTTGTTAAAAAGGAATATTTCATCCTAAAGTAATTATGTGTTCATATTCACTTAGCATTAACAACCAAGAGTTCTAATACACTGAAGCACACATGAGAGCTGAGGGCAAAGGGAACACTGCAACTTGCTTTCTGCCTTTCTAAAGTAATCGTTTACTCATGAAAACTAATGGGAAAAGCTACAGTTGCCATGAGGCATCAGTCATATCCCATACCTGTCAACCATCCTGATTTGGCCGGGAAAACCCCATAATTTGACGTCCATTGATGTCATAACCCGCCCCGCGCTGCCAAAACCCCGTAATTTGGCAGCGGGGGAAAACGCTTTCCGCGCATGCGTGGAAGCACTATGCCACTTGCGCCAGTCCCTACGCAAGCGGTGTAGCACTTCCGCGCATGCGTCGAAGAGTTTTACCCCTTCCACGCATGCACGGAAGCGCTACGCCGCTTGCGTAGGGGCTGGTGCACAAGCGATGTGCGCAGGTCCCATTTTCCCGGAGCCATGGGTTGACAGGTATGCATATCCTGTTAGCAATTTTTCAGGGTTCATAGATGTCTGGTTTGCACGGATGTTTTGTTCCTCACTGAGGACCTAAGTACACCAAGAGTTTAGCAGATACTACACTCTTTATTAGTTCATCCATTGATATAGATTTTTGATAAAAGAAATACTAAGCCACAAGGATATCCTATATGGTTAGCACATGTAATATAACAAAATAAAGAACAAAAAATGAAACAGCCAATAACTTGTATACACTTCAGAGTTGTTGGCAAGGCTTTTTTGTTGAAAATGAAAGTGTAATATCCAACACTTGTGAATTATACTCTACGTTTCATGAAGAGATACTAATACTAAAAAGCAAACAAGTCTTAAACCCAAAATTCCTTTGTAACTTAACCAGGACAGTTTTGACAAATGCTCAGAAACATACCTGTTAAGTTCTGGCCGCAAAAATAAGGGAAAATTTCCGGGCACGGGCGCCCGTGCATGCGCACACCACCTCTATGGTGCACAGCATGCACAGTAACCCCTTTACACATGTGCAGTAACCCCTTTGCACATGCACACTACTGCCTCTGATAGGCATGCATGTGTAGTAACCCCTTCACCCATGTGCAGTAACCCCTCATGCATGCGCACCGCCTCCTTTGATGGGCACGCATGTGCAGTAACCCGCCCTCCCTCTGGCCGCTCCAAATTCGGGATAACGGGGGAAAGAGGGATAAAATACGGGATTTCCTGGCTAAAACAGGATACTTGACAGGTATGCTCAGAAATCCTTATCACCTTTGCCTGTTCTGCAGAATTGAGATTTGGCACAGCTGAATATTGGACAATGATCTCAGACAACAGGAAGAGCAACTTCCAATTTATGCTAAGCACGTATTTTTCTTTCTCTAACATTACAGGAGAGACATTTCATGGGGATAGCTGAATTAAGGATGGTGTACTCCAAGACCAAGCAGGCACTGTGGTGGCTTAGTGGTTAAAGATGCTGAACTTGATGACTGGAAGGTCAGCAGGTCAGCAGTTCAAGATCCGAGTACAGCATGATGGAGTGAGCTTCCATCCCTGTCCCAGCTCCTGCAAACCTAGCAGTTTGGAAGCAAGAAATTGCAAGTAGAAAATAGGTACAGTGATACCTCATACAATGTCCAAATTTGGTTCCACAAGTTTGGACTTTATACAGATTTGGACTTTGTATGAGGCATGCAAAATCCTAGCCGCGATGCCTCATATAATGTCCAAATCCTTGCCGCAATGCCTCATACAACGTTGTTTCCATAGAGATACATTTTACTGTAACAGCACAGACTTCAGGGCAAAGTCAAGGAAACAGACAGGAAACTGACAGAACTTTACGAAATCATTGTCTAAAGGCTAAAAACATTACAAAAACATGTCAAACAACCCGGATTGCCCAAGAACCTAAAGAATGCGGCAAAAATCCCAGGAATGCTTCTAAAAATTCTGACGAAAAAAAAATCACAAAAATCCAAAATTGCGATCAAAACCACTCCTGAACACTCTTCGCCTCATGCAAAACCCACAAGAGCAATGCACGCATGTGTCCTGTCTTTTATACTACCCAGGCACAATGCAACCTGGGGAAAACCCCAATGCCACATACAAAGTCACAGCGACTTTGTATGAGGCAACATTTTTCAAGGAATTAGGTGATGTTGTATGAATTCGATGTTGTGCGAAGCGGACTTTGTATGAGGTATTACTGTACCACTTCGGTGGGAAGGTAAACAGCATTCTGTACACTCCGGTGTCTAGTCATGCCTGCCACATGTCAATGGAAATGTCTGCAAATGCACACAGCGCTGGCTCTTTGGCTATGAAACAGAGATGAACACTGATCTCTGGATTCGGATACGACTGGCTTTTGAGCAAGGACAACCTTTACCTTTACTCCAAGACAGAAAATTCATTCAAAAGCAAAATGGAAGGGTGACTGACATATATATCCCACACTTTCTGAAAGTAGTTCCTAAACTATAATCTTCTATTTTTAATGCCTTCCATTGGATTGCAAGTTTTAAACATGAAGTATCCCTAGAAGCTGGCAGCCAAAAGACTGGATCACATGAAGTTTTAAGTGAAGGACATTAGTTAAAACCAATGTATAGTGTAGTCTAAATTTAATGGGGAAAGTAATGTTTAGAAAGAGGGAATTTGATTCTCTTGCCATTTACATGATGTAATTGCTCCCCTTCCACTTCAGCACCTGCTGTTAGTACAGATAATGACTTTATTGCTCTCTCCTCAGAAAAAATACCTTTGTTTTAATAGTACAGTATAATTTAAAAAACTCATTCTGAACCACAACAAGTGGTACAACGTGCCCTAAAACACACAACACACACACATCCACCTCTTCCATTTTCTTCTTTTGTTACTTAACGCATATGAACATTTCATGCTGTCTAAAGGCTAAAAACATTACAAAAACATGTCAAACAACCCGGATTGCCCAAGAACCTAAAGAATGCGGCAAAAATCCCAGGAATGCTTCTAAAAATTTAAAGCCTTCACATTTGGGTGACGGGTGTGAAGGCTTTAAAACCATGTCTCACACAAAATTCAAACTTGCTCCTTCTCCAATAGGTAAAGGTAAATGTCACCCTTGCTCGAAAGCCAGTTGTATCCGATTCTAGGCTTCAGTGCTCATCTCTGTTTCATAGCCGAAGAGCCAGTGCTGTCTGCTTCTGCAGACGTTTCCATGGTCATGTGGCAGGCATGAATAGACACCGGAGCGCATGGAATGCTGTTTACCATCTCACCGAAATGGTCCCTATTTATCTAGTTGCAATTTCTTGAGATTTGTCTCCCTGCTTGGAAACCTGGAGATGCACAGCAGTTCCTTGAGATTTGGCAAGACTGAAGCATATATTTTCCCCACTACATTCAAGTGTTTATTATCATATTGTCCAATTTTGGGTTGGCCTCTCCAACAATATCCACATACTTTGCCCAGGGTTGAGCATTTAGAACTTCAATGAAAAGTTCAAAATTCCTTTTTAGTTGCATGTTTACTATCTACCAGCAACAACCAGCTTACTTTTACATCTTTGAAAGTGTATGAACATCTACAAATGTCCTAAAATTGTCTGTGAAGTTTATCAATTTAAAAATGGAAAGAAATGAGTGAGCAAATTCCTTTCCTCGCAATAGATCTGTATGCTGCCCTATTAAAGTGTGCCACGATTAAAAAGTTATAATTTATTCAACACAGCTTTTAGGTTTCTTTCTTGCCTAGTTGAGAAACATGACAACAAATAATGAAAACACATTTTTAATAATGTTGGCTGTGGATGTAACCTTCTCAAAGTTATTGACATTGAAAAATGGGTACACTAGTTGGCTAACTAGTGTACCCATTTGGAACAGAAATGAGGATCTGTTCTCAAAGCAGAAACTCATAGTTCATTTTTCTGAAGAAATTGTCCATCAGAACCATTAAAGGCCAGAAAAGCCACATGAAAACAAACTTTTCTTTTAATTAATACAGTACCTAATCCTTAACAGAATTTTCCATCATTTCGTCTATCATATGCTATGTTCCATATCCTTTATCTTTCAGGGGAAGGAACACATTGTTGGAACAAGCATCTTCATTTTATCCACCCATCCATCATCTGTTCTCTCTTTTTCTCTAAAGTGTACCACGTACCTAAACTCTAATAGAATTCCCCCATAATTCTTTGCCACTTCAAATGCTATTCTTCTTAACCAATCATGCTTTCAACAGAAAACATCCTCAATACCTACTGCTAAATGTCTATCCATGTAGACTTGAGCCTGTCAGAACATACAAAATTCTCAAAGGCTGCCATAGAGTAAAAAGGGTTAATATTGGGCAAGGTATCTTACAGTCTGGCACCATTGATATTATGAATTAAAGCCCAGCTTTACAGTTTTGAAATATCCATCACATTGTTGGATTGGTCCGATGTATCAGGAGAAAAACCTATCTAGCCACCCTATCCTTACCATCCTTTTAACAAAACTCTAAATTAAATGCCTAAACTTTAAGGAGGAGGACTATCAGTTATACCTGGTTTCTGATTCTGCAGAATTTAAAGTTTGGCTAATAATAGCAAAAATTAAAGGTAGAACACAACAAGTATCTGTGCCTCTGACAGTCCAGTGAAGTATCAAATGTACATGTTAACCCAACTGTTTATCACAGGGGTGCCCAAAGTATGGCCTGTGGGCTGGAATCGGCCCACGGCACCAATTAATCCAGGCTGCACTGCCCTTGCCACTCCCATAAGTGGAAATAAAATGTGCATGCATGTGTGCAGAACGCTGCTGTAAATGACCCACGGCGGACGTAAACACATTTACAACAGCTGCTGGTCATTTACGGGCACATTCTGCACATGCACGGGTGCATTCTGCAACCGCAATGTGTGTTTTACTTCCGCTTCTGGGTGGGGAAAACCATGTGACTGGCCCACTCAAACACATGACTGGCCCATGGCCCAAAAAGTTTGGGCACCCCGGTTATCACATCAGGGTCATCTGACTGTGACAGGAATCTTTTGAACCTGACATTTGCCGAGCCAGCCAGATGCTGGGATGCAAATTTAATTGATGGTTTGGGATTTTTGGCAAGAATCAAGAATCGGAGATTTTCTAAGATATAGGTTAAACATTTGCTGTGTCTAAATTACTTGGACATAGAGACTGTTTATCATAACAGGGTCATCTGACTGTGACAGGAATCTTTTGAACCTGACACAATCACTAATTCAAATAACTTTTAGCCCCTCCCACAATGACACTGAGATGAAAGGAGCAATTGATATTCTTACTTTGGCTTTATATAGAACTTCGGGTGCACACCCCAAAAGTAATTTATTACGGTAGTTTTTCAACTTTTGAATGTCACGTTAAGTTTTCAGCATTTAAATTTCCATTGCCAGAAGTCTGAGACAGTACATCCAAAGATCAGTGGTTTGGGAGATGAAGTCAAAAACATCTAAAGAGCCAAGTTTAAAACCCAGTGATTTTAGTATACATAATGTACCTGAACTTCCAAAACCTGCTGGTCAATGTCCCACATATATTCATGTTAACACTCAAAGTCAGGGAAGCACCAGGGCCAACCCAAACTACCCCAACTGCTTGAGGTAGGAAGCCCAGTGCCACCTTCTAATATTGTGCCATAGTAGTCCATGGAACACCCCAATCAAGGAGAAGAATGAGAAATGTTGCCCCAAGTTCCCCAAGTGTAGTGGGATTTCCCTTTTCCCATGCATGTTCTTTCTTTTTCAGAAAGCTGTAGCTGCAGCAACAGTACTGGGACCCCTGCTTTTCAACCTCTTCATAAATGATCTAGAAGTAGGAGTAAATAGCAAGGTAGCCAAATTTGCTGACGACACTAAATTATACAGGGTAGTGAAAACTGTGAGAGATTGTGAGGAGCTCCAGATGGATCTCTTGACACTGGGGGAGTGGGCAAAACAGTGGCAAATGAGCTTCAACATTAGAAAGTGCAGAATGATTCATTTTGAGGCAAAAAACCCCAATTACATTTATAAACTGATGGGGTCTGAACTCTCTGCGACAAACCAGGAAAGGGATATTGGTGTCCTGGTGGACAGCTCAATGAAAGTGTCAACCCAGTATGCCTCTGCAGTGAAAAAAGCAAACTCAAAGCTAGGGATCATTAGGAAGGGTATAGATAATGTCAGCAAGTGTCATTTTGCCTCTTTATAAATCTATGGTGAGGCCCCATCTGGAATAATGTGTACAATTCTGGTCGCCATACCTCCAGAAGGATATTATGGAGCTGGAAAAAGTGTGGAGGAGGACAACGAGAATGATTAGGGGACTGGAACACCTTCCTTACCATCTGAGGCTGCAGCGGTTGGGCCTCTTCACTCTTGAACAACGGCATCTAAGAGGTGACCTGATTGAAGTTTATAAAATCATGCATGGTATGGACAAAGTAGATAAAGAAAAACTGTTTTCCCTATCGCATAACACTAGAACTAGGGGGCACTCCATGAAACCTTCAGGTACTAGTTCTCAAACAAATAAGAGAAAGTACTTTTTCACCCAGAGGATCACTGGTCTATGGAACTCCCTGCCAGAAGAAGTGGTGACAGCTGTCAGTCTTGACAGCTTTAAGAAAGGATTAGACAAGTTCATGGAGGACAAGGGTATCCATGGCTATAATTATGGATACTTAAGGACAACCTCCGGGTTGGAGAGATAGGCAAGATATCTCTCAATGCCATTTCCAGGGAATCCTAAGCAGATGAAGGCATCTGCTTGGGAATACCCTGAAGCAAATGGTGAGCCACTGTGTGTGACAGAATGCTGGACTGGATGGGCTGTGGCCTGTTCCAGCAAGGCTGTTCTTATATCTTCCTTCTCATCATTTAGGAAACAGCCTGTAACAATGATCTCTCTTCTTATTTTTCCTCAGCTCTCCTTTTTATCTCGATACCCCTCAGGGTTCAAACACCTTCCCCATCAATCATTCACTCTCAACCAATCCCAGTCCAACATGCAAATCAGCTCTTAACATTCTATCTCTATCCACTGCTGTTAATCTTCCCCGGCCTTGCCTTCACTTTTACCAATGCTACTTTCTTCCATTCGTACTCACACTCTGCAATGCTCTCATTCGTTTATCTACTTTAATTGCATTAATTCCTTACACAGCTGCCTCTGGAAAACTTTGCATAGCAACACTGAGTCTTCGATGGGGGGTGGGGTGTGGGGGGGGGCAGGGCTCCTTCTGTAGGATTGTGGAAGGCAGCAAATTCACTGCTCTGCCACCTGAGGTGACTTCCACTTTCAGGCTAATGGTAGGGCTAGCCCAGAAAGTAACAGAATTCAAAGTTGCTCAATGAAACTTACTTGCAGAAGGTTCAGGGAGACAAAAGAAAGCAATTCTTCAAACAATTAACTGATGGAGTCTCCCATCATCATGTGCAGAGAACAGACTTAGAAGCTACAGAATTCCAGCTGTAACTATTAAGTGCAATAGCTAAATTTTACCCCCAAGGTCAAAGGCAGTATACCTCTGAATACTAGATGACGGAACTATACAAAAGGGGAGGAATCTGAAAGTAGGTAACAGCAAGTTTTGGAAGCAAAATATTAGGATTCAATGGGTCCTCTGATCAGATCTAGCAAGGCATTTTTAACATTCAGTTAAGGGAATTTTAGATTATTATGAAAGTTTATAACTCGATAGAAGAGATGGAATCTAAAAACAATAGAGCGGCTTGGCTGACAAAGGGAAGAAAATGTGGAACTCATACCTGGTGCAGTTTTGTAAGTCACAGTTCTGGTGGGCATTGTAGGTGCACTCTTTGCAATAGGGCTCTTCCTTAGCTGCATACCCTGCCTCTCTCTTTTCAGTTCCTCTTCTCTTTCTTGGGCTGCGCGGATCTCCTCTTCTATCATGGACAAAGTCCTCTGCTTTTTTGACCTTAGTTTGAAAGGCCCTACGGTCACCTCTGATTCTTGCATAGCCAGAATGGAAGCTGTGCTCCTGAGCTCAGCTGCTTCGGAGTACTTGCTGAAATAGCTGACTTCTGGCTTAGTTTCTTCCACAGTGATTGATTGGGTGGCATACACAGTGTGAGATGGCTGCAGGGCCGGCTTTTCCCTGAGTACAGAGTCTTGGATTGCAGAAGTCTTTGGTATGGTGTCCCGTTTTTCTTGCATTGGAGATGACACCTGAGGTGGCTGAAAGGTTGGATTGTGCTGTTTTACAGAACATGATGTCTTTCTGTCTTTCTCTTCTTGCTTCTTGACATGATGATCCTTTTGATCTATAGTATGTTTTGCTTGCTTGAAGTTTATTTTATTGGTCTGCTCAGCTATGGCTTGGTGAATGGCATTTTGAACCAGCAGACCAGCCTGATGTTCCAACTGCCCATCAATAAGCATGGAATCAAGCAAGGGTGAGGAAGGAGAATAAAACCCATGGTCACTGAGTGACTTCGAGACACCTTCTCCTTGACACTCAGAAGGCGTGTTAGCTTGAGGGGTCTGGGGCAAAGAAAAATCAGTGAGTGAGTTTTCTTGAAGGGCATTCATTGTCTCATGGGAGGCACCACTATCACTTATGTTGTCCATGCTGAAGTCATTGGAGAGCGTTTCCAAAATGGTTGTGTCCTGGGATCTCAAAGACAACTCATCCAAACCAGAGTCCAACTCCTCTGGAGGGGAAGACACATTGACTGATCTTGAGAACGGCTCCAGTATACTCTGTTCATCATCCCTCACCATTGTAAAGACTGCTTTTGCACTGGTGAATTCAGCATCATCTGACCATATTTGGGTGGCCTGGCCCAGCTTCATGGGATCAACATAAGGAGATGTTTGCATTAGGTCACCAGATATATTCTGAATGCTGTTGTCATTTGAGACACAGGAGACTTTCTCAGCTTTCACAATGGTTATATCTTTACTGCCAACCAGTAGATTTTGTCCACACAGAGATGTAGGTTTGGTAACTGTGACTGATCGGCGGTCCATTTGGGATGAGCCCATGGGTTTGTAGAAGGGCTGGACAGTGAACATTTTCGGGGTCCCTGGTCTCTTTGGTACAGCTGCATTATTTGGCTGGCTTGGATTGTCAACTAATTGAAATTGTTTCCGTGCAGCTGAAAAATCTATTTGCTCAGTGACTATTTCATCCTTTTTAATGTTAGCTGGATCAGTTTGTGTAAAGGAGTAAGAGGGATGTTTCACAGGCATTGATGGTGGCTGCTGTTGCTGTTTTTCTTTGCGCTCTTTGTATTTTCTATGAGACTCCATATGTTCCTCAGCCAGTTGTTCTTCCAGTGTTTTCTCCTGGGGTGGGTTCCACCATTTTGTTGCTATCCCTGGATTCTTCTTGACAGCCTGGCTTCGGATGAGCTCCCTCCTTTCTTTTTCTAGCTCTAAAATTTCTTCAGAAGCTCTCACTTTACGCACTCTGTAATTCTCTTGTGTTTTCTCATCTTCGAAGAGCTTGGATGGCTTTTTCTCTTCCTGAAATGCTCTAAGCTCAAATTTTGCTTCTTTTTTAATGGTAGTCAATGTTGCTTCACCATCCTTGGAAGACCTTGAGCTTGTGGAAGAGCATGGACTCACTGGCACTTTAAGATTGTCACAGTGTTCCTCTTGCAATAAATCCAGAGAATGGCCATTTGGTTTTAGATTCCCAGATACTACATTCATTCCACTGTGTTCAGTGATGGGAGGTGCTTGTCCACCAACTACATTTATGTTACCACCACCGAGTACTGTGGAAATGTTTGTAATGTGAGCAGATGGAGCAAAGCCATCTACAACAATGGATACACTTGGCTCAGGGGAAGTCATCCCGTTAAATGGGTTGTCAGTAGCAGAATCGCAACAGTTTGCTTCTAGCACCTCATCAAGATACCTGATCTCTTTAGCAACTTCACTATCCAAAGATTCATGCCTCTCTTTAAGTCCATTGTGACTGGAAGCAGGGGGAAACAAGTGAGTTTGATTGTCTGCAGCACACGGCAAAGTCCCCACTGTGATGTTTTTATGCTCTGAGACAAGGGCTTCAATTTCCATTTTCTCTTCCTTTTTTGCACGGACACTAGCGGACTCCAGAAAATTGGCACAATAGCGGTCTCTCTCTCTTTTCAACCTAATGTCATCCTCAGAAAGTTTAGATGATTTCTGAAAAGCAAAATATAAAATGAGAAAAATAATTATAAAGTGCTATGGGAACATGTTCTTCAATGCAAGATGTCAACAGCTAAAATATATTTAAAAATGCAAAACAAAAGAACCTTAAAACTTTCCACACATGATCTATGCATAACTTTGTAATAGTTGATTGGGGAGTGCTAATTCAAACCCAGTAAAAAGTCACTTTCGAGATCTCTCCTTTTCATACCTGTCAAGTTTTGGACATGAAAATAAGGGAAACTCTGGATCACGCCCCTCTCCCCAACAGGCCATGCCCCCACCCCCTCTACACCAGGCCAAACCCCCTCCTCTCCAAAATCCAGGCACATCCAAGAGCCTAGAAGAGGAGGAGCCACCAGAAGCAGGGAGGAGTGGTGGGTTCCCCCTAGGCACTCTCCTTAGCACCACAGCTGCCCCTCATGGGGAAGAAGACAGCTGGCCAGCCTTATTGTGATAATTCTATTTTAAATATCTTTCCCCATTCTCTGCTGTGACAGCATTTCATATTATGGTGATTTTTCATGGAACTGTTTTTTTTTACACTTATATCAGTTGTCTACTGTCTTAGCCTTGTGTACCTCAATTTCATTTTTAAAAACTCTGTGTTTAAGACAAAACCACAGAAATATCCTCTTTATGTTGTATGCAAATGTACTTGCAGCCGATTGGCTCATTGTCTCTTCCCTTTAACACCCTCTTTCCCAGGAGAGAGAAGAGATAATGAGCCAATCAGCTTCAAGTATATTTGCATACAACATAAAAGGATACTTCCATGGTTTTGTCTTAAACACAGAGTTTTAAAAAATGAAATTGCGGTACACAAGGCTAAGACAGTAGACAATTAACTGATATAAGTGTAAAAAACAGTTCCATGAAGAATCACCATAATATGAAATGCTGTCGCAGCAGAAAATGGGGAAAGAGATGTAAAATAGAATTATTACAGTAAGGCTGGCCTGCTGCCTCGTTCCCCGTGAGGGGCAACAGTAGTGCTAAGGGCAGTGCCTAGGGGGTGATTCCCCCGCCACCAGGGGGAGCCCAACCCTCCTCTCTGGCTCTGGTATGAGGAACATACCTCATAAATAAAGATATAATAATAATGCAATAATATACGGGAAATTTACATGCCCCCTGGATTTTTTTTAAAAATACGGGAGATTATTTAAAAATACGTGATGGCAGAAGAAAGAGGGCTAAATTGTGGGGTTTTCCCCTGGCAAAATGGGATACTTGACAGCTATGCCCCTTTTGCTCACTGTTACTACATTATTAATAGTTATTTGCAACTGCTTGTTTCAGTATCATGGGATCATAGAATAGTTGAGGTCATTGAGTCCAACCCCCTGCTCAATACAAGAATCCGAATCAAAGTAAATCTGACAGAGGGTTGTCCATTTTGCTGTTGAATGCCTCCAGCACTGGAGTACTCACAACCTCCTCAGGTAATTGTTATATACAGTGTACTGTTATACTGCTCTAACAGTTAAAAAGTTTTTCCTGATATTCAGCCTATATCTGGCTCTATAGTTTCAGTCTGTAATTACGTGCCCTGCATTCTGGGATGATTGAGAACAGATCCTGTCCCTCCTCTTTATAATTATCTTTCAAGTATTTATAAAGGATAACATAACATCCCCCATTCTCTTTTCCTCAAAGCTAAACATGCCTAGTTCCTTCTGTCTTGGCTTCCAGCCCCCTGATCATCCTTGTTGCCCTCCTCTGAACTTGTCCCAGTTTGTTAGCATCCTTCTTAAAGTGCAATGTCCAGAACTGGATATAGTGCTCTAGATGAGGCCTAACTGGTGCTGATTTTCCACATGAATATACTGCCTTTCTTTTAAAATCAAGTTAAAGCAATATATTTTTATATCTGAAGAAAATACTGATCCAAATGTGTGCTGCACCAGACATGTGCAATTGTTTCTTTTTAATTATGGCATGAAGCCAGTGAGGTGAGATGGCATGTTTAATTTTCTCCCTGAGGAATTAGAACCTGTGCTGTTAAACTACTGTGTTCAAATTCAAATAACCTTTATTGACATTACAACCAACACTACAGTGCAGGCAGTTGATACAACAAGGTGTGGTACAAATAAAATCATGAGAAACCTGGGATCAACTGCTCCTACCTCTAGGGTGGAGTCTAGTAGCACCCATTAAAAAAAAGCAAACACGCTTTCCATAAAATCAGTAGAATCATTGTTTAAAAGAAGCAAAAGGATGAACCTGGAAGTCCACTGAAACTTGTCAAAAGGGGTTTTAAAAATTTAAGGTGGATTTCCTCATAATATGGGCAATAAAAATGGACATGGATAAAGCCTTCATTGGCATCGCAACGGCACCACAAGTGCAAGTGGTATAAAAAATGGTTAAAACAACGAGGAGCAGCATAACAAAAACATGTAAAATGAATAATTATCAACTTCCGCCGAATGGCTGAGATCAGATGGCACCTGACAGAAAGGCAGCCACTTGGCACAAGTAATCGGTGTAGCCATTGTTCAAGAGAAGCAGCAATCTAGAGGAGTCTGAGAGCCCACTAAAATGGTTAAAATGGGATCTAGGTAGTTGAGATGGATTTGCTCATAAAATGGGCAGTAGAAGAGAACGTGGATAACTGATTCTAGACATTTGGCCCTGCAAGGACGCAACCTATAACCATATGGGATTTTGTTAAAGCTCCCAAATAGAAGCTCAGAGAGCAAAATGTTAAACTTTGCCAGTGGGAAGGCCCTGTGCTGTTAGGGAGAGTCAGGTTACACAAATAGGGAGCCATTTGGGCTCGCTGCAGGAGGATCCCCAACCTATGGACCTACTGATATCTTTGGGCCCTGCACTCAACTTGCGTAGTAGTAAAAGAAGAGATGGAATTTAACATTATATGTATAGTTACTGCTATAGGAAACTTGGCATATCTTAGCTATTCAAAGTTTCAATGACCAGCTGACACAGTGCTAATCTACAATAGCTTCTTTATTATGGACTGCAATTGCTTTCATTGCTATTAATAAATGTGATATGAGGTACAAAATAGTGTATACACAAAGGCAACATTTTCACATGCTCTCACTTTAACAGTAAGGAAAGATTAGTTCTAAAAAAATGCAAGCAAACAAAAACACACACAAACAGAAGAAGAATGATCAGACTAAAATATGTTGGAGAAGTAAAGACCTAAATTAAATGATTGCCTTCCCTTGACTTTACTGTGAGAAAAGCAGCAAAGCAAACAAGTTGGCTAGAAATGTGAATTCTCTCAAATTAAAGGAATCAAAGGAATGCATCTGCAAATCGAAAACACACATGCATATTTAAAAGACTCAAATCACAGCGGTTGCTTTGTTTCAATAAAAACCCCGCTGCCAATTTTAGGAACTTAGAAAGGGCATTACAACTCAAACCCCCACACAATAGTTCCTGCTAATTTTAATATACTTGGTTAAATTTCTCCTGACTGAAAAATAAATGGGGCCTAATTTGGCTACAGCTTTCTTTCTGACTGCAAGTGAGAGTTCTCTTCTGAACTCTGCACCTGAAACCTTGGATTTCATATTTAAAGATAGAGTCCATCACAGTTGACAATCTCTTGTAAACTTTGCCAACAATTACAGAGCTCTCCCCACTCATCAAATTTTACCTTGCTTCCAGGCTGCAAAAAAGTTGCTTTTTTTAAATAAAAAAATTTCTGAGAATATTACAAGCATTTATTTATTTGTTGACCCAGGTTTTTCGATTCATTGTTCTGATTCTATTTAGCCTCCTTATGTCCATTGAGATTGTTATTTTGCCTTTCTGTCTGGCACTCAACACAGTTCCTTTTGTCCTGATAATAAACCTGGCAAATATTATATATGGCTACACAACATGTTTTAATGGACAGTTATGTGGCAATCAGCTATGAGAAGCCACAATGGCTAGAATCCTATTAATTACACTAGTAGGTATAACTCTTTCAGCATAAATTTCAGCAGCAAATTGCTGCTGCAATAAGGATAAGGAGGCAGTATAAACATTTGGTACTGCATAGAAGTCACATGTGACTAGTGTAGAGTTCCAACTGCTTTTACATGGTCTTTTTAACTTGCAGCAATTTGAAATTCATGTGGATGGAGTTACATCAGTGTTAATGTGTAACAGGAGTCTGCCCTGTTTTTCCATTACAGATAATGGGGTGGATGCATTTTCACATCAAACAAGACCTGTCTCTAATTATATAATAGAAATGCCCAGATTTTAAATGATATGCAAGAGTTAATATTGTTCCATAGTCCGTAACTAACATTTCTTGGGTACACTATAAACTTGGTTCCATTTTTAACATTCACAGCTCTATCATGTTTGTGGAGCTCCCAATAGGATATCAAACATCAGCTTTGTTTCCAGGCAATAAAACTATCAGACTATTGTTTATACAGAGGAGAGCTAAATTTCTCACCAGTTCAAAATCACAACCAAGTAAAGATGCGCTGCAAAATGAGAACAGAAGATTTCAAAAGGCTTGAGTACACAGCATCAAAGGTAAACGTTCCCTGGGATATAACCCATCACTTATCTGAGCAAAAGCAGTAACAGAGAGTCTGTAGGTTATAATTTCAAGATGCCTTTCCTCAACATGGCATGATTCTCAGGACCGATTTTGGTGTTTGAATACATAGACAGAATATGAGATTTACGCTTGTTGCTACTGAGACATGAACAGTTAACATCAAGAACTTGGATGTAGGTTTATATGCTTCATGGACTGTTCGTTAAAGAGAAAACACCCCAAGTGTCACTAGTGATTTGCAGGTACATTTTATGTAGTACTAGTAGAGGTTGCCCGGCATTGCCGGGCTGTTTTAAATTGTGTTGGAAGGTTAAATTGTGTTAATGTTTTTTAAAAATTGCTTAGTCTGTAATTTTAATTTTTAAAATGTTTATTTATGTAAAAAAAATTTGGGCTTGGCTGTTATTAACTGTGATCTGCTTTTTTGGGTTTTTTGAGGATTAATAAAAGAACAAAGTATGATATAATTTTTTCAAATTGTTTTAGGTAAGCGAATAATGTTTCAGTTTTTTTGAATTTTTTTAATTAGTTGTACTGTAGGTAATAATTTTAATAATGTAAAAGTAAATGTTTTTTACATTCAATGTTTTAAAAATGTGTTTAGATGTTTTGTGTTTTAATTTGAGTTAAAACTCAGCACAGGATTTTAAAAAGTTTCTACTGTATTTTATTGGCATATGTTTGTGATTTGTGTTAAAGTGTGTTTTAGTGTACTTTTTTTGACTTGTTTTTATTGGTGTGACCTTTTGTGTAAAATTGTGAATTTGTGTTATGTTTTTGATTTGTTTTTACTCTTGTGGCCTTTTGTTTGGGGCTGTTGTGTGTTTTTGAACTGTTTTTACTATTGTGGCCAGCAGGTGGTGCTGGTAGGGGTTATTGTATTTTGACAGTTTTTTCTCTCCTGGCCTCTGGGTGGAGCTTCTTCTGGTAAGTAGTATCTTTCTTTATTCATTTCTTTTCCGGTCCTCATTGAGGTAGGACATCTTTTGGTAAATTTGCTTGTTTTCGTTCTTTTGTGTGTGTGTGTGTGGGGTGGGGTGGGTTGGAAGTTGTATTTTTGTCTGTTTGTTTTGTTTTTGATTGTGTTTTTGTTTACTTCATATTGTTTTTTGGTGTTGTTTTTGTGTGTTTTTGGATGTTTTTGTTTTTAGTAATTTTTAAAAAAATATTTATTTATTTGGTGGTGTGGAGGGGTGTGGTCATTGGGGGTTAGGAAGGGTGGACTAGGTGGTTTCTTCTCTTTAAAGAGAAGAAACCGCTTGGTTTCTTCTCTTTAAAGACGGAGTTTTTTTAGGAGGGGGGAATCGAACCCCTTTCCCTGGTCTCCTGGGCCTAGAAGGGTTGGGGGGGCATACCCCTTTTGTCCCCACAAATCTCCCAACCCTAGGGGAGCCAGCGGAGAGGGGGATCACAACCCCTCACCTACTGATATTAAAGGGGAAACTCCAGTTGGGACCTTCGGGCGCTGTTGGTGAGGGAAAGAAGGGCAGTTGGTGTTTGCGTGTCTGTGAGGCGGTGAGTTGTTTTTTTTTAAATTTTTCGGGTGACTCTGGGGCTTGTAGTTATGGGTTTGTGACTTGTGGTTGTGCTGCGTTTTTTTACTGCGGCTTGATTTAGATTGGCCGTGGCGCGTTTCTCAATGTTCTTTGTGGTCGTGCCTCTCAGCCTGATTGGCTGTGGCGTGGCACGGTGCAGCACAAAGAACATTGGGAAATGAAGTTGTTTCCCTTTTTTGCATTTGTGGGGCTGTTGCCCCACTGCCGGTTTTCTCAATCCTTCGTTGACCTGCAGACCCAGTTTGGCCGTGTGCACGAATGGTGGGTGTGGGTCATTAGGGTGAGGCTTAGGAACCTATAGCAAGTTCCAATGGTTAACCCTTGGTTTTATAGGTTAAGATGAGAAAATGAATAAAATATCAGGAATGGGTAAGGAGCGCTTGTTCTTAACCATATTTTTAAAACTCTAGTATCCAAAACTGACAAAGGCACAGATGGAAAGATATGGTTTTCCAGAAGTCCTTCTAATCTTTACCTCTGCTGATAAGGACTAATGCAGTCTAAAAATATCTGAAGAACACAAAGTTCTACCATCCCTAGGGTATGGGAAGAACTTTACTAGTGTTAGTTTGCATGAACATGCCAGAAATGGAAGAGAGAGGGAATGTAAAGAAAATGTTATAGGAGCTAAGCTGCATTTTTCTACCATTCTCTTATCTAAATTCTCCCTCCTTTCACTAAACTGCACATCAAACTTTGTTGGCATGGTGCTATTAATATCTATTCCTCTCACTTTCTTCTGGCATTACAAACATTAGGCTTCTAAGGGTCATAGTGGGCAAGAGACATTTGCATGGAAATGTTTTTTGAAATGGAGGAATAAAACATTGTGCCCCCAAATAACAGAGAGAACAAGGATATCCTCTTCTGAGAGCAAACACTATCTATATAATTAGCCAGGTGTCAGCCTAAGACAGTGATGGTAAACCTTTTAGAGACCTAGTGACCAAACAGAGGGGTGGGGCAAACTCTGTGCTGGGAGGAAGGGAGGAAGCACTCCCATTGGGCTGCTGGACAGAAGGGCGGGGGGAATTCTGTGCTTGGGAGAGGGAGGAAGCGCTCCCATTGGGCTGCTGGGCAGAAGGATGGGGCGAACTCTGTGCTGGGGTGATGGCGTGCATGCCAACAGAAAGGCCTGGGAGTGCCACATCTTGCATGCGTGCCATAGGTTTGCCACCACTGGCCTAAGAGATGCTACTGAAACAAAACAGACATGGCAGTTCAAACACTATTGCTCTCTTTAAATATGATGCTGTATAGTTAATTTCACACCTTCTGTATTTAGCACACTAAGCAAAGAGATAAAGGCTTTGACTACTAATTATGTAAGATTATTAGCAAATAAGCATACTACTAATGCCCTAGTTGCATTGAACAATCCAAAACCAGGGCAAGCAATTATGGTACAGTATTACAAATTGTGCTGAAGTTTATGTCCTCATTATTAGCATTGTCAAAGTCCTTGCAATTAAAAGGTATGTTTACAGCCCAAGGGACTGTGGTGGCTTAGTGGTCAAGACTCTGAACTTAATGACGGGAAGGCCAGCAGGTCAGCAGTTCGATACATGAGTACTGCACAATAAAGTGAGCTCCTGTCTCTGTCCCAGCTCCTGCCAACCTAGCAGTTTGAAAGCAAGAAATTGCAAGTAGATAAATAGGTACCACTTCAGTGGGAAAAGTAAGCCTGCCACATGACCATGGAAAGTCTGCAAATGCAGACAGCACCTGCAGATGCAGACAGCACTGGCTCTTTGGCTACAAACAAAGATGAACACTAAACCCTATAGTTGGATACGACTAGCTTTTGACCAAGGTAGACCTTACATTCCAAACTAGTAAAGGTAAAGGTTTCCCTTGCTCGAAAGCCAGTCGTATCTGACTCTAGGGTTCAGTGCTCATCTCTGTTTCAAAGCCGAAGAGCCAGCACTTTCTGCTTCTGCAGACGTTTCCGTGGTCATGTGGAAGGCATGACAAGACACCGGAGTGCACGGAACGCTGTTACCTTCCCACCGAAGTGGTCCCTATTTATCTACTTGCAATTTCTTGCTTTCAAACTGCTAGGTTGACAGGAGCTGGGGCAAAGACAGGAGCTCATTCCGTCCTGCAGTACTCGGGAATTGAACTGCTGACCTTCCACCTCCCAGTCAGCGTCTTAGCCACTTGAGCCACTGCAGTCCCTACATTCCAAACTAGAAGACTAAAAAAAAAAAAATCAGTTGCTAAAAATTGTTGGCCAACACAGGCCATTCTCTCAGTCCCATTGCCATCAGAGGTACGATTAATGTGGGAACAAGAGAGGGCCTTCCCTTTGGCAGCTTCCAGACTGTGAAATCCTCTCCCTTGGGGAAGTTACATTGGCTCCATCCCTTTTATTTGTCACCTGACAGCTGAAGATGGGCATGACTTCAGGTGGGCATTTAACAGTCACAACTGTGGCCCTGGGTGCTGTTTTCTAGCTGAATTACTGTATTTGCCAGCAGATAAGATGAATCGGGGGTATAAGATGCACCCCATTTTTAATACTAATTTTAAAGGAAAAAATAAGTTTCTACATTTTTTAATGAATTTCCAAAACGATTTATTGTATTAAAAAAATGGGGCCCAGTCAGGCGCTGACCCTCTCCAGCCGCCAAACTGCAACTTCCCCTGCCAAGGCTGACTGCCTGGAGCTGGGGAGGGTGGGGAAATGGGCTTCTTTGTCAGTCTGCTCCCCCTCCCCGAGCCATCATGGCTGACCCACCCCTATCCAGGGATGGCAGGCTTCGTGGATGACGGGCAGTGTGGTTCAAGTTGCTAAGACGCTGACTGGGAAGCGGAAGGTCAGCAGTTCGATTCCCGAGTACTGCAGGACGGAAATGAGCTCCCGTCTTCGTCCCAGCTCCTGCCAACCTAGCAGTTCGAAAGCAAGAAATTGCAAGTAGATAAATAGGGATCACTTCGGTGGGAAGGTAACAGCGTTCCATGCGCTCCGGTGTCTAGTCATGCCTGCCACATGACCACGGAAACGTCTGCAGAAGCAGACAGCGCTGGCTCTTCGGCTTTGAAACAGAGATGAGCACTGAACCCTAGAGTCGGATACGACTGGCTTTCGAGCAAGGGAAACCTTTACCTTTACCTTTACCCAGCCATAGTGAGTTCGGTGGGTGACACTTCACCCACCAAGCTCATAGCAGCTGTTTGACCGTAGCCATTGGTGGAGGGGGGGGCTCGCTGGCATAAGCAGACAATCTTTCGCTTAACCAGTGGACCCCCCCCTGGTGATACAGGCCATTAGCTGCTGTGAATTCGGTGGGTGAAACACCACCCGCTGAGCTCACAGCGGCTCACCCCGTGTAGCCAGGGAGGGCAGGCTTGCCAGCGGAAGAAGGACAGAATGGTTGTCTGCTTTCACCGGTGAACACCCCCACCTCCATGGCTACACACAGCAGTGCCAGATTAAACCTGCATGGGACAGGGCCCATAGCAAATCATGTCAACAGGGGCCCTTGACACTGGCTTGGAGGCTTATCCAATGCACATACAGCCCAACCTCTCTCCTTCTCTGGCATGCAGTTGTAGCAGATGATGTTGGAGAAGGAAGGGTGGTGGTGGCATGTTATGACTTGCCTCTCTTCTCTCCCTTCTTGCGGTTGCTTCTCTCTCTCTCTCCCCCCCCCCATCCGACTCACTCCACTTGCACACACACACATGCACAGCCACACACACTCGGGCGCTCCTCACCCACCAGACCAGCACTCCAAAAGTATAGTATAAACTTGGGGACTGGGCAGGATGGCAGGAGGCGAGAACAATCCGAGCAGTGCAATAGGAAAAGAAAAGAGGCGGGGGAGAGAGAGGGAGAGGATTTGTAGTCCCAAGCTAAGAAGTGCCCCACTTTTGGAGGGTTGTGGGCACAGTGCAGCAGAGTTTGAGGGTGGGCACCAGTGGTGGCCATCAGCAGGTTCGCACCAGTTTGCCAGAACCAGTAGCAGAAATTCTGGCTGGTCCCACCAATCCAAGTTTTGAAATAAAGTAGTCCTAATTCAGGTGCAATGCAGGGCTTCCCACCTGGCCGTGCCCACCATACCACGCCCACAGTGTGGTAGTAATTTATTTTGGAGCCCACCACTGGTGGGCACCCCTGGCTATGGCCCTGCCACCCCGGAGGAGCCAGGCTTAGCTCTGCCCAGAACCCATCCTGGAGGCAGGGAAGGGCAAGTAGGTTGACGGCGTGGCGCAGGGCTTCCTTGGAGGCACGGGGCCCATAACATTTGCTACTCTTGCTATATGGCTAATCTGGCACTGACACACGGTCAGCCTCTGTGATCTCGGCAAGTGAAGCGAGCTCCATTGCTATCCTGCTTCCCCCACAGAGTCACCAGAAGCTCCCTTTCTCCCAGTTCTAGAAGTCAGCTGCAGCTGCCCAACCGTACCAGCGGGGAGTGGGGGGCGCTCTTACTGGCATACAGGTGGAACTTGAAAAATTAGGCATACAGGTGGAACTTGAAAAATGTCACTGCCGGGAGGTTAAAAGGAGCTCCCCTTGGCCAAGGGGAGCTCGAAGACGCCGCCACCGCAAGCCTGCCGTGCCCTCCTGGCTCTGTCACCGCCAGGAGGTTAAAAGGAGCTCCCCTTGGCCGAGGGGAGCTTGAGGACACCGACGCCGTGAGCCTGCTGTGCCCTCCCAGCTCTGTCACTGCCAGGAGGTTAAAAGGAGCTCCCCTTTGGCCGAGGGGAGCTTGAGGACACCGACACCATGAGCCTGCTGTGCCCTCCCGGTTCTGTCACCACCGGGAGGTTAAAAGGAGCTCCCCTTGGCTGAAGGGAGCTCGAAGATGCCACCGCTATGAGTCTGTCGTGCCCTCCTGGCTCTGTCACTGCCAGGAGGTTAAAAGGTGCTCCCCTTGGCCGAGGGGAGCTCGAAGATGCCGCTGCCACGAGCCCGCCGCGCCCTCCTGGTCTGTTATAGGCTAGGTGGTGGTCAAGGGAAGTTGACTTTGTTCTTGGGGTGGTTCTGCTGCAGGCGGTTTTTTTTTCCTATGGGGCTTCTGAAGAGAGGTTCCCCTTCTGTTTGAGGTGCCTTTTGAAATGCCTTTGATGCTGTTTGTTCTGATATTTTCCCTTGTAATCTGAAGTGTAATTATTTTTTATTTGTTGATTATTTGATATGCTGATATGTTTTTTTGTGATGCTATGCAATTTATTATTGGTTCTATATTTATTATTGTTGATTATATCATTTATTATGTAACTGTATTTTTATTATATTATTATATTACACTGTGATACACTGTATTTTTTGTGATTTTTATACTGTAACTTGTAAATTGTACCTTGTAAACCGCATTTAGTTGCCCCTTGGGCTGAGAACTGCGGTATATAAATTCAAGTTCAAAATTCAAATATCGTGCAAATGTTCATTCAGTCCAGTAATGCAACTTTAAAGGTGAAACAAATATATGAGATAAGACTCATTACATGCAAAGCGAGATAGTTCAAGCCTTACTCTGTTATAATATTGATGCTTATGGCTTACACCTTATGAAAACCCCAACCCCCCAATCTCATGTACCCCATAATCATCACATAATCTCATGTACACTGTACCCCATGATCATCATAATTATAACGAATTAAGGCACGACATCTCTCGTAGTGAGTCTATCTCATATATTTGTTTCAACTTTTAGGTGAAATGAATGAACATTTGCACGATATTCTAATTTTCTGAGTTTCACCTGTATAAGACACACTCTGTTTTTCTGCTGCATTTTAAGGGGGGGAGTACATCTTATACGTGGGCAAATATGGTAAGAATGTTTTTAATAATTTAATGTAGTTTAATTATTACTATAGTTTAATTGTTTTAGCGTATAAATTTATCTGGTTTTAATTTACTTTTAAAAAAAACATTCTGAGCTGCCTTGAGTCTGCCATTGGGAAAAAGATGGCATATAAATGCTACCTATAAACAATCAATCACTTTGTTACAGTCTACGACCAGCACAGTAAAACAAGAGGTACAAATTTTAAAATTTAAATGCTTAGAATGTAGTTAAAATATACTATTTATATAAACAAAGAAACAAACAAACAAAATGTTAAAAAACAAGTAGAGAAAAATGACCTCAATTGGGCCAAGAGAAGAATCTAAAAGAGCCCACTAATATGAAGAAAATATATTTTAAACAATGAAAACCCTATGGGTGTGATTCAGCCAACATTAGGTGTACACAGAAAGAGACTCCTTGAAGATTATGGTATTTTGCTGGCTAATCTTTCTCACACCAGGTTAGGCGAAAGGAACTGCAGAATGAACTCACCAAGAGGTGGCTTCATTTTGGCAGTTTCACTTTCTTGGCTTTGTTGTTGGCCAAACTTAAGTCCTCATTGGTACATGTTTCTGACAGTAATCAGCAGAGCAGTAAACGGGTTCTGTATCTCTCCACATTCACACAGCGTGTTGTGGTCTGCTAGCAGCTCCCACTTGAGCATGTTAGTCTTGCATTTAGGGACCCTAACCCTCAGCCTATTCAGAGTCCTCCAAGTGATGTAGCGGAGGTTGAGTTCCTCAGCTATACCCTCCTTTAATGTTGTTCCTTGTCCAGTGAGCTCCTTCCTCCTCCTTCTCATTTGGTTTTGCTCTTGTGTACCTAAAGGATGCTTATTGCAGGCACACCCCCCCAATGATGGACTCAGACACAAATGAAAGTGGATAACGGCATGGGCCACATTTATTGATTCAAGCCCTAGTCCGAATTATAAATTTCTATTGGTAAAACGACCAATCATAATTCTTAAGGCAAGCAGGCCGAAGTAACACTGGTAAGGTACCACCCAAAATTGCCAACGGCAATTGTTACAATGTATCTATTCGTATCAATTTGTTTGTTGACAACAAACAAATTGTTGACCGTAGTCAATATCTAACTAATGACCCCACCCTCTGACGTGTAGCCATAAAATCAGGGGGTGATTCCAGCTGTCTAGTGGTAACCATCACCCCCTTGCCTGGTTCGTCGTTGACCGGACAACGTTTAAACAACTTATGCCTATCTAGTGTTGTCCAGTCAATTGCGAACCTGCCGGATACCTGTGGGTCATAAATGTTTACCTTACCAGTGCTACCCGCCAATGTGACCAAAGTCAACAGCAACACAGAGCAACCCCTATATCAAACCATAGCAACAGTGTGGGATGGGCGAAAAAACCAGGACTCAAGGGCCAATGCGAGTCCCAGCCAAAAATTCCCACCCGGCCCCGAAGCGACCAATAAATCACACTGTTAACTAGGGAGGGGGTGGAGGGGAAAAACTTCTCCGCTCCGTCGGTTCGCCAAAATGGCAGCACGGCTGCCTCGTGGCCAGCCCTTTTATTAGGGTGCTGGCCACGCCCCTAACTACCCGGATGGTTTCGTCCGGTGGGGGGGCCCCGCAAAGAGCGTGGCGGCCATTTTGGCGCCGCGCTTCCATTGCAGGCGCACCCCCCCAATGATGGACTCAGACACAAATGAAAGTGGATAACGGCATGGGCCACATTTATTGATTCAAGCCCTAGTCCGAATTATAAATTTCTATTGGTAAAACGACCAATCATAATTCTTAAGGCAAGCAGGCCGAAGTAACACTGGTAAGGTACCACCCAAAATTGCCAATGGCAATTGTTACAATGTATCTATTCATATCAATTTGTTTGTTGACAACAAACAAATTGTTGACCGTAGTCAATATCTAACTAATGACCCCACCCTCTGACGTGTATCCGTAAAATCAGGGGGTGATTCCAGCTGTCTAGTGGTAACCATCACCCCCTTGCCTGGTTCGTCGTTGACCGGACAACGTTTAAACAACTTATGCCTATCTAGTGTTGTCCAGTCAATTGCGAACCTGCCGGATACCTGTGGGTCATAAATGTTTACCTTACCAGTGCTACCCGCCACCCGGAGAGGCTTCAATAAAGGCTCGATGCCCCCCCCAAGACCGTCAGCTCGGTCGACAGGCCTGCTCGCCAATCACCCAGCAGGAGGTCCATACCTCCTCGCGACAGATGGACCCCATCCCCTGAATAAAGCCCATAATTTTGCAGACTAATGGCGGGATGATGACTGACCCGCCCCCAGCCCTTGGTAGAAAGGAATCGGGCCACCGCCCTGTTCACCATGCGCCGAGTGCGGTCCAGGGCCTGGAGGTCGAAGCCTCCCCGATAAGCGTGCCGTGGGACCATATCTGACCAAACAAGGGTTGTGGCGGGCCATACGTAATGTAAGTAGGCAAGGTCCGCGCAAATCGCATGCTTCAGCGATAAGCCAGTGACCTGACCCAAGTCATTACCCCCAAGGTGTATGATCAGAATGTCGGGCGGGTCGGCACTCCTCGATGAAAAGAGGAATGGCAAAAGCTCCCGCCACAACATACCGGGCTTACCGTGCCATGTGAAATGTGCGTATGCACCCAGTCCCAGTCGGGGTCCCCAATCTGTCGCCGCAGCGTAACGCGCTGCCCTGTGCACGTAGCTGTGGCCCACCAGCCATACTGTCACCGGTGTGATACGACACCCAGGGTCTGTCAAGGGAAAAAACAGGGAAGGAAAGATACATGGTGACTCATAAGGTACTCACGGTGGGAGTGGGCGAACATAAAACTGGAAACAGTGTGAGTCCCACCTCCCCATGCTGCGTATGTCAGCCCCGGAGTACCCATAAGCAGCCGCAGTAGAGGCCGCCCCAATTCTAAATGAATGGGTGCCGTAACGGGCCCCAGGGAGGCCAACTCTGGCCAGTGCCTTCCCTGTCACCTTCCAAAACTGAAATTTAGTGAGGGGAGACCCATCTTGGTGACAGAAAAACGGGCCATGGTGCGTGCCATGCAGTGCAAGGAACTCCTGTAGGGCACCAACCGGACAGATGTCTGCCAATGAACATCGTAGCAGTCTTATTCCACTGCCTACGCCATGCTGATCTGTTTTAGAGGAGCGTATCCTCAACTGAGCCCAATCATTGCAAACATAGACATCTTCGAGTTCCAGTGCCCTACGACTTGCATCCGCCTTAGACAGCATCACAAGCTCGCTGATGCGGAGCGCTCCAAAAAAGGCCACCGTTGTAGCCGCACGAAACAGGGCTGCCTCATACCTATCGAAACATAGGTCATGCCAGCCTCGTGCCAGTTGGGTAAGTACCCCAGGGGAAATTGGGTGACGGTCATCCAGGCAACGCCCACGTTCCCGCACCCACCCCTCCAAAACATGTCTCACACGGAAATCAGCGGTGCTGTCCGCATGACCTCCCACCTTGGCCATAAAGGCCAGCGCTGATAGCCTAGATGCTATGGTGCGTGGTGCCAAGCCCTGGGCGTGCAGGTAAACCATAAAACGGAGGATATGGGCCACTGGGATCGGCCAGGTATCTGGCAAGCAATATTGGGAACAAAAAGTTCGAAATGAAAACAACGCGTGGTGATACGCCTTACGCGTGCGTGGCGCCAGTGACATGCCTATCGCCCGGTTCACCTCTCCTTGCCAATTGTCCATATCTCCTGCGGTAGTGGCGAGGGAAATTCCTCCGCATCCGGAGCCAAGGCACGGAACCGGGAGATCTGCAGGCGGGACAAAGCGTCAGCAATATCATTATTCACCCCCGGGACATGCCTGGCTCTGAACAGTACATTGAGGCGCAGGCTGCGCAATACAAACTGGCGCACAAGATCCATGACCCTGGGAGATTTAGAGGTCTGTGAGTTGACAATGTGGACAACAGCCGCGTTGTCACACCAGAAATGCACCACAGAGTTGGCCCACTCCTCACCCCATAGCATCAAGGCCCCCAGTATGGGGAAAAATTCCAAATATGTGAGATCCCTCAGGCGGCCCGTGCCTGACCAGGCTGGTGGCCATCCACCATATGCCCACTTCCCATTGAAGTACATCCCATAACCCAGGGATCCCGAGGCATCAGACTGAATTTGAAAGTGGGGCGAAGCCAGGAGGTCAGACCTCCAAAATGAGACCCCATTGAACTCTCTCAAGAACTGGAGCCATACGTGCAGATCTGCCCTGATGCCCCGTGTCAGTCTCGCCCTATGATGGGGCCTGGATAAGCCTGCCATGGCGTCGCACAAGCGCCGAGCAAAGGCCCTGCCAGGTGCGACCACCCTGCAAGCGAAATTGAGGTGGCCATGTAGCACCTGCAATTCCCGAAGGGATGCCTTGCGCTTAGCCAGCAAGTCCGATATAAGGGCAACTATCCGTGCCACCTTGTCTGCGGGCAACCTAGAAGCCTGCGCTACCGTGTCAATTTCCACCCCCAGGAATATTAACTTATCAGACGGGCCTTCGGTCTTTTCGGGCGCTAAAGGGACACCGAGTTCCTCCATTAGCGTCTGAAATGTATTGAGGAGACGTGTACACGTGTCCCAGCCCCGTTCACCCCCGAATAAAAAGTCATCCAGGTAATGGGCTACAGACCGAGACCCTGACCTACGGACAAATGCCCACTGCAGGAAGGTACTGAAACGCTCGAAAGCCAAGCAGGATATGGAACAGCCGAATGGCATGGCTTTGTCAAAATAATATTCACCCCGGAATTTGAAACCCAGCAACTCGAAGTCACCCGGGTGCACGGGTAAGAGGCGAAACGCCGACTTAATGTCACACTTAGCCAACATTGCACCCGGGCCACATGAGCGCACCATGCGCAATGCCTGGTCAAAGGATGTATACCTGACAGAACAAAGGTCATCAGGGATAGCATCATTGACCGAATGGCCGGCTGGATAGGACAAACTCGCCCGGGGACTTCTTGGGCACTAGTCCTAGCGGAGACACTTTAAGGTTGGGGAACGGGGGTGCGGGGAAAGGGCCGGCGACCCTGCCCGCAGCAATCTCCTTATTAATGCTGGCGGCAGCCACCTCCTCCCTTCCCCTAAGTGACAAAAGGTTAGGCGCATCCTGCGGTGACCTATCCCCCGTGAAAGGAATACGAAAACCCAGTTGAAAACCCTGAAGGAGGTACACAGCGTCTGCTCTCCTCGGGTACGATGCGAGCCAACGCTCCAGCATGTCGACATTAATTGGGGAGGGGGCCTTTTGGTGAACCCGCTCCCTCCATGGCAGCCTTGCCTGCCCCTTGTCCGCCCCTACCCCTGCCCTTGTATCCTCCTGGCCTGGGACAGGCGGAGGCAGCATGGGGGCCAGAACAAGAGGGGCACTCATGCTTGTACTTGCAATTTTTCCTGTTGCAAGAACCACTGGACGAGAAGGTCCAGCACAGCAGGCGGGCTGGAACCCCCTGCCCCGCCGCTTGGCGGGGTACCTGTACTGGGGCCGCTCGTTGGACCGCATGTCCACAATGGTATCTCTCCCCAGGCGCCGGGCGCGTGGGGGTCATATACAGAAGCCACAGCTTCTGGCAGGGCTCATCCCACCTCATCTCTGGGTGCAGCGGAATTCTCATGCGGAACTCTTCGTCGTAAGCCAGCCATGACGGGCCCGGGAAGTCAACCATAGCCCGGTAAATATTGTCCAGATATTGGACCATGGGAATAGCCAAATCCGGCCTAGCCCTGAGATAAACGGCCATGTAAATCAGGTACGCTGGCAGCCAATTTGCCCACGTGCGTGGCGGCTTACGACGACGTGCCTGCTCCTTATCCTTCTCGTCCAGCCCTTCCCTCTCCTCCTTGGTCGGCTCCCTATTTAGAAGTGAGAAGATATCTACGTACTCGCCCCTCCAAATCTTTTCCTTGGTAGACTGGGCCAAATGGTCCCCCAAGGGCAAGGAATACCCTGCTGTTGGTAAAGCCGACACCGGCACCGAGGGAACTACGGGTAAGGTAAATTGAGCCTGAGCCAGCCCGGGGATCCCCAATACATTTCCCAGCACATTGGGGGCAGCACCCCACCCCAAGCCCGGTGTCGCGGGTAGAGTCGCTGGGTGGGCCGGGGGCCATTGGGCCGCCGTGCCACCCGAGCGAGGCCAAGGCCATTGAACAGCCCCTCCCGATGAAGTCAGTTGTGTGGGTGCATTAATTTGGACTGCATACTCACCCGCTGCACCCCCGCGGGCCGCCCCCACCGGGGGTTCCGGCCTGCTGGGGGCGTCGGAGCGCACGACCGAAGTTGAGCTCGTCGACGGAGTCAGACCAGCACCAGACTGTTGCACCTGCGGGGTGGGGAGCTGCGAGGCAGTGGCCGCCACCGGCCCACACACCTCAGGCGGCTCAACCCGACCCATCACCGGCCGTTGTTCGGTGGCCAAAGGAGGAACCTGGAAACCTAGAGGTACCCCTACTTGGTTGGCCCTCGCCAAGGACGCTTCAAGGGCCGCAACCCGAGCGAGAAGGGCCTCCACGTCGACGTAGGGCCCGGCCCCGACAGGGGGCAATTGGGCAACCGGCCCAAAATTCACGGGTACCTGACCAGGTCCCTGAGCCCCAGGGGCCAGATAAGGCCAAGAGCCCATGCTCAGCCCCTGGGGAGTCGTAGGAACGCCCTGCAAGGGCAGGGAACCCAACCACCCTCCGTGGCTCGCACCCCCCATGGGGAACTGCGTACCCGGGCAAGAAGGCCCTACCGGACGAACCATGGCAGGAGCCGTGGTCGTCGTTTGCGGGCCAAGGGCCGAGGCCCCGTCCGGGGCTGCGGGTATGCTCCGCGCGTCAGGCCAAGGAGCTACCGATCCCATCCCACCGTTCCCGGTGGGATCCGCTAGAGGTGGCTGCGGAACGGGCGCAGTCGCGGTCCTCCGACCCGGCTGACGCCTCCGCGCCGATCGAGCCACGTTCGCGGCTGCCTTCTTCTTCGAGGGCATGGCCAATGCAGCTAAGAGTCTAAATAAAAGAGAAAGCTGCCCGAAAAGGCTTCCCCCAAGAAAACACGATCGACGGAGGTAAGGAGGAAAAACTTCTCCGCTCCGTCGGTTCGCCAAAATGGCAGTACGGCTGCCTCGTGGCCAGCCCTTTTATTAGGGTGCTGGCCACGCCCCTAACTACCCGGATGGTTTCGTCCGGTGGGGGGGGCCCGCAAAGAGCGCGGCGGCCATTTTGGCGCCGCGCTTCCATTCTTGCCATAAAGCTCTTCCTTGATCTGAGCTGGGAGACTTGAGGCATATATCCATTCAGAGGGTGTCGATGGTCATTTTCTTGCTTCGTAGATGAGCTTTGGGCATTGGAACAACTAGGGAGATGGCTAGAGAGCAAGTTAAAGAAAGCTCCCATGGATGCTAACTGGACTGGTTTATAGAAATGACTAGCAGATTTTGCCCGGCGGTGCCGGGCTGTTTTAAATGGTTTTGGAAGGTTTTTTTTCTTAATGTTGGTAAAGAGACAGGCTGTTTCAAATTGTGTTGTAAGGGATAAAAAAGAGGTGTGTTGGTGGTTAGGGGTGGTTTTGGGTGTGCACAACCACCACTACCCATACAATACAACTCCAACCACCAACACACACATTAAAAATTCCTGGCAAGGCAGGAGTGTTGTGTGTGTGTGTGTGTGTGTGAGAGAGAGAGAGAGACAGAGAGAGAAAGAGAGAGAGAAGCAGTGTGTGTGTGTGTGTATTGTCCCCCTAACCCTTCCAGAGCCAGGGGACCCTGCAGAGAGGGGATTCCCCCCCCGCGCGCAGGACACCCCATTATTAAAGAGAAGAAACCAAGCTCTTTCTTCTCTTTTAAAACAGAGTGTTTGGGAGGGGGGGGTGTATTCGATCTCCTCTTCCTGGTCCCCTGGGTTTGGTAGGCTTGGGGGGACAAAAAGGGTCTGTCCCCCCAACCCTTCCAGAGCCAGGGGACCTAGCAGAGAAGGGATCGTCTCCCCCCCAAAAAAAACCCAACACATCCGTTTTTAAAGAGAAGAAACCAAGTGGTTTCTTCTCTTTTAAAATGGTGTGTGTGTGTGTGTGTGTGTGTGTGTGTGTGTGTGTGTGTGTGTGTGTGTGTGTGTGTGTGTGTGTGTGTGTGTGTGTGTGTGTGTGTGTGTGTGTGTGTATTCAATCTCCTCTCCCTGGTCCCCTGGGTTTTGTAGGGTTGGGGGACAAAAGGGGTCTGTCCCCCCCAACTCTTCCAGAGCCAGGGGACCCAGCAGAGAGGGGATCATTTCCCCCCAAAAAACAAAACACTCCATTTTTAAAGAGAAGAAACCAAGTGGTTTCTTCTCTTTTAAAATGGAGTGTGTGTGTGTGTGTGTGGGGGGGGGTGTATTCGATCTCCTCTCCCTGGTCCCCTGGGTTTGGTAGGGTTGGGGGGACAAAAGGGGTCTGTCCCCCAAACCCTTCTGGACCCAGCACCTTTCATTGCCTCCCTCACCCACCCCCTCACCCTTACCTAACCCTTATCTTTTCATGGCTCCCTCCAACTGGGTCTTTCAAAGTCTTTCCCTCCGGCTCCCACCATTTTTTTTTGTCAGCGCGCGTTCCCAGCCTCCTCTGTGCTCGTATCCCTCAGCCTGATTGGCTGAGGGGTTGCACAGTGCAAAGGACGCTGGGAATTGAAGTCCTTTTACTTTGTTCACATTCGGGGGGCTCCTGCCCCACTGCCACATTTCTCAACCCGACAGTTACTTGCGAACCCAGTTCGGGTGAGTGCAGGGAGGCTCGGTCGGGGCTAGTAGGGCCTGGTGCAACATCCTTTGTCACATTCCAACGGTTAACGCACAGATTTATAGGTATAGGTTTGGTATGTATGCTAACGCCATATATCTGTGAAGACTGCATTTAACTCTAAGGCAATCATGGAGCGTTCCATTTCACACCAGACCATGAAAAATGTGGAACTGCTCCACTTAATAGTGGAGCAGTTCCACATTTTTCATGGTCTGGTGGGAAATGTTCAGCTAGTAAAAGGCTTTGACCCAATGTCACAACCTGTAATCACTTAGCAGCTGTGAATTGGCTGAGTAAAGTAAGACTAGAATGGAAGTGATAAATCTAATTAGTTCCATGGGCAAAGTCCACACTTCTTTGCCATTTATTTTAAAAAAGTACCAATGAAGACTTAAAAACCCTAGTCAGACCAATTAATGTTCATCAGCTAATTGATGCAGTGGAATTCTTTGTTTCTCAACAACAACAATAAATCTGATTCATAACACACTTGATACAACTGTTGTGGAAAAGAGGGCAGTCTGGTTCATTGACATTGCTACTGTATACCAGGGGATGCATGAACTGAGCACAGACATATTGTGATTTGCAACTTAAAGTCAAACGTTTATGGAAAAAGAAATCTGTTGTTAGTCAAAGCTGTTGGAGCAATGTCTAAAGGCCTCCCTAGATATTTGGAAATTTTGGATTTATTGCTTGAATATTTTAACTTTACTATTAACTGCATATATACTTAGACATTAGTGTAACAGTTCTTAGGTCCTTTGTTAGGAGGCCCGAGGTGGCTCACTAGAACTAAAACTATAAAACAATCAACAATTTTAAAGCACATATAAGTATCACATTAAAACAATTAAATGTGCATCAGGACTAAAACCAAGAATATAATAACTTTAAAACATTTAAAAAACATTTTGAAAAACTGTATGTAAAGAAGCAAAGTTTTGCTGAGATCCTTAAAAGTTTGGCCTGAAGAGGTAGGTCACTGCCCAATGATAGAAGCATTGTCAGGTAAAGTTCAGAATTCTGAAGAAAACACTAGGCCACTGATGGCGAACCTTTTAGAGACTGAGTGCCCAACTGTAACCCAAAACCCACTTATTTATCACAAAGTGCACAGCAACAGGGGAGGGGGGAAACACTCCCATTGGGCTGCTGTGCAGAGGGTCGGGGCAAACCTTGTGTTGCGGGGAGGAAGTGCTCCCATTGGGCTGCTGAGCAGAGGGGTGGGATGAACTCTGTGCTGGGGAGGGAGGAAGCACTCCCACTGGGTTGCTGGGCAGAGGGGCGGAGCAAACTCTGTGCTGGGGTGACTGCATGGGTGCCCACAGAGAGGGCTCCGAGTGCCACCTCTGGCACACGTGCCATAGGTTCTCTGCTACTGCACTAGGCCACCTCTTATATAACTTGCTATGGGTTCTGCTTGTCCACCACTGATTTTAGTGCACAGGACAAGACAGCTTGAGGGATAGGTGCAAAACTGAACTAATTGGAAATACATGTGAAGCCACTGTATTGCAAGCAATCCATCTATCCGGTATCTTGCAGGTTAAACCCTGAGGATTAGAAATTGGGGAAGAATCTAAAACACTATAATGTGATATCCACATTTCCTGGTACACAGCTTGTCTGAAACAGATACAGTATATATATCCTTTTAAAAAGGCTGAGAGAGGGAGCATCCAGTTAACTTGAAGTAATTTAAAAAATAAAGAAATATTGGCCAGAATCCATAAGTTTTGGTCCATTCATTGCCAGTAAATAAAGAGCCCCTATTATAATTCTTGGGGCAGGGGTGTATGTATGCTGGATTAGTTTATGCAGACATACCCCCAAGAATCAGTCTGGGTGGGCCCTGCTAGCATAAGAACCATGTAACAGATTTCGTGTGTGTCGCTTGTACAAGAAAGTATCCAGACCTTATTTAGGCACGTGTAAGTTGGTTATTCAGAAAAGACATCCATTGTCACTTCTGTAAGGGCAATGTTTATGAAAAAAAAGGTGATCCCAATCTACTCCACAGGCCTTATGCTCTGTCAGCATCCAAGAGGACCCAGTTTAGGAACTAGGGCCAAATATTGAGCCATTCTGTGCATTTAAACATAGAAGGCCCCCCCCCCCCCATGAAAAAAAGTTAAAGAAACAGATTTTCAAGGGGGGGGAAGAGGTAGATAACGGGGCAAAGTGTCCTCTTGGCTTTACAACCTCCTTTTCTAAGCACTCTCGGCCTACTGCAGTGATGTTTGATATCCCAGTCCCAGCAGGTGACAGGTGCTACAGAGATGGTAGGGTCCTTTGCTTGTAAACAAACAAACAAACAAACACCACAACAGCTCCCCAAAATTGTTCTTTCTTTGTTCCTCCTTGTGGAGCAGTTCCATGAATGGGTGGGTGATCTGCAGATGTCCAGGACCACACAGGTAAACTCCTCAGATCCATACCATTCCTTCACTCTCACCACCATTTCCCCTATATTTTTTCAACTAAAAAAACCTGTCTTGCCCCCTGCAGTAGTAGGAGAAAATATTAAAAGTTAAATTTACATGTATGTCAAGGGGCAAGGGTGCCGTTTCACGTCAGAACATAGAAAAAGTTTCCGCACGACCACTAGAGGCCCCCAGAAACTTTCTGAGGGCAACGTTGCCTAAAACTCTGCTGCTTAGCATGGTTAAGCTGCACAAGAGTAAAGGTCTCCCTTGCTTGAAAGCCAGTCATATATTCAAAAAACACCGTTCGAGGCAATCAACTATCTTGAGTCAATATATATCACTCAATTGTACAATTTAATTCAATTACTATATGATTCAAAGTTGTCTAACTCAAAATTCTTCTTCCAATACAGTATGTTATATTCTCAAAGTTCATAAATCCAAATAAACATTGTTCAAATTTCTTTTGTTGTATATTCACAATTCACAGTCATGTATTCAGATCCCAATATTTCTCGAAGCCAGACTAGTAACACTGTACTGCCTTTTACTGGTTTCCCTCAGGAGATACTACAAAAGCGGTACCTATTTATCTATTCACAATTTCTTGCTTTCGAATTGCTAGGTTGGCAGGAGCTGGGACCGACGACGGTACAGTATCTCACTCTGTCATGCAGCACTCTGGTTTCAAAGTGCTGACCTGCCAACCTTCCAGTCCTCAAACTCAGTGTCTTAACCACTAAGCCACCATAGCCATGCACAAGAGTAAGTCCATTCAAATCATTGGAACTTAAGAGTTGACTCATCAAATCCTCACTGATTCAATGGGACTACCGTATTTTCCAGCGTATAAGACGACTGGGCGTATAAGACGACCCCCAACTTTTCCAGTTAAAATATAGAGTTTGGAATATACTTGCCGTATAAGACTACCTCTCTTCCAATGCACACCAAATAAAAATTAACCCACACTCAACCCGAAGATGCGCAGCCCTCCGAGTCGAATGGGCAGGTTCTGGTGGAGAGCCAATCCACGCTCACGTTCTCCTCCTCGAGGTACAGGAAGATGTGTGCAGCTTGCTTCCCCTTGCTTCATTCTCCCCGCACAGAGCAGGGACTCAGCCATGGCACCCCCCACCATATGCGCCGGACATATGAAGCAAGGGGAAACAAGCTGCAGTTAAGTACCTGTCCTATAAAATGACCCCCGACTTTGGCACAGATTTTTCGGGGTTAAAAAGTAGTCTTATACGCCAGAAAATACAGTATTCTAGTGCAACTTACTACACTAAGTTAATCTTTTTTAAGCATAACTTCAGGTATATTTGGTGTCCACAGGGATACAAGTCAAATATTGCCCACCCATGGTTTACCACATGAAGCTGCCAACTTCATATCTATTGTAAAACTAAGTGAAAGAAGAAGTGTATCTCTATGATAAACTATAGTAAACATATTGGCCTAAAAGTCTAACTATTTTTGGCATGCCGAAGAACCCACTGTGGTTTTTCCCCCACATTTGTTTTCTGAAAAAGAAAAATAATAACAAAACAGAAACGCCCTACCACAAACTCCCTTCAAATCTCACAGCAATTTTCAAAGCATTTTGTTGTGCAGGGGATAAGATCAAGATAGGCACCTGAGAAAGTAAAGCTCAAATACAAAGTTTATTTCCCTGAAGTACAAAGTTAGTGTTATGGCTCTCTAGATATTTTCATCTGAGCGTGGAGGGCAAGGGTGGGTGAGTGATAAATGATTATATTATCCAGATGGTGGAAAGAAGGCTCCTACAGAATACCTTAGGATTTCTTCTTTCAGGTAGCACTATATAACAGGATGCTGGAAAATTCTTCACATACCACTAGTGTATCCAGCCTATAATATATAATATAAACCACCATGCGAACCTAACTAGTAGTATAAGCTGTCAGTAATTTGACTATTTTTGTTTACAATTTTGTACAGTTTAAGCATTCAATTAATCGTTAACTTGACTCTGCTCATTTCAATGGAAACATAATTTAGAAATCTCTCTCACCCCCCTTCTTGTATGGACAAATGGACTGAAGAAATTCTAAATGAATAAAATATTCCCTTTTTCAACTTGGCCTACTCCTAAGTCTTCTATCTTCCTCCAACTGTCATTGATTTGCCATTTTCTACTGGGGAAAAAAACGCACCAAAAATGCACATACAATACATATATTAAATATTATATTAAAGCATACCTGTCAACTGCGGCTCCGGCGAATCTGGGACCTGCACGGACCGTGTTTGCACAGGTCGCATTGTATGCATGCGCGTGGAGGGCTACGCCACTTGCGTAGCCTTCTACACACGCGGCGTACCTTCTGCGCATGCGTGGAAGGGAGCTACGGAAGTGTAGAGCCGTTCCACGCATGCGTGCAACGCAACCTGCGCAGATGGGCTGCGCAGTGCCTCCTTTCCCCCGCTGCCGAAATCTGGGGTTTCGGCAGCGCGGAGCGGGAAAGGGAAAAAATCAACGCCGAAAACTGGGAAATCCCGGCCAATCCAGGAAGGTTGACAGGTATGTATTAAAAATATTTATGTGATTGAGACATTTTCATCAATGTTATTTCAGTCAATAAAAACAGACTACAGGGAAAGGGGTGGGGTACATAGAAAGATTGTGGTATTTTTGAACCACAATTGGGTGTGCCCTGGGCAATGCCAGCTAATCTTTCTCACACTGGGCCAGATGAAAGGAATTACGGAATGAATTCACCAAAAGGTGGCTTCATTTTGGCAGTTTAACGTCTGACCTAGACACAGAAGAGGAAGAAGTGAAAGGGGCTAAGATAGAAATTCAACATACACTTTGCAACATGAACATTAAAAAACATTAATCTTTCAATAGCTTGAAAGGATAGTCAAAACGACAAAGAATGCATCCACGCTGTTTCAAATCACAATGCTCCCACATCTGTTCTACAGTCGCCAAAACCAAACCCACCAGAACTGTTCGATTGTTACAATAAAACAAAATCAGCATATCAAAAAGTTGCATACAAATACGTAGTTTGCTCTACTTAAGTCACTGTGCTAAACACATGGTGTTTAACTGCAGTCAAAAACTTTCACATCCAGAATTTATGTGGTAAGAAATTAAAGACAGATGTTGCTTAGAGAGGAATAGAAAAAAACCCCACAGTTTGTAACAACTGAGAGAGGAAGGGCAAGTACAAAGCCTTTTCATATAAATAGTTAAAACACTAGTGAATAACTTAGTCTGTTATGACCAGAACTTGGGATAACAATTTTAGACACTAACTTTTAGATGCCCTTAAGCACACTCCCAATCAATGGATGCATCATCTGAGGGACAGAGAGAAAATGCAAAAGAGAAACACACCCCACAAGTGTTGTGCAAACCAAAGCAGCTCCTCTATTGTGTTTTTCCTATGCTCATCCGTACTCAGCAGCCCACGGTAAATGCAGAGCTATTATCCATAATTTTAAAATTTCTTCACAAAAGGGGAAGAAATCACATAATTCCATAGATCGCCTCAAGTACATTATGCTTCACGACAGCAGGAGAATGAGACTGCTTTGAGTAATTCAAGATCAGCATTGCAATCATTTTGAAAAAGGATTCATTCCAAGATACCACAGATCCTTCAGAATGACACGGCGTGCAGATGTGGTATAGTCTGTCCACTCATATTCACTTAATCCAGGAGTTCTCAACCTTTATAAGCCAGGGGCCGGGTCATGCTCCCTCAGACGGCTTCAGGGGCCAGACAGCCATTTTGCCCTTCCTCCACCACATGGCACTTCCTGGTGTGGTGGAAGTGGAGGTGGGCCACATGAAATGGTGCCATGGACCATATCCAGCCCCTGCGCCACAGGTTGAGAATCCCTGATTTAATCCTATTATTCTCAAGCAGGTGGGCAGGAACAAATTGTCTAAGTTAAGAAAAGGAAAAGGAACGTGCATTTGCACCTGGCTGCTATGCTATATCTGTGCACTCTGGTGTCTAGGCATGCCTGCCACATGTCCACACAGAAACATCTGAAAACACAGACAGTGCTGGCTCTTTGGTTATAAACAGAGATGAGCAATGAACCCTACAGTCAGATACGGCTGGCTTTTCGAGCAAGGACAACCTTTACTATGCTATACACAGTTTGCAACAAAAAAGAGATACACATTTCTCAGAAACCTCCACCCTTCTGCTTTGAAATCTTATTGGCAAAAACAAATCTTATTGGCATTATAAGACTTAGTGACAGGACAAGACATACTGTCTGGAATTAGGTGGGTAAAAGAAAGGTGCTTACCTCATAGCTCATTTGATGCCTACGCTCTTTGAAGCAGAAGTATGCTTCGCTTCGCTTCCCTTCCCTTCCTGCACCCACCTCCTCCACAAAGGCTTCTTTTTTTAGCTCAGAGAAATCAAATTCCTTTTCTGCCTCCTTATGGGACTGGGATGTCAGAAGGCTGAGCGCTGGTTTATCAAAAGGGAAAGAACAAGCACAATCCCCCACACTAGCAATCCATTCATACAAAGAAATGCTATAAAGTAAATGGCAGAAGCTGGTAGGGTACTGCAGTGGCTCAAGTCGCTAAGACGCTGACTTGGAAGCGGAAGGTCAGCAGTTCGATTCCTGAGTACTGCAGGACGGAAATGAGCTCCCGTCTTCATCCCAGCTCCTGCCAACCTAGCAGTTCGAAAGCAAGAAATTGCAAGTAGATAAATAGGGACCACTTCGGTGGGAAGGTAAACAGCGTTTCCGTGCGCTCCGGTGTCTAGTCATGCCTGCCACATGACCACGGAAACGTCTGCAGAAGCAGACAGCGCTGGCTCTTCGGCTTAGAAACAGAGATGAGCACTGCACCCTAGAGTCGGATACGACTGGCTTTTGAGCAAGGGAAACCTTTACCTTACCTTTACAGAAGCTGGTTCTATGCAATAAAGGGGGGGAAATGGAAAAATCTAGCCTGAACCACTCTATCATTGCAACAACTTTAAGTTGACTAAATACAGTGGAACAGAGTTCTAATTTGTGACCAAAACACGAACAAGATGGGAAAGGGCCCAAACAAGTCCCGAATTTGCCATCTGGAAGTTCAAAGGAACAACTTCAAAAACTGCAGTTGTGACAGATAAAATTGATTAATGATTTTTTTCCCCCTCCAGTTCAGACACCTTCTGCACTCCTTGATTTTAGGGTACAACCTTATAACCATAGCTGTCAAGTACCCCTTATTGGGCGGGAAAACCCCTTATTTTATCCTTTCCCCCCACTGCCATCCCTTATTAATTAGACTGCAATGCCCTATTGCCGCCATTGGAGGGCAGCACAGGATAAGCATAGCTGTCAAGTATCCCTTATTTGCCAGGAAATTCCCCTTATTTCCAAATCCAAAACTTGACAGGTATGCTTATAACTCCAATTGAATTTGAAAGCCATGCCATTTGTTTAAAGATTGCCTTGATGTGGGTTTTCTGACAAGTCTTTCATTTAAATCATGTTTATAAATAGCACCAATTTAGTCCACCTGTTTCCTTTCAGGTTATCAGACAAGGAAGTTTGTGGGTCCAACCCGCCCCTCTCCTGAAAAAATATTTTCCTCTTTCAGGCTATTCATAGTGTGATTTGCATGGTTAATCTTAAGGACATGGGCACACACACATCAGAAGTACATTTAGACATGACAGATTTAGGAGGAAAAGCAACTTGTTTTGTAATCCTTGCCTACTTCTATGAGAATTCTGTGGGTCCCTCTCCCCCACACAAGTTTTTCTGAATATTTTATTAGATTCGCTGGGATACACAGAAAGAGCCTCCTAGAAGATTATGGTATTTTTGAACCACAATCGGGTGTACCCTGGTAATGGCAACCTTGTGTTGCCAGCTAATCTTTCTCACACTAGGTCAGGCGAAAAGAACTGCAGAATGAACTCACCAAACAGTGCCTTTATTCTGGCAGCTTCATGTCTGTCCTAGACATGGAATAATAATAATTATTAGATTCACTTAATTAAGAAATGCTACTCGATTCTCATGTGACCACTGTTGCATTCTAGAAAATACAGGTGGCTGCTGTTGCTAATGAGACAAAAAAGCAGCATATTTTAATGACACTGCTTTTTAAAATTACAGGAGACACCACTAACAAGGTAGGTTCAAACTAGACATTAATTCCAAATAATGAAAGATAATAGTCTGCTGCCCTGTGCCATGTTATGAAATGTTGGCGACTTCCTGCTTATTTCCTTCCCTTAATATATTTTACAATAATAACAACAACGTGACAGCAAGTTAGTTTCAACATATGGAGACTCTTTCAGGTTTTTTAAAAAGGGTATAGGAGTACTCAGAAGTGGTTTACCATTCCTTTCGCTTGGGGTAGACCCACCAGGGAATAGTCCTGTATCTAAGGCTACATAGGTTGGCCTCTTCTCCCATGACAGGGGCCAGGTCATGCTCCCTCAGACAGCTTTGGGGGCTGGACGACCATTTTGCCCTTCCTCCACCACATGGCACTTCCAGGTGTGGTGCATACCTGTCAACCTTCCCGGATTGGCCAGGATTTCCCGTTTTTCGGCGCCGATTTTCGCCATTTCCCGCCTGGAGCTGCCGAAACCCCAGAATTTGGCAGCGGGGGAAAGGCTACTGTGCATTCCTTCTGCGCAGCTTGCTTCTACGCATGCGTAGAAGGCTTTTATGCATGTGTAGAACCCTTCTACGCTTGCGTAGAACCCTTCTATGCATGCGTAGAAGGCTTCTGTGCAGAAGGGGATCGTAGAAGCCTTCTACGCATGCGTAAAAGCCTTATACGTAAAAGCTGCGCAGATACGGTTCTGTGCAAGTCGCTTTTATGCATGCATAGAAGGCTTTTACGCATGCGTAAAAAGCGACCTGAGCAGAACCGTTCTGCGCAGGTCCCGGATTGTCCGGAGCCACGGTTGACATGTATGGTGTGGTGGAGGTGGTGGAGGCCACATGAAATGGTGCCGTGGGTCATATCCGGCCCAAAGTCCGCAGGGTGAGAATACCAGCCCTATACCTATGCCTTTGCAGCCAGATACCTACCTGAAGGTGCAACCAGGTGGTAGGAAATAATTGCATTTGATCACACTGGAATTGCTTTGCTGGGAGCAATCTCCCTTAAAGTGATTTTTCTGTCTGTGCAGGAATTGCTGCTTCCTGGTCCCAAAAAAGCATTCTTGTCCAGGAACGCAGTTGAGAAAAGCACGGGCCAGTTTGCCAAAAGCTGATGCCCAACTCAACCAGACTAAGACTTCCAGCCATCATGACTGGCTGAAGAAAGTAGGTGTTGCGGTACAATGCAGCCAGAGGCTTGGCAGCATCCAGAAAGGTGTTATAAATTGAGTCATCTATGCTGACGTTGAGTTTTGCTGTTGGTTCTTTACAGCTTGGGGCTCTGACATTCCAGAGTCTTGTTTTCTTGCTAAGTGGACTGCTTTACAACCCTTTGTATTTTTATAACATGTTTATGACTATTTTGCCATCTACTAGTCTGCTCTTTTCAGGGAAAGATGAGTTACTCTTTAAAACAACAACAACAGAATACCACAAAAGTTTTAGGCGCCTTTTAAAAACGATTAACTCAACATTCGTTGACTAGAGAAATAAATAAAAAAATACACAAGAGATATTAGTAATTTCCGTTGACCTTTTTAGGGCAAACCATACATGGTGGGATATTTCTTCTTCTGGCCTATCATTTTACTCTTCTCATTTCAGGTTATGATCTCAGGAATAATAATTAAGCATACTTTTAATAAGAGAGCTTGTGGCATCAGTACATCCATTTCCTCATTTTATCTGCACAACAACTGTGTGATCTATATTGAGCTGAAAGAACAACTGGCTCATGATTTCCAGTTTGTCCATAACTTGAAGAACTTGAATCCAGGTACTGTACCTCAAGTCCCAATTTGGTGTTTAATCACTATACTGCATCACTTGATTTAAAACAGTAAGCACTGAGTTATAAATTGTTACATATCCAAACTCTTCCTAAATTGTAGCAGGTATCCATTTTATACTTGGACAACTGCACACATATTTATAACGAATAAAGCTAATTGAAGAGCAAATCTACCTATTAGCTCATCTCATTGATTTTAGCAAAAACTATTGGCTAAATTTCCCCAATAATTTATTGGGGAGAGGGATTGATTTCCAAACAGGGTACTTTTTAGGTGTAGGTTGTGATTCATAGTTACATTAAAGTAAATAAATACCATGAAACTGTAGTAGAGACAGGCCAGATGACATAAAATGTATTTACAGTTTACTGAACTGCTAGAAAATAAAGACTGTTATTCACCATAGTGGGATAATGTACATAATTAATTCTAAAGAAAATCCAATTCTCAACCTGCCAAAATGCAATCTGTTACAATAATTTATATCCAGCAAAATCAATTCTGTGAAGTTCTTACAATATAATATAAAGTTCAGAAATGAATAAAACACAATCTTTTATTTTCAGCATCTAGCACAGGGGTGGCCACCCTTTTTGCGCTGCAGGCTTGACCATGCCATCCGGACAGCTGAGCATGCTGGATCATGCCCTCTGGAAGTGGAAGTGGTCACATTTACGGCTGTCGTAAATACGCCCACTTCTGAATTTCCAACAGCTGCAGGTGTGCTTACACATGCACGGGCATTTATGGCTGCTGTAAACACTTCCACTTCCAGGTGCGGAGGATGTGGTAGCAATCCACATGAAATGGTGCCACAGGCCAGGCTGTAGGTTGGGAACTCCTGATCTAACATGTTGCTTATTTTTGGCTTCATCTTCATCTTATTTTCAGGAGTCAAGAGGGTTTTTTTTGTTTTTTTTTATAAAAGAGTTGCCCACAACAGAAAATATGCTAAGGTGCCTAAAGTCAGTTTAATAGGACAGGAAACCAGGCCATCAAAGGCATTGACATGCTAATGTAATTATAGTGCAGACTGGAGGATGCAGCCTCCACTGTAGAGCAGCAGAAGTAAAATCATTTTGGGTGTAGAAGGAAAAATACGTCATCAAAGTACATTCTCTCTTGTAAATTAGTTTGTCAGCACCTGTAAAAGACGCTTGTATAAGTAAAAGGTATTTTATAGACAATGGGCATCTTTGGTTAAAAGATAAAGGTTTCTCTTGTTTGAAAGCCAGTCGTATCTGACTCTAGGGTTCAGTGCTCATCTCTGTTTCAAAGCCGAAGAGCCAGCGCGGTCTGCTTCTGCAGACGTTTCTGTGGTCATGTGGCAGGCATGACTAGACACCGGAGTGCACAGAACACTGTTTACCTTCCCACCGAAGTGGTCCCTATTTATCTACTTGCAATTTCTTGCTTTCGAACTGCTAGGTTGGCAGGAGCTGGGACAAAGACGGGAGCTCATTCTGTCCTGCAGTACTTGGGAATAGAACTGCTGACCTCCCACCTTCCAGTCAGCATCTTAGCCACTTGAGCCACATACCCCAATAATAGACTTCTCCTATAAACAGACATATTTCCTCAACATTCAATGGCTTTTAAAAAAATTCTTAGAAAAATTATTGTTGTGGGGGTTTTTTTTGGCTACAATTTGTAATCAAATGCCACAACTAGTTAAAAATATCCAGAAGGTTTGTTCTCTTGACTGTGACTGTGTTTTGTTGTATTTATCTTTACCAAGATTTTATCAATAACCTCTCCTCTGGTTTATCTACTAATTTCTAAAGATATGCACCAGTTTACATACTACAGGTGTCCCCCCAATTATCTGTGGTTTAGTAGCTGCGATTTCAGTTATGCATGGGTCTAAGAATATTCAATTAAAAAATCCCTGAAATACCTAATACTGTATGTATTTTTGATACATTACCAGAGCTGGCCACTAGAGGCCAATCTCTTCGTTGTAAATGTAGGGTTTTCTGTTATCCCTAGATTCAGATATCTGCTGTAAGTCTTGGACTATATCCCCCATGGACCATCCCAAGCCCTAAACATTTCCCCCACCACCTCCACCACTGCCAGAGGGACCACTCTGAGCCCCCAACTCTCCCTCATGCACCTCTTCCCTGCTTATCCGCCTGAAAGAGCTGCTTGGCATGGGTGAAGGAGGGATGCTGGCTGTTCTTGTTCCCCATGCTCAGTCAGAGAGGTCCCCAGGAAAGCTGTGGGCAGTCATGGGCATCTGCTGGAAAAGCTGCTCTCAGCTAGAGTGACCCCTGGGAAAGACACGGGTGGCTGTGGTCATCCACTGCTTCCGCTTCTGCTGCTGCCTCAATCCTTGTCCCCTCTGCTTGGATTGACATGTCCCTAATGGTGCTCCGTAGCCTTCTTACAACATCCACCCTGCTACAGAGCACAGTTAGGGACAAGCCAAGCTAAGTGGAGGGGACAAGGATTGAGGTGGTGGCGGCAGCTGGAGTGAGAGCATGGGATGGATGGAATGGTGCCACAGGCCAGATTTGGCCCACAGGCCATAGGTTGAGTATCCCTCTTCTAGAGTAAAAGCTTAATTGTATAAAATGGAAATGTAACCATAATTTCTTATTTTCCCACTGAAATAAAGATGGAGGTTGACAGGACAGAAAAAGAGCAAAACATCATTCACTGACAGTTTGGCATTTCTTCAAGTGAGGGCGTTGAAAACTCAGACTAGACAATAATATGCTTAAATTGCTTATTGACTGATTAGTGCTGCTACAGGCATCTTGCAGTCAGTTGTTATGGTGGGAAAAACATGCAGTGACCAATTGATGAATCAGAAGCTATGTTGTTAGCCCTTTCATTTTATTGCTGGATTGACAGGCCAAGAACCTGCCATTCTGTATAATACCTATAATTCTCCACAATAATTTCATATGATACAAACACAGAGACTAAAAAATTATTTTGGGACGCACATAACTTCCAGCATCCCATAGCTTGCTGGCTTGGAAGGAGGCTCCAGGAGTTATAATAGTACAGTAATTAAAAAACAAACAAATCATAGCTATGAGAATATGCTAGTGTCCATCTTCAGCATATTTCTATTTACTTACTATATGACAACCACTTCTTTAGCATAGTAATCATAACAGAGTAGGGCCACTGAATCGATGGGGACTTTGTGAATCAACTCCTCCCTAAGTTCCATTGATTCAAATAGGCCACTGGTGGCGAACCTATGGTATGCTTGACAGAGGGGGCACTCAGAGCCCTTTCTATGGGCACAAGCACCGTCGCTCCAGCACAGAGTTTGCCCCCCCTTTGCCCAGCAGCCCAATGAGAGCACTTCCTCCCCCAGCACACTTTGCCTTGTCTTTCTGCCCAGCAGCCCAATGGGAACATTTCTCCCCCCCCCATCACAGAGTGGGTTTGGGGTTGCAGTTTGGGCACTCAGTCTCTAAAAGGTTCACCTAGGCCCATTTGAATCAGTGGAAATTACAGAGAAGTCTACTCAACAAATCTCAAATGATTCAGTGACCCTACTCTCCTATAACTTACTACACTAAGCAAAACAATTTCAGCCATAGTATCATATTGCAGTTTTGTTGTTGTTCAGTTAACAACAACAAAATATTGCCATAGCACTGTTAAATGTTTCCACTATAAAGAGTTGCTTTCACTTGTACTTCTGTGGGAAAGAGCACATACTGAATGTGATAAATAATAGCCAAGCATGTCTTTTACATAATAATAATAATAATAATAATAATAATAATAATAATAATAATAATAATAATAATAATAATAATAATAATAATAATAATAATAATAATAATAATAATAATAATAATAATAATAATAATAATAATAATAATATGTTATTGTTATTGTTATTGTTAATGTTAATGTTAATGTTAATGTTATTATGACATGTCAGAAATTATTCTGGGTTGAAAAGATTTTTGCGGGAGAAACTCCACTCAGGGAATGCCCAAATGAGGCTCCTTTCATGTCCTTTCATTAATTTAATTTAATTTAATTTAATAGATTTATATACCAACCTATCCAAAGGACTCTGGGTGGTGTACAGAAGTTAAAACCATTATACAGGATAAAAAATTAAAAAACAAAAAACTTAAAAACATAACAATATTACCTCTTCCCCCTGCCATGCCATCTATTATCTAAAAACAAATATAAAATCTACAAAAACCTTAAAAAATTAATTACAGAAGGGGGAAAGCCTCAGACAAGCAAAAAAGGGGAGCTTGTTGACAATCTTGGCCCCCAGACCTATTTTTGTCTTCAATTCTTCAACAGAGATGGGTGCTCAATCTGTCATGCAGTACCCAGGTTTCGAACTGCCAATTTGCTGGCCCTCCAGCTAACAATGCAAGCTTGGGAATTATATCTAAACAGGCATTAATGCCACATTCAATTTTTTTTTGCTTTTGTTTGTTTGGTTTACTTGAAAGTACAAAGAACCTCAAAGAATGCTATAAAACAGAATGCTATTAATGTGACCTCTTAAACAAAAACAAATGTTTCTAGTCTCAAGCTTCGTGTGTTTATTTTATCCATGTAGACTATCCTTTCAATTATGCAATAAGATAGAAGCCTGCCAGACTCTACAGGATTCCCCCACTCTTTAAAATACAGGGGGTCAGTGAATTCAGAAAATAATTACAAGGAAAGACAATTTACCAAGCAATGAACAGCACAATCTTATGAATATTTGTTAATCCCACTTTCTTCAACAAGACTCACTCTCAGAGGAATATGCAGAGGGTTACAATCTTCTTAGACTATATTTAGGATATTTCTAGATTTTTCTTATATTTGGCAAATGTCCAGAACTTCTTGATTCTGGACATTTTGACTCTGCATGTGCTCTTAAGCAGAGCTGCTGCTGAGGAGAGCCAAACAAAGGAAGTGAGCACTGGTAAGTTTTGCAGTTGGAGTAGAGCTGCTTTAGAGGCCTCCACTAATTTAAATTGATAATTTAAACTGCTGAGAGCCACCTCTGTTCAAACAGAGGAAGCAGTTTGAAGCTTCCAGAAGCAGGGGGGCAGAGCCACACCAGGCCCTTCCCTGAACTGTGACTCATAGGGGCGGAGCCACACTAGCCTTTAAAAGCTCTAAGCTCTTTCAGGGTCAGCCCTTTCGACTCTGCATGTGCTCTTAAGCAGAGCTGCTGCTGAGGCGAGCCAAACAAAGGAAGTGAGCACTGGTAAGTTTTGCAGTTGGAGTAGAGCTGCTTTAGAGGCCTCCACTAATTTAAATTGATAATTTAAACTGCTGAGAGCCACCTCTGTTCAAACAGAAGAAGCAGTTTGAAGCTTCCAGAAGCAGGGGGGCAGAGCCACACCAGGCCCTTCCCTGAACTGTGACTCATAGGGGCGGAGCCACACTAGCCTTTAAAAGCTCTAAGCTCTTTCAGGGTCAGCCCTTTTGACTCTGCATGAGCTCTTAAGCAGAGCTGCTGCTGAGGCGAGCCAAACAAAGGAAGTGAGCACTGGTAAGTTTTGCAGTTGGAGTAGAGCTGCTTTAGAGGCCTCCACTAATTTAAATTGATAATTTAAACTGCTGAGAGCCACCTCTGTTCAAACAGAAGAAGCAGTTTGAAGCTTCCAGAAGCAGGGGGGCAGAGCCACACCAGGCCCTTCCCTGAACTGTGACTCATAGGGGCGGAGCCACACTAGCCTTTAAAAGCTCTAAGCTCTTTCAGGGTCAGCCCTTTTGACTCTGCATGAGCTCTTAAGCAGAGCTGCTGCTGAGGAGAGCCAAACAAAGGAAGTGAGCACTGGTAAGTTTTGCAGTTGGAGTAGAGCTGCTTTAGAGGCCCGCGCGCCGTTAGGCGCGCGAGATTACAAACTAGTAACAAAGGAAGAATATAGTCTTACTAGGTAGAAAGGTAGTAAACGTGTACATTTTTGAGCCCCGGAATACTGCACTTGTTAAAATGGATTCTGAGGGAACAGTTGTAGTTACCTGCAATACTTGTGCCATGTTTGTGTTCTTGCCAAAGCATATGGAGAACTACACTTGCAGCAAGTGCAAGCTGGTTGCACTACTAGAAGAGAAGGTCCAGCAGCTAGAGGCCCGCATATCTAACCATCAACAAATTAAGGAGCTTGAGCTGTTCTTGGACAGAGCGGAACAGACTATGCTGGACAAAGTAGAGACAGGGCACAGTTCTGAGGGAGAAGGCCCTTCACTAACTCAGGAGGGAGATGTTTGGAGGAATGTGACTCAAAGGAGGAAAAGAGTAGGGGATCACTCTGAGAGTCTGAAATTACAGAATAAATTTGAGGCTCTTTCCCTCATCACACCTGATGAGGAACACACAGAGGAACAACTGGTTCCACCTGATGATCTCTCCTTCATCACACTTGATGAGATCCAGGAAGATAAACAACAGGAACAAACTGAGTTTCTCTCCCTTAATATGGTTGATGAGGTGCATGTAGATGAACAGATTGCAGGAGAGAGGCTCCTTGTACTAGGCGATTCAATAATTAGAAATACAGAGAAATGGATTTGTGATGCACATGATAACCATGTGGTGACTTGCCTGCCAGGTGCAAAAGTTGCAGACATCACAAGAAATCTAGATAGATTGTTAGAGAGAACTGGGAACGAGCCAGTTGTCATGGTACACGTTGGTACCAATGATGTTGGGAAGGCCAAGCGGTCTGTCCTGGAAGCCAAATTCAGGTTGTTAGGAAGAAGATTGAAGTCCCGGACTTCCAAGGTAGCATTTTCAGAAGTGCTGCCTGTCCCTCGCGCAGGACCTACCAGGCAGGCAGAGCTCAGAAGCCTCAATGCGTGGATGAGGCGGTGGTGTCGAGAGGAGGGTTTCAGATTTGTCAGGAACTGGAGAACATTTTGGGACAAGCCAAATCTGTTCAGGAGGGATGGGTTGCATTTGAACCATGATGGGACCAGATTGCTGGCACTCAACATCAAAAAGGCTGCAGAGCAGCTTTTAAACTGATAACTGGGGGAAAGCCGACAGGAGCTGGGCAGCATCCGGTTCGGAAAAGTGTGTACTTGAGTAGTGAGGAGGATGCAAAATTTACTGAGTAGAGCTAGGAGCTAGTCACTAGCATTCTAGCAGAAGGATGCAAGAGGCAGTCTAACAATGCAACTGGACACAAAAGACTGTGTCAGAAAAGCATATATAAATGCTTGTATACAAATGCCAGAAGCCTCCGGAACAAAATAGGGGAGCTGGAGTACTTAGCAATAGATAAGAATATTGATATTATTGGTATCACTGAAACCTGGTGGAGGGATGATAACCAATGGGATACAGTTATCCCAGGCTACAAACTGTACAGGAAGGATAGGAAGGGGCAAATGGGAGGTGGTGTGGCCTTGTATGTCAAAGAAGTGATAAAATCATATGAATTTGGAATGTCTAGGTGATTTGGAGTCACCATTAGAAGCTCTGTGGGTAAGAGTACCAGGCCACAAGGATGGTCTAAAAGTAGGGATATACTATCGGCCTCCGACCCAAACTCTTGAGGGAGACTGGCAGTTGGAGAATGTTGTAAAGGAGGCATCCAAGAAGGGAAGCCTGGTTATAATGGGGGACTTCAATTACCCTCACATAGACTGGGTGAACTGTTATTCAGCACATGATAAAGAGATAAAGTTCCTAGATATGCTAAATGATTGTTCCCTGGGACAGATGGTTGAAGACCCAACTAGAGGTACAAGAATCCTTGACTTGATCCTGAGTAATACTCAGGATCTGGTGCAAGATGTTAATGTGACTGATCCAATAGGGAACAGTGACCACAACTCAATTATGTTTAACTTGATCATAGACCGCAAGTCACTGATAAAATCTAACACAGAGACCTTAAATTTTCAAAAAGGAAATTTCCCAAAGATGAGGAAACTAGTAAAAAAGAAGCTTAAAGGGAAAATTGAGAGACTCCAAACACTCCAAGAGGCATGGAGGCTGTTTGCAAAAACAATAACAGAGGCTCAATTGGAATGCATACCCAAACGGAAAAAGGGCACTGCCAGGTCCAAGAGGACTCCGATGTGGCTTACAGGAGCTGTTCGGGAAGTGATCAAGAGCAAGAGAAGCTCATTTAGAAGATGGAAGGCTTGTCCGAATGAGGACAGCAGGCAGAAACATAAATTCTGGCAGAACAAATGCAAGGCAACAATCAGGAAAGCAAAGCAAGACTTTGAGGAGCGTATAGCTAAAAATACTCAGAGAAATAACAAAGACTTCTTTAAGTACATTAGAAGTAAGAACCCAACTAGGAAGGCCATTGGACCATTAGATGACAATGGAAGGCAAGGGGTTATTAAAGAGGAAACAGAGATTGCAGAGAGACTCAATGAATTCTTTGCTTCAGTATTCACTGAAGAAGACAGAGGCCACATGCCCAAAACAGAGCCTATCTTCGTAGGGAGGGAAACCGAAGAATTAAGCCAGATAGAAATAACCAGGGAGGAGGTCCTTGCATGTCTTGTTAAGCTAAACACTAACAAATCACCAGGACCAGATGGCATCCATCCACGAGTTCTCAGGGAACTTAAAGATGAAATTGCTGATCTCCTAGCCAAAATATATAATCTTTCCATCAAATCAGGCTTTGTGCCTGATGACTGGAAGGTAGCGAATGTAACACCAATTTTCAAAAAAGGGTCCAGGGGTGATCCAGGGAATTACCGACCTGTCAGTTTGACATGTGTCCCAGGTAAAGTGATGGAAACCATCCTAAAAGATAGAATTAATAGGCACATAGAAGAGAAGGCGCTGCTAAAGGAGAGCCAACATGGCTTTTGCAAGGGCAAATCATGCCTTACTAATCTGTTGGAATTTTTTGAGAGTGTCAACAAGCATGTGGATAAGGGGGATCCAGTTGACATTGTTTATCTGGACTTTCAGAAGGCTTTTGACAAGGTCCCACACCAAAGGCTCTTGAATAAACTTACCAGTCATGGAATAAAGGGACAGGTCTTGTCCTGGATCAGCAACTGGCTAAGGGACAGGAAACAGAGGGTAGCACTAAATGGACACTTCTCCAAGTGGAGGGAAGTAAAGAGTGGGGTCCCCCAAGGTTCAGTACTGGGACCCCTGCTTTTCAACCTCTTCATAAATGATCTAGAGGTAGGAGTAAAAAGCAAGGTAGCCAAATTTGCTGACGACACTAAATTATACAGGGTAGTGAAAACTGTGAGAGATTGTGAGGAGCTCCAGAGGGATCTCTCGTCACTGGGGGAGTGGGCAAAACAGTGGCAAATGAGTTTCAACATTAGTAAGTGCAGAGTGATGCATGTTGGAGCAAAGAACCCCAATTACATTTATAAACTGATGGGGTCTGATCTCTCTGCGACAAACCAGGAAAGGGACCTTGGTGTCCTGGTGGACAACTCAATGAAGGTGTCAACCTAGTGTGCCTCAGCAGTGAAAAAAAGCAAACTCAATGCTAGGGATCATTAGGAAGGGTATAGAAAATAAGTCAGCAAGTGTCATTTTGCCTCTTTATAAATCTATGGTGAGGCCCCACCTGGAATACTGTGTACAGTTCTGGTCGCCATACCTCCAGAAGGATATTATGGAGTTGGAAAAAGTGCAGAGGAGGGCAACCAGAATGATTAGGGGACTGGAACACCTTCCTTACCATCTGAGGCTGCAACGGTTGGGCCTCTTCACTCTTGAACGACGACGTCTAAGAGGTGACCTGATTGAAGTTTATAAAATCATGCACGGTGTGGACAAAGTAGATAAGGAAAAACTGTTTTCCCTATCGCATAACACTAGAACTAGGGGACACTCCATGAAACTTTTGGGTACTAGTTCTCAAACAAATAAGAGAAAGTACTTTTTCACCCAGAGGATTACTGGTCTATGGAACTCCCTGCCAGAAGAAGTGGTGACAGCTGTCAGTCTTGACAGCTTTAAGAAAGGATTAGACAAGTTCATGGAGGACAAGAGTATCAATGGCTATAATTATGGATACTTAAGGACAACCTCGGGGTTGGAGAGAAAGGCAGGATATCGCTCAATATCATTTCCAGGGAATCCTAAGCAGGCATCTGCTTGGGAATACCCTGAAGGAAATGGTGAGCCACTGTGTGAGACAGAATGCTGGACTGGATGGGCTGTGGCCTGTTCCAGCAAGGCTGTTCTTATGTTCTTATGGTATAGTTCATCAAGGAAATATCTCTATGGGAAGGATATTACATGTTTTCTTAAAAATGGCAGTATTCTTTGCAGTTTTCCATGGACTTTGCAAATAAAAATCATTGTGAAATTCACGACACGTGTACACAACTGGATGGAGTTAATTACACATGTTGGATGGCCATATTTGTGCCACTCTAGAAAACCAAGTTACTTTTCCATTCTTTTTAAAGTGAAATCTGGTAGGTTAAGAGATGAAAGCTTCTTTCAGTGCCACTCGAATATGTGAACACTTGTCCAGCTTTAAAAAGCAAAGAAACAAAACAAATAAGAACTGAAGGAACAGTCTTCCAATAGCATTGCTCCGTTATTATGGGACTTATCTGCTTCAATTGTTTTCTTTTGGATATTCTGGATGCATATAAATCATAGGCACCATTGGTAGCTGTGAGCTTTCAGCAGCTAATCAAATATCTGGTTTTTAAACTGTTTCACAAGATGAAGATACATTTGCAACATTTGAATGGCTGGTCAAAATTCAGACCAGAAATTTAAAGTTGCTAAGTGTCCCCCCCCAAAAAAAAATCTTGTTGTTCTATGCAGGACAATGACACTAAAGATTTATCTATCTATCTATCTAACTAAAGGCAGCATTCCAGTATTTTACTATACAGTAGAACTCCGTATAACAATTGCCCCATACAGTGATGAAATCACATAGCAATGAGGCTTGGAGGGGAGAAAGCCATTCCGCATAGCGATCGTTCCTATGGAAAAACCCGCTTAACGCCAAACATCATTGTACGGTTTTTTCCCATAGGGAAAATTGTTGTACAGATTTTCCCATAGGGAAGATCGTACAATGACGGAAACTGCATAGTGATCAGCTCCGTGGCATGGATGAAAATCGCTATACAAGGTTCTACTGTACTTACTTTAAAGTGAAATGCATTTATTTCCAAGAAATATGAGCATATGAAGACTAATTTAAGTGTTAGATAGTTTGTATTTTTGAATTTTATGCTGTAAGCCGCCCTGAGTAGGAAAGTTTTTCCTAGAAGGGCGGGATATAAGTTTAATAAATAAATAAATAAGATCGAGAAGACCACACAGCCTAATGTAGAACACACGCAATGATAGGATGGGAATGAAGTATCATAGCTGTACATATTGTTTATCTCTTAATTTATCATTATAGATGTTACTGCGGGATGGAATGAGCTCCCGTCTTTGTCCCAGCTCCTGCCAACCTAGCAGCTGGAAAGCAAGAAATTGCAAGTAGATAAATAGGGACCACTTCGGTGGGAAGGTAACAGTGTTCCGTGCGCTCCAGTGTCTAGTCATGCCTGCTACATGACCACAGAAACGTCTGCAGAAGCAGACAGTGCTGGCTCTTCGGCTTTGAAACAGAGATGAGCACTGAACCCTAGAGTCAAATATGACTGGCTTTCGAACAAGGGAAACCTTTACCTTTATGTTACACATATGCTCTGGAAGAAAATTTACTTCATTTGGGCAGACTAACAACACCTCATAAGTCACCTCACAACACCTCATAATGATTGTTCCCTGGGACAGATGGTCGAAGATCCAACTAGAGGTACAAGAATCCTTGACTTAATCCTGAGTAATACTCAGGATCTGGTGCAAGATGTTAATGTGACTGATCCAATAGGGAACAGTGACCACTTGATCACAGACCACAAGTCACTGATAAAATCTAAAACAGAGACCTTAAATTTTCAAAAAGGAAATTTCTCAAAGATGAGGAAACTAGTAAAAAAGAAGCTGAAAGGGAAAATTAAGAGAGTCCAAACACTCCAAGAGGCATGGAGGCTGTTTACAAAAACAATAACAGAGGCCCAATTGGAATGCATACCCAAAAGGAAAAAGGACACTGCCAGGTCCAAGAGGACTCCGATGTGCCTTATGGGAGCTGTTCGGGAAGTGATGAAGAGCAAGAAAAGCTCATTTAGAAGATGGAAGGCTTGTCCGAATGAGGACAGCAGGCAGAAACATAAATTCTGGCAGAACAAATGCAAGGCAACAATCAGGAAAGCAAAGCAAGACTTTGAAGAGCGTATAGCTAAAAATACTCAGAGAAATAACAAAGACTTCTTTAAGTACATTAGAAGTAAGAACCCAACTAGGAAGGCCATTGGACCATTAGATGACAATGGAAGGCAAGGGGTTATTAAAGAGGAAACAGAGATTGCGGAGAGACTCAATGAATTCTTTGCTTCAGTATTCACTGAAGAAGACAGAGACCACGTGCCCAAAACAGAGCCTATCTTCGTAGGGATGGAAACCGAAGAATTAAGCCAGATAGAAATAACCAGGGAGGAGGTCCTTGCATGTCTTGTTAAACTAAACACTAACAAATCACCAGGACCAGATGGCATCCATCCATGAGTTCTCAGGGAACTTAAAGATGAAATTGCTGATCTCCTAGCCAAAATATATAATATTTCCCTCAAATCAGGCTTTGTGCCTGATGACTGGAAGGTAGCGAATGTAACACCAATTTTCAAAAAAGGATCCAGGGGTGATCCAGGAAATTACCGACCTGTCAGTTTGACATGTGTCCCAGGTAAAGTAATGGAAACCATCCTAAAAGATAGAATTAATAGGCACATAGAAGAGAAGGCGCTGCTAAAGGAGAGCCAACATGGCTTTTGCAAGGGCAAATCATGCCTCACTAATCTGTTGGAATTTTTTGAGAGTGTCAACAAGCATGTGGATAAGGGGGATCCAGTTGACATTGTTTATCTGGACTTTCAGAAGGCTTTTGACAAGGTCTCGCACCAAAGGCTCTTGAATAAACTTGCCAGTCATGGAATAAAGGGACAGGTCTTGTTCTGGATCAGCAACTGGCTAAGGGACAGGAAACAGAGGGTAGCACTAAATGGACACTTCTCCAAGTGGAGGGAAGTAAAGAGTGGGGTCCCCCAAGGTTCAGTACTGGGACCCCTGCTTTTCAACCTCTTCATAAATGATCTAGTGGTAGGAGTAAATAACAAGGTAGCCAAATTTGCTGACGACACTAAATTATACAGGGTAGTGAAAACTGTGAGAGATTGTGAGGAGCTCCAGAGGGATCTCTTGACACTGGGGGAGCGGGCAAAACAGTGGCAAATGAGCTTCAACATTAGTAAGTGCAGAGTGATGCATGTTGGGGCAAAAAAACCCAATTACATTTATAAACTGATGGGTTCTGAACTCTCTGTGACAAACCAGGAAAGGGATCTTGGTGTCCTGGTGGACAGCTCAATGAAGGTGCCAACCCAGTGTGCGTCAGCAGTGAAAAAAGCAAACTCAATGCTAGGGATCATTAGGAAGGGTATAGAAAATAAGTCAGCAAGTGTCATTTTGCCTCTTTATAAATCTATTGTGAGGCCCCATCTGGAATACTGTGTACAGTTCTGGTCGCCATACCTCCAGAAGGATATTATGGAGTTGGAAAAAGTGCAGAGGAGGGCAACCAAAATGATTAGGGGACTGGAACACCTTCCTTACCATCTGAGGCTGCAACGGTTGGGGCTTTTCACTCTTGAACGACGGCGTCTAAGAGGTGACCTGATTGAAGTTTATAAAATCATGCACGTTTTCTCTATCGCATAACACTAGAACTAGGGGACACTCCATGAAACTTTTGGGTACTAGTTCTCAAACAAATAAGAGAAAGTACTTTTTCACCCAGAGGATCCCTGGTCTATGGAACTCCCTGCCAGAAGAAGTGGTGACAGCTGTCAGTCTTGACAGCTTTAAGAAAGGATTAGACAAGTTCATGGAGGACAAGGGTATCAATGGCTATAATTATGGATAACAAAGGACAACCTCGGGGTTGGAGAGATAGGCAGGATATCTCTCAATGCCATTTCCAGGGAATCCTAAGCAGGTGAAGGCATCTGCTTGGGAATACCCTGAAGGAAATGGTGAGCCACTGTGTGAGACAGAATGCTGGACTGGATGGCCTGTGGCCTGTTCCAGCATGGCTGTTCTTATGTTCTTATGTTCTTAAGTCTTTGTCCATTTAATTTCTAATGTGTTTTTCCAGGGCCTAAATCTAACATGACAGTCATGGTAGTGTCAGGATTGTTGATCCCCTTTAACAATCTGCACCAATAGTAAAAAATCATGTTTTGAAGTAGTTTCTAGTCCTCCAGAGCAGCTTTTAGGTTTTTTTGTGGTGCATGGGGGTTGCAGATTAATGAAAGTGTATTGTCAGTTGGTAAACCTGTTACACACATGTTTTGCATTGCATGCACAGTAAGAATGGCTAGCATAGACATTCTTTAAAATTACTGGAAATGGAAAGAATCATATTCAGGATCAATTTTCTGGACTTCAGTCACAGTACTCATATGACTCAAGTTCCTATTAGTAGTATGACTAATCATAGTTAGTGCTTCTACAAATACTTAGTAATTGTATTCTAAACCAATGTATTTGAAGAAAAGAAAACTGCAATGTACATCAATAAATAACTATCATTTCTAAGAAGTGAGGAATAAACAGGATCAAAAAATTCAAAAAACACACCACTCTATATATGCGTGCTAATCTTGGGTTGATTTAAATCTAGATCCTCAGAGGTGAGGGAAAATCTTATGCCTTCACTGTAAAATTTATCTATTTTTGAAAGAGCTTATGAATATGGTGAGAATATGGCGGCTATGTTCAATAGAGAGGTAAAGGTGGTGGTGGGGAAGTTGGGGAAATTGGGAAGGGAAAACTGACTGGGGAAAAAATGGGAAAATTGTGGAAAAATGCAATCAATGCTTCTACAGTTCATGGGCATGAGTTATTTTGAAAGAAAAGCCTTTAGCAGCCTGGGAGCATACAATTCCACATGGTACAGAGCACCATAAACACACATAAGTCACGCGCTAGAGATGTAAACCTTCTGGAAATTTTGAAAGGAGGGAAGTTTGCACATGTAAAGCACGTCGAGTGTGCAGGGAAAAATTAAAGCATTTTAAAAAACAATAGATGTTTTCAAAAACTGTTCTCCATTTATTCCTTTGAATTTTATTTCAGAAAGTAGTTCCCAAAATCATTCCACACTTACGTTACAGAATGAGGTTTACATATACCATTAATGAAGTAAAATATTTATTTTGCTAACAAAAAAATACAATTATCCATTTAACTGAACTAATAGAATAATTATAATTGGAAATTTTAGACTAACAAAATTCAGTGAGTAAGTAGAGGATAACAAAGTAATGAGTTTTTTTACATTTATTTTGCGTTCTCAAAAACTTCTGCAATTTTAATTATTTCCATACTCATCAGATGAGTCAAAACCTGTACTTTCTTTAGCTTTAGTTGTAATGACACTACTGTATTCTTTTGAACACCCACTTTTCTTTTCCTCCAGAAGCAGGTGGGAATGGATAGCCATTAATTTATTGACTCTTGTATTCATCAAATGATTTCAAGCCGTAGTGTGTGTGTGTGTGTGTGTGTGTGTGTGTTCCCATAGGCAGACCAGATGCATTCAGAAGACACTTCGGGGGAATGGATAACAGTTTTATGGCCATATCACTAAGGATCTGACTTTTACAGAGCCCCTTCATCCATGCAAGTGGTGAAGTGTGCTCTCCACTTTCTCACAAAAACTGCTTGCTCCAAAAATCCATCTTTGCCTTGTATTCTGCTATGTTTGCAATGGCTTTGCCCCAATCATGTCCCATTTCTTCTGAATTACATTGCCCTGGAGACCTCCTCATCTGATAAGTGTTTTTTCTTGGAAATACGGACCAAATAGATTTTCAGCAAAATGACTATCTCCGCAACAACAGTTCTTTCTTTCCCTTATTATTTCCAAAAATTTCTATTCCTCATTCTTTAGTCTGGGTGTTTTTACTAACAGTCCTTTAGGTCCTGCTATTTTCCTTGTTATTTCAGAAAACATTTCAGGTACCTGAGACAAACGTGCGTTATCAGATTCTATTCTTGCTATAGCAGTAGTCATTGGTTTCAGAAGAGCAGCTGTAGATTCTACACGAGCCCAGAATACATCATTGTCCAAAATAATCTTCCTAATTTGTTTATTGAGTGGTAAACCATCTTGAAGAAAAGTTGCTTGTAGAGCTTCCTTTCTGTCCAGGAGACTTCAGCATTATCATTATTCCTTCCCATCTGGTAACAGATGGCAGTTTCAGTCTTCTTGCAGAATTCTTCTGAGACTCCTTTACTTTTCTCCTTTTGAATGCTCATGAATGTTTGTTGAACGATGTGATGTTTCTTAACAAATCTGATAATACAGTGATACCTCATACAACGTCCAAACTTGGTTCCACAAGTTTGGACTTTATAAGGATTTGGACTTTGTATGAGGCATGCAAAATCCTAGCCACGATGCCGCATACAAGGTCCAAATCCTTGCCGTGATGCCTCGTACAATGTCGTTTCCATAGAGATACATTGTACTGTAACAGCACAGACTTCAGGGCAAAGTCAAGGAAACAGACAGGAAACTGACAGAACTTTAAGAAATCATTGTCTAAAGGCTAAATACATTACAAAAACATGTCAAACAACCCTGATTGTCCAAGAACCTGAAGAATGCTGCAAAAATCCCAGGAATGCTTCTAAAAATTCTGATGAAAAAAAATCAAAAAAATCCAAAAACGTGCTCAAAACCACTCCTAAACACTTTTTGCCTCATGCAAAACCCACAAGAGCAATGCACGCATGTGTCCTGCCTTTTATACTGCCCAGGCACAATGCAACCTGGGAAAACCCCAATGCCTCATACAATGTCACACGACTCTGTATGAGGCAACTTTTTTCAAGGAATTAGGCGATGTTGTATGAATCCGATGTTGTATGAAGCGGACTTTGAATGAGGTATTACTGTATTCTTATCATCTGACTGAAGATCTTCCATTGCCTTTAACTTCATTATGTCATGAAATAGCAAATTTAAAACATGTGCTGCCCAACCAAATATTTTCACTTGTAGAAATTTTTCCTGAATGATGTTCCATGGGTGCTAAAAGTATTTTTTAGTTTCTTATATATGAAAAACTCATTTTATTACATATTAATCTTTACCAAATATGCATTTCTTGTACTGTTTATACACATATAAATTAAAAAATCTGAATGTAACTTGCAGAAATTGCAAAGAAATAGTATTTCCCCAATTTTCCCAGTTTTCCACCCAAAAATTCCAGTTTTTTTTCCTTCTTTTCAAAATTCCCGGGAATTTTACATCTCTAATGTTCAACATATCGTAAAGATTAACCTGCGTATATCATGACCAGTACCAGAAATATTAGACAAGAATTAGGGGAGAGGTCCAATATATATCCTGCAAGCTTTTAAAAACATTACCCTAGCAAGAACACATGAAGCTGACAACAATTGAGAACAATAGTCCCATTAACCCAGTAGTCTATTCCGAGGAACAAAAGATTTTTGCATGGAACATCTGAATGATGCTCCTTTCATGCCCCCCATCTGCAGCTCTCAGGAATCAAACTCGTCTTTCCAGTCTCCAAGCCTTACGCCTTAACCACTAAGCCACCGGGGGAGCTGCATCTGTAGTGACCTTCCAGATCACTTGCCTTTGGAGATACAGTACCAGGGATACTTGAGACCTCACATTAACACTCATATTTCTTTTACGGCTTCCAAAATACTATAAACTGTGTCATTAAAAATTGGTGGTGGTGGTGGGAAATCAATTGAAGCAAGATTTGTTTCAAATCTGATTCTTCATTTCTTTCTTGTATTACTGTTTCCCCCACTTTATCTTGGCTGGAAGATTGAGGTATGTGACCTGTAGAGGATCCCGGTGTGTGTGTATACGAGACTCATGGAGGTTCTCCATTCTTCTTTTGTAATATAGATAGTATAGAATGCACAGGCTGTGGTTCTTTTCAAATTCTTGTTCAAAGAGATGATTTGTGATCCATCCTCCAATAGCTGAGTAACTGCAGCATGTTAAAAATGAAGGTGCATTTGATAAATTAGAAGCCTAAATTATTACATAATTTGCATTGCTTTAACCTGGCCAGAGAAGGGGCTACAGCCTCAACAGAGCCAATTGGAGCGAGCAATAGTAAGCAGAGGCCTGGTTTCCTGTATTTGTCAAATGGAGGTAGGGTGTCATTCATTTTTAGGAACAGATCCTGGCAAACAAACCATCAAGTCATGAACATTTGGACTTTCATTGATAATTTCCCTGCGTTACTCACAAGAATGCCTGAAGAAGTGATCTTGAATCACAAAAGCCCACAATGGTTTTTTTTTTTTTTTGCGTTTAGTGATCCAAAAAAGGTATCGCCTCTTTCCGCATTAAATTATTACAGAATGTAGCCATTCAGCTACATTCAGCCCGGTTCAGCTATACAATGTTTATGTTAAGAAGTCCATTAACTGCCTGCTTTCTTCTAGTTTGATTCAAGGTTTCAGCATTAATGCAGAAATTATTTAGGGCCCACAGAACACCTACTCATTATTCAGTATATTCCTCCTGAATCCTTTTGCTATGAACCTCTGTAATTAAAAGTCTGAATATCATCTACAAAGACATGAAGCAATCTCAGCAAAAGTGAGCTAATTATAAAATGCTTTCCCTAAAAAACAATACCTGTTTTAAGATTTTATCAATAGCTGTCTAATTTGTTCTTGCCTCCCCCTTCAGAAGCCAGGAGGAATACAAACAATTTAAACATGCATAACACAAATACTAGCGCAGCATTTTAGAATAAAGAAATATTATGGAGGAAGGGTCCCTTGTGTTACTTCTCTGCTTTCTCTATAATCCTCCCTGAAAGAGCAAGAAGAGAAATGGAAATTGCATTTTCTTTTAAAATGAAAAAGATTAATGAACTATTATTAAAACTATGGCTTCAGATTGCACTACGAGCAGGGAAGCACTTTATTGCTTCTCAGTACGATGCTTGAACTTGGCAGTAGAACACACACTAGCATGTTTTTGTCACTATAAGCCAGTGAGACAACTGCTGCACCGAGATTCAACAAATCCTGGAACTGGACACCATTGTTCAATCTTGATAGGACAGTTTGCTGGCTTCCTGTGATGTCCAGTCATTAGCTATAGTGAAAACATGTTCAAGTGAATGTCCATGTACGGTACTTTCTTATACTGTATGTACAAATTATGCTTTAACATAAAGGAAAAACCTTTGAATGTTTGCCAGTTTCTCAGCTTTCATCGTGCTTGTAATAATATGCATACTTGGTTTTACTCTAATCTGGAGGCTTTGGGGGATCATCTTCTGAATTAGGCTGGCATCTCTTTAACCTTTGATTTAGGCTACTATTCCTGTATTCCTGAACCACAGTCCTCTTACAGCCAATTTACATTAGCACAACAACAACAAAAAAAGAGAGAAATAATGACTTCAAAGGTGTGTGCTGATTACACTGAAAAGGGTCACTTTTAAAGGGAGGGATCTCCCTTAAAGCAACCCTTCCATCTGCTGGGGAATCACTCCAGCCCAGGTCCAAATTGTAGAAGTCCCATAGCTGGGCCAAAAAGATGATTCTCAGACATCAGGGACAGGCAGATGCACACTTCTATGTGCTTCTTTGTGAACACTCCATAAGTTGTCCAAACTATGATCTATTTCTTCATATACAGTGGAACCCCGGGTTACGGACACTTTGGGTAACGGAAAACTTGACTTACGGAAAGAAATCCATTGAAAACAATGCCTCGGCCTATGGAATCTTTGGGGAATGTTTCCCTCCCAATGCATTCCTATGGGAAACTGCACTTCACTTTATGGGATTTTTGTTTTCTATGCATTCCTATGGGAAACCGCACAATGCAGTCCTATGGGCACTTGGCTTTAAGGAGAAATTGCTATAAGGAAAACCCTGCAGAACAGATTAATCCTGCAACCCAGGGTTTTTCTGTAATTATACCCAAAAATAGGGGTTTAGGACTAAAAAAACAACTAGAAAGATAAGGGTTATAATGTGTTTAATGACCATTACAGCTGCCCTTTAAAGAACTAATGATAATTTATACTGATACATGGCTATAAAAGCATTTTACAAACTATTAGTAATCCCTCCAGAATAATGCATGACACAATAGCATAGCAGTTTCTCCCACCCTTACAATGTTTTCCATTTTATGGAGAGCTTCTTGCACTTAGAATTTAGTAGTAAATCCCTATACACGAATCTTCATTGCAACTCTTAAAACAGCCCTACCAACTCTCTAATATAAGTATTGGCACGATGATCTTGCCTAAGATACTCTGCTGTCCTAATGATATCACCCCTCCATTCCACATACAGAAACAAACTGTATTGGTAGTTAAACCTTACTACGTATTGCAAACTGTACAAGGAAAGTTAGTTTAGTGTCTACCAGGCTAGTTTAGAGGTTGTATAACATACATATCTGTGTCTGGCAAGAGAGTGAAAATAGGAAAGGAGGGTTGTATAATCTCACAATCTACTGCCTAAGGCAGTTGCCTCTCCCTACCTTAATGATACAGCCAGAATTTAAGTAGAGGCTGATTTAACAAGTCTCCTTCATCCGGTGGGTCTACCAGGACTAGAGGGCAAACTGGGTTTAGCCCTGAGAGTGATAAGAAACCATGCAGAATTTCACTCCTTGGTTGGGACAAAGTATGAATTTGGGTTAGGCCCAACACTGTGACCCAAACATTTTCTTACTTTGCAATAAGCCCATTAAAGTGAGCAGAACATACTTCAGAGTAAACAGACTTAATAGTCATAAGTATATTAGGTCTTAGTTATAACCCAGGTCGCATTTCAAAGCCTGCTCTCCCACATTTTTTAAAGGTAGCACTGCTGTTACAAACTACTGTATCTTCCATCTAGACAGCCTTCAGTTAATCTCATTTAGCAGGCAGACAGGTGCATTAAACAATTTAAGGAACGGAGAAACATTTGCATCCCAGGCGCTGTCATAATGCGTGTTCTGGAATGAGCCACACCTCCATTATATGGTTTTGCAGTGCAGTGAAAAAAATGTGCAGAGGTTTAACCTGCTGCAAATGTAGTGATATCCCACTAGCATTAGGCATTTGTGCCAAAGGAGCTCTTTTAGATGAGCAGTCCTTACCAGTTTTATTTCCTACCCTTTCATGTGGACTCACAAGGATTAGTATTGGACTCAGCACCTCCTGGGAGGGCCTGCAGGTTTCTGGCATGCTGAAAATTGGATCTCTGACTCATGTTTTTCTTTTCCCATTGTTGTATCCTTAGGTGCACCTTAAAGAAATGTTCCTCTGTGGAATGTTGATCAGGAAGTGCTTTCGCGCTATCGTTGGCTCTACATGGTCTTACACCAGGAGTTCTCAACCTTTTTAAGCCGGGGGCCAGATCACGCTCCCCCAGACAGCTTTGGGGAATGGATGGCCATTTTGCCCTTCCTCCACCACATTGAACTTCCGGGTGTGGTGGAGGCGGTGGGGGGGGGAGACATGAAATGGTGCCACAGGCCACATCTGGCCCACAGCCCACAGGTTGGGAATCCCTGCCTTAGACAATGACAGGGAGGTGGAGGAGCTCCTAACTCTATCAGCTGCTAGCCATGGCCTTCCCATATCTCACTCTGGCCCCACGCATTACTTTCATGTGGCTTCTCAGAGATTGTCCTAAAACAATGTGATGGGGAGGGGGCTTTTCTTACCACTCCTGCATGACCATAAACCTGGCTGGTCAAGGGGAGGGGCTACAGGCAGAGTTGGGAGGGTGTTTTCCACTAAAATTTGGTGCAGCATCCTCCCGTTCTGGTCATCAACCACCTCTGTTCAATAGATTAGCCCCGATGAAAAGACAGGGTTGTATAGAGGGGAGCCAGCTTGACATACAGTGGAACCTCATACAACAATCGCCCCGTATAGCAACGAAATTGCATAACAATTAGGTTTTGGGGGGAAATGGCGTCCCGCATAACAATTTTCCCTGTGGAAAAAATCCATACAACAATTTTTTAAATGGGAAAAACCACTTAGCGAAAAAATCATTGTACGATGCATCCCATAGGGAAAATCGCTATACAATGCATGCATTGTATAGCAATTGTTTCGTACAACAACGAGCCCTTTGGAACAGATTAAAATCATTGTATGAGGTACCACTGTATTAAGAATATCAAGTTTATTCAACTTGTGAAGTTTGGACCTACCCCTGAACCACATCTAGTATCCCTCCTCTCTGGCTTCTTGCTCATGTGGAGAGTCTCCTCCTCTCACCAGGACCCATTACTGATCACATAAAGACAGAAAGAAGAGGGGATGGGACTGGATTATCTCCTCCTTGGATGGTCAGTAAACCAGACACATGAAAAGGGCTAAAGTCAATGGCTAACATCACTAGGCAAAGAGCTGGGTTAAGCCCCTTTGTCCCTAACATGCACCTTTATAACTTTCTCCCACATTAGTGAAAACTTGCCATTTGGTCCTCTGTGGAACATTGGACATGCTAACATGTCATGAGGAAAGAGCATTCTCTCTTTTGCCATTCAGTGGACCTGACCCATCTCAACGCAGCCTACAAGGAGCCCTTTTGTACACACGCGTGCTTGCACTACAATCCCTCTGCCACCATACAGTCACCACCAGCCTGTACACTGTACAATGCAATGTCTGTCTCTCATTTGCTAGTGAAACAAATAAACAACAGTAACATTTTAAATAATAAAGCTTAGAAGAAAACAATATTTCTGCTTCATAAAAACATGATTTTGCTCTACAAATTTAAAGCCAGGGGAGGGGGAGAGGGGATTGTAGCTCCAATAAAAGTCCTATAAATATAAAAACAAATTTATTTTAAAATTTAACCCTCTTCAAGCACTTTTTTTTTGTTTGAAATAAACCAGGGAATACAGATTTCAGTCGTACAAATATGTATATATCTTTATTTTAAAATCACACAGGGACAAAATGAACTTGTTTTCACTCGCCAGCACATATACACACAGAAAGCATCCAGTGAGTACACCTTTTTCACCACCGAGGGGGGAAAATATATAATTTTAGATAATGCAAAGTAAGTTATTCTCTTACCCTTAATTCTTGTTCCATTGACAAGCAGAGAACTTGCCAGGGTGCTGTATACCGGAACATTTTTGGCAATCCCACCAAGTACAGCAAAAAGGCAAAAAGGCACACGGAATCTCTCAGCTTCTGGTATTAGTTTTCATTGGGAATGCTGTACTTAATATGAACGAATATTTAAAGTTCTCTCTTTTGTGCTTGAATTACAAGCTCTGCAAGTCACAACTATTCCATTTGCAGCCAGGGGGGGAAACTGAATAGGTAATTCACTAAGAGGCTTTCTTTCCTGGGAAGAGCTTAGCTCAAACTCAATTAGCAAAAAATAGGATGATAGCCTCTGAAGGTCCCGGCTCTCCAGGCTTAGTTTTTACAACGGACAGGACAGGCCAGTTTGGATGACACAATAAACCATAGGAATTAGCGAGAGCCTGTCTCAGACTCATGTGCTCTCCTCCGATGCTCACGATGGAACGGAAAGATTCCATCTCCTTTTTTATTATTATTAACCCCTGCTTGAGACATATTGACCTCATACAAGAAATATACCTAATCTTAAACCCACTGTTAAGACAAACCACAATTTAAAATGTATAGGCGGTCTTAAGGATTGCATGTGGTTTGTTTTAAAAAGAAACAATTATGAAAGCTTCCAGATTCCTTCTTTAGGCCAGAAAGAAGAAGAGAGTGGAGTGCCACAGGTTATCATGACATCAGAATTAGTTCTATAATGTTACAGCTCTTTATTTTAATGAGTAAATCTGCTTTAAAAAACAACAGTCAATCTCTGTTCACAATGCGAGTGATGTCACAAGTGTGGGAAACTGCCACTAACTAGTTTCTTTTTTATATATTTCAAAGTGTGTGTCACTGCATATCATTGAGCACAAATCACACACATGCCCTGAGAAATTGAAACAAAAACTCTGACATTTGTTACAATCTGCCATGGCTGAGAATGTCTGTACTGGTTTGAACGCCCGTGGAACCTCAGTTAACCAACAGCTTGATTAACATAAAATTATAATTATAATTATAAATTTTAATTTATACCCCGCCTTCTCAACCGAGGCTGACTCTAGGTGGCAAACAACATAATTGATACAATACAATAATCCCAAAATACAATATAGCAATACAAAAAATAAATCAGAACAATAATAAACAGTACAAATCACATGGTAACAAATTCAAAAATATACATCAGCATCAAATATCTTTTAACATCACACACAATCCTCCTCCCTCCCATCGAAAACCAGCCAAAGGTGGGCAAACAAGGGACCAAGGTCCACATAGCAAGGAGGAAAAAGTCTGTGGCCAGCTATACCCAAGAAAGGCACTGAATAAACTCAGTCCACTCCCCCAGTTGCCCCCACTTCCCCCGGCCAGTGGGACCAGGGGAAGGAGCATGTGATAGCACCTGCCTCCCATCCTCAGGGCCGGTGGAGTGAGCCCTGAGGAGAGGCAACGCAGCGGCGGCGGTGGGGCTCTAGGCAGCGTCTCCCTTTTGAAGCCCTCCGGCAAGCAGTCTCGGTGAGGCTAAGGAGACGCACCTGCCTCCCATCCTCAGAGCCAGTGGAGTGAGCCCTGAGGAGAGGCAACGCGGCGGCGGTGGCGGTGGCGGTGGCGGTGGCAGCGGCGGCGGCGGTGGCGGCGGGGCTCTAGGCAGCGTCTCCCTTTTGAAGCCCTCCGGCAAGCAGTCTCGGTGAGGCTAAGGAGATGCACCTGCCTCCCATCCTCAGGGCCGGTGGAGTGAGCCCTGAGGAGAGGCAACGCGGCGGCGTTGGAAATACATAGAAAATAGTGGCTTGGTTTACGGAATTTGTTTTGGAACGGATTAATTGGTTTTCAATGTATTCCTATGGGAAACCACATTTCGGTTAAAGTATTTTGGGTTTCAATGCATTCCTATGGGAAATTGCATTCAATGCATTCCTAGGGGAAATTCAGTTAAAGTAATTTTCGCTGTAAGAAACATCCTGGAGAACACACTAATTTATTTAATTTATTTTATTTATAGCTCAAATTTCTATGCCGCCCAATCAGGCGAACCCGACTCAGGGCATCTCACAACAGGATTAAAACATACATATTAAAACCCCAACATAACCACCCACCTATTAAAAACTAACCACATTAAAACATTAATTACATTAACCGAGGCTCCACTGTATATGCAGCTGAATACTCAGCCAGCTTTTGTAACATCCCAATGGTCTTAATAAAGGATATTATCTAATTCTGAAATTTATTTTTATTCCTACAAAACAACATGCCACTACCATTATACCATCCTTCCCACTAAACATTTTTTCAAAATTAGATAGACTTAAATGTTACAGCCTGTCCTCATTGGGGAGCTGTTCCATTCCCTCCATAATTTGGGTTAAACTTCCCTGTACTCCCCCCCCCCCCATTTTTACAATATTTTTTCTTGAATCACCAGGACTAGGCACACTACTGTGTAGCTACACAACTGATTCATTGCATAGAGTAATAGCACATCAGTAGTTTTATTTTCAATTCATTTCCTAGTGAACCTCAAGAATAAATTTTCTCTGCCAACATTTTCATCATGCTGCCCAGCCCAACTGCAAAATCATTTTCTTGATCAGGAACCACAGAAAGAGCCCCCTTGTAGATTGTGTTATTTTTGAACTACAATCAGGCTTACCCTGATAATGGCAACCTTGTGTTGCTGGCTAATCTTTCTCATACTGGGTCAGGCAAAAGTAACTGCAGAATGAACTCACCAAAGGGTGCCTTCATTTTGGCAGTTTCATGTCTGGTCTAGACATAGAAGAAGAAGAAGAAGAAGAAGAAGAAGAAGACCACCATTTCCAACCCTATACATATGTGAAACCAGTTTTACACTTCAGTGTGAATCACTGTACTCTTTACTCTGTGCTGTATTTGCCATTTTGATGCCTGCTCCCTGAGAGTGAAGATCTTTTTCTGTTGGTTTTTGTTTTTACCTACTTCCATTAACTTGATATTGCAAATAAATTTTGCAACTCCTTCACTTATTCACAATTCCACCTCATTTTTGTTAAGTTAAACAGCACCTATCCAAACAAAAATCCTTGTGGGACTCATGCTGTTTATGTACATCCCACTGTTGAATGAATTGATCACTTATTCCATTTTATGCTTCCTGTTGTTCAACCAGTTACTAGCACATAACTTACGTTTAAGAGGACTTAAGAATGCTACTAGGACTGTGGTGGCTTAGTGATTAAGATGCTGAACTTGCAGACTGGAAGGTTGGAGTTCGAGACCCGAGTACTGCACAATGGAGTGAGCTCACATTTCTGTCCCAGCTCCTGCCAACCTTGGCCAGTTACCTCGGTCAGCCTGGCTGAGGAGGAAAGGAGCAGCGGCTGTGTGGCCCGGCCAACTTTAAAAATAACACCACCGCCTGACACTCCTTTGGCCTGGAGGGGGACATAGTGGGTGGGGTTAAGTTTGTGAGGCTTTTGTGTGTATTGTTTTTAAAGTATTTTTGAAGTGTTTTTATGATGATTTGATCTTTTGTAATTGTGACTGGGAATTTTTTGAAATGTCTCTGAAATGTTTTTTGTGATGTAATATCTTGTAACTGTGATATATTGTTTCTTTGTTTGCTGCCCAGAGTCGCTTTGTGAGTGGGGCGGCATATAAGTTGGACAACAATAACTGTAATAATAACCTAGCAGTTTGACAGCAAGAAATTGCAAGTAGATAAACAGCTACCACTTCCGTGGGAAGGTAAACTTGCTGACTGGAAAGTTGGAGTCGATTCCCAGGCACTGCATGACAGAGTGAGCTTTCATTTCTGTCCCAGTTCCTGCCAACCTAGCAGTTTGAAAGCAAGAAATTGCAAGTAGATAAATAGGGACCACTTCGGTGGGAAGGTCAACTCAACAGTGTTCTGTGCAACTCAACAGTGTTCTGTGCCACTGTTGAGGCATATCTGCCACATGTCCACGGAAACATCTGCAGACGCAGGCAGCGCAGGCTCTTTGACTATAAACAGAGATGAGCACTAAACCCTAGAGTTGGATACAATTGGCTTTTGAGCAAGGGTGACCTTTACCTTTACCTAAAAATGCTAAATTTGCTCAGGGGATTTTGGTGGAGGGATGTTGTCAAGACTTATAATCACCTATGTTGTCCCTAGACACATGCTTGTTAGTTCTCCTAATTATTTCAACTCCACTGTATCAGGTATTTGCTACATCTTTTATATCTATATTTTCTTTGAAAATAAAGCTATTTAGTTCTTTCATTATGATTTCTGACATTACAAAAAAAAGATGAGAAGATCCCAAAACCGAGCCCATAATTTTGAGTGGAACTAATTCATCCTAGTGTTTCACATAACAGGTTTTGATGCTTTGCTTGTGAACTTCCATAAGTTACTTAGTTTTGTGTGTAAGACTAAAAATTGTTTTTCACTAAATAACAATCCCAGTTATCCTGGCTAAGTGAATGGATGGGCTGGTCAAAATAATGCTACTCATTATTAATTCAAACACCTCCACAAACCTTGAATTGCACAACGTATGTCACTAGAAGCTAAAAGGACTAAATTGCAAGCTAAAACAACTAAAATTGAGACTACTGTGCTTTGAGATGTTATGAGAAGACAAGATTCCCTGGAAAAGACAACAAGGTTAGGAAAAGTTGAAGGTAGTAGGAAAACAGGAAATCTTAGCATAAGGTGGATTGTAAAGGAAGCCAAAATCTTTAGTCTGCAAGATCTGAGCAACAAGGTTGTCAAAAAGTAATTTTATAGAGTTGGCTTAAATAGGAATGTTTCCTACATATGCCAGGTTAAGCGCATATGGTGTAAATCAGGAGTGCCCAAACTTTCCCCCCCAGGGGCCTGTCCATGCTCCCTCAAACAGCTGAGCGAGCTGGTCACGTTGTTCCTGGCAGTGTCATTGTCGTGTTAATTCAATGCAAGTTTTTTGGGCATTTTTTGCAGCCCCCTCCATGGCCTTTTCGTGCTATTTTTCTAATGTTTCACTGTGTTCTTGTGTGATTCGGTGCAATTTTGGCACTTCCGGCAGTATCAAATCACTTCCGGTGGTGGTGGCAACCCAGCTCATGGGCTGGATGGTGATGTCACGTGGGCCAGTCCCAGCCCATAGTTTGGGCACCCTTGGTGTAAATCATAGCAGTAAATAACTGTGTGTTAAAGGAGTCACCATTTGTGTTCTCAACGCATGAGAGTTATGTGACATGATGAATTAAAAGGAATACAAGCATATATTCCTTAACTAACAGCAATTATCTGCCATTATTTATGCTGCTGGAGTTATGATGGTTAAGTGGAAGCAATAGGATTCTGGCCACATCTGGCAAAAGGGGTGCTCCAGCATACAGAAGCACAATTCAGTTTGAAATTCAGTCAAATATTTAAGAAAAATCTTAATTTTAAAAAAGCCTGTTGCCAGCAATACCAAATATTTAAGAATTTGCTTAATGACGTTTTTTGTTGCATGTCTGCTTTATTAATCTGGAAATGTTACAACATTTGACTGGCAAACTACAAAAGTGTAATTAATCATAGCAGAATAGCTTGCCGACTAGTCTTCCTTATGTTTCAAAACAATAATGCCACAGACAACTCAAACATACGTTTTCAATTCATGAGACAAACTCCCATTTAGCCTTGCTTAAACATTGCTGTACAGGTCATGTCCATGTGGAGCCTTCTTTCTCCCTCTTTTCTTCTTTTTGAACCCATGTATCTCAGCTGAAATAACAATGAAATATCCCCCCCCCCATAGATTATAGTCTCTTCTTTCTTTTGTTCTTACAAAAAGAATTCCAGTTTACCACATACTGTAGCTTCTGAATCTTACCCACACATTTGAACACTACAACATAAAATGTTCTATGCCAATCCATGTATCATTTGTTAACAGAAACATGGATTTAGGTGATATTTTTGTATAAGTTCCACACTAGGGGAATTCCAGCTTTCCAATAAAAGAGAGGAATTGTATTGGGATTCTACACCTGCATATAAGAAATTGCACACATCATGTTGGCACCATTTGGCTGGTGAAACACCCAGCATTAGCCCAGCAAAAACCAATGCCTTAGTAATAAACAGCAAGTTGCCACTGAGATTTATATGATCTTCACTGGATAGATGTAAATGGATACTGTACATTGTGAAGGTGCATCTGTGAGTTACAACACAGGGATCAATGGAGAATGAAGAGGCATGCAACCTTCTTTGTAGGTTGTTAACCATCTGAACCTTTTTCTCTCCAAATTTGTTGCCTGGGTCAGCTTGTTTCCCTCTTCCCTTTTTGTTCTGCTTCTGTCTTTCTTCTCTTTTAAAGGCTTGCTGTCCTAGCACTAAAACAGCTGGGAGAACAGAAGGGGGGCTGGAGGGAAGAGAAGGGAAGGGATCAGCAGAGAGAGGGAGAAGGTTTTAAGGCAGGGGTTCTCAACCTATGGCCTGTGGGCCGGATCCAGCCCACAGCACCATTCCATCCTGTCAATGCCTGTGCCACCACCTCCACCACACTTGTCTCCTCTGCTTGGCTTGGTGCATCCCTAATGCCGCTCTATGGTGGGGCGGATGTTGTAAGAAGACTTACACCATCCACCCTGCTATGGAGCAGCATTAGGGACATGCCATGAAGAGGAGACAAGGATTGAGGAGGCGATAGACACCCATGGCCGCCCACGTCTGTCACCCTTGGCAGGCTGGTAAGCAGGGAAGCGGTGGTGGTGGTGGGAGTGGTGACAGACGGGGGTGGGGGTGGCATGGGGGGAAGTGTTAGTGGGCTGGGCTGGTGGTTCTCCCAGTGGTGGTGGTCGGGAACACCAGTCTGAACCTCTAACAGTCTGAGGGAGCTGATTTGACCCCCAGATTTAAAAGGTTGAGAACCCCTGTTTTAAGGCATCTGTGCCCTGGTGGTGCAGTGGTTAATCTGCTGTACTGCAACCCAAAGGTGGTGAGTTGGATCCTGACAGGGATCAAAGTTGACTCATCTTTCAAAGATCAGTAAAATAAATACTCAGCAGGTATGGGGGCAAAATGCTAATTAACTTGTGAACCGCTCAGACAGTGCACTAAGTGCTATGGGGTGGTAAAGAGGTGTGGTTGCTTTGCTTTACACTCTCCATCCAAATTTGCAAGAGGCAAATACCTTGCACTCCCCTATTTGACTGCTCAGCTGCTCTTAATATGCCTTGGAAAGAAGGTAGGAAAGCTGATCCACTCCATGTGGGGATGAGTGGATTCGAAAAGGTAGCCAGTTTCCCTGCTACCCTGTCTCTGTCATTGCTGCTAGAGCAGGATGGTCTCTAAATCCCTCCAGATCAGCTCAACCATCACCTTGTCTGAATGTGAATATATTTGGTTCAAAAAGAATAGACCCTGTTGCAAAGGATGACAATGGATTAGAAGGGGGAAACTCCAAGCTGATTTCTACTGATTTGTATATCATGTAGTCAAGAGAAAATAATGCGACTCAGACTGTCTCAATCCAAGAGCATTTCCTGAATTATTTGTCAATGTCGTTGCATCCTTACTCTGGTGTAAAATTCAAAAAGGATTCTAGCCCTGATAGACTACTGTATATCAGAGCTGTTTTACAAATATGTTCAAATATGCTAATAGGTATCCAAATAATAAATCTGCCTGCTCATATTCTTTACAAACTATTAGCAAATCTCTCCACCATAATGTATGACATAATATCACAGCAGCTTACAATGTTTTCTATTTTATGGAGCGCTTCTTGCACTTAGAATTGAATAGTAAATCCCTATTTGTTGTTCAGTTGCACAGTCAATTCTGACATGAATCTCCATTCTTTCTTAGGTACAATACAGTACTTCCCAAACCTATATTTGATGCAATTTCAATAAAAAGGAATTATTAGGCAATGAATCCTCAATGGCAGAAACATGCTAATTTCAAAGATATCAAAATGTCTGGCTTGCTGTCCCTTATAGTGGTCTGGACCTTCCCAAAAGACACATATATGTACACTGTAAATTACCAATTTGTATTTTGTAAAGCATTCCTCGAAGGGAAAAAAATTAGCCATAGCCTTGGGAATCATGTTCTTAAACATCCCTTGGCCATTCTCACCAGCAGACATTCAAGCATCTGCTATGCATGGAATGAAGAGCAGAGTCTGACCCAGTTCCCATCTCTGTTGTTACCCAAGGGATCATGCAGCTGTTATGACCTCTTAGCTCGTCCTCTTCCTTTTAAGGCAATGGGGCACACACAAAAGTAAACACGAAGGAACAAAAAGCTAAACAGAAATATGCTAAGCCACTCCAGTTGTCTATCAGACAACTGTTGAACTAGAAACTCAACAGCAATTACCACAAAGAAAGTGGACACTTCACTTATTAAATGAAGAAATTTCCTCAAAGACTCCTATTTTTTTTTAACTTCCTAATGGAAAACAGTTTTAAGAGTCTGCAGAAGCTTCCGCAAATAAGGATTCCCGGAAAAGATTTACCACTCAAGAGTCATGGCCAAGAGACTGGGAATACTTTGATAGCTGCTTTCTTTTCTAGCTGTGTTAATTTATTTTAATCTCTTATCCTTTAAATATTAATAACCAGCCAGGAACCCAGGAAGGTGGTTATGCCAACAGAAGTGTTATTATCAATGGTTGGACTCTTCTCCTCTGAAGCCTCTTACACCTGCACCAAGAAGGATCAAAATCAATTATTATTATTTTAAATTAAAAATTGGAACTTTTAAATTTAAATTGGACATTTTCATACCTGTCAACTGTGGCTCCGGAAAATACGGGACCTGCGCAAATGGTTCTGCACAGATTGCCTTCTACACATGCGTAGAAGGCTTTTACGCTTGCATAGAACCCTTCTACGCAAGCATAAAAGCCTTCTACACATGCGTAGAAGGCAATCTGCACAGAAGGGCTGCACAGTACCTCTTTCCCCCCACTGCCAATTCCAGGGTTTTGGCAGCTGCAGGTGGGAAATGGCGCAAATTGGCACCAAAAATCGGGAAATCCCGGCCAATCCGGGAAGGTTGACAGGTATGCATTTTGATTCTACTGTTAAATTTGTTCAAAAAACAAAAACAAACATGATAATAGTTTCGACTTAAAATGTCTTAAAGATCTCATAAATGAATATGGTCCATAATTTGCAATTCTATATGAATAATATCAAGATGTGAAAATCTGAATGTATAGGGTGCTAAAGTAATTGAGATTATGGAAAAATCTGCCCTAAAAATGTACATTGTATCTTAAAATGAGTTTTGAACAACAATTTATTAGAAGTCACAATAAAACAATTAGGTAGCTCAGGGGTTGGCAACCTACGGGCCACAGCACCAAATAATCCGGCACCAGCCCTCGCTCAAACCACTGCTGCCACTGCTGTGGCTGTGGCCATGTTAATGGCAGCCGTAAATGCATTAATGAGAGCTGCAGAAGCATTTAAGGTGGGGGGCCACCAGTCTGGCCCCTCAACTGTCTGAGGGAGCATGACCCAGCCCCCAACTTTAAAAGGTTGCCAACCCCTCAGCTATCTCCAGCCAAGTCTAAAAACACTCTTGCAAAATAATTTCTTTTACAGTTTACAATTGAGGCATATACTGAAAGTATATTGCAACTATTGTTAAAATGTTACCATGTGTCAACATGACTAGAGATGATATTTTCAGTTCCTGTAACTTTTTACTCTTAAGTAGCTATTGTATCCTGGTTTAAAGTACCTTACTATACTACAGGGGTTTCCAAACTTTTTTGCGCTGCGGGCCGGTCACGTCGTTCCTCTTACTAGAAGCAGAAGTAAAATGTGCCCACTCATGCACAAAACACTGCTGTAAATGCACCTGTGGCTGTTGTAAATGTGTTTATGACAGCTGCAGGTGCCTTTATGGTAGGGTTTTGTGCATGCACAGGTACATTTTACTTCCACTCCCAAGAGCAGCGAGGGTGGCACAGGCTGGATGATTTGGCGCCATAGGCTGGATCCAGCTCACAGGCCATAGTTTGGCCACCCTTGCTATACTAGATCTTTTATTTTACAAACATTTATTTCTCCAGGCTCTGCAAATGTTAGTCAAAATAAAAGCATTTACTGTCATTGTGGCAGCCTGCCAGATTCTGAGTTATAAGCTCTTGTAGTTACAGAAGGTGCAAAAGCAGTAGAAGTTCCTACTAAAAATTTTCGGTTGGTGCACCAGGCTCCATATCTCCAAGTCCAGTAGAAAGGATTGTTGATAACCGATGAAAGGAAAATAAGGACAAAAAAGATAGCCAAGGTAAGGAACAAAAGATACCACTGAGCATCAGGCATCATGTAGCAGTAGCAACAGTGGCAGCAGATGAAGACAGCATTGATTTCCCTCCACAGAGTCAAACTGGTTTGGCTGGGTGAGCACTTAAATTAATTTTCTGAGCATGTTATTATAATATCCTTAAGGTTAAAGATTGCTCATAGTAATAATGATTTTTACTTTTAAATTATCCATTTTAGAGATATATTCTCTGCTTTTTTTAAAAAAACTACCTTTTAAGGCTATAACCACTTGTGTTTTTAGAATATAATGAATACATTATTTTTCATTGTTTATTGTACCTTTTATGCTTCTGTATTTTGAATTGAACTATGACTCAAGTATTCATCTGCAACTTAAGTTTAGTTTTTCTATATTTTCAGCATTTGTGACTACAGTTTTGGAAGCTGTTAAGACTTTTGGATGCTTTCTCAATTTTGAAGTATTTTTGTGCATATGGAAAACAGAAGCAATAGAAATAAGGCTTGTAGAACTAGACGAGTTGGTGTTGCTTGGAATTACTGCAACAATTAAAAGACATTTACCTTGATAGTCAGATGGATTTTGATATGATTGTAAATGATCACCTGTTTTCATTCTAGAATTAACCATTTTTGGGGATGAATGCCATATGTGACAAACACAGGTTTCTGATTTTTCCTGAAAGGCTATGAAGTTTTATAAGGCTCTATGAAGTTTTATAAGGCTCTCAGGGAGATGTGAGACAATATTCTGTAGTTTTATAATCTTTCAGAAAAAGTGTTGTTAATAAAATCCAATGGTTATTAAATGTCACAGGCTTTTGTATAGATTATCTATGTTAATCCTTGTCTTCCCTAGTACAGTAAAACCTCGTATAAAGAGTGCCTCGCTTGGAGACTAACTTGCTTAAAGAGCAGAATTTTCTCTGAATGGTTGCCTCGCTGAACAACTAAATTGGGGTTCACAATCTCCTGCACCAGAAGTCACAATTGGTCACTTAAAATGGTGTTTTGCCTAAAGAGCAAACTCGCTTAAAGAGCAATCCCATGGAACGCATTATGCTCTTTAAGCGAGGTACCACTGTACTCAGGTCTGGTAGTTACCATCAGTTCTCAATCTGGGCTTATGTCCAAATATAAAGAACAACATATGGACATGATAAAGGACAAAATTAAGGAAAGTTATTGTTCAACTCTAACTTAATTATGGTGCTTCTTCTGTCCTACAATATGAAACAATGAGTCAACCTTGATCCCCATCAGGATTGAACTCATAACATCAGTAGTTTTGGCTGCAGTACACTGTCCCACCAGGATTACTATATTTTTGGAAGCTGTATCAAAATCACTAGAACTGCTTTCAGTAACTTCCTTAAGTGCAAATGGCAACCTTTACTATTCTGCATCAGAATTTTGTGTAGACAGCATCAAACATTTATCTTTCATTTTGTAAAGTACACACTTTCAGACACAGGTGTTAATGAACAAATTATTACTGGACAGAGCTGTGGTGAAAAATATATATCATGAGCATACATTAAGGTTGCAGCAAGCAATAGTGCATATATTTCATGTAAAAAAGGCCACATAATTAAATTGAGGAACGACTGGAAATAATTTGATTTAAATGAAAACCCACCCTATTGAACATTTTCAAAACCTGCTCCAGAAAGCTGGAGTGGAATAGTGCTGTATTACTTAAGCCTGTAAAGGGGAGGGAACGGGGGGGGGGGGGGGGGGAAATCCCATAATGTTGGGTGCCAGTGCAACACTAGATTTAGAGTATAGTTTTTATTACATCAACAGAGACATTAAAATTTTAATCAGAGTTTGTTATACTTTCAGATAATCATATCTTTCTTGGAGTTCATGCAATTTCATGTGGCCATTTTGCTCTTGTGCTGAGCTACAACCAGCCATTGCATCTCATTATAGGAAACTGGAGAATAGTGAATGACTTCTAAACAAATCAGGATATTTAAACCATGATTCCAATGTAGCTTCAGTATCTTGGCTTATTTGCAACCCAGTAATCACATTCTCCTGATGCAGTTTTCCAGCTAGTTTTCTTGGACTGCACAAAAGGAGAATTGAAGAAGTACTCAAAGCTTCCCTAGCTTGAATTCTTACTTGATATACAATTATTCAAAGGTGGCCATCACTAACTATGATTAACAGTGAGGACAGTAATTTCACATGAGCAGAATAAGGAAGGTCAGTTCATTGCATTGACACTTCCCCCCCCCCCCAAATTTGTTCATGTTCTGAGGACTATACTTCAAATGGGACAGAACATGGCTGAAGAAACTAAAATGTTTATTCAATTACATTTTAAAAAGCAACCGGTCTATATTGGAAAGACTGTTAGAATGCACTTTTCTTATAGTGGCCAATAAAAAACCATGGAGGACATGGGGAACTAAAGGGGACCTAAAAACATGGCAAAAGTCCCCCTAGAACACACAAGAGAAGTTGTTTAACAATTGGGGTTGTAAATTCAGAGGGACAGAAAGGGATCTCAGTGCCAGGAAAAAAAGTCACTCTTTGCCAAATATAAACACGAAGAGATTGATATAACTGCTCCATTGTAATAGGTAAAGGTCACTCTTGCTCGAAAGCCAGTCATATCCAACTCTAGGGTTCAGTGCTCATCTCTGTTTATAGCCGAAGAGCCAGCACTGTCTGCATCTGCAAACGTTTCCATGGACATGTGGCAGGCATGCCTAGACACCGAAGTGCACGGAACGCTGTTTATAACATGTAATATGTAAATCACATTAATGCAAAACCCACAATCAAATTTATCTAGGTTATAACCTACTTTAGTGCAAAAAAGCAGCATATTCATTTGCACAAGCAACTCTCCTAGTTTGCAGCTCTCAAACAAGGCAGGAGCTAAACAATGTACAAACTGTGGCTAACCTAGCACACATTGCTTATTTTTACCATTGAAAAGGAGAAGTGAACAAGTTATAGGTCGGTGTCAGTGTATCCAATTAATTTACAATTGTTCAGGCCACATGACTGACCTTTCTGTGCAAGCACAGCCCTTGCAAACTGCCAAGTAGTGGATTCCTCTTCTTTTTGAACAGGAAAGTCTAAAATGCTTGATAATAAATATTTTGTATAGTGGAAGCATACCCTTTTCTTTTCTCTCAGGAAACAATCATGAATAAGATGCAATGATTATTCTGACCACAGCCTTAGTTTGAAAAAACTGGTCAAAGCCTTGGGCAAAAAGTTTTCCAAAACTGTATTTGGATAACAGAGGGAATTCACTGCCCTAATGCACAAAATTGCACTTAGCACACATACATAAGAAACACAAGGATATCTTGTGGCTCCGAAGCTTTAGAAAGTTTTGGGTGTGTTACATGATATGCCTAAGGCAAATGTTACTTTTAAATGGAATATCAATTCTGCATTTGTTTGCCATATTGACTTCATTTGAAACAACACAGAATTAAAATGTGGTTGTTTGTTCGGCCCAACACTTGTAAGAATGCGCAGAAGCCATGCCCTACATTTTAACTCCTCTTATGAAATCCCCCCTTTGTTCTCTATTATGACTTCTAAAATGCTGGACAATTCACAATTCCATTGACCATAAAGTGCTTCTTATATGTTTTTGTTCTTTTAAAAAGTTTGTAAGCCATCCCGAGCTTCTCCTTTAGTGGAAAGGAGGGATTTAAATGCAAAAACAGACTAAAAGACACTGAGAGAGGGTTACTGCCAGCACCTTGGACAGGCCATCTACCCTTGCCTCACACACACTGAAAGTTTGGCTAAAGCAAGAACTCTGGGATCCTGTGGAAAAAAAGGACAGATGTCTCTGCAAAATATGGCGATAAGATGGCCAGCATCGAAAACAGATTGATTACATACTCTGCAGCCAAAGATGGAGAACCTCCATGCAGTCAGCAAAAACAAGACCTGGAGCAGACTGTGGCTCAGATCATAATCTACTGATTGCAAAATTCAGGCTGAGACTAAAGAAAATAGGGAACACAATTAGGCCAGACACATATGACCTAGACAACATCCCCAAGGAATACATGGTGGAGGTGTGAAACAGATTTAATGGCTTTGACAGAGTGCCAGAAGAATTATGGTCAGAGGCGCGGTGTTGGATCGGGGCCCGAAGTGGGCCAGAGGGTCCCAGAGGAGACTGGTCAAGCAAAGACACACGAGGCAGGATGGAGCGAAGACCAGCGTTTATTGATCAGAAGGCAATTGACTTTATACCCTGCCTATCTTGGCGGTGTGCATACGTTGTGCGCGGCCGTTACAGGAAAGCCCTGAGTCTGCACACTGAGATTACACAAGTTACCCATTAGGGATAACTTCACCGGGGGAAGTTCCTTATCTATCTAATTTACTACCGGGGACATGCATTGTCTACTGTTAATCAGGGGCAAACAAGAGCCGAGGTTGACTCTAAGGCTTAGAGCTTCTGCGGATGCGAGATTACTCATTCCATGCCTATCGAGTTAAACATCTGGTGATCTTTTGCCCTCTATTGTCCGAACTGCCTGTTAGGTCAGCGATCGGTGAATTAAACTATATCTATTATTCTGCTCCTCAATTTCTGTCCCTTCGGAACCAGCGGCTCGAAGGAGTGTTCTCCCATAACCGTGGTTCTATCAGGGACAGTGTGCCAATTGTGTGCGCGGATCCCACAGCGCGGGGCATCATACAGGAGGCAGCAAGGAAAACCATATCAAAAGAAAAGAAGTGTAAGAAAACAAAGTGGTTGTTTGATGTGGTTCTTAAAATATCAGAGGAAAGAAGAAATGCAAAAGGCAAAGGAGAAAGGAAAAAAATTCAATCAATTGAATACAGAATTTCAAAGAAAAGCAAGGAGAGATAAGGAAACCTACCTAAATGAACAGAACAAAGAAATAGAGGAAAACATGAGGGGTACAACTAGAGATCATTTCAAAAAATTTGGGAAAATCAAGGGAACGTTTAAAGCAGAAATGACCATGATAAGGGACAAAAATGGCAAGGAGTTAGCTGATGCAGAAGAGATAAAGAAAAGATGGCAAGAGTACACAGAGGAACTATACAAAAAGGACCTCACCACCCCTGATAATCATAATGATGAGAACATTGAACTTGAGCCAGACATCCTAGATAGTGAAGTCAGGAAGGCCCTAAAATGAACTGTAAACAACAAAGCTAGTGGAGATGATGGTATCCCAGTTGAATTTTCCAAAGCCCTAAAAATGATGAAATCAAATTATTGCATTCTATATGCCAGCAGATTTGAAAAAGCAATAGCCACAGGATTGGAAAAGATCAGTATATGTTCCAATCCCAAAAAAAGGGTATTGCCAAAAAATGTTCAAATTATCAAATTATCAAACAATTGTGCTCATCCCACATGCTAGCATGACAGCATCCCTAAAGAATACATGGTGGAGGTGATGAACAGATTTAATGGCTTAGACTTGGTAGACAGAGTGCCAGAAGAATTATGGATGGAGATGAGGGACATCATGCAGGAAGCAGCAAAGAAAACCATACCAAAGGAGAGGAGGCATAAGAAAGCAAAGTGGTTATCTGATGAGGCTCTTGAAATAGCAGAGGAAAGAAGGAACGCAAAAGTAAAAGGAGAAAGGAAAAAATACAATCTTTTGAACACAGAATTTCAAAAAAAAAAAAAAAGCAAGGAGAGATAAGGAAAACTACCTAAAAGAACAGTCCAGAGAAATGGAGGAAAACAACAAAAGAGGCAGAACCAGAGATCTGCTTTAAAAAATCGGGGAAATCAAGGGAACATTTAAAGCAAAAATGACCATGATAAGGGACAAAGACGGAAAGGAGCTAGCTGATGCAGAAGAAATTAAGAAAAGATGGAAAGAGTACACAGAGGAACTTTAAAAAAAGGACCTCAACACTCCTGATAATCACAATGATGAAGAAATTGAACTTGAGCCAGACATCCTGGAGAGCGAAGTCATAAAGGCCCTAAAGAGCACTGCAAACAACAAAGCTAGTGGAGATGATGGTATCCCAGTTGAATTCTTCAAAGCTCTAAAAGATGATGGCATCAAATTACTGCATTCAATATGCCAGCAGATTTGGAAAACAAAACAGTGGCCACAGGACTGGAAAAGATCAGTATATGTTCCAATCCCAAAAAAGGGCAAGGCCAAAGAATGTTCAAATTATCAAACAATTGCGCTCATCCCACATGCCAGCAAGGTGATGCTCAAGATAATACAGGATAGACTTCAGCAGCATGTGGAGAGAGAATTACCAGAGGTGCAGGCTGGTTTCAGAAGAGGCAGGGGGACTAGAGACCACATTGCCAACATACATTGGATCATGGAGAAAACAAAGGAATATCAGAAACAAGTCTATTTCTGTTTCATTGACTACACCAAGGTCTTTGACTGTGTGGACCACAAAAAAATGTGGCAAAATGTGGCAAGTAATTAAAGAGATGGGAATATCAGAACACCTTATATGCCTCATGAGAAATCTGTACATGAGTCAAAAAGCAACAGTTAGGACAGGATACGGAATGATGGAGTGGTTTGGAATAGGAAAAGGAGTAAGACGAGGCTGCATTTTATCACCCTGCTTATTCAACTTATACACAGAGCACATAATGCACAGTGCAGGGATGGAGGAATCACAAAATTGTTGGGAGAAACATTAACAATTTGAGATACGCAGATGATACTACCCTAATGGCAGAAAATGAGGAAGACCTAAAGAAGCTCCTGATTAGGTTGAAGGAAGAGAGTGCAAAAGCTGACTTGAGACTCAACATCAAGAAACCCAAGATAATGGCAACAGGCCCTATCAGTCCCTGTAAAATAGATGGGGAAGAAGTAGAAGCAGTGACAGATTTTAACTTTCTTAGCATCCAAGATCACTGCAGATGGGGATTGCAGCCATGAAATAAAAAGGCGACTGATTCTTGGGAGACAAGCGACGAGAAACCTGGGGAACATAGTGAAAAGTAGAGACATCACCTTGCAAACAAAAATTTGCATAGTCAAAGCAATGGCATTCCCAATCGTGATGTATGGTTGTGAGAGCTGGACCATTAAGAAAGCTGAGTGCAAAAGAATAGACGCCTTTGAAATGTGGTGTTGGAGGAGAGTTATGAGAGTCCCCTGGACAGCGAGGAGAACAGATAGGTCAAAGAAATCAACCCTGACTGCTCTTTAGAAGGTAAAATAGTAAAGATGAAGCTAAAGTACTTTGGACATCAAATGAGAAGAGAGGATTCACTTGAGAAAGCCTTGATGCTAGGAAAGGTGGAGGGCAAATGCAGAAGGGAGTGGCCAAAAATGAGATGGCTAGATGATATTGCAGACGCAGTGGGCACAGAGCTGGGCAGGTTGAGGAGGATGGCGGAGGACAGAGGTGCCTGTAGGGCAATGGTCCATGGGGTCGCAAAGGGTCAGAATCGACTGTGTGACAAAAAAAAGCATGTATGAAAGGTGGGAGGAAGGCCTGTCTCTTAGATTTAAGGAGGGTGTGGAGAAAGGTTCAGAGTCTTCTGGGTCTGAGACAGCCATGCTGGAGGAGGAGACCTGGGTCTCAGCATGGGTGGGGATGAAGCCTATCTTTTGCACAACAGCTGAGCTGGCCTGGGAATAAGAGAATAACCACTGGGAAAGTCCTTGAGCAGCTATGCAGTGGCTTGGGACTGTGGCTGAGAAGGCTCCTGTCCTACCAGATCTGTGTTACCCAAAATATCCGAGAGGTCCTATGGTGTCCATCGCTACCCAGCTGAAACACTAGCAGTGTGGACACAAGAGATCAGCCAATGCTCACTGCCTTTCCCCCCTGCCAACCCTCACTGAAAGGCTCTAAGCATGGTCCTGGAACGGGCTTGTTCATCACTATATTTCAATGGTTTCAGTAATGAGAATTACTGGAAACTCAGTCCTCTTTAGGTGTAGGAGAGCAGTGACAGAGAACTGCTGTGGCAGGTATCTGACTCAATAAAAAGTACTCTAAGTAGCAACTTTGAGCCAATGATGTTATTGGCTGGAGACCCCAAGGTTATGTTAGGGGACAGCAGCAGATGGCCTCATAAATGCTGGTGAGAAAAATTAACCATCACAATGTTTTAAGTTATAATATTGGAGAATCAGCGAAAATAGGACCCGTATTATGTTTAAGATCTTATGCCTGTGGGCTATGCAGAGCCCCAGGTGCTGATCACCTCTGAATCAATCGAAGAGCTCGAAACAAGATTGCTTTCTTGTTTGTCCTTTAATGAGTGGAGGAGGTGTCAATGCAACCCTCAAAAGTTGGCAATCCTACTTTCCGCGGAAGACTACTGGTAGGTTCAAAGTTCTGGGAGAATGTAAAGTATTCATACTCTGCATTGAATAATTAGAAAATAAAAGCCACAATTATTTATTTCATACCTTGCTGATTTACAATTGAAGGTCATAAAAAAGGGGCAGGCAACCTACAGCCTGTGGGCCAAATCTGGCCCACAGCACCAAATAATCCAGCCCCTGCTCTCGCTCCAGCCGCCACTGCCACTGGCAGTGGCAGGATCAACTGCAGACACATTTAAAGCAGGGGGGACACCAGTCTGACCCCCCTCAACTGTCTGAGGGAGTGTGACCCAGCCCCAGACTTAAAAAGGTTCACAACCCCTGCCATAAAGGAACAGATACCTGCCTTTTGGTCTCTGATACAGCTCCTTTTGTATGGTCGTGCAAATGAGGTGGAAAAACAAACCCATAGTATTTTCCACAGAGGTGGAAAAACAAACCCATAGTATTTGAATGTATTTATTGCTCCTTCTTAAAATACTTGCATTTTTATTTACAGTGAGAACATTTATGAGTCTTTACTTCCATTCTCGTAACTCAAGTAGCTTAGCTATGCAGAAACAGCTGTGAGGAAGCACCAGAGAAACCCGGTTTTTATAACCAAACATTTTATCCATGAAAATCACAGTAGATCTGTAACAAGCATTTCCACTCCAATGTTCTTCCTTACACTCACAATTAATGATGAATGTACAGTGATACCTCATACAACGTCCAAACTTAGTTCCACAAGTTTGGACTTTATACGGATTTGGACTTTGTATGAGGCATGCAAAATCCTAGCCACGATGCATCATACAATGTCCAAATCCTTGCTGCGATGCCTTGTACAACGTCGTTTTCATAGAGATACATTGTACTGTAACAGCACAGACTTCAGGGCAAAGTCAAGGAAACAGACAGGAAACTGACCGAACTTTAAGAAATCATTGTCTAAAGGCTAAATACATTGCAAAAACATGTCAAACAACCCTGATTGTCCAAGAACCTGAAGAATACTGCAAAAATCCCAGGAATGCTTCTAAAAATTCTGATGAAAAAAATTCAAAAAAATCCAAAAACGTGCTCAAAACCACTCATAAACACTCTTTGCCTCATGCAAAACCCACAAGAGCAATGCACGCATGTCCCCTGCCTTTTATACTGCCCAGGCACAATGCAACCTGGGAAAACCCCCAATGCCTCATACAAAGTTGAGCAATTTTGTATGAGGCAACGTTTTTCAAGAAATTAGGCGATGTTGTATGAATTCGACGTTGTACGAAGCGGACTTCGTATGAGGTATTACTGTATGTCTGTTCCATTAAAAATACTTATTCTAATGCACAGGCAGCAAAGATAGAAATGAATAAATAAAAATGCAAGAGAAATGTTAGAAGGAGAGATCAAGCAAAATTAAATGAATGTTAACTTTATGTATAAAAAGCAAATTGCTATAAACACTAAAAAAACAACCACTCTTGAGCCATATGAGCTTTGCAGTGTAGTTGAAAGGGAGGGGGAAGGAGCAGGGGAAAGGGCAATTTGCTGAACACTCTTCACAGCAGCTGTGTGCAAGGGGTAGCTCTTTTAACTACATTTCTCTGAAGAATGTATGAGGTCATAAAGAACTAGACCTTATCAACAACTGGATATTTCAGTAAGGCAAAGCCTTTCCTCTTCCACTTCCTGCCATGAGCTCCAAACAACTGATGTTAAAAAGCAAATGCATGCTTTTATAATTTGCTGTTCATGTAACGAGTCATTTCAGCTGCAGTTTTGTTTTTAAACACTAACATCATTTCAAAACAAATTAGAAGGCAAGATGTGAACTGGCTTTATACTTAAATGTAATTATGCCATTACATAGCCAGTTCATCTGTTTACTGAGATGTTAATCTGGGTCCTAGCTAGTGCTTTCTCATCTTCTTGAATACTGAGAATTCTATAAGTTACCATTTTCAAATTGTCTTTAATTTCTACTGCACTCGTTACTTTAATCTCCATTAATGAATATGGCATCTGATGAACTGGGCTGCAGGACATACAAACTTGTGCAAATAAAATATATTAAAATTTATGATGCCTCAACTCTCATTTTTTTTTGTTTCAACAAACTAACATGGCCAAAAATTTTACCCCCAGTAATGACTATAAAAGGTATTTTAGTGAAGTGTCTCACAATTCATTAAGCATCACTTGGACAACTCTCCCCAAATTTGATACCACTATAGAGCCTTTTCTTTAAAGCATTTTAGAGTTTCTTCCACAGCTAAGGTTCTCTGATAAACAGTGCAGTAATGGGTTTGCAAGCTGTCCTGAGAACTCACATTATGTGTGTATGTAAATACAGAAGTCTTCTGAACAGCCCTCTACTTAATAGGTAGAAAGTAGCTGCCACGCCACCCAAAAAGAATGAGTTATTTTCTTTTTTCTACCGGATAACCATTTTGTTGGCCAAGAAACAGAAAACAAAATGAGTAAATGACTACTTAGTAACTAAACTATATGACACTACAGTGAGCAATAGGGTATGTTTCTCATTAAATAAAAGCAAAACAGTTTCTTTGGTATCATCAGCAGTTTTGAAAGGAGGGAGAGAATTTCTGCACAGTACTGATGGAAGAAGGGAGTTCAAGAACTCATCTTAGCAACATTTCTCTTTTCTGCACATAGTTAAGACCAATACAGGAGCACTGTTCCATACACAATTCTGAACATTTACTGTCTAGTCATGTTGAGATTCTTAGTCAAAATCACGGCTTCTAGCACCCACTACATGTGTAAGAATGTGACATCCTTCACCCTCTGATGTCATGTATGCATACATGCACGCAGTGTGTAAAACTTCAAGGCTTGCTGTCGCTTGACCTTGCAGTGCTAAACCACAGTTTAAAGCTGTATGTCAACCATTATGAGTGAAGCAGAGGGGGATATTTGACTTTTCCCAGATATACAACTAATAAGTTCATTTTTCTGTTAAATTTGGAGAATAAAAATAAAAAGGGTTTCTAAGAAAGAGCAGCACTGGCTTTGTAGCTCTTGATTGTAAAAACTGCTCATTACAAAAGACTGTGAAAACAGAGAGACACTACTACACTAATAATAATACACTCATAGTAATACACATAATAATTATATACATAGTATACACATAATAATACACCCCTAATAATACACCCCTAATAATACACCCCCAACAACAACAACAACAACAACAACAACAACAACAACAACAATAACAATAACAATAATAATAATAATAATAATAATAATAATAATAATAATAATAATAATAATAATAATAATAATAATAATAATAATAATAATAATAATAATAATAATACACAGAGACCCTAAAGGCAAAACCAGACTATATGAAGGTTTTCTCAAGAAATACTCAGATGATCTTCCTACTGTAACTGGAGAAGGACTATCTGGTACAGTGGGACCTGGCAGGTCCAGATCCAAGTCCCCACTGAGGCATGTAACTCATGAGACACTGTGCCTCCTTGACAGGGCTTGGGCTCAATGATCCAAAGGGGCCTGTCAAGCCCTGCAGCATTAAGATGATTATCAACATCCTCATCATCATGAAGCACACTGCTTCTTCATTCTGACCTACCTCACAATGGAGCTTTTGGGAGGGTAATATAGAGAGGAGGATGGCCATATTGGCTCTCCATTCTCACTAGCAGTTTCAAAGTGAGGAAAGAAACCTAATTACTAACCAAGAAATGGGCAAGTTATTTCCACATGTAACTCACTTCACAGGCAAATTCCCCATGTAGGGCTCTAAGTAAATGTCCATCTCACCCACCAAGTGATGTTGTACAGTCTTTTCTCAGGAATCAGCTATGAGAGCATCTTTGAAGAAATGTGACTAGACTTTTAGGCAATATCGCTATGGCTATTGCCTTAATAATTCGTTTGAAGACCATAGCTTCATTTGGCAAATGAAAATGTCATAGGTGAACTGTTTGGCTGTTGAATCTTTAAAAAGCAAGGAAGACCTTCTTCAATGGAAAACCACAAAGGGTTTACAAGGTTAATATCTTTAACAAAATGCATATACTGTTCAAACATAATGGGATGTAGCTTCTTTCACATGTATGAAGATGGAATGTGGCATTGTCTCTACACTGGGCATAAAAAGTATCCTTAATCATATTTCACCATATTTATAATGATATTTTAACAAACAATTTTGGTATGCATGTGCATATACACACAAAAGAGGTGGGTTAGATCAACAACTCTGCGAGGAATTTCTGTAAAGAACACAGAGTCATTGAACAATGAATTGCCAATATCCTTACTCACACCTCACTATTTTCCATGGGAGGTCTTGCCTCTTGATCCTGTATGAAATCCAGTAAGTTCATACTCAACTGTAAAATGTGTTCAAGCATATGTTCAACTAGCACAGAGGTTCCCAACCTTTTTATGCTGTGGGCCTGACCACATCCCCAGATAGTTGAGCAGGCCTGACCATGCACCCCAGAAGCGGAAACCAGTGCATTTGCAACAGCCATAAATGCACCCACTTCTGTGTTTATGACAGGCATGGGTGCATTTATGCATGTGTGGGCACATTTTACAGCTGATGTAAATGCATCCGCTTCCACCTCCAGGTGTGGCAGCAGCGGGTCACATGAAATGCTGCCACAGGTCGGGGCTGGCCCATAGGCCTTGGGTTGGGCCTGAACTAGCAAATATAGTTCTAACCAAGATGTATTAAAGATACAGGGGTAGCATTTCAAAGGAGGCACTGTAGGTTTGAGCAGTGTTCAAACAACAAACCAAATGAAAAATCTTAATATATTCATATACTGTACTGTAGTTGATATCTCTTAAATGTTCCAGTCCCAACCGAATATTAAGTGCCATTTACTGCACAGAGATGTGCCATTTGAATCTTCTGAACTACAAATCACTTAATTCTCCATTCAGTTAATTCCATCTTAGAGGTAGATAATTAACTCTGCCCAAGCTTTCTGATCAGAAAGGAAGCTCTCAGATAGTTAAACTACAAAGCCTTCAAGATTAGGCACCTCTGTAAGTGTCAGTTTCCCAAGTGGAACTCCCAGAATGGAGATTCTGAGTGACACATTCCTAAAATATAGTATGTAGAGCAGAGAATAAGCACTGAACTAGCTCTGATGGAAGTATACCCATTCATATTTCCTGGTTTCCTGGTTTCATTCATCTCAAAAACTCAGAAAACTGAATGATTTTAGAAAAGCAGCCTAAATGCTATGGTTTCCTCTCAGGCTGGTAAGAGCACCAGCTGTATTCCAACTCCAAGAAAGCAGCACATGATAAAGACAGTGACATAATCCTTGTCCAATGCATCTTCATCACACTCCTCTGAGACAGACTGACACCATTTCTTACCCTCTATCTGTCTTTCAGGCACAAAGCAGTCAGCCCTAATGAATGAATGATTAAGCACCAGCCTGTGCTACTGTATGCCTGGGATACGGTTACCAGAGCTTCTGCACTGAGCCATGTTCCTGGAGCAAGTTTTCTTAGCATTAAAACAGTCATGGAGGAAGGGGGGGGAAAGGTTTGATTATTAGAATTTGCCTGAAAATACCTGAAACCGGAAATAAACTGGATATACATGAATTAAAGTACATAAAGCTTAGTTCTCTATATCGTCATTGATATAGAATTAAATTGTTCTTAGTGAAATATATGTAGTTGGGAGGGCAAAGTCCAAAACACACAAATTGCACAAGTAGAGTGGGCAGAGGAAATGGCAGACAGACCTCCCGTAATTTTCGTATTTATGTGGCGCAAGAAATTTCAACAGGTATAGCTTATATTAAAAATGTCCTCTTCTTCCTTTTCAACTGCCCTCATGAATTGAACATCTGGTGAAGACCTTTTCTGAAAGTCAAATATTACCATACCATGTAAAGTCATAATTAAATCCAAACCAAAGTGTACTCTGAACTCAGAGCAAACAGTGCAGTTCTCTATCACAAGAGTATGAAACAACAAGCATATGTTCAGAAATTAATTGTCACCTGGCAAATGAATTAGTTCTGTTCATACCTGTCAAGTTTCGGGAAATTTCTGTCAAACCCCCGTATTTTACACTCTTTCCTGCCATCATCCCATATTAGTTAGACTGGAGTAAGACTGGAGTTAGACTGGAGGCCAGCACAGGATAAGCATAGCTGTCCAGTTTCCTGTTTTGGCCGGGAAATTTCCCTTATTTGACAGAAATTTCCCGAAACTTGACAGGTATGGTTCTGTTATGTCATGTGTAATTTCTAAAATGTAATCAAAGGGTGAAGCTTGTATAGGCTCTTGGTTTTCACACTTACTACAGAGGGAGACTATATATTTAAATCATGGCTCCAGGCACTGTAACCTTCCAACTCTTCATTGCTTCTGCTTCACCACCAACCTCAACTAGGATTGACAACAGCTGATGTTCCAGCCAAAGATTGTGACTTAAGATAAGGGCTATTTTCATGGATAGGAGCATTAGAGGCATTAGCAGCATATCCTGGGGATCCAGTAATGGAATAATTCACTTAACAGCTCCATAGCTAGCTAAACTGGCATTTGTTACATCATTTATTATGAGTGCTTGTTTCCTTGCACTCAGCATACACTGCACATCAGGACTAGAGATCTCCTAAGGGGCATTTCAGGCATATGTGAAAAAATCACATAAAAGGCTTTCCTAGTCATCCTAATGACCTAGTGTAGATCATACACTGGGGATCATCCACATTTTGCAAAAAACATCTACACTCAGAGTCGTGAAAAGGTGATGTCAACTGTTGCTTGCCTGTGTTGCAGCAGTTTTTTGACTCCAGCATCAACTATCAAAGTAAGGATTTTTCAGGGCCACTACATTCAGTGGCATTAAATCAGGGAGATGCATCTAATTCTGGCCTCCTAAACATCCTAAAGAATGAACCTGAACCTACATAATCAGACAGGTAAAATGTTCCTTTAAAATATACATATTAAAGTGAAAACAATAAGGAATAAGACTTGAACAACTAGCTTCACATAAATTTTAAACTTACATGTGAAATTTGTGTGGCATAGTCTCAATGCCTTGGATTTACCTCTGAGTCCTAGAAAATGTGTTTATGAGGAAATTTCTGCTACTTGTTGATTAGCGCCATTTAAGAATAACTTGGCTTGGCAAGAGAGGAAGTGCACTTTTTAGTTTCTAAGGAGAGCTTCAAGCAAAATACCATCAAAACAAGATAAACCCTGTGAATGCATTGCTCAGCATATAACTCCAGCTAGGGACACTTTCTCTCTGCCTTTCTTTAAGTATCTTTCTTGTACGGCAAATGAATTTTAGTGTTAAGGCTGGAACTTAGATATGCCTGGGTCACACAGAACCCGATACGATCTCAATACACGACACTCCATGCAATATTAGTTCCATTAGCTACCTTCTTCACACATACGTGTATGCATGAAGGAGGGACCACAATAAAAATGTAGACAGTGCTCACAGAAAGTCCTGGTTTCCATTTCCAGATGTCTCATCTAAAGAAAGAGGTTGCAAACGATGGCACAAAGCAGTGTTCCTATGACTTATCCTACAGCCCAACTGAGAAGCAGTATGTACACTTTTTAAAACATTCCTAGTTTCAGAAATAGTCCCATTTGGGGACAAGCAAAGAAATGGAAATAATTTAGAATTATAGGATATTACCATATACACTCAAGTATAAGTCGAGTTTTTAGCCCCCAAAATGGGGGACATGGCTTATACTTGGGTCACTGACCATGAGGGTCCCAAGACTGTGCCGGATTGAGATGCACCAACAATTTAATTAATTTTACCATATTTTCATGCATTTTGATTATTGAAACTTACTAGCAACTGCTGCATTTCCCACCCTCACCTTATACTCAGGTCAATCTATTTTCCTGGGTTTTCAGGTCAAAATTAGGTATCTCGGCTTATATTCTGGTCAGTTTATACTCAAGTATATATGATAGTTTATAACAAGTCAGACCCATGGCTCATCTTGCAATATGCTGCCCTTCTTTTGAAGGGTTCAGATTTTCTCAGCTTCAGATAGAGACACTAGGGATTAGACTTGGAACCTTTCACTTGCAAAACATTCACTTGCCCTTTCCAGTACCTCTGTCTACCTTTATCTGCTTTATTTGCAACCTTGAACTGCCTGCTACTCCACAGGGTTATAAGCAGACTATTTGTCTATTTCCTTATTTTATCAACAATATTCTAGGGAACAGGTTTTATTACAGTGGAGTAAAAAGGTATGTTTTGTTTCTGCTTTATTGATTTAATTTATATCCCATTTTCTCCCCAATACTCTGTGCAAGAAGTTCACCTAGTATATCTAGTGCTGCAACTAATCTGGAATATTTGGCCAGCAAACAAGACTATATTTCAACTGTGTTGAAATATGTCCACTTGCTTCTATTATGTTTTGGGATTCATGTCAGCCTGGTTTTAACACCTACATAGAATTCAAATATTTATTCTTTTTTATAAATGTATTCTATGTATCTCTTCTCACCCCATGAGGATCTTCAACCCAACACACAACCACAAAGACAATACAAGAAACCTTAGCGCTTCTATGTTGCTTGGTTTTCTTATGTAACTACCCACAAACCTAGATAGATTCTCCAAATATGTCCAGCCCCTAGAACAGAGTATGTGCCAAATGTAACAAGAAGCTTTCTGGTAGGAGTTTTACAACTCTGTGAAATGTCCTTTTTCTGGAAGTCCATATTTTATCTAACAATAACAACAATCACACAATAAAACATAACAGGCCAAGAAAAAACTTAGCATCTACCAAAATAAATGCTGAACATTGGATTGAAAAGACATACCTTAAACCTCTTCCTGGATGCAGAAAGAGTAGGGGTTAGCTTAATCTCCACATTTCCCATGTGCCTGAAATGTAAGTCCTCTAGTGGCAAAGAAATTTTAAAAAAGGTCTTCTTTGCTAATCTTAATACCCTGACAGATTCATACCAAGTCAAGACATCTCTCCCAACAGCTACATAGAGCATTATTGGTTATGAACAAGCTCTATTTATTTATTTATTTATTTATAAGTCACATTTGTATATGCCGCCCACTCAGGCAGAACCCGACTCAGGGCGGCATTACAACAATTCTAAAAAATACATAAAAACATTATAAAAACCTTATAAAAACCCACATCCACCCCTTTTAAAAACCCATATCCCACCCACCCATCCCACCTACTATACAAGAGGGAAGAAGAGAGAGTTCTTATAAAAGCCAGCCGGCGGGAACCATAGTCCCGTTCGGGCCCCACACCTGCCCTGCCAGCCAGGTCTTTACTCCTTTCCTGAAGGGCAGCAGTTCACTTTGAAGTCTTACATCTGTTGGTAGGAGGTTCCAGAGGGTTGGTGCGGACACGGAGAAGGCCCTCCTTCGGGTGCTAGACAAATGTGCACCCCTCGTTGACGGCACCATTAGAGAGCCCCTCCGGTCCGCTCTGGTTGGACGGGCAGTCACTCTTGGGACGATGCGGTCTCTAAGGTATCCTGGCCCCCTGCCATATAGGGCTTTAAAGGTCAAAACCAGCACCTTAAATTGCACCCGGAGACAAACTGGTAACCAGTGCAGCTCCCGAAGCAGCGGTGAGGCATGGGCATATCGCCCACACCCCATCACCACCCGGGCCGCCGCATTCTGGACCAGCTGCAGCCTCCGAATGGTCGTCAAGGGCAGCCCCATGTAGAGCGCATTACAATAATCTAGTCGGGAAGTAACCAGAGCATGAGTGACCATAAGCAAGGAGCCCCGGTCCAGGAGCGTGCGCAATTGGCAAATCACCCGAAGTTGGGCAAAAGCCCTCCTGGCCACAGCCGCCACTTGTTCTTCCAGCCGCAGCCGTGAGTCCAGAAGGACCCCCAAGTTGCGCACTGGGTCTGTCTGGGGCAAAACAGCCCCATCCAGTACCAAAGATGGTAACTCCTTGGATAACATGGGGCCCCTTATCCACAGCCACTCTGTCTTGCTGGGATTCAGTCGAAGCCCATTGGCCCCCATCCAGACCCCAATGGCCTCCAGGCATCCGGATAGGATTTCAACAGCATCACTGGGGTCCCCACGGGCCGAGATGTACAACTGAGTATCATCCGCGTACTGATGGTACCGCACCCCGTGGGAACGAATGATCTCACCCAGTGGCTTCATGTAGATGTTAAATAAGAGAGGAGAGAGCACAGAGCCCTGAGGCACCCCATACTTGAGGAGCCTAGGGCTGGACCTCTCACTCTCTAACCACACCGACTGGGTACAGCCCTCCAGAAAAGAGGAAACCAGGACAACACAGTGCCCTGGATCCCCAGTCCTTCGAGCCGTTCCAGCAGGATACCATGGTCGACGGTATCGAAGGCCGCTGAGAGATCAAGAAGAGCAAGGACGGATGGACAACCCCCGTCCCGCTCCCGCCAGAGATCATCCAACAGTGCGACCAATGCCGTCTCCGTTCCATATCCGGGCCTGAATCCTGATTGAAAGGGGTCTAGATAATCCGCTTCCTCCAGGACACTCTGCAGCTGGCGCGCCACCGCCTTCTCCAAAACCTTACCCAGAAAGGGCAGGTTGGAAACCGGCCTGTAGTTGTTAAGGACAGCTGGGTCGAGGGACGTTTTCTTCAGGAGGGGGCGCACCAAAGCATGTTTTAGCTGTGCAGGAAATACCCCCTCCCGTAATTAAGCATTTATTATCCCCCCAACCCAGCCCCCTGTTACCTCCTTGGATGCTTTCACCAACCAGGTGGGACAGGGGTCGAGAGGACATGTAGTGGCACGAACATCTGCAAGGAGCCTGTCCACTTCATCAGGGACAACAGGATCAAACTGATCCCAGATCGTACAGCAAGACTGTGCCCCGGCACCCCCCCCGACCCTCCCCATCCACGCCAGGATTCAATCCTGAACGAATCCAATCGATTTTCTCCACCAGATGGTCAGCGAAGTCCTCAGCCGAACCCTGCCAACCGGGCACCGATCTCCCTCTACCGAGGAGGGACCTGGTTACCCGGAACAGGGCGGCTGGGCGATTATCAGCGGAGGCAATAAGGGCAGCTGGCAACCAAAACAGATCTTTTATAGGTTGGAATGGTGCCCTGATACTATTCATCAGTTAGCAAAGCAGCTACTGAGGTTTGCACCAATTAAAGCTTCCAGCTACTTATCAAGAGTAGTTCCAGACTCAAATTTCAAAATACAATGTAAACAGGACATGGACAACTGTTAAGAACATAAGAACATAAGAACAGCCTTGCTGGAACAGGCCACAGCCCATCCAGTCCAGCATTCTGTCTCACACAGTGGCTCACCATTTCCTTCAGGGTATTCCCAAGGAGATGCCTTCACCTGCTTAGGATTCCCTGGAAATGGCATTGAGAGATATCCTGCCTATCTCTCCAACCCGGAGGTTGTCCTTAGGTAGCCATAATTATAGCCATTGATAGCCTTGTCCTCCATGAACTTGTCTAATCCTTTCTTAAAGCTGTGAAGACTGACAGCTGTCACCACTTCTTCTGGCAGGGAGTTCCATAGACCAGTAATCCTCTGGGTGAAAAAGTACTTTCTCTTATTTGTTTGAGAACTAGTACCCAAAAGTTTCATGGAGTGTCCCCTAGTTCTAGTGTTGTGCGATAGGGAAAACAGTTTTTCCTTATCTACCTTGTCCACACCGTGCATGATTTTATAAACTTCAATCAGGTCACCTCTTAGACGCCGTCGTTCAAGAGTGAAAAGGCCCAACCGTTGCAGCCTCAGATGGTAAGGAAGGTGTTCCAGTCCCCTAATCATTCTGGTTGCCCTCCTCTGTACTTTCTCCAACTCCATAATATCCTTCTGGAGGTATGGCGACCAGAACTGTACACAATATTCCAGATGGGGCCTCACCATAGATTTATAAAGAGGCAAAATGACACTTGCTGACTTATTTTCTATACCCTTCCTAATGATCCCTAACATTGAGTTTGCTTTTTTCACTGCTGAGGCACACTGGGTTGACACCTTCATTGAGCTGTCCACCAGGACACCAAGGTCCCTTTCCTGGTTTGTCGCAGAGAGTTCAGACCCCATCAGTTTATAAATGTAATTGGGGTTTTTTGCCCCAACATGCATCACTCTGCACTTACTGATGTTGAAGCTCATTTGCCACTGTTTTGCCCACTCCCCCAGTGTCAAGAGATCCCTCTGGAGCTCTTCACAATCTCTCACAGTTTTCACTACCCTGTATAATTTAGTGTCGTCAGCAAATTTGGCTACCTTGCTTTTTACTCCTACCTCTAGATCATTTATGAAGAGGTTGAAAAGCAGGGGTCCCAGTACTGAACCTTGGGGGACCCCACTCTTTACTTCCCTCCACTTGGAGAAGTGTCCATTTAGTGCTACCCTCTGTTTCCTGTCCCTTAGCCAGTTGCTGATCCAGGACAAGACCTGTCCCTTTATTCCATGACTGGTAAGTTTATTCAAGAGCCTTTGGTGTGGGACCTTGTCAAAAGCCTTCTGAAAGTCCAGATAAACAATGTCAACTGGATCCCCCTTATCCACATGCTTGTTGACACTCTCAAAAAATTCCAACAGATTAGTGAGGCATGATTTGCCCTTGTAAAAGCCATGTTGGCTCTCCTTTAGCAGCGCCTTCTCTTCTATGTAACTATTAATTCTGTCTTTTAGGATGGTTTCCATCACTTTACCTGGGACACATGTCAAACTGACAGGCCGGTAATTTCCTGGATCACCCCTGGATCCTTTTTTGAAAATTGGTGTTACATTCGCTACCTTCCAGTCATCAGGCACAAAGCCTGATTTGAGGGAAAGATTATATATTTTGGCTAGGATATCAGCAATTTCATCTTTAAGTTCCCTGAGGACTCGTGGATGGATGCCATCTGGTCCTGGGGATTTGTTAGTGTTTAGCTTAACAAGACATGCAAGGACCTCCTCCCTGGTTATTTCTATCTTGCTTAATTCTTCGGTTTCCCTCCCTACGAAGATAGGCTCTGTTTTGGGCATGTGGTCTCTGTCTTCTTCAGTGAATACTGAAGCAAAGAATTCATTGAGTCTCTCTGCAATCTCTGTTTCCTCTTTAATAACCCCTTGCCTTCCATTGTCATCTAATGGTCCAATGGCCTTCCTAGTTGGGTTCTTACTTCTAATGTACTTAAAGAAGTCTTTGTTATTTCTCTGAGTATTTTTAGCTATACGCTCCTCAAAGTCTTGCTTTCCTTTCCTGATTGTTGCCTTGCATTTGTTCTGCCAGAATTTATGTTTCTGCCTGCTGTCCTCATTTGGACAAGCCTTCCATCTTCTAAATGAGCTTTTCTTGCTCTTGATCACTTCCCGAACAGCTCCTGTAAGCCACATTGGAGTCCTCTTGGACCTGGCAGTGCCCTTTTTCCTTTTGGGTATGCATTCCAATTGAGCCTCTGTTACCAGATCATACTGAGTTGGAAAAACTGCAGTGGGAAATAGCCACTGTTGTGTAGACATGCTCCATGCTACCACTGCCACCTTCAAATTCAGGGCAGCATAGGATAAAGGAACATTCCAGAGCTACAAATGAGATCTTCCAAAGACAGTATCACCCCTTCAAGGGCATGTTGATTTCTAAACCATGTTTTCTACCCCTACCTTACATTTATTCAATCCCAGTTTGTTCAGCCCCAGCCAGCTCTTTAGTGAATTGAGGCAGCTTCCCTAAAATCAGGTGGGGGGGGGGAGCAAAAGTATAGAGGGTCTTCCCCGTGTTTAACAGCATTTCCTTCCAAAGTACTAGATGACATCTATCATTCTATGGCAGAGGTTTGCAACCTACGGCCTGTGGACCGGATCCAGCCCACAGCACCAAATAATCCACTCCTGACCCTGCTCCAGCTGCTCCAGCCCCTCTGACCAGAATCAGACACGGACTCATTTACAGCCATTTAAATGTGTTTATGACAGCCATAAATTAGTCCACTGCCATCATAAATGTGTTTAGGACAGATGCATTTTACGGCAGCAGTCTGGCCTGCTCAGTTGTCTGAGGGGGCGTGGTCTGGCCTGTGGCTGAAAAACATTGAGAACCTCTGTTCTATGGTATCATAAGGATGTTATACAGGATACAAGAACTTTGATCATGGTGCTAAACAATAATCTCTAAGCAAGGCAAGACTTGAAAGGAAGAAATCATTTGCAGCAATATATAGTCCCCCAATATTGACCAATCCCACCATCATATTCAGAAGTATCCCATGATTGAGGGTAATGGAAGCCTCCAATAAGTCTAAAACAGTGTTTTCCCACCTTTGGTTTTTGGACCTCAATTCCTGGAAGCCTAAGTCAATTCCCCAAAGCACTGATCAGCCTATGTACTGACTTAGGCTTCTGGGAATTGAAGTCCCCCTGTGGGGCATGTGCCCCAATTTTGGTACCACTGGTCTAAAAGAACTAACAGGGTTGCATTCCAGTCTTCAGTACAGATCAGGGGAGACAGCACTTCTCAATAACAGTAATTAATGGCCTTGGACCATTTTTGTATTTCGCAGAGCATCACCAACAGACAAGAAATCCCCCAAGTGCATCCAGGAAACCAACAAGAGCCTGACACTGACCCCTTTATCCAGATCATCATTTCAGGGTTTATACCAACAGCTGGTCCAAAAGTAAACAAAAAATTATTTTGACCATAACAATAAAATTGTATATATCATCTTCATCTTCAAAGAAACAACTCCACCAAAACAGATTATTGGAATATATGTGCGGCACCACATTCCACTTGGGAGAAGTAAATGACTTCCATTAAAAAAACCCTGAAATTCTAAGCCACTCACAATTGAGTAAGCTTAACATAATTACCGAAATCATCTACTACTACTACTACTACTACTGCTACTGCTACTGCTACTGCTACTGCTACTACTACAAATACTACTACTACTACTAGTAGTAGTAGTAGTAGAAGAAGAAAACCAGGATCATTCCAACAGCAGTCCAAAAGTTGCCTTATCTAGTTTAGGAAGGCAGACTGTTAGGCTTTTAAGCTGTACAAGATAGTAATGACCTCTACATTGTCCCACCCACCCAATCATAATGCACTGAAATTTGGTAGAGAGCTGGATGGAGCATTGGGCTAGTGAAGCAGAATTTCTATAGACAAATTCTCTCTACACTTTCCACTGATCAGCACGAGTCCTCTATGCCAAGAACTAATATGGCAAACAGAGTGGGATGCAAAAAATACTCTTTCTCCTCTGTGCTAGGTCTTCATGATTCAAGCAAGATTACCATTTTTATCCTGTCTAGAATAAAATACAGATATTTGACTTTTTCCTTGGCCTTTTGATGATGGGTGCAGGAGACTGAACTAGCATTTTCCTGTATAAACCTAATCTGAATAATTCAGCATTCAATAGTTACTGCACTATAGATAAAAATGCACAAACACTCAATAGTTTGATGAAGTCTAATTTCAATTTGCCAATAAAAAGCACATCCTGAACTATTTTCATGGTCTTACTAGTTTGGGAGGGGTACACAGAAAGAGCCTCCTTGAAGATTGTGGTACCGTATTTTTGAACAACAATTGGATGTACCTTGGTAATGGCATCCTTTTGTTGCCAGCTATTCTTTCTCACGCTGTGTCAGGTGAAAGGAACTTCAAAATGAACTCACCAAAAGATGAGTAGTTTGGTAGTTTCATGTCTGGCCTAGACACGGAAGAAGAACAACTAGTTTGGGAGAAAAATGTTGTCTCAGACCATACACATACACAACTGTATTTATTATTATTATTATTATTATTATTATTATTATTATTATTATTATTATTATTATTATTATTATTATTATTATTATTATTATTATTATTATTATTATTTCGGATTACTGTATTAAACTGTAACAGTCTGCTAGCAAGTTTTATTCAATTTAGATACTGTATAGTGAAATTAGATTTATGCTATTTCATAGTAGCAATTACACTTACAGTGTATATACCACCTCACAGCATGTAGAACATCCTCTGGGTGGTTCACATGTTAATTAACATCCCCCTCCTCAACATGCTGGGTACTCATTTTACTGTCCTTGGAAGGCTGAGTCAACCTTGAGCCTATCAGGATCAAATTCACAAAATGAGCAGTTTTGGCTGCAGTATTGCAACTTAAACAAATGCACAATGAAGGATAATAAGAAAGCAATACATGTGATATGCTGAAGAATATAGGGAGCACTGTTTTTCTATAGCTTTTCAGTAAATTTTGTATTAGCCCAATTGATGATTTTAAGAAATATTGTACACTTTTATATAAATCATTGTGGACCTCAATCTGTTTCCTTTAAAATAAGAGTGGGGTTGTGATGCTGGCCAATCTCATGGTTCAATGCTGTTATGATGTCCTGTGCTCTCAACCTCTTTTGAAGAATTCCAAATAAATAAAGTTGCACAATCTGATCCAGTCAATCAAACAGTCACTTCCTGCCATCATCATCCAAGACTGTGTAAGGAAATTCTAACATTTCCTCTGATCTGGTTCCTCCCCTCCACCACCCAAGATCAACAACACATTGCATTTGCAAAATATATTTCAGATACCCACCCAGAACCAAGGGTGAATTTGTGTCTGTTTCTTTTTCTGTCTTATACATTATTTCAACAAAATCATGCTATACTTATTTTATTCAGTAAGAATGGCTTCTTTTTAAAAGTATTCCCAAGAGATCATGAGTTCATTTTCTTTTGTCCCGGGGCTGTGGAAATTAATTGTACCCAAGTGATTTTTCACATTCAAAATGATTTTGAGGGATTATTAACCTACACTGGGAAAAATACCTAGTCTGTTGAAACTTCATTTTAATACTGCACAGAGATGTTTTCCTCTCCTCAATTAACCAACTTTGATATGAAGGTCACAGAATCCTGAATATCATATCGGATGCTTTGAGCTGGCAAAGAGCTCAGATATAACATGAGTCTCCCTTGTTGATTTACAATCCAAGAAATGGATCTATGTTAAAATATCTAATCTAATTACAATGTTACTACTATGAAAATTGTAACACATGACAAACCCTGAAATGGGATATTCCACATACATTTCAGAGACTGATGGCTTAACAACTTAACTAGTGTTTTTTAACCACACTTCTACCATGATATGATTTCACTCGAGCTATCAGCTTAGGAAAGATACTGCAGATTAATGTACAGAAATAGGAGATAACTTATTACCAACTGTAGGCAAACTCTATGAGATTCCCCACAAGCATCACGCTGATGTGCATGCTGCTTACTATGAGAAAGTGCGTATTTAATGTCCCAGCCAACATAAAGACCCATAAAAACAAACGTTTTGTGGTACATTTCATTCTTAACACATTTTTCAGTGGGGGTTCCCACATATTACAACACACTTTTTCAAACATACCAGCCAGATGGATAGCACAGTGATTTAAAAAAAGTTTTAAAATTACAGTCACAGTCATAAAATAAAGATTAAAATGCCTGCACACAAATGCACACAATGGACACAGTATACATCAGCAGGATATAAAACAGGATCACAAGTGGAAAATAAAAATCATTATAGTTGGTGTTTAACCTGTCCCCACTGTAGCTGGTTCTCTTTAATGCTTAAATCACTTTAATGCTTAAATCACTTTTTTTAAAAAAAAGTGATTTAAGCCTCTGGGTGAGGAGCTAGAGGTTAGGAGTTGATTTTTCCACTTGCTTGTTCATGTTAGAGATTACTCTGGGTTGAAATGATTTTTAGAGGATGCCTGAATGAGGCTCCTTTCATGTCCCCAAGTGCAGCTCTCGGGTATCGAAACCCAACCAGTCTCCAGCTGAACATTTTACCACTAAGCCACCAGGGAAGCTGCTGGATTTTCCACTGTGCCTCCTGGAAGAACTCCCTATCTGTGTGGCTTTGGCCAAGCTGCACAGTCCCAAGTTGTCCCTCACGAGAAGAAAATGGTAAACCACGTCTGTGTATTCTATAACTATAAAACCCTGGAAAAGGTCACCATAAGTCAAAATTGACTCAGTGGCACACAATTATCATTAGTACTCATTGTGGAGTATGCAGAGCGAGCCTCCTTGAACATTGTGGTATTTTTGAACTACAGTCGGGCGTACACTCTTAACAGCAACCTTGTGTTGCAGGCTAATCTTTCTCACACCGGGTCAGGCGAAAGGAACTGCAGAATGAACTCACCAAAAAGGTGCCTTCATTTTGGCAGTTTCACATCTGGCCTAGAGATGTAAAGGCCTGGAAAAAAACCGTTCCGCCCCCCTCCGTTTTTTTCCTGAAGCCTTCTTTGTTTTTTTCCAAAAAATTGAAAAAATAAAAAATATATTATGGAATGTTTTATTTTAACATGATGAATAAAATATTTTAAGATAAGGCCGGGTTCAAATATTTTATAAATAGTTTCTTTAAAAAATGTATGGTATCAGATTATTTTCAATTTTTCCAAAAAATTTCATTTCCCCCTGGAAAAAAACCGGGGTTTTTCCGAGCTTCAAAATTTCCGGAAATTTTTATATCTCTAGTCTGGCCTAGACAAGGAAGAAGTACTCATAGCTCTTTGGGGGATTTCAAGGGTAAGAGTTTGTTACTGTAACAAAGGATGCCATCTACCTCCTATACCAGCAGTCAAGCTTCCAACCAATGGTTACAAAATCAGCATTACAGCTGCCACACAACTTCTACCTCTAGATCAGGGGTGCTCAAACTTTTTGGGTCGTGGGCCGGACATGTGGTTTATGGGACTGGTCACTACAGCTTGGTGGCCAGATCCAGCCCCCGACACCAATTCATCTGGCCCCCGAAGCCCTCATCGCTCCCGGAAGAGGAAGTAAAACACGCCCATCTGGGTGCATTTTACTTCCGCTTCTGGGAGTGATGAGGGCTTCAGGGGATGGATGAATTGGCACTGGGAGCCAGATCCGGCCCCTGGGCCATAGTTTAGGCACCCCTGCTCTAGATAGCTATACAACTATAACAACTTGTACTATCAGCAACATTGATACTATAATCTTATAGAACTCTGCTGGAAACTGTTACAACTACTTTCAGGGCAAAGCAGCACTAGGGGATTACTGACTCCAGCCAGTATTTCCATGGAAAAACAGCATCACTGAGTTACAATCAGGACCTATATCTTGTAAATTACTATGAGTATAAACAGATTGAACCCAAATTTTGTGACAAGACCACAGGAAAAGCAACTCTCCATACAGTAAGGTAAAGGTAAAGGTTTCCCTTGCTCAAAAGCCAGTTATATCCGACTCTAGGGTTCAGTGCTCATCTCTGTTTCAAAGCCAAAGAGCCAGCGTTGTCTGCTTCTGCAAACGTTTCTGTGGTCAAGTGGCAGGCATGACTAGACACTGGAGTGCACCGAGCGCTGTTTACCTTCCCACTGAAGTGGTCCTTATTTATCTACTTCCAACTTCTTGCTTTCGAACTGCTAGGTTGGCAGGAGCTGGGACAAAGACGGGAGCTAATTTTGTCCTGCAGTACTCGGGAATCGAACTGCTGACCTCCAACTCCCAGTCAGCGTCTTAGCCACTTGAGTCACTGCAGTCCCCTCCATACGGTAACATAATGCATATATAGGACGAGGAATTATTTTTGTCAACAAGTGTTACACTGAACAATAGCATTTTACAATGCCTTTAGTTTTATCTTTCTTTACACAGACAAGTAGTTTATTTGGTAGGAAAAGTTAAACAGTCCATTACCTTGGCAGAGGATAGAGGTAGGAGAATTGCCAACAAACATTAAAAAAAAAATTCACATGTCTTGTCCATACCTGTCAAGTTGTTGGTGTCCAAATACGGGAAGGTTTCCGGGCACCGGTGTTGGCTCATGCACGCTGCTGCCTCTGATGACAGAGGCAGCGACATGCATGCGCAGTAACCCCTACGTGCATGTGCAGTAACCCCTGTGCGCATGCACAGAAACCCCTTCAGACAGGAAAGGGGTTACTGCGCATGCGTGTCCATCAGAGGCAGCTGCACGCATGCGCAGTAACCCCTTTCCTGGCTATTCAAATATGAGATGGTGGCGGGAAGGAATGTGATAGAGCGGTGAATTATGGGAAATCCTGGCCAAAACAGGATACTTGACAGGTATGGTCTTGTCCCATCTTTGAAGACTGAAGACAGGTGACTGTTATTGTGAATCAACACTCCAAGCTAACACTGATTAATCACCTGCCCTATGCAAAAGGTTTAGGATGAGCAATAGAAATTTGAAATGGCCCAAGGCAGTAGGAAATTTAATTCTGAACTGTAATTAGCTCTATAACCTATTAATAGGTAATACTGTTATGTTTTTAAGGGTTTTTAATTATTTTATATCAGTTTTAACTTGTGTACACTGCCCAGAGTCCATTGTATAGGGTGGTATATAAATCTATTAAATTAAATTAAATTAATTAAATTAATTGTTTGTTATGGTATCTTTTGTTGGGGGCACCCAAGTTCACCTGCTCATAAACAAGAAGTGATAATCTGAGGCCAGGAGCACAGCAGAAATGCCCTAATAGATTTATTTTTCAATTACAGTGGAGCCTCAGTTAACCAACAGCTTGGTTAACATAAACATTGCATAACAAAAGTAAATCCATAGAAAATAGTGGTTCGTTTTATGGATCCTCCCCTCCCCCCAAATGGATTAATTGGTTTTCAATGCATTCCTATGGGAAATTACATTCAATGCATTCCTATAGGAAATTTGGTTAAAGTAATTTTTCACTGTAAGAAACATCCCGGAGAACACATTTATTACATTAACCGAGGTTCCGCTGTTTATCTTGAATTTAATAATATCCAAAGGGCAGCTATGTCGGTCTATTCCAAAAAGAAACCCATGCCTCTTTTAAAAGTTTTATTATGACATATGTCTTCATGTTCTACAGCATTCATCATCAGTGAACAAAGTGCTACTCCAGTTGGCAAATCAATACAATGTGTACAGTATAGGGGTAGGTGGATGAGTGGTAGATTGTAACTGCTGTGGTCAGAGGAAACTGAAGTGCAAAGATCATAATTAATGCAAAACACCCAACACAATTGCCCCTCTATAATTCTTTACCACCCTAAGGTGAAGGATTTGAACTATTATTTAGGTACACCTGCCAAAAGCAATGCAACATTCTATAGCTATCCCTACTGAATTGGAATTGTATAAAATGCTCCACACAAGGCACAAATCCAAGATTTAATTGACACTGGACCATGAAACACATATCCAAATGCTTTAAAATTCACAGTAGCATGTGCCCATTAATTCAACCGGCTTCCCAGTCAAATAAAAATCTCCAACCATTCAGCTGTGACCACTTTTTTAAAAAAAGCCTTTGGCAACTCTTGTAACCTTAGGAGCTTCTGTCTGAACAAAGTGATATCCTGAGGATAAGCAAGACCACTCTTTTCTCTCCTCCCGCCTCTGCTTTTTCAACAATATTAGATTACAGCTTAGCAACAGCATGGGTGGAGGAGGAAATTCCTTTACTCTCATCTTCCCAAAGAGATCTTGTTGAACACACTTTTGTACAATGCGTGCTTGCCTATTGTTTCTTGAAATTATTTCCCCCTCTCATTCAAGTTATGAACTTGTTTGCAGGTTAAGAAAAGTTTGGTCTGTATTAATTTAATTATATCAGGAAAGGATAAGTATTTTACAAATAATGAAGAAATGTTAAGTTAAACAAGGAATGGTAAACTAATGAAAAGTGAATATTTCTTGCTGTTTGCCACCCATCTGTCCATCCACCTATTTATCTCAGCGAGTACTTCTTGAATCTGACAATGGGGGGGGTTATATACTGTACAGTACTCTGAAGTTTATGCCCAAAGTGCATTAATTTTGAGTTGCCACAAGAACCTTTGCTATAAGGGGGTTTAAATGTTCCCTTGATGCACATATTCTTTTTTTTTTAGCCTTTTTTTCACTGTAGCAAAAAGGGAAGTTCTTTCATGTAGAAACTTGGTCCATGCAATGTAGTGCATCACTGACTCCTGAACTGAGCTAAAGAGATGAAGAGTGGTATTCTGGCAACCTGCCACCTTATTTTCAAGGGTGCATTTACAGGCAAGCATTTACAGTATCTATAAAGTCTGTACTCAGGGGTGGGGGGGTGGGACCTCAATATAAGAAAACCCAGATCTGTTTGGAATGGACTTGAACATTTATCAGATGGTGACTTAGTCATTAAGATACTGATGACTGGAAGGTCAGCAGTTCGAGACCTGAGTGCTGCATGACAGAATGAGCTTCTGTCTCTGTCCCAGCTTCTGCCAACCTGGCAGTTCGAAAGCAAGAAATTTGCAAGTAGATAAACAGATACCACTTTGGTGGGTAGGTAAACAATGTTCTGCGCACTCCAGTGACTAGTCATGCCTGCCACATGTCCACAGAAATGTCTTCCGACACAGACAACACTGGCCCTTTGGCAGCAAACAGAGATGAGCACAGAACCCTAGAGTTGTATACAATTGGTTTTTGAGCAAGGATGACCTTTACCTTTACCTAAAGATGCAAAAAACACAACAAAGTCCCATTTTTACTTCAGTGCTTCTTAAAGAAACTGTTGTCAGCAGAAGAACACAAAGGTGGGAAATGTAGTCTCTTGTGAACAGAGTATCACCTACTTTCAAATCACTGCTCGGCTATGAATCCACTCACGTCATTCACCATCTTTTAGCCACAAGAGAATTGAATAGTCTTATTGAAAAATCAGAAAACAAACCAGTCTTTTGAATTATTTTGTTTGATGCTTATAGCTATACTAAGAGAATACACTAGCTTTGGATGCATCAAAACAGAAAAATAGTCAAATGGAAGCTACAATAGTCAATATCTTTCTAGATGAAAACAAACATTTTTACTCTTTGGAAGCTTAAACACGATTGCTCATTTTGTGAGTGAAAATGAGTTAATTAGCTGTGAATCTGAGTTGCCTATTTGAAGAATATTATTTCCAAAAATGTAAAACAAATGGAAATCACACCAACTACCTCTTACTGGCAGTAGAAGAGATAAGTATAGGTACAGTAGAACCTTGGATAATGACCAAACTCCGTTTCACGAAGTTGGTTGCTATGCGATTTTGGTTGCTATCCGATTCAAATGGGCAATACCTCAGATAACAACCAAAAATGGTCATTATCCGAGGTTCCTATACCAAATACCTTGGATAACGACCATTTTTTTAATATTATGCGATGCATCAAGTGTGCATAAAAACCACGTCCTTATCCGATGTGGTCCTTATCCGATGTGGTCCTTATCCGATGTGGTCCTTATCTGAGGTATTACTGTATTAAATTATGTATATTAGAAAAACATGTCATTTTTCAAAGCAAAACTTGCAATCAGATTGCATACACTGGGACAATTTGCAAGGAAGGATGATTTTACCCTAAGAAATCCCTATCTTAATTTCAACTTAATTTCCTACGGAATCCCAACAGGCTTTAACTATGGGAACACAAGTAGCTCCCCCAGTGTGATTAGGGTCTGAATGGCCAATGCATTCAATTGTTACTAATGCCACATTAAACAATAGCAATTTAATCACTATGTTTGAGGCACTAGATTAGTTCACATGGCTAAAGCTAAATGATGATTTAGGACATATGCTCCTTTATGTTTTGCTATATGTTTTTCGATTTGTGGCAAATTAGTTTGTCTGTACATCCAAATAGATTATGCTTTGCATTATCCCACCAAGCCACCATTTGAGTTAGTTTACATTTACTACCCATATTGGAGGATAAGTGCAAACTATATATTGTCACTTTAGGCGTAACCACAAACTATGGTTTGTACATCTGAAGAATAGGGGAAGAGAAATTAAGTGAGGGACAACATTAATCCAAAACTATCATCCAGTGCCAAACATGTGTGAATGGGCTTATTTTATCTCTGTTGATCCATCCCATTAAGAGTTAGGCAAGTGAAGATAAAAATACTACCAGGGGCAGAAAGCTACTGTATCATAATGCTTAAAAGGCTGAGCTATGAGCTAGAAAACCTCCAATGTAGATGGCACATAGAAAAAAAATCCTGTTTTTTCTTTACTTACCAGGTTTCCGTAAGCAAAACACTGTTTTAAAGTCTTATTTAATTACTGTGGAATCTTTGACTCATCAACAGAAAAGAAACTAGCAGCTCCACCTCACTGCTAGCAACATTGGCTGAAATTGGGCAACATAAAGTAATGCCACATAAGCATCGTGACATCATCGGCTGCAGGTGTGTTTTGCTAATCAAACGTTTCAGATTTAAAGTGACTATGACAGGACCAGGAGCAACAATTCAAAGACACTTCCCTAACCTCGCTGTCCCTAAAAACTTTCCTAAGACAAACAGGTAGCCCAGGAACACTAAGGATGGGAGAGGGACATTTTATTAACAAATTACAGCAGTGGCTGATGACATCCCCAGGCTTACACAGTTAAACTTTACATCCATGGATTTCAGCCAGTGCATATGAAGAGAGAAGGCGCTGGCTCACATGTAGGCTCTACTTGTGAGTAAGAATCCAGATTTCCTCTGGCTCCTGCTCACATGTATAGGCTACAGGCAATCAAAGAACTTCTCTTCAGACCTGTTGCTGCACACATGGGCAGAACAAGGAAAAGGGGTGGATTGCCCACTGTGTCCACTGTCCAGATACTGTACCAGAATGACTGAAAAGGGTTTTAGTTTCCTATATTCAGTAGTAAGGTTACTGGCCTATTTTACAGTGAGACCACTCTTACTTTGCCCCTATCCCCCTTTCTCTTATTTCCTTCCTGCCCACTCAGCCAATATGCATGTGATACAGTCTAATTCAATTTCAAAGACTTGTTAAAATTAGGCAAAACCTGACTACCCTTGTTTTAGATGTTCAGGGGCTATGGAGGTTCCTGAATTTCCATCTGTTTCTGCTCTCTATTCACACAAGCTAGATCTCTTGATTCTTTGCATTTAATTTCTGCTATAGCCATCCTGACATCTTCATGCACTTACACTGGACTCCCCATTCCATCACTATGTGTACCCCACCCCCACCCCACCCATGGTAGTCACTGCCCAAAACAATAAGCACAGGATAAAATCAAATGGCTGATTTTAACTTGAGCCAAAAGTGAAATGATGAATTTTGACAGACATATAATGGGTTGTACATGCTGAACCTATGAACTTGTACAGCTTATCTGTGCTATTTAAAGGAATGTGTAAATGTGGCTAATTTACTTAACAGCTCACCTGGATGATCTAAAACAATGATCAGGCAAGGTGCTATGAACTCAGTAGGAAACACACCTGTTATCATAAGAAAAAGAAGAAAGTATAGCTAGTCTAGTTTTCTAATTATTGAGGTATAAAATAAGGGATCAAATAATCCTAAACCACATTCAATAAGCTCTAAATGAGGTGGGGGAAAAACCCTGAAATGATGTACCATCATGTTATTTAATGTTTTACTTCACTGCTTTTAATCTTGTCCTCTACTGTCATTTCAATGCTATTATATAGGGGCCAGGGTGACTCAGTGGTTAAGAAGCTTGCCTTGTTAGCTGGAAGGCTGGCAAGTCGGCGGTTTGAGATCCTGGTACAGCATGATGGACTGAGTGTCTGCCTCTGTCCCAGCTCTTGGGGACATGAAAGGAGCCTCATTTGGGCATTCCCTGAGCAGAATTTCTTCTCCAAAAATCCTTTCAAAGCTGAATAATTTCTGACACAAAATTATTATTATTATTAATGTTATTATACTGACTGTTTTTATGCCTGTTGTACAATAACATCCTAGCCTTAAATGTGTTACAAGACTTTCTATTCTTATTGCTGTTAAACATACTAAAAGAGACTAATATGTCCACCTTTTTGCAAATTTATTCTCGTTCTCATTATTTATGATGTCAATATGTTTATTAAAATTTTGCACCTGGAGCCAAAGGGTTAATCTATTAAAATATGTAACACAAATAGTGATACCTCATACAACGTCCAAACTTGGTTCCACAAGTTTGGACTTTATACGGATTTGGACTTTGTATGAGGCATGCAAAATCCTAGCCACGATGCCTCATACAACGTCCAAATGCTTGCCGCAATGCCTCATACAACGTCGTTTCCATAGAGATATATTGTACTGTAACAGCACAGACTTCACGGCAAAGTCAAGGAAACAGACAGGAAACTGACAGAACTTTAAGAAATCATTGTCTAAAGGCTAAATACATTATAAAAACATGTCAAACAACCCTGATTGTCCAAGAACCTGAAGAATGTGGCAAAAATCCTAGGAATGCTTCTAAAAATTCTGACGAAAAAATTCAAAAAAATCCAAATTCATGCTCAAAACCACTCCTAAACACTCTTTGCCTCATGCAAAACCCACAAGAGCAATGCACGCATGTGTCCTGCCTTTTATACTGCCCAGGCACAATGCAACCTGGGAAAAACCCTAATGCCTCATACAAAGTCGCACGACTTTGTATGAGGCAACTTTTTTCAAGGAATTAGGCGATGTTGTATGAATCCAATGTTGTATGAAGCAGACTTTGTATGAGGTATTACTGTAGCCATAAAAATGTTTTTCTCAACTGCAACGCAGAAATGAAACTCATTGAAATAGGAACTCGAAGGGGGGGGGAGGTCAGGCAACCTCTGGGAGGTCATAGAATGAGTTGAAACAAATGTGAGAGTTTCTGACTCACAGCTATTTAATAACAGCAACAAGAAAAGTGCAATCTCCCCGTCACAGTTTCCCGCTCATTTATACTTTCAGAACTCCTAAACAGAAGCAATTTAAATGCTATTTTGTACTTCTATATATAGGATATCCTAATGTATTTCACAGGTTGATGCAGTTTTTGAGGTGGGAGTCATGTTAGTCTGTACAGTACAAGCATATCAGATAAGATCACATAAAAATATAGCAGTTAGTTTTTGAGGTACCACAACATTTTTGTCCTCTTTAAGAAGCTCACCTTGATAGCTGGAAGGTCGGCAAGTTGGCAGTTCAAGACCCGAGTACTGCATGACAGTACTGCATTACTGCAGATTATATATCTATATCTATATCTATATCTATATCTATATCTATATCTATATCTATATCTATATCTATATCTATATCTATATCTATATCTATATCTATATCTATATCTATATCTATATCATGTGCAGTAAACTGTGCTCCAAATCTCCAATCCATCACCCAAAGCCACGATTTTGGGCCCAATTTCGCTTTTGAATCTCGAGTCAATTGTAAAAAGCAAAACCAATCCCACAAACTTCAAAGATTGTGTTTGGCTATCTACAAACAGAACATAGTAGTCCTTCAAGGAAAATGAGAAGAACAGGAAAGCATTTCTATTTTAAATAACAAATTGGCAAGCATAAACCATAGAAAAAGAATGCCAGGTTGTCATTAATGAACCCCTCTACGACAATGTGAGAAACTGTCACAGGATGCAATACTAAATTTTCACTGGATCTAATGGCAAAACTGTAGTAGGCTGTAGTGACAGCATCACAGTCTAGGACTATATAGGAACACACCTAGAATCCTGAACTTAGGTTTGACTGTTATTCAGAAGTCAGACCCAATGAGTTAAGAGGGCTTGTTTCCCAGGAAACAAGAACAGTTCTGTAATTGTACTGCCACCAGTTCATGGTCCTGTAGCCTACCATTAACACCCAAAATAGCTAGACAATTCACCTTAACCATCATGTTTGCACACTTGAACCTGCCAATCTGAATTAAGTCTGCCTGCTCTCAACCTAAGCCATTTCAGAATGTTCTTCCAAAAGAAGCTCACTGAGTTAAGTCGTGTTTTGATGCCAAATGCCTTAAAAACACAACCTTTACAGATGATTAATTTTTATTTCATAATATAAACTAGTGTACATAATTCATCATGTTGTTTGTTTTTACCACATGGTTGCATTTTTAAAAGGTTATATTAATTTTGACTCCACCCACCATTGCTCTGGGAGACATCTGGATAAAAGCAAAGCTCAAATGCATGAAATCAAAACAAACAAAAATAAGTAGCTCTCTGGATCCTAGACATAACTGGTGTGCGCATTCCTGTAAAACCAGGTGGATCATTTTTAATGAAATGGATAAGTTTCAATTTGTCTTTTCCTAAACTTCCTTCCTTTACTTTTGCTTAACCCCCCCCCCCCACTTGACTGAAATACAACACTGCTCATGTTGATCATACAATCTCTAGAGAATAATTCCTGAAAACAAACTAATATTTTCTTTTTACTTACACTTTTATTTTGTTTACTGTAATATATGCTTGGTTGCTATATGGTTAGGTCTAAATACTTAATATTTGAAAGTGAAGGAAACAGACCATGTAATAATAACTTTTAAACATATGTTACACTGAATAATAAATCCACTAATCCCAGGGTGGATTTGATTTAAATCACTTTGATTTAAATCATGATTTAAATCACAATTTAAATCACTAGTCAGTAAGGCTCGATTTAAATCATGATTTTCTACATAAAGACGCATTTTTGCTGGAGTTGTTTTCATCTTAATATTTACAACCAGATAAAGGTTTCATTTTTAGAATAATAACTTTTCAGATTACGGTAGTTTTACAGTTATATCAGAAAATTACTGATTTGGTGGTTATATACCATTAGAAATACAGTACATAGATAGATAATTATGAAATTACTGCAAGGTGAACTATCTCCAGTTTAATAGGTTAATCATTCATATTACCTTAACATTTAAATAGTTTTATTTAACCAAAACAATAACATTATATAGCATTAGGTATGCTTATATTTGCTTAAACATCTATGTTTGTTAACGGACGTGGTAAATATATTTTAAAAAACTTAGACTGACAGTCATTGACTACATCAGCCAGGTCCATATGATAAATTTCAGGCTGCTATACAAATAAAGATCTCAAGATGCAGAGTTCCATCCTCAAAAGGTTTCACTTTTATTTAACTGCTTGCCCCTCCCTGCTCAAACTTTGCTCCTTGTGCTATTCCATTCCAAACAACCTTCTATTCATTGAACTTCTTGAAACACAGCAGCACTTAAGAGGTAAGGGGTTGATTCTGTGTACATAGATTTGCAGAGGAACAATGGGATTAAGGTCTTTTTCTCAATCCTGATGTTTATTTTATAACCTTTTTTGCTATGAAGGAGGCTTGTTATCGTTGCAGATCCAAATGCACAGTTTTGAAAAAAGCAAAACCAAGCATTTGATTTGATATCTTCTAGATAGAAAATTTGCCCCAAATAACCAGAAACCTCTGGGACAGCATGACATTGTGAATGGATTAATACAGCCGTATGCCACATAATTAAAAACTAATTTCATGATGAATAACCTTTGGACTATAATGTATCTTAACTAGAACACGATCTTTAGAGAGATTTTTTCCTCAAAAAGCATTTAAATCAAAATATCAATTTTAAATTAAAAAAAACATTTAAAAAATCACTGATTTTTATCCACCCTGACTAATCCTGACAACCTAGCAGTTCGAAAGCAAGAAATTGCAAGTAGATAAATAGGGACCACTTTGGTGGGAAGGTAATAATGTTCTGTGTGCTCCGGTGTCTAGTCATGCCTGCCACATGACCATGGAAACATCTGCAGAAGCAGACAGCGCTGGCTCTTCAGCTTTGAAACAGAGATGAGCACTGAACCCTAGAGTCAGCTATGACTGACTTTCGAGCAAGGGAAACCTTTACCTTTACTTTAACCCCACTAAACGCACAAGACTTTTATTGTTTGGTATGTGCAGCAACCTAACTTTTCTGATGCAGAAATTGTTATTAATATTATGCACTTCTGCCTCACTGTGGTGGCTGAGCAATAAAGCCAATGCTTTAATGGAATAGACATTGTTCCCATGACTGCCAAGTCAATACAGTTCAGTTGTGAAAGTGAAATAAATCCCTAGCAGGTATGAGACGCCTCTGCAAAACATTCACTAGGCACAGACTAAAACACTGAGAGTGTGCTGGAGTGTCAGATGGACTCCTTCACAATCCTGAAACACGAATCATATTTTCCAATATAAAAACAACAATCTTTTATCTCCATTCCACTTAACAGTCATTGTCTTCTACATGCTACATTCTTTCCCCAATCTCTCCATAGAAATGAAATGATTCAGTTAATATGCCACTATAACTACTGTGACAACTGTGTGACAACAAACACTTTTGTGTGTTTTGTTTTATTTCTCTCCATTGGCAATAGTTTTTTTTGTTCCTGGTATATTTATTTGTATTTTTTAAAAAATGTGTGACTGTTTTTAATGTGTGAGTTTTCTGTTGTTAGCCACACAGAGTAGGAAAATCTCCTAGATAGGTGGGGTATAAATATAACACAGTAAACAAACAAACAAACAAATAAATAAATGTCTTCCTATTCTGGAAAATTATTATTTCTCACACCAATCTAGTTAAAGTAAAGTTTGCCCTTGCTCAAAAGCCAGTCATATCTAACTCTAGGGTTCGGTGCTTATCTCTGTTTATAGCCAAAGAGCCAGTGCTGTCTGTGTGTGCACGAGACGCTGAAGTGGTACCTATTTATCTACTTGAAATTTCTTGCTTTCGAACTGCTAGGTTGGCAGAGAAGGGAGTTCATTCCGTCATGAACTGCTGACTTTCTGACTTTCCAGTCATCTAGTTCAGCGTCTTAACCACTAAGCCACTGCAGTCCTCGCTCATACCAATCTACAACTACCCTATTTAGACACCACAACTACACATTTGGATGAATAACAGCAGCCAATATCTTTGATCCCCCCCCCCCCCCCGTTTAACAATTTCAGGATAACATAGTCAAAGGCACCTGACTTAAAACACAACAGCCCTTATCAGAGTTTTGGCATTATTATTATTTTTGGGACGGGGGACTTATGTATGTGACTTAGCTCTAATTATATATATATTTTCTTTTCATGGAGATTAAGCCAAAAATATTTAGAGATTAAAACCTTTTCTTTTATTATGAGCTCACCACGATAAGGGCATCACGAGTTGTACCTCACCAGCTCCTCACTCACATATCCTGAACTGATATAATGTAGACACCTCTTGTCTGACTGATGTAATAAATGAAACACAATGAACATCAGAAAATAATGTATATAATAACAAACATTTTATTCGTACAAGGCAAATGATGCTTAACAGTGGTACGGAATATCACGTAATTACTAGAGGTATCAATAAAATACATTCATTTGCTGGACACCCATCGCAAAGCAAAGGTTTTAATATTGTTTTAGACAATTTTAGTACAGGTATTCATTTTTACTGTATGGGGGATGGGTTTTTAATCTAATACTGTGAGCCACTTTGGGTCGCTGAGGTGAGAAAGGCGGCCAAACAAATCTAAAAATAAATATTAATCAGGGGATTCTGGGACATTATCAAATTTGATACACAGGTTGTTATTTGCTGCTATGTATTGTTAGATGTTATATGTTGTTATATCAATTTATCAGTCAATTTTTCATTCATAACATAGGCTGTTGGACAGAACAAAGGATGAACCCAAACAATTGGCATATGTTCAATACCAGGTGTTTGTTTTGTATTTTCCCACTATTTGCAATTGAAAAAAAGGGGAAGTTTACAAGTAATCCGAATTCAACCATGAAGCCTCACTCCACGTCTGACATAAGAACATAAGAACAGCCTTGCTGGAACAGGCCACAGGCCATCCAGTCCAGCATTCTGTCTCACACAGTGGCTCACCATTTCTTTCAGGGTATTCCACGAAGTGGACTTGATCCACAAAAGCTATCATAACATTAAAATATAACAGTTAGTCTTCAAAGGGTTTTTGTTTTGTTTATTCCCTGAAATGCTAGTGATATCAAGTGACACAATCACATGTTTCTTTTACATCTTCCAAAACAAACTGAAAAAACATCAGGCTACAAACACACTAAAGACAAACCATTCCTGAAATAAATGCAACTTTACAGGTTTTTTTATTTAAAAAAACCTAAGTATTGGAATTCATGGCACAACCAGCCAAAGTTAAGCAAGCGTTTAAATCCTAAAAGATCAATGAGATTGAGAAGATGATCACTTTGGCTAGACAATGCCCTAAACCTGCAGTACTTTACTCAGATGACAGAAAACCCTATTGAACTCCATGGAAATTGACACCTATGCAACCTATAAACTGCACTGGAAATAGAAAAACAGAGACGGGGAGTCTAGAATGACATTCCCCAGATGAGTGCCCTTGAAATTTCTTAAATTATAATCACCATCATTCCTAACTATCTTCTAGCCATAGTTTATAGATTTTGTAGTCTTAAATATGTGCAAAGTAATGGTTTGAGGAACAAACAAAATTCACAAATGTACAATTTTAAGTTGCTCCTAAAATGGATGAATCTACAATCATACTCAGGCAATACAGCCTGACAAACCTCTTTCCTTGTGGTGGTTAGATGAAAATAGAGAGGAGGCCAGGTGGAGAGGACACTTGCATCTTTTTCTGACTACTCAAAGAGGTTTCCCCATCTCAAGCATTTCTAAATGATTGCAGACACCATAGAGCAAAAGACATTTGGTGTGGTAGACTTGAATAACAGCAAGACAAGCACTGAAAGGGTTATATACCCTTGGTCTTCCATCTACAAGCTACAATAGCATGCAAAATGTTGCTTAGCTCACAGTCTAACACCCTTCCATACAATGAAGAAAAAACAAAGGAATGTAAAATGACTTTCTCACTCATCTGTTTGGAGAAAAAAACAGTTTAAAGAACTAATGTATTAACAAAAGAAATTATTGTTGCATTCATTGGAAAGAAAAACTAGTCGTGACATTCAGAAAGGACAAGCCATGTAACTGCAGCATAGATTCAGTATATAAGATCTGTGTTTCCATATTTCAGTGGATAATTACTTCTCTTTTTTTCCCAGATTAATATTTTTCTAAAAAATATTAAGCTTTTATGAAATTTGAAAACCCATATCCAAATATGCTTACATCGGTACATACAGGGAATTGGTTTCTTCCTCACATCCCAGTCTTTCATTTCTCTTTTCAGTTCATGCACAGAGATAAACTGATCCTCTGTATTTTGTTCTCCTGAACCCATTGAGGAGCGCACGCGCACATGCACATGTGCGCACACACGCACACACACCTGCTTCCACAACCAGCGCTGTAATTCTCTGCTTTTATTCTTTTCTGCAAAATCTGTGCTGTCAAAGTTTGGTTTCAATAGCTCCTTCATTTCAATTCCTAACAGCACTACAACTACCCTGTCATGACCCAAACTGCAAGGCAATTCAGTTCTCTCATCACTCCCATATCTGTCCAAGGGTGGGGTGTGGGGAGCAATTCAGTTGCTAGTTTTGAACAATACATGGCAATATTCAGTAACTAGGAAACACCTACCAGGAAATGCTCTGTTCTGTTTATGCCATCACCCTGTTTCCCCCTCTATTCCCTTGATCACTTGTTTCTTCCAGGTTCTTCCAGTTTCAGTTACCCATACAAATGAGTCCCCCGCTAATCAAACTCATCATATTTCAATAAATAAGTGCCCTCTGTTTATATATATATTTACAATGGAGAGGTAAATTATGAACCACAGCAACACCCTTTTTGGATACATCTAAGGAAAAGTGGAGAGGTGGAAATCTCACCTTCCCCAAGTTCATTTGTGATGGCTTATTTTGATCTTAAACCTAACAGCTGTATCAAGTTTCTTTTGGAAGCAGAGTTCCTCTTTATCTCTGGTTTCTCTCAGAAACAGAGCTTCTAAGCTATTTGGCATGGGGGCTTATTAGTAAAAGGTAAAGGTTTCCCTTGCTCAAAAGCCAGCCGTATCCGACTCTAGGGTTCAGTGCTCATCTCTGTTTCAAAGATGCTATTTGGGCTATTCTGGCCTATCCTTTCCTGGTCAAGTCCAGAGAACTCAAGCTTGTCTCTCTTGTCAGCATGGATAAGCTTGCAATGGGCATCATTTACACCAGGGGTGCCCAAACTATGGGCCATGGGCTGGATCCAGCCCCCGACACCAATTCATCCGGCCCATGCCACCCTTGTCGCTCCTGAAAGCAGAAGTAAAATGTGCCCATACAGGTGCATTTTACTTCCGCTTCCAGGAGTGATGAGGGTGGCGTGGGAGAATGAATTGGCATTGGGGGCCAGATCCAGCCCACAGGCTGTAGTTTGGACACCCCTGGTTTAAGCAGAGAAAATGGCAGTCTAACATCTATCTTATCCTGTTGCAAACCAGATTGCAAGGCACCATTTACCTCCGCTTCCCATGGGGAAGAACTGCGCAAGCGGCCTGCTGAACCGTGTGCGTGGCCGGCCCATGGCCTGAAAAGTTTGGCTGCTCCCTGGTTTACACAGCCACAGAAAAGATTATGAGGAAACCTTATGGGTGGGTGTGAGTGTGAAAAGTGTGTGTGTGGGGGGGGGGGGGAAGAGAGAGAGAAAGAAGCAGAATGAACTCCAGGAGAGAAAAATCCTGCCTCCTTTAATAATCCACTACTCCAGCAGGATTCTCAACCTGCGGCCTGTGGTCTGGATGTGGCCCATGGTGCCATTTCACGTGGCCCCACCACCTCCTCCTCCACATCAGGAAGTGCCATGTGGTGGAGGAAGGGCAAAATAAACCACCAATCATCATCATCATCATCATCAATCAATTAATCATTAATAATAATGATTAGGCTGAAAGAAGAGAGTGCAAAACCTGGCCTGAGACTTAACATCAAGAAAACCAAGATAATGGCAACAGGCCCTACCAGCACCTGGAAAGTAGATGGGAAAGAAGTAGAAGCAGTGACAGATTTTACTTTCTTAGGATCCAAGATCACTGCAGATGGAGATTGCAGCCATGAAATAAAGAGGTGACTGATTCTAGAGAGGCAAGCCATGAGAAACCTGGGGAACATAGTCAAAAGTAGAGACATCACGTTGCAAACTAAAATTCACATAGTCAAAGCAATGGTATTTCTGGTGGTAATGTATGGATGTGAGAGCTGGATCATTAGGAAGGTTGAGCGCAGAAGAGTAGACGCCTTTGAGATGTGGTGTTGGAGGAGAGTTTTGAGAGTCCCCTGGACAGTGAGGAGAACAAATAGGTCAATACTAGAAGAGATTAGCCCTGAGTGCTCACTAGAAGGTCAAATAGTAAAGATGAAGCTGAAGTACTTTGGACACCAAGTGAGAAGAGAGGATTCACTTGAGAAAGCCTTGATGCTGGGAAAGGTGGAGGGCAAAAGAAAAAGGGGACGGCCAAGGATGAGATGGCTGGATGGCATTGTGGACGCAGCGGGCACCTAGCTGAGAGGGCTGAGGTGGATGGTGGAGGACAGGGGTGCCTGGAGGTCAATGGTCCATAGGGTTGCAAAGGATCAGAATCAACTGTGCGACTGAACAACAACAACAACAACAACAAAATAATAATAATAATAATAATAATAATAATAATAATAATAATAATAATAATAATAATAATAATAATAATAATAATAATAATAATAATAATAATAATAATAATAATCGTCCGCCCCTGAAGCTGTCTGAGCGAGCGTGACCCAGCCCCCCCCCCGCTTTAAAAGGTTGAGAACCCCTGTACTACCCATGACTACCTCCCTTCACAAGAGCTGCATTTTACACACACACACACACACACACACACACACACACACACACACACACACACACACACACACACCGTCCCCAGCTCCCTCACATTCACAGCCACAGCTGCTGCTACACAAGCCAACAGAGCGGGGGCTCCGTCTCTCCCCCAGTTCCCCCTACTACACTGCAGGGCGGGGGCGTCCCAACACGCCTCCTTTTCCTCACGCACGGAAAAAGATGGAGGCATTTGCGCGGGGCGACCTTAGTCGTCCCAACTCCACCCCACCCAGCCACCCACATCCCCCCCCCCACACACACACACCCGGGGGGGGGGTCCAACAGTTGAACGTCTCCCCCCCACCCCCCCACCCCCCACAACCCTTCCCCCCCCCAAACTACAAGACAGCCACCTTAGGCACAGGGGAGGGGAAAAGAGAGAGAATTACCTCACACACACTCTTCCTCTCGCCGGCTTTTCCAAGCGCCCAAAGCACAGCAGCCTCCGCCTCCCCACACCGGTTTGTTGTCGCTTTTCGCCTCAGCCCGACCGGCGTCTCTGGTTCTGCCTCTCCTTTTGCGCGCCAAGGCACACGCCGGCTGAGGGGAGGTCGGGGGGAAGAAGAAGAAGAAAGCTGCCCCCAGACTAGAGAGGGTTAGAGAATGGCCAGCAGGCGCTTTTTTCTCCCCCACCCCACTCCTCAGCCTGGGTCGTCGTCGGGCTCTCCGTCCGTCCGCCTGCCTCCCTTGGCGGGTTCCTTCCACGTCTGGGGAAGCGAAGAGCGGCCGGTTTGGGAAGTGATGCGGCGGCAGGGCCGGACGACGGCGAACCCCCACCTCCCTAGTCCTCTCTCTCCGCCCGCCCTGCCTGGGGAGAAGAAAGGAGGTGTGGGGAGGAGGGTTTGCTCCGGGCGCCTTCCACGCCTGACATATTGAAGCCGGCTGGCCACGGCCGGCCAGCCCAGACAGTCAGTCAGTCTGTCCATCTAACAGTTTTTTATTTATTTATTTATATCCCGCTTCCCTCAATCCAATGGATGACTCAAAGCGGCTTACTATATATATATATATATATATATATATATATATATATATATATATATATATATATATATATATATATATATATATATATATATATATATATATATATATCCTTATGGATATATGTAGAAGTACAAAATACAGAATAGCAACAATAGCCACAATATAATCACAAAAAATACAGTATTCAAGATACAAAATTGCAAAGTCTAATACAGATCCTAACATGATACAAATTAGCATTTAAATGCCAAATAGTACCCTCGGCTGCTACAAGTCCAAGACGGAGCCCAAAAACAAACAAACCACAACTCAGCATTCCAGTTGGAAAGCAAGAAGTTGCAAGTCGATGGATAGGTACCGCTGTGGTGGGAAAGGGTAATAACAAGCGTTCCGTGTCTAGTCGTGACCGTGGAAATGACTACAAACAGCACTGGCTCTTTGGCTAGAAGTGTAAGCAGAGACGAGCACCGCATCCTAGAGTCGGATACGACTGGCTTTCCAGCAAGGGGCACCTTGGCCTTGGCCTGTGTTCGCCTCTCAGGCGCTTCGGCCAAAGGATGCAAGGATGGATAGAAAAGGATGGACAGTTAGATCAGGGGTGCCCAAACTTTTTGGGCCGCGAGCCGGTCACGTGGCTCAGGGGGCTGGTCACTATGGCCCAGGGGCCGGCCCCGAAGCCAATTCATCCAGCCTACAAAGCCCTCGTCGATCCCAGAAGCGGAAGTAAAATGCACCCATACGGGATAGTGTAGCGGAAGTAAAACATGCCGGAGGGCCAGATCTGGCCCCAACTCCAATTCATCCAGCCCGCAAAGCCCTCGTCGCTCCTGAAAGCAGAAGTAAAACACACCCATACACATTACTTCCCGGAGTGATGAGGGCCTCATGGGCTGGATGAATTGGAGTCAGGGCCAGATCTGGCCCCCGGGCCATAGTTTGGGCAACTCTGGGATAGATAGATAGATAGATAGATAGAGACCCCACTGACTGGTTGCAGGGCTTCCTCCCCATGGGCTCCACACAACCACCACGTTTAAAGGGTTGGGGTGGAGGGGAGATGATGCCTGGCTGCCATCTCAGGTTTCCGCAGCATCCACACCAACTCACTAATCCACCCGAGAAAGAACAGCCAACACTCCTTTCTCACCAAGGTGCGGTTGTGAGGAAGCGTAATGAGGAAAGCCTTCTTCAACAGGCATCCACCTTAATCCCTTTTACCTGGGAGTGAGTAACATCTCCCTCACTGCTTCCAAAGAAACCTGCCCTGGGATTTCTACTCTTGCACCCCATCCTTTCTCAGTGCAAAAAAGAAAAAGAAAGACAGCCACTGGCCAGCACAGAGAAGACTACTAGCCAAAGGACTACTACAACCAGTGCCGTATTTAGGATCTGTGGGCCCCTAGGCTGAACCTGTGGCGGTTGGCCCTTATTTCAAAAAACACTCCCTCATTTAGAAGAAGCACCTCCTTTCCCCCAAAGTTAAATCTTGTTTCCTTTCAGGTGAAAGTGGAACTTGTGGCCCCTACAAAAAAGATGGATTCCAACTCCCATCAGCCACAGACAGAGACAGCGGGAGCTTAAGCCCAATACAATCTGTAGGTGAACTTTACATTATACCACCAGCTTGACTTGGCTTTAGCTGTCATGGCTTTGTCCTAAGAACTCTTGAGATTTGTGGTTTGAAGTAGGATGTTGGTCTAGTGTCCTCTCCTGAACTATAGCACACCATGCTAAACATTTCCTTAGGTAAAAGGTCTCTCTTGCTTGAAAGCCCTGATGAAGTGGACAAGGCTCCTTGCAGCAGTTTGGGACACCACATGTGCTTTGGACCCTTGTCCCACCTGGCTGGTGAACACTGCCAAGGCAGTGACAGGAGGCTGGGTCAGGGCAATAATAAATGCATCTTTGTGGGAGGGGGTGTTTTCTGCCCCGCTCAAACATGCCTTGCTGTGCCCCCTCCTGAAGAAACCGTCCCTTGACCCAGCTGTCCTAAACAACTACAGGCCGGTCTCCAACCTGCCCTTTTTGGGGAAGGTTTTGGAGAAGGTGGTGGCATGCCAGCGGCAGGGGGCTCTGGAGGAAGCGGATTATCTGGACCCCTTTCAATCAGGATTCAGGCCCGGACATGGTATGGAGACGGCATTTGTCACACTGATGAATGATCTCTGGTGGGAGCGGGATGGTGGACCATCCTTGCTCTCCTTGACCTCTCAGTGGCCTTCGATACAATCGACCACGGTATCCGTCTGGAATGGCTCAAAGGATTGGGGATCCAGGGCACTGTGTTGTCCTGGTTTTCCTCTTTTCTGGAGGGACGTACACAGTTGATGTGGTTGGAGAGTGAGAGATCCAGCCCTAGGCCCCTTAAATATGGGGTGCTGCAGGGCTCGGTGTTCTCTCCCCTCCTATTTAACATCTACATGAAGCCACTGGGTGAGATCATCCGTTCCCATGGGGTGCGGTACCATAAGTCTGCAGATGACACTCAGTTGTACATCTCAGCCTGTGGGGACCCCATGATGCGGTCAAAGTCCTATCTGGATGCCTGGAGGCCATTGGGGTCTGGATGGGGGACAATGGGCTTCAGCTGAACCCTGGCAAGACCGAGTGGCTTTGGGTTGGGAGTCCGGGGTTATCCAGTGAGCTACCACCTCTAGTCTTGGATGGGGCAGTCTTGCCCCAGACAGACCCAGTGCACAACTTGGGGGTCCTCCTGGACTCGCGATTGCTGCTAGAAGAGCAGGTGGCAGTTGTGGCCAGGAGGGCTTTTACTCAACTTCGAGTAATTCACCAGTTGCACCCACTCCTGGACTGGGACTCCTTACTCATGGTCACTCATGCTTTGGTCACTTCCAGACTAGATTACTGTAATGCACTCTACATGGGGCTGCCCTTGACGACCATTCGGAGGCTACAGCTGGTTCAGAATGCAGCTGCATGGGTGGTGATGGGATGTGAACTTTATGCCCATGCCTCCACACTACTCCGGGAGCTGCACTGGCTACCAGTTTGCCTCCGGGTGCAATTCAAGGTGCTGGTTTTGACTTTTAAAGCCCTATATGGCAGTGGGCCAGGATACCTGAAAGACCGCATCATCCCGAGAGTGTCTGCCCATCCAACCACAGTGGACCGGAGGGGCTCCCTACTTGTGCCTTCAGCTAGAGGGGCCCGCCTCTCTGGCACACAAAGAAGGGCCTTCTCCGTGTCTGTACCAGCCCTCTGGAACCTCCTTCCAACAGAATTGAGGCTACAGACAGAACTGCTGCCCTTTAGGTAAAGTCTGAAAACCTGGCTGGCAGGGCATGTGTGGGGCCTTAATGGGAATACGGCTCCAGCCTGTTGGCTCATCCCCAGTTAGTACTTAGTTAATATCCCTCCCTTGGTGTTGTTGTATCCCCCCTCCCTTTTATTTCTTTTTATTCTTTTAATTGGGGTGGTGGGTAGTAGAGTGGAGAAGTGAGTGGGTGATTTGGGATTTTAAAATCTGTTTTTATACATTTTTAACTGTTGTACGCCGCCCTGAGTCAGGTTCTCCTGATTAGATGGCATATAAATTTAAATAAATAAATAAATAAAATAAAGCCAGTCACATCTGACTCAAGGGTGCAGCACTTATTTCTGTTTACAGCCAAAAGAGCCAGCATTGTCTGTGTCTGGAGACGTCCACATGGTTATGTAGCAGGTATGACTAGACATCAGAGTTCCCTGCTTTAGACTGTCATTTAGAGTTAACAGAGAGGTGACAGTGCTGACACTGCTGATAGAGCTGTTCTTACAGTCCAGACCTATGAATCCCCCCCCCACACACACACACACACAAGATATGTACTAATTTTAATGAGGTTAACACCCAGGTGAGTATAGGATTACATTTTTAATCAACAGCAGTAGAAAATCAGGATTCAAACATAGTAACATGAAAGAAAGAGAACAACCAATTTTCTACATTCTTGTGACAATTTTTAAGGTGACTTAAAAATCACACTAATGCAATCTGGAAATAAAGTAACTATTTCCCAAAAATACAGTACAGTAAAACTCCAACTTACATATGCCTTGAGTTACATAAAAATCGACTTTCATAATGATTCTGTGCTAAAACCATGTCCCGATTTACACAATTTCCTATGGCTTTGCTTCGAGTTACATAAAGATTATTTTTTCTATGCATTTGCTTTGAGTTATGTAAAAATTCATTTCCCTATGGGTTTGCTTCGATTTACATAAAAAATTATTTTTCCTATGGGTTTGCTTCGAGTTACGTAAAAATAATTTTTCCTATGGGTTTGCTTCAAGTTAAATTTTTAAAAAAACCTGATTTAGGTAAAATCCTATGGAACAGACTTTTTTTTCATAAGTAGGGGTTTTACTGTATCACCAATGTAAAAAAGATAAAGCAAGCAGTCTAAAAACTGGGCTCAGTTAAAAACCAACTAACTAGATCAAACTAGAAAAGACTTTAAAATTGAAAGTGATAGGGAACTTTTACAGTCAGTGAAATTTCAACGACATTTGTCATTCATTCTTGAGAATTTGTTTCACTGTGTGTTACCTCAGAAAACTCCACCTCATAAGATCGGAATTTAGAAAGTGAGTTCTCTCCATGCAAGTTCCTCTTACTCATTACACTACTACTGTACAACACTGAAAAAAGTAACTTGCTGAATTTGTTTATTGTGTTGCTTGTTACTTTTCTGTAGCATTTCATTACTTTTTTAAAAAAAACCACTGATCAGAGAATAACATAAAGCATGAAAAACTCCTGCCAAACTTCTCTGAAATACATTAAAATGCCCTTCAAAAGTAATTTTTAAAAGTAATTGAGAAACAATGTTTATTGAAGTACCTTCATTCCAAATGTTACATTACTTCTGAAATGTGTCTTTGTTACACCCTCATTTTCCCCACCCCAAGCAACTAATGTGTCTTTGTTACACTTTCTGTTACAAGGACTCATACTCTGGAAAAATGAAACCCATACAATTGTTACCATTCTTCAGCAGTGGTTTTTTTTTAATTTAATGGAAGAGGAGCATTCAGTCATGTGAGACCTCACCCTCTAAAATAGTTAAGTAGAGCAGATGACTAGAATGTTGTTAAGCTTTTTCAGATTCTTCCATGTAATTAAAACTGTTTCAAGGCTTAATGTAGTAGTCTGCATCGGCTTGGATTTACAACCATCCAACCCACCCACCCACCCAAAGCATCCACCAATACCACAACAATTTCCCCAAGTACAGTATTTCCTTCCGGATTCTTCTTCATTTTGGTCTGTGACTAAATTCTCTATGCAGGGATTTCAAGGTCACTGCCTTGATCATTCCTAGGTATTAATCATAGGAGGCACTATGCCCATTTCTACTCTCTCTTTTTTTGCAAGTAGTAAATTGACATTTGTTTCTGTATTTCCCCTTGTCCATAAAAAGAGCAATCTCCCCTTGGCCATGCTGATTGCTTAGCCTAAACCAGGAATGCCCAAACTTTTTGGGCTGTGGGTCAGTCACATGGTTCTGTGGGCCTGTCACATGGTTCCTCCCACTGGAAGCAGAAGTAAAATGTGCCTTGCAATCTGTTTTGCAACAGGATGAGATAGATTTTAAGCTGCCATTTTCTCTGCTTAAATAAAGGGTACCCAAACTATGGTCCATGGGCCAGATCTGGCCCCTAATGCCAATTCATCTGGCCCACACCACCCTCATCGCTCCTGGAAAATGGGCACATTTTACTTCTGCTTCCAGGAGTGACGAGGGTGGGGTGGGCCAGATGAATTGACATTGGGGACCAGATCTGGCTCACAGGCCATAGTTTGGGCACCCCTGGATTAAACACAGGTCTGTCCCTGAATTGCTTAGCTTTTCTTGTGGAGGTAGAATTCAGAGCTTGATTATTTTTTTCCTCCTACTTGGGATCCTCCCAATAGATTCTTATGCTTCCCTTGCAGAATTATGGCACTCCAAGATGATGGACAGACATTTTTGAACCATTCTTTAAGCCCTTTCACTGAGGTTAGCAAAGTCACAAGATACATATATGCACAACAGAGCCTTTGTAAAGAAGGTAATACTGGGGGAAAAGATGACTTTCAATAGAGCTGAATAAGGCATCTTGAGACTGCAGGGAGACGTCCTAATTTTTAGCTATACCTACCTAAAGACCAACCATTTGGACACTAACAAATATATAAGGGCTGCATCGCTTCCCATTGAGATAAAGGCAGTTGATGTTGCTTTTATTTTTGGTCCTGCTCAAAATAACAAATTACCTCAATGTTCTCGTTTTGCTACTTAATACTGCAAGGGTATATTCAACTAATACTAATTAAGCAGGAAACTATTAATAAGCCGCAGAGGAGATGGTGCTACTTCTTATGCATAGTTTAGTAAGTCTTGCTCATTGTGTATAATTTGCATTTAAAACAGGTGCAACAGTGGAACTTAATTTGTTCAATTTTAAAAAAATAAAAATACATTTTCTTAGCATTTTGAGTCTTGATTTTACCTATGTAATAAATAAATAAATCAGGAGAGCAAAGGAATAGATTAAACAATCCAGCCTTATTGTAATTCAGTACATGTCTGACAGCTTGAAAATGTGTGGATTCAGCCAAGCATTCCAATATGTAGCAGGAATACAGATATGAAATGAGATCTTACTGTCATTTAAGGAATGCATATGAGTGACATTTGTTGTTATTGTTGTTGACTGAGGATTGAACTCTGCAATGCAAATGGCCCCCATGTGGATGTCAGAAATGGCAATGTGAAAGTCTATGACATATCTATTAGGATGCAGCACTCATCCAACCTGTCGTACAATATGTCCAGGTTTATATGAAACATTTTCATGTCTTCAAAGCAGAGACAGGTGAATCTGTGTTTTCTGAGGAGCCTGTCATGCAAAACAACAACCTTCAAAATGAAAAAACCTACAACCCTAATTCAGCACCACAAATGCAATTGTATATATTAGGATTCCATAACACACTTTTAAAAGATAAGCATTCAAACTATTCTACCAGGATGAATGTATCTGCCCAGGAGCTCTGGAGTTCCCCACAGTCAGCTCCCCTGTGGACCTTGGGGTAGACATGGTGCCTGACAACCCTCCTGATGTACCCAACTGGCAAGACCCAGAACTCTAGAGGAAGATACACTTGATGAAGCATGAGAGGGCAGAATGGGGTGGAGTTATAGAAATGGGGAGATAGAAAAGAGACCCTAGAGCAGTGGTTCCCAATGTGGGACCTTCACCACTCAGGGGGACTTGAATTCCCAGAAGCCTAAGTCAGTACATTGGCTGATCAGTGCTATGGGGAATTGATTTGGGCTGCTGGGAATTGAAGTCCCAAAACAAAAGGTGGGGAACAATGCCCTCCTACAGGAAGGGGTGAGAACAATCAAGGACAGTGAAGTGTAGATTAGACTACCTTCCCTAGAAGCACTTGGAAGAGGAATAAGCCAGGAAGGAGTGGGGTGATACCCCAGGAAAAGTAGGAGCTGTGGCCACGTATCATGTGGATGTTCAGGAGTCAAAAGAAACCCCCTTCCCATGTGACTGGACTTATATCTTTCTTAAATATATGGCCTATGGTGCTTGTATAGTTCTGGACACCTGCAGCTGATGCCAAGAAGCATCACAACCCCCAGATTCCCCCAAAGCCCTAATACTGAGGGTGGGAAAATGTCTGGATCGTAGATTGCAAAGGTGGCAACAGGTGGCTGAGAGTGGGGTGATGGGGAAATGGCAAAGGAGGCAGACCCTGGTCAACGTCACTGAGCCCGTGACTGTTGAGGACTATCAAAAGAGAAGAAGGTGGAATGGGTCCACACCAGGGCAGAGAGTCCCTACTGTAAAGAAACCATTAAGCTTGTTCAGAGAATACAAATGGACTGACCCAGTGAAGTTGACATTGTTCATTGTCATCGTCGTTGGCCGCAACTCAATCCGAGTATATGCTGTTGTTGTTTTTCCTGCCCCAAGGAGGTCTTGGGTCTTGGAGGCTAGCTGGTTCTGGGCCGCCTTTGACCTCTGAGGAAATCAGGAAAAATGTCACTGGTGTGAATTTGCTTAAGGTGTATCCCAGCTTGCCATGAAGTGACCCACACACTATGATCTTGGAGCTTGCCATGAAGTGACCCACACACTATGATCTTGGAGCCATCTCCTGTGGCAATATGAAATGAGACGTGCAGGATTTAACATCGGGACTGCACTGGACTGCCGTAGGCTTGAGGATACGGGCATGGTGTGCCTTCACAGCCGGTCCATCTGGCATGGCCTCTTCTGCCTTCATGACCACTGAGAATCAGAGTTCCTCTTCTGCTCATTTTGGCCTTGGACCCAATATGATGGTTTTCAGTGGCATTTCCTCCACTGAGGGGACCATTACTCCACCTAAAGGGGCTCATCTGCCCATAGCCATTGGCCCCTTTAGGGAATCAGGTTATTTACCACTGCCCAACAGTTGCTGTTGAGTCACTGGCTGTACGATCTACTCCATTACCATAGCAGGATGTCCGGCCAGACACAATGGGTGTTCAACTATCTATATATCTATATAACTATGTAACTAATTGTTTGGTGTAAACATATTCAAGGTTCTCCTGAATCTTCCCCAAAAGGGAGATGGCTAGGCAAAAATGTCAAGGATATGGTTATTCAGTCTCACACTGAGCAGATATCAGCCACACATTGTACTTACCATCTTACTATTTAGCTAACCAGCCTATACACCCTAGTGTCCCTGTTGTTTTCAGATACTACATCTGTCACCATAGGCCATTCTGATTGGGACCAACAGGAAACTGCAGACTGCTAGCTCAGGGAAGACTGAGTCATGAAGGGAATAAGAACCATTCATAGAACACTTTACCCATCCTGTCAGAGTTCACAAGTACTGAATGTAGATTATCTCAGATGCATGTATTATCTCAGTATTTGTATGTCAAAGTATAACCCAAATGATGGGTAGTCCTACTCTTTGTGCATCCAGGACATAACTGCCCAGTTTGCTGTTGTTCAGTTGCACAGTTGATTCCGACCCTTTGCGACCCTATGGACTGTTGTCTGTTAGGCACCTCTGTCCTTCACCATCTTCCTCAACCAGCCCAACTCTGTGCCCATTGTGTCTACAATACCATCTAGCCATCTCATCCTCTGCTGCCCATTCTTCTTTTGCCCTCCACCTTTCCCAGCATCAAGGCTTTCTGAAGTGAATCCTCTCTTCTCATTTGATGTCCAAAGTACTTTAGCTTCAACTTTACTATTTGACCTTCTAAGGAGCAGTCAGGGTTGATTTCTTCTAAGATTGACCTATTTGTTCTCCTCGCTGTCCAGGGGACTCTCAAAACTCTCCACCAGCACCACATTTCAAAGGCATCTATTCTACTGCACTCAGCTTTCCTTATGGTCCAGTTCTCACAACTGTACATTACCACCGGGAATACCATTGCTTTGACTATGCGATTTTTTGTTTGCAAGGTGATGTCTCTTAACTATGTTCCCCAGGTTTCTCATAGCCAACCTTGGCACTCCAGCTGCTCTTAAACCCAAACTCCCAAAGTTAACATAACATTGGCAAAAACAGCCTTGAGGGGAGTGAAGGGAACTCACACCAGGAACTGTATGCCCCAGTTAACAACTCTTCCAAATGAACCTTTTAACATAAACTTCATGGGCCTACTCTTACTAGGACTTATTGTGCTAAAGTAAGTGGCTCAAGTCACTGACCTTGCTGACTGAAAGGTTGGAGTTCAATTCCCGAGTACTGCATGATGGAGTGAGCTCCCATCATCTGTCCCAGCTCCTGCCAACCTAGCAGTTCAAAAGCAAGAAATTGCAAGTAGATAAATAGGGACCACTTCAGAGGGAAGGTAAACAGCATTCTGTGCACTCTGGTTCTAGTCATGCCTGCCACATGACCATGGAAAGGTCTGCAGAAACAGACAACACTGGCTCTTTGGCTATAAACAGAGAGGAGCACTGAACCCTAGCATTGGATATGACTAGCTTTTAAGCAAGGGTGACCTTTACCTTTACCTAAGTCTCAGTTAGAATAGTGTGCTTTGAATCAATGCAACCTATAGAGAAGTTAGTTGACTAACTAAATCCCCATTGATTAAATGGGACTACTCTAGTAGGATTTACACACACAAAGTAACAGGACTTTGACCAGTGTGAGACAGATGGAACTCCTAAATTGCTACCTTTTGTATAGATGACCAAAATAACTGTTTGCCTATTTCAGAGGTGGCAAACCTTTAGTACACTAGATGAATTCTCCCAGACTCCTGAGCTAGTATGATTAATGCTAAAGGGTTGTGGGAGTTATAGTCTAAAACATCTGGAGTGCCAAGGGTTCATCACCATTATAATATGTGAAGTTACGTAATTCACAGTTGTGAAGTTGGGTAATTCACAGCGATGAATTACAGCTAATTATTAAAGTACCAGTTGTGTGCCTGTTTGCATGGCTGTTTCCATGACTCACATGTGACCAGAGAGTTTATTAATTAGCTGGAATTTGCCACCATGATTAAAATGATTGCACATAAAACAGGAATTTTTTACAATAGGATTCTGGGAATTTGTTTTAAATTACTCCTAGGATAAGAATTTAGAAAGGTTACCCCATCTTCAGTTTAACCTTCTCTAAACACACTGATGCAATAACAACTTCCAAAAGAGAAATCATTATTAGTAGAAATATCTCCATATAAAGATAAAGGCATTCTTCATGAGTTTCATGAAAGTCTAATGAAGCTACACAATCCACTAGTCATAAATCAGTGCTACGGGGAAATGTGGAGTTCACCTTCACACCAGCTTTCAACTGTAATACCAGAATATTTAAAATTAGAACCAGGCAGTGCAAACAGCTAAGAAAGAAACAGTATCTAAGATAGGAGATACAGTAGTGGTATAAAACCAATTCATTCATGAATAGGTTTGTAGAGAACCTGTGAGCTTGAAGGAATGGCCACTTTCTAGCTGTCACCTTCAAATTCCAATTTAAATAGAAAGAGAAAAAAGTTCAGTAGAATTTACAAAGAGGTAAATGCACTTAGGATAACAATCGTACAGGCAAAATGCAGTTTCTACTGTCAGCTGCACCATTTTTTTCAATCTGCCCCACAAGGAGTTAGGGCATGATTTAAAATTATTGTTGCTGATGTTCACTCCTTCAAAATTAATGAAATCGAGGAGAAGGACAAAGGAGAAGAAACTAAGTCTCACTAGAACAGTCCCCTTGACATACAAGCTGTATATGTGCAAGAATTTTAATATGCCAGGGGAGAGCTTGAATGTTCCCCATTCCAAAGTAGCACGTGCAAATGGTGATATGAAGGAGGGTTACGAATTATGTGTTTCTTTTTTGTTGTCATTTTCATCACTTGCCTGTTAATTTTAGACATGAGACATAAAAAGAAGAGCTTGGTTCTGCTTCCTGAAAATCCATGTCCTCCAAGAGCCCTGGTGGCGCAGTGGTTAAACTATGTACTGCAACCGAAGGGTTGTGAGTTTGATACTGACTAGGTCTCAAGGTTGAATCAGCCTTCCATCCTTCTGAGGTTGGTAAAATGAGTACCCAGCATGTTGGGGGGGGAATGTTAATTAACTTGTGAACTGCCCAGAGAGTGCACTAAGCCCTATGGGGCGGTATATAAGTATGGTTGCTTTGCTTTTGCTTTAAGAGTGAAAGACAAAGAGAGAGCATTTTGTTATACCCTTCTTTGACACATGCTTGAAGGCAGCTTTTTGTTTAAACATTTAGTCCATAGACCAGGGATTCTCAATCTGCGGCCCATGGGCCAGATGAAGCCCATGGCACCATTTCATGTGACCCCCACTGGCCGCCTCCACCAGGATGTGGTGGAGGAATTGCAAAATGGCCATCTGGCCCCCGAAGCTGTCTGAGGAAGTGTGGTATGGCCCAGGGGTGTGCAGGGCACCATGGGAAGGTGCTGGTGCCTATTTGGGGGTTGGGGGGAATCCCATAAATTGCTATTGGTGCCCCAGGGTGCCAGAGGCGAGGGCGGGGTGGAACAAACCCTGATTGCCCGATATACCAGCATGCCTGACTCAGCCCCTGGCTTAAAAAGGTTGAGAACTCCTACCATAGACAAAAGATGAGCCTCCTTCTTGCTGTAGTAGGCATGATAATGAAGAATTTAAATGGCCCATTCCCCTGTTTCTGTGCTTTGTTGCATTATAACACTCGGCAAAAATTCAACCTCAAAGCATTGCATGTACTCAATTCAAGGTGACTAAGCTTATTATAACCATGTAGACAACACCTAGAACCATTCATGCATGAACTGCGCCTCTGTACAGTATATTGAATTTCAATTGCATTTTTCTGTGGGTGACCAGGTAACAACAACAACAAAAAAAATTAAATGAGGCTAAATGTCAATGGAAGCAAAGTCAGTGCATGTTGGGACAGCAGATAGAAAGATACATTTTGGACCCAAAGTCTCAGAATTCCCAAGCCAGAATGGACAAAGTACATTGATTTTCACTAAGCACTACAAAGTCACTTCAGACTTACGACAGCCCTCTTAGGGTTTTTGAGACACATGAGCTATTCAGGGATTTGTTTGCCATTGCTACCCACTGATTTTCCATGGCCAAGCGTGGTTTCAACCCTGGTCTTTGGGGTCTATTACACCATAGTGATCCTGGGGCACATGAATTTTTAGTAAGCAGAATTACAGTTGCTATTTCAGGGTAGATGTTTACAACACAATGGGAAAACAGACTTTTACAATTATGCATAGTGTTAGGAAACCAATTAAAGATAATATTTCTCCACTTCTCTGAGAAGAGAAATGCACTGGGCTTATCAGTTTAGTTTTCTTAAAGATAATTAAAGACTAGAGGCGCATGGCAAATGCTTTTAAAATATAAAGCAGCTGTGGGAGGGAATCATGTACCCATTGGCCACTTTGAAGGCCCCTTAAAGCATTCACAGGAACCACATGGCTAAATTTTGAAAGCAAATAGTGCTGGTTTTAAAAGGCTTATAGCAGTTCTGGCCATATTGAGACCAGAAATGGAGCTGCCACTTTGGGTAATTGTCACCAGAAATAACTGAAGCAACAGCTGGGCCTAAAATCCTTCCTCCTTCATGAGATACACACTCATGAAAATACAGTGGATGAATGGTACAGAACAAGGGTATTGCCAAAGGAAATTGTATGGTTTTCACAAGGGTTTCAATCCCAGACAGCTAAGCAGCTGCAGATTAATGTGCAATCATGAAGGGACTTTAAGAATAGATGTACTTCCCAGCCAGAGAGCTGTTACAGACTCTTAGTCTTGTAGCAATTTCTCACTTTGCTTTTGCATTGTAGTGGTATATCATTTTCCTTTAGCAAGTCCTTTGTCCTTGCTAAAGACTCCTAGAAACATGCAAGGAAAAAACATAACTAGTGATCCCTAATACTGGATCTGTGCTCCTAATACTGAGCTTTTCTGTTGTTAAAAATCATACAGAACATGAAACAACAAAGCTAAGTTATACATTCACGTCGGGATCCTATTGCTTAAAGGCAACTGCACAGATGGTCTCCCCTACTGGCAGGCCACCCAGTTATGCGGCTGCAATGTGCAAACAGTGACACAATTGACCTTGTAGCCAGTGTGAGAGTAAGTCATATGAGGGGGAAGCTATAGGAGGTGTGGAATGCTTACACAGTAGTCCTACTCCATGTTCCTTTGATAGGATTCTGGCTTTAGTTATTGAAGTGGGTGCAGGGGGGAGGGGAGATCCTTCAGAGTTAAAGTTATCTTATGTTTACTCAAGCTCCACATCTACAGAAAGGACATGAAAGTGGCATGTGACATGCATACATGGGTGGGGAGGAATTTGTGAGCACAGCAGACATGGCTTCATCTGGTAAATCCCTTAAAATGCCCACACAGGAGTGGTAGGCCCTACAAAAATGTACTGCAAAGTGTAAAATCCAAGAAGATGAAGAATGTGAAGAGTGAGACTACTCTAGAATGGGAAGACAGTCAGATGTAGTCCACAAAAGAAAGAAGTCAGCTTATTGTGTGAAGCAGTGTAACAACAAGCAGCATTTATTTTCCCTCAGAGAAAGAGCAAGGGAAGAGCAAGGGAAGGGAAGAGATGGCGAGACTGGCATTGCATTAAGAGTATAAACAGTTTACATTCCAGACATGATTATATAAACATCATCTTTAATTTAGAGTGAAAAAGAATTAACAGGACTATGACCGTATCTTTTATTCACAGGATACATTTATTGAACATTGGAGTCTGCCAAAGATTAATTGTTTTCCTTCCTTGTTTTAGATCTATCCCAGTTGAGACTTACAGTATATTTCACACAGTAATATTGAGAGCAAACACCTTTTTGGGCAATAGTAACACACACACACACCCCAGCAACATCAGCAATTTACTAATCATTGAAGAATAAGTAAGTCATTTCTCTATAAGGTAACAATGCTCATATGCTCATAGTAACCTCTCCAGTGCTCTGACGTTTTCACTGAATGTCATCTAAAAATCAGTGACCAAAGAAAGGGGAATGCCGTTCATTCCAAAGACCATCCACTATGAGCTTATGAGTTTTTATTTGGAATCCAGAAACAGTTGTGAACAAGAACAGGTGACTTACACATGTGAAATCCTTTGGGATGCAGAAAAGGAATATGATCTCTCCAATATGTTTGTCTTATGTGCATGTCTCTGTGCCCATCCGTCCCCTTATGATCCAATTTGATTTCCATCCCCCAATTAAAATGATATGCTGCACACAATGAAATTTGTTTAGTCTCTCACAAACTGACTATTATCTAGAAACAATAAATGTGTTAACTCACACTTTCCCAATTAAATAGGTAATATAAGGGCATAGCTTTATGATGTCACCTTCATTTCCTTCCACAAGGAGCTTGCTTCCTCTTTGTAGTTTATTGCAGTTCATGCAGTCTTCCAGAAGTGATGGGCGAATTATTACAGAATTCCAAAGACTTTGTTGTGATATAATTGCTAGTTCTACTTAGATCAGATCCACTGAATTAATCACTCAATGGCGAGTCAATTCTTATATATAAACCCCATTGATTCGAAAGGGCTGGTTGAGTTGGGACTGGGATGTTCAGGTTTTCTGGATTACAAATACCATGATTCTGTATTCTGGGAGTTCTACCTACCGTACTTTACAGATCCTTACAAACACCAAAATTTGACGTACCTGTTTAAACTAGAGCTTGCTACTTTAGAGCCAGGCCTAGCTATGCCTCAAAGCCTTCCAGTTTTAGCCTTTCTCCCAGATGCATCACATGTAAATGTTTGTGAGGTGTCTGTAAGGTAGATAGAACTCCCAGAATAGATGATTATGGTATTTGTAGTTCATAAAATCCAAACATTCATAACCAGTTGGGTCTAAGAATTTAAAACACATATCCAGATTTCCATGGTTGTACATCTCTTATTAGATACCCCAGATACTGTGAATCAGCTCTTCCATATGGAATGAGCACCTGATAATTGTAAGTGTTAAGAGACAGTTTACCAGAATATTTCTTTTCACTAACTGCCAGGTTATCCTGCTATCAGTCGACCATAATGCCAGTGACTCAACACCAAGTGTCAGGCAGTGGTTAACTAACCTGACAACTCTAAGGACTAATGGCCTTGGGTGGCAAAGTCCACAGGGAAGAGTGATGATCTCCAAGTGGATTAAATCCCACTTGGAATCCATCATGATGGAGGGCAGCAGATTCATCAATATTGGCCTGGGGCTGATGAGGACTTTTCGTGCCAAAAGGGCTCAGGAACAGAAAGTGCCTCGAGAAACTGGACCCGAGGTACAGGGGTCATGCTGTGATGTGGAAGGCAGATGAAAGACCACTGCATTATATTCTCAGGACAGTCTTCATAGCTGATTGCCATGATGATCACCTATATTTGGATTTGGATATGGCAGAAGAAGAACTGCCATTGCAGAAACATTTCTGCCAACCAGTTTGTCTGAAAAGGAAGAGAAAGACTAGGCAAAAGGAATGAGCTATTTATCTATAATTGCCAATATTAAAGGTGATGAAAAGACATTAAGGAGACCAAGACTGTCCACACTCTCGTATTCCCCATCAACATGTATGGGGATGAAAGCTGGACAATGAAGAAAGCTGAAAGGGGAGAAATGATTAATTTGAAACATGGTGCTAGAGGAGAGCTTTGCAGATACCCTGGACTGCCAGAAAGATGAACAATTGGTCCCAGAGCAAATTAAACCCGAACTATCTCATGAAGCAAAAATGATGAAGCTGAGGCTATCCTACTTTGGGCACAAAATGAGAAAGAAAGACAATAAATACAGTAGTACCTCACATAAAGAGTGTCTCACCAAGAAACTAACTTGGTTAAAGAGCAGAATTTTCTCTGAATGGTTGCCTGGCTTAACAATTAAAACTAACCCAAAACTCACTTAACAACTAAATCAGGGTTTGCAATCCCCCTTGCCAGAAGTCACAATTGGTCACTTACAATGGTGTTTTGCTTAAAGAGCAATCCTGTGTAACACATAATGCTCTTTAAGTGAGGTACCACTGTACTGGGAAACGTGGAAGGCATCAGGAAAAGATGAGATGGATTGATAACATGATAGAACATATAGGCTTGGATTTGTTGGAGCTGAGCAGGGTTGTTTAGTAAAGGTAATGGTCACCCTTGCTCGAAAGCCAGTCATATCCAACTCTAGGGTTCAGTGCTCATCTCTCTTTCATAGCCGAAGAGCCAGCGCTCTGTGTTTGCAGACATTTCCGTGGTCATGTGGCAGGTTAGGACAGAACATTTTGGAGATTGTTCATTAATAGGGCTGCCATACATCAGGGGTGACCTGATGGCATGTATCAACAAAAACAATAACATTAAAGTAGCTTTACAATAAAAATTAAGTAATCAAATAGCAATTAAAAACAATTAGATAGGGAGCAATTTGTGGCCCTCCAGATGGTACTGAGCTGCAACAAAGGCATTGTTAAGAAAGATGCTATCTAACAACATCTGGAATGCTAGACATTCCTCATTTTTGCACTGATCAGAAGAGAGATTAGAATTAAGAAAAACAATGTAGCTTATGACAGTGTAAAGACCTCAGTAAATCAACAGATTACGTTTTGTGGGTACAACAAAGTGTCAATGAGCTGAAAAACAAACAGGTAGGGAGTGCCAATGTTTATGGTGCCCAAGTACAAATGCAGAAAAAGTCCATCTCTTTCATCCCAGTAACACACATCCCTGTTGAAGAAACACATAGAATGTCCTCAGCAGCAGATCTTGCTACACTGGCAGGTCATATGAGAAGATTTTCAACAGTATGTGTGTACAGTTAAACTATATGCACTATTAAAGAAGAGGTCACATTACAGAGAAACAGAAAGGTTTCCAGCTTGGAAAGGTGTCAGCCAAGGATGTATTTGCTTGATTATCTATTCAGTCTACATTTGAACAAATTATACAAAAAAAACTGGCTTAAATTCAGATGTAGGAGGCGTGAAAACTGATATCAATAATTTATGAAAATGATACAATTTTCCAGGTAGAAAGGAGTACTGACTTGATGTTTTCAATAATGAATGTAAAAGAATATATTGTAAAAGAAGGGTTGTTGTTGGCCATTGAGAAGACAAAAATCACATTTATAAAAGAATTATATAACTTTATAACTTTAATAATGACAGCGAAATAACTCAATTTGTTACAAATTTTCTTATCTTAGGCAAATTATTCATTAGAATGGAGACTGCAGCCAATCAAAAGAAGTCTCTTGGAATGGCATCTATGAAAGAACTGGAAAACATCCTAAAGAATAAAGATATGTCCTTAGAAATTAAGGTCAAATTAATCTATACTATGGTATTCCTAAATACAATATACAAATGTGAAAAATGGAAAATCAACAAAATAAAACAAAACAAAAAAAAGTTGTAGCACTTTGAAGACTGTTAAAGTTCAATGTGAGCTTTCGTGGATCAAGTCCACTTCACCAGACAAGAAAGCTATCAGGAAAAAAAGAACTCATTCAAAGTGTGGAGCTAGATTAGAGCTTTACAAGATACCATGAACAGGTGTTAATGAAAAGACCTTGTCATGGATTTGTCTGAAAAGATTGGTATATTTTAGAGGTAATATAACAAGAGAACAAAATTTTGAAGCCTCTAAATGCATTTAATTTGCTTGACAGACATTATTTAGCCAAAGAAATCAATCCCTATACCAGGGGTTCTCAACGTTTCTGCGCCACGGGCCGGACCACGCCTGCTCAGACAGCTGAGTGGGCCAGACATGTGGGTTCCCCCTGCTGTAAACATGGCTGTAAACCGTGGCAGGCGCGTTTGCGCATTTGTGGGCACATTTACTGCTGTTGTAAATGTGTCCCTTTTTCTTCCAGGGGTTGCCGCCGTGGGCCGGATGTTTTGCCGCTGGGGTCCAGGTCCAGCCCACGAGCTGTAGGTTGTGAGTCCCTGCCCTATACAAATGGATAAATCATTGTATTTGCATGGTCTTGTGAATTATATACTAATTTGCTGCTCTGGCTCAAACTGCTGGCATATAAATTCAGGGTTTCATTTCAGCACTTAAAAAAAAGTTTCTGATCCCCTGCATGTCCCCTGAAATTGCTACATTATTCTGTTTGTTTTCTCTGCAATGATGTTTTGCTGATTTGGCTCACGATACATCAGGAATAACACTGCGTCAGCTTTCCTATTGGAAAGGGTTGCCAGTGCAATTAAGCCTCCTCATTCAGTAAAAGATCTTTATTAGCAAGGAGAACTTTTAGAAAAACAAAGAACGAGGGGGAATCCTTGAAAGCAAAACAATTCAGCAAGGCCCAATTATATGAGCATGCTGAAGTTTCATCTTTTGTTTACTGTTATAATGTCACGAGGATTGTTCATGTTAATTTGAGATTGATGGATAGATTTTAAAAACCCACTTTTCTCTAATTAGAAAAACTCAGAGGATCTGAGAGATCCCATCTTGCCCTTGAAGAAGGTTTGCTTTTCACTGGTATTTATATGCAACGCATGAGCTACATAACAAGCAAAATTCTTATCCTATTTCTTTTTAGAGAAGAGTGACACATTTAAAATACCTCTGGTAGCAGACAGATATTTCCACACCACTAGAAGTCTGTATGTATCATCTTAATGTGTTGCCAAAAAACCCAACAACCCCTAGAAAGAGTTGTGCGGCATTTTTAAGCTTTAATCTCCCCAAATGATGTTGGACTCCAAGTCTCAGAATGCTGGACCACTGTTGATGCTGGTCTTGGACCATAATAAAGATATGATTTGATTTGGGACCACTGTTGGTCACACTAGCCATGGTCCAACAACATATGGTAGCTTAAGTTTATGAACCACTGCATGTAGCATTGTCATTTGGTGGACCACATTCCACTTCACCATATGACTCTTTCTGGTAGGTGTGTGTATGCTTGGGCACATGTGTGTGTATATAAAAGAGTGACCAAATGAGTGAGAGACACAAGAAGGTGCTCCAGGTGTTCCACAGAAGCAGCAAGTGCTGCCTTTTCAACCAGTGCTTCCAGTGCAAAAGTGAAACAAAGCCAGAAGATGTTCATGAACATATAGATATATTATCTGCCTGTTCTCTAACACTCCCCCCACTCCTCATTGTCCCAATCACACCTTCCAGTTCTCCTATTCTAGGTACTCTTCTTCTCTTGTCTACCTGTGAGACAATAACAGTTGTCTTTATACAAAATCTTTAATACTACTGTTAATTTGCTCAGGGGGTGGGAAAGATATAGCCCTCTAGATTTTGTTGGACCTCATTTCCCAACATATCTTACCTTTGGCTGTGCAGTTGAAAGCTCATGGGAAATGAAGTCCGAAAACAGCTGGTATTCCTACACTGTGTTATTCACTTTTCATTCAGTTCTCTAGATTACTACTACATTTTAAAACTACTGATTGAAAGATTATTACTGGCAGATTAATAGCAATGAAGTCTTTGTAGTATATTGTTTGCTTGTTCTGGTTATATGGTGCACTGCAGTTGTTTTCTTTGGACACTTTTGAGTTCATCCATCCCTATTCCTTTCTGGCTTTATTGCTGCTGATGCACCCTCTTTTGCAAATCAAAAGCAACAGGACTAGGGTCTGCAGTCCAGCAACATCTGGAAAACCACAGATTGCCTGCCATTGTATTAAAATCTTTAATTCCTATTACACCTACCTCCTTGACAACCTATACACATCAAAATTATTTATTAAGATGAAAACACATTATGTCAATCAAACCAGGCTGTGCCAAATCCTGATCATAATACAGTACTACCGTTGTGAATGCAAGTCAGAAAACAAAAGCTGCCTTTCTCTATGCCAGGGGTTCCCAACCTTTTTACACAGTGGGCCTGAGCATTCCCCCCCAAACAGCTGAGCAGGCCCCTGAAAGCAGAAGTGGGTGCATTTATGGCTGTCATAAATGCAACCTCTTCTGCATTTATGATAGCTATGGGTGCATTTACACATGCACGGGTGCATTTTATGGCTGATGTAAATGCATCCGCTTCCACTTCCGGGTGTGGTGGTGGTGCGGGCCAAATGAAATGGTGTCGTGGGCTGGGTCTGGCCCGTGGGTCATAGGTTGGGAACCCCTGCTCTGTGCTGTCTGTCATTTAAAAAAACCCAGAAAAAATGCATGCATAGATTGACAAATAGATTCATATTAACTCACCAGGGATGCCCTCTCCACTTTGGAGCTTTCATTTAGGTCATCGGCCCATACATTAAATTCCTTTGCTTCTGTGAAGAAAGACATCATTTTAAAAGCACAGCTCTAATTAAAAATCAATAGGGGGGAAACTTTCCATACCCACCCAAGAACTGAGATTAGTAGCATAGGCAAATAAAGGACTGCTTAAACAAGATTAGCCCAGGCCCCTAATGACCCATATAATGACCTCAGTGCCATTGGGTTTTTCAAAAGCAGCACTTTCAGTTCAACACAACAAACTTTTCAAGCTGTAGAGGGCTTCATCAACAAAACAATAAAGAGTCCTATGGAACCTTAAAAACAACCAAAGTGCTTATTTATGAACACTGGAACTCTGTTAAAACAAGCTGTCAAGTGTCCCATACTGGCCGGGAACCTCCTGTATTTTACCCTCTTTCCCGGCGGCATCCCGTATCAGTCAGAGTGCAATGCCCTAATGCTGCCACTGGAGGGCTGCACAGGATAAGCATAGCTGTCAAGTTTCCTGTTTTGTCTGGGAAATTTCCCTTATTTTCAAATCCAAAACGTGACATATATGTGTTAAAGAGAGCATTGGATGTTTAGGTCAGAGACAGGGTGGCAGGCTTCCATATTAGGTATTACAAGCTTTGTATGGCCTTAGGTTTATAGCACAAGACCTCTTTATCATATGCACGAAATGTTACCAACATTTCATTTGTTGCTATGTACTGTGAAGTCTTTTCCAGTTTACAGCAACCCTCCTACAGTTATTGAGATATGTAAGATGTCCAAGGAGTGGTTTTGTCATTGCCAGCCCTCCCCAGTAGATTTCCAAGTGGGGATTTTGAACCTATGTCTTCTGAGTTTGCATTTGGCACTCTATCCACTACACCACACAGGCTCTTACGCAGAATCTGTATGCCTGTATGTAGCATTGGGAAGAATGGTGGAAAGAGAGGGTAAGGGGAAATTAGACACAGAAAGTTTAAAGACTGGTAATTATTTCATTAACTCTGGCTATTCACAAGCCTATTGTTGCTGACGCTGAAAACAAAGTTGGTCAATTTATACATGCTGTGTATTATACCAGTTCTACCCTCTGGTGAGAGTTTGGAACCTTCTGAAAAACAGGAATTCAGCAGTGACTCAGCCCATCTTAGTCCTGCCCAGAGTTTGAAAAAGTTACTTTTTTTGGGACTACAGCCCTCAAAACCACCCTACTAGCATAGCTAGTGACCACACTGGCTGGAGAAGTTTAGTAGTTATAAAGCATCGCCACCAAAGTTACACTTGTAAACTCGGACCCTATTGGAGGCTGAAGAGATAAAAAAAAAGCCTCACAAAACCAACACCTAACACATGGCTTTTATTCCATAGGTCACAGCTATTATTTGCCTTCTTTTCCTTTACCAGTATCAAAACATGTACAGGCAATACCTGCATAGTATAGGAAAACAAGGAACTATACAAACTTCAAAGCTAAAATGACTATGAAATGTCAAAAAAAAAATCTCGATCATAGAATCAAACATTTAACCTCATCAAGTTAATTACTGATGATAACTCCCCCTTTTTCCCCCATGAGTTGAAATGAAAGCATGGGAACATTAAATGCAACACAGCCCCTGGAGAGCAGCTCAATCAGCACTCTTTAGCTGGGTAGCATTTGATCCGCCTGTGTGATCGCTGGGTTCACTTATGTCGAGCGCACTGCTGACTTATTTGTTTCCTTTGATTCATGGGTGATTCCAGCCGTGAATAGTGCTTTGGACGGTTGACGGAACAGCAACAGTCAGACACAGGAGACAACAGAATGGAAACAAAGTTGAGGTGAGAGCTCATCTTCTGAAAGGCAAAGCAAATTCCAAAGAAGACGGGGTCACTGAGGAGGGTTAAACCAGGTCAGTCTTTGGCCCCATAACCAGTAGACAAGGGAAACCGTTCTGAATGGTTACCACAAAAGACTGACTAAGATTGAACACTCTGTGCTTTTGTGTGTGTGTGTGTGTGTGTGTGTGTGTGTGTGTGTGTGTGTGTGTGTGTGTGTGTGTGTAAAACACTCTTCGTGAATCTTACACTGAAGTCAAAGCTAAATTTATCAACTCACATGTAATATTTAAAATGATATGGTCTTAACACTTGCATTGTTGTAATGAAGGGGGTACTCAAGTACAGGGAGGGTATCTAGGGTATGTGCTAATTTAATTCTGTGGGATCTAAGAGATTCCTGTTATCAAACTCATTCACTTTCTCTTTGAAATCTTTCGGAAGCAGCCTCCCCCCACCAACCCCCAAGTAAATAATCTCTTTATTTAATGTGAAGTAGCTATTTTGTTGCCAGTCTGGTGGCTCTGGCCAGGTTATTCTGCTATGGTAATAGAATAGATCATAATGCCAGCGACTCAACACCGAGTGTCAGGCAGTGGTTAACTAACCTGACAACCCTGAGGATTAACAGCCTTGGTGAAGTCCACAGGGGAGGGTGATGCTCCCCAAGTGGATTAAATCCCACTTGAATCTATCTTGATGGAGGGCAGCAGCTTCATCAATACTGGCCTGAGGCTGATGAGGACTTTGTGTGTCAAAAGGGCTCAGGACCAGAAAGTGACTCGCGGAACTGGATCAGTGGTGTGGGTGTCATGCTGCAATGTGGAAGGCAGATGAAAGGCCACTGAATTATATTCTCAGGGCAGTCTTCATGGCTGATCACCATGATGATCACATTTATTCGCATTTGGAGACGGCAAAAGAAGAAGAGCTATTTTGTTATTAAATGAATTTTCATCATGTTGGGAAGAGCAAGTATCTTTGACAGGCAGCTTTTAAAAGTTTCCCAGTTCACCTTCGTAGTGATATAATTCACCCTAATGTCATTTTAAAATCATTTTTAATGTGAACATGTGTAGCCAACTTGTTCCTCGCCCCCCCGAGAATATATATAATTTCACAATTCTGTCTAAATGTATGGGAGAATGAAGTTGCACAGGTTAGGGCAGGGGTTTTCAAACTGGGGGCTGGGTCATGCTCTCTTAGTCAGCTTTGAGGGCCAGATGGCCATTTTGCCCTGCATGCACTATGTGGGTGGCCATTTCCCCCCAACAGCTTCAAACGGTTGGCCATTTTGTTTCTCGAATGCCCTTGGAGAAGTGAGGGAGCCACATGAAATTGTGCCGTGGGCCAGATCTGGCCCACAGGCCTTAGGTTGGCAACCCTTGGGTTAGGGGAAACATTTTATCAACAGCTTATTGCTTTTGGGTGAAATGAAAACAAAAGTGTTGGGAGAGTTAAAACACAGAATTAAATGGCTGTTTGTCTTGCTAAAATTCAGATCCATTATCCATTTCAATGTGAAAATGGCAGCCTACAACTAAGAGGCTACTTACACAGACATATCACCCACCTTTTGGGGTGGTTTGGAGGCAGGTTGGTCCAATTGTGTGCATACATGTTCATACCTGTCATGTTTTGGATTTGAAAATAAGGGAAATTTCCCTGGCCAAAACAGGATACTTGACAGCTATGTTTATCCTGTGCAGCCCTCCAGTGGTGGCATTAGGGAATTGCAGTCTAACTAATATGGGAGGATAGCGGGAAAGAGGGTAAAATATGGGAGTTTCCCGGCCAATCCAGGATACTCGATAGCTATGTATGTTGTGTGCATGGAACGAGCCAATCCGCCCTAATCCACTCAGTTTTGATATCTTAATCTCAGGTTCTTTTAAATTGTACTTTATTTTAACTTGTTTCTAGCATATGTGCAAACTGAGGACAGGATAAAACAAAGCACTACTGCTGACCATGCAACCACTTGATTGGTGATAGCGTGGGGGATGTAGGCTAAACATCATTTAGCTCCTCATCAGTTACCAGAATCAGAAACAGCCATTTCACAAAGACTGGATGTTGACAGTGGAAGCTGCTCACAGAGCTGAAAAGCTCCCTTTTACCCAGTTCTCTTTTGCATTGCCTGCATCGTGGTGCAAAAGGGAAGCAGCCTTCACCCGTGTGTGTCTTCCTGATGGGATTTTTTATGAGGAAAATTTGCCACTGTTGCAAATTGCCTGACAAGGCCCTTCCAGGTATCAGCTAAGTAACAACTCCCCCAGAATGTCTCTAGTCTAGTGGGTCAGGGAATTGCAATTTTTAAACATGTTTTTATATGCAGTACAGGATCAATTATATTAAAACATTTTTTTTAAAACTGCACTTTCTCCAGCAATCTGGGAATGTTCAGAGGAAGTACTCAATTCCATTGACACAGAAGTAACCTGCCTAATAAAGGGTTGCAGTGGCTTAATGGTTCAAAACCTGAGTGCTGCATGACAGAGTGAGCTCTCATCACTTGTCCCAGCTCCTGCCAACCTAGCTGTTTGAAGAAAGCAAAAAATTGCAAGTAGATCATGCCTGACATGATCACAGAAACACCTGCCGACTCAGAAACTACTGGCACTTGGGCTGTATATGGAGAGGGGCACCACCCCTAGAGTTGGACACAACTGGCTTTTGGACAAGGGAGAATTTTACCCTGTCTGATAGCACATTGCTCCCCCACTCAATTGTTCTGATGTTTTTCAGGGTGATCCAGCCCACACCTAAGCAGTCTGTATATGGCCCAGATATGCCAATTTTCCACCAGGACTCATTCAGTTTCCCTTAACTACATGTAAATTGGCATTAAGATGCTGACCATGAACTCCTAGGCTACTGAACCAGAGGTGTGTGCCGTGTGTGCATGTGTGCCAGAGGTGGCACTCACAGTCTGCTCTGTGGGTACCTGTGCTGTTGTCCCAGCACAGAGTCCACCCTGCCCCTCTGTCCAGCAGCCCAATGTGAGTGCTTCCTCCCTCTCCCCAGCACAGAGTTCATCCCATCCCTCTGTTTGGGCACTTGGTTTCTAGAAGGTTCACCATCACTGTCCTAGGCAGAAATGCATTCTTTCAACAGAAGCTGGCATGGGATCACTTCAACTCAAGATTATAAATTTTTAAGAGCATTAAAGGTGTTTTAGTGAAGGTGACCAGAAGGTGGAAGGTAACTTATGATATAAACAGCAATAGGGCCAACTGAATTTTAATCTTATTCAATTTAAACTAGCTAGAAAATAAAAAGATGGCTGCTTCATCGGAAATTCTAGCATTGGTGAAAATAAAATTAAAACTGACATTCAATGTTCTTGGCATTTAAAAGATGGATAGCAGATTTTGAGCTGTGGTTTGTGATCTCAACATAAGAAAATATTTACTGGATCATTACTAAGGATTTAGTTAGTCCAATATCATCTTTGCATTGTGATCAGTCAGGTAACTATGGGAAGAGTGGCCACATCCTGCTTGCGCTGTCCAGCGCTTACTAGTGAGACACCCAGTGCCTTTGATAATGTACGTAATCTATAGCATCATCAGGTCTATTAACTACTGATCATCTTACTTTAGCTGAATCTGTTGATCACCAGTTTAAAAGCATCCAGTATGACATACTGTATACAGTAAAACCTCGCATAGAGCGCCTTGCTTAGAGACTAACTTGCTTAAAGAGCAGAATTTTCTCTGAATGGTCACCTCGCTTAACAACTAAAACCAACCAAAAACTCGCTTAACAACTAAATTGTGGTTCCCAATCCCCCACACCAGAAGTCACAATTGGTCACTTACAATGGTGTTTCGCTTAAGAGCAAACTCGCTTAAAGAGCAATCCTGTGGAATACATTAAGCTCGTTAAGATAGGTATCATTGTATACTCAAGTATAAGCCATGTTTTTAGCCCCAAAAATGATCCCCCCAAAAAGGATCATGGGGGTCCCAAGACAACGCTGGATTGAGATGTGTCAACAATTTAATTAATTTTACCATATTTTCATGTATTTTGATTAGTGAAACTCACTAGCAGCTGCTGCATTTCACACTCTCAGCTCATATTCGGGTTAATCTATTTTCTTGGGTTTTCAGGTCAAAATTAGGTACCTCAGCTTATATTCAGGTTGGCTTATATTCAAGTATATATGGTAGTGCAAAACCTTGTGGCAGCAAATTCTAGAATTGTCATCGTGCTTTGTACATACATATTTATAGTTTATTTATTTCATTTACACCTTGCCTTTAAGACAAGGGCTCCCATAATTACTGAAAGGCTCCTTCATGATGTTCAGACAACTATGACAGGGACGAGAGACTAATAACAACATTAAGTTGTAAAATGTATGTTTATTGCACTTTTCTGCTGGGAATGATGATGTGAGCTTTTGTTTTCTGGTAGAAAGGATGGCTGGTAAAAACAATAACCCTTCACCCCAAATGTCCAAATTATGAATTATTGCCAGTCTAGTTCATATGATCCCAGAAATCATTATTCATGTCAGAGATGGGGAAATCTTGGCTGCCGACAGGTGAATCAAGTAAAAAATATGTCTTTCCAGACTATGCTTATTTGGTGTCTGATGCAGTATCTTGGGGTCCAAATGGACCCTGTTTCAACTGCAGGCTAGTCACTGGCTGACAGTTCTTTTCTGAGCCCAATTCAAAGCAATGGGCTTGCTCTTTAGCTTCCTAAAACCAACCTTTCTCAGTGTGGCATGTGCCAAATATTTTTGACCACATTCGCATCATCTCCAACTAGCCAGATCAATGGTATAAGCCAAAATACTTGGAAGGACGTTTGGCCTCAAAGGTGTGGCACTTGACTGGCTTAAGGATCACGACTTCATGCACTATCTGTCTAGATCAACTGTGACTCTTCAAATATTATAGGCATGAAATTCTTGTTATGATCAGAAAGAGAAATAGATTGCATTTTGGACCACTTGTGGAGTGGCCCAGTGTGGTCTAGTTCATGATGATCACATGATGTACAGGGAATTACGCTCCAGCCCAAATCCAATGTGTGTCCAAGCTAGACCTTTTCGGTTCAGCAAGAGGGCTAGAACTTTGGGGGTGGAGGGTTGTCTAGGCTTGAGTGACTCCATGAAAAACAAAAAGGTTATTTTAAGAGAGATTACATCCTGCAAAGCAATTTTTCCCACTGCAATTAGATGCACACCTTTTCTGCCATCTGATTGCACTATCCCATTACCTCCAGTAAGTACTTATGGGAGTTGGAGTCTAAAAAATATCTGAAGAAGTACAGTGGCCCACCTCTGGCTTAGATAAGGTAGACCCGACAGGAAAATATATGTGCAGCAATCTTCATTCTGTCATGGAGAGATGATGCCCTCTTCTGCTTGGATTATGGGTCACTTCTGGCCAGAGATGATATGATTGCTCAGTGATGGCTCATTTGCACAGCTAGGTTGCAATCCAGCACACACTGGGTTGGGAATGAATCCCAGTGAACTCTGTGCAACTTCTTCTTCTTTCATGTCCCAATGAAACCCAGAACTGCTGGCTTTGTCATTGGCCAAACTTAAGTCCTCATCGATGCATGTTTTTGGTAGTAATTGGCAGACCAGTAAACAAGCCGGATTCTGTATATCTCCACATTCACACCGAGTGTTGTTGTCTTCCAGTAGCCCCCACTTGAGCATGTTGGTCTTGCATTTTGGGACTCCAACCCTCAACCTATTCAGGTCCTCCAAGTGATGGAGGGGAGGTTTTGTTCTTCAGTTATAACTACCGTATATCTGTGCAACTTACTTTGTATCATGTCTGGGCTTGTACTCAGAGCTTCCAAGTGAACTGTAATATGATTGACTCTGGTATAAATCAAAGCATGGTTCATTATGTTACAGCAGTAACATAAGACCTTATTACACGGCAATTTTTTGAATGCAATGGTAGTATTTTCTGAGAAGTTTTAAAACATTTTTTTAAAAAAAGACACTTTGAGTGGAATGTTTCAAATGTTATTCTTACGTCCCCTCAATAAATATATTCTAAGCAATGGGAAAGTTTAAAAAAGGACATGATGATACAAGCAACACACCCGGTTTTGTTTGATCATTGCTGGCAATGTGGAAAAGATAAGAAATTACTTCTCATAATGACTACTAAGCAAGTGAATGTGAAGCACTTTGAGCATTCAGAAGCACATTTTAGCTGCTGGGATTTGGGAGGTCCAGGTTCAACACCCTACTGAGCGATGAAAAGCCCTCTTTGACTTTGGAACAAGTATTTTCTCTTGGCCTGATCTACCTCACAGAGTAAAGGGAGTGGGTGGGAAGAGACCAATGTACACAGGCTGAACCCACTGAAAGGAAGGTCTGAATCAAATGGAATGGCTAAATACAGTACATAATGAAAAATACATTTATTAGTGTGTGCCTTTAAGTTAGCCAGTTGCTTGGTGATCCTGCAGCATCAAATCTTCTTGTGACTATCAGAATGAAATGGGTTTGACTTCTGTTGATGATAGTACTGTGTTATGTCTATGCAGTAGCATTCCCCACTATACTGGCCAAAGATATGTATTCCAGCTGTTGCCCTGTGAAAGCTACTGCCAGCAGCAATTAAGAAAATTCACACTCTTTCAGAGCTGCTTATTTTTCCAGAAGGAATTACCACCAAGAGTGAAAGTAAAGAAATGAAAGTTGCTAGGGAAACCCTTTTGAAATATTTCTGTGGCTTGAAAAATTCCATACAAAAGAATGCCTGCCTTCATAGCACCAATTGTCTTTTGGAAACCTGCCTCTTCAGTTTGCCAACTGAACTGGACAGAAAGAGCATTTATAATGGTTGCTTCATTGTACTTCAGGACCATCATATGTCAATGCTCTACCACAAGGAGATCTCCCACATGGAAGACCTCCTTTTTTTCTTTCAACAGCTCCATAACAGGTCAAGTGTGTTAAATGACTCGCAAAAGGTCTAGTAGTGTGATGATGACACATGTGGGGTGTGCATTTTTAGCAGCAGTGTAGCAGAATTTGCAGGAGAAAAAACACTTAGGTTTTTGATTAGCAGTAATGGTGACATCATTTGGCATGCACACAACACATGCATGCATGCATGCATACATGCATGCACACACGCACATGCACACACACCTGGTACACTGTTGTGAGCCAGCCCTGTTCTAATGCAGAGTAGTTCAGAGTGGCTTGCACTTAAATGTGCAACCAAGATACATTGGCTTTATAAAAGGCCTGCTCCTGCTGGGGGTGACTATCACTAGAACAGAATTCAATAGAAACCTAATGGCCACATTGTCTCCTCATAAATTTGCAAGCTTAATTTGAACAGATTAAATTATTTTTTTAAATCTCCACATTCCTCAGGAACAAAATAATGGTTTATCAAAATAGCTGCCTTCACTCCCAACTGATGAGCGATACATAAAGTGAGCCTTTCTAGTGGCGGCTCCTATTCCTTAAAACACCTTCCTCTCAGGGGAGCCAACCTGGCTCCAGGCAAAAAGAATTCTGTCACTCCACAAATTTAAGAACCACAAGTATTGCCATTTCCAATGCAGAGCAGTTTTGCTTTTACTGTGTATGAATGGCCTCCTGCTACTTTTGTTTGTTATGTGAGCTTGTTGGCGATTGTTATCTTTATTATACAGTAATACTTCATACAAAGTCCGCTTCATACAACATCGAATTCGTACAACATCACCTAATTCCTTGAAAAAAGTTGCCTCATACAAAGTCGCTGTGACTTTGTATGAGGCATTGAGGTTTTTCCCAGGTTGCATTGTGCCTGGGCAGTATAAAAGGCAGGACACATGCGTGCATTGCTCTTGTGGGTTTTGCACAAGGCGAAGAATGTTTAGGAGTGGTTTTGAGCGCAATTTTGGATTTTTTTGTCAGAATTATTAGAAGCATTCCTGGGATTTTTGCAGCATTCTTCAGGTTCTTTGACAATCAGGGTTGTTTGACATGTTTTTGTAATGTATTTAGCCTTTAGACAATGATTTCTTAAAGTTCTGTCAGTTTCCTGTCTGTTTCCTTGACTTTCCCCTGAAGTCTGTGCTGTTACAGTACAATGTAGCTCTATGGAAACCATGTCGTACGAGGCATCGCGGCAAGGATTTGGACGTTGTATGAGACATCGCGGCTAGGATTTTGCATGCCTCATACAAAGTCCAAATCCGTATAAAGTCCAAACTTGTGGAACCAAGTTTGGATGTTGTATGAGGTATCACTGTACTTTCATAATCTTGTGTGAGGCCATGTGCATATAGTCCTTTAATCTATCTATCTATCTATCTATGTAAAACAGAGGTGTGGTCTTCTATGTTCTTTATACAAATCCACACCCCTGCACCAATCATGCTGTAACTTGGCACACACCTATCTTGCACATGCAAGAACATGACTGCAGGAGTCCGGCAGCCCATGTCGGGGTGTATGCCCCTAAATTGATCCACAAAGGGAAGTATACTCGACAGGAGGGTGTGTGTGTGTCCAACTGATGTTATAGTGATGCTAATGTCATAGTCCTAGGTAGGTCACCCAATTGTGACATCATCGTGATGTAATTGAGCTGGCTAATGTCACAGTCCCAGGTAGGGATGCAAAGGGGACACATGTATGGGAAGGATAAGTACGCACCAACGACGGAGAAGCGGGACGGGTGAGGAAAAAGAGAGACAGAGGAAGGGATGTCACAGTCTCAGGTAGGGACGGGTGAGGAAGGGAGGCAGGAGTGACCCACACACCCCATGAGATTTCCATGGAAAAGGCTGGCCTACGGTAAATATCCCAGGCAAGGCCAAGTAATCAGCCAGTATAGTTATAAATCTTAACCTGTTTGGGACTGACTTGAGCTTTCTATGTCTGTTTGGCTCAGTGAGCAGGTCCTACAATGTAGACATCATGAGAACCATTGCATTGTAGGAAAATGTAGAGAAGGCTGTATGTGTGAGTTCATCTCTTCAGGCCTGGCGTTCCTCTCAACGCCACTGCCAGGCTGCTGCTGTTTTGTCAGGCTGGCCAATCCTGAAGCAACCAAAGGAGTCAGGACAGTAGCAGCTATTTTTGCTTTTCTTATAGTGCAATTCCCATTGCACTACAGTGTGGAAAATTATAATGATAGCTACAGTTTCAGGAAGAGGGGCATGATATTATTGGGGAAAGGGCCAATGGCATTTGGGGTTCCAAGGATGCCATCGGAAACCAGATGCTAGACCTGAGTGGATCATCTATTTGAATATGTCATTCCCTTTCCAAACCTGGTTCCAGGCATTTATAACACCATGATGGATTAGGACATAATACTACAAAGCCTGTTAAGGCCTACAACACCTTGATATGAAATCTGGATTGGACATTTTACAAAGAATAGAACAGGAGTTCTCAACGTTTTAAAGCCAGGGGCCGGGTCACACTCCCTCAGACAGCTTTGGGGGCCAGATAGCCATTTTGCTCTTCCTACACCACATGGCACTTGGTGTGGTGGAGGCAGTGGGGGCCCACATCCGGCCCATGCGCCACAGGTTGAGAATCCTTGGAATAGAACCTAATACCAGCACCAGCAGCCACAACAACAACAGAAGTGAAGTTTCTTCTTTGAATGTTTCTCAGTCACCATGAATGAAGTGTGAAACAAGTTTTTTACTCACTGACATGGCAAGAAGCTTTCCTATTTAAAACTATTTCCTTGAGATGAAGGAAACAAAACTATTGGAATCATTCCAGTATTTTTCCCCTTTCAGCCTCAGGCACATGAATTTCCTGAGAGACAGCTTTAACGCATATTGCAAATGCTGTTCACATTATTTTAACTGTCAGACAGAAATTTACATGTAATCTGACTGCAGTTTAACTTTTGAGGCTGAAACCCAATCTGTGAACTCATGACTGGTCTGGGCTTGCTCCTGAGTCTGCACGGGAGTATTTATGACTTTTCATAGGGAAAGAGTTGTACTTAGAAATAAAGCTGTGTTGCCACAATGGATTTTATCTTAAAGCATCTAGTGAAAAGAATACTAGCAGTTCCTAGACCTCAAAGCAGTTTTAGGTGTCGTATAACACAGTTGATAAAACCCCATAGCCACTTAATGACTGAAAGTCTATAAATATCAGAGATCAATTTCTGCCTGGTAAATAAAAAAAACCACACTTCATTGTTATGGGCTATATTTCAAAATGTGACATCTGGCAAAATTATTACAGCTGTTATTATATTTTAAAAAAACATTCTCCCCTTCCCATTATAACCACATTGTCAACACATTAAAGATAGATAGCCACACAGACACACACATATTTTGTTGCATTTTATGTTCTGTACTGACAAGTCACAACGGACTTAACGGTGTCTCTAACAGAGCTACCAAGGTATTTTGAGATATTCAAGGAGTTATTTTTACCAATGTTAAACTTCCCCTCAAAGTTTCACAGTTGACCAAGGATTTGGGTCTAGATTTGCTGAAGTTCCAGTCGAATACTTTACCCACTGCACCCTACTGGCTCTCATTTCACTGCGTACATGTCAAGTTTTCAAAAAACAAACAAACAAACCACCCTTAAACCATTGGAATTACCATTAATTTAAGTTTAAAGAGAAGTTGATTATATAACCAGGCTACATGGCAGCATGAGTTAGAAAAACTGGGATGGTTACTTCAAACGTTTTCCTTCTCTTTGAGTTTGGTAATTTCCACAGGCTATTGTTTGTACTGGCCTCCAGACTTCACCACCTCTACTAACAAACTTTCAATGCAGCCTTCATTCACCTGGCCACCATCTACACCTGTTGGGCCAAAACTTCTATCACTCCCTGTTACTCTGATTGATCTTTCAAGGGCTTTCAGTATGATCCTTTATGTTGCTGGCTATGGATGGGAATTACAGCCCAAAACATCTGGAGGAAACAGAGGTGAAGAAAGGCACAGACATTCATTTTTTTGATATCTCTGACAACAAATCAAGAAAATCTTTCACCTGATCACTATGGCCAGCTGCAACAGTCAGGTGGCCTAAAAGAACAACTCATGTGAAACAGGCTCATGTGCTTGGTATAACTCAGTTACCAGAAGGCTCAGTGTGAAGCATCTTTTTTGCCAGAGGTGGAAAAGTAAATATTCCTTTCCTCTGCAAGTCAATGCATGTGATACCTATAGAAATAACAATTGCATGTTGTCAAGATGAGTCTGAGTTATGGTGATTCTTTGTAGGGTTTTCTATATACCGACTACTCAGAAGTGGTTTGCCATTCCATTTTTTGTTGGAGCACTGTGGAACCATACAGCTTGCCCATGGCTACATAGGGGAACTGAACTTCTGATATGGAGCTCCACAGCCAGATGTCAAAGCCACTGAGCTATCTAACCTGTTATCTAAGGTGAACCAAATTATTTTGTTACATCTGGCAACAGAGTAATAAAACAATAGCAACAACAGCCACACCTGAAAGTACTTCTCCTTTTTCTGGCAGGAAAAATAATTTATAAATTAAATACCTAAGAAACATTCCTGACATCGTTTATTACATGCCACATCTGCTAGATGGGATTGTCCAATGGCAAGGCTGGCTTTCCTACAATAACCTTTCTTTGTGAAAATTCTTGTAGAGGCTCTTTCATTAGATAGATTATCTCAGGGGCGCCATCAGTACTACCAGTACTGCTATATAGGGCCGGAGCTGTCAGGGGCCCTGTCGCCACCGGCCATAACTGTGACATTACTATGTGTGTGTGTGTGCCCTCCCAATAGGATTTCTCAGTATGGAGCCCAGAAATTTCTGATGGTGGCCCTGGATTATCTTAATGAAGGTCTACATTTTCTAGAGAATTCTTACTGTTTCCCCTTCAAATACTTGATACTCACTTTCTGGAAACCTTTGAGTTACAATGTGTACTAAGCCTGCTGTGATCACCTATATAGGTGGGTATAGCTTTGAGCCAGCTACCTTTTCTTCTGTTACATGCATTTTTCAAGGTTGTCAAATGAAAGCCTTGTTGCCATGACAATTTAAACTGGCCATACTTTCGTCTATTTTTAATATCTCAGCCATTGCCTCTAACTGATTTATTTTCAAGGGTATTCTCCTCAGAGAATTCCTTTGAGGGGTTTATTACCAGGTCATCCCAAAATGCTTGTTGCTTTCCTTCAGAAGAAACCATGGATATTGCCATAAATCTAGTCACGTCATTCTGGCACTTGAGGCAGCAAATCCCACTGGCATCTTGGCCCCCAAATCTTCCAGAAAGAATGCAACACTAATAAAGTAAAAAGGTAACAATTTGCTCGTTTATCATGACATCCAGATGTGGGTCACTCAGCAGCTGCCTCATTCTGCCCTAAAAGCAGACTGTTCCTGGTTTACTGAGGCAATTAGTTATTGCCAATGGAAATCGGAAGGACAGGAGAATTCTGTGACAATTAGTCATAGAGCTGTGATGGTAAACCTTGGCACTCCAGGTATTCTTGGACTTCAGTTCCAGAAGCCCAAGTCAGCACTCCTGTTGATCAGGTCTTCTGGAAATTGAAGTTCAAGAACAGCTGGAGTGCCAAGGTACGCCATCACTGTACTAGAGCTTCTATTGACAAATTTCCGGATGGTTAGAAGTGTGGTTACTTGATCATAGGGCTGCAAGACTATAAAACATGCTCCTTGGGAGTTACCTGATTCTCAGGTCCAAAATCTGTAGTTTCTTCCTTCAGTTATAATTCATAGCATCCACCCAGTGATCATTCTCAGATGTAGGCATGACCATAGAGGCTGATGAGGAAGCCTTCTTTTATTTGTCACATTTAAATACACAGATAGATGCATGGCATTGTGGTGGCATGTAATATATACAAGCATTATGCTAACATACCACCACTTTGCTGTCTTCTCCTCCACCCCACCCCAAATATCATGTGTATACCTTGGATAGGATTCACACACGCCATGATTCCTTAATGAACTGTACCTATGCTTCATATGTACAATCTTAACATCAAAACATGGCAGACAAGTAACTAAAAATTGAGCCTGCTTTTGCTGACTGAAAGGTCAGAGATACCCAAGTACTGCACAATGGAATGAACTTCTGTCTCTGTCCCAGCTAGCAGTTCAAAAGCAAGAAATTGTAAGTAGATAAATAGGGACCACTTCAGTGGGAAGGTAAACAGCATTCTGTGCACTCTGGTGTTGAGGCATGCCTGCCACATTTCCACAGAAACATCTGCAGATGCAGACAACACTGGCTCTTTGGCTATAAACAGAGATGAGCAGTGAACCCTAGAGTCAGATACGACTGGCTTTTGAGCAAGGGCAACCTTTACCTTGATGTGCTAAAATGGGTGAAAATACAGTGGTACCTTGGATAAAGTCCGATTTGGATAAAGTCGCAGTTTTCATGCACACGTGATGCATCACATAAAGTCCAAAACCACTTTACAAAATGGACGTTATTCGAGGTATTTGGTATAGGAACCTTGGATAAAGTCCATTTTTAGACGTTATCTGATGCATTGCCCATTTGATTTGGATAAAGTCCAAAATTGGATAAAGTCCAAACTTGTGGAATGGAGTTTGGACTTTATCCGAGGTTCTACTGTACTAACATTCCTTTTAAGATAGCCTTGTGACGAGTAACAAGGGAACTACCAATCCTTTAAATTAGCAATAACTGTGAGAAAAATGAAAGCAATCTGTAGACCAGGGATTCTGAACCTGTGGCCCAAAGGCCGGATGCAGCCCATGGCACCATTTCATGTGGTCCCCCACTGCCTCTATCCCACAAGGAATTTCCATGTGGTGGACGAAAGGCAAAATGGCCATCCGGCCCCTGAAGCTATGTGAAGGAGCGTGACATGCCCCCCACCCCCCAGCTCAAAAAGGTTGCAAATTCCTGCTGTAGACTATTTGACAATCTAGTGTTTGGCCTAGTGTTGTTTAGGACCACTTCTAGTGAGTTTGCTGGTTCGCAGAATACCAGCTGAACTCTTGGGCTTTGCTGTTTTTTCTTTGGATCTGTAAGTAGGGAGGAGAGTGAGTTACTACCCGGGGAGTGGTGTAGAAGAAAATTTTAGTGGTTGTGTTGCTTTTCTCGCAACCCTTGGCTTTTCCGTTTCTGTGACATCACAGGGATTCACTTTGTGATGTCACATTGGCCCTAAAATATGCTGTTGTCCTAGGAAACCTAATTTACAGTGGGACCACAGAAATTAATAGACATCCAATCACCAGACATCCAGATCATGCTTCTATAAGGGAGATACCTGCCAAGATCAGATAAAACTGTCCATCTAACAAGATGGAATCCTTTAATCTCTGATATGTTTATTCTCTGATATGCTTGCACAGACTAAGACGATTACCATTTCAAAAATTGTGACTTCCTGGCATTTATAAAACCACTTTCAGTGGTTCTGTTAATTTAAAATCCCTAGGATTAAACACCAAAAGACTATAATTTTAGGTTAGCTCAGGAGAGATACATATCCAATAATAAATGCTTATATTCGATAACTCTGGAAAGGGTCTCTAAGTTGTAATTGACTTGATGGCATGTAATTAATTATTTAATAAAAAGTGTTCTTCTGGATTTCATACATCAAATGGGAGCAGTTGCCCCAAGTGTTTTTTGTTTGTTATAGGCCAATCAGTTAACTAAACCCATTTTGAGTATTTAGTACAGGGGTTCACAAATTACAGCCCGTGGTCCAACCCTAGCTCCGGCCCCCATTGCCATTCCATCCAGCTCATGGTGATGACCCAGGAAGCGGAAGCATTTATGACAGCCATAAACATGCTCATGCCCATTTACGGCAGCATTTGCAGCAGGGGGAAGCCACCTTGTCTGGCCTGCTCAGAAGTCAGATGGGTAGTTGCCTGGTCCGTGGAATGGCAAGGTTGAGAACCCCTGATTTAGCAAGTGGAGCAGCTGTAATTCTTTTCAGCAAGAAGACTGCAACTGACCCAAGGCTGTTTCTAGGTTTCATCTTACCTGTTGTTGCCTTCTTTGGACAACACCATCTCCCAAAGACCCATCACACCTATTTATTGCATCTCAAATTTTTAAAGTAGCACAAGCAATGGGACCAATTTCTTCATCTGAACTGAAGATCCATTTGCTCCTTTATTTGTCCATTAAGGACCTCTGAATATAAATAGCTCAGAAGACAGCATCTCCTTACACCAGTGTAAATGCTGAAATGGGTTGGCCATGCAGAGTAATGCATTGGGTCAAGTAGATTTTAAACTCCAGAGGTACATGTTTTAGTAATTTTGATTGTGGTAATTGTAATTGAGGGTGAAGCATAATTGCATAAGGCATTGTCTTAAGATAATTGTTCAAAAATTGAAAGTCATTTGCAATCAGTTTCATTTGTTTTCCCCCTTTTGAATATCTTTTACAAGATATGATTACCTTGGCAAATATTGTGTTGATCTTATTTGCCTTTAAGACAACTTCCAGTCCTTTTAAAACAGTTGGGTTATATATTATGAAATTGCCAGATGGAATTATATTTTTACTCTTTGGCTATAAACAGAGATGAGCACTGAACCCTAGAGTCAGATATGACTGACTTTCCAGCAAGGGCGACCTTTACTTTTTGTAAAATAAGCTTTGTAGAACAATCATTACCATGATTGTACTTTTCTGACTGTGAAAATATTAAGTGGAAGCAAAAAACACTTCTGAGCATCCGATTTACAATAATGCAGCCCTTTAGTTCTTACTTGGGAGGAAGCCCCATCAAAACTTGCTGAGACTTACCTTACAGCTGGGCTGGGGAAGTCTGTTTCTCCAGGTGTTGTTGTACTGCAGCTCCCACTGGCTGTAGCCAGCATTGACAATGGGTGAGGGATTATGGGAGCTGAAGTTGAAGAACAGTTGGCGGGCCATTACATTATGAGAATGACCTGTAATTCATATGAATATGTGGCATCTCAGTCCTTAGTGAGGTTACTGGTTCCTTCAGCCTCAGGCAATGATCTAGAACAGTGATGGCCAACCTTAGCACTCCAGGTGTCCTGGGACTTCAATTACCAGAAGCCCAAGCCAGCACTCCTGCTGATCAGGGCTTCTGGGAATTGAAGTCCAAGAACATCTGGAGTGCCAAGGGTGGCCATCAATGATCTAGAATGTCTACCCCAAGGTCCTTTTAAAGTGAAATTCTAGGGACTCTAAGTGTGCCAAGCACACTTTGCAGAAGTTCTTACTTTTCTTCTTCTTTTTACTATAATTCTCATGTTCTGCAGCCAATATGGAAACTGAGCAGGCTGGATGCAGAATTTTTGAAGTTCTACTCCGGATAGTAACTCCTCCTAGCTCTAGAAGCATGACCAAATTATGGTTCCCACCACTCAGTTTATGTAAATTACAGAGCAGTTGCTGCTTATTTTCTGTGGCATTTCTTATATTCCATTTCAGCCTACATTTAATGTCTCTTCTGTCTCACAGATAGCCACTTCACTTTTCTGTACTCTAGCCTGAAAACATATATTTAGCTATAACATGTCACCAGCGTCACTCAGCTGAAGGAAGGATTTGCTCCAACTCAGAAAACAATTATATACTTCCACCTTCTTCTGTTCTTGATTGTGCAGTATTTTTTCTGTAAGCAGCTAAAATATTTGTTAAGAGGGAAGATACTACCATTACTACTTCTTGATTATATTGTAAAAATGTGTCTATGTGTATTTTTAAAGGTGGTGGTAGCATATTCAGATATTGTTGGACAACAATTCTGATACCAATATCTGGATGTTGCAAAGATTCTCCACCTCTGTGTTAAATAGAAATATAGGCAATCAGCCTTTTAGGTTGGGTGTGGCCCTTCAGATATTGTTTGGCTGCACTCTAAGGATGTTTGACCATTGGCTAAACCAGCTGGGGCTAATGGGAACTAGAATAAAAATCAAGAGTGTCAAAGGTTATTGAGCCCTGTTTTAAGATGAAGTGGCTGAAGTGCATACAATGGTTATGACAGTGAAAATACTAGGTTTTTTGTGTGTGTGTCATAGAATATGAAGGAGGATGAAGAGGATGGCCTTGGAAGCCAAATTCCTGTTGCTAATTTGTTCTTTATATCAAAATCCCCCCCAAAACAACAACAACAACAACCCTCTGTTGGCAGTGATTTGTACTAGTATGTTTAGAACTAACCACAAGAACATCTGGAGTCTTCCTTACAAAACAAAAACAAAAACCAGTCAGTAATGGAGATGGGGCAACAGAGGCTGATCAGGTTTTGGGGAGGAAAAGGGAGATAATTTTGAACCAAGAATAACAAAATGTGCTTGTGCAAATAGATCTGGTTTCTAATGAGTTTGAAATGCATAAGGATAATGTGACACTTCTTGATAAATATGACAATTTCCCTCCATCCAGCTAATCCAAAGTGGCTTTTTTGCACATAAGTCCTTTCACAAATATGCTTGGAAACAAGGCTTGTTGAATTCAGTGGGATTTACCAGAACCTGGAAACATGATCATTGGGAATATGACTCCTAGAATCTTCCAGCTAGCATGAACAATTTAGGTCAGGGATTCTCATCCTATGGCCTGTTTAGTCCGAGAATAATCACGGCACCAAATCATCCAGCATGCACCCTCGCTCCAGTCACTATTTCCATTGCTGCCAGAAGTGGTTGCATCCCCAGTGGCTGCGGCTGCATTCCCGGCAGCTGCGGAGGAGTTCCAGGCGGCTGCAGTTTTTTTATGGTGGCCGCTGATGTGATTCCGCTGCCCACGGAGGTGTTTCCGGTGGCTGCGGAGGAATTCCTGGTGGCCATGGCTGCATTCCTGGTGGCTGCAGGGGGTTTACTTCACTCACAGCTCCTCCATGCAGCTCCTCCATGCCGGTAAGCAGTGTGGTGGGGTGTGGTAGGCTTGGGTTGGTCCCACTGCTGAAAGTGGCAGTGGGGACACCAGTCTGACCTGTAAGCAGTCTGAGGGGTCATGATGTGGCCCCCAGCTTAAAAAGGTTGAGAATCCCTGATTTACGTGTTCTGGATGTTATAATCCAAAGGTTAACTTTCCAAACTCTGGTTTTATCCCAGATTATCTGTGTACAGGATTGCAGGTTGATTTACTATAGCTGATAAGCATATCTTTATTATACATGTCTTGCCATATTTAATTTTTTGAAGTTGTAGCCATGTAAGTCTGTGCAAGCATATTTACAAATTTAAACAGCAAAAAAAAAAAAAAAAAAAAAAGAAGTCGCAAAAGAAACTTTTCCAAGCACTGTTTTTCATTATATACACAATGGCCAAAATCCTGCTGACAATAATTTATGCTGACAGAAGCCAATGATGTCATCATCTAGTAGCAGCAAAATATGATTTAAATTAATTTAAAGCTTCCTATCCTCCTCTTGTGCCCTGGGGAGGTCTTTGTGAACCATGAGGCTGGAGGTATGGCTCTGCGTATGACATTTAAAAGCCAAATGTTGCTGCCAGAAGTCTTGATCATAGTGGCAGCAATCCAGTTGTGATTTTTGACTATTAAAGGCTTTCTTCATCCCAAGATTCCTAAAGGCTTCCTCAGGGCAAACATAAGCTGGAAATTAGGGGATAGGAAGCTTTCAATTAAATTAAAATTAAATTTTAGTGGTGATGAATGATGACACCATCGGCTTCTGCCTAAGTAAATTTATGCAATAGGTTTTTGCCCAGAAAAGTTTGACTGTATGTACCTATACAAGAAATGTAATGTGAGAAGATTTGTCTCCTCAACTTGTAATGTTGAATCTTCCCAGTTCTCTCTGTCTCTCTCTCCACACCCAATGTCCTCTCATTGTGGCAACAGGGATATCATGGCATCTTAATCAAAGTATACTCATGGAAAGAGATAGGAAAGAAACAGCAACATTCCAATCTCGTAATCAGTTAATTAGATATGAGAACACTTAAGTCTAATTTTGGATGAGAAGAAATGGAAGAGGAATGCAAATGCGAGAGGTGGAAGGAATAGAAAATGTGGGTTAGTATTTTAATATTGAGTGGATAAAAAGGTGTGGATGCAAAACCTCCTTGAAGTTATAGGGCCCCACTGTTGCTAGCAAGGTGCCCTCGACATGTACCGGGCAATCCAGGCATGCTGCTTGTGATCACAGGGGATGATAGAAGTTGTAGTCCAGCTTATCTGGAAGGCACCAGTCTGAGAGTTATGTTCTAAATTATCTGGAAGAACAAGAATTATAGAGGACAAAGAGGACAAAGACACAGAAAGAGGTGCAGTGAAAAGGCAGTTTTATTTACTTTTAATACTATACAGAGAAAAGAGGGAAACCGGAAAGTAGCCACAATTACAACATGGCTGTTGCTGGCAGTGTTTTGAACTTTTTTTTTAAAAAAAAAATCTGTACCCTTCACCTTTTTGTATCTGAAGACCCCCGCCACACCCAAAAAAGAAAAAAAAACATATATAGTCTCAAAAAGAACACTTCAGGTTACAAAGGACAGCAGCTATTTTCAGCAATTCTAAACCAGCAGTTAGCACAGCAGTTTATTGTTGTTCTTTTTTCTCCCCTAAAAAAATGGAAACTTATTTACATTTGTTTGCAAATAAAAGTGAGCTTCTAAAGCAACGTGTGTGTGTGGTGGTGGTGGGATCTCTCACCTACAATCTACATTGGTCAGAAAGCTGCATTTCACACAACATTTTCTTTAGCATCCATTTGTAATTTTCCTGCCAATTACACATGGCATGAAAAACTATTTTAGAGATTGAGCCATGCCATTCTTTTGACAAAAAAGTAAATGGAACAATAAAATAGAATATTTTAAAAATGGATTTGCCTCTTGCTGCCTTGCCCCCAAAGCAGCACCTCCTACAATTTTAAATGTTGTAGGATGGGAATTCATCACTGATCCAGTTAAGTTCTTGAATCCAATGGGACTGACCTCTGAGTAAAATTGCACAGGTCCAGTTACAATTATTGGCATGCTAATTTCGGAGCAAGGCCTGTTAAACTTGCAGTATGAACAAACATAGGATGGGGTTACATGGCCATGGTTCTAAGAACGTTGACTATTTTCACTTAAATATGTCATCCTTATTTCTTATCAAACAAGGGCAGGAGACATGGTTGTGAGCCTGGGATCATAAGAGGGCCTAAAGCAGCCAAGTCAGCATGGATAGGTTCTTGTGGCCACAAACAAGATGGCTTCCTTTCCTCCTACCCATGTAGAAACCAACACAATGAGCAGTTAAACCTTCCTTCCTGAAGGCAGAAGCTGAATGTTGAGGTTGCAAAGAAAGCTGTGTGGCACAGAACTACTCAGTGGTGGGCTTCAAAGTTTTTTTTACCTCCACACTGTAGGTGTGGTATGGTGGGCATGGCCAGGGATCAAGGTTGACTCACCCTTCCATCCTTCCAAGGTAGGTAAAATGAGTACCCAGAATTTTGGGGGCAAAATGCTAATTAACTTGTGAACTGCCCAGAGAGTGCACCAAGCACTATGGGGTGGTGTACAGGTATACGTGTGATTCTTTGCTTTGCTTTAGCAGTTAGCAACATCTGGATGGTCATAGGTTCTGCAGCTGTGATGTAGAAGTATCTTGTGTATAGTTCTTAGTCATCATGGACAAGTTTCAAGTCTCCTTCCAGCAACCATCAGAAATGCAGATCCATGGCATGAAATATGGTAGACCAGCTACATACTGTAAGTATTTCTAAATCATCTGGCAGGAAATATGCTGTGCTAGGAAATGAGAACAATTGTCACTTCAAGGTTGTATCCATGGCAGCTGTGGCCTATGTTCTAATTTGGAAAACTAACATTTTGTAATCCTTTGCTACTTGCTTGGGAACAAGCCCCACTAAATTTAATGGAACTTGTTTCTAAAGTGTTTGTACACAGATTTAAATTATGAAATGCACACATAAGATGCGCTTCAATTTATTGAACCTATAGAACTTATCAGCCAAACTTATTTAAGCTTATGCAAAAGCCAGGTCTCCTTGAGTTTTACATGGTGTCTTCCATGGAAGTGTGTCTAGGATTTTGTCCTTACAAACATGCATAGTACTGAGTGCAGTGCTTTAGAGCCCCCCTTGTCCTTGAAGATTTAGTTTCCTAAGGAAGGTATGTTGAAATACATATGTATTGAAATACATATGGACCCACAATCAGAGAATGAACTTGGCATTTTGATATATAAAGTAGAGCTGCCACTCTCATGTATGTCCTAGAAGACTAGTGGTTTTTATTAGGCTATATTTTTAGATGACAATAGCAAAGACAATGGTGCCAGCATGTTGTCAACAATGCTGCACTTTGATTATCAAGATATAATCACTGGCCTGCATGGTGATGGGGTCTGGTCATTATGACAATGCCGCACCCTTGTTGGGGGAGCTGCATTGGTTACTGGTGTGCCTCTGGGTGCAATTCAAGGTGCTGGTGATGACCTTTAAAGACCTACATGGTAGTGGCCTAGGTTACTTAAGAGACTGTCACCCCAAGAACATCTGCCCGTCCTACTACAGCAGACTGGAGGGGCTCCCTACGCCTATGGGTACCAACAACTAGAGAGGCTCGCCTCTCCAGCACTAGATGGAGGGCCTTTTCAGTATCCACTCCGGCACTTTGGAACCTCCTGCTGACTGACTTCTGCCTCCAACCACAACAGCTGGCCTTTAGAAGAGATTTAACGACATGGTTGGCCCAGCGGGTGTGGTGTGCGGCTACTGGATTTACTCCCAACCATCCCCACCCCGGGCTGGCTCATATGATTATTGGACAATTCTGCCATCTGGATTTTAGATTTTAAGTTTTTTAGATTTTAGAGTTTTATGATGTTTTATTCGTGTGTATCGTGTGTTGGTGTGTTTTATGTTACGTATTGTAAGCCACCTGGAGTAAACCGGCTAAACAAGTCAAATTAATTAAATAAATAAATCTGGGGTGGGGGGATTATTTTACAGTGGAATGGATTGAATAAACAAAGATAGGCTTGAGGAGGATTTTTGGGAAAGTGATGGAAGTGTTCAAACTGAAGCCATAATTAGGAGTACAGAAAAACTGTTTCTGACAATATATTGGCTTAGCATCATTTTATATTGTTTTGCTTCCAGTTTATAACTGCTATGCTGTTGTGTCGTAATTTACCAGTTTTGTTGTCTATATGAAAAAATGTGGCGGGATAATGCCTCCTACAACTGATTTTAGTTTAACAGGCCAGTTTTCTCATCTAATGTATGATACCATTAAGAAATTTGCAGCTGAATTTTCAATAATATGCCATGCCACATCTGTTTCTAATAGAAACGTATACCTTTTTGCAGCAAAATGGAAACTAAGAGAACGTTGTGAATATACAGCTTTGGAACACAGCTTGCATGGTTTGGGAGAAAGGAGGGAGATTGGTTGGTTAGTGGTGGTGGGTGATCATTTAAAGTAAAAGAGTGCTAAGGCAATCCATCCAATGGTACATCTCCATACCTAATTTTGTCATTCATTTAGAGAATATCACAAAGGCAAACTGGAAGAATTATGTAAACGTATACTATACAGTACATTAGCTGCAAGAAAACCAAAAGAGAAAAGCAACCCTGTAATTCTTTTCTTTCTGTCTCAATATTCCTTTAATTGAAAAGGAATGCTTGGTCTGTGAGATGGTTATGTTTTATGGTTTGGGCTTTTTGATGTAATGATTTTGCAAAACAAAACAGAAGAGTGAAAAAGTCTTCATGAAAACAAAGGTAAATTTGTAGAAATGTTGAAAATACAAAATATAAAAAATTTGTACAGCTCGTTCATTTTCTCTTAGGAAAACATGCTGCAAAGCCCCCCCCCCATTTTAAAAAATTATTTACAAAAGTTAAGGCGAGGTTTTCATTGTGTCTAACTGCTAAAATGGAACAATTTATGTATTTAGTTCTTCCTTAAAGTGTGTGTGTGTGTGTGTGTGTGTGTGTGTGTGTGTGTGTGTGTGTGTGTGTGTGTGTGTGTGTGTGTGTGTGTGATTTGCTAACATATAATCACGCAACAGGTTGTACAGATATAGATATCAGTAAAGCTATAACTACATGATGAACTTAGAGCTGGGAACCGCAGCTCTGGGACAGATGTTCGACTGGAATGGAACTGTCAGCACATATCTCAGCCTAAGATTCCCAGGTCTCCTTTGGGGAAGTTACTACAGTTAAAATGGCAAGGAACTGACACCAGATATGTAATCTGGTTGATCACTAACCACTTCAAAAATCCCATGTGAAACCTTTAGCTCAGGAATTCTCAACCTGTGGCCTGTGGGCCGAGTGCGGCCCTTGGTGCCATTTCATGTGCCACCCCGCCCCCACTGCCTCCACCACACCAGGAAGTACCGTGTGGTGGAGGAAGGGCAAAATGGCCATCCGGTCCCCAAAGATGTCTGAGGGAGCATGATCCGGCCATCGGGTTAAAAAGGTTGAGAACTTCTGCTTCAGCTCATCTCTTATACTGACATGATTCCTTGCCTTCTTTTGTTACCATACTTTATTTTATTTATGGAGGTGAAAGAAAAATAATAATAAGAGGTTTGAATAATTAGTGATTATCTAACACAGGGATTCTCAACCTGCGGCCTACGGTGCCATTTCATGTGGCCCCCCACTGCCTCCACCACACCAAGAAGTGCCATGTGGTGGAGGAAGGGCAAAATGGCTGTCCGGCCCCCAAAGCTGTCTGAGGGAGCGTGACCCTACCCCCAGCTTAAAAAGGTTGAGAACTTCTGATCTAACAGTATAGGCTCCCCGAATTTAGATGTTCTTGACTACATGTGATTTGTAACATTGCTTCCATGGGGAGAAATTCTTTAAATACACGCACAAAGCATTACTTGGCATTAATATAAATATCTGACCTGTTTTGAGATTTGGGTCATATCCTGTATATTTAATTTTATTTAACCATGATCTGTCAAAACAATTCTAACTTATGGCAACTGGCTTTTTTGTACTTTTCTAGGTAGAAATTACTGAGAAGTTGTTTAGCGTTCCCTTCTTCTGGGATCATTTTGGGACTGTGCAGCTTTCCCAAGACTACAGAAGCTGGCTCTTCTGGATGCATGGTGGTTGCTGAACTTCCAACTTGTGGCTCTGTAGCTGGAAAACTAATTCAGTGAGCCATCCATCCTGTGTACACACTTACCTAAATGAATGTTACATTTTAATGCTTTGGACTGCAAACTTAATTATATAGTAAGGTGAGGGTAAAGTTTGCCCTTGCTCGAAAGCCAGTCGTATCTGACTCTAGGGATCAGTGCTCATCTCCGTTTACAGCCAAAGAGCCAGCACTGTTTGTGTCTGCAGACGTTTCCGTGGACATGTGGCAGGCATGGCTAGACACCGGAGTGCACGGAATGCTGTCACCTTTCCTGCCGAAGTGGTACATATTTATCTTCTTGCAATTTCTTGCTTTTGAACTGCTAGGTTGGAAGGAGCTGGGACAGAGATGGGAGATCACTCTGTCATGCAGCACTTGAGTCTCGAACTGCTGACCTGCCAACCTTCCAGTTGTCAAGTTCAGCATCTTAACCACTAAGCCACCACAGCCATATAGGTAGTAGAGGGCCCTTAAACCTGAAGCCCACTATAATTTCAGAGGGCTAAAATTGTTGTGATGGACAAGAAGGTGCATGTAAGCCCTGTTCTTCACTTCTCTACCTGAATGTAAGGCAATCTTTTGTGTGTTCCTAGAGAAGATTTGTAGAGGTACTTCTGTTCTTATATTTAGATGAATGTGCTTGGAATTCTCCCATGATAAACAGCCCTGCCTTATCAGGGATGTAAATCACAAGGAGGTCTTAAGTGTGTTCAATCTGATTTGCATATAAACACCTCATTCCTATGGACATGTCAACTTTTGCTTTATTTCTGCAGTTAGGATGAGAAAATGGGAGGCCTACACACATCCACCATCTATCAACTCCCCAGAGGACATAGAAGAGACAATAATTGTGTATACAGAAGTAGTGCATCCTTCAAAGGAAATGATTTTCTGACTATTCTAAAAAGAGTTTGCCTCAACCTGTATTTGCCAGTCTACCTTGATTTTGTTTTGTAATTTGTCAACTGTTAGATTGACATCTCAAGACTTTGCTCTGAAGGTTCAGTGTTTCTTGGAAGGGCAATGTTGTATAATTTAATTATTAACATGACTATAAGCTAATTAGGAAGTAAGTTATCTTCAATTCTTCCCTGAATTTTTAAGTAACTCAGGTTCAGCTAAGGTAGTCCAAATCCCCCGCCCTCACTAAAATATCCTGATATTGTTCTATAACTCTTTGATAAGAAATAAGATCTATGTATATGTGTCTTCAGTGCTCACCTTGAATGGAATGTAAATGCTTTACTCCAACTGGATTTTATCTGTTGTCTTCATAATTTGTTGTGCTTGATGGAAAGCTGATCTTTGACAAACAGTAAGACTCTCTTATATATTATCCTTAAAAATAGGTTGGCTGGTTTAATTTTTGATTTGTACACATGAGCATGTGTAGGTTGCTAACACTCAGGATGTGTTTGAAATATAAATGGCACCAAATGGAACTTGGTTATTTGTGATATCTAACAAAAAAGTAACTATTTTTGTGCTTAGTTTCTCACCATTTTGCAATGCATTTTGCTGTGATCCCAAACTTTTTATTAACTTTATCTGAAACAAATCCTGATGCTAGATGAATGAAATTGCTGTGGGCTGTGTTGCTATTTTACTAAATTGCAAAGAAATACTTAGTCTAACACTTTATAATGTTATTTTGGCAAGTACCTGGTATTAGTAAGGACAGCCAGTTTGTGGTACAACCATGGTATATGTATGTGTCTGCAAGGTTACATTATTTTCCCCACTTTATTTCAAATGTCAACTGAATAACTTGAGAAGTTGCTAGGGAATATATGCAGTGGTGGGCTCCAAATTCTTTTGCTACCACAATGTGGGTGTGGTATGGTGGGTGTGGCCATGGGAAAAGCCCTGTGTTGCACCCGAATTATGACTACAGTACTTTATTTCAAAACTTGGATGGGTGGGGCCAGCCTGAATTTCTGCTACTGGTTCTGACGAACTGGTGCGAACCTACTGATGCTCACCACTGAATATATGATATCATCTAAACCTCTGGTTTTGTTATCAGGCTATATGAAGGATGTTGCAACTTAGAAGGGTGTTGAATTAGTTTTGAATACAATAGCACTGGCAAAAGTGTAGATCACAGGAGGATCAAAACACTAGATTCTAACTGGATCTGAGTGTAGTTTTTATTCTGTAACAAACAAAATATAAAGATAATGACTAATATTTTTGTTATTGAATGAGAACCACTACCGTAGGTAGTACAGGAGATCTGTAGAATACTTAGATGCTGCAATCCTATACTCACTTACTTGGAAGTAAATCAATAGAACACAATGAAGCTTACTTCTGAGTAGTCATTTCTAGAATTGTGCTGTTAATCTCTTTGTCCCAATCTAAATTCATTTTGCACTGGTTTTTAATATGCTGCATTTGTATTTTAAGTCTTGCATTTCAAAACTAGAACTTTACCTATCAACAGGAAGGGAAAAATGCACAAATGAATCTTCTAGTCAATGGTCTGTTTTATCCTGTTAAAGCTGTGGGCCCAAGAGAGTGTAAATGGAAATAAGTGTATGCTGAAATCAGAAGCAATGTGTTCCTTGATAAAAGTATTTAAGATCAGGATGTGATGGTATAATCTTGCAAATCCACTGTGGTCATTTGACATTCTTACATTAAAAGTTACCACGTGGTAACATTTATCTTAATGGCACAGAAAGAAAAGAGTTCAGAGCATAAACATTGTTTAACATGATGTTTAAAGCTAACTGTTAATATAGTAAAAGCACCATCCAAGAGAGAACTGGTACAAATGCAAACCCCCTACCCCATCTCAGTTCCTGGCAAGGTCAATGTTGGGTTTAAGATCTTTCCAAAGACTTATGAAATTTGACCTTAATATAAATTAATGATACAAGAAATCTGTATTTTCTATTTTGAACCAAGCACACTTTGCCATCATTACATAATATTTTCATAAGAAATACCAGTGGACCCAGATCATAGGCTCACTATTGAGAAATGTTCATTTTAATCAGCCTCAATTACATTTGATGCACCCAAACATACTTCTTTCCTGGTGAGAATTCATCAAAAGGTTATCTATATGAGGTGCCTTCAGGAAGACCACTCACTACATGCAGCAGACAGAAAATACCATTGATAATCTTGGCCCAAAATGAGCAAAGGTTTACCAGAACACAACCCTAGGGAGCTTCAAATGGGAATAATAGAACAGTGCAGGTTGAAAAAGCAGGTTGAAATAGCTTTTTTCATTTATAAGCTTATCACAAGTTTATTGATTTTTAAAATGTGGGTAGATGGGCTTTTGTTCAATTGTCCTCAGGAAGAAAGCAGCATGGGTCTCAGGCTCAGACAGGCAGATCTCCTTCTTATTTGCTCATTTCACTGCAGGGAGAAGCGAGTGACCAAACTGGATATAGTTTGATGTTATCAGACTGTGGAATTTCCTATAGCCTTAAAGGGGTTTTTTCTTCAGGGTTTTTATTGCAGAGGGTAAGGAACTTCTGTGCCTCCAGATATTGCTTGATTATAGCATCTATCATCTCTGACCTCAGAATTATGGGCTGGAGCTGAGGGGAGCTGGAATGCAACAACAACTAGGAGACCACATGGTTTCCCGACCCTGGTTTCAAGAAGATTGCTATTTAAGGACAGATATCTCACCACAAAATAATGATGGGATCTTTAATTTATCCCTCAATTTCCCCACAAGTGAGAAAGTGACATGGTGATGAAATATTTGTTCTGTTCTCTTTTTAGGGCTATAGTGCTTTGATGGCGAACCTATGGCATGCGTGCCAGAGGTGGCACTCTGAGCCCTCTCTGTGGGCACCCATGCAGTCACCCCAGCACAGAATGCACCCCACCCCTCTGCCCAGCAGCCCAATGGGTTTTGGGTTGCAGTTTGGACACTCGGTCTCTAAAAGGTTTGCCATCACTGCTATAGTGGAACAAAAATAACATCTGAAAAAGTGCCAAAATAGTATAAACTATTAGATTATTTAGTAGTGTGACATTTTATAATTCACAGATTATCTCTTCTCAATTAAATAAGAAACCAGGCTAGTATTCTTCTGACACTATATGAGGGGGGCACCAAAACTAATTAAGATTGTTCCGAAGAGGTACACATCACTTTAGGTAAACAGATTCCAAACTACCTGCTCTTAGTATTAAGTTGTGAATTGTTTATGGAGCAAGACTTCACAAGTTATTCCAGTAATGCGAGATACTAATATCCATTTAGTCCACTCTTCTTATCCCTACCTCAAGAAGGACTATCTGGACACTGAAACTGAACACTGAAAGTCTTAGTGTACTTAAAATGATGCTATCTGGTTCAAGAGTGACAAACCACTCTGTAGATGAAACATATTTCCTAAATGAACCCTGAGCGCCTGAAACTTTTCTAACTTGTTTCTATAGAAATAGTAACACATCATTTAATGGCTGAAATCCAGTAGTAATTTGCAGCTAGAATAAGCTCATCAAATCAATGTTGCTTATACAGATGTTGACCCACCAAATCCCCACTGATTAGATGGGGCCATGCTAGTGACTACTGGATTTCAGCCAGTAATTATTCTGATGATAATGATGATTAAATAAACCACAAAAGAATGTTTCACTTGCCATGGTTACATGCGCAGACCACATAATAGGCACACTTATTTAAAGGCAAGTCAAAAAACCACTGCCTGTACTTCAAACATGGCAGCACCTGGACCCATTCTCACAACACACTTTATGTGATTCGAATGCAGGGAGAAGGATCAGTTGCACAATACTGTAAGCTGGAAGATTTAGTTAATGCCAAAACCTAAATAAAATAAAATAAAAATACCACAGGTCTTGTTTTGTTTTGAATTTAAACTTACTTTTGGTTACATCGGTGGATATATGGCCAATGGTTCATTGCTTTCTGTACTGTGAAATAAATACCAACACTGCACACACTGCTGCATACCTAAAGGTCCCATTGAAGCCAACAATATTACCCACATAGAACTCTGTTCTGATGACAGCAAGTGGGTAAGCCTTTCTTCAGGGAAAATGTATGCTTCCCAATGAAGCATGTACAAAGGTCCACTGGAGTCCCAGGTGGAGGGGGGGGGCATGGAGTTTGCACAGCAGTGATATAGGTGAGTTGAGTCCAGAGTTTGGAAAATTTTGCTTTTTGGGGGGACCCCAGCTTTCAGAAGTACAGTATTACAATTCTGGAAGCTGTGGTCCCAAAATGGAACATTTCTGAGTTTCAGTTGAACCAACCATATGTGTTTCTCATGCCAGCATGCATAGTTTCTCCACAAGCCTCAGGATCCTTTTCAGAGTTTATATGGAAACAACTCTTGTTCAATAGTTCCCAGAGCTCCAGACAAAACAAGCTGTGAAGTCCTTGCAGGGAGGAAAGGTTTGAAATGTATGATGTCAGAAGAACAGCATGACCAGTTGCCCTCCCCTTGTTCCAGTAATAAAGAAAACATATACTTTATAAAAAAATCATCAAAATGCAGTTCAAAGCTCATACATGTGACACTAAAAAGTCCTGCCAAACCCTTGGAGGCTAATCATACCTGCTCAATATATAAAGTAAAAATCTTAATATACATTTATAAGATTTATAAATATAGGCCATATATAAATATGCACATTCATATCCATCTATGCATATTCATATATACATATATTTATAATGCTAACTATAGATATAGATCTGTTTCAAATACAAAAGTGTGTGTGTGTGTGTGTGTGTGTGTGTTTGTGTGTTCACTTGCCATTTCTGTCTCACCCTTTAAAAAATAATCCTATAGCAGTGCATCTGGTGAGAACTCATCTTTTCACAATTCATCTCTTTTGAAGAGCTAGAAAAACAGTAGAGTAACCCAACTGCAAGGCAATGGAGACAGTCACTTGCAGTTCACAGTATTGCAGTTAGAAAAAAAAATAAAATAAAGTGAGGTCTAGAGGAGTGAAGGAGCATAAGCTGCTTGGAAGAAGAGGAAAGGAAGAGGTGGTCACATAACAATACAGCACTGACAGCGCTTTTTCTTTTCTGTACCTGGGAGTTTTTCCATTGGTAGACTTTCTTCTTTCACCTCAGGTGAGGAAGGTTCTGTTGTGTCTGATAAGGGCCTCCCAGAAACCAACTCTGCAGCATTTCCATCCATGGTGGACACATCTGTCACCGTTTTCTCACGTAATGACTTCTCGTCATCATCGTCAATGAGGACCAGTTCAGCTTTGATTGTCTCATCATAGCCCAGCACCTTTTTTGTCTCGTCTTCATCATCAATATTTTGGTAACCCATAAAGATCATTGTCACCGGGTGATCTGCAGTGGCCTCAGGGACATCATCCCTAGAGAGTTTTGCCTGGTGTTCAGGGTTCCCAGAACGCCTTTTGTTAGGTTTGCGCACCATCTCTAATTTTGCCTCCTTGAAAAGCAGCTGTTCTTTTGTCTGGCTGAGCTTTCCATCTGCTATTGATACAATCCCTCCTTTAAAGCTTGATTGTCCAGCCTTCTGAATAAGTTCATCTACATCCTTTGAGCTCAATTTATGCACTCCGTTTTCTACCACTGCACCTCCAGAGTGCATCTCATAGACTACTTTGGTACCATCATCATAAACTTTGATTCCTCTTTGATGGGCAGCCTCTGGGCCAATAGGAGATGCAGAGAGAATCTTGGTCTCTCCTGTCTGTTTGTCTTTCTCCACATTAATTTCCATGCTGTACAAAGCTTGAATGGAAAGAAGAGAGGAAGTGCATGTTACAACATCAAAAAGCAGGTGAATGGTTAATTGCCAAACAGACAAGCAGACAAGTGTGCCCCCAAAGAAGCTGTTCCCTAAAGTGCCAAGCAATCTGTTAGTTGTGTAACATACAGTGTGAAGAGAAGCAGGCCTGTTATTCTACATCAGCTGACGCTATTGGTGCTAGCCATACCTTCTATGAACAGGCAGTTTCTTAATTTTTTTTTTGCATTCATGACAGTCAGTTAAATTAAAGAAGTGACAAACAAGTATATTTACCACTATGTTTCCACAGATAAATTTCAAAATATTAAAGCTGGTCATTATATTCATTATCCAAAAACTAGCTGTCCCCAGTAGTACTGAGACCCATGTAACATATAACACTGAAAGTTATATGGAAGTCTCTGGTGATATGGACAATATTTTCATAAGGATTCAACATTCCTCTAGGTGTTAGTCAGGGTCACGGAAAAGCCTTGCCAGGCATGTAGGAATTGCTGGTGTGGAAGTTTTATGACAGCTTACCCCAACCTATGGTCCTTCAGATGTGTCGAACTATAACTCCTGCCAGCCTTGGTCAGTATGTTGGAGGGGAAGGACAAGAAACATAGTATTATATGTCCAGAGAGTGCTGGGTTGAGGAAGGCTGTCACAGAAGCTTCACATCATCTGGAATTTCTTTACAATTTGCAAAGGTATAAAGGCAACATCTTCAATGCTTTGCTTCAGTGTGACAAAATTTGAGGGAGTGCAAACACACTAATGGGTACACCATGGTGTGCTTCAAGGCTGAGTGACTGTTGTAATTTTGCAAGAGTGTAGAAGTACCACAGAATGTGGTACATGGTGGTATATTATGCAGTATTCTAGGAATCTCAGATTTAATTGACGAAGCAGTTGCCCAGTCTTCTTGGTTACAAAATAGATGCTTAAGGTTATGCAAAATAAAGGTCTGGTATACTGTCATAAGCCAGGGGAATGGCATAGCAAGATTTCTGAAAGCCAGGGCTTCAGTGCCATCATATCAAAAACAGAGTAAGGCATGCAAATAAAAGAAATAACTCAAACTTTTTCCAACTACTGAACTAGCTAGCTGAAAAATTCAGGAATGAGTTCACACAACTCTTCCATGGGAAAAATATATATACTGTATTCCAATGTTTTCTGTTTGCACGGGATTCACACATTTCTCCTTTTGCTTATCAAAAGCAGGGCAAGGGAGTGAAGCATCATTTGATCTGCTTCTAACCCAATTCTGAGAACAAGAAGAGGTTAGCAAGTAAAGGAAGGAAGCATTTAAAAATGCCTTGTTATAACAAAGTAGGGACAAGATGCGAAATATGTAGCCTATATCTCTTCAGATTTCAGACCCAACCAAAATCTGTTTCACAAATGTGCATGTCATCCTCTGGTTTTTTTTTAAAAAACATTTAATATATTCAGAACTTTTTAACTATACAGATAATTGTACATCTGATGATATGCACATTGCCATCAATCAGAATCTCAAGATACAGGCAAAAATTAAACTGAGAAAGAAGAGGCAGTTAAACTTGTATTTTACACTAGAAACAATCTTAGCAAACATTTTTTCCTCAAGGCCAACAAATTGTTAGTGATTTTAAAAAATGAGATTACATGTTAAGGCCTTATATTCACATGATATTTTCCTTCTACTCCAAGGATACCAGGAGAGAGATGGTAACCCATCCTATAGTTAAGCCAATTCATTGTTCTAGAAATATTTCCATTAAAAAGAGGTTCCCTATGATTTTAAGAAAAGGATAGTGAGATGCAGTGAATAAAAGCAGCAGGCACATGGGAAAGATATAAAAAATTGACAAGTCCCGGGTATCTCTTCTTTTTCATGATCATCTACTCACACTTCAATGTAAATTTTATTTTAAAAAATTCTTATTTTAAAAAACTGAGTGTCTAGTCTTGCGGAGCTAATAGAAGGCTAGGATCTAAATGCAAGAGCTACCAGATACTATTACCTGAGAATCTGAAGGCAGTTTTGATAGACTGAATCCATTAGAAGTTATATTCCTGAGTCAGGTTTCTGACAGCCATCTTTCTTCAAAAGTTAGGTGAGGGTGTGGGGGAATTACTTCCCCATATAAATAAAGAGAGAGAGAGGTGTCTTCACTGGTTCTGGGAGTCACTTTGGTCTCTTGCCTACACAACCATCAGGGGCTGAAAACATGCTGGAACAATGGCCACTGTGCATTGAAAGCTTTAAGTGATTAACTCAGATTCCCTCTGGAGAGTGAAGAGATAAGCCTCCCCATTCACAGCGCTTTATTTTGCTGCCTTTAATGCATTAAGCAAAAATCTGTCAGGTAGAAGAGTGCTACATTAAGCGAATAATTTGTGCCACCCTACAGTTCACCAAACTCAGTTTACTTTTGAGTAAATACACACAGCCTCAAACAGTAAGTCATATTTCAAGAGCAAAGGAGTAAAGAAATTGGTATAATGAAATAGAATAAAAAGAAGCAGTTGTTCTGGGCATTTTTCTAAATTTGAAAGAAATGGAGTGGAGTAGTTTGGGATATTCATGACAGAGGTGTAAAACCTGTTTGGCCTTATTCATGTAGACAATCTGAGGGTTTGCTGGAGGAGAACAAAAATATCTACCCTTCTTCACATGCCTCACCATTCTTGTTAGTCCACTAAATGCCAACTTAATAGCTGCCTAAAACTTAATAGCTACTTTGAGACCACTTGTGGCTGAATTTACTGTGTTGCTTCAGGAGAATTCTAATTCAATTGTTTACAAGGAATAAATTCAGAACACCTTGGTATAGTGGGTACCTCTTGGAGATTGAAAAATTACTTTAAAAAAATAAGCATTTATCATGATAGTTTTAGTCTATGCGCAATAATCAATTACTTTTACACTTACAGTTTTGAAAAAAACAACTCATTACACAGAAGTAACAAAATAATCACTTTTAGTTAAAACCATCTCATTGTGAGAAGCTGCTGAGCTGTAGTACAAAAGCTTGCTTTGCTCCTATTTCACTGCCTCAATGTTCACAACAGCATGCCAGGCAGCAGGCCCAACCATGGATGATCTTGAGAGGTTTACATGCTAGGGCAGAAATAAGTCAGATGTTTTCCATTGTTTGTTCCCATCATTTAGATTTAAAAAGTAGTTCTTCACAATGGAAAATGACTTTGAATCATCAGTCTCTAGAGTCTAGGCCAGGGGTTCCCAACCTATGGCCCATGAGTCAGGTCTGGCCCATGACACCACCCCACCTTTGCCACACCTAGAAGTGGAAGTGGGTGCATTTACATCAGCCATAAAATGTGCCTGTGCATGCGTAAATGCACCCATGGTTGTCATAAACGTGGAAGTGGGTGCATTTATGACAGCCGTAAATGCACCCGCTTCCAGGGGGCATGGTCCAGCCTGCTCAGCTGTCCGAGGGCATGGTCAGGCCCACGACATAAAAAGGTTGGCTACCTCTGGTCTAGGCTGTGGGGCCAGAATATTACTGGCTGCATCGCTCTACTAATTCTGGCAACATAATGTCACACCATCAGAGGGTATAAAATGATTCACTTATCTATTTATCCAATTAAAACATGTAATTTATATCATATGTAATGATGCCTCTGCTGTATGTCTGCTGTTCATATCTCAATGGTAATCAGTAAGAAGCTAGATCAGGAGTTCTCAACCTTTTAAAGCTGGGGGCTGGGTCATGCTCCCTCAGATAGCTTCAGGGGCTGGATGGCCATTTTGCCCTTCCTCCACCACATGGCACTTCTGGGTGTGGTGGAAGAGGTGAGGGGCCACATGAAATGGCACCATGAGCCACATTCAGCCCACGGGCCGTAGGCTGAAAATCCCTGAGCTAGATGCATGAATTTTAAATATACTTCACTACTTAATCACCCCCATCTAAAAGTAAAACACCAAAATTTATTCCGTCCTAAACTTAATTAAGGTTTTTTGTCCTCCGTCCTCAACCCTCAGAAACACAGCTTGCTGAATGTTTGCCGTGACCCTATATACACTGGACTTTCTATAATATTATGTTCTGAATATGTGATGTGGTGGAAGGCCTGTAATCAAGCGTACTGGGGCACCTTATGTCTTGCTTCTTTAGGCTGTTCACAATTCACAGACTGTGTTTAAACTACAGCTGGGCAACAGTCCCAAAAATCTAGTAGGTTTGCAAAAAGTCAACATCTGCTCTGATGGCCCAAAGAATAAAGGGTGCTCCGTTGAGACTTACCAGTTACCCTGCTTGTCCTGTCTTCCCCAGCAACTGGCTCTGTTTTTCGTGAATAGAGGGTTGTGAGTTCAGGGATCTGGGAGTAAATGTAATTTACTGCATCTGGTTGTCAGAGAACAGGAAATACAGTTAGGTTCAGCCTTTTGGACCCCAGAGGATTCACTGCATAGGCAGCAGAGTTCCTAACTTAGTACTCAAACAAGACATTAAAAGCTCTGTGCCAGTTATTTGGATCAAGGCAATCAAAAGCCAGAGTCACTGGGCTTTTATTGTCATTCAATAGTCTAGCTGAGGGTGGTGAAAGAGCAGATGACTAAAACATGTTTTGTTGGATACATACAAAAGTCATGATATGAGTTCTACATTTTGTAAGTTCAGTGATCAACAAATAAAAATAAATCAGGCAAGAATCAGCCTGCTGTATGATAATCAATAACGTGCTATGTATTTCCAGCATAAAGGAATATTATTGGCAAGTGTCTCATTTTAAGACAAGAAGACTTTCCAAAACAGAGAAAGCCTGTCCATGGCTGTTCATTAGGAGGCAACTTCCAAGTTAGACTAATGAATGCATACGGGATTGCATTTGAAGACTGTACTGTATATGGACTATAGATGCCAAGCTGTTAACTTTTCTGCCTGTATTTGCAAACTTGGTAAAAACAAACACATTATGTCAGTGTTTGAACAATTTATGGTCAGCTTACAAGCACATTTCCAAGAGCTGGTGCTTAACATGAAAACCTACATAACTTACTGCAGGCAGATCTGGAGGAACCATGCAAAAATCACGACAGAAAATTGGCCCAACAGGACGACGTCAAGATGTTCAACTCAACTTTCTGCAGCTTGTTCAGAGACAATAATCCTTTTATCTCACTGCTTTCATGAATCAGCTCTTCTTTGTAAAGTTGTCTGTATTATCCAATGTTTATATGTTTTATGACTGCCCGCTTGTTTCTGTGTGGGTTTTTTTTGGCCTTCCTCTTCCTTCCAGCTCTTGTGGCTTCAACTACCACCCCTCATCTGACTGGTTTATATCTAGAGGCTAAATTGTTTTCTTTCCTAGTAGCTAAATTATTTCCGTTAACTTGGGCAAAATACTTTTCTTCATTATATGTGTGTTAATCTCCTTATTTTTGCTTGGTTGGGCTTGTCAGGTACCAGTGATAGCTGAACTACAACAAAAGTAATCACCGTGCTGGTATCATTTCCATTTTTATTTCTACCATGTTTAACACATCCTCCCAACCAACAGTATACCGTATTTGCCAGCCTATAGGACACATTGGAGTATAAGACACACCCTGTTTTTTATACACATTTTAAAGGGAATTTTACATTTTTTCATGAATTTTCAAAATCAACTCAAGAAGCAGAGGGAAGTGGGATGGAGTGGGGGGAGAGAGAAGAAAGATCTTTTAAGCCCATTTCTCTCCCCCACTCCCTCTTCTCACTTGGTCTCTGGACAGGGTGCATACAGGTGTGAAGAACTTTGGATTCTTGGGAGATTTTTCTCATGCTAACAGACATATGCATATAGTCTGAAGACTCTGACGACAAAGCAGTCCTCTTCTGCTATAATAGTGTACAGTATTAGGTATCTAGATTTCATATGATAATGAGATGTGTTCAGAGGCCGCTGCTCACCCGCCTTTATCACAGCCAGACCTGTCCAGGCTGTTGGAGGTGCCCTGGACAATACTGGATTTACTTTTTCACACTTTCAGGTTTATGAACGGTTGTCTCAACTGACAACAAGGCCCTGTTGAGGTTACCAACAGAATCATAGCAGACAGAAGTGGGCAGGGCCATAGGGAACTTGAAGTAACCGAACCTTAGGGGGCCTCTGTGACCAGAAGTGATCAAGACATAAAGCCCTGTCCACATGTCTTTCCTATGGATGAAATTTTTGTATCTTCTGGAAATTCCAGCCTAAGCAGTGAGGTAACATGGGGTGTTACTTCAGGGAACCTAGTTTGCCCCCCAGAACTACACAACGTGAAAAATTATTGTTTGTTTCTTTCTTCTTGGCTGCAGTTTATTACCAGTGTATGGATAACTGTGAAAGGTCTGCATTCCTCTACTCTTCCCCAAATTGTAGAAGCCAGTGGTAAAATCAGACTTGGAATTTATGGTGTTTCAATGTAGGAAAAAGGTATGATCACAGATTAACAACACATGGCTGTTTAAACTGGTGGACTTATGGCTGCATCAGAAACTTGAAGTAATATCTTACAAGCAGAGCTTAGCATAAACAAGTTATAAGCGATGTAGTAACAATGACAACACTACATATTACTAATGTTTAACACAATGAACTGCCTCATGGACTGAGCCAACTATGGTGATGGCTTGGCAGGCTCATACAGTAAACCAATGAGTTCCTTTTAAAAAGTAGCATTCCAAGCTCTGATTATAAATAATAATGATATCTGTAATGTATTTGTTTTGCTTACAGTGAGGGAATTAACAAAAACAAACAAGCACAAGATCTACAACTGGTGATGCTATTAGTTTTCAAGTGCAACCCACATAATTGTGCCGGGGGGTGGGTGGGTGGGGGTGGGATGGGATTTGACAGGACTTCTGGCCATTTTATATTTTACACATACAGTAGAACCTTGGATAAAGTCCAAACTCCATTCCACAAGTTTGGACTTTATCCGATTTTGGACTTTATCCGAATCAAATGGGCGATGCATCGGATAACATCCAAAAATGGACTTTATCCGAGGTTCCTATACCAAATACCTTGGATAACATCCATTTTTAGCAGTTTTGGACTTTATGCGATGCATCACATGTGCATGAAAACCGCAACTCTATCCGAATCGGACTTTATCCGAGGTACCATTGTACTTTACAATAATTTAAGAATAATTTAAATTAAACATGTTAGCTACTCAATACTCTTCTAAAAATGAGTGGTAACTCTAAGCAGCAGCCAGTGTTTCGGTGACAGGTAATACATTTGGAAGGTCAAGAGCTCAATAGACATGTGTTCTTTCATGTTTTTGGACTACAATCCCTTGAATTCCAGGAATTGTGTCCTACAAACTCAAATCTACATATCTGTAAGTCCCTCACCTTCAGAAAGGCTTTTGAGTTATTTACCCACAACATCACCTTCTCTGGCATTTGCTTCTTGTTGCTGATTCATTTTTACAAAATGAAACTACTGATTGTTTTCTGTGTCATAGTTCTTTAGGAGATGCCCTCTACAGAGTCTAGGGCAGTAGTGGTGAACCTATGACATGCTGTTGTCCCAGCAGAGTTCGTCCTGCCCCTCTGCCCAGCAGCCCAATGGGAGCGCTTCCTCTCTCCCCCAGCACAGAGTTCACCCGCCCCTCTGCCCAATGGGAGCACTTCCTCCTTCCTTCCAGCAGAGTTCAACCCATCCCTCTGTCCAGTAGCCAATGGGAGTGCTTCCTCCCTCTCCCCAGCACAGTGTTCACCCCACCCCTCAACCCCTGTTGAGTTTGGGCACTCGGTCTCTAAAAGGTTCGCCATTACTGCTCTAGGGGTTGAGACTACGTCTCCCAGGAACCACCATGGCAGCTTCCTTAAAGAAAAATAGGCAAGCAAAAACCAAGAAAGCCAATGGCACCCTTCTGTAGGGGGCCAAAGCCCTACTGGCATGCAGATTTGGGTTTGTGGCTTTCTGTAATTTCTGGTATTCTTGGAGAACTGAGGGAATCAAAGTCCAAAAACAAAAAATAGCACATTCCTCATGTTCATCACAACAATTCTGATAGTCAGCCCATTACCATAACAATAGTCCAAAAATGCAGGTAACTGGGACATTGTATATCAACAAGTGAGAATTCATTACTGTTACTACTGCTACCATTATCAGTGGTATAGTGGAGTCAGAGCTTGCAGAATCAAAGCCCCAGAACTTTCTGGCTAGCAGAAACCATTCTATATACTAGGGGTGCCCAAACTATGGCCCGTGGGCTGGATCTAGCCCTGACACCAATTTATCCAGCCCATGAAGCCCTCGTTGCTCCTGGAAACAGAAGTGAAATGCGCCTGTACAGGCCATACCTGTCAACCACGGCTCTGGACAATCCGGGACCTGCGCACAACGGTTCTGCGCAAGTCATGTTCTACGCATGCGTAGAAGGCTTTTACGCTTGCGTAGAACCCTTTTAGAAGGGTTCTACGCAAGTGTAAAAGGGTTTTACACAAGCGTAAAAGCCTTCTACGCATGCGTAGAATGTGACTTGCGCAGAAGGGATGTGCAGTACCTCTTTCCCCCCACTGCCAATTCCGGGGTTTTGGCAGCTGCGGGCGGGAAATGGCGCAAATCGGCGCCGAAAAATGGGGAATCCCGGCCAATCCGGGAAGGTTGACAGGTATGGTACAGCCACATTTTACTTCAGCTTCCGGGAGCAATGAGGGCTTTGTGGGTCAGATGAATTGGCATCAGGGGCTGGATCCAGCCTGCGGGCCATAGTGACTGGCCCCTGAACCACATGACTGACCCATGGCCCAAAAAGTTTGGGCACCTCTGCTATATACTAACAAAGTAAGATTTCCTGTTCCTGAGCTTTGCTGCACTCTTCAGAGTTGCTTAGAATTAGATGCATTTTCTCAAGAACAATAGTATATTATTTCAAGCTATCTGATTTAGTCTTGAATGGTCAATTGAACCCATTAACCATACAGAAGGCCATTCTCTTCTATTTAAAGGAGATTTCCAGGAAGTTATGCCATGGTAGGTTGATCTTAAGGAAAATAAGATTTTCCTCTTATCCAGGTTCCAAGCATGAGTGGTGTGGAATGACAACGTCCCTTGCCTGAGACAACACTAGGTGGGCAACTCCTGGCATAAGCCATACACTGCATTCCTTTTATCTTCCCAGATTGCAATGCTGCCATCATGCTTGCCTTATTACATCTGGAAAACATATCTTGCCTTTCGTTAGCTAGTCTTCACTGCTGCAGCATGCTCTTCAGAGCCTCTTGAATGTTGTGAGCTATGTGGCTGCCTTCCATCATAGGTATATGCAACAGGGTCAGCCTATATCCTGCCCTTGTGTGTTGCCCTATGCTTGATGCCTCTACTTTCCACTAGTGTCCTATCAGGGAAAGTAAGGCATGTTTTGCATCCTGACTGCTCCAGATGTCACTTGGCAAGTGTATCAGTTGCCTAATAATAATTCTGTGTCAGAAATTATTCTGGGTTGAAAGTATTTCTGCTGGAGAAATTCCGCTCAGGGGATGACCAAAAGAGGCTCCTTTCATGTCTCCAAGAGTTGGGACAGAGATGGGCACTCAATCTGTCATGCTGTACCCAGGTCTCGAACTGCCAACTTGATGGCCTTCTAGCTAACAAGGGGAGCTTCTTAACCACTAGGCCACCGCAGCCCCTAATATCAGTTGCTTGATACCCCAATATACATCTGATACTACCTTGTGGCTAAGAACTGTCCAGGGAGGCAATTGATAATGGGGTGGTAGTTCTTCCACAAATCTTTGGAAATCAGTGTTCTCTGCCAGAGAGAATGACTGGTCATCCTGGATTATAAACTCTGCTAGGCGATGAACAATCTTGATATTTTTACATTTATAGACTGCAGTGCCTCAAGTGGCTAAGACGCTGACTGGGAGGTGGAAGGTCAGCAGTTCGATTCCTGAGTACTGCAGGACGGAATGTGCTCCCGTCTTTGTCCCAGCTCCTGCCAACTCAGCAGTTCAAAAGCAAGAAATTGCAAATAGCTAAATAGGGACCACTTCAGTGGGAAGTAACAGTGTTCTTTGTGCTCCAGTGTCTAGTCATGCATGCCACATGACTACAGAAACGTCTGCAGAAGCAGACAATGCTGGCTCTTTGGCTTAGAAACAGAGATGAGCACTAAACCCTAGAGTTGGATAAGACTGGCTTTCAAGCAAGGGAAACCTTTACCTTTACTAGAAGTCCTTTTCCTGCATTGCTCCAAGCTCCTCCAGGACAGCCTGGAACTTATTCTTGAGATGTGGGTCTGGTATTAACTTCTTCCCATCTCTTACTATTAGCATATCTACCTCCCTGTTTCCCTGGGATGGATTATGACTGAATAGGCCTAAACTCATCAACAGATCAAACTCATCAACAGATCAAATGAATTCAAGATAACTAACAAATGATGAATTTTGGGGGAAAAGTACACAAAAAATTGTATTTTTGCTTCTCTTATTATTAATGTAATTGATTCAGTGTGGCCATCCAAAATACTTAATAAATGAACATTTGAGAGAGATATTTTACAAACAGTTGTCACAAATAGATACACAAAACCATTATTTCACCATAAGTTGCACATCATTGCACCATGTTTGGTAACAGCTGTTGTGGATGTCATAAGGTTTCTTGCCTTTGGCAAGACAGCTCCTTTTGTTCCTTATTCTATGGCAGCTTCACCTAATTTTGGAAACCAGACCTACCTGTTAGCTGGTTAGTTTTGAGCTTGCTTGCCCTCAGACGCCATTAAGTATTTTTTAATAATAATAATAATAATAATAATAATAATAATAATAATAATAATAATAATAATAATAATAATAATAATAATAATAATAGTTGTTGTTGATGTTGATGTTGTTTATTTGTTTGTACACTACCGAGAGTGGGAAATATCCCAGATGGGCGGTATAAAAATGTAATAAATTAATACATATAAATACCTTAATTAAATGCTTGCAGACAAATAAATAAAATAAATTTACAAGGCCATTTTGTCAACTGTTTATTCTCCCAAGATATGCTGCTTTTGCCATTTTGGGTTCTTATCCTGCTCAATGAAGTCTGTGGCAAAATTACTACAGCAATATTTCAAATTCCAGAACTCTGGTACTGTATTATAGCATTATTTTTGTATAATATGTCAGAATTCCTATAGTGCCCTCCAGAAATACTGAACTACAACTGCAATTATTCTGACCCTGGATGACCAACCCTCCAAGAATACATCACAGAAATTACTAATGTTTACTTCAGGTAAATCCATTTAGTATTGCGGCATCTGGTGATCATTGAATTCAAGTAACAGGATTAAAAAATTACAAATATTTAAGTTCTGTTGCTCTTAGTTGTGTGTACGTTTGTCATATTGACATTAACAGCAAATGGAAATTGCTTGCTCTATCTTTCAAACAGAATTATTTTGAAGCATAAAACACACACACACATACACAATAACAGAACAAAACTGTGATTAGACTAACAGCAAATCAAACTTCATATATCAAATGGGCACACAACCTTCTTGGTCTCAAAGACTGCATCTATTGTTGCCTCAGAGCTATACAGCCATAGAGACATTATTAGACATTCTAATACATGTATGGATGCATATACACGCATGCGCACACACATACACATACAAAATTCCATTCCTTCAAATATTTTAATACATGGGGACGGAAGAGTATAAATCCCTTTTCCTGGCCCACTGAGATCAAGGTACCTGTATGTTCTGTGAAAACAGCCCTCCATTAATCTTCACTGATGTTACTCTCTCTTTCCCTCTCCTTCTCTAAACACTAGTGATGGGAAAGCAGTAATCTAGCAAGCAGGATCTCTTCTTCCATCCCCTAAGAATCATCCAATTATCTCACCCAAGTAATCCAAGTTTGCTATTTCTCTAATGTTGATTAGTTACTTTGCTAATTAGATTTGCTAAGGTAAGGAAAAGTTGCTACTGTATCTCTATTCCTCTCTACCTAGATCATACTTTCTGCACCACTGTTAAAGGCAAGAAAGCACTATTCCCAGCAGAATAAGAGTTGTGAAGTGGGAAGGTCCTTATTTCCCCCAGTAATTATGAACAACAACAGTTCACCAGCCATCCTGCCATCCAGCTGAAGGACAGGGAAAAGTGGACAGGGACCCCTATTGGTCTGGGCAACAGTTGCATGTAGCCCCCTGGCTATGGGTGTTTCTGCATGCTAGACCAGGGGTTCTCAACATTTTCGTGCCATGGGCCGGACCACACCCCCTCAGACAGCTGAGCCAGTCAGACACGTGGTTCTCCCCACCACCAGACTCTTTCCTCGGCTGGCCCCAGCCTTGAGGGAATGGAGAGCAGCTGTGCGCTGCGGCCGGCCAGCATAAGAACACCGCTCCCACCGCTGCCACCACTGGACTCTTCCCTCGGCCAGCCACAGACTTGAGGGAGTGGAGAGCAGCTGTGTGGTGTGGTCATCCGGCATAAGAATGCCGCTTCCACCGCTGCCACCACCGGACTCTTCCCTCAGCTGGCCCGAGCCTTGAGGGAACAGAGAGCAGCTGTGCGGTGCGGACGGCTGGCATAAGAGCGCTGCTCCCGCTGCCGCCACCACCGGACTCTTCCCTTGGCTGGCCCCAGCCTTGAGGGAATGGAGAGCAGCTGTGTGGCATGGCCAGCTGCCATAAGAATGCCACTCCCACCATCACCACTGGACTCTTCCCTCAGCTGGCCCCAGCCTTGAGGGAACAGATAGCAACTGTGCGGTGCGGACGGCTGGCATAAGAGCGCTGCTCCCGCTGCTGCTCCCGCTGCTGCTCCCGCTGCTGCCATCACCAGACTCTTCCCTCGGCCAACCCCAGCCTTGAGGGAAAGACCCACCTAACTGTATTTTCATTTTTATGTTAGATTTATTGATTGTATTGATTGTATTGCATTATGTTGTTATATTTATGTTATGTTGTATTTATATTTAATATTTTAATACTGTAATATATGTTGCCCCATGGTATGTTAGTTGCTCTGAGCTGCTCTGGTGAGTAGGGTGGCATACAAATCTAATAAATAATAATAATAAATGCTGCCATAAACCACAGCGGGTGCGTTTGTGCAGGTGCGGCCACATTTACGGCTGCCATAAACATGTCCGCTTCTGCTTTCTGCTTCTGGCGGTGGCGGGGTCATCACCACGGGCTGGATGATTTGCCACCATGGGCTGGGTCTGGCTCTGCCTCATGGGCCATAGGTTGTGAACCCCTGTGCTAGACCATCACTGTTTACACATAAAAATGATAGAAGAAATAAACACTTACCTCCATCTTGGTGTAAAAAGCTCTGAAAAACAAAAATATTAGAATCAATGTTTTTTTGGATAATGCATGTTTGCAGACATTTTTGAATATTCAAATTTTTTTTGCATATATGCTATTAGTTCTAGCTATGACATTTCTATGAAGCTATGGTACACAATATTTTGTAACCAAACACAACATGGTAGCAGGTGGCTTATCAAAGGCTTATCATTGGGAGTCTCTCTCTCTCTCTCTCTCACACACACACACTCCTATCTATCACATTTCATCCATCAAAATATCCAACTTCAATTTTCACATCTAATATTTTAGATAAATATTGGATGAAATTATAGGCTTCAACAGAGGCAGAAATGAGAAAAGGAGTAGTCAGTCATTAATCTTAAATAATCTCAGGAATCTTAAGGATATTTCCTTAGTTTGATTTCTTCTTTTTCCTTTTGTATTTCTTACTCCTTCTGTGCTCTGTATTTTTGATTGTAAGCTTTTTTCTCACAAATATTTTGATTATAAGCTCCCTGATGAGTGGAATAGAAATGTATTGAATTAATTAATTAAGGGGGCCAGTAGATAGATAGTAAGACATCCCTTTCAGCTGAAGAATGAGAATTATAAATCAGTCAGGATAAATCAGTTGAGTCCCTTATTCACAGAACACCTCATATGTCTCATGAGAAATCTGTACATGAGTCAAGAAGCAACAGTTAGGACAGAGTATGGAATGATGGAGTGGTTTGGAATAGGAAAAGGAGTAAGACAAGGTTGCATTTTGTCACCCTGCTTATTCAACTTATACACAGAGAACATAATGTGCAATGCAGGGATGGAGGAATCACAATACGGGATCAAAATTGCTGGGAGAAACACCAACAATTTGAGATATGCAGATGATACCACCCTAATGGCAGAAAGTGAGGAAGACTTAAAGAAGCTCCTGATTAAGTTGAAAGAAGAGAGTGCAAAAGCTGGCCTGAGACTCAATATCAAGAAAACCAAGATAATGGCAACAGGCCATATCAGTCCCTGGAAAATAGATGGGGAAGAAGTAGAAGCAGTAACAGATTTTACTTTCTTAGGATCCAAGATCACTGCAGATGGAGATTGCAGCCATGAAATTAAAAGGCGACTGATTCTTGGGAGACAAGCTATGAAAAACCTGGGGAACATAGTGAAAAGTAGAGACATCTCACTGCAAACAAAGGTCCGCATAGTCAAAGCAATGGTATTTCTGGTGGCAATGTATGGCTGTGAGAGCTGGACCATTAGAAAGGCTGAGCGAAGAAAAATAGATGCCTTTGAGATGTGGTGCTGCAGGAGAGTTTTGAGAGTCCTTTGGACAGCAAGGAGAACAAATAGGTCAATACTAGAAGAGATTAGCCCTGAGTGCTCACTAGAAGGTCAAATAGTAAAGATGAAGCTGAAGTATTTTGGACATCAAATGAGAAGAGAGGATTCACTTGAGAAGGCCTTGATGCTGGGGAAGGTGGAGGGCAAAAGAAGAAGGGGCCGGTGAAAGATGAGATGGCTAGATGGTATTGTAGACACAATGGGCACGGGGCTGTGTGGACTAAGGAGGATGGTGGAGGACAGGGGTGCCTGGAGAGCGATGGTCCATGGGGTCGCAAAGAGTCGGAATCGACTGTGCGACTGTACAACAACTTGAAAGAATCTTGCTTGAAATCCTCAAAAGCTACTAGCTCTCAATCCAAAGAATACTGGACAAGATAGTCTTTGGGCAGGGTAGGGTAGTTTACTACATTCCTATGATTCAACCCTATTCAATTCAATAGGGCTTTCATTCATTTAAGCCTCAGTAAGATTTCACTGTTAATGTCTATAATTTTAAAATATCCTGTTTCAATTAAATAATAGCAGTTTCCACTTACACATTTACAATCTATTGAATACAAAAACTTCTACACTCCTTTTCTAAATATCTGGAGAGCCTACACAGACTAATAGATGCCAAAGATGCATGTTGAATTAGAGTGTAGAGGCAGGCTCAAAAGTGCAGCTAGTTGCCTTGTTTTGATTTTACATGCTGTTTGGATGCCGGTCCTGCTGTGCATGTCTATATATAGTCAGGTCCAGAAATATTAGAACAAGTATAAGGAGTTTTTTTTTTTTTTTGCATATGGCCTCTGCACCCTACCACAGTGAAGACGAAAGGCAGCACTCAAGATGGGAGCAAAGTTATGATTGTCAGCTTTAAATCAAGGGGTTTGACAAAAGTAGGGCATTAACCATTGAGGAAGTACGGTCATTGGCAGACAACCCCCCCCCCCCCCATTCTGGTGGCTCATAAGTAAAGGAACAAATGGTTGACAAGCAGTTGCATGACCTGGTCTGCCCTGTTTCCTGGATTCCTAATGGCCAATCAAGCAGACAAAAGGCCTGGAGGTGGTTCAGAGTATTACACGTATTTATTTATTTCAAATTTATATGGCCGCCCTTTTCGCCACAGCGACTCAAGGAGGCTCATAACATTGGTTAAAATCTGTTCCTCATACTCATTAAAACCGAATATAAAACTGTCTAAAACATCATTAAAACACCCCAGATCCCATTAAAAGAGGGGCATCCAGGGCAGGAGGAAACCTTGGACAGGGCTAAATAAGCCAGCAGGGCTGGGTTATAGTACTAGATCCTCCCCAGGCCTGCTGGCAAAGCTATGTTCTTAAGGCCTTCCTGAAGGGCAGCTCCGCCTGGAGGCACAGTTCAAGTGGCCATGTGGTAGCTGTTCACTGGAAGAAAGAAATGTCCATGTGAGTGAAGGAGGCCATCATTAGGCTGAGAAAACAAAAGAAACTCATCAAAGAGATAGTAAAAACACTGGAAATGGCTAGTTCAACAGTTTGGGGCATCCTGAGAAAAGGAGGAAGTACCTGGCATGCTGAGCATCAGAAAAAGTCCTGTACAACCACGGAAGCCTACTATTTATTTATTTATTTAATTATATTTCTATACTGCCCATTTGGCAGAATCATGATGAGGAGGAACCCTTTCACAACATCTCACCAGATGTTTTAAAACAGAACAGTATTGAGGAGGTAGGCATGTCATTGTCCACATCTACAGTCAAGAGACTGCTTTATGAATGTAAATACAGAGGCTTCACAACAAGATGCAAACCACTGGTAATGTTCACGAACAGAAAGGCCAGATTGGACTTTGCCAACAAACACTTAAAAGAGCCCACCCAATTCTGGAATAAGATTCTTTGGACCAATGAGACCAAGATTAGCTTGTACAAGAATGATGGGGAGAAGGAAAGGAACAGCTCGTGATCCAAAACCTACCACATCATCTGTCAAACATGGGAGAGGCAGGGTTATGGCATAGGCATGGATGGCTGTTATGTATGTTAACTGTGTTTTCTGACACGAGCGGAATGTATCTTTTCTCATGTATCTATTCTCATGCAAATAAGTGGATCGAAAATGTGCACACTCTGTTAGCCAATGGGCTTGTTGTATTATTGTTACTGTTTATAGGAGTGGAATGTATCTTTTCTCATGTATCTATTCTTATGCAAATAAGTGGATCGAAAAATGTGCACACTCTGTTAGCCAATGGGCTTGTTGTATTATTGTTACTGTTACTGTTTATAGTGTATATAAGTCTGAGTTTTGCCCCATCCAAACTGTGTTCAAACCCCACTAATAAAGAGCTGAATTTCACTTCTTCTCTCATCTGCTTCTTCATTCTCTGAACACGAAAATGGCCACCAATTGAACTGGTGATGGAAACAGCAAGGTGAATTCTGAAGTGTATGGGGCCATACGCTCTACTCCGATTCTCCCAAATGCTGCAAAACTGATAAGATGCTGCTTCATACTACAGATGGATAATGACCCAAAACATACAGTGAATTTTACCCAAGAGTTTCTCAGGGCAAAGAAGTGTGATATTCTTCAAAGGCCAAGTCAGTCACTAGATAGAGCAGGGGTGCCCAAACTTTTCCTGCCAGGGGCATGACCATGCCCCCACAAACAGCTGTGCGGGCCAGTCACATGGTTCCTCACGGCAGTGGTGTGGCATGGGGCATTAACCATTCATGAAGTACAGCCATTGGCAGACACACACTTTGCATTAATGCTGAGAGTCCAGACTTTGTTCTCATCTTGAGTGTTTCATCTTCACTGTGGTGAGGTGCAGAGGCCACATGACTGTATCCTCGTTCATCCCTGTTTGTACTACAGGGAGAACATCATTATCACCATATTCATCAGCAAAAAAAATTATACACAACATTTTCTGTTCCAGTAGTTCATGCTTTCTCTAAATAAAGTTGGATTGTTTTTTGGTTTTTCATCTTACCTTCTGCAAGTCCTCAAAAGACTTCTCTGTCTCCTTTAGTTTCTCTAGTATGATACGCTCTTTGGCAGATATTTGGCATTCTTCATTTTCTAGTTTCTCTATTTCTTGTTCTAGCCTGGAAAAACAAATTAAGGAATATCTTATTTGCCTGTGGAGGACATGCTAGCATAAGGCATTCATTTGAATTCCTAGTTGCAAAATAATAACTTATTATGAAGTTCCATTTTAATTTTATAATCTCTGTTTAAAAGTCTAGAAGTTACTTTGTTAGATACATGTCTGGCCAGACAGCCCAATACAGTAATGGAGTAGACCATATAGCCAGCAACTCAACGCTGAATGTTGGGTGGTAAATAACCTGACTCCCTAAAGTGGCCAACGGCTATGGGCAGATGAGCCTCTTTAGGTGGAGTGATGGTCCCCTCAGTGGAGGAAATGCCACTGGAAACCATCAGACTGGGCCCAACGGTTAAATGAGCAGAGGAGGAACTCTGATTCCCAATGGTAATGGAGGTGGAAGAGGCCATGCCAGATGGACTGGCTGTGAAGGCGCACCTTGTCCATATCCTTAAGGCTACGGCAGTACATTGCAGTCCCATTGTTAAATCCTGCATGTCTCATTTCATATATGCTGCAGAAGATGACTTTGAGATCATAGTGTGTGGGTCACTTCATGGCAAGCTGGGATCCACCTTAAACAAATTCACATGAGTGACATTTTTCCTGATTGCCTTCTGTAACTCAACTTGTTTGTAAATAATGTATATTTTGTTTTATGAACTTAACTTTTTGTTATTGTATATAAGTCAATTTTAATGAGGTACTGTATATACCAGGAGTTCTCAACCTTTTTAAGCTGGGGGCCAGGTCACGCTCCCTCAGACAGCTTTGGGAGCTGGATGGCCATTTTGCCCTTGCTCCACCACATGCCACTTCCTGGTGTGGTAGAGGCAGTGGGGTGGAGGTGGGGACATGAAATGGTGCTGCAGGCTGCATTCACCCCACAGGCAGCAGGTTGAGAATCCCTGGTATATACAGTGCTTTGGCCAATGGGACAGTATATAAATATAAGAAATTAATATAAATAAATGGGAATGATTGCTAGAGTTATCTCCTCATTCCAGAAAGAGGATGGTGCCTTGGTGGACTGCTGTCCAACTTTCCCCCAGACATCAGGATCTTTTGGATCCACTAGTCTTCAGAAGAGGGATGAGAATTCTGTTCTTCACCTTTGTTTAGCTCAGAAGCAACAGACAGATCAAAACTAATTAGAGATTAGTCTGTCAATGACACCTTTTTGTTGTTTTAAAGATCTGACAAATTTTTAAATTTGCTTTTTATTTCCCCAGTCAGCAACGACATTGTTTGTTTGCTGTGTATAACAAATATCTCAAAACTTGACTGTAACACAAAACCTAAATATTGTAAGATATGCATGACTAGTAATGTGCTACCATACATTGCTTCAATAAAATAGCTGGCTCTTCTTTCCTTTTGGAATAAACCATTCAAAAACATCCTTACTGCACAGATATTTCCACCAATCTATATTTGTTATAAAATACCTGACAAGAGAGTGATTTCCTTGTTCTTGCTTCTTACATGTGTAACAACCCAAGATTTCAGCACAATGAACACTCTACCAAACAAAGGCAAGCGCAGTGCCAACATGGCCGCCGCGCTCTTTGCAGGCTCCCCCACCCCGGACACAGACATCCGGGTAGTTAGGGGGCGTGGCCACCCCTTTTAAAAGGGGTGGCCACGAAGATCATTGAATTTTCTCTTCCAGTCCTTTGCCACACACCATCTTCTTCACTTCTTATGTGTCATTCTTAAAACAAGTTCTTAGCATTTTATCCCTATCAGATTATATCAGTTCACTTACGCTTTGTTCCTTTTACTTTTAAGTCACTGTGCTCTTCTCCTCTTCTTTCATCTCTTTATTTCTATACTGCCACACACACATTGATTTCTCCTTTTTTGCTTCAAAAGTCTTGTTGCTTCCCTCAGAAACCTGACCACAATCTAAGTAAGAAAAAAAAAAAAGGGAACCCCCAGTGGGGGCGGCCCAAGGGGGTGCAACAAGTGAGTATGGTGGTCAAGTTAGCACGACACCCACACTACCAATTAATAGCATGGGGGTACAGTGGCCCTGGCCTCACCAGGCCAATCCGGCTTTGCAATACACCAACCAGCATTTTTTTGCTAATTGGGGCTCTCCATATTTGTGGGATTTACCGGGGATGACTTCCTCATCCGTGTCAGCTCCAATTCCCATGGGGCCATACGGCCCGTTATCTACTCCCCCAATTCGCGCCGTACCGGCTTCGGTCATGCCAACAGCTGGTTACTCTCTTCCTCTGGGTGACCACTTGTCTCAAGCCACCAGAGAGAAGATATGGCGGGGGGAGCCATATCCTCAACTGGGAGTCAACTAAGGAGGAGAAGGAGGGGCAGGATGACAGGGACAAGGAATTGTCCCGTCGTCGCAAGCCCCTGTGTACGTGGGCTAACTGGCTACCGGCCTACTTGATATATATGGCTGTTTATCTCAGGGCTCGTCCTGAGTTGGCTATTCCGATGGTGCAGTATCTGGACAACATTTACTGTACTGTCGTGGATTTCCCTGGCCCGTCATGGTTAGCCTATGACGAGGAATTTAGGATGAGAGTCACCCTTCACCCTGAGATGAGGTGGGATGAGCCCTGCCAGCAATTGTGGCTCTTTTATATGACCCCTACATGGCCAGCACCAGGTGACCGGTACCACTGTGGCCATGCGGGCCAGCGGCCCGCCACCACACAGGCTCCCCACCAGCTGGCGGGGCAGGGGGTTCCAGCCCGCCTGCTGTGTTGGAGTTATTCCTCTAATGGAGTGTGCACCAGGCGGCAATGCAAGTTTAAACATGAATGCCCTTCCTGTGCCGGACCGCACGCTGCTTCCGCATGCCCGCGGGCTGGCAGATCACGGGGCAGAGGGAAGGTATACCAGGGGCCGGCTAGAGTTGCATCTGGCACCGCTCCAAATCCCAAAGGCCCACTCCCCAATTAATCTCAGCACACTAGGGAGGTGGTTGCGCGTCTATCCTAGGAAGGATGACGCAGTCTATCTTTTAGAGGGTTTGACTTATGGCTTCCGCATCCCATTCAGGATGCTTCAAATTTACTGTCCCTCAGGGGTAAGGAGGGCATTGCTGCGGAAAAGATTGCCAAAGAAGTGAAGGAAGGCAGGGTTGCTGGCCCGTTTGATGTGCCCCCATTCCCAAATTTAAAAGTCTCCCCTCTCGGCTTAGTGCCTAAAAAATCCTCAGGTGAATTTCGCTTGATTCACCATCTTTCTTACCCTGCGGGCTCCTCGGTCAATGACGCTATACCGGATGACCTTTGTTCCGTCCAGTATACGTCCTTTGACCAGGCCTTGCAGATTGTCCGCTCATGCGGTCGCGGGGCGCTACTGGCAAAATGTGATATTAAATCGGCATTCCGGTTGTTGCCAGTGCATCCTGATGACTTTGAGCTTTTAGGTTTTTGTTTTCAGGGCAAGTTTTATGTGGACAAAGCCATGCCCTTTGGCTGTTCCATTTCGTGCTCGGCCTTTGAACGCTTTAGCACCTTTCTCCATTGGGCTTTCTTTCAAAGGTCGGGATCTCGGGCTGTAGCTCACTACCTCAATGATTTTTTGTTCGGGGGTGAACCCGACTCGGGCACGTGTGGACGGCTGCTTGCTGCATTTCAGGGGCTCATGGCGGAACTTGGTGTTCCCCTGGCCCCGGAAAAGACTGAAGGCCCGGCCACCACCCTCACTTTTCTAGGCATAGACATTGACACCGTTGCCCAAACGTCCAGGTTACCAATGGAGAAGGTGACTTGGATCTCGGACGCAATTTTGGCCATGCTTGCCAAACGCAAGGTGTCTCTCTGCGAGTTGCAGGTGCTCCACGGCCACCTCAACTTTGCCTGTAGAGTGGTAACACCAGGTAGGGCTTTTGCCAGGCATCTTTGTGATGCCATGGTGGGTCTTTCCAAGAAGCATCACAGGGTCCGACTTACGCGGGGTATGCGGGCTGACCTATTGGTCTGGCTCACGTTCCTGCAGGGCTTCAATGGGGTTTGGAGGGCGGAGCAGATTGCTACACCCCATTTTCAAGTACAGTCGGATGCCTCGGTATCCCTTGGATATGGGATTTATTTTAATGGCAGGTGGGCCTATGGTAGGTGGCCCCAGGAATGGCAAGGTAAAGAGCGCCTACGCGATCTCACGTTCCTGGAGTTTTTTCCAATCCTGGGTGTGCTCATGCTCTGGGGTACATGTGGGCTAATTCCGTAGTTCACTTTTGGTGTGACAATGCTGCTGTAGTACATATTGTTAATGCCCAAACATCCAGGTCCCCCCGGGTCATGGCCTTGGTTAGGCAGTTTGTCCTCAGGTCCCTGCACCTTAATGTGCTCTTTAAGGCTAGACATGTGCCGGGCATTAACAACGATATTGCTGATGCTTTATCCCACCTGCAGATCTCCCAGTTCTGTGCCTTGGCACCAGATGCAGAGGAACTTCCCTCTCCACTCCCGAGCGAGATGTGGACCTTTGGTGAGGAGAAGTGAACCGGGCGATCGGCATGTCTTTGGCCCCGCGCACGTGTAAGGCGTATCTGCACATTTTTCTCCAATTTAGGATTTTCTGTAGGTAGGTGCAACTGCCTGACATTTGGCCGATTCTGGTTGACCATGTTTTGCAGTATATGGTGCACCTTCATGATCAAGGTCTAGCACCATGCACCATTGCCACCAGGCTTTCTGCCTTGGCATTTATGGCTAAGGCACGGGGTTATGCTGATTACATGGGTGACTTCCGTATACGTCATGTATTGGAAGGGTGGACACATGAACGCGGCCGCCGCCCAGACACACGTCAGCCTATTTCCCCTTGTCTGCTGGCAAACCTTGCTAGGGGTTGGCATAGTCTGTGCTATGATTGGTATGAGGAGTCTCTTTTCCATGCAGCTACCACCGTGGCTTTCTTTGGGGCTCTGAGAATCAGTGAGCTGGTCCCACTTTCAAAAGGGGACACGTCCCGTAGGGCACTGGAACTGGAAGATATTTCTCTTCACCAGGAGTGGGCTCAGTTGAGGATTCGCTCCTCAAAGGCCGATCAGCATGGGAAGGGTAGTAGCGTGATGCTTCTACGGTGTACGTTTGCTGACATCTGTCCGGTTCGTGCCCTACATGCATTTGTGGCAGCGCGTGGTTCACGCCCTGGCCTGTTGTTTTGCCACCAGGATGGGTCTCCACTTACCAAATTCCAATTTTGGAGGGTTACAGGGACGGCACTGCACAGTTTGGGGGTTCCCGGGGCTCGTTACAGTACCCACTCATTTTGGATAGGTGCAGCATCAACGGCGGCCGCATTTGGGTACTCAGAGGCCGACATACGTCGGATGGGCAGATGGGGATATATGCGTTTCTCTCTGTATGTTCTTCCTATCACTGCACGAGTGCCTTACGTACCCTCACTTTCTTCTTTTCTTACAGACCCTGTGTGTTTCTGCACACCGGTGGCAGTGTGGCTGGTGGGCCACAGTTATGTGCACTGGGCGGCACAGTATGCGGCTTTGTCAGAATGGGGACCCCATCTCGGGCTATGTGCAACCGCGCGTTTGCAGTGGTATGGTGTGCGCGGCATGAGGTGGTGGGAACTGTTACCATTCCTGATGTCAATTAGGGACGCCGGACCTCCAGACGTTTTAATTATACACCTTGGAGGCAATGATCTTGCACAGATCACTGGCCTTGCCTTAAAAACATCGGTGCGTAGTGACCTGGTGGTTCTCCATCACTTATGGCCGCACACGCGGTTGCTATGGTCAGACATCATACCGAGACACCACTATAGGGGAGGGCTTGATCCTCGTGGTTTGGACCGTGCCCGGCGGTCAGTGAACAGAGCTGTTGCCCGGTTCCTTATGGAGAATGGCTTGGGGACAGCCATTCGTCACCCGGGGATAGGGTTACAGGATTTTAGCCTGTATTCTGGAGATGGGGTTAACCTGTCAACAAGAGGTTTGGACCTCTTTTTGGATGATGTGCAAGCGGGCCTGGTGACTGAATTGTCGGTCGGGGGGGGGGGGGGGCGGTGAGTCATCATGGACGCCTCCCTGTGTGGCGGGTAGCACTGGTAAGGTAAAATTTATGACCCATAGGTATCCGGCAGGTTCGCAATTGATTGGCCAACATGAAGATAGGTACAGGGGAAACAGGCTTGGCCGGTCAAGGGTGAACCATGAACGGGGTGATGCTAGGAGCTTGACAGCCTGCATCACCTTGATATTTTAATGGATACACATCAGAGGATGAGGTCAATAGATAGCATATTGACTTCGGTCAACAATTTGTTTGTGACAACAAACAAATTGATACAAATTCATACATGATAGCCAATTCCCATTGGCAAATTGGGTGGGACCTTACCAGTGCTACTGCGGCCTGCTTGCCTTAAAGATTTACAATTGGATGAAACACCAATTGAAAGTTATAATTTGGACAACGGCATTATTCAATAAAAGTGGCCCAATGCTTTAAATCCAATACCGGTGTCTGTGTCTTTATTTAGGGGGGTGCGCCTGCAATGAGTTCAGGATCATTTATAGTCAGAGGACCGGATAAAATACGGTGATGCCGTATTTTTCCATCCCCTCCTCCAGAACAAGCGGCGGCTGGGGGGGGTGTGTGGTATATTTTTCCCCACAGGCCATGCTTGCTGGCCCGTGGGGAAGAATGGCAGCGGCGGCGGGCGTTGTTTTTTTAAGTTTTTTTTCGTGCTCTGGGCGCCTCAGCGTTCTGTGCGCTAATGGCGCACAGGACGCTGGGGCTTGTAGTTTTGCCTGCGCATGTTTGCATACTTTAGCGGTTTGTTTCCTGCGGTTTTTTATTGGCCGTTCCTTTTGCCGCGCCGCTCAGCCTGATTGGCTCTGGCGCAGCGTGGTGCAAAGAACGTTGGGAATTGAAGTTCCCTTTTTTTGTTTGCGACTGGGGGGCTCCTGCCCCGGGTCGAAAATTTCAACCCGACAGTTACCTGCGAACCGGGTTCGGGCGAGTGAACGGAGGCCCATTACGGGCTAGTGGGGCCTGGTGCAACATCCTTTGTCACATTCCAGTGGTTAATGCACCATTTTATAGGTATAGATATACTAGCATATTTTGCCCGGTGGTGCCGGGTTTTTTAAAATTGTGTTGGATAGTAAAGGTTTATTTCTTCTTGAACAAATGGTGCCGGGCTGTTTTAAATGGTGTTGAAAGGTTTTGTGAATTTGTGGGTTTGAGGCGCTGCATCCGCCTGCGGCAAACTTGCGCTCCCAGTGTCTTGTTTATTTTTATTTTTTGCGCGCCGGCTTCCTGAGTGCCGGGCTCTTTAAAATGGTTTTGGAAGGGTTTTGTTTTATTTTTATGCAAATGAGGTTAGTTTTTAATTGTGGTTTTTTACATTTTTATTTTTACGTGTGGGCTGTTAGAAACTGTGATTTTTTATTTTTTGTTTTGGTTTTTTGGTTTTTCAAAAGAGGAAAGGATGATATAATTTTTTATAATTATTGTATTTAACCAAATAATGTGTTACTATGTGATTTTTTAAAAATAGTTGTGCCTTGGATAATAATTTTTAAAATGTGTAAGAATATGTTTTTTAATCAATGTTTCCATACTGTGTTTTGATGTTTTGTTTGGTTTTTTTGCGTGAAAACTTATTTCTTTTTTTTTGAATTTTTTGTGATTAGTGTGACTATTTTTGAATGATTTGATAACTTATTTCATTAATTTGGGAAGTATTTATTATTTTCAATATTTTTGAATGTTTTTTCTCTTGTGGCCACTGGGTGGGGCTGGTGAGCTTTTCTTCTACTCTACAATTTTTCTCTACTGTCCTCTGGGTGTCACTTCTTCTTTCGGTAAGTATTCTCTTTATTTTCTCAGTTTAGTTTTTGTGTTTACTTTTTAGGGGGATCTTTCTTTTCTGCGGGCCATGCTCGATACTTGGCCCATGGAAAGGAAAGGGGGGGTTCTTTTTTTCCATGGGCCAGGCTTAATGCCTGGCCCATGGAAAGGAAAGGGCGGGGGGGGGCTTTTTTTGTGGGCCAGGCTCAATGCCTGGCCTGCAGAAAGGAAAGGGTGGGGGTGGGGGTCTTTTTCCCCCAGGCCAGGCTCAATGCCTTGCCCATGGAAAGGAAAGGGCGGGGGTAGGGGTCTTTTTTCCCCCATGGGCCAGGCTCGATGCCTGGCCCATGGAAATGGCAGGGGTGAGGGTCTTTTTTCCCCACGGGCCAGCCTTGATGCCTGGCCCGTGGAAAGGAAAGGGCGGGGTGGGGGTCCTTTTTTTGCGGGCCAAGCTTGATGACTGGCCTGTGGAAAGGAAAGGAAAGGGGTGGGGGTCTTTTTTTTCACGGGCTAGGCTCGATGCCTGGCCTGTGGAAAGGAAACAGCAGTGGTGGCGGCGGCGGGGGGGGGTGTGTTACCTTTATTTTTCACGCGCCGGCTGCCTCAGCGTTCTGCGCGCTCATGGCACGCAGGATGCTGGGGCTTGTAGTTTGGCGTGCGCAATTTTGGTTAGTGCAGCGGTTTTTTTCCTGCGGCTTATTTTTGATTGGCCGCGGCACGTTTCCGAATGTTCCTTTTGCTCGCGCAAGGAACGTTGGGAATTGAAGTTCCCTTTTTTTGTTTGCGTCTGGGGGGCTCCTGCCCCCCTGGCGCAAATTTCAACCCGACAGTTACCTGCAAACCCTGTTCGGGCGAGTGCACGGAGGCTCGGATGGGGCTAGTGGGGCCTGGCTAAACATCCTTTGTCAAATTCCAACGGTTAACGCACCATTTTATAGGTATAGATTTCAGCCAAATTACTCCCAGGGCTGGCCATTATTTATTTATTTAGTATATTTTTATACCACTTTCCTCACCTATTGGTGACCCAAAAGCGGTTTACAGACAAACATTACCAAATAGAAGACAATAATAACCAGTACAAATTTTTAAAAATCTAAACAAAACCTAATTACACGGAAACCTGCAACTGAAATCAGCAGAGACGGTTCTCTGAATAATACATTATAGTAGTTAACTCTGAATATAACCTGAGGTTAGACTGTCATGGCTAGATCATCCCTGACAGGAAGGGAGGACTCAATTGACTTATTAAGCCCACACTGGCAAAGACGAGCAGTTTGTACTACAGAGACCATCTGGATTGGATCTCAGACCTATATTTAACTGTGCACCCTTCCGTGCACTTTGGTGCCGAATCATGCCTGCCACATGACCACAGAAATGTCTGCAGACACAGATAGCACTGGCTCTTTGGAGATGAGCACCAAACCCTAGAGTTGGATACAACTGGCTTTCGAGCAAGGGTGACCTTGTCCCCTGAGGGGAAGAGTAGCACTATCTAAAGCAGAGCAAGCAACATATATTTTCCTAAACTGCCTCCACTGACAACATCTTGGTATTTTCTGGATTCTATTTATGCATCTCATCCAGTTCACTATCAGTTCCAGACACCACTTGTGTACTATCACTACTTTGTCTAGCTCAAAGGAAAATGAGAAACAGAGTTAAGTATCATCTTAATCCTGATGACATCTTGCTACTAATCTCCAAAATGACATTGCCCAGTGCTTTAGTATAGAAGTTCAAAAGCACAGAGCAGTGATGGCAAACCTTTTAGAGACCAAGTGCCCAAACTACAACTCAAAACCCACTTATTTATCGCGAAGTACCAACACAGCAACAAGGGAGGAAGGAAATGCTCCCATTGGGCTGCTGGGCAAAGGGGCCGGGTGAACTCCGTGCTGGGGGAGGGAGAGAGGAAGTGCTTCCATTGGGCTGCTGGGCAGAGGGGCGGGGTGAACTCTGTGCTGGGGTGACTGCATGGGTGGCCACAGAGAGGGCTCCGAGTGCCACCTCTGGCATGTGTACCCTAGGTTCACCACCACTGGCATAGAGGGTGAGGAGGGACAAGATGGAACATTGTTGGACTCTATAGCATTCCTAGCACAGAATCAAAAGCCACTGAGTGGTCAAGGAGAGATAGTAGGCTTTTTCCCTACAAAAGTCCATTTGTCAGAAAAACAAAATTAGTCCCTGTCTCAGTTAGGCTTGAAATAAGACCAAAACAGTTGTAAATAATCAATTTTGTTCAAGATGCCTGGACACTATCTATATCTTTGGACATCTTTGCCAAAAAAGAATATTTGTAATTATCTACACTTAGTCTTAAATTCAGCCGCCGATGAGGTGGTTGTCACATTTCCTTTCTATGATCTGCTCCTTTTTATCTTCTTCTGCAGGGACTGCAGTGGCTCAAGTGGCTAAGATGCTGAACTCGATGACTGGAAGGTTGGAGTTCGATTCCTGAATACTGCATGATGGATTGAGCTCCTGTCTCTGTTTCAGCTCCTGCCAACCTAGTAGTTTGAAAGCAAGAAATTGCAAGTAGATAAATAGGGACCACTTTGGTGGAAGGTAAATAGCATTCCATGCACTCCGGTGTTGAGGCATGCCTACCACGTGTCCATGGAAACATCTGCAAATGCAGACAACACTGGCTCTTTGGCTATAAACAGAGATGAGCACTGAACCCTAGAGTCAGATACAACTGGCTTTCGAGCAAGGGTGACCTTTACCTTTACCTATCTTTTCCTGCAGACTTCAGGCTTTTGAAACGTCATGTAGGAGTGACGGGGCACTGGAGGAAAACTTTGTGGCTTGTTTCCTTCTTTAAACTAAGATGTAAAGGCACATGTCTGGCATCTTGATTGAGAGGTGATCTACCTTTGTAAACCAGAGTACATCAGATGGGCTTCTTTGGCCTCCTTGGAACCCATTTGGGGGCATAGAATTACTGAATTTTCAGCTGAGGCATTTGCTACCAAAATTGGCTGTCCGCCTCCCAATTTATTGAGGCCATGATGTGGGAATGTGGCAGAACATCCTCCACTACCAAAGTCCCTTCTAAGACAATGGAATAGAGCATCTTGCCATGTTTCTAGAGCATAGAAAGGACTCTGAGGACAATAAAAATCATTTTAAGTTGTGATTTGAGTTGCCTTAGGGCAAGAAGGCGGAATACAAATATAAATAAATAAATTTCAATGGCAGTAGCCAATTTGACAGGAACACCAACTGAGGGTGGTGGTGGAGGTGGCACATAAATGGGTGAAAAGTGACCAGTAGACCATAAAGCATTTAACATCCATTCCTGGTACAGACTTGCTAAACCACTTACTAATGGGTCATTTACACAGTAAGCAGATTTCTAGAATTATTCCCTCTCCCCCAAACTTAACTTCAGCATATATCATCATTTGGGGAATTCCATATTGTGGACACATAGCCAAAGAAATGGGTATCTCGTTTGATCCCTTCCCTTTTGTAGAAAAAGAATGTAAAGATTTTCTATCTCAAGCAGCATTTGCTTCCAGTGTAACTCTTCTTACAATATTCCTTGGTTTGGAATTGACATAAATCCTCTTAGATGGACTCTATCTTCTGAAGGCTCATTAGGCAACTGTGGTGTCTATGGTTTTGCTTTTCCATTTCATCCAGCTTAGCCTCTGTAGCTTAAGGCTTCTGCTTTTCTCTTCAAAGAGAGGATTGGTTCATTATCTCCTTTTGTAGCTGTCTGAGAGAGAATAAAATCAACCTGTGATCCCCCCACACACACTTTAAATACTCCACATGCATGCCCATATTCACCAGCCAGTAGTTTGCAAATACTGTAGTTGTGAGTAGATTCTCCCCTTCATGCTTCTCTATATGTGCTGGTTGAGAGGTGGTGTTTCTGTACATGCACATTCCCTCAAGTAGGTCAGGAAGTCAGATCTGTGCTCCAGATGTGTCTCTTCCTGTTCAGTGCTCATTTTGTAAAGGGGAAGTTACCCTACAAAGAAGAGATAGCTAAGATCCACCAGGGTAACTCCACTGACGGAAATGCTTCTGTCAGTGGAATCAGGAAAGAGGTGGGATTCTTTTCATCCATAGGCAAATCTCCATACACCCATGAAACTTGCCCTGAAGGCCTGCTAATCTTTTCTTTTTTCTTTTTGGGTGGTATGGAAGGATGCACTGCACTCATTCATGGCTAGTGGTGCAACAGTGGATTTATTAATAATAGTAATAAAACTAATTTTACTACGGCAACTACTACAGTAAAACCCCTACTTACGAAAAAAAGTCCATTCCGTAGCCTTTTTCTTAATTCAGTTTTTATGTAACTCGAAGCAAGTTCATAGGAAAAATACTTTTTTTATATAACTCGAAGCAAACCCATAGGAAAAATGAATTTTTACATAACTTGAAACAAACCCATAGGAAAAAGAATCTTTATGTAACTCGAAGCAAACCCATAGGAAATCGTTTAAATCGGGACATGGTTTTAGCACAAAATCATTATGTAAGTCGAATTTTATGTAACTCAGGGCATTTGTAAGTCTGGGTTTTACTGTACTAATAAAAATAACATGATGTCAAGTCGTCATTACTTATGATGATCCTTTTCAAGGATTTCTAGGCATAGAGTAATCAGAAGAGGTTTTCAATTCCCTTCTAACATTGTTCTGTAGTACCCAAGGTTACGCAGGGTGACTCTTAGGAATGTTGAGTTAGGTTCATCCAGCATGGTGTAGTGCAGTGTTTTGGACTTCATTCACCAGAAGCCTAAGGCAATCCCCCAAAGCACTAATCAGCCAATGTACTGACTTAGGCTTCTGGGAACTGAAATTTAAAACCCAAAGGTTAGGGACCATTGTTGTAGTGGGATATAGTAGTTAGGACTCAGGAAACCTGGGTTTGAATTCAAGCTTGCCATGGGAACTTTCTATCCTTGAAAACTCTATTAGAAACACTGTAAAGGTTTCTCTTGCTCGAAAGCCAGTCGTATCTGACTCTAGGGCTCAGTGCTCATTTCTGTTTCAAAGCCGAAGAGCCAGTGCTGTCTGCTTCTGCAGATGCTTCCGTGGTCATGTGGCAGGCATGACTAGACACCAGAGTGCATGGAATGCTGTTACCTTCCCACCAATGTGGTCCCTATTTATCTACCTGCAATTTCTTGCTTTCGGACTGCTAGGTTGGCAGGAGCTGGGACAAAGACGGGAGCTCATTCCATCCTGCAGTACTTGGGAATCAAACTGCTAACCTTCCGCCTCCCAGTCAGCATTTTAGCCACTATAACTTGGATGCAAATATATTGTTGCTAGAATTCAGTCCTTGCGGGGAAACTACTGGTATTACCAGTCCTGAAATCTTGTATAGGCTAATGATTTAGATCGTGTTTGTGTTAATTTCCATGTTAAACTTATTTATTTATTTATTGCAATCATGAATTTTTCCAGGATAACAAAAAGAAGGTATGTCATCTGCTTTGTTAAAAAATTACTCAGTCACCTCTTTTATCAAACTAAACTACATTGCATACTTGATAGACTGTAGAAGTGTTAGTATACGTGGTGGATGGACTCTGGTAGTTTTCCCATTTTGAGAATCTGGCATTTTGTGCTTTGTGAACTATAAATAGAGCAAGAAGCAGCAGGATGTAGCAACCATTTGAAAGGATTTGCATCACATGTCTTTAGTATACACTAGGAATGAGTAACATAAGACAGCCCTTTCAAAGGAAAAAATCTGCATCGGCACTGAAAGAGAGCAGCAAAGATGAAGTGTATTTTTATTCATAATGATAGTGGGGGAAGAGGGAGATCTGTTTCATGTGACTGTATGAAACAAGTAAGGAGAGCATGCCCCTAAACATGACTGAATTCTCTCTACTCAAACTGTTTCGCCACATGGATACATCAGGACCTCCGGGTCGCTTCATGCATTACATTGGATCAAAGTCAGGTTCAACATGAATGGAAGAAAAGCTAAGGTCAGCACTCCACCACACACATGTTTTTAAAACATACCTCTTCAACAGCATCTTTGGGCCAAATGAAAAGCCTTGCTGAGAGATCAGTGATCCATTTCCTAGTGTTTGTTTTCAAAAGGAAATGCAGCACAGTCACACAGTGGATCTCAGCCATGGCACCAGATAAGATGTTTCTTAACTCTTTCCTTAGGGACTGTGGTGGCTCAAGTGGTTAAGATGCTGAACTTGATGACTGGAAGGTTGACAGGTCAGCAGTTTGGGAAGTGAGTACTGCATGACAGAATGAGCTCCCATCTCTGTCCCAGCTCATGTCAACCTAGCAGTTCAAAAGCAAGAAATTGCAAGTAAATAAATAGGGATCACTTCGGTGGGAATGTATACAGCATTCCATGCACTCAGGTGTCTAGTCATGCCTGCCACATGTCCATGGAAATGTCTGGAGACGCAGACAGTGCTGGCTCTGGCTGTAAACAGAGATGAGTACCAATCCCAGAGTCAGATACAACTGGCTTTCGAGCAAGGATGACATTTTCCTTTTACTAACCCCTTCTCTTTATTGGCCCTTTCTGAGTGCAATATCACTTCCTTCCAGCTCCTTTCCCCAGCAAAGACCAAAACAAGTCTGCATAACAGGGAAGTCTGACAGACAAAGAACTATAAAGTAAGAGCCGGTCCAGGATAGTGTTTTGAATGAAGAATGCTTTTAGTTTTCCCCACAATTATCAATTTTGTAGGGCCACACCAATGAGTTTATAGAGAACTAGCATTTTTTGCCCAGCCTTGGCAGGCAGGTATATTTTGTATGTTGGTGGTTGGGGTGGTTTTGGGGGGTGCGCACGCACAGAGAGAGAGAGAGAGAAAGAGAGGGGGGAAGCTCCATATGGCCCATTGCCTGTAGGAGAAGGGGGTGGATTTCTCTGGCAGTAAAGGGCAAAATGGAGCTCCGCATTTGGCCCTTGCCTGTCAGAGAAAGCAAGCCCCTTCTCTGACATGCAATGGGCTGAATGTGGAAGGGGCTTGCTTCCCTCTGGGAGGTGAAGGCAGAGAGCGGAGCACCATTTTCTGCCTTTGCGTCCCATGGAAGTGCCTACGGCGCTGCCTCACCCAGTCGTCCCCTCAGGCAGACCATTCCCTCAGCTCGGGCTCTGTCTGCCTCGGTAAGGCAGGGCCCTGGGCTGAGGGGTTTTGGTCGCATGCCAGCCATTTTTTTTGTTTACGCGCATGCTGGCTGTCCCGCCTCCTCCGTGCTCGTGTCCTCATGCCTGATTGGCTGAGGCATGCCGCAGTGCAGAGGTCGCTGGGACTTATAGGTTTTTTTTGTTTGTGTTCGTGGGGCGTTTGCCCCACTCTTGGCATCCGGACCCTTGCGGCGATGTTCACAGGGACATAAGGTAAGAGTGGCCGGCTCATTACGGGATAGTAGGGACGGGTGTGGCCACGCACGCCGGACACACATGGCCCATCCACCATTTTATAGGTATAGATGTGATACAGGTAATGGTGGGGACCTAGCTATTGGGACGCTTCCTCTAAATAAGGGTGTTTTCTATTGTTCTACATCATTGGCTGCTACTCATATCTGAGAATGCATTTTTTTCTGAAGCAGGAAAAATGCCATTGGCATGAATTTGTTTAAGGTGGATCCCAGCTTGCCATGAAGTGATCCATACAGTATGATCACGGAGCCATCTCCTGTGGCACATTTGAAATGAGACATGCAGGATTTAACAACGGGACTGCAATGGACTGCCGCAGCCTTGAGGATATGGACAAGGTGCACCTTCACATCCAGTCCATCTGGCATGGCCTCTTCAGCTTCTATGACCATTGGGAATCAGAGTTCCTCCTCCACTGATTTTGACATTGGGTCCAATCTGATGCTTTCCAGTGGTATTTCCTCCACTGAGGGGGACCATCACCTCACCTAAAGGGGCTCATCCACACGTAGCCATTGGCTACTTTAGGGAGTCAGGTTATTTACTGCCACCCAGCACTTGGCATTTCTACTGTTCTATCCCAGCACAAATGATATCAAAGAACATGGCTCAGTTTGGCACCTTGGGAGACCACCCAGCTCACTCATGGCTAAGGCTGGAGCACCTCTTGCCACAGTATTACAGCTATGATAAAATATATAGTGAGACAAGGAGATGGTCAAAAAAATCTCTGTCTTTACATGCATTTTTGCAGGCGCACCCCCCCAATAACGGACACAGACAACATTGAAAGTGGATAACAGCATAGGGCCACATTTATTGATTCAATGCCCTAGTCCGAATTATAAATTTGTATTGGTAAAACGACCAATCATAATTCCTAAGGCAAGCAGGCCGAAGTAACACTGGTAAGGTACCACCCCAAAATTGCCAACGGCAATTGGTTACAATGTATCAATTTGTATCAATTTGTTTGTTGACAACAAACAAATTGTTGACCGTAGTCAATAACTAACTCATGACCCCACCCTCTGACGCGTATCCGTGAAATCACAGGGGTGATGCATGCTGGTTAGCAATCGTCATCACCCCATCGCCTGGTTCGTCGTTGACCGGACAACGTTTAACTAATTTATTCCTGTCTAGTGTTGTCCAGTCAATTGCGAACCTGCCGGATACTTGTGGGTCATACTGTTTATCTTACCAGTGCTACCCGCCAATGTGACCAAAGTCAGCAGTAGGAACACAGAAAGACCCCTGTATCAAACCATAGCAACAGTGTGGGATGGGCAAAAAAGCCAGGACCCGGAGCCAATATGGGTCCCAACCAAAAATTCCCACCCGGCCCCGAAGCGACCAAAATATCACACTGTTAACTAGGGAGGGGGTGGAGGGGAAAAAACTTCTCCGCTCCGTCGCTGAGGTAAAATGGCAGCTCGGCTGCCTCGTGGCCAGCCTTTTTATAAGGGAGCTGGCCACGCCCCTAACTACCCGGATTCTCTGTCCTGTGGGGGGGGGGCCCGCAAAGGGCGCGGCGGCCATTTTGGCGCCGCGCTTGCATTGCAGGCGCACCCCCCCAATAACGGACACAGACAACATTGAAAGTGGATAACAGCATAGGGCCACATTTATTGATTCAATGCCCTAGTCCGAATTATAAATTTGTATTGGTAAAACGACCAATCATAATTCCTAAGGCAAGCAGGCCGAAGTAACACTGGTAAGGTACCACCCCAAAATTGCCAACGGCAATTGGTTACAATGTATCAATTTGTATCAATTTGTTTGTTGACAACAAACAAATTGTTGACCGTAGTCAATAACTAACTCATGACCCCACCCTCTGACGCGTATCCGTGAAATCACAGGGGTGATGCATGCTGGTTAGCAATCGTCATCACCCCATCGCCTGGTTCGTCGTTGACCGGACAACGTTTAACTAATTTATTCCTGTCTAGTGTTGTCCAGTCAATTGCGAACCTGCCGGATACTTGTGGGTCATACTGTTTACCTTACCAGTGCTACCCGCCACACGGAGGGGCTTCAAAGAAGACCTGACGCCCCCCCCCCCAGACCGTCAGCTCGGTCAACAGGCCTGCTCGCCAGTCACCCAACAGGAGGTCCATACCTCCTCGCGACAGGTGGACCCCATCCCCTGCATACAGGTCATAATTTTGTAGGCTAATATCGGGGTGATGACTAACCCGTCCCCAAGCCCTGGTGGCAAGAAACCGCGCCACTGCCTTATTGACCGCGCGCCTAGCGCGGTCAAGAGCCAGGAGGTTAACGCCCCCTCTGTAAGAATGGCGCGGAACAATGTCCGACCAAACCAGGGTTGTGGCAGGCCAGACATAATGCAAGTAGGCGAGTTCCTCGCAAATCGCATGTTTGAGCGATAAGCCGGTGACCTGGCCCAAATCATTGCCCCCCAGGTGGATGATTAGAATGTCAGGCGGGTCAGCACCCAGGCCAGAAAAAAGGAAAGGCCGCAGCTCCCGCCATAACATCCCAGGCTTACCATGCCATGCGAGACTGGCGTGGTCACCCAGTCCCAGTCGGGGTCCCCACTCTGTCGCCGCAGCGTAACGCGCTGCCCTGTGCACATAGCTGTGGCCCACCAGCCATACTGTCACCGGTGTAATACGACACCCAGGGTCTGTAAGAAAATTGAGAAAAAAGGCGGTAAGGTGACTGGATTGGTACTCATGGCGGGAGTGGGCGCACATAAAACTGAAAACATTGCGAGCCCCACCTCCCCATGCTGCGTATGTCAGCCCCAGAGTACCCAAAAGCAGCTGCTGTAGAGGCTGCACCAATACGGAATGAATGTGTGCCATAACGGGCACCTGGTAGGCCCACCCTGGTGAGGGCTCTGGCTGTCACCTTCCAAAACTGAAATTTAGTAAGGGGAGACCCATCTTGGTGACAGAAAAACGGGCCGTGGTGCATGCCACGCAGTGCCAGGAATTCCTGTAGGGCACCAACCGGACAGATGTCTGCCAAAGAACACCGTAGCAGTCTTACTCCACTGCCTACGCCATGCTGATCTGTTTTAGAGGAGCGTATCCTCAACTGGGCCCAGTCTTTGGCAACATAGACATCTTCGAGTTCCAGTGCCCTACCACTTGCATCCGCCTTAGACAGCATCACGAGTTCGCTGACGCGGAGCGCTCCAAAAAATGCCACCGTTGTGGCTGCATGAAAAAGGGCTGCCTCATAATGATCAAAACAGAGGCCTGGCCAGCCCCGGGCCAACTGGGTAAGAACCCCTGGGGAAATAGGGTGCCGGTCGTCCGGGCAACGCCCGCGCTCGCGCACCCACCCCTCCAAAACATGTCTCACATGGAAGTCAGAGGTGGTATCCACATGACCCCCTACTTTGGCCATAAAAGCCAACGCCGAAAGCTTGGATGCTATGGTGCGAGGTGCGAGGCCCTGTGCATGCAGGTGAACCATGAACCGCAGAACATGGTCCACCGGAATCGGCCAGGTCTCTGGCAAGTGAAATTGAGCAGCAAATGCCCTATATGAATAGAATGCTTGTTGATACGCCTTACGCGTGCGTGGCGCTAGTGACAGGCCAATCGCCCGGTTCACCTCTCCTTGCCAATAGTCCACATCTCGTCCGGGAGTGGCGAGGGAAATTCCTCCGCATCCGGGGCCAAGGCGCGGAACCGGGAGATCTGCAGGCGGGACAAAGCGTCAGCAATATCATTATTAACCCCTGGGACATGCCTGGCCCTGAACAAGACGTTGAGGCGCAGGCAGCGCAGCACAAAATGGCGCACTAGATCCATAACCCTGGGCGATTTGGAAGTCTGTGCATTGACAATGTGTACAACGGCAGCATTGTCACACCAGAAATGCACCACCGAATTTGCCCACTGTTCGCCCCATAGCATCAAAGCCCCCAGGATGGGAAAAAATTCCAGGTATGTGAGATCCCGCAGGCGACCTGTGCCTGCCCATGCCGGTGGCCACCCACCATAGGCCCACTTCCCATTGAAGTACATCCCATAACCCAGGGATCCTGAGGCATCAGACTGGATCTGGAAATTGGGGGATGCCAGGAGGTCAGACCTCCAAAATGAGACCCCATTAAACTCCCTCAGGAATTGCAACCAGACGAACATGTCTGCCCTGATACCCCGGGTAAGCCTGACTCTGTGGTGGGGCCTGGATAACCCTGCCATGGCGTCACATAAGCGCCGGGCAAAAGCCCTGCCCGGAGCGACCACCCTGCAGGCAAAATTAAGGTGCCCATGGAGCACCTGCAGTTCCCTCAGGGATGCCTTATGCTTGGCCAGCAATTCCGAGATAAGGGCCACTATCCTGGACACCTTATCACCCGGCAACCTAGAAGCTTGCACTACTGTGTCAATCTCAACCCCCAGGAATACTAGCTTGGTCGATGGGCCCTCGGTCTTTTCGGGCGCCAAAGGGACACCAAGTTCCTGCATTAGCGTCTGAAATGTGTTAAGGAGACGTGCACACGTGTCCCAGCCCCGTTCACCCCCGAATAAAAAGTCATCCAGATAATGGGCTACAGACCGGGACCCTGACCTGCGGACGAAGGCCCATTCTAGGAAGGTACTAAAACGCTCGAAAGCCGAGCATGATATGGAGCAGCCAAAAGGCATGGCCTTATCGAAATAATATTCCCCCTTAAATTTAAAACCCAGCAATTCAAAGTCGCCCGGGTGCACCGGCAAAAGGCGAAAAGCCGACTTAATGTCACACTTGGCCAGCAGGGCACCCGGGCCACACGCGCGCACCATGCGCAGCGCCTGGTCAAACGATGTATACCTGACTGAACAAAGGTCATCAGGGATAGCATCGTTGACCGATCGGCCGGCTGGGTAGGACAAATGATGAATAAGACGAAACTCACCTGGGGACTTTTTGGGCACCAAACCCAGTGGTGAAACCTTAAAATTGGGAAACGGGGGTGCGGGGAAGGGTCCAGCGACCCTGCCCGCGTCTAACTCCTTTTTAATGCTGGCCGAAGCCACCTCCTCCCTTCCTCTGAGGGATAAAAGGTTGGGAGCATCCTGAGGGGACCTATCACCCATAAAAGGGATACGAAATCCCTGCTTAAAACCTTGAAGTAGATACTCCCCGTCCTCCCCCTTCGGGTACGATGCGAGCCAGCGCTCCAGCATGTCCACGTTAATTGGGGAGGGGGCCTTTTGGAGGACTAGCTCCATCCGCGGCAGCTTTGCCAGCCCACTGTCCACCCCTCCCTCTGCCTCGTGCCCCCCAGGCCTGGGACAAGCAGAGGCTGCGTGGGGGCCAGAACATGTGGGACACTCATGCTTATACCTGCAATTCTTTCGATTGCAGGAACCATTTGACGAGAAAGTCCAGCACAGCAGGCGGGCTGGAACCCCCTGCCCCGCCGGTTGGCGGGTAACCTGCGCTGGAGCCGCTCGCTGGACCGCGTGTCCACAATGGTATCTATCCCCCGGGGCAGGGCGTGTGGGTGTCATGTACAAGAGCCACAGTCTCTGGCACGGCTCATCCCATCTCATCTCGGGGTGGAGAGGAATCCTCATACGGAATTCCTCATCATATGCTAGCCATGAGGGGCCCGGGAAATCAACCATTGCCCTATATATGTTGTCCAAATATTGGACCATGGGGATAGCTAAATCCGGCCGCGCCCTTAAATATACCGCCATGTATATTAAATAGGCGGGAAGCCAGTTAGCCCAGGTACGCGGCGGCTTACGGCGGCGTGCCTGCTCCTTATCCTTCTCATCCTGACCCTCCCTTTCCTCCTTGGTGGGCTCTCTGTTCAGGAGTGAGAAGATATCTACGTACTCCCCACGCCATATCTTTTCCCTAGTAGCCTGTGCCAAGTGATCACCCAATGGCAAGGAATACCCTGCCGTCGGCAAAGCCGAAAAGGGGACAGCCGGCCTAGTAAAAGGGGCCTGAGCTAACCCAGCCACCCCCAGAACATTCCCCGCAGTGTAAGGACCAATGCCCACCCCATTGCCCAAGGTGGCAGTTGTTGTCGCCGGGTGGGCCGTAGACAGCGTGGCCCCCGCACCACCCGCGCGAGGCCAAGGCCATTGAAAGGCCCCCCCTATATTGGGAATGTGTGTGGATGTACTTGCTTGCACCGTATACTCACATGCTGCACCCCCGCGGGCCGCCCCCACCGGGGGTTCCGGCCCACTGGGGGCGTCGGAGCTCATGACCGACCTAGAGCTCATCACCGGGGCTTGACCCGCACCAGGTTGCTGGCTGGGGAGCTGCGAGGCAGTGGCCGAAGCCGCGCCACCCGCCTGCAGCAGCTCTACCCTCCCCGCCGGCTGTTGTCCTGCTGCCGACAGCACCTCAAAAGGAACCCCAAAGGGGGCTCCCGCCTGACTGGCCCGGGCCAAAGACGCCTCCAGGGCCGCAATGCGGGCCAGTAAGGTGTCCACGTTGACCATGGGCAAAGGGCCGGCCGGCCCGCCTGAGCCAGGCACGGGTACAGGTCCCTGCACCCCAGGGCCAGCATATGGCCATTGGCCAGCACCAAAGCCCGGCAGAGCTGGTGGAGAAACCTGCCAAGGCAGGGGGCCGCCCCACCCCCCAAGGCTAGAGGGCCCGGGGAGAGGCTGCGGCCCAAAAGGAACAGGCCCAACGGAGTGAGCAGGAGGAGGAGCGGTGTCCACCGCTCGTGGGCCGCGGGCCGGAGCGCCATCCGCGCTCACACTCTGCTCGCCCGCAGCGGGCCAAGGGGCAATAGACCCCATTCCGCCGGCCCCGGTCGGGGCTGGCAAAGGTGGCTGCTGAGGAGGCGGCACCACGGTCCTCCGACCTGGGTTGCGCCTCCTAACAGCGCGAGCTGAACTCGAAGCTGCCTTCTTCTTCGAAGGCATCTCCACCGAAGCAAAAAAGGGAAGCCGGCAAGGCAGAATCGCTATCAAAAGGCTTCCCGGTAAGCTAACGAGCGACGGAGACACAGGGGAAAAAACTTCTCCGCTCCGTCGCTGAGGTAAAATGGCAGCTCGGCTGCCTCGTGGCCAGCCTTTTTATAAGGGAGCTGGCCACGCCCCTAACTACCCGGATTCTCTGTCCTGTGGGGGGTGGGGGGCCCGCAAAGGGCGCGGCGGCCATTTTGGCGCCGCGCTTGCATTGTTCTTACATGGAACAGATTAAAATAATTCATAATTACATTCTGCAAATTCCATTCTACTTTATGGTTACCCCTTTCTACATATAGAGTAGACAAAAGTGGTTTACCATTCTCTTATTTTGGAGGCATTCTGGGACTGTAATGGTTGCCCATGGCTAAACAGATTGACACAGTGGGAATCAAACTCTCCAAGCTCTAACAAGGGAGAATAAAATTTGGTTCATGTATGATTTTGCTCCCTCATTGCAATGGCGTTTAAAAAGAATTCAGATAGGAAGCTCTTCATCAAACAAAATTAGAAACCCTTTATTGTGCCTACCAGCTGGCTCTCCATTGGCATTCTAACCTCTGTTGTTCTCCTGGAGTCTACATTCTAGCATCATTATCTTGCAGTTATAGAGACACATACAATGGTCAAATGCCAGGCCAGTTTTTTCAACATCTTGAATCTTCTCTTAAAGCAGGAATTCTCAACCTGCGGCCCACAGGCTGGAAAACTCCTGTCTTAAAGCCATTAACTTTTGTACCATAGTGCCTGAAGATCTTCTTGTTGTGAAGATCTTGAAAATTCATGCCACCATTACACCATTTTTGAAGAAAAATTAGAAAAGTTTAAAATGTTGTGGCACTTTAAAAGCTAACTGCTATATTTTAGTGTTAACTTTCATGGATCCAGCTCACTTCTTCAGACTTTCTTACTCTCATGTCTGAGGAAGTGGACTTGATCCATGAAAGCTCACACTGAAATATAGCAGTTAGTCTTTAAGGTACTACAACATCAAGTTTTCTTCTTTTTGTTTTGCTTCTTGTCTGATAAGCTTGTGGAGACTAACACAGTTCAAAATCCTTATCCATAAAAATTATTATCGATCTCTATATGTGATTTTTAGTTACCAACCTCAGGGTTACTTTGCTCTTTATTGTAACATCAAGGTCATTTTATGCTGTATACATAAGGATACAGAATGGCTGCACCATAAATAAAGTCAGATTCTTCTTACCACACTGTTCCCCTTCTGCCATCTCCTTTGTGCACATCTTGGAGGAATAATAGAGGGAAAGTAGGAAAAGACCAACACTTTCCAACACCGTTCAAAGAAACACTAGCAAAAGCTGAGTGACTTCTGACACAGAACGAACACAAAATGTAAAGCTTTTAGCATTACTTCCAATATAGGCAATAGCTCAGTAGAGCAGCATGACTAATTTCAGTGAACCTAGACAACCTGCTCCCAAACCCTCCCCTGAAACAAACAATGGAACTGGGATCTGCAAATTATTTTTATTTTGATTTGGGGATTTTTTTTTTAAAAAAAGCATGTAGAATCATCACATAGACCAGTGGTTCCCAACCTTTTTTTGGCCATGCTCCGCCTAAGCATCTCTAAAATCCTGATGTCTCCCTGTGACATATTCCTATTCAAAAAGTGAACTCCTATTCAAGTGGAGGAAGAAATGCAAAACATTCACTGTTAATAACTCATTCTTGAATTGCACCCCCCTTAAATGTCAAATTGACCACCTGTGGGGTGTGTGCCCCACATTGAGAACCACGGACACAGACCAACAACAAAAAAATCTCTTTCCAAAAATATGCCTTTTAAGTGTAGAAGTCAGACATCTGACTTTGCACTCTGGCATTTAGATATTAACTAGTCAATATTTCTAGCTCTGCCTGAGGTTAAAAACAACAACAATGAACCCATTATCCCTTCCCACACTAACATTACTGGAAAGGGTTATTTGTCCAGAAGACCCTCATCATATGGTACAAGCAGAGAGGAGCAGCTGAGAATGGAGTACTGTATATTAAAAATAGCCTTTGAAAGCTTCCTGTCAAAACAAGTTTGCCACATGCCATGCATTATTAAAAAGAGTAACAAAGTGGGACACTGAATTAATCACAAAGTAATTTATTACCAGGAGAGAAACTGATGTAGACAGAAACTGATGTCAGAAGTAAAGAAACATTTTGAAATAACATTGAGATGGGGCAGAGGAACACAACTTTCATTTGAGCTTCACTATGTGCAGCAAAGTGTATTGGTCACAGGCCAGCAAACTTCCAGAACCAGCAGTTACCTGTAATTAATGACATTTTTCACCCTTGCATCAAATTCAAGTCGATTCCGACCCTTTGCGATCCTATGGACCATCGTTCTCCAGGCGCCTCTGTCCTCCACCATCCCCCTCAGTCCTCCCAGTTCTGTGCCCATTGTGTCTACAATACCATCTATCCATCTCATCCTTGGCCTCCCCCTTCTTCTTTTGCCCTCCACCTTTCCCAACATCACGGCCTTCTCAAGTGAATCCTCCCTTCTCATTTGATGCCCAAAGTACTTTAGCCTCATCTTTACTATTTGACCTTCCAATGAGCAGTCAGTGTTGATTTCTTCTAAGATTGACCTATTTGTTCTCCTCGCTGTCCAGGGTACCCTCAAAACTCTCCTCCAACACCACATTTCAAAGGCATCTATTCTTCTGCGTTCAGCTTTCCTAATTGTCCAGCTCTCATATCCGTACATTACCACTGGGAATACCATTGCTTTGACTATTCTAATTTTTGTTTTCAAGGTGATGTCTCTGCTTTTCACTATGTTCCCCAGGTTTCTCATAGCTTGTCTCCCAAGAATCAGTCGCCTTTTTATTTCATGGCTGCAATCCCCATCTGCAATGATCTTAGATCCTAAGAATGTAAAATCTGTCACTGCTTCTACTTCTTCCCCATCTGTTTTCCAGGAACTGATCGGGCCTGTTGCCATTATCTTGGTTTTCTTGATATTGAGTCTCAAGCCAGCTTTTGCACTCTCTTCCTTCAAACCGATCAAGAGATTCTTTAGGTCTTCCTCACTTTCTGCCATTAGGGTGGTGTCGTCTGCATATCTCAGATTGTTGATGTTTCTCCCAGCAATTTTGATCCCATATTGTGATTCCTCCATCCCTTCAAATTCAAATTCAAGTAGGCTGTACCAATTAACATCTGGGACAAGCCTAACAAAACAACACTTCTCCTGAAACATATTGGCAAATCTCAGTTGTATGTAGCCCCCTTCCATAATTTAAATAACTGAAATTCTGTTCACTCTCTACAGTTTACAGTACTAGTAAATGTTAATACTGAAGTCTTAGAAAATACCCAGAATGAAGAAGCAATTAATTCAAGATTTGGACCTTGTGAGAAAAACTGTGAAAACAGGATTCTCATTTCTTGCTTAAACTGGCTGCAGTCCATGTTAACCTTATAGTGGAACAGTTATTTATTTTCATTTTCCAATCTCTCCTTGATAACATCAACATCTTTCTATTCCCCCATGACAATACTGTATTTCAAGACTTTAAAACCTCTTCTTGTTAACACTCTTTAACATGTTAAAGGGTGTTCTCAGCACTTTTCTACACTTAATGTTTTTTTTTCTGTGATAAAAAAACTCCAGCAGGCTATTATTGCAGTTACAAAACTTGTCAATGAGGGGTTGCATAGTACTATTCCAGGAAGTAATGAATTACTAATTGTCAGGGAATTCCCGAATCCCTGTGTCCTTGCTTCAAGCTGTGAACCACTCAATTGCAGGTGTAGCTTTTCAGTGACGTACCATCAGGCTCAAGAGTGGTTCTATCACTCCAGGCCAGGGGTGCCCAAATTTTTTGGGCTGTGGGCCAGTCATGTGGTTCAGTGGGCCAGTCATGTGGTTCCTCCCACCAGAAGTGGAAGTAAAATGCACCTGCGCCTGTGCCGAACACTGCCATAAATGCACCAGTGGCTGTTGCAAATGCATTTTCTGTCTGCTTCCGGGAGTAGTGATGGCGGTGCAGGCTGGATGAATTATTGTTGGGGGCCAGATCCAGCCCACGGGCTGTAGTTTGGGCACCCCTGCTCCAGGCTGACACTAGATGGTCCTGGGAAGGACCACAGATAAAATGGCTTCCTGTTCTACTTGGTTATTTTCCAGTTTTGACCTTTGAATCCTACTTTGATCTTACCTCCTGGTTTGTCCTTTGGTTCTGACCTGCTTTTTGGTTCCGACTTCTGTTACATGATGTTTGGGACTTTTTAAAAGAAATGCAGCAACTAATACCTTATTTGTTATGGCTCTTAGTGTAGCTTAATTGGTTAGTTAAGTCAGCATAGGCAGTCATTCTTATCATGTGACAAAAATCATGCTTCTTGATGGCCCATTTATCAATAACATAATTTATTTTGAGATGCTTACAAGACTCAAAGATGTTTAAAAGACTGTTCATCTTATCAGGTCATTTCCCAGATAATTAAGTAAGTGGCCTTTAGTGGTATCACTAGACAGGGATTTGGAACCAGGCAGAGCCACAAAGTGCTCAAGCAATTTGGAGAATACTCTTCTGAGAAGGACATTGTTAGAGGTCTCTGGACTTCAATTCTTCTTGTTTCTAACAAACATATACTTAATAATGAGAAAGAAATGTTTCTAAATGTGATGAAACATCCCTCCAAATAGTTTGGGAACATTACTTGTTATATTTAAAAAGTATCACCGGTCATTTTGTGGTTTCATAAAAATAATTCTAATCAAAGTGTCCTTCTCACCTTCAAAAGTAACACACACTCAGTAACATCATTAATTGTACCACATTACTTACAAGTCTTGCTTCTGCATTGTTACCCAATTCTACTTCCAACTTTTTTGCTTTTGATCTGACTTGATTCTAGTTCTTGGTTTCTATTTTTCTCCTTACAGCATAGCAACGACATTCACATCAGTTATGCCCAATTGCCCATGCTAGCCTAAGCATTCATGCAGATCCTACTTGATTTTGTTCCTTTCACTCTATTGCCTTGGAGAACTTTTGGAGGTATTTTTTTGTCCTCAGAGTCAACTCTAGCTGCACCTTATGGGAAATGATAAGGCATACAGCTGTTCTGTGTATTTTAAAAAAATCTCTTTTAGACCAATTCCACCTGCCTGCTTTTCAAGACTGTTGTGAACCTCTGTTTGTGAGCCTTCACTTGCATGTTTCATCAACTTTCCAGTTTAGTTAGAAAAATAGATCTTCAGTTTCAAGCAGAACTTGGAAAAAGTTAGTTTTGGGATAACTTTTCTCAGATGATAACTTCTTTCTAGCATGGCTACCCGGGGGTGGGTGGTGGGTGGGGTAATGTTAAAAAATAACTTTTTCAAGCCCTAAATCAAAAGATTAACTCTGCGTAGCAGATGTCTGGAACCAGCAAATGTAAACAGACTTAATCATACCTATAACATTTTGTTAACAAAGATATCTATTCTGCACAAAGGCTTAATTTAGAGTGACCAGAAGTTTAACATTTTGCCTCACTTCTACTCCTTGTCACAACCAACATGCCTGCTAGCATTTCTAACATATTTCCTCATTTATTTTTCCACCTGCAGTTCAATGTAATTTGTGGTCTTTCTCTATTGCCTTTTCTTTCTCCTTTGTGCCCAAGCCTAATCCCAGGAGCAGGTTCATTTCCTATTTTAAGGATGTAAATAGTTAGGATGTAAATATTATTCTTCCTCACATATATCAATTGTTTAGAATAGCAGCCTGTTGACAATGGAGCTGTGTCCCTGTGCCCATAGTATTTCTGGCTTCTTAATCTACATTCCAACCTCATATACTGTTTTTTCTCAGGGCATCCACTCAAAAAAAAAAAAACAGGTAAATAAGCTATTTGCTTATGGAAGACATGTTGAGTCATAAGAACAATGTTATTTTTATTTCATGGGTGTGTTCTATTGTTTGTTTCACACACAAACATCAACCTTGAATATTGTTATGTTACTTTACTCCTCCCTTCCATGTTATTTGCACTCATAAACAAGGGAACAAAATGGTGATTATGTTCAAGTAGCAGCATGTGTGTCAATTGTGCCCCATTTCCAAAGGGGAAGCCATGCTAGTCTGTGGTTGGGGAAAAATTTATCCAGCACCATCAAGACACAATTATTAGAGAATGAGTTGTTGTGCAGCTTTTCACAGCTTCATTTGGAAATGTGAAGAGGAGCTCAGGTTGCAGAATGTGAATCCAGCTCTCAATGTTCAATTTGAATTAAATCTGTAGTTTTGGTTGAGCTCTATTTTCTATTATTTCCCCAACATTCCCTGCGTTAGCTAGGGTTGATGAGAGGTGCCGTCCAATGACATCAGGGGGAGGAGGAAAATTCTCATTCTTGATCTATACCAGGGGTGCCCAAACTACAGCCCATGGGACAGATCTGGCTCCTGATGCCATTTCATCTGATCCCTGACACCCTTGCTGCTCCTGGAAGCAGAAGTAAAACACATGTGCAGAATGCTGCTGTAAATGTATTCTACACACGCACACATTTTACTTCTGCTTCCGGTGGGAGGAACCACATGACTAGCTTTCCAGGGGGCATGGTCAGGCCCACAGCCCAAAAATGTTTGGGCACCTCCCAATCTACACCATGATGGTGCCAAATAGATTCATTGATCAATATTATTCTTATCTCTGAATTCAAAACTAGCACCTTTGGGAGAAGGAATGTTTGATGTAGGCAGATTGATTGTACAAGAGCCAGCAGATGGGCTAAACAACTTTATTTCAGCATGGTCAATCTGTACATGAGGCAATGGCGGAGCCTTGCCTCTTTATATATGTTACCTGATACATTTGAATCTCGCCCAAAGGCACCCATTGGTTACAATGTCAGTGATGTCTTTCTGACGTACTGCATACCAGACATAGTTCACCTGTGGTGGGAAGGTTTCCCGCGCTAGTTCATTATTGGATGAATGGGAACCACGTGAGTTTCCTCAGCTGCGCTAATGGCAAACAGCTGAACTGCATGCATACACAACATCCCTCCCCCCTAGGATGGGACGAAGTCCCTCAACCATTGTGGGGGCTGGTGGGCACGCTGCGGTCAGCCGGTCGATTCAGCAGTGCTGCTGGAATCAGCTGCGTGCCTGAACCTTCCTTCCGTAAACTTGCAGTGTCCCATCGAACCCTGGCAAGGGCAGGGATGGGGTATCTCTGAGTCAGGGAGGATGTGGGGACCTCTGGGACAACTCAAAACCCCGCTGCTCACTGGGACGAGTGGGGGAACACTCACAAAAACTCCCCCCATCCTGTAACAAAAAATCAAACTGGGGTTGATCATCTCCGTGTTGGAAGATGTCCTCCTGCAGGTCTATGCAGTCTGTCAAGCTGAGTCCTGTATTCCCCCCTTGGGTTACGCGGGTGGGGGGTAACCCTAACACTGACTCGTCAAAGTACCCACTTCCCTCTGTGGCTTCCGTAACACTTCTCCGGAGTTGATCAGCGTGCCTCCGCCATAGCAACCCCGATCCTGTCTTAACTTGGTACGATACGGGCCCGGTTTGTTCCACCACTTCCCCGGGTACCCATGCTGGCCCTGAGCTCACATAATTTCTGCAGTACACTGGATTGCCTGCCCCAAACACCTTTCTCTGATCTACCGCCACATTCGTGCCTCTATCCTCCACCCTGGAAGGATCCAAGCGGTCAAACAATGTTGAGATTCTTCTCCGCATTAGGATCTCCGCGGGGGATTGCCCCGACACCAGTGGAATAACCCTATAGCATATGAGGAAATGGCAGAGCTGTAGCTCCAGGTCCCCTGGACCCATCCTCCTTAGTGTCTCCTTTGTAGTGCAGACCAGGCACTCTACTTGGCCATTTGTGGCAGGGTGAAAGGGAGCGGAGGTAACGTGCCTGATCGCATTCCGCTCAAGGAATGCCTGGAATTCGGCAAAGTGGATGCGTTATCTGAAATTAACACACCGGGCAGGCCAAAACATACGAACACCTTCCTCAGGAAGCCCTGGATGACGAGTGAAGTTCAGAGACTGTTGAAGGCCAGAAACTTTGCTTTTAGAACTGGAGACCGGGTGTTGTATAGTATAGAAAGGGCGAACCTGAAGAGGGGTATAAGGAAGGCAAAAGCTGTGTATAGAGGAAAAATTGAAGATCACCTGAGTAGTCACGACACCAGGCAAGTGTGGCAGGGGATCCAGCACCTTACTGGCTACAAACCCAGTAATTCATTGCCTGTAGAGAGCAGTGCTTCTCTGGTGGAGGAGCTGAATACCTTCTTTGCCCGATTTGAGGTGACACCAGCAGTGGATCCAGCAGTGTTGCCAGAGTCATCGTCATTACTCCCCATAGGGAATGTTGCCAGGGTGTAAGAGGGAGAAGTGGGGCGAATATTAAAAGGGATAAATGCGAGCAAGTCTATGGGTCCTGATGGAGTGGCTGGTAGGGCACTGAGAGACTGCTCAGAACAGCTGGCAGAAACTTTTATGAAGATTTTAAATCGCTCTTTGGCCCAAGCCACTGTCCCACCTTGTCTGAAATCCTCTACTATTATACCTCTGCCTAAAAAGCCTAACATAGATAGCCTGAATGACTTCCGCCTTGTGGCGCTTACACCTGTCATAATGAAATGCTTTGAAAAGTTGGTGCGGAACCGTATTATGCCTTGTTTACCAGTTGGACTTGACCCTTGTCAATTTGCATATAAGAGAAAGAGATCCACAGAGGATGCTGTGGCTACGGCCCTATATGCTGTTCTGACCCATTTGGAGAAATAAGGAACTTATGCGAGACTGTTATTTGTAGATTTTAGTTCTGCTTTTAATACTATTCTTCCGCATAGACCTGTGCCCAAATTATTAGATCTGGGGCTTCCGCCATGCTTATGCAGGTGGATACTAGATTTTCTATCAGATTGTTCCCAACGGGTCAGGATGGGCTCTCATGGCTCTGCGGATCTCAGTATAAGTACGGGGACACCGCAGGGGTATGTGCTGAACCCGCTTCTGTACATGTTTTACACATATGATTGTGTTCCCAGTTACCCCAGCAATAAGATCATCAAGTTTGCAGACGACACAATGGTGGTTGGTCTGATTACTGCTGGGGAGGGGGAGTCAGCTTACAGGAAGGAGGTTGAGATGTTGACGGAGTGGTGTAGAGAAAACAATTTATTCCTCAATGTAAAAAAGACAAAACAGATCATTGTGGACTTTAGAAAATACAAATTGAACATCCAGCCACTTACTATTGAAGGGAATTGTGTGGAACAGGTCTCGGTGTTTCGATTTCTGGGAATGGAGCTGAGGGATGATCTAACATGGGGGGCAAACACCAAAGATTTGATGAAGAGAGCACAGCAGAGGTTATACTTCTTGAGAATCCTCAGGAAGAACAATCTTTCAAAGGACCTGCTGTTGGCATTCTACCACTGTATCATAGAGAGTGTGTTAACCTATAGTCTGTGTGTATGGTTTGGGAGTTGTTCAGCTAGGGAAATAACAATGCTGTCCAGGGTCATAATGACTGCAGAGGGGATAATCGGGCGTACTCTTCCCACTCTAGATCAAATCTATTCCACCAGGTGTTATAAGAAAGCTGTAGAGATTGCGCAAGATAGTACGCACCCTGGAAATGATGTCTTTCAGCTTTTGCCTTCTGTTGTTGTTCAGTCGCACAGTCGACTCCGACCCTTTGCGACCCCATGGACCATTTTCCTCCAGGCGCCTCTGTCCTCTACCATCCCCCTCAGCCCTCCCAGCTCTGTGCCCATTGTGTCTACAATACCATCTAGCCATCTCATCCTTGGCCTCCCCCTTCTTCTTTTGCCCTCCACCTTTCCCAACATCAATGCCTTCTCAAGTGAATCCTCCCTTCTCATTTGATGTCCAAAGTATTTTAGCTTCATCTTTACTATTTGACCTTCCAATGAGCAGTCAGGGTTAATTTCTTCTAAGATTGACCTATTTGTTCTCCTCGCTGTCCAGGGGACTCTCAAAACCCTCCTCCAACACCACATTTCAAAGGCATCTATTCTTCTGCATTCAGCCTTCCTAATTGTCCAGCTCTCACATCCATACATTACTACTGGGAAAACCATTGCTTTGACTATTCTAATTTTTGTTTGCAATGTAATGTCTCTGCTTTTCACTATGTTCCCCAGGTTTCTCATCGCTTGTCTCCCAAGAATCAGTCGCCTTTTTATTTCATGGCTGCAATCCCCATCTGCAGTGATCTTTGATCCTAAGAAAGTAAAATCTGTCACTGCTTCTACTTCTTCCCCGTCTATTTTCCAGGAACTGATGGGGCCTGTTGCCATTATCTTGGTTTTCTTGATATTGAGTCTCAAGCCAGCTTTTGCACTCTCCTCCTTCAGCCCAATCAAGAGATTCTTTAGGTCTTCCTCACTTTCTGCCATTAGGGTGGTATCGTCTGCATATCTCAGATTATTGATGTTTCTCCCAGCGATTTTAATCCCATATTGTGATTCCTCCATCCCTGCACTGCGCATTATGTGCTCTGTGTATAGGTTGAATAAGCATGGTGACAAAATGCAGCCTTGTCTTACTCCTTTTCCTATTCCAAACCACTCTGTTATTCCATGTTCTGTCCTAACTGTTGCTTCTTGGTTCATGTACAGATTTCTCAGGAGGCATATGAGGTGCTCTGGTATTCCCATCTCTTTAATTACTTGCCACATCTTGTTGTGGTCCACACAGTCAAATGCCTTAGTGTAGTCAATAAAACAAAAGTAAACTTGTTTCTGGTATTCCTTTGTTTTCTCCATGATCCAGCGTATGTTGGCGATGTGGTCTCTAGTCCCCCTGCCTCTTCTGAAACCAGCCTGCAGCTCTGGTAATTCTCTCTCCACATGCTGCTGAAGTCTGTCCTGTATTATCTTGAGCATCACCTTGCTGGCATGTGGGATGAGCGCGATTGTTTGATAATTTGAACATTCTTTGGCATTGCCCTTTTTTGGGATTGGGACGTATACTGATCTTTTCCAATCCTGTGGCCACTGTTTTGTTTTCCAAATCTGCTGGCATATTAAATGCAGTAATTTGACGCCATCATCTTTTAGCGCTTTGAAAAATTCAACTGGGATAGCATCATCTCCACTAGCTTTGTTGTTTGCAGTGCTCTTTAGGGCCTTTATGACTTCACTCTCCAGGATGTCTGGCTCAAGTTCAATTTCTTCATCATTGTGATTATCAGGAGTGTTGAGGTCCTTTTTGTAAAGTTCCTCTGTGTACTCTTTCCATCTTTTCTTAATTTCTTCTGCATCAGCTAGCTCCTTTCCGTCTTTGTCCCTTATCATGGTCATTTTTGCTTTAAATGTTCCCTTGATTTCCCCAATTTTTTTGAAAAGATCTCTGGTTCTGCCTCTTTTGTTGTTTTCCTCCATTTCTCTGCACTGTTCTTTTAGGTAGTTTTCCTTATCTCTTCTTGCTTTTCTTTGAAATTCTGTGTTCAAATGGTTGTAGTTTTTCCTTTCTCCTTTGACTTTTGCGTTCCTTCTTTCCTCTGCTATTTTAAGAGCCTCATCAGACAACCACTTTGCTTTCTTACTCTTCTTTTCTTTTGGTATGGTTTTCTTTGCTGCTTCCTGCATGATGTCCCTCATCTCCGTCCATAATTCTTCCGGTACTCTGTCTACCGAGTCTAAGCCATTAAATCTGTTCATCACCTCCACCGTGTATTCTTTAGGGATGCTGTCTAGGTGATATCTTTCTGGTCTCCGTGTTTTCCCTATTTTCTTTAGTCTAAGCCTGAATTTTGCGATCAGTAGGTTGTGATCTGAGCCACAGTCTGCTCCAGGTCTTGTTTTTGCTGACTGTATGGAGGTTCTCCATCTTTGGCTGCAGAGTATGTAGTCAATCTGGTTTCGGTGTTGGCCATCTGGTGATGTCCATGTGTAAAGTCGCCTCTTGTGTTGCTGGAAGAGAGTGTTTGCTATGACCAGTGCGTTCTCTTGGCAGAACTCTATCAATCTTTGCCCTGCTTCATTCTGTGTTCCAAGACCAAATTTGCCTGTTATTCCCTCCACTTTTTGATTTCCTACTTTGGCATTCCAGTCTCCTAATATAATTTGGACATCATTTCTTGGTGTCTGTTCTATGAGGTGTTGTAAGTCCTCATATAACTGGTCCATTGTGGCTTCATCTGCACCAGTGGTTGGTGCGTATATTTGGATCACAGTGACATTGAAAGGTTTGCCTTGAAATCTGACTGACATCATTCTGTCATTTTTGAGATTGTATCCCATTACTGCTTTTCTCACTCTTTTATTGACAATTATGGCTACTCCATTTCTTCTAAGGTTTTCTTGCCCGCAGTAGTAGATATGATGGTTTCCAGAGCTGAATTCGCCCATCCCTGTCCATTTGAGCTCACTGATGCCCAAGATGTCAATGCTTATTCTTTCCATCTCGTTTTTTACCACTTCCAGTTTTCCTTGATTCATAGACCTCACATTCCATGTCCCTATGCAGTATTGTTCCCTGCAACACTGTATTTCTCCTCCTCCTTTCGTATCCCTCCCCCTTTTTAGATCTGCTATGCTGAGCATCCCCTTGTTTTGCCTTTTGTTTTGGTCCATAGGGTTCTCTTGGCAAACTTTGTGGCGTGCCTTGCCGGTCTCTACGCCAGTCTTTTCCCATCACACATGTTATCACAGTTTAAACAGTTTTAAAACAAAGTATTATCATGCACAATATCACATAGTATCAAAGTAAAAGTTGAACTAATTAATGAAAGGGAAAGAAAGAAAGAAAGAAAAAGTCCACTATATCAAGTCTCTATGTAAGTCAGTTTCTTGTACAGTCACTATGTCAGTTGCCATAAGCCATCTATGTTTAGTCAACTATATTATTTCAGTTCGATTACTTATCCTTTGCATGCACACAGCAGCTCTTGCCTCTCTTCGGCCGCATGGAGTCGGTCAAAGGCGCCGGCTCGGACCTCGCTGTGATGGTGGTTGTGGATGGTATCTCCTGGGGGTGGTCGGGGGTCTCCGGAAGTGTCCTTCTTTCTGGCCCCAGGTCTTTGGATGGGGAGGGAGGGGCAGGATCCTTTACTCACCTCCCCCTTGGGCCTCTCTGGATGGCAAATGGGCAGTAGAGCTGGGCCTTCCTGATTCCTTTTCTTCCTCTCCAGGCTCAGGTCTTTGGATGGGGAGGGAGGGGTAGGATCCTTTACTCACCTCCCCTGTGGGCCTCTCTGGATGGAATGAGCAGTAGAGCTGGGCCTTTATGATTCCTTTTCTTCCTCTCTAGGCCCAGGTCTTTGGATGGGGAGGGAGGGGCAGGATCCTTTACTCACCTCCCCTGTGGGCCTCTCTGCATGGAGTGAGCAGTAGAGCTGGGCCTTGCTGATTTCTTTTTCTTCCTCTCTAGGCCCAGGTCTTTGGATGGGGAGGGAGGGGCAGGATCCTTTACTCACCTCCCCTGTGGGCCTCTCTGCATGGAGTGAGCAGTAGAGCTGGGCCCTCCTGATTCCTTTTTCTTCCTCTCTAGGCCCAGGTCTTTGGATGGGGAGGGGAGGGCAGGATCCTTTACTCACCTCCCCTGTGGGCCTCTCTGCATGGAGTGAGCAGTAGAGCTGGGCCCTCCTGATTCCTTTTTCTTCCTCTCTAGGCCCAGGTCTTTGGATGGGGAGGGAGGGGCAGGATCCTTTACTCACCTCCCCTGTGGGCCTCTCTGCATGGAATGAGCAGTAGAGCTGGGCCCTCCTGATTCCTTTTTCTTCCTCTCTAGGCCCAGGTCTTTGGATGGGGAGGGGAGGGCAGGATCCTTTACTCACCTCCCCTGTGGGCCTCTCTGCATGGAATGAGCAGTAGAGCTGGGCCCTCCTGATTCCTTTTTCTTCCTCTCTAGGCCCAGGTCTTTGCCTTCTAGAAGAAGGTATAGGGTCATAAAGACCAGGACCAGCCGCTTGAGAAATAGTTTCTACCCAAAAGCGGTTCTGGCTTTGAATCCAGTGCAAAGCAGTCTATGAGGGAGCTTCTGTATATAGCTTTTAGAGTTTTGAGGGTTTTAGAGTTTTTAGAGTTTTAGAGCTTTTAGGGGTTAAATGTGTATATGTGGGGTGGGAGTATTTTGATAATTTTGTATAGTTGTATTTTGTTTAGGTTTTGTTGGGTTGTTAAGTGTCCCCCCCCCCCATCTTGTTGTTCTGTGCAGGACAATGACAATAAAGATTTATCTATCTATCTATCTATCTATCTATCTATCTATCTATCTATCAGGTGTTTGATTGTGGCTGTGGATGACGTGTTTCGCATTGGAATGACCTCAAGCCATTTCGAGAACGCATCCACCATTAACAAGAACATGGTACCCCGGAAGGGCCCCACAAAGTCCACATGGACCCTTGACCATGGTCCTCGGGCTGTGTCCTACTCCCTGGGGGGTAATCTGTGCTCCTCAGGCCATGAGCATTGGCAGCTCTCACACGCACCCACCAACTGCTCTATGTCTTTATCTATATCAGGCCACCAGAAATAGCTCCTTCCCAGAGCTTTCAACTTCACGGTCCCCGGGTGACTCGTGTGTAGCAAATGGAGCACTTTGGCTCAGAGAACCTTGGGAATTACTACCCTCTGGCCCCAGAGGAGGCATCCTCTCTCAAGCGAAAGCTCGAAATGTTTCCTGAAAAATGATGCCAGTTCCTCGGATGGGGTGGTTGCGGGCCAACCTTTCTTTATCCATGCTAATGCCTGAGACAGAACCTTGTCTTTGGCAGTTTCCTTTTCGATCTCTGAAGGCACGATGGGGGGGGGGGGGGGGCGAATTGAGAGACTCGATGAGCAGCACCTGGTGATCTTGCTCAAACTTGCACTCAGGTTCCCTCAGCTCCGGTAATGGAGACCTAGATAGCGCATCCGCGTGAGCGATGTCTTTCCCTGGGCGGTGTACCAGTGTGAACTGGTATGCGTTTAAGAAAATCGCCCACCTTAACATCAGTGGGGATAGAATATGGGGAGTGGGCTTGGCCATGACAAAGATTCCCAGGAGGGGCTTGTGGTCTGTGACAATGGTGAACTCCCTCCCATACAAGAAATCATGGAATTTCTTCGTCCCTACGATGATTGCGAGGGCTTCCTATCTGTCTGAACATAGTTTTGCTCTGCTTTCAAGAGGGATCTTGAGTAGAACGCAATTGGTGCCTCCCTCCCATTCTCGAGCAAATGGCAGAGGACAGCCCTGACCCCCACTGGTGAGGCATCACACACAAGTACTATAGGCTTTCTGGGGTTGAAATGAGTTAATATCGCCTTGTAAGAGAGGAGCCACTTTAACTCATTGAACGCCCGCTCCTGACTCTCCCCCCCACCAGACTGCATCCTTCTTCAGTAAGCGGTGCAGTGGTTCCACCACGGATGCCTTCCATGGGAGGAAGGAGTGGTAGAAGTTCAGGAGCCCTAAGAACGACCGTAGCTCAGGTTTGGTGGCTGGCCTGGGGGCGTCCTGTACTGCCGCTAGTATGGATTTCGAAGGTTTTACCCCATCGGGGGTGATTTGAAACCCCAGAAACTCAACCTCGTTTGCATAGAATACACATTTGTCCTTTCTCAGGCATAACCCAGCCCTCTCGAACACAGATAGTACCTAGTCTAGCCTCTGGGCTAGCTCCGACTCATCCCCAGCTGTTATCAATACATCATCAAAATATGGCAAGACCCCGGGGAAACCCTTAAGGAGGAGTTCCACAAGCACCTGAAATATTCCGGGGGCTGAGTTCATCCCAAACTGGAGGCGTGTCACCTTAAATGCACCTTTGTGTGTAACTATTGTCTGGGTAGCTGCAGCCGCAGCTGTATCGGTTAACTGTTGGTAAGCCTGTGCTAGGTCCAACTTCGCAAAGCATTTACCCCCATGTAACTTGGCCAGCAAGTGGCTAACTACCGGCACCGGGTAGGCATTGGGGCAAATTGCCTTATTGATAGTACACTTGTAATCAGCACAAATTCTAACCTCCCCATTATATTTCATGGCAGTTACAAATGGTGTCTCCCAATCTGCGGAGTCCACTGGAACCAAAATCCCCTGACCCACCAGTTTCTCCAGTTCTGCTTCAATTTTGTCCTTTAGTGTGAAAGGCACTCTTCGCAGCTTGAGCCGTATGGGGCAAACGGAAGGGTCAATATCAAAGTCCACTGGGGCCCCCCTGTACTCCCCAAGTCCTTTCTCGAAGACTGCGGGATGTACGTTGCACACATCCTGAATGGGGTCACCTCAGACGGCGTTGATGCCAGTCAATGCAATTCCCAGCGGTTCGAACCACTGGGTCCCTAGAAGACAACAGGATCCCCCCTTAAGAACCACCAAGGGCAACTTCCTTGTGAAGTTTTTGAAATGGATGGTGAAATCTCCCACCCCCAGGATCGGAATGTAGTTACCTTGAACGTCCTGCAAGTTCATCCTGAGGGCTCTCAGTTTGGGGCGGTCCCTAGGAGGTATTTGCAGAAACTCTGTCTGCAAGACTATGGAATAGGCAGTCCCTGAGTCCACCTCCATCTTTCCTTGGACCCCCTGCAACAGTACCTTCACAAGAAAATGGGTGCGATGGCCCGACACACGTCTCACCACGGTGTCCCCTGCATGCACTTTCCGGATGCCCTCGTCCTTTCAGCGGCTGGTCTGGTCAGGGTCTCGGCTTCTGCGTTGTCTGCACACTTTTGCTATGTGCCCCAAACGTCCGCAGTTGTGACACTCTGCCTTCTTGAAGGGGCATTTCCTCCGGTCGTGTGAGCCCCCGCATCCCTCGCAGCATCGGCTTGCTTTCGTGATGTCCCATTTTTGGATGGCCTTTTTCTCACTTTCTGGACCTCCGGTTTGCTCTCACTTTCACTGGATTCCGAGGAGGATGTGTCGGCGGCTGCCGCAGCTCTCGACTCTCGCGCACAGCGTGATGAACAGCTGTGGGCTTGCACCATGGACGCCGAGCTTCCTGGGGCTGCGGGCCTCATCCTGCATGCCTGTACTCCATCCTTTACCGCCTCAGCAGCTTGCGTGGCCCGCAAGACCTGCTCTAACGTGATGTCCTCGTCTCTGGCTAACAGTTTCCGCTGAGCCTCTTCACCCCGCAGGCTGAGTAGGAGACTGTCTCACAATGCCTCAGTCAGGAAGGCTCCCCATCGGCAGGGAACGGCCACCAGCCTCAGCGCAGCTATGTACTCCGCCACGGTTTCTCCAGGCCGCTGGTCTAAACGCCAATCGAACCGGGAACACGGACACCTTTGGGCGGAAGTGTGCCTGCAGGGCAGCGAGGATTTTGGCCAGTGGTACCGTTTTGAGTACCCTTAGCATCAGGAGGTTCCTTGGCAGTTCCAGGGTTGGCAACCCGTACTGAGCCAGTAGGCAGGCTCACCTTTGCGCTTCACCCTCTATTTTCTCTGCGTCCATCGCATACAGTAACTGTTCCTCATAGAGGTCCCATGACTCCGGCTGGGAGGTATCGAACGGAGAGAGGGTGACCCTGTGGGACACCATTATCCCATCCTCGTCGCCAATTTGATGTAGGCAGATTGATTGCACACAAGCCGGAAGATGGGCTAAACACAATTTTATTTCAGCATGGTCAATCTGTACATGAGGCAATGGCAGAGCCTTGCCTCTTTATATATGTTACCTGATACATTTGAATCTCACCCGAAGGCGCCCATTCGTTACAATGTCAGTGACGTCTTTCTGATGTACTGCAAACCAGACATAGTTCACCTGTGGCGGGAAGGTTTCCCGCGCTAGTTCATTATTGGATGAATTGGAACCACGTGAGTTTCCTCAACTGCGCTAATGGCAAACAGCTGAACTGCATGCATACACAACAGAATGTCACCTCTCAAGGAGTACATATAGAACAGAGGTGAAGGAATCTGAATGTGGAGATGGGTGAACCAGGAGCAGAACCTGGTGCATTAGGTAAATAATAACAGACTCTCTCTCTCTCTTTTGCATAATGGATGGGACAGCTGTAGGAAGAGTAAAGGATGGCATCAAGACCACAAACCTTTGCTCAGCCAACCTTGACATGGGTTGGTTGGTCAGTTCCTACTAGTCAGTCTAGTAAAGGAATAAACAGTTAGAATAATGAAGTGAAAAACCTACAATGCTTCAGTTGTGTCATACAAGCAGGTCAGAGGGGAAAAAAAGAAGTCCAAGACAACTTGATGGAATACAAACAACATCCCAGAGTATCAAGAACAGTTTCCTGCCTCCCTTCCGTTAACCTGATTTTTCCTTAGAGTTTTTGTTTGTACAACAAGGTTGTCATTACATGAAGCAACATGTGACAAATACTGCTTTAATGAAAAGTTGTTTCATCCTAGTGGGACAATAATTTCACAGTTATTCCAAGTGCTCTTGTCTACAGCCAATCAAGCCAATCAGGAAGCTCCTTGATTCATGGATTGTGTGCTCCACCTTATTGTTTCCACCCTTCAGCATTTCCTGCCATTGTTCTTATAAAATTCTCTTTAAGTGAGGATGATGTGCCAGCTCTGCTGTGTTGCTGCTGCTTTACTTTTGGTAAAGAGAATTGCAGGGAGGGGTAATTTAAGAGGAAATGAAACAGAAAAGATCTTAGCTTCTCTTCTGATCCAGCCTGAGGCTGTCATTTCCCATGGCAGAGGCTGATTTTGGGAAGAGGGTATGACAGTGACCAATGAATAGAAGAAACAAGCCTTTGGGACTCCCTTTGCCTCAGTTCGGACAATTAGGAATGAAGGCTGGCAATAGAAAGATGTATGTATTTGCTGGGTTTTTTACTCAGTTGAGGCGGATTAATTTTTAAGAGCAGCAGCTTGATCTTGACCCTTTCTCTCTTCCTTTGACACTTTTTTCTTATTTTATTACAGTGTTATCATCAGCTTTGGCCCTGAGCATCTCTGCAGCAGAGTATGCTGCTCCAGTATGGAGCACATCCACAAAAGCAAAACAAGTTGACATCACAGTTAATGAAGCCATGTGTATAGTTACAGAATGCCTCAAACCTACATCAGTTGAGAAAATATACCCTCTTGTTGGTATCGCTCCACCTAAGATCAGGAGAGAAGTAGCAGAGGACACTGAGATAACTAAGCAACAGAATGACCCTCAACACCCTCTGAATGGATATGAGCCTCATGTCCACTGGCTCAGATCCAGGAAGAGCTTTATGGCAAGAAATGTTTTTGAGGGTACACAAGAGCAAAACCAAATTAGAAGATGGAGGAAAGAGCTCACCAGGCAAGGAACATACAAACATACTTTGTACATACTTTGTACAAAGTACTTTGGACATCAAATGAGAAGAGAGGATTCACTTGAGAAAGCCTTGATGCTGGGAAAGGTGGAGGGCAAAAGAAGAAGAGGGCGGCCAAAATGAGATGGCTAGATGGTATTGTAGATGTAATGGGCACAGAGTTGGGTGGGTTGAGGAGGATGGTAGAGGACAGGGGTGCCTGGTGGGCAATGGTCCATGGGGTCGCAAAGGGTCGGAATTGACTGTGTGACTGAACAACAACAACAACAAAATAGGTGAAGACCTCAACCTCCTCTATGTCACTTTGAGGATTCTAAATAGGCTGAGGGTTGGAGTCCCAAAATGAAAGAACAACATGCTCAAATTTGGGCTCCTGGCAGACAACAACACATGGTGTGAATGTGGAGACACAGAATCCGGCTCATTTACTGGTCTGCTAGTTTCTGCCAGAGACATGCACTGATGAAGACTTGGGTTTGTGCAACTACAAAGCAAAGAAAGTGGCTTCATTTTGCAGTCCATGGTTTGATCAGGGCATGAAAGAAGAAGACAGTGTTTAGAGACCGACAACTCTGTTTAAAACTCTTCCACACCTGAATTTTTCCAAAAAGCTCTTCTTCTCCAGATCCTACCCTAAAATGTTACATGGAGTTTTTTTATCATGTCAGATGCACACAAAGGTGCTTTCTGGGTTGAAAAGATTTTTGCTGGAGGAACTCTGCTCAGGAGACTCCCTGAATGAGGATCCTTTCATGGTCCCTATTCCTCTACTTGCAATTTCTTGCTTTTGAACTGCTAGGTTGGCAGGAGCTAGGACAGATGATGGGCGCTCATTCCATCATGCAGGGCTCAGGTCTTGAACTGCTGACTTGCTGACCTTCCAGCTAACAATGTGAGCTTCATAACCACTGAGCCACCAAAGTCCCTAATTGGAGATAAACATTAGAGAGTTGATATAAAAGTCAAAGCAAAACATGCTGTTGGTTGCAAGGATCACATGGAAATTTAACAATTAGCCCTGTTTGGTAGGAACCATAAAACCTTGAATGTTGGCTATGAAAAAAATTATACTTACAAAAGGATAAAAAAGGGAGGTGCTTTGGGATTAGGGTTTGGATGTTTCCACTGACCACTGTCAACAGGCCAGATGAAATCAGTCTTCAGTCAAAGCACTGGGTGGAACCTTCCCATCTAGCACTTTAAATGGGAGGAGAACAATATTTCTCTCTCTCTTCCTTCCTTCCCTCCCTTTCTCTGTTCCTGAAAGTACCAGCTGAGAACAGGAAAGGGAACCCTTAAAAGTCAGCAGCTGCAGATAACTATATGCATATGTCTCAAACCTATACCAGTTGAGAAAAATATACCTTCTTGTTTATAGCGCTCCAACGCTGAGTGAACTAAGCAAGAGAATGACCCTCCACATCCTCTGAACAGATATGAACCTGAAGACCAACAGCTCAGATCTAGGAAGAGCTTTATGGCAAGAGTAATCATTCTTGAAGGTACGCAAGAGCAAAACCAAATTAGAAGATGAAAGTAGGAGCTCACTGGGCAAGGAACATTATTAAAGGAGGACATAGCTGAGAAACTCAACTGCCCCTATGTTACTTGGAGGACTCTGAATAGGCTGAGAGTTAGAGGGTCTAAATGTATGACCAACATGCCCAAGTGGAGGCGGCTGGCAAATAACAACACGCTGTGTGAATGTAGCGAGATACAGAATTTGGCTCATTTACTGGTTTGCAAATTACTGCCAGAAACATGCACCGATGAGGACTTACGTTTGGCTAACAACAAAACTAAGAAAGTGGCTTCATTTTGACAGTCCAGGGTTTGATTGTGACATGAAAGAAGAAGAAGAAGCTGGCGATAAGAGGAGAGATTCCTTTAAAGATGGGATTCCCTTTCAATCTGTCCAGTTCTGAGGAGGAAAAGAAGGGAGCTACCTTGTTGTGGGTCAGATAAAGCCTAGAGTTTCATTCTAAAGTAGAAACCTAAAGGGGTAATTCAGTCCTTGCTTTCTCTTGTATTCCCATAAGAAGTGAGTCCAGTCAATTTTGTTGACATCATTAAGACTCCAATAAAGGCTGAGAATACAATAAATGAGTAGTTGTGACTCACCAGAACTCCCAATTTGAACATAACTTGTTCATGCCTCAACATATGACTTTCTGTGACTAACCTAAGTCCCAGTGATTCTAATGGAGTCTAAGTAGAACTAACATTGGTTACGTCCAAGTTTTACACATTTTCTTAGGTTAGATCCAACCCAAACTGAGTTTAGCAATAACCAAGCTTTGATTCAACCCAGGTTTTCAAACCCCTTTTTTTAATGTGATAGTTACCAGGAATTAGTACAGTGGAACCTCAGTTAAGAAATGGCTCAGTTAACATAAAAATTTCATAACAAAAAGAAATCCATAGAAAATAGTGGCTCGGTTTAATGGAATTATTTTCCTGAATTGATTAATTGGTTTTCAATGCATTCCTATGGAAAATTGCATCCAATGCATTCCTATGGGAAATTCGGTTAAAGTAATTTTCATTGTAAGAAACATCCCGGACAACGCATTAATTACATTAACCAAGGTTCCACTGTATATAGAATGGGACATATGGAATATTCAGAAGAGGGAATGGGAATTTTCATGAAGGAGGAAAGATAAGATAACAAGGAGAGTGCAAACTCACAGATCCAGAGAAGTTACTTTTGAAAGGTTAATCACTCTAGTTCTAAGAGCGCATAATTAATTACTGTTACAATTTTAAAAGTTATGCTTTATTTATTCTTCATAGTACTTTTAGGTACTCTGAAAAACAGAATGCTGCAAGACTGTGTTGGTGGTACAAAACTCAGATTATGAAGCTACAATCACTGTAACTATAAAAGTAAAAAAAGACGAACAAAATTAGTTATGTGATCCATACACAAAACAAATGTAGAAGGAGAAGGCAATAGCTTTTTTGGAACAGTTACACCAAAAATGACTGAACATTATTCATTGTTAAGTTAAAATTGTACTGTAACCTAATAACTGAAAAAAGAAAGAATTAAAAGGGTAAAATATTTATAACTAGTTACTTCCAACTTTATCCTTTAGCTTAGTAAAGTTAAAGGTTTCCCTTGCTCGAAAGCCAGTCGTATCCGACTCTAGGGTTCAGTGCTCATCTCTGTTTCAAAGCCGAAGAACCAGCATTGTCTGCTTCTGCAGACATTCCCGTGGTCATGTGGTAGGCATGACTAGACACCGGAGCGCATGGAACACTGTTTACCTTCCCACTGAAGTGGTCCTATTTATCTACTTGCAATTTCTTGCTTTCGAACTGCTAGGTTGGCAGGAGCTGGGACAAAGACGGGAGCTCATTTGTCCTGCAGTACTCGGGAATCAAACTGCTGACCTTCCGCCTCCCAGTCTTAGCCACTTGAGCCACTGCAGCTTACAACTAAGAAATCAGGCAACATTAATTGTTCACTGGGCTAGAGTTATTCAACATTAAAAATGGATTTAATAACATATTCCTTCAAAGCCAAGCCCTACATATCTAAGGTTATGTAGACAGGAAATAAGGTCCAGAAAGAAAATAAAGCTATCATAAGCTGACTCACAACTGTCTCATCCCAGATGTTTCACAAACTAAAAGTAAGAGCATGTCAACTTAAAACAACAACAACAAAGCCACATAAAGATAATGCCAGAAAATCCCCTGTTGTCTCATAGAAGGCCAGAATTCAGAGTGTGAGAAACAGAAAGATTCCACATTGCTTTCATTCTCCGTATTTCCAGGAATAGTCAGCTGATGACTTCCTGCCTAGATCGCTAGGGTCTCAGTCAAGTTGGGTGAAATTCTCGACTCCTAGGACTTTTAAAGGAAAACAAAAAGAAAAGAGTGGATATTCCAAGGCAAGATTTAAAAAAACACAACCCAGCCATCTGGCCTGTTTCAAACTACATTGTAGAAGTTGAGGCAAGAGCAGCTCCTGCAATCCAGACACTTGGCAAAGACCTGAAAGTAAAATTTTGATGACTGTATCATGAAACACAGCTCCTGATTGTTTATTTCACCACCAGAAGCACCCAGTGTTTAGAAAAGTGACTTTGGGTGATATATCTCCTAGAACCCCACTTGGATGCTTAAAAGGGAGAGGCAGTAGATGCACCCCATGCACACATCTATGTTACTACTAACTAAGCACTGAACTCATCGAAATATTTTGATTTGCCTTTTCTTATACAGAAAAGGGACAAGAATCCAAGCTGCAGCCTCTACTTACACTGTGAAGGTTCACAAAGGTCAGTTTGAAGGCTTTCAGTCCCATGATTTTGCCTAGGGAAAGGGCTATATGAAAAGGTTATATTTTGCTCTATGGCTTACAAAGAAACAAGATGCCATTCCTCTTCAACTCCTATATTCTTTATGCACTCTCCCTCTATTTTACTATATTTTCATTTCCTATATCCTCTATGCATCTTTCTCTCCACACACCCCACCCCCCACCTGTGACTCCTCTTCAAATGCTGTCAGTTATAAAACAAAGTATTTGACTGTATCGGTGTATGAAAAGAGATACATACATCATGCAAAATGAAGATCAACTTGCATTATTTTGCTTAGGGTTTTGCTCAGAGCCAAATCACATGCTTGGAGAAACACATGCTTGATATACATGCAATCAAGGAGCTTTGCCTTTGCCTTGCCTGCAGTCTGCATTGAAGAACAATGAGCTTCAGAAATGTCCCAATTTTGGTAGTCGGAGGACAACCTGTTTACTTTCCCTCTTACTTCCAAATGTTAAGCCATCTGTACCTAGTGAGGAATATAGGGCAAATCAAAAGTTCACTTTGTTTGCACGTTTTAGTGATCCAAGAATATTATTACTCAAGCCAGAACTGTGTTTTTATAAATGGATCATATGGCTTACCTTTACAATCCCTTGAGTTAGAACAGTCTAAGCCAGTGATGGTGAACCTTGGCACTCCAGCTGTTCTTGAACTTCAATTCTCAGAAGCTCTAATCAGCAGGAATCCTGACTTGGGCTTCTGGTAAGTGAAGTCCAAGAACAGCTGGAGTGCCAAAGTTGGCCATCACTGGTCTAAGCCAGTGAGAATAGAGAGCTTGACAAGTCTTCTTTATATCCTTACTAATAGCACGCTTCCAAGAAGTGGTCTGTAGTATAAGCATAATTTATTTAATTTTTTTTAAAGCTTAAATTAAATCTGGGCCCTGATATGTGTCATTCATATGCTTTATCATTGATCTCTCTCGCTCTCTTTCTTCCAGTATAAGCTGTATTGACACATAAGCTATATATGTGTAGAAGAAACGTGTGAAATGGCATGGCACAATCCCACTGCAATCTACTTCTTCCACCTCCAGTTCTATCCCTTTTGTATATGCAGTGTTGGAACACTGATTTTATATGTAGATATGGAAATAGATACAAGAGCTCCTACCCCTCAGATCCATCACCCTTCTAATACTTGATGTGCCAGAAATGATGACAAAGGGTGGTGGGGACTAGCACCTCCCGTTTCCATCTGTGCATATACAGGTAAATCTCGGAAATTAGAATATGGTGCAATTGTTCATTCAGTTAAGTAATGCAACTTAAAAGGTGAAACAAATATATGAGATAGACTCATTACATGCAAAGCGAGATAGTTCAAACCTTACTTTGTTATACCCCATAATCATCACATAATCTCATGTACGCTATACGCCATGATCATCATAATTATAACGAATTAAGGCATGATATCTCTCGCTTTGCATGGAGTTTATCTCATATATTTGTTTCACCTTTTAAGTGAATTGAATGAACATTTGCACGATATTCTAATTTTCCGAGTTTCACCTGTAGTCGATGCAAGATAAAGATACAGACACACATATACTTACAGAAAGACGCACGCCCATTTAGCAAATTAAAAGCATTTCCTGTGAAGCAATAGAGCTGCAAAGATGAGCAGATGAAATTTCTGCATCTTTGAATTTTTGAATCAAAAATGCCTTAATTTTTGTTTTCATACAATGGAGAACGGCATCTAGTGGACAGGAATATTACAGCAAGTGCTATAAACACTAAAGGAAGTTTTCCCCTTCCAAAGAACCAGCTAGGAAACTGCTGTGTGTGTTATTTTCAGAAAAGCAAGATTGTGTTGTAACTCAAGTGAGTGGCCCACAAGTCAATTGAGGTTAGAGATCACTCCAGTTTACAGAAAACAATACAGCTTTTAGATGGTTATGACTTACATATTTCAATGGCTCCAATAAGGCTGACTTTAAATAAGGGCTTGTTGTTCCTGCTTTGTATCTCTTGGGACCACTTAAGGGCTGGTCTTACTGGGATTTCTGTCCTCACTGCATTCTAAAAGCCCCACTTGTTTCTTATATTTTAAGAAATCACCACCTCTTCCAGAAATGGCATTAAAAACTTTTAAAAGCAGAGGGACCGCTTTAGTTGATCTTCTCTGTCGGATCTTTGTTTTCCCCTCTCTCTCCTCATCACTTCACTTTACTTGATTAATGCTGAACTGAAAACGTCTAATGGGGGAATCTCAGCAGTAGCCATCTACTATGGTCTCCTTTGAAAAACTTTTTTACAACTCTAGTGTGGAAGGGAGGAAGGCTTTGAAGAAAATCTTGATATAGACAGCACTGTCTGTTGGATCTCCCTTGCCTCCACTTACTGGATTAGCTAAAATTTAAAGCTTCCCCAATCAGATCAGACGCTGCCCATATCTTCCACCAATTCTCTTAAAAAATTGGCAGTAAATGAGTCCTCTTTCAACAATCTGGAAGAAGCCCTTTGAAGATTACTTTATCTGGTGAATGCAGTTTGTTTGTTTGGTTGCTAGATTACCCTAAAGCTTTCCAACCAACAAACAATTGTTGCTTCAATTCTGTGCTGAGCTAAGTGCAGCAATCAAACACAAACTGACTAGAGGAGGTGGTTTTTAAAAGCACAGAAAATGCTGGTACTGTACTGTATCAATTTAAGCCTTGTATTGTCTGGTCAGGAGAAATAATACCAGTATCATCAGTGTTAAGAAAAACAAATGTTACATTGGGATGGACTTGGATTTTATCTTTATAGATGGCTTGAGCTTGACATTTTTAAATACAGATACTTAAAATACCCACTAGGTGCCTTAGCTGAATATGAACAATGGCTGTTGGGCAGTTCTAAGTTCAGTGTGGTACAACACATGCTGTTTATGCAAAATCCCCTAAAGTACTGGCAGATGCTTGGTGGTGGGTTCTGGGACCTGGCGTCCCAAATGTAACATTTCAAGTACCACATCTTTGATCTGAAACCATAAAATGCACAAAAACAGAGCAATGGCAATATAATTACACTTGATAAAAACAAGATAAAATTTGCAGCAGTAAATGATAGAAGCAAAAGCAGCAGCGACAGGGCAGCAGGGCGAAAACAATCTACAGTACAGTGCTGTAAATATAAAAGCACTAAACTGTTCTGCGAATGTGTGTGTGTGTGTGTGGGGGGGGGGATGGAATTTCACCTGAAAAAACAACTTTGTGTAAGCCTTTCTGGCAGGCACTTTCTACAACTATGTGGTCACCATTAAAAAGTCCCTCCCTCTCAGAACTATCTGCCTTGCCTTATTTGATGGGGACATCCAATGGAAAACCTCAACTGATGACTTCAGCATACTTGTCAAGCGTCCAGTACTCAGAAGTGGCCAAATGGAGTGGCAATGTTCAAAGATAGGAAATCCGTTTGAGGCTTGAATATGTAGTAATAAGTAATATAATATAATGTTTTATTCTTAAGTAGTATATAGTATTAATCTTGTAGTTAATATATTCAGAATCTTCCAGTAGAGCAATACAACAAGTCCAATACATTGTGAAAGTCAACCGGTATGCAGACTCTTTCGGGAGAATTTCCCTTCATCAGACAACTTGACTTGCTAACTTTCCAATATCTGAAAATACATACAATATATATAAAAAATTAATTCTGAACTGGAATATTGCTACTGAACTAAGTATAAAAGAGAAACCCACCTGGATATATAACATTTAGTTTTCAAAGGGTATCTTGTTTTCATGTTGCGTCCTAACCTCTTTTCGTTTATTCATTTTGGGCTGTGGACGTTGCTGACTCAAAATATTACTCCCTTTATAAATCCTGCTGATAGGAAACCAGGTGTGCATAATCTAGCATTCCCCTCCCATGCCTCCTAATTGACTAGATATATTTATACATTTTTAGCATTTTTATACATTTTATAGTGCAGGGCTACAAATTGACATAATTGTGTAAAGGGGGACAAAATATTTATCTACAGAAGTACATTACACCACAACACTTGAACTCTTAACAATCTCAAAATTGTATTAGCCAGAATAACGCTGGCTAATTAGTAACAGCTGTGGGAAGAGGTCTCGTGTTTGTTGAATCCCCACTGTTTTATAGTCTTTGTAAAAGCCCTGAGTAAACAGTTCGAAGCATCAAGATAGAGGTGCCATTGGAGGATCTGCCCATTCCCAAATGCCATAAAGCCAAGGAATGCAAAAGCACAGGTACACAGAAGTGGCCAAACGGAGTGGCAATGTTCAAAGATAGGAAATCCATTTGAGGCTTGAATATGTAGTAATAAGTAATATAATATAATGTTTTATTCTTAAATAGTATATAGTATTAATCTTGTAGTTAATATATTCAGAATCTTCCAGTAGATCAATACAATAAGTCTAATACAAGTCAACAAGGCGGTGGCGCGGTTTCTTACCACCAGGGCTTGGGGACGGGTTAGTCATCACCCCGATATTAGTCTGCAAAATTATGACCTGTATGCAGGGGATGGGGTCCATCTGTCGCGAGGAGGTATCGACCTCCTGTTGGGTGACTGGCGAGCAGGCCTGTTGACCGAGCTGACGGTCTGGGGGGGGGCCTCAGGTCTTCTGTGAAGCCCCTCCGTGTGGCGGGTAGCACTGGTAAGGTAAACAGTATGACCCACAAGTATCCGGCAGGTTCGCAATTGACTGGACAACACTAGACAGGAATAAATTAGTTAAACGTTGTCCGGTCAACGACGAACCAGGCGATGGGGTGATGGTGATTGCTAACCAGCATGCATCACCCCTGTGATTTCACGGATACGCGTCAGAGGGTGGGGTCATGAGTTAGTTATTGACTACGGTCAACAATTTGTTTGTTGTTGACAAACAAATTGATACAAATTGATACATTGTAACCAATTGCCGTTGGCAATTTTGGGTGGTACCTTACCAGTGTTACTTCGGCCTGCTTGCCTTAGGAATTATGATTGGTCGTTTTACCAATACAAATTTATAATTCGGACTAGGGCATTGAATCAATAAATGTGGCCCTTTGCTGTTATCCACTTTCAATGTTGTCTGTGTCCGTTATTGGGGGGGTGCGCCTGCAATGCAAGCGCGGCGCCAAAATGGCCGCCGCGCCCTTTGCGGGCCCCCACCCCACAGGACAGAGAATCCGGGTAGTTAGGGGCGTGGCCACCGCCTTGATAAAAGGGGTGGCCACGAGGCAGCCGTGCTGCCATTTTGCCTCAGCGACGGAGCGGAGAAGTTTTTCCCCTCCACCCCCTCCCTAGTTAACAGTGTGATTATGGTCGCTTCGGGGCCGGGTGGGAATTTTTGGTTGGGACCCATATTGGCTTCGGGTCCTGGCTTTTTTGCCCACCCCACACTGTGGCTATGGTTTGATATAGGGGTCTTTCTCCATTACTACTGTTGACTTTGGTCACATGGGCGGGTAGCACTGGTAAGGTAAACAGTATGACCCACAAGTATCCGGCAGGTTCGCAATTGACTGGACAACACTAGACAGGAATAAATTAGTTAAACGTTGTCCGGTCAACGACGAACCAGGCGATGGGGTGATGGTGATTGCTAACCAGCATGCATCACCCCTGTGATTTCACGGATACGCGTCAGAGGGTGGGGTCATGAGTTAGTTATTGACTACGGTCAACAATTTGTTTGTTGTTGACAAACAAATTGATACAAATTGATACATTGTAACCAATTGCCGTTGGCAATTTTGGGTGGTACCTTACCAGTGTTACTTCGGCCTGCTTGCCTTAGGAATTATGATTGGTCGTTTTACCAATACAAATTTATAATTCGGACTAGGGCATTGAATCAATAAATGTGGCCCTTTGCTGTTATCCACTTTCAATGTTGTCTGTGTCCGTTATTGGGGGGGTGCGCCTGCAATGAGATTATGCTTTCATCTAATACGGGTGAGAACATTGCTGGTCTGTACAGCATGGTAGCCTGGATTAGAACTCAAAAGCTGAAGCTATATCCAGACAGGGCAGTAATGACTATACATATGCCTGAACGGTGTTTAACCTTGTTGAGTGGCAACTGCAATAATCCTAGAGCAATGGTGTGTGAGCTGCATCTTTCTGTATATTCTGGTACTCTGAGTCAGCACATATTTCAGGAAAACAAACCCTTTACTTGATTCCTAAATGATTAATTGTTTAATTTAGGGGTGTTCTTGCAAACCTTTTTTGCCACTAGTGGCACAGGTTGTCTGGGAATTCACAGTACCTTTTAGCACCTTTCATTCATGTGCAAATCTCCCCCATCTAGACAGAGATTGCTTTGTGATCACTTTTCATACTCTGGTATATGTGCAGTGGCTGGATAGCTAAGTGGGCTGGAGTTCCTGGCTGGAGAGCCAGGGTTTGGGAGTTCAGTTTCCCAGTTTGTTTCCTGCAAGGAAATGCAACCTATGTTAGCCTCTGATAGGTTTCAAAAGAAGGGAATGGCAGATCACTTCTGAGTACTGTACTGTGTACCTATAAAGCCCTGAGAAGGACTGCCATAAAACAAGATGCAGGTGGCAAGAAGCAAGTAATCAAATACACAATGGCTAGATTGCAAATGGCAAGAAGATCAGTTCATATTTAATGTCTGTAAATGAAACATATACTCGTTGTCAATCCATTCCTGGGCCCAACTTAAAATTGAGATTTTAATATTTAAAGCTCTAAATAGATGGGTAAAGGTTGCCCCATTGGGCACCTCCTTCTATGTCAACTTTTCTGCACTCCTGAAGTCCATACCTATCAAGATGCGGTTGAGAAAATACGGGAAGCACCTCAGCCTCTGACGGGTGTGCATGCACAGAAACCCCTTGTACATGCGGACCTCTGCCTCTGATGGGTGCGCATGCACAGTAACCCCTTCGCGCATGCACAGAAACCCCTTGCGCATGCGCACCTCTGCCTGTGATGGGTGCGCATGCGCAGTAACCCCCCTCTAGCCGCTCCAAATTCGGGATGACGGTGGGAAAGAGGGGTAAAATACGGGATTTCCCTGCCAGTACTGGACACTTGTTCAAAGATAGGAAATCCGTTTGAGGCTTGAATATGTAGTAATAAGTAATATAATATAATGTTTTATTCTTAAGTAGTATATAGTATTAATCTTGTAGTTAATATATTCAGAATCTTCCAGTAGAGCAATACAACAAGTCCAATACATTGTGAAAGTCAACCGGTATGCAGACTCTTTCGGGAGAATTTCCCTTCATCAGACAACTTGACTTGCTAACTTTCCAATATCTGAAAATACATACAATATATATAAAAAATTAATTCTGAACTGGAATATTGCTACTGAGCTAAGTATAAAAGAGAAACCCACCTGGATATATAACATTTAGTTTTCAAAGGGTATCTTGTTTTCATGTTGCGTCCTAACCTCTTTTCGTTTATTCATTTTGGGCTGTGGACGTTGCTGACTCAAAATATTACTCCCCTTATAAATCCTGCTGATAGGACTTGTATTAGACTTATTGTATTGATCTACTGGAAGATTCTGAATATATTAACTACAAGATTAATACTATATACTATTTAAGAATAAAACATTATATTATATTACTTATTACTACATATTCAAGCCTCAAATGGATTTCCTATCTTTGAACATTGCCACTCCGTTTGGCCACTTCTGTGTACCTGTGCTTTTGCATTCCTTGGCTTTATGGCATTTGGGAATGGGCAGATCCTCCAATGGCACCTCTATCTTGATGCTTCGAACTGTTTACTCAGGGCTTTTACAAAGACTATAAAACAGTGGGGATTCAACAAACACGAGACCTCTTCCCACAGCTGTTACTAATTAGCCAGCGTTATTCTGGCTAATACAATTTTGAGATTGTTAAGAGTTCAAGTGTTGTGGTGTAATGTACTTCTGTAGATAAATATTTTGTCCCCCTTTACACAATTATGTCAATTTGTAGCCCTGCACTATAAAATGTATAAAAATGCTAAAAATGTATAAATATATCTAGTCAATTAGGAGGCATGGGAGGGGAATGCTAGATTATGCACACCTGGTTTCCTATCAGCAGGATTTATAAGGGGAGTAATATTTTGAGTCAGCAACGTCCACAGCCCAAAATGAATAAACGAAAAGAGGTTAGGACGCAACATGAAAACAAGATACCCTTTGAAAACTAAATGTTATATATCCAGGTGGGTTTCTCTTTTATACTTAGTTCAGTAGCAATATTCCAGTTCAGAATTAATTTTTTATATATATTGTATGTATTTTCAGATATTGGAAAGTTAGCAAGTCAAGTTGTCTGATGAAGGGAAATTCTCCCGAAAGAGTCTGCATACCGGTTGACTTTCACAATGTATTGGACTTGTTGTATTGCTCTACTGGAAGATTCTGAATATATTAACTACAAGATTAATACTATATACTACTTAAGAATAAAACATTATATTATATTACTTATTACTACATATTCAAGCCTCAAACGGATTTCCTATCTTTGAACAAGTGTCCAGTACTGGCAGGGAAATCCCGTATTTTACCCCTCTTTCCCACCGTCATCCCGAATTTGGAGCGGCTAGAGGGGGGTTACTGCGCATGCGCACCCATCACAGGCAGAGGTGCGCATGCGCAAGGGGTTTCTGTGCATGCGCGAAGGGGTTACTGTGCATGCGCACCCATCAGAGGCAGAGGTCCGCATGTACAAGGGGTTTCTGTGCATGCACACCCGTCAGAGGCTGAGGTGCTTCCCGTATTTTCTCAACCGCATCTTGATAGGTATGGACTTCAGGAGTGCAGAAAAGTTGACATAGAAGGAGGTGCCCAATGGGGCAACCTTTACCCATCTATTTAGAGCTTTAAATATTAAAATCTCAATTTTAAGTTGGGCCCAGGAATGGATTGACAACGAGTATATGTTTCATTTACAGACATTAAATATGAACTGATCTTCTTGCCATTTGCAATCTAGCCATTGTGTATTTGATTACTTGCTTCTTGCCACCTGCATCTTGTTTTATGGCAGTCCTTCTCAGGGCTTTATAGGTACACAGTACAGTACTCAGAAGTGATCTGCCATTCCCTTCTTTTGAAACCTATCAGAGGCTAACATAGGTTGCATTTCCTTGCAGGAAACAAACTGGGAAACTGAACTCCCAAACCCTGGCTCTCCAGCCAGGAACTCCAGCCCACTTAGCTATCCAGCCACTGCACATATACCAGAGTATGAAAAGTGATCACAAAGCAATCTCTGTCTAGATGGGGGAGATTTGCACATGAATGAAAGGTGCTAAAAGGTACTGTGAATTCCCAGACAACCTGTGCCACTAGTGGCAAAAAAGGTTTGCAAGAACACCCCTAAATTAAACAATTAATCATTTAGGAATCAAGTAAAGGGTTTGTTTTCCTGAAATATGTGCTGACTCAGAGTACCAGAATATACAGAAAGATGCAGCTCACACACCATTGCTCTAGGATTATTGCAGTTGCCACTCAACAAGGTTAAACACCGTTCAGGCATATGTATAGTCATTACTGCCCTGTCTGGATATAGCTTCAGCTTTTGAGTTCTAATCCAGGCTACCATGCTGTACAGACCAGCAATGTTCTCACCCGTATTAGATGAAAGCATAATCTCATTGCAGGCGCACCCCCCCAATAACGGACACAGACAACATTGAAAGTGGATAACAGCAAAGGGCCACATTTATTGATTCAATGCCCTAGTCCGAATTATAAATTTGTATTGGTAAAACGACCAATCATAATTCCTAAGGCAAGCAGGCCGAAGTAACACTGGTAAGGTACCACCCAAAATTGCCAACGGCAATTGGTTACAATGTATCAATTTGTATCAATTTGTTTGTCAACAACAAACAAATTGTTGACCGTAGTCAATAACTAACTCATGACCCCACCCTCTGACGCGTATCCGTGAAATCACAGGGGTGATGCATGCTGGTTAGCAATCACCATCACCCCATCGCCTGGTTCGTCGTTGACCGGACAACGTTTAACTAATTTATTCCTGTCTAGTGTTGTCCAGTCAATTGCGAACCTGCCGGATACTTGTGGGTCATACTGTTTACCTTACCAGTGCTACCCGCCCATGTGACCAAAGTCAACAGTAGTAATGGAGAAAGACCCCTATATCAAACCATAGCCACAGTGTGGGGTGGGCAAAAAAGCCAGGACCCGAAGCCAATATGGGTCCCAACCAAAAATTCCCACCCGGCCCCGAAGCGACCATAATCACACTGTTAACTAGGGAGGGGGTGGAGGGGAAAAACTTCTCCGCTCCGTCGCTGAGGCAAAATGGCAGCACGGCTGCCTCGTGGCCACCCCTTTTATCAAGGCGGTGGCCACGCCCCTAACTACCCGGATTCTCTGTCCTGTGGGGTGGGGGCCCGCAAAGGGCGCGGCGGCCATTTTGGCGCCGCGCTTGCATTGCAGGCGCACCCCCCCAATAACGGACACAGACAACATTGAAAGTGGATAACAGCAAAGGGCCACATTTATTGATTCAATGCCCTAGTCCGAATTATAAATTTGTATTGGTAAAACGACCAATCATAATTCCTAAGGCAAGCAGGCCGAAGTAACACTGGTAAGGTACCACCCAAAATTGCCAACGGCAATTGGTTACAATGTATCAATTTGTATCAATTTGTTTGTCAACAACAAACAAATTGTTGACCGTAGTCAATAACTAACTCATGACCCCACCCTCTGACGCGTATCCGTGAAATCACAGGGGTGATGCATGCTGGTTAGCAATCACCATCACCCCATCGCCTGGTTCGTCGTTGACCGGACAACGTTTAACTAATTTATTCCTGTCTAGTGTTGTCCAGTCAATTGCGAACCTGCCGGATACTTGTGGGTCATACTGTTTACCTTACCAGTGCTACCCGCCACACGGAGGGGCTTCACAGAAGACCTGACGCCCCCCCCCCCCAGACCGTCAGCTCGGTCAACAGGCCTGCTCGCCAGTCACCCAACAGGAGGTCGATACCTCCTCGCGACAGATGGACCCCATCCCCTGCATACAGGTCATAATTTTGCAGACTAATATCGGGGTGATGACTAACCCGTCCCCAAGCCCTGGTGGTAAGAAACCGCGCCACCGCCTTGTTGACCGCGCGCCTCGCGCGGTCAAGCGCAAGGAGGTTAACGCCCCCTCTGTAAGAGTGGCGCGGAACAATGTCCGACCAAACCAGGGTTGTGGCAGGCCAGACATAGTGCAAGTAGGCGAGTTCCTCGCAAATCGCATGCTTGAGCGATAAGCCGGTGACCTGGCCCAAATCATTGCCCCCCAGGTGGATAATTAGAATGTCAGGCGGGTCAGCCCCCAGGCCAGAAAAAAGGAAAGGCCTCAGCTCCCGCCATAACATCCCAGGCTTACCATGCCATGCGAGACTGGCGTGGTCACCCAGTCCCAGTCGGGGTCCACTCTGTCGCCGCAGCGTAACGCGCTGCCCTGTGCACATAGCTGTGGCCCACCAGCCATACTGTCACCGGTGTAATACGACACCCAGGGTCTGTAATAAAATTGAGAAAAAGGAAGGTAAGGTGACTGAATTGGTACTCATGGCGGGAGTGGGCGCACATAAAACTGAAAACACTGTGAGCCCCACCTCCCCATGCTGCGTATGTCAGCCCCCGAGTACCCAAAAGCAGCTGCTGTAGAGGCTGCACCAATACGGAACGAATGTGTGCCATAACGGGCACCTGAAAAACCCACCCTGGTGAGGGCTATGGCTGTCACCTTCCAAAACTGAAATTTAGTAAGGGGAGACCCATCTTGGTGACAGAAAAACGGGCCGTGGTGCATGCCACGCAGTGCCAGGTACTCCTGTAGGGCACCAACCGGACAGATGTCTGCCAAAGAACACCGTAGCAGTCTTACTCCACTGCCTGCGCCGTGCTGATCTGTTTTTGAGGAGCGAATCCTCAACTGGGCCCAGTCTTTGGCAACATAGACATCTCCGAGTTCCAGTGCCCTACCACTTGCATCCGCCTTAGACAGCATCACGAGTTCGCTGACGCGGAGCGCTCCAAAAAATGCCACCGTTGTGGCTGCATGAAAAAGGGCTGCCTCATAATGATCAAAACAGAGGCCTGGCCAGCCCCGGGCCAACTGGGTAAGAACCCCTGGGGAAATAGGGTGCCGGTCGTCCGGGCAACGCCCGCGCTCGCGCACCCACCCCTCCAAAACGTGTCTCACACGGAAGTCAGAGGTGGTATCCACATGACCCCCTACTTTGGCCATAAAAGCCAACGCCGAGAGCTTGGATGCTATGGTGCGAGGTGCTAGGCCCTGTGCGTGGAGGTGGACCATGAACCGCAGAACATGGTCCAACGGGATAGGCCAGGTCTCTGGCAAGTGAAATTGAGTGGCAAAAGCCCTATATGAATTGAATGCTTGTTGATACGCCTTACGCGTGCGTGGCGCTAGTGACAGGCCAATCGCCCGGTTCACCTCTCCTTGCCAATAGTCCACATCTCGTCCGGGAGTAGCGAGGGAAATTCCTCCGCATCCGGGGCCAAGGCGCGGAACCGGGAGATCTGCAGGCGGGACAAAGCGTCAGCAATATCATTATTAACCCCTGGAACATGCCTGGCCCTGAACAAGACATTAAGGCGCAGGCAGCGCAGCACAAATTGGCGCACTAGATCCATGACCCTGGGCGATTTAGAAGTCTGTGCATTGACAATGTGTACCACGGCAGCATTGTCGCACCAAAAATGCACCACCGAATTAGCCCACTGTTCGCCCCATAGCATCAAAGCCCCCAGAATGGGAAAAAATTCAAGGTATGTGAGATCCCGCAGGCGGCCTGTGCCTGCCCATGCCGGTGGCCACCCACCATAGGCCCACTTGCCATTGAAGTACATCCCATAACCCAGGGATCCTGAGGCATCAGACTGGATCTGAAAATTGGGGGATGCTAGGAGGTCCGACCTCCAAAATGAGACCCCATTAAACTCCCTCAGGAATTGCAACCAGACGAACATGTCTGCCCTGATACCCCGGGTAAGCCTGACTCTGTGGTGGGGCCTGGACAACCCTGCCATGGCGTCGCATAAGCGCCGTGCAAAAGCCCTGCCCGGTGCGACCACCCTGCAGGCGAAATTAAGGTGCCCATGTAGCACCTGCAGTTCCCTCAGGGATGCCTTACGCTTGGCCAGCAATTCCGAGATCAGGGTCACTATCCTGGACACCTTATCACCCGGCAACCTAGAAGCCTGCGCTACTGTGTCAATCTCAACCCCCGGGAATACTAACTTGGTCGATGGGCCCTCGGTCTTTTCGGGCGCTAAAGGGACACCCAGTTCCTGCATTAGCGTCTGAAATGTATTGAGGAGACGTGCACACGTGTCCCAGCCCCGTTCACCCCCGAATAAAAAGTCATCCAGGTAATGGGCTACAGACCGGGACCCTGACCTGCGGACAAAAGCCCACTCTATGAAGGTACTAAAACGCTCAAAAGCCGAGCATGAGATAGAGCAACCGAAGGGCATGGCCTTATCAAAATAATATTCCCCTTTAAATTTAAAACCCAGCAATTCAAAGTCACCCGGGTGCACCGGCAAGAGGCGAAAAGCTGACTTAATGTCGCACTTGGCCAGCAAGGCACCCGGGCCACACAAGCGCACCATGCGCAGCGCATGGTCAAACGATGTATACCTGACCGAACAAAGGTCATCAGGTATAGCATCGTTGACCGATCGGCCGGCTGGGTAGGACAAATGATGAATAAGGCGAAACTCACCTAGGGACTTTTTGGGGACCAAACCCAATGGTGAAACCTTAAGGTTGGGAAACGGGGGTGCGGGAAAAGGTCCAGCGACCCTGCCCGCGTCTAACTCCTTTTTAATGCTGGCCGCGGCCACCTCCTCCCTTCCTCTGAGGGATAACAGGTTGGGAGCATCCTGAGGGGATCTATCACCCATAAAAGGGATACGAAATCCCTGCTTAAAACCTTGAATGAGATACTCTCTGTCCTCTCCCCTTGGGTACGATGCGAGCCAGCGCTCCAGCATGTCCACGTTAATTGGGGAGGGTGCCTTTTGGAGAACTAGCTCCATCCGTGGCAGCCTTGCCAGCCCACTGTCCGCCCCTCCCTCTGCCTCGCGCCCCCCCAGGCTTGGGACAAGCCGAGGCTGCGTGGGGACCGGAACATGTGGGACACTCATGCTTGTATCTGCAGTTCTTTCGACTGCAGGAACCATTTGACGAGAAAGTCCAGCACAGCAGGCGGGCTGGAACCCCCTGCCCCGCCGATTGGCGGGTAACCTGCGCTGGAGCTGCTCGCTGGACCGCATGTCCACAATGGTATCTATCCCCCGGGGCAGGGCGTGTGGGTGTCATATACAAGAGCCACAGCCTCTGGCAGGGCTCATCCCATCTCATCTCAGGGTGGAGGGGAATCCTCATACGGAATTCCTCATCATATGCTAGCCATGAGGGGCCCGGGAAATCTACCATCGCCCTATATATGTTGTCCAAATATTGGACCATGGGGATAGCTAGATCCGGCCGCGCCCTCAAATATACCGCCATGTATATCAAATAAGCGGGGAGCCAATTGGCCCAGGTACGCGGCGGCTTACGGCGGCGTGCCTGCTCCTTGTCCTTCTCATCCTGACCCTCCCTTTCTTCCTTGGTGGGCTCTCTGTTCAGGAGTGAGAAGATATCTACATACTCCCCCCTCCATATCTTTTCTCTGGTAGCCTGTGCCAAGTGATCACCCAGTGGCAAGGAATACCCTGCCGTCGGCAAAGCCGAAAAGGGAACAACAGGCCTGGTAAAGGGAGCCTGAGCTAACCCTGCCACCCCCGAGACATTACCAGCAGTGTAAGATCCTAGGCCCACCCCCGTGGGCATGGTGGCAGTCGTTGTCGCCGGGTGGGGCACCAGAGGGGTAGTCCCTGCACCACCCGAGCGAGGCCAAGGCCACTGAAAGGCCCCCCCTATATTGGGAATATGTGTAGATGTACTCATTTGCACCGTATACTCACATGCTGCACCCCCGCGGGCCGCCCCCACCGGGGGTTCTGGCCCACTGGGGGCGTCGGAGCTCACGACCGATGTAGAGCTCATCACCGGGGCTTGACCCGCACCAGGTTGCTGGCTGGGGAGCTGCAAGGCAGTGGCCGTAGCCGCGCCACCCGCCTGCAGCAGCTCAACCCTCCCCGCCGGCTGTTGTCCTGCTGCCGTTAGCGCCTCAAAAGGTACCCCAAAAGGGGCACCTGCCTGACTGGCCCGGGCCAAAGACGCCTCGAGGGCCGCAATACTGGCCAGTAAGGTGTCCACATTAACCATGGGTAAAGAGCCGGCCGGCCCACCTGATCCTTGCATGGGGACAGGTCCCTGCACCCCAGGGGCCGTATATTGCCATTGACTAACGCCAAAGCCCGGGAGGGCTGGTGGATTAACCTGCCAAGGCAGGGAGCCGGGCCACCCCCCAAGGCTAGAGGGCCCCGGGAGAGGCTGCGGCCCGACAGGAATAGGCCCAACCGATTGAGCAGGAGGATGAGCGGTGCCCACCGCTCGCGGGCCGCGGGCCGGAGCTCCCTCCGCGCCCGCACTTTGATCGGGCCAAGGGGCGATAGCCCCCATGCCACTAGCCCCGGCCGGGGATGGCAAAGGTGGCTGCTGGGGAGGCGGCACCGCGGTCCTCCGACCCGGATTACGCCTCCGAACCACCCGAGCTGCATTCGCAGCAGCCTTCTTTTTGGAAGGCATCTCACCGCAGCAGAAAGGGAAGCTAGCTAGTAAAAGGAACTAAAAGGCTTCCCGGTAGCACCAACGAGCGACGGAGACGCAGGGGAAAAACTTCTCCGCTCCGTCGCTGAGGCAAAATGGCAGCACGGCTGCCTCGTGGCCACCCCTTTTATCAAGGCGGTGGCCACGCCCCTAACTACCCGGATTCTCTGTCCTGTGGGGTGGGGGCCCGCAAAGGGCGCGGCGGCCATTTTGGCGCTGCGCTTGCATTAGCATTAGACAGATGTGGAAAAGGATGGGGATAAACTAAAACCCTTAGAATCCCCCAGCATAGTTGCTGTGGGGCAAAGGAATTACCCAGATCACCACTTTCTGGAATTGACCAGCCAAGTAGGAACGGAAACACTGAAAAATCAAGTTCCCAAATCTCCACCCAGAAGAGAGATCGTGGCATGTAAGGCCCCTAGGAAGTCCAATAGAACTAAGCAAATGACACTTTCCCTTCTCCCATTCCTGGCACAAGTCATTCCCTACAGTGTACCTTGTCAATTTTACAGGTTAATTATAAAGAAACATTTACTTGTCTCAGTCTCGAATGTCAGGATCACAGGATTTAGAAACACATAACACCATACACTTGCCTCATACTATTTATAATTTTATAAGACTCTCTGATGTCTGCTTCTGGACATCTTGATAAACCAGTCCTAGAGCCTGTAAAACTATCCCATAGCTAATTTTCATTTTGAAACTTTCAGTTCTTTTCAGGGGATAACTTTAAAAGTGACAGTTTTCCCATCTAAGAGATATAGAGCTATTTAACAGTCAGAGTATGAATGAATGTGTATTAATTGATTTGTCTTATGACCTTATCAATAAGACAGCAGAAGAATTAAACTCTGTGCCATACAATGGAGTGCAATGAAATACAATAACAGTCAGAGTAATTTGGAACACATGCAAGATTATAAAGATGAATATAAGCAACTTGATAAATTTGCATATCATTATTGTGAGGAAATGCCAAAGCATAACAGTTTGAATACCAATCAAAAGAGATTTAAAGTAATGATAAAAAATAAGTTGATAGATATATTAAGCAAATATTGCTTTACAGAGAAACAGATGAAATTCCTGTATGATTTTATAATAATCAAAGAGCTGGGAAGCAAGCCAGGCTAAAAAACAGTGTGTGTGAATGACTGAACATCAGAGGAAATGCAAGATTAGTATTTCACCTACAGTGGAACTTCGGTTAAAAAACATAACAATCGCATAACAAAAGGAAATTCATAGAAAATAGTGGCTCAGTTTATGGGAATTTTTTCGCAACTGATTAATTGTTTTTCAATGATTCCTATGGGAAATCATGTTTCGGTTAATGTATTTTGGTTTTTGATGCATTCTTATGGGAAATTGCATTGAATGCATTCCTATGGGAAATACAGTTAAAATAATTTTCACTGTAAGAAACGTTCCAGAGAACGCATTATGTTAACTGAGGTTCCACTGTACTTCAGTATTTAGCAGAGGCCAAACTTGATGTTGCACAAGAAAACTGGGATCTATGCTGAATTTTGGAGAAAATTTAAATGTTGAACATAGAAGAAATAAGAATGGAGAAAAGGAGATGTATTTTCTGAACTTTGCAAAACAAGTTGTAAAAGATTATGCTTCCAAAGTTTGTTCGCAGTGTTCCAAACAAACACAATCTACTGATCATGTGACTTGGACTCAAGTGGAAAAAAGAGGGAGCAACAACCACACAGTTCAGGAAGAAATATATTTCACTGGCCATCAGAGATATTTGGTAATTCAGATATGTAAGATATTTAGAGCACTGATTCTTAAATAATGTTCCTCTAAATGGTTTGGACTTCCAAGTTCTAGAACCCTCAGCCAGGGTAGCCTATGGTCTGGGACTGTGGGAGCTGAAGTACAAAACAAAGATTAGGGATGTTACAAAAATACAGGATTTTACATACAGTGGAACCTCGCTTAACAAACAGCTCACTTAACACACAAATCAAATAGCAAAAGGAAATCCTCGGTTAACAATTTCCCCCCAGAATGGATTAATGGGTTTTCAATGCATCCCTATGGAAAACCGCATTTCTATTTACAAATTTTGGTTTTCAATGATTCCTATGGGAAATTGCATTCAATGCATTCCTATGGGAAATTCGCTTTACAAATTTTTCATAGTACAAAAGGTCCCGGAGAACACATTAAATTTGTTAACCGAGGTTCCACTGTACTTTGTACCTTCGCGTGGGTGAGCTGGGGGTTCAACTGCTTATTGTGTAGCAAAATATTGTGCAGTGGGGAAAAAACTTTGAAAACTTTCAAACAATATAGGTGAGTTTGATTTAGAAATATAATTTGTATATATATTTGCATTGTATTGTGCTTTATGGGAAAATGTAATATGAGTATTGATATGTGTATTGATAATTGTTAATGTATCTTCTACAGAATATTTTCCTTTTCCTGATGATAGTGCATGAAAAGAGATTTATCAAATTCTCTTTGGAAAGGAAATTTAAATCTTTCTCTGTGTGAAAAAATATACCTTATTGGATCGATATTTTTGATATACTCATTGTGAAAGTTCAGGAACTTCATTGGAATTACTGGAATAATTTCTATTTGATATATTGGAAGCGTGTACACATTTATTTTTACTCATTTAAGAAAGCTCTAGTCCAGGGAATGGCATCCTTTTAAAGTCGGGGGCCGGATCATATTCCCTCAGATAGTTGAGGGGGCCGGACTGGTGCTCCCATCTCTATAAATGCTACCCTAAACGTGTGCACGGCTGTTGTAAATGCATTTACGGCTGCCGTAAATGTGTCCACAGCTGCTTCTAGCAGCAACGGTAGCTGGAGCGAGGGCGGCGGCCAGATTATTTGGTGCCATGGGCTGTAGGTTGCCGACCCCTGCTCTAGTCTGTAACTCTAAACATATAACTGAAGTTATCCTTTCTTAAGATGCCACTGTAATGTAGTCATATCTTTGAGAGCAAGGGAACTGTACCAATTTATAACTAGCTACTTCCAAGGTCTGCTGTGTACCAATGTGCCTCACTGGCTCCCCACTGTGGTTCTATAATAACAATTCTTGCACTGTTAATTCTGTGACAAATAGCAGGTTTCTCTGTGGTTTTCTGCACACATAGCCCTCACTGTATTTCTCACCAGACAGAGATTGTTCACATCTCAGCCAAAACAAGTAAAAACTGGTTTGATAGGTAGGCAGGCAGGCAGGCTAGCAGGATCTAAGGAGCTGTCTTATGCCTGTCAGCCTAGAGAAGGCATCTGGGATTGTTGGCATTTAATTTATAGCTAACTGGCCAAAGCTGATCCTATTTGGACACAGTTCACAGATGATTTGATTTAAAAAAAAAGATGGCTAGCATATCCATGAAAACAATTGGGCATTCTTATGTTATTCCTTTTTCCCTATGTATATCAGTAATGAGCAGAATATGTGGTACTGCAAGTACAAAGAACCAGTTTTAACAACCGTGGTACCTAAATAATAATAACTTTGCACTAAAAAAGGATGAAACAGTAGATCATCAGATCAAGCAGAAAATTTAACAGACTGATTATTTGCAACACCATGGCAGGGTTGCAAAAATAGTTCACTAGAAACTTTGCCCAAAGTTTGGATTTGAATGCAGCAAAAATCAATAGGAGCATCAGGTAGAGAAAGTATTAAAGAATGAGAGGCAAGATCCTGTGGGACTTTAAAATTCAAACAGTTAGATATCTGACGCATAACCATTGCAGAATAACTATTCCGCATAACCATTGCGGAAAGGAAGAAGGCCTGGTTTATTGACATTGCTATACCAGAGGATACACAATTTGAAGCCAGTTTAAGAAAATAAAAAATACCCTGGTTTGCAAATTGAAGTTGATAATTTGTGGGGAAAGAAATCTGTTGTACCCACAGTACTGTAACTGGAGTCCTTGGAGCAATATCTATAGAACTTGCTAGATATTTGGAAATTTTGTTATATTGGACTTGAATATCCCAACTGTATAAAAATACAACTTTATTAGGAAATGCCTATATACTTAGATGGTACCTTAACAATTATTAGGTCTTCAATGATTAATTTTATACCAGTCTTCGACAGCGAATCTAACGATAGATTTTTATTTAATATTAGAAATGTTAAATCTCTTTACTACTACTACTACTACTACTACTACTACTACTACATCTACATCTACATCTACATCTACATCTTGGCAGCTCAGGAACAAGTAAACAACAACAACAACAACAACAACAACAACAACAACAACATAATAATAATAATAATAATAATAATAATAATAATAATAATAATAATAATAATAATAATAATAATAATAATAATAATAATAATAATAATGTATTGTCACATATGACTTATGGCAACTTCTTCCAGGAATTTCTAGATAAAAATACATAGAAGAGGTCTAGCATTGCCCTTATCTGGAGATGCCCTGGGACTATGCAGCTTACCCAAGGCTACAATGGCTGATTTTTCTCCCAGGAAGCACAATGGGGAATCAAACACCTAATGTCTAGCTCTGTAGCCAGGTACCTAACTCACTGAGCTATCCAGCCAACCAAGAAAGAGTTAATATAATAATAACATATATCAGTGATGTTGTGGTAAAAGTGCTTATTATGCCAATGTCCAGAATCACCACGATCCCGTCTGTGAGTCCAAAAGAACTGGCAGCTGGATCAATCCATATAAAAAACAAAAACAAAAACTAGGAGCAAGTTATTTGTAAAGTGAATGGATCTCAATTGCCTAGTCAACATCAAACCAGGATAAAATATTTTACATAATAAGAGAGATACAGTAGCTAGCAACTGAAGTCACAATAAATACCTGTAATTCAGGGAAAGGAGCAGCAGAGGGAGTTGGATGCTTATGCCGATGCTAAATGCTGTTGTTCACCTTTTTTTTGAAAAAGTTAATGAGTGAAAATTCTATTTGGTTTCCTTCTTTGGTCAAAGGCTACCAACATTTTCAGATTTCCTCAAAAGCAGGAGGTGGACCAAGTAAATGTTTTAAAAAATGTATGAGAAACTAAAACTGACAGAGAGTAAACAAAACAACAACAACATTGTAGCACTTTAAAGACTAACTGCTGTATTTTAATGTTAGCTTCCGTACATCTAGTCCACTTCATCAGGCAGTCGTATGTCTGACGAAGTGCTACAACTTATTTGTTTTGTTTTGTTTACTCTCTGAAATGATTGAAACACAGACTAACACGGCTACTATTCCAAAAATAAAAAATTTAAATGGACAGGATTCCTCCACTCCGAGAAAATAACACAAATAAATGATGAGGCTATATCAATCAATCAATCCTTTATTATGGTCATAGACCAATCCAGTATAAGTTGCATATACGATCATGTCTTTACACAAAATATAAGCTGGCGGCCATATAAAAAATAGTTGGGACAAAGTCGTTGTGTGACTATGTGAAAATGCACAATGTGTGCTTGAGACTGCAACAGTCCATTTTTTTACCTCATGGAGGTTCATTTGTGCAAACAAATTCCCTTCAATCTACACCAATATCTCCAATTCTTGGAAGGAAATACTGTATGGCAATTCATGACATTCATGTAATCAGACAAAATTTTACTGTCACAGAAATTATTGTAAAATCATAATCTTTGTAACCTTCCATTTGTAATACAAGGTAGTGATGGGAACTTGGGGGTGGGGGTGGGAATTACATTTGTTAGCGATAAAAAGATTGTGTATTATTTTTTAAAAAGCATATATTTTTTCAACTGGAAGTCATGATGTATTTCTGAGTTTTGCTTTTTAAATGTTTTGTGTAATTACTTTATAATTGTAATTGTGATATTGTAATTGTGATATTTTGTAACTGTGATATTGTAATTGTATTTATTGTAACTGTGATATTTTGCTTTTTGTTAGCTGCCCAGAGTCGCATTGCAAGTGGAATGGCATACAAGTCGAATAACTGAATTGAACTGAATGATGACTTATCAACTTTATGTTGATAAATCAATATAATCTACAAAGATTCCTATAGCACCTGGAATTGTTTCCAAATGCTGAGATACAGATGTGAAAGTTTGCCTGATTGAGTGTTAGTAACTCCTCTTACTACCTCCTTTAATTTAGAACAGAGATTCTGAACCTGTGGCCTACTGGCCGAATGCAGCTTGTGGCACCATTTCATATGGTCCCCCCACTGTCTCCACCATCCCAGGAAGTGCCATGTGGTGGAGGAAGGGCAAAATGGCCATCCAGACCCTGAAGTTGTCTGAGGGAGCGTGACCTGGCTCCCCGGCTTAAAAAGGATGAGAACTCCTGATTTAGAACAAAATAAAGAAAAATAAATTAACAAGATACAAGAACAACTTGAATTCTTAGGCATCAGCATATCATTTGGGCAGTTATTGCAGTCAGTACCCCCCCCCCCCCCCCCGGTGTGATAATCCTCAAGCACATATTTACAAGTTGCCACTCCTGGCATGGAACATCCAATCTAATTTTAGAAGAACTTTTTGTAAAGCAGCTGCCACGAGCCCGATGTTGTGTGTTCTCCTGAAGCTATGGTATGCCTCCAAAGTGACGTCCAAGACTCAGTTCACCCCTTGACATGCCATTCCATTCCTTGGGAGCCAGGCAGCCATAGATCTAGCAGCAAGTGGGCCATTAAACAAACTATTCACAACATGCCCTAATTCTTACCTCATGCACTGGTGGAGAAGCTGGGGCCTTACAGCAGTGTGTTGCATACTATCTGCAGGCTTGGAAAGGGGCCGCTCATATCTGTTACGAGTTTCCAGCTTTGCTTCCAGTGGATTTTTGAGCCAAGAGGGCTCAGCCCAAAGCCAATATAACAACTTTTCTAATTTTGGAAGGGAATGTGGTGTGTGTACCTGGCCAATGTTTCCACATCACTCCTTGTTCAACAACAGATACCCTTTCAGAATTTTTACATTGCCATTCTTATTAATGGAAGGATAATTGTATAAAATAATACTTCATTGCATGGAATTATAATTTAAATTGCTGTACTGCAGCCAAAGGGAGTCTGCAGTGGCTTAGTGGTTAAGACGCTGAACTTGATAATTGGAAGGTTGGCAGGTCAGCAGTGCGAGACCTGAGTGCTGCACAACATAGTGAGCTCCCAACTCCATCCCAGCTCCTGACAACCTAGCAGTTCGAAAGCAAGAAATTACAAATAGATAGATAGGTAGCAATCTCATAGCAAGGTAAACATTCCGCGTGCACTAAGCTCCATGTGGCAGTATGTAACTATAATTGCTATTGTCATAATTGCTATTCATCCTCTTTTAATTTTCAGAATAATAATAATGATAATTTCATGTCAAAAATTATTGTGGGTTGAAAGGATTTTTGCTGGAGAATGTCTGCTCAGGGGACGCCCGAATGAGGCTCCTTTCATGTCCCCAAGGTCTTTTCCCACAGAAGCAGTCCCTATTTATCTACTTGCAATTTCTTGCTTTCGAACTGCTAGGATGGCAGGAGCTGGGATTTGAACTGACAGTTTAATTTTGCTGTTTGATCTTACTGTTCAAATTAATTTTAAACAATGGTCCCATTCACATTAATAATATTGGTGTTTTACCTATATAGCATATTTCTACCAAAGCGAATCTACAATTTTATTGCACCAAAGAGATGTAGGACACCAGAGGTTGTTTTTTTTTACAGAAAAAGTTTGTGGTTACAAATTTTAAAAATGGAGATGTTAATTCCTTTCCCAATCCCTGTTTTGTTTTGAGAGAGTCAGATTGCAAGCTAATCCTAGTTTATTTTTATAAATTCTAGAAACATTTCAGATACTTCAGTGGGTTAGCTCAATGTACAAATTATTTTAACAGGGACCAGAAAATATCAAAGTGTCAATGGCTAAGTGACATAGGGAGAGAGAGATGTTTCAGATGATTGGAATACTAATTCCAACTCAGTTTGGGCATTTTGACAAAAATATTTAGACCTTCTGTACCAGGGAGGCTGCATTTGGCTTGGTTTAGCTGACCATTGGTGAGAACACAAATCAAGTGTCAGTTAACACTACATACATTCAATTTTCTTCCTGTTCCCAAATCTGAGTGGAGTGGATAATCAAACTATTCAAACAACAATTTCTAAGAGGCGCTGTTATTTTCTGCCAGAGTCAATTCATGTCTGCCATGATAACAACTACACTCATTGTTTTTCATTTACATTATTCAGTGGGCACAACAGCCATGACATGAATTTTTCAAAGGAAGGGAGCAAAACTATATAGTGGTAGAGTAGTGATATAGTTTCTGTCCCAGCTCCTGTCAATCTAGTGGTTCTAAAGCAAGAAATTGCAAGTCAATAAATAGGTACCACTTCAGAGGGAAGGTGTTGTGTATTCAGGTTAAATGCAAGTTGCTCCAGCAATGCTTTGCAAAGACAAAATGGTGATTTCCTGCCATTAACATTTGCTGCTAGATTTGACGCGAACACTTCCCTTCCAGGCATGTTTTTATGTTAATTAGAGTTGAATGATTGGGTGCAACTTTGGATCCTGTTTGTGATTGGTTAAAACTGGTATATCATGTTATGATTGGTTAGTTAAGGTCGTCCAGCAGGGTTACTACATTGTATCAAAGAGTCACCACCGGGGAGTCACTATATAAGCCCCACGGGTAAACAAGGGTGGGGCCGTGGCCGGATCTATGCTTCCTCATATCTCTGCAGGTTTTCCCAGCAAGGGTTAAGCCTTGGGTCTTCTCCATATGCTCGCACGCAAGTGTAGGTCAGTAGCCAGGGACGGCTTGTTCAGAGAGACCGATTATATGGGACAAGTATAGCCATCTGAAGGTCTGGGTATTCCTTGTAAGTGTAACCAGAAAGACTTTACAATAAACCGTTGTTCGTTGTTATGTTCATCGTTTGCTGGACTGTTCTTTACAAGGGCCAGACATGACAGAGAGGGATGGTTCAGATGATTGGAATACCAATTTCAACTTAGTTTGGGCATTTTGACAAAAATATTTAGACCTACTGTACCAGGGAGGCTGTATTTGGCTGGGTTTAGCTGATCATTGGTGAGAACACAACTCAAATGTCAATGTTACATACATTCAATTTTAGTCCATAATTCATTGGATTTTCCTCTTTTTCTTCCTGTTCCCAAATCTGAATGGAGTGGATATTCAAACTATTCAAACAACAATTTCTAAGAGGTGCTGTTATTTTCTGCCAGAGTCAAACCATGTCTGCCATGATAACATCTACACTCATTGTTTTTCATTTACATTATTCAGTGGGCACAACAGCCATGACATAAATTTTTCAAGGGAAGGGAGCAAAACTGTATAGTGGTAGAGTAGTGATATAGTCTCTGTCCCAGCTCCTGTCAATCTAGTGGTTCTAAAGCAAGAAATTGCAAGTCGATATATAGGTACCACTTCAGAGGGAAGGCAAACAAACACAGACAGTACTGGCTTTTTGGCTATAAACAGAGATGAGCACTGAACCCTAGAGTCAGATACAACTGGCTTTTGAGCCAGGACAATCTTTACCTAGTGATATAGTGGTTTAGTGGTATTGCAGCATAACTCATACTCATAGTGGAAAGTGACAGTCATAGCGTAATATTCACAGCCACTATACTACAGTCCATCTGTGTGAATGAAGGAAAGATGGTTAGGGAAATAATAATTTTATAATTCCATTTCAAAATTCTGATTCATTTCATAGGAGTTCCATTGCACTAAGCAGAAGAAAAATAAAAACTAAGGTAGATGGGGGGGGATACAGGGTTGGTCTGGACAACAGGGCATAGTCCAAGCAAGTCAGGTGACTGAGAGAGCAGGTGAAGCAGAATAACTTTAGGAGTGATGATACAGGCAAGTCACAACAACAGTCCATGGGACCTTGGAAAAGGGCAGGAAGTCTTCAGGAGCAGTAGCCAGGAATAATTCAAGAGCTAAACAACCACAAGTCCAGTAACCTTCATAGCTCAGCCTTCATGTGTCTCCAGGATGGTCCAGAACCCAACCTAGAGCTTCTCAGGTGGGGCCTAGCAGCCACAATGGGATAAGGGTCCAACCCTGCAAGCACTAGAGCTTCCTTTCTAATTTAGCTTTGAGACATTTATGTGGGTCTCAACATGTGTTTTCACATCACCATTGCAAAAAATATTGAGCACAGCAGCTGCTTTGTTAGTTTTAAAAATAAGAAACACCAGAGCCTTTCATGCTTGCTTTTTGTGTGCACTTTGCATCACGAGGGAGAAAAGATGTTCATTTTTGCACAGAGACATCTTGCACAAATTGAAGAGCTTCTGATGGGGCGGGGGGGGGGCAGGAAGAGTAGTATTGGAGATAAAAATTTTCATGGAGTGCAGCATTTCATTTACAGTTACACCCTCTTGCCTTGCCAAGGCAGTCTGTTCTATTAATAACAAGACTTTTCCCCAGTATTTTTCACATCTCAAGTACTGTGCTGGCTTAAGTGTAGAGACATTCTGGGCTAATCCCATTGTTAGTCTTGCTTCAAGTAGATCTGTTGAAATCAGCGGGATCTCAGTTAGCTGTGAGACACCTAAATACCTGAGCTGTAAATCAATTGACATGAACACATTTCTGTTTACAATGTTCTCAGGATCCAAACATCCAGAAAGAAATCCACACCTGATCCACACTTTTCCTGAAGCATCTTCTGGTGTACTGCCTTGGCTTTCAGCAAGAGAAAGGACAATCTCTGCTTTCCGGATGGTTTTCTGGCTGGCATAATTGATACAAAATAAGGAACTGTGGAAAGATGCTTCCACTTCTCCCCTGCAGAATTTCACACCACTTGACTAGATACATTAATTGTGCCCAATGTTATCACATATGAATTAGAGTTTGACTGCTGTAGAAATAAAGTATATTCCTCTGGACATTTTGCTAAGTGCTTCCAGTTTTATATTTGGCTTACTACTTGACTCAATGTAGGGGGGGAGGGCGGGTAGGAAGAAACAATAACATCACAAAGAAGTGTAGATTGCCTGAGCATGAATGAACAAGAGTATATTTCACAGATTCTCCAGCTTCTCCCCAATGACTCTGTTGCTCAGTGTACACTTATGGAGAATGATTCCTCATGGGTTTTTAGAGTACAAAGGCATATTACCTTGAGCAAAGAAAAAAAAATCAAAACTCATTCATACAGGTCCTTTCAGTCCTGTGCAGTGTCTCCTCTACCATGGATACAAGGCACATATTGTATGCATTTTGGCTGGGGTTGTAGTTGGGATTTCCTGCTTTGCATAGGTTTGAATGTCAGCAGTGGTGTGTAATGTCTCTTTGTATAGTATACACAACAAAGGGAGTCTATAGACTTGCTGTGGGCACCTTGGGGGTTAGTCAACACAGGTTCTTATAGGTAGTGTAAGGTATAAACTGGACATAAGATGAGTAATTTTTCCAAGATCTATTCTAAACAAATGATCTGTTAATTAGATTTGTTCAGAACAAACACCTTTTTTTAGTAACAAATATGTATTTATTAAGATTTTGATGCTACTTTTAAAAAAAAGAATTCAAGGCAGGGAGCTAGTGTGCAATCAGCTGATTTACCAACCAGGTGCAATTTCACTGGTTCAAGCTATAAAAATGAAAAACAGAATTTGATAAGCCCCAAGTATTCAAATTCTTTTAGACTGTACCCACAATCTTTCAGGTTCAGAAGAGCTTCTATTCACAGTTTGGAAGTCCTACTTCACCCAGACAGCCATTAAAACAAAACAAAACACAACACTCACAAATCAAAGGTTGGCATCCCTGTGTTCACCTCATTTTAGTGCTGGTAGAGGGGTACGCAGAAAGAGTCTCCTCAAAGATTGTTGTATTTGTGAACCACAATCGGGCGTACCCTGGTAACGGCAACCTTGTGTTGCCAGCTAATCTTTCTCACACTAGGTCAGACAAAAGGAACTGCAGAATGAACTCACCAACAGGTGCCTTCACTTTGGCAGTTTCACTCTGGTCTGGAAACAGAAGAAGTAGTGCTGGTAGACAGATGAAAGTCTTTAAGTGATCAGTTGCAATATTTGCATTGAAGAGCTTAACAAGTAGCCCAGTCGCCATAGGTTCAAAATGGGGGGGGGGGGGGGTGTGGTACCTAGGAAAAATTCCCAAGTTAATGAAACTTTGGGATGTTGTGGAGCTACACTCAATTTATCCAACAAAATTTCCCTGTGGAACCGGGGTAGGGTTGGGGGGTGGGCAAAAACTGCAAAATTTTAGCACTCTTCTCAGTTTTTCGATTATATCTTCTAAACCATGCATTTTTTGTGTACTACATGTAATTAGAAGGTTGTAGAGCATTAAATTTCCTTCAATTATCATTCGTCAAACTTATTTTTTAACCACATACGTACCGAGATACAGGGCTTTGAAAAAGTACTAAATTTCTCAAATTTGTAAAAAAAACTGCTAAAAAGGCTGTTTTTTGCTATGTATCTTCCATTTCGCAACATATTTAACGGAATTTTGGATTCTACTTCAATTTCCAAATGTTCAACTACATCCCCCCTCCCCCCTCTTCTCCCTCCCACTACCCCCTCCTCTGTAGGATGTTCATACTTACAGTGTACATCTAAGGTTCAAAGAACATGAAAACCGAGTTCGTCTTTCAGTTTGGAAATGTTGACCCCATCCCCACAACGACGTGGCTTTATCCTGAGTGGCCTTTATAAGATGTTCTTTAGGCTAATAAAGACTAAAAAATACAGGTATTTCTTATGAAATTATTAGTAGTTATGTACAGTAAAACATAATAAAAAACAGGAAGCAATATGTATGTACATAAAGTAAAACAGGAAGCATTGAGAAGCATACATTTAATATTTTTTGCGTTTTGTGCTGTAAGGAGCTTCCTCTTCTTTTCCTTCTTTGTCCATATCCAGCACTGCATCCATCATGCTCTGTTCTTCGCAGTCCCCTAATTCTTCCTCCTGGAGGTTAGGCTTGGGGGAATTTTCACAACCGTTCCCCGCACAGTTCTTGCAAAGGGTGGAGCACTGCAGTCCTGCTTTCTTGCAGCTGCAACCTGCAGTGCTGAACCCTTTCTTGCATTTACAGGATATTATATTCAAGATGTTGTCAGGGGCTGCATTTCGCGTGCCTCTAATGGGAACAACACCTTTCCTTGTCAGTGACCACCCCCAAACTGATGGTATGATGTCGTCATTACCTAGCCAGATCTGGACTTGGAGGTACGTGTGAAAAATATGGTGGGTTGGCAGCATCTTTGGTAGGAGAAAGTCTGGCCAACTGGAATGGGGGTTTGGCTACTAACTTGGTAAACAGTTGGTACCAGAGGTTGTCCAATGTGTTGGTCTCCATATTGCCCCCCCCCCCCCCCCCGTGCTACCGAAAACTTCTCCCCTGCCTCAGAAATCTGGGAGGGGGTGGCTTCCAAGTCTTTAAAAACAGCACCCAAAAAGTGTAGGGAACTGTTCTTCTCATACAGCTTGCACATTTTCTTCTTCCCTTGTCCAAAAGGGGTTGAAGTGGTGTCGCAACCGCTGACTGCATGAAGAAACAGGATGTCTTTGGGGTTGATCTTGCATGAAGCTTTTTAAGCAGTTTTTTTTACAAATTTGAGAAATTTAGCACTTTTTCAAAGCCCTATACCTTGGTACCTATGGGGTTAAAAATAAGTTTGACAAGTGATAATTGAAGGAATTTAAATACTCTACAACTTTCTAATTACATGTAGTACACAAAAAACGCATGGTTTAGAAGATATAATTGAAAAACTGAGAAGAGTGCTAAAATTTTGCAGTCCCCCCCCCCCCCAGGTTCTACAAGGAAATGTTTTTGGATAAATTGAGTGTAGCTCCACTGGGCACCCATACACAACATCCCAGAGTTTTATTAACTTGGGAATTTTTGCAAGGACTAAAGTACATCTCGGCTGGGTTAAAGGGACTTTTAAGTAGATGAATATGGGCCTAACATCATATCTCTTCCAGTCAGTAAACTGCCAAATGACTTTAAAGCAGGCACTGAAATTTGGGCCTAAGTAGGAAATGATTTGTGAGTGATAACTATATAGATTGGTTTGTTCAGAAGGATCACAGTTTGTCTCTGAAACAGCAATGCCAAGGCAATATGAAGAGCTGCTAGCCAAAATGTTCTTTGCTTCAACCGAATAAGAAATCTACTTGAGATCTTTATTGTCTTTCAGCAGTCCTCTCCAGCCTGATACACTCTCTTTGAACTGATGCTCTCATTGCCTCTGAATATTAGTCATGACAACTAGTGCTAATGAAATATGCCTTAAACATCTGGAAGAAAACCAGGTAGATAAGGCTGATCTGTAGGATGCATATTTTTCATTTAACAAACATGCACCCTTGTGGTGCATACATTAAACAAGTTATGCAAGGCTGACCCTGCGGTAATTCCACTACTGCAAGAAATCAGAGATAAATGCATAGTTGTTTTAATGATGAACACACAGATGAATTTGGGTGAATTTCGATGAGTCTTGAAAAAGACTTATGTCAGTACAGTGGAACTCAATTAACATAATTAATGCGTTCTCCGGGATGTTTCTTACAGCGAAAATTACTTTAACCAAATTACCCATAGGAATGCATTGAATGCAATTTCCCATAGGAACACACTGAAAACCAAAATACTTTAATCGAAATGCGGTTTCCATAGGAATGCATTGAAAACCAATTAATCTGTTCCAGGGGAAATCCATAAAACGAGCCACTATTTTCTATGGATTTTCTTTTGTTATGTGATTTTTATGTTAACCGAGCCATTTGTTAACTGAGGTTCCACTGTACTGTACTTCATTAGGAGCGTGATTGTGCTTAAGTTAAGTCTTTAAACCTTATAGATTTCTTTGTGAGACTTATGCATATGCTTAGATCTTGCTCATTCTAAAAAAGAAAGAAAGAAAAAGAACATAGTTTGAACAATAAATTTTCTGTTTCTGTTAGCTCACATAGCTGGATCTGAATGTTCTTCCTGTGATGGGCTGCTAAGTTGACTTGACATCAACTTTCCATTCACCACTTTAAAATGTCTCTATGAGATAGTAAAAATAGCTACAAGAGACTGCAGGCATCATTCCAGCAAAAGTGTTTCACCTACAGTACACAACCAGAGAAAAGATCTTCTTACACAACTTAATAGTTTGGCCCCAATATTTTGTATTGTATTATTTTCTAATTCTAATTTTCTAATTTTGTAATTGCATTCCTTTCCATGAAGGATTGGAATTCTGCAGATGTGAATGTGGATGCGTTGTCAGACACCAGCACATCAGGAAGTCCAAATGCTGCAAACTGCCTTCTTAGGTGCATTATCGTGGTGGCTGAAGTGGTATTAGGCACCCTAATCACTTCCAGCCACTTAGAGAATGAATCCACAACTAACAAAAATAGGGCACCCCTAAATGGACCTGCAAAATCTATGTGCAACCTGGACCACGGGCCCCGAGCAGAAACCCATTCCCGAGAGGAAAGGTGGGATTGCTCTGGGCGAGAGGATTGACAACTGGCACAAGTGCTGACCATCTGTTCTATGTCTTGGTCCAGTTGAGGCCACCAAAAGTAGCTATGGGCTAGGGCTTTGGAACAGACAATTCCTGGGTGACTTGTGTGAAGTAGATGTAAAACCTTTTTTCCTGAGAGTGACAGGAATGACCACCCAATGGCCCCATAGAAGGCAACCTCATTCCACTGACAGTTCCAAATGCTTGCGGTGGAATGTTCTGAATTCCTCAGCTAGAGGAGAGACAGGCCAGGCTTTTTGTACCCAAGTGTTCTGTCTCCCCCACTCACTTCCCCTTTCCCTGTCAGAACAAACACTCACTCGAAATGGCCATAGCGGGTACTTCCACTCGTCCCCCGTGCACATTCGCACCAGGCACCAGGCCCCTCGCAAGTCATTCTTGGTGAAAATGGTGGCCTCCTGCAGTCTCTCTATGAGTTCCGAGATGAGCAGTAGGGGGTACCGGTTCCGCACCGTGATGGCATTGAGGCCATGGTAGTCACAACACAGATGCCGGTCCCCCGTCTTCTTCTTGACGAAGAGCACTGGGGCCGAGAGGGGGGAAGACGAGGGATGGATAAACCTTTGGGCCAGATTTTTGTCCAGGAAGTCTCGCAGGGTGGCCAATTCAGGTCCCGACATAGGGTACAAGTGCCCCACCGGCAGCGGTGCATCGGGCTTGAGGTCCACAGGGCAGTCGTATGGCCGGTGCGGGGGCAAACGGTCTGCCTCACGTTCGCTGAACACGTCAGCAAAGTCAGATAGTTTGGGGGACAAGGAGACTGCGGGGCAGGAGACCGTCTGGCCGGTGCAGGTGTGACGGATGTGGTCGATGCACTGCAGGGCCGAAAAAGTGATGCTGTTTCATGACCACGCCACCTGAGGGTCGTGGGTCCGAAGCCAGGCCATACCGAGGACCAAAGGGAAATGGAGGTAGAACTGGATGGCCTCCTCATGTGCCCCAATGGCCAGGCGCAAAGGTTGGGTGGTGGCTGTCTTGATGGGCCCCGACACGAGTTCCCGCCCATCAATGGTTTCCACCAGCAACAGCGGGTCGACCGGGGCCAGAGGAATCCCAAAGTGGGCTGCAAAAGCCCGGTCCATAAAGTTTGTTGTAGCCCCCGAGTCCACCAGTGCATGCGCCGGAATCTTCTCGGCCCGGCCAGAAACAAGGATCTGGGTGTCCAACACCAGGTGCCGGGGAGGGTCATCATCGAAATCGGTGGACTCCGGTGGGGACATGATGTGTGACCGGCTGAGGGTCTCCCCTATGGCTGGGACGACCCCATTTCCCAATGGGGCGGGGCAGAAACTGGGGCCAGATGTGGGAGCCCCACCCCCTTCCGAGGAAGGAGGCAGCAAAGTGTCCTGGCTCCCTGCAATACAAACACAGACCTCCTTGGTGGCGGCATGCCCATTCCTGGGCCATCAGGTGGGGCCGCCCCACCCCAAACAATTGGTTCCTCAGCTGTCGCCACGAAATGTGGGGCGGGCTGAGGTGTCACAGGTGCCGACTGTGAGATCCCGGGTGTGGCTGACAGCTTCCGGGTGGCACACTGAGTTTGTCGATGCTGAAGACGTGCTTCAATGCAGAGACACTGAACCACTAGGGCGTCTAGGGTGAGGGGAACCTCCACCCGGACCAACTCATCCTGAAGGTCCTCAGACAGTCTGTCTTGGAAAACGTCCATCTGTGCCGCCTCATCCCATGCTGAGTCCTGGCACAAAAGTCAGAACTCTGTGATATATTCCTGTAGGGGGCGCTTCCCTTGCCGGAGGTCCTTGAGGCACCTGGCTGCCATCTGTGCCCAGATGGGATCCTCAAACATGTGGCCCAGAAAGTGCCGGAAACCCTGGTAGTCTGCCAGCAGTGGGCTGTCCTGGGTCAGCAGCGGCATGGCCCACCAGGTGGCTGGACCAGACAGAAGGCTAATCACAAACCCCACCTTGGCCCAGTCATTGGTGAAGTCCTCGGGCTGGGTGGCTATAAACAGTTGGCATTGTCCCAGGAAAGCTGGAAACATTCCCGGTTGGCCAGCAAACTTGTCAGACATGGCCACTGGGCATTTTTGACGGGGAAGAGGGGCTGCAGGGGCAGCCAGTGTGGCGACCTGGGCTGCCAGGTGTGCCGCTTGCTGCTGAAGCTGTTGGTTCGCCACCTGCAGCTGTTGCAACTCCTCCATTGCGCCAGCGACGTTGGCTGTTTGGGGTAATGGACAAGATGTTCTGTCTCACCCACTCACTTCCCTTTTCCCTGTCAGAACAAACATTCACTGTAAGGGACATCCGAAGAGAAGTCTAAGTCCAGTCCAAAGTCCTAATTCCAGAGTTTCCAAAGAGTAGTCAACCAGTCCAAAGTCCCAAAACCAGAGTTTCCAAGAGTCAAGATGCCACGGTACCAAACTAGAGCAGGGAGGCTAAACTTTGTCCATTACAGAGCCACACCTGGCATCCTGGTTCCTTATATGCCTCCTGCAGCCCCTCCTTCCTCTCAGCCTCTGCAGACAACGCTTTGCTCTGCTTCGATGTCTGGTGTTGAGAAACGCCTCATCCCCAGAGCTGTCTGAACGTGAAGACTGCTGTTGGAGAACATCCTCGTTGCCATCCTGCTGTTGCAATTCCAAGGGAGGCTGAGGCAGTGCTGGGGGGGGGGGAATCCCTGAGGTAGAGGGTCTTGCCAGCTCCTCCCCTTCATCCTCAGAGTCTGCATCCCTAAGGTGGGCCAGTTCGGGGGCCAGAGGTGGGCCGGGGGCTGTAGTCACAACACCAAGACATTACTTTAGTCAATGTTACATCCTTGGCATTGCCTTGGCTATATCTGAGGGGACGACTGGGGGCAAGTCGAAAGCTTCAATCATAAGGACCTGGTAGTCACTTTTGATCTCGCAATCGGCTTCCCTGACACCTGGCAGTGGAGAATGTGACAGGGCATCAGCATGACTGATGTTCTTGCCGGGCCTGTGCACCAAAGTAAAATCGTATGCATTTAGGAAAATTGCCCAACGCAACATCCTTGGGGACAGAATTTGAGGTGTGGGCTTCCCGTTCACAAAGATTCCAAGGAGGGGCTTGTGGTCAGTTACGATGGTAAAAGGTCTTCCTTAAAGGTAATCATGGAATTTCTTAGTGCCAGCCATGATTGCCAATGCCTCCCTGTCTAGCTAGCTGAGCATAATTTTTCTTAGGCTTAGAGAGTGAATGGGAATAGAATGCTACGGGGGCTTCCCTCCCATCATTTAGTACATGGCATAACACAGCTCCCACCCCCACAGGGGATGCATCACACACAAGTACAACTTCCTTGTTAGGATCAAAATGAGTTAATACAGCATCCGAAGATAGCAGCCTTTTAACTTCTAGGAACACTTTCTCCTGGCAATGGCCCCAGTGCCAAACAGTATCTTTCTTAAGAAGCCAATGTAATGGTTCGGCAACTGAGGCTTTGCGATGGAGAAAAGCATGATAGAAGTTTAACAATCCTAGAAATGATTGCAATTCGGTTTTACATTTTGGACTGGGTGCATTTCGCATGGCCGCCACCTTGGAGTCAGAGGGCATGATACCTTGGGGTGTAATTTGGTACTCCAGGAACTCCACTTCCTGTGCCAAAAACACACATTTGTCTCTTCTGAGACATAGACCGGCCATCTCGAAACGTGAGAGGACTCGATCGAGCCTGGCCGCTAGTTCAACGGTGTCCTTAGCGGTGATCAGGACATTGCCAAAATATGGAAGGACACCGGGCAAACCTTTTAAAATACGTTCTACAAGAGATTGAAATATTCCGGGGGCCACATTCACCCCGAATTGTAGTCGAGTTACTGTAAATGTCCCCCTATGTGTTACTATGGTCTGGGCTATGGCAGCAGTAGGAGACACAGTCAATTGTTGGTATGCCTGGGCAAGGTCAAGTTTTGTGAAGCAATTTCCTCCATGCAAGGAGGCAAGAAGGTGGCTTACCATGGGCACAGGATATGTATTCGGGCGAATATCTTTATTGATGGTACACTTGTAGTCAGCACATATCCTGACCTCCCCGTTACTTTTCAAAGCAGTCACTATTGGTGTCTCCCACTCTGCGGAGTCCACTGGCACTAGGATGCCCTGCCCCACCAGTTTGTCCAGCTCGGCTTCTATCTTCTCCTTTAAAGCAAAGGGTACCCGGCTTGGCTTCATCCGGATGGGCTGGATGGTTGGGTCAAGCTCAAAGTCCACCAGGGGGGGGGGGGGGCTTTGTATAACCCTAAACCCTTTTTGAACACCTCAAGATGTGCAGCACAAATGTCCCAGATTGGGTCAGCGTCTATTGCATGAATGCCAGAAAGCCGGATTCCCAGGGTCCTAAACAATTGGGCCCCAATAAGACAGTTAGTGCCCTGCTTAACTACAACCAATAGCAAGGAGGTGCGAATGTTTTTGAATATGACCAAGAAATTTCCCACCCCCAGGACTGGAATCTGGCAACCTTGCACATCCCGGAGGGAAGTTTTAAAGGATTTAAGCTTGGGCCGAGAGGCAGCGGGAATTCTCAAAAACTCTGGCATTCTGCGGTGCGGAAGGAGCACTACCTACGGTCATGCCAAGCTCTGCAGCCATCACACTTGCAACGGAATTTCTTCTCCTGATCGTCACGATGCTCTCGGTGCTTTCATCAGACAGCTCAGACTTCTCTCTCTGCATTGCTGGACTCCGATGAAGAGGTGGAACCAGGCAATCCTGAGGAGGATGAAGATGAATTTTGCTGTTGGTGGAGTGGCGATGCCGGAAAAGCTTGATGCCGGACCGTGCAGCCTCAGATGCTACCGCCTCTTCTAGGACAGCATTGAAAGTTAGCATTTTCCTGATCATGAGGCGACATTGAGCATCTTCGTCCCTCATGCCGGCCAGCAGACGGTCCCAGAGTGCTTCTTCAATGTTGTCCCACTTGCACAGGGCGGTAGCAATGCGCAGAGCGGTGGCGTAGTCTGCAATGGTCTCCCCAGGTCGCTGCTCCCTTCTGTGGAAGGCCACCCTGGCCAGGAAGATCAAGACCTCTGGCTGCAGGTGTTTCTTCAGTGTGGACATGATTTCTGTGAGTGGCACCACATCCACGTCCCTTGGGAGAACGAGGTGAGTTGTCAGCTCAAGCGTTTCAGAACCGCACTGAGCAAGGAAACAGGAGTGCTTTTGGTCTTCGTTGGTGATCTTCTGCGAGGCCATTGCTTGGCGGAATCGGCATTCGTATGTTGCCCATTTCTCTGGATGCGCTGGGACAAATGGGACGATGTTGCTACCATGTGGGGATGCCATCCCATCCTCGTTGCCAATTTCGTCTTCAGGGAATGAAGAAGCAGACGAGTGAAGTAGTGAAATTCAGCTCTTTATGAGTGGGGTTTGAACACAGTTTGGATGGGGCAAAACTCGGACTCATACACTATAAACAATAACAGTAACAATAATCGAACAAGGCCATTGGCTAACAGAGTGTGCACATTTTTCGATCCACTTATTTGCATAAGAATAGATACATGAGAAAAGATACATTCCGCTCCTGTCAGAAAACACAGTTAACATACATAACAATTATGCTTGTGACATCCAGTACTCAACACATACAGCATAGGTTGCCAACCTTTTAAAGTAGGGAGCCGGGTCATGCTCGCTCAGACAGTTGAGGGAGCCAGACTCTTGTTCCCTGCCCCCATCCCCCCGCCAATTTATGGCCGTCGTAATTTATGATAGCCATAAATGAGTCTGCAGCCAAGGGTGGGGGCCTGCTTATTTGGCACCATGGGCCAGACCTGGCCCATGGGCTGTAGGTTGCCTACCCAACATAATAAACAACCACCTGTGATACTTATATAACCCCATCCAGTGTGTTTTTACTCAGCTGAGAGTTTTGCGTAAGAGAATTTAATGAGTCAAATACAAGCTACAGACTTTTAGTTAAATACTGAGATACACATTTTAGGAGCAGACTTAATGGATTATATCTTCTGTGAATATCGGCTATCTTTCACTGATCAGGCTGCCCTACTTGAAAAATTGTCTAAGCCCACTAAGAATTCCTTAATGCAATGCCAACTAGCTCTATTACAGCAGAGCAGTTTTTGAATCTCCCTACATCACCGGGACTACAGTGGCTCAAGTGGCTAAGATGCTGACTGGAAGGCGGGAGGTCAGCAATTCTATTCCTGAGTATTGCACAACGGAATGAGCTCCTATCTTTGTCCCAGGTCCTGCCAACCCAGCAGTTCGAAAGCAAGAAATTGCAAGTAGATAAATAGGGACCACTTTGGTGGGAAGGTAAACTGTGGTCCGTGCGCTCCGGTGTCTAGTCATGCCTGCCACATGACCACGGAAATGTCTGCAGAAGCAGACAGCACTGGCTCTTCGGCTTTGAAACAGAGATAAGCACTGAACCCTAGAGTCAGATACGACTGGCTTTCGAGCAAGGGAAACCTTTACCTTTACCTAACATCACAGTAGTATCCAACACTACCAGCTCCCATTTCCAGAAACTAGCCATCAACAGTATAGTGTAAAGGTAACAAAGCCCATTATCCCATTCCACCTGACAGAGGTGGAAGTCAGCATAAGACCTTTATTTCTTCAGAGTACATGAGGTTAAATCACTGGTTGTTTATACTTACAAGCCAACAAAAACAATTTGTACACCCATAGAAATCACAGCTTTCACCTGTTTTAAGTATTCAATGCTAATTCTTTAAACAGTTAAACAGTTAAATAATTTATTATGTTTAAATAAAGGTATCCATTACCAAACCTTCAACATAGGATTAAAGATGCAGAAAGTATTAAAATATCTTAAAATTAACAACAAAGAGCTTCCACTCATTTTTCTTGTTTTGTTTCAAACTTCACGTTTTGCCATACAGCTTCCAAAATATTTAAAGAAGCTTCTTCTTCCTGTGCTGTATTTGATTCCAAATATTGACAATCATAATGGCAATCAGCCGTGGAGACTGTCCTGTGAATACAATGCTGTGGCCTTTCATCTGCCTTCTGCATTACAGCATAACCCCCATACCACTGATCCAGTTCTGCGAGTCACTTTCTGATCCTGAGCCCTTTTGGCACGAAAAGTCCTCATCAGCCCCAGGCCAATATTGATGAAGCTGCTGCCCTCCATCAATATGAATTCAAGTGGGATTTAATCCACTTGGGGAGCATCACCCTTCCCAGTGGACTTTGCCAAAGACGCTAATCCCCAGAGTTGTAAATTTAGTTAACTACCACCTGAAGTTTGGTGTTGAGTGGCTGGCAGTATGGTCTACTCTATTACCATAGCTGGATAACCTGGCCAGAAAAATCTGGATAACAAATACAGAAACAAAAAACTAAGAGAACATAAGATATCCAAGGAAGGAGAAGTACCAACAGCAAGAACACAGAATTACAGTATTACCAAAGGAGAAGAAGGCTTTCAACAAATCTTGGTCACCATTAGATAGCAAACCTAGTAGACTATACTGTCAAGCAAATGCCACAGGGAGATGGCCCCCATTTCAAAACAATCCATTTGATCTTACAGACAGTGCTAAATGGAGTAGGTGTCTTCATACTATAATACAGCACACAGAGGATGAGGTCAATCTTGAATCTTTCATTTTCCATTTCCTGTTACAGAACACATGTAGCAGGTCTAAGATGACTCAGAAGCAAAGTTGTGTCCTTAAACTGCATGTTCTCTGCCTCTACCACAATCTCCACCAGCTACAATTTTACACAGAACATATGAACCACCAGATAATGTTGGACTGCAAACCTCATGTTACCTCACCATTCCATGTGTTGATTAGGACTACTGGGATTTTTAGTCCAATGCCATCCCGTCAAATACACAATTATTATCTTCACACATTTTACTGCACATAGAGAAAATATGACAATGAGAAGAAATGTGCAAATGTTGTGAGCCTTACTTATGGACGTTGCTTTCAAGCTTTTTCACCTTCAGCTCATCCTCTTCTGCTTGCCTCTTTCTGGCTTCTTCTTCTGCTAGAGAACTAGCAGGGATGCCTTGCAACAACCATTTTTCACGAAGTGCTTTCGACTAGGTGGAAAGAAAGAAGAGGCACATTTAGAAAGACATCAAGGTAACTGCTCTTCAATATTTCATAGTTCTCTTGAAGTCACTGATTAGCACTTTTAGTATACATTCATTGTGCTGGATAACTCCCTCAAGGACTCAACATAGTCAAGATTTCAGATCCACTTTGTGAACTAGGGTAATTTTAATCCATGGCCTGTATGCAGACAATCCAAGTGATGGAGTCAATCAAGCATGCAAGGACTGAAATTCTTAACCAAGTCCAAAACTTTGGGGACAGATGATTTTTAATATAACAAGGAACAACTATTCCTCCCCTCTCCAGAAACTGGGCTATGCAGAGAGCCCAGGCTTTCCAAAGGAGTATGGTTAGATGCAAAGGAAGAAAAAAGCTCCAATATTTATCCAAAACTTTTGTAGCAGAGGGAATTCTGAGGGTGTGGGCATTATGCCCATGCCTCGCTGCTGCTCTGGGAGCTGCACTGGTTACCAGTATGCCTCCGGGTGCAATTCTAGGTGTTGGTTATGACCTTAAAAGCCCTACATGGTAGTGGGCCAGGATACCTAAGAGACTGTGTCACTCCAAGAACATCTGTCCGTCCAACAAGAGCAGACCGGAGAGACTCCCTAATTGTACCATCAGCTAGAGGGGCTCGTCTCTCTAACTCAAGAAGGAGGGCCTTCTCTGTGTCTGCACCAGCCAAATGGAACCTCCTGCCAATAGGGCTATGGTTAAAGACAGAATTGCTGCCCTTTAGGAAAGATCTCAAAACTGGAACAAAAAAAGAAGCCATGCTTTTGTTATTGACACAACAGTTACATCATAAGAAGAGCAAGGAAAGAGGGACTGTCAGATGAACAAATAACTGTCTGGTCAAACCCTTAGCTATGTTTAAAGCAGATCTACCAAAAACATATTGAAATCTATTGGACATAAATTACAGTGGGTTGGACTCGGATCTAGTTCTGCTTAAACAAGAACTGCTTATGCAAGTCTCATATTAATCATGGTGATGTAGACTCTTTGATTTGAATGGCTTTAATCTACACACATCTAAGCCTATATCGAAACTCACTGAATCACAATGAAACCTGGAAATTAGATGTGAGAAAACTGATCAATCAAAATCATTGCTTTTGTTTTTTCATATACGAGCCACCATTATTATTAGTGTAAACAGGTATGTTGTATAAAACATTTAAAGTAAAACACAGGAAAATACTCAAATTCTTACAGAATTCCCAAAAGACTGGCAAATATCTCAGGGAGCATCTTACATATTGCTGTCAATCATTAACCAAACAAAATGATAAGTTCCTCCATTTAAAAAACCCCAAAATCCAATAGATTTTCCACATAATGTATAATTAAGGCAATTTTTCTGTTATACGGATCTTACACTGTACTCAGAGTAAAGTATTCTGCTATTGCAAGATGTGATTCTTCTACTTAAACACTGATAACTGTAACTACCACTACATGAATTCGCAGCCATGTATCAGTAAGCACATTACTCAACTTTAGTTTACTTTTGTTGTTCTGTGTGAGAGTAGAAACAATTTTCTCAAGGGAGAAAGATGCTTTTTGGTGTTGAAAGGGACATCCTTCTGAAAGGCCATAGATGGATTTTTTTTAATGTAATAAAACAAGATAGGGATACCATGCTGAAAAAGAAGAACCAGCTTCTGTATAAAGGCAGAAAGGTAGCTCCCCCAAAGAGTCTATAAAACCCAATTAAACTAGCACAACAATGAAGTCATGCTGATGGCTTCTTGTCCTGCCACCCTTCACAATTTAGCAAGTGGTTTTGAGTTCTATCTTCCGGACTAGTTCCAGCCAGGTCTACCCATCAGCTGTTGTTGTTTACAGAGTAGCTAACTGCATTAGCCCCGAATAAGCTGATTGGCTCATTGTGTACCCTGGCAAAGCAAGAGAGCAATGAGCTGTTCTAGAAATAATCATCTTAATGGCATCAGCAAACAACTGCAAGACATTGACTCTTGGGAGAGAACAATGGAGTGTTTATTTAGAGGCAGACTGAAGCACAGAGGTGGTCTTCATGAATTTTGCTGTTACGTTACCTCTTACGTTAGCCGGTATCAAAACTCCAAAAATTAAAATGCAGCACACAATTTCTGTATTTAATAAGACAGTCACATGGACATGTTACAGATTTTAAACAAAAGGCATTGATCAGAGTGGAGAACTGTACAATTTATTCTTGCTCCAAACATCAGATACCAGAAGATATAATTGCCAGTTTCATTAAAATCAGTCTGTTATGATGCTTCAGAAATGGAAAGCAACATGCAAAAACACTGTCTACACTATAGTAGGTAGGTAGGTAGGTAGCAAGGATGCAAGCAAGAAAGCAACCGTACTGCCTGCATTAGGGTCAGAGACCTGCAGCTACAATGAAAGTTACCAGCCACCTGAAGTGAAAACATATCTTCCACCCCACCAATGAAGCCAGATCCCCTCACATTTTATATCCTTCTCCTTCACATAATACCACAAAAGAAATGTGGACATCAGAGGATGAAAAGGCAATGTTGGAAACAGGGTTCAGCAACACCAGATTCTTCTATAAACCCTTTTCTTTTCTTGCATTCCACCAAAGCTGATGAGAGGAAGCTACTCCAGAAACCAGCTCTGATGGTTTTTTATTTCTCCAAAAGCTTATTTTTTCCATCCAGTAGACCAGGAGTGGACAAACTACAGACCACGGGCTGGACCTGACCCATGGCACCATTTCATGTGGCCCACCACCACCCTTGCTGCTACCGGAAGTGGAAACGTTTATGGCAGCCGTAAAATGCACCCCCGCCTGCATAGATGCACCTGCCGCAAATGCTGCCATAAATGCACCAATGGCTGCTTAAGATAAAAGTTTACAACAGCCGCACATGCATTTTACAGCAGCGTTTACAGCCAGAGGAACCCACATGACCAGCCCACTCAGCTGTCCAGGTGGTGTGGTCCAGCCCATGGCATGAAAAGGTTGGGCACGCCTGCAGTAGACCATGGCTAATGGTTTCCTCTGAGTCCACACCCTATACTGCCCAGAGTCCCTGTGCTGCTCCTGTCACATATGTTGACTTCACCTCTACCCCCCAGCGTCCAGTATTCAAGCCAGTCTCTGATACAGTCAGCTCTCTTTTCGTTGTCACCAACAACTCTGGCCATGTGCACAGTCAAAAAAGCATCTGGCTCTGGAGATGTGCTGGCAAAGGAGTATGCTTTTTCCTGGAGCAGGAAGGGAGGAGGATCCCAGCACATCCATTGCCCTTAGAATTCCACCACCTAAGGCAACTATCACAGTGCTCTTAATGGCAGGGCTAACCCACACAACTGTAAAGGATCCATGTATCCTCCTGACTGGCACTTAATTTTTGCAATTACTGCCAAATTAGTACCTTAAGCGATAGTTAATTTGTTCTTAGGAGAACACTGCAGAAGAACTGTAGCTTTCTGAAGGAATTGTTTCAGCTTTGTAAGATTTGTCCCCTACTCTGAAGAAAACTTGGTATTTGCTTGTTATCTGATCTGCAGTTAAGATTTTTAACCTCCCCATCTTCTTCTACTGCCCTATTTTTTTGCACCATACTGGAGTTTGAGAAGAACCTTTTTTGATTTGCTGAATGGAGTTCATGGAAAACCTACAAGCTCTGTGCAGAAACTCTTCTCCACCATTGTGTTTCTGAGGTCTGGAAGTCATAAAAATCCAGTATCACAGTCTTTCTTGTATTTGTGAACAGCCAAGAAAAAAACAAGCCCTGTTCAGGCACAGATTTAGTGTTATTGACCTCTAATGGGGATTTTAATCAGCCTAATTAGATGAGTAGATGTACAGCATTTATCACCTTCATATTATTATGATAGTAAGTCATAGATACAGTAGATATTTAGTGGATTTAAAAATGACAGTGCATAGTAAATTTTACAAGTAATGAGAAATTGCTTTCTCTCATTTCTAGAGTTTTTACAAACAACAATAGACCAAATGGACTGACCATAAACATAGGTCATTCTGCTAGAGACTTAACCATGGCCTGGGAGAGAGACAAGCCAGACAAAGAAGACATGTTTCCTACTCTGCTATACAGTATCTGCAACAATATACATACAAAGATATCATGTTTTATGCTGTGTTTGGGGTAGAAACATGGTTAATCCTTTTTTTGCTAGTTATACCACTGAAAACATAAATCTAGGCCATTCCCATTCTTTTTAAAGTATCAGGTCACCAGTAGGAGGAAAAGACTGGTGAGCATCTAAAATTATTTTGGGGGTGGCCATGTCTCTTGCCACTGATTTATTCTAGGCTCTGTACCATGGCTAGTGTGAAGACAGGAAACATCAAGCATGAATCACTGATGGAAATTGGAGTGCTCTATAATAAAGCAGATACAGACTGAGGATGCTCCAGTGAAATCTACAGATTCATGCTAAAATTTTTCTTAGCTCAGCAAAGCAAGGGATTCAGCTCCATGAAGTTCAAAGTGAACTTCAAGGGTTGTTGTCACAGAATACTCTCTGCCCCTTGTATCTTGGCTTCAGTTTTATTTATACCAAATCACTCAGCATTCAATAAGCCCTGCCATTGGATTTGTTGTCTCTTCCTCTTATTCCTCCTGTAAAACAGGAGTTTTCAACCTTTTTTAAGCGCAGGGGCCAGGTCATGCTCCCTTAGACAGCTTTGAGGGCCAGATGGCCATTTTGCCCTTCCTCCACCACATGGCACTTCCTGATATGGTGGAGGTGGTGGTGGGCCACACAAAGTGGTGCTGTGGGCCGTATCCAGCCTGTGGGCAGCAGGTTGAGAATCCCTGCTGTAAAATATTCCCTGTTGTGTCTTGAAACATCTTGAATATAAAGGAGGCAAGGTATAAATATTTGAGACATAATAACTAAAGGGTATCCTTCTAATTTAGTTTCAGATTTTAGGAGCCAAAGATGTCCCATGTCAGCTAAACATGATTATATAAAACAATGGTGAATAAAAAAAGAGACAGGTTTGGCATTGGACTAGTATACTAAGTTCCTCATGACCTAGTCCAGTGATGGCGAACCTTGGCACTCCGGGTGTTCTGAAACTTCTATTACCAGAAGCCATGATCAGCAGGAGTGCTGACTTGGGCTTCTGGTAATTGAAGTCCAAGAACAGCTGGAGTGCCAAGGTTCACCATCACTGGACTAGTCCTTCCCCTCTCGGAGCTGGCTGACTTCACCTCTGCAGCATTGTTGACATCCCCCAGAATGGTGCTGCTGGGGGATTTCAGCATTCATGCTGATGAAGTTTTGGTCAGATAAGCCACAGAGTTTATGGATTCCATGCTATCCATGGGCCTGTCTCAGCATGTCACAGTCCTCACACATGTGGCAGTCCATATGCTCGACCTGATTTTCTCTAGTGGGTGTGGAGATGATGATGTGAAGGTACTGGATCTTTTATCCATCACATTATCATGGTCAGATCATTTCCTGCTGTCGTTTAAAGTACACCATGGGGAGCTAGGGCCTATTAGGATGCCCCTAAAGTTGAGCTATTGAGATCAGTGATTTGTTTTTTTAAAAGGGATTCCTCCCTCCCTCCCTTCCACCCATTTTTATACTAGGGGGTTGACAACATACATTATAACCATCATACACATGATCAGCTCTCAAGGAAGGACTGGAACCACAGAAAGAAAAAGTCCTAAACTGAATAGCCATCTCAGAAGGATACAATAGTTGATGGTATCAAAGGCCACAGAAAGATCAAAGAGGACCAGCAAGGTTACCCTCTCTCAGGAGATCATCTCAGGTGACCAATGCTGATTCAATTCCATAGTGTGGCATGAACCTGAGCTGAAATAGATATAGGCTATCTATTTCCTCCAAGAATGCCTGCAGCTGGTCAGCCATCCTCCTCCTGATCAACTTGTTCAGGAATGGAATGTTGACAATCGACTTATAGTTATTAAGATCATCTGTTGCTATCCCCCCCCCCCCCCCGTTGCAATGTACCTTATTATAGTTTCATTTAAATTGGAAAATAAATAACACATAGAAATACAGCAGAACCTGATACAACAATCACCCTGTATAGCAACAAAATTGTATAACAATTAGGTTTTGGGGGAAATGGCGTCCCACATAACAATTTTCCCTATGGAAAAAAATTGTACAACAATTTTTCAATGGGAAAAACAACTTAACGTTGTACGATACAACCCATAGGGGAAATTGCTATACGATGCATGCTTCGTATAGCAATTGTTTTATACAACAACGAGCCCCATGGAATGGATTAAAATAGTTATATGAGGTACCACTGTACATTAAAGACGTGAGTAATCCATTCCACAATTCTTTCCTCCCTGATTTTGAAAGCCACAATGGGCAAGGATCTAGAGAAGAGGTGGTGGTATTGCAGTGTGCAAGTGTTTGTCCACATAACTCAGGCTGTATTGGCTGATCCAAATTATTAAGTTTTTTAACTCATCACACAATAAACAGAACTAATAAGACAACAGTTAAGACTTTTTCCCCAGTGTAGCTTATGTTACTTGAGACTAACAAGGTAGTTTCTTTCATTTCAGTGAGTCTAATTTTAGATTTGGTTCTTTTTGTTCCACAGCATACACAACAGTGATAGCTCTCAACAAAGACAGAGATTTCAACTTTTTAAAAGGTCCTACATAATGTCTTTGCACAATATTCCAACTCTAGGGTTCGGTGTTTATTTTCATTTATAGCCAAAGAGCTGCATCTGTCCCCTGTTCTGGTTAAAAACAACAACAACTCCCAACAACTTGTGATCTATGAATAACAGGTTGATTGAATTATTTTCAGCATTTCTTATGACTAACTCCTGACAGCTCTTTGAAACAATTTACATATCCTCTGCCCCAGTAGTTTTTCAAACTATGTTCTGGTACATCCACGCCGTGCGTCCTGCCCCAGTGGGGGCGAAGAGGGCCACTCCACCAGCTACTCCACCTGGCTGGCGTTCTTTGGGCCCCGCCCTCCCCCTTGCCCTAGGACTTAAAAGGCGAGGGGGCACCTGGGTGAGCTTGCCGTCACCACCGCGTGTCCTGCCCCGTGGGGGCAAAGAGGGCTACTTCATCAGCCACTCCACCTGGGTGGTGTTCTTTGGGTCCCGCCCTCCCCCTCGCCCCTGGACTTAAAAGGCAAGGGGGCACCCGGGTGAGCTTGCGGCCGCTGCCGCATGTCTTGCCCCGGTGGGGGCAAAGAGGGCCACACCACTGGCCACTTCACCTGGCCAGCGTTCTTTGGGCCCCGCCTTCCTGCTTGCCCTCGGACTTGGAGGACTCTAAAGGCGGGGGATTTCGTGGGTGGTCTTAGATATTTCTTGTTATTTATTGTATCTTTAATATTGTATTTTTTGATTATATTGTTGTTATGCTGTATTTTCTGAATTTTGTGTCTTTGATATTGTGTTTTTGAATTTTCTGTAAGCCGCTTCGAGTCATCCATTGGATTGAGGGAAGCGGGATATATATATATATATATATATATATATATATATATATATATATATATATATATATATATATATATATATATATATATATATATATATATATATATATATATATATATATATATAATATATAATATTAATAATAATAATAATAATAATAATAATATTCAGAAGCTGATAAAAGATTCAACGTGACATACAAGTAAGCCTGATTCAAGACTTTCCACTGCTCGAGGTGAAGCAGCAAATGACGACTCCTCCCACCTTTGCAAAGACATAGTGCATCATACCAAATGCCAACCACATTATATTGGCAACTGAGCCACAGGTACTTCCTCCCAGCACTGAAAAAGAGAATGAAAATACATTCATATCCAAGATTTGCTGCCACTGTGGTGGTTCAAGTGGTTAAGATGCTGAACTTGAAGACTGGAAGGTCGGAGTTAGATCACGATGGAGTGAGCTCCCATCTCTATCCTAGCTCCTGCCAACCTACCAGTTCGAAAGTAAAAAATTGCAAGTAGATTAATAGGTACCACTTTGGTGGGAAGGTAAACAGCATTCCATGCATTCCGATGTTGAGGCATGCCTGCCACATGTCCACGGAAATGTCTGCAGAAGCAGACAGCGCTGGCTCTTTGGCTATAAACAGAGATGAGCACTGAACCCTAGAGTCAGATACGACTGGCTTTCGAGAAAAAGTGACCTTTCTATTATTTTTTATTATTTTTTAAAAAAAGGAGAAGTAATACACAAAGAAAAAAGACATCAATACATAATAAAAATAACATAGAAATACAAATTACAAGTAAAAATTAAAAGTAAAATCACATACTTAAAAATACAGTAATAACAGATAGTGTATATTCATTTTACCTTATTTAAACCCTCTTGTTTAGACATATACTATTTTAATGTGAAAAATACACTATCTTAAAAAGAAAAACAAATCTAAACATAAGATAACACCCCAGTGCTATGTACATTGCCTTGGGAGTTGCAGAGCTGCCCAACATCACATATTATAACCAAAAACTCATGTGACTTGGGGCTGGTCTGCTACCTTTACCTTCAGACAGTGTATAAACCAGAAATGGTTTCCAGATGATTCCAAATTTGTTTTTATCTGTCATACCTCTTTTTATTTTCAATTCCCATGTTAGCTTATCATTAAGTGCAAGATACCACATTTCTCTATACCATTCCTCTATATCCACTGTGGAATCATTCTTCCAATTTCTAGCAATACATTGTCTTGCAGTTGTCAATATTATTGTTAATAGTTCTATATTGTGTTCTTCCATATTCATATTGTCAAACTCCATCAATACCTGACTCCAGCTTAAAGTTACTACCCATTATTTGTGATATTTCATTTTCTATTTTAAGCCAAAAAGCTTTAACCACATCACAACTCCACCACATATGTTCATAAGTCCCCGCAACAGTCTTACATCTCCAACACATTTTCATTTTAGTACAATCCATCTGATTAAACCTATCCGGTGTCAGGAAAAAGTGACCTTTACCACCTAAACAAAATGTTTTACCTGAAGCAGCTCCTCCACTCTGTCAATACTGCAGACAAACTTCACTAAAGTATGACGTTTCTGTTCCTACTGGTCATTGGATCAGTTTTAGGCTGCATATTGAGTTTACAGGCCTGGCCAGTATACCACTGGAACTATTTATATGATCCAGAATTCTCTGCATGCCAACAGAAAGAATCAACATCAAATGCACATGGCGGCAGCAGCAGCAACAGCGAACCAAAAGATCTTCTTCACAATGGAAAAGCCAGACTCAGACACTCTTTTCCTAGCAGAGCCTTTGCCACTTGACTCCTTCAATGCTTGAAAACATTTTCTAAATGAAGAAACACCCAATACATGATACAGAAACATAAGAAGGCAGAGCAGGAGGTACCCTGAAGTTGTACATGGGCAGCACAACTAAAGAGTTACTCAGAACCCAGAGCTCCATCCTATGAACAAATGTATTTCTAAAGCTTTGAAAATTTACTTTTTTGAATGACAACCCCTAGAATCTCACTATCACCATGACGGTTTGAGCGCCCGTCTCTGTCTCAGTGCCTGCCAACCTAGCAGTTCGAAAGCAAGAAATTGCAAGTAGATAAATAGGGACCACTTCCATGGGGAAAGATCCTGGGGACTTTGAAAGGAGCCTCATTCGGGCATCCCATGAGCGGAGTTTCTCCAGCAAAAATCCTTTCAGCCCAGAACAACTCCTTATACCATGGTGGTCTTGGAATAGCCAATGATTCTAAATTTAAGATACAATAGGGATTTACATGTTTACTTGCAGGTAAGATAGGTTGACTCTTCTGTTATCATGGACTAATATGATTACTATTTTATAGTGCAGCAGGTTTAAATGTTTTCTCAAACTGAATGAGATTGAGAGCTTTTGAGCATTTTTTCATATTTTGGCAAAATTGCCAGAATGGTATTTATTCGTCTGTAAGGGAAATCACATGAGTCTTAGTGACACATTTCTGCTCATTAGCAAGGTATAAGTTGTAGTCCTGGGAGCCTGACCAGTCAAGTGCACATCTAGGAATGTAACCAGGAAAATACTTCAACAATAAGAATTATACAATTTATCTTACACCACCGTAAGAAAGCAGACCAATATGTTTCTGACCTTTTTAAAAAAGATTCACATAAAGTGTTTTGTTTTGTTTGCAAATGCTTTTAATTTGTATCACATAATCCTTTTATTCTATTTGCAAACATTTTTGTTGTTGTTCAGTCGCACAGTCGATTCCAACAAATTTTTTTGCACAAAACACAAGCAGCAAAGGAAGAAAGGAGCTGCTAATACTGCTCACAAAATAAGTGCTGGCCTGAACTCTCACCAAGGAGCAAAAAACTTTTAACACACGTTATCTTTTTTGATACAGCAATCCTAGTGTCACAAGACATCCATTTTCCATCAAGGATCGAAACATTTGTGAATATTTATTAGTATAATGGATATGCATGCACATGCACCCACTCATTACTGTATGCAAATTGCTATCTTTTGTCCTCATTTTTGGTGATGATTTGGGGAAGGGATTGCTGTACAGGGGGACACTAGTTTGGAAAGCATCTCTAGGTCTAAGAAAGCCTTAGCATTTCCCAGAAATATCCTTAATTACTACCAAAAATAATCTGATAAAACATGAGGCAGAAAGTTGGACGTATAATAGTCACTAAACTTCCTTATTACCGTAGTCTTCTCAGGCCAACTTGAGAGTATGCCATCAAGACCATATAATCAGCATATAAGAGGATGTTAGTGTATCTGTGAAGAATCTTTGGCATATGCATGTTCATAGAATGTAAAGAACCTGGGACGTCATTCACATAAAGATTGAACAAAGTTGGAGCCAGTATACATCCTTGTCTTACAACTTTATAAGTGGGAATTCACTGTGTAAGTGAACCATTGGCTCCAGTAAGATCTTTAGTATAAAGGCCTTTATTAAGTACAAGAACCTGGGTTCCATTTTTAATTTAGCAAGCTTTCCCCATAAGGTATCTCTATTTATAGAATCAAGTGCTGCACTGAGGTCTATGAAAGATGTAAATCAGGGGTTCCCAACCTATTCAAGCCGTGGACTGGGTCCTGTCGGCTATTTTGCACTGCTTGCACGATGGGGATGGCCATTTTCTCCAACAGCTTCAAAGGGGCAGTCATCTTGTTTCTCGAATGCCCTTGGAGGGGTGAGGGGGCCTCATGAAATGACACCATGGGCCAGATCCAGCCCACAGGCCTTAGGTTGGAAACCCCTGATGTAAATAGATGTTTTGCCCTGTAAAGTGTATTTAGCCACAAGATGGTATAAAACAAAACAGTTGTCTGAAGCAGAATATCCAAATCTAAACCCAGCTTGTTCTTCTACTAATTTTTTTTCTTCAATCACCCTGTCCTCTATTTTTTCAAAAAGATATTTTGCATACATATTAGCAGTAATGCCGATAAGGCTTATTGGTCTATAATTTGGGGGGGGAGGGCTTTTTTGCTCCCTTTTTAATATATGGGGACTACAATAGAAAGTGATGGAATGTGACCTGACTTATCTATCTATGTAAAGAGCTGTGCTAGCAGTGGGGTCCATCAGTCCATATGTGCTTTAAAAAGTCCTGGAGTCAAGAGGTCCTCACCAGTTGCCTTGCCTGTTTTCAGTGACTATAGTAAAAGTAAAGGTTTCCCTTGCTCAAAAGCCAGTCGTATCCGACTCTAGGGTTCAGTGCTGATCTTTGTTTCAAAGCCGAAAAGCCAGCGCTGTCTGATTCTACAGACGTTTCTGTGGTCATGTGGCAGGTATTTAAATGGCCATGGTGGGAATTGGCAAATAATTTGGCATAGAAATATTCCCAAACCATAGCTGAAATGGGAATACAGTATCGGAGAAAAGTTTATGTTCTTTCAGCAAGCCAGATGTCATATTCCAAAATAAGTGGCTGAATTTGGCCCTTTTGCAGCCTTTTCCAAGTTGGACCAAAGTGTAGCTGTATATTGGGCTTTCTTGGTGGCTATTAGTTTTTTTGTAATTGCATCTGACTTTTAACATGGTTATTTGATGTAGGATTTCTTTGAATAAGACACATCACTGCTTTTAAGCTTTTTCTTGAATTAGCGTAATCATGGTCAAACCAATTGATCCTTGGTTCTTTGCTTGCAATTTTTCTGTTAGCAAATTTCTTGGGGTCTAGCCCAAGTTGGCATACCCAGTGAGAATTCCTTCTCAGTCTTGAGTAGGTGAAGTAATTGTTGACAATTTTATTGGGTAAATTTTATATCCTAGTTTATTGATATTGTAAAACCCCTACTTACGAAAAAAAAGTCTGTTCCATAGGCTTTTGATTAAATTTAATTTTTTTGTAACTCGAAACGAACCCATAGGAAAAATTATTTTTTTATGTAACTCGAAATAAACCCATAGGAAAAATGAACATTTTTATGTAAATCGAAGCAAACCCATAGGGAAATGAATGTTTACATAACTTGAAGCAAACCCATAAGAGAAAGAATCTTTATGTAACTCAAAGCAAACCCATAGGAAATCATGTAAATCGGGACATGGTTTTAGCAAAAAATCATTATGTAAATCAAATTTTATGTAACTCGAGGCGTTTGTAAGTTGGTGTTTTACTGTACTTTTAACGTGTTTTTACTCTGTTCTATGTAACCATATTTTACCAGATGTATTTTACTACATTTTAACCTGATATGGCCAGATGAGTAATCCGTTAATAAAGGATATGGATACGCATAAGGGGGCAGAGACATAATTTGGCACTGTCCTCTGGCACATGTCTGCTTTGAGTTTGGATCATATCCAACACCAAGCCAACCATACAAAGCGTAAAATGTCTTTCAGCTGGTGATGTGCTTTGGCAAACACCCATTAGAATTCACACAGCCCTGCCAAAGATCTGCCACAGATCTCACCTAATATCCTCTTACTTCCTCCATCTGATTGCAGTGTTCATAACTGTAGTTAGCAACTTACATAGAAGCTGTCTTGTGTGTATGTGGTGTGGTTGGTGGGAATCTGTTGCTCTAAGATTGTGAGACAGTGCAAGGTCATAGAAATTTGGCTTGTGTTAAGGACCAAAGCTATAAAATAGAGACCCAGCTTGCAACACAAAATGCCAACAGAGTTGTATGTTAACTTCTCAGCTGAAAAGCATGGTTTTGTGTGTCCTTGTATCTTCCCTTGAGGCTGCAAAATTGTATGCTACAACTGTTTGGGCAATATTAGTGAAAGCAGAAGAACTAACCAGTGACCTACGGTAATAAGATTGGAAACAAGCAAAGAATTTTGGAATTCTGAAGGCAATTGGAATAAGAAACCATTACTTGTGTTTTCCATCCAGAACAAACAAATTATGCAGATTTTTGTTTCTTGTGTGTTTCCTTTTTCAAACCCAAGCCCTGTTAAGATGTATTTAATAGAACAGGTAGTGGGACAGCAGTAAGGAAGGTGCAACAATGACTAAGGAAACCTTTGCACTCCAGATTTTAATGAACTACCAGTCCCATTATCCCTCACTAATGGCCACACTAGCAAGTGCTGTTGGGAACGGAAGTCCAATAATATCTACAGAATCACAGGTTCCACATTCTTGATGATCTGCATGAGAAACAGTGCCTCTTCCACAAAATTTAAAATGTATAGCAGTTAGAGACAGTTTTACTAAATGCTGTGTGCCATTTTGGACTCTATATGGCAAGCTGTGGGGATTAGCAATGTGAAACAGTCTCTTGCTCTCAGAGAGAAGTTGAGGAGAGAAAAAGCACGCTCTTTTCTTCTCACAGCAAGATTCATTTATACAAGATGTAAAAATATTTTCACAATTTATTGGATATTTTTGTGGTCATTGTTTTCTGGAAGAAATGCTGATAAGGACTGAATTATAACAATTCAGGTGCAAAATGACATATTTGCACAAGATTCCCTAGAAAAAACACTGAATGAGGGAGTTGGGGGGAGTTTGGGACTCAAAAGAACAGACCAAAAAAAAAAAGAAAGAAAGAAAGAAAGAAAAGAAAAAAGGAGGGGAATATGACTGGGCTGTTGTTTCATTTGAAGTTGAGGAATCTCACTGATGCAGAGAGATGTCAGAGAAAATGGTTGACATGCTGAGACCATGAATATTAGACATTCTTCAAATATTCCTTATATCCCTTAAGGTGGATAATATGATTATATATTTCAGTCACTATGTGGCACTGGCCTTTGGTCCATCTGAATGTTCTTGTTTAGGAGAATTCTGTTTTAGCTTAATGACTAGTGAATCCTCTAAGTTTCCCATGACAAGCAGAATCAATAGAACTAGCAAAATCAACACAACTCTTTCTGTAACTGTCAAAATAACCAAAACTGAAGACTCAAGCTTGGGCAATAATAACACTGAGAATAGAAATTATGAAAATTTGCTTAATTTCCATGATTTATGTCTGTTTCACATTTTGTCTTCCTTTGATGGAGAATCCAGATTGCTCTGGCTCAACATTCCCATCATGTTTTAACCTGGAATACGTTACATATTATATTAGTCTTCTGTACACGTACACTCTTACATACTCAAAGTTTTAAAAGAAAGTTCAGCAAGATAGTTCTAAACTCAGCCCAAAGGCTAAACTCCAGCTTAGTAGCACTAGGCAGCCATATCTGATTATACAGACGTTGGAAGAATACCTCGGACCCTGTATACAATAATGAATGTGTAGCTGGGAGATCTGGCTTGAAATGTAGCTCTTTGACGTATGTTAAGAGAAAATGTTTCTTCTATATTTCTTTTACTTTTCTTGCTTGGAGCACCACAAATTGCCATGCCCTCTCACAGACAAAGGCCAAACTAGAGGTTGCATAGTCAAAAACAATGGAAGCAATTACTTCAGGAGGTGATGAACATTCCAGTTTGGGAGGCATCAAAGAGAAAATTGGACAATTATCTGTCAGATCTACCGTATTTTCTGGCGTATAAGACGACTGGAGGTATAAGACGACCCCCAGCTTTTCCAGTTAAAATATAGACTACCCCTCTTCCAATGCACACCAAATAAAAATTAACCCACACTCAACCAAGACGCGCAGCCCTCCGAGTCGAATGGGCAGGTTCTGGTGGAGAGCCAATCCACGCTCACGTTCTTCTCCTCGAGGTACAGGAAGATGTGTGCAGCTTGCTTCCCCTTGCTTCATACTCCCCACACAGAGGAAGGACTTGGCTGCGGCATCCCCCACCATATGCGCCGGACATATGAAGCAAGGGGAAACAAGCTGCAGTTAAGTACCTGTCCTATAAGACGACCCCCGACTTTGGCACAGATTTTTCGGGGTTAAAAAGTAGTCTTATACGCCAGAAAATACAGTACTTTTATTTGGATTTCTGCACTGAGATGGCGGTTGGACTCAATGGCCTATCCAATACAGTTATTTTATGATGCTATGATTCAGTGAAATACTGTGTAAAACAGATCACTTTGCATTTTCTAACTGATCATACAATGCAAAGGCCGATTCAAATCAGTCTGGCCCATTTTGCTTCTGATACAGGATACAGCCTAAAATTATTTTTCTTTGCTATTAACTTGATTAGTAAAGACCCACCCCCACCCCCACCCCATTCTCTAGCATTTGGGGAAACCTCTTCCTGCTGTTAATCTGGAATGCTATTGTTTAGACAACAGCTCCTTTCTCCTCTCTTCTTTCTTGAACGTCCTCTGAGAACAGGCATGGTGTTTCTCTCATCTCTGGGGACTGTATTTTACCCTTCCCCCCTTCTGATTGTAACTTAAAGGTGGCAATTGTGAGTAAAGATACTTTTTTCTACTTTAAATGCATCTGGGATAACATTTTCTTCAGGGAAAGCTAGTTTTGTGTGCCAACCTAGCAATTTGAAAGCAAGAAATTGCAAGTAGAGAAATAGGGACCACTTTGGTGAGAAGGTAAACAGTGTTCCATGTGTTCCAATGTCTAGTCATGCCGGCCACATGACCATGGAAGCATGTGCAGAAGCAGACAGCGCTGGCTCTTCGGCTATGAAACAGAGATGAGCACTGAACCCTAGAGTCGGATAAGACTAGCTTTCGAGCAAGGTTGACCTTTACCTTTAGGGAGAGTTTGATTAAACAGAGCTAATCTATGCCTACAGTATTCGCCTTTCTTAAATGATGCACATTTAATTATTAATGGTATAAGAATAACAGAAGGAATGAATCTGCATTGGAACATTCATACAAACAAATACAGTAATACCTTGGATAACGTTAAAACTTGGTTCCACAAGTCTTAGCGTTATCTGATTTTTAGCCTTATCCGATGCATGCATAATATTTACACATGCATCGGATAATGTTAAATCCTATGGGGCTCATCGGATAAAGCAACAACTCCACAGAGATACATTGTAACTGGCACAGGCTTTAGCGAACGTTATCTGATGCATCCCATAGGATTGTAATATTATGTGATGCAATTTTTTTCTCCAGATTGCTTAACGTTATGCGATTTTAGCCTTATCCGATGCAAACGTTATCTGAGGTATTACTGTATATAGAGAAACACTGTGAAGCTGTTGACTTATTATATGCGTAAATATTATGCAAACAGAACTGCCACAGCTATCGGCCACTTCAGTGAGCATTGGAGCACATCCTATAAGTTCTCCTCTCACCATGGAGGCATGCACATATTTACACTTATACCTGTCATTTCCTTGGGAATTTCAGCACATTCTGTGTGAGGTTTTCAGGCAGTCTCATTTCCCCATATTGACCAGATTGAAAACCTGCTGAGCTTTCATCAATGACCATAGTATCAGATTCCATTCAGGATCAATTTTGTTTTATCAGAAAGGTAGCCAGAAGAAATTGCCAAGGTATAGAAAAATAGGATGCTTCCTTGTATCTGGCTAGTGGTTCTTTATCCTTTTTAGCCCTGGCTCACCAGGGACTGAAATTAGGCATATGATTGGTGGGAGGGAATCACAGCCCATGTCCCTTACCATCCACTGCCTACTGATTGCCCCCCCCCCCCCCGATGCCAGAAACCAAACATGGGTACTTTTTGAATGCTCAACGCACTGAGCTAACTTCATTTGTCATGATACATCTGATGCTAAAATTGTTAAGGTCCTACTAAGGAAGGTGTGTTTATACATAGATATCTGAAGAACATGTATGTATGTCAGTATAGATATGTCACAGTGTTGAAAGTTGTCTGCCCTGAATAATTTCATTTATATTTTTCAACACATAGCAGACTTCTTTTTAACCTGCACAGCTCGATAGCCATGTTTCATTTGAATAGGAGAGCGATTATATATAGAAAAAGCACACTCTCTCGCTCTCTCATACACCCCACGCTTTGAGATAAAATACTAAGAGATAGGAAAGCCTAAGCAACTGTGTAGCCAGAAAGAAACCATTTAAGCAATGCAGTGAACACACCCAAATCCACATTCATTCCATTTGTTGCCAGGGGGGGGAGGGTATACAAAGAAGAATACATTTGTGACAACTGCCAACAGATGCTTCATATTGTACCCTGCCACACTCAATTTTTCTCTGTCCTTTTCAGGAATGTGGCCCTGTGACTGAGTATCGCACACGGAAAAACAGAGCCAGCCAGGAGCTGATTAGATGGAAGAGACAGGCTCCAATAGTGCAGCCTGCTTCATGTCGGAACAGGTTCTCCCCAGTTCCCCCAATGTGTGATCTGCATGTCTAATAACGCACTGGCCTTTCCTTTCCCAGTCCTTACCTTAAAATGCTGCAGCTGAAGTATCTGCTCCTCGAGCTGTTGTCTCTTGCCTTCTATTTCCGTCTGCCTTTTCCTTTTTTCCTTGGCAGAGAAGGAAAAAAAAAAAGGTGGGGGAGAGAAACAGAAGAGAAATTGCCTGTCAGATAGGTAGAGAAGCTGAAGGATTTTTCAGATCATATATTTGGTTCACCAAAAGGGATGCACCAGCCAAGCCCTCCTGTGCACAAGCCATCAGACAAATGCACGCCAACATTTCACCTGCCTCACTGTCTGAGGTGATGGGAATAACATGTCAGCTAAGGGCTAGCTACTTGTTCACCGAGGAGGAGAGCCGATCTCTCTCTCTCTCAAACTCAGCTATGGAAACAGCAATGGAGAGAGGAGAGTCCCCTAGGGGAGAAGACGGCAGGCACAGAAGCCTCACAACTGAATTAAAGGGACAACTCCTATTGTATGTTGTCTTGTGCCTCTTGTAAAGGGAAAGTGTGGTTCTAAGCAGGGCAAACAAGTGCCACCAAAAGTTTATGGTTATGTAAGAAGGAAAACACAGGTAGCAGCAAGATTGACCTTTCCAAGAGACCGGCTGCCCGCTGATGAATTCCTTACTGAGTTGGGATGGGGCTGGAGGGCAAAGTGAAGAACCTCACCCCACTCAAGTAAAGTTTCACTGATTTTCTTGTGAAGTGAAGCTATCAAACATGTTATTTGTTTATTTATTGGTTCATTTATTGCCAACCTCTTCCAATCAATGGGAACTCCCTGCAATTTTTACTACATGTTGACCTAACAAGTACTAGGACTGTGATGGTGAACCTTGGCACTCCAGATGTTCTTGGACTTCAATTCCCAGAAGCCCAAGCCCCCTGTGAATCCACACAAATGGGTTTACTGCAATTCATCCAGCCCACACTGCCCTCATCGCTCCCAGAAGCTGAAGTAAAACGTGCCCATACGTGTGACCTCCCAGTCAAAAGCTAATAAAACAGGGGTTCCCAACCTATGGCCAGGCCACACCAGGCCTGTGGCACCATTTCATGTGGCCCACCAGCATCACACCCGGAAATGGAAGCAGGCATGTTTACAACAGCCGTAAATTGTGCCCGTACATGCATAATCATGGTTACACCAGCCATAAATGCGCCCACGGCTGTTGTAAATGCGGAAGCAGGCACATTTACTTCCAATACTGGGGGCATGGCAGCCCGCTCAGCTGTCCAGGGTGTGTGCTCAGGCCCATGGCATAAAAAGGTTGGGAACCCCTCACATAGAAGAAGATATATACCAAAAGATCATTCACAGGACCCTCAAGTTTGTAACATTGGACCCTCAATCACTATCTGTCAGTTTAACATCAAGGGCATAAGCAGAGCAAAGTGTGATTGCTTAAGAAGAGTCCTATTCTCCTGCAAATAGGCTGGGGCTGTGTGTGTGTGTGTGTGTGTGTGTGTGTGTGTGTGTGTGTGTGTGTGTGTGTGTGTGTGTGTGTGTGTGTGTGTGCGCGCGTGCGCGCGTGCATGAGTGCGTGCACGTACGTACATACGTACGTATGCACGCACGCATGCACACGCACACACACGCCACACAGCCCCAGTCTATTTGCAGGAGATTTTAACAGTCATCACACACTCTGGGGATGCAAAGTGATCAACAATGGAGAAAAGATCATTGACTGGATGGTAACCGGAAACCTCAAACTTATCTATGATGCCAAAGATAATGTCTCCATTTTCTCCACATGATGGAACAAAGACTACACCATGGATCTCTGCTTCAAAACTCAGTCACAACCCCACTTGAGTAGTGTACACCAGATCGTCCTTAAATACTTCCCTCACAGTCAGCACAGACCAATAATTCTCCAGACTGGATTATCTGTGCCCATTGTACACTCTCATCCAAAACTAAAGTGGAATGTTTAAAAAGCCAAATTGGATGAATTTAATCAGCAAGTTGACCCCAACATATAATGGATAAAGCCTACTTACATCAAATACAGCACATTCATTGGAGTATTAAAGGTGCAGCAAAACGATGCATCCCAAGAGGCTACCATAAGCACTGTGTCCCTGGCTGGAATGAAGAGAGCGAAATGCTCTTCAAATAATTTGAAGCTAATGGAGATCCTGACAGAGCCTCTTGCCTCTTGCTACCCTTGGATGAAAATAGAAAGAGAATCTGACAAGAAACTGTAGAATCCCTAGTTTTCTCTCATTTCAGCAGGAAAGCCTGGAGTCTCATCAGGAAATTGGACACAGCTAACAGTAATCTCAGACCTAAATTAAGCATCAGTTTGGAAGCGTTGTCTGCTTCTGCAGACATTTCCATGGTCATGTGGCAGGCATGACTAGACACCGGAGTGCACAGAACGCTGTTACCTTCCCACCGAAGTGGTCCCTATTTATCTACTTGCAATTTCTTGCTTTTGAACTGCTAGGTTGGCAGGAGCTGGGGCAAAGACGGGAGCTCATTCCGTCATGCAGTACTCAGGAATCAAACTGCTGATCTTTTGCCTCCCAGTCAGCGTCTTAGCCAACTGAGCCACTGCAGTCCTCAACAGCCCCCTTTGCCCAGTGATTAAAATCTAAACACCCATCTTAGTGCATTGCAATTAACTGACAGAATAACCATTTCAATATTTCAGATGCCTGGATGAAACTCTGGCAACATCCTCGATTCCCCACCATCACATAGTCAAGAATCCCTGTGAGTGGCCAGCCAAATTTCCCCTTCCCAGACTGCAATGGAGGATGCTGAGCAGAGTGAGGACCGGCTGTGGTAGATGTGGAGCCACTCTGTTCACATGGAAATGGAAGTCCTCTCGCCAGTGTGGCTGTGGACTACATTATATTTAAGTCTGCCTCACACACATTTAGAGGCACATTGGAGGATTTGCATAGTGCCATGGATGAAGCCCTTCAATGGCTTTCAAACCTAGACATAGAACTCTAGTTAGGAACTTGAGATGGACAATTTGTGCTCACTGTATATATCAGCATTAATATAGACAACTGAAGTTCATCATATGATAAATAAAATAAATATGGAAGATTATGGTATTTCATACGGATGGTGTCAGATTGTTTGGGATTTTATACAAGATAATCCACACTTGTGTCCACAAACAGAATTACATCAATCAGTGAATATGTATTTCCAATTCTGCCTTGTGTAATAAGCTGTAAGAATCTTGTTTACTTCTCAGAACTAGTACCACCACAACTCATGTGTGTGTCCATTAACTGTTAGGGTCTGGATATGTGTGATCTCAAACTGACAAGATGAATGCTTTCCTTACCAGCTTGGATTTTATTGTGAATGCACTGATAATAGTTATCTTTGTCACTAAATACCAGTTGCCAAAATGTTATATTTGGGATTCTAACTTTATTTCTGTCACTGACTACTCATTTGACATAAACAACTTAAAAAACCTCAACAGCCAACCTTTTAGGGTTTTTTTTCTTTTGACTACAGTAAACTTGAGTTTAGCTATTTAATGCTATTATATGATATTTGGCACTATGATTCTTTTTTGTTCTTATTCAGCTTTACCCTAACTTTTTATATCAACCACCCATGTTCCTGGTCTTGATATGTCAGAGATAATACAGCTTCTCCATCTACTACAGCTGATTATGCAGTCAACTTATTTTTTTATACCAGTCATCTGATGATGTTTACCCGGAAGATTATCTTTTTGGTTGCCTGAAGCATGTACAGTGATACCTCATACAACGTCCAAACTTGGTTCCACAAGTTTGGACTTTATATGGATTTGGACTTTGTATGAGGCATGCAAAATCCTAGCCGCGATGCCTCATACAACATCCAAATCTTTGCCGCAATGCCTCATACAACGTTGTTTCCATAGAAATACATTGTACTGTAACAGCACAGAACTCAGGGCAAAGTCAAGGAAACAGACAGGAAACTAACAGAACTTTAAGAAATCACTGTCTAAAGGCTAAAAACATTACAAAAACTTGTCAAACAACCCTGATTGTCCAAGAATCTGAAGAATGCTGCAAAAATCCCAGGAATGTTTCTAAAAATTCTGACAAAAAAATTCAAAAAAATCCAAAATCGCGCTCAGAACCACTCCTAAACACTCTTTGCCTCATGCAAAACCCACAAGAGCAATACAAGCATGTGTCCTGCCTTTTATACTGCCCAGGCACAATGCAACCTGGGAAAACCCCAATGCCTCATACAACATCACACGACTTTGTATGAGGCAACTTTTTTCAAGGAATTAGGCGATGTTGTATGAATCCGATGTTGTATGAAGCGGACTTTGTATGAGGTATTACTGTATTTGCAATAAAACCATAACTGTCTTCACATAATTTTATGAGTCTTGTTTCTTTTCTGGCATCTAGGCCAAATTTTCCACCAGTGTTTGGTTCGGCATTTCTGTTCCAATTGCCTTTGATTATCAAAACATCCTATTGTGGTATGAGATCATTCTCCTCCAGAATGCTTCCATAACAGCTTTCAATTTCTTTTTCTTCAGCATCCGTAGTTGGTGTATAGATGACAATGATGGCTATGTTGATAGATTTTTAAAGAAATCTGTCCATTTGATTGTTCGGTCAGCTTTTACATTATGGTTCCTAACACCTTGCAGCACACCTCACTATGATGGGCATATCACTTCTTTTGAGCATGCCATTGCCAGAACAAATCATTTTGCAATTGTTTAACTGAAAATGTCCATCAAGTACACTTTAGGTCACTCACACCAAGAACTGCAATGTTTAAACATCTAATTTCTTGCTTTACAGCTTTGAGTTTACATAGACACTGTACAACATTAGACCTCTTTTTTTTTTGCTCCTGTGCACATCAGGAACCAACAACCCTTTGACTTTAATGCAACTGTTTTATTAAGAACTGTGCTACTCATACTTATTTTTTCTTCTTTCTCTATAGAGCAGGGGATCACAACCTATGGCCTGTGGGCCACCCCTGGTCTGCAAATCATCTGGGCTACAGCAATGACCCCGAAAGTGGAAGTGGACATGTTAACGACAGCTGTAAACATGTCCGTGCCTGCGCAAACATGCCTGCTGTGGTTTATGGCAGTGTTTATGGTGTCTGGCCTGACCAGCTGTCTGATGGGGCATGGTCTGGACCATGGTGCGAAAAGGTTGATAATCCCTACTATAGAGGGACTCCACATAACGAGTCTGTCCTCCTGATGACATTGCCCTCAGTTTTCCTGACACACTCAACTTCTGCCACTCCTTTAAGGTGAATATCCAAAAGAGTGGGAATCCTGATACAGTAAAACCCTGATTTACATATGCTTCTACTTATGTAAAAATTGACTTATGTAATGATTTTTTGCAGAAATCATATCCTGATTTACGCAAATAAATCGATTTACGTAAGGGGTTTCCTTGCGCCTTGTGATTCTAAAATGGCACCACCACCATTTTAAACTCTAAAACTGTGGCCCCACACCATTTTAGAATTAAAAACACTGCTTCTGAGTGTTCTCTACCTAGAAAACCCTGAAAAGTGTTGCTATAAATCAGAATTGACTTGGCGGTTTTGGTGTTCTGGAATCAAGACGCTTGAAGCAGCTGTAGACTAGCTTAACACATCTTTATTGCATGGAGTACAGAACGAACACGAGGTAATGGCGGCGATGCAGCTCTTTATATACAGTCACTATACATTTGAATTTGGTTACACAGTAGCCTATTGGCTCCTGTTGGCGTGACATCATCCTGAGTCATGCCCTTCTTGTCCAGGTGTGTCTTTGGCGGGAAAGACTCCCGCGGCTGGAGGTGATTGGGGAATTTGAACCATGTGAGCTGAATGCTCACTACTACCATCTCTGGTTGCAGTTCGCATTCTCATACAGCTGAATACAATGTATCAATACAATTGGTTTAAGTACACATTTCCTGTAGAACCGGTTACATTCAACTTAAAGGCACAAGTACGTGGTTACATTCCATACACAACAGCGGTATACAGAATTGACTTGGCCCCTGCCAGACTTCTTCCATCGCTGCGTGTTTGAGGGGGAGCGATGCTGCCGCATTGCTACCACCGGCAAAGTCTTTCACCTGCGGCGGGGCTCTGGCTAAAAAAGGTGAGAGCCCAGGCATCGGCCCCTGCTGGTCTTCTCCCACCACCGCGTGTTGAGGGGGGGGGGAAAGCAATGTTGCTGCTACTGCCACCAAAGACTCTCACCCACAGCAGGACTCTGGCCACAAGAAGAGCGCAGCTGGTCAGTTTTGCAGCTGAGGCAGCGAGAGCCGCAGTCAGCGCTGTCAGGGATGATATCATACTGCCATGAACTACATGTACCGTAATGCACCGCTCGTGTAACCCTACCCCCTCTGACCTCCTCTGACCTCACCTAACCCTATTAAAGGACCCTCACCTACCCAACGACCCTCTCTCCTATCCTGACCACTGATCATCACTGACCGCCATGCGGCCAGTAGAAATAAAGAACTATAAAGGCAAATGAATGAGTAATGGGGTCTTTGGGCCGAACCTTCGGAAACCCTCTAACAATTGGTAGCAGAGGCTTTGGTTTTGCCCATAATTAACCCCAGAAAGCAAAAATGACCAAACGGAAGACCCAGACGAGCAAAGGGGGGGCCAAGATGCAGGCCAAACCCAAGGGGCTCAAAGATGGATCCAAAACCGGAGATGACCCGCACACGATCCAGGTAACCGAGCTCCAGAAAATAATCGCCGGGAAAGAGACAATCTCCATGGCAGAGCTACTGGCCCTGATAAACGACGGAGGCGAACATTCCAACGACAGCGCGGTAAGCTCCACCCCGGGGACCTCCGTGGTGGGAACACCAGACACAACGCCGATCCCAAATCTGGCCGACCAATTACAGATGGTGGCCTCAGATTCAAATCATCTGGTGGGAAACCCCATCGGGCTAACGATACCCAGGGACAACCCAAGCGGGCCGGCAATGCATAAAAAGGAAGGGACCCTGGGACCCGGGAGGCTGGACGCAGGAACCCCAGAAACGTGGGCTATGCCAATCCTCAGCCCCCAGACAATAGAAGGGGAGTGGGAAACCCCAAGAGGAAGACAAGCGCCTAAAAGGGACACCACCAGCAGCATGGCTGAGTCTCAAGGGGGGGCAGAGGCCTCCCCCATGACAAAAGGCCAAAGCGCACGCGAGGGGCATGGGGAACTGAGAACACAAGCAAGGGAAATGAGAGAAGCAGAAACCTACCGAGACCTTTTGCCCATCCCATCCGACCGCGGGAGAGGCTCCGAGGATGATGCAGACCCCCACGCCAGGCCACGATCTGAGGAGGCGGAGTCCTGGCGCTACGGAACTCCCCCGGCCCAACAAAGAAGGCGACATCCCTCCTACGACTCCGCCTGGCCTCCCAACCAGGAAAGCAGCCCCAGCGACGGAACTGCACTCCCAGTGAGGCTCCAATCAAGGCAAGCAGGACCTCCGGAACAGAGATCCACCCACCTCGAAGACCAACGACGAATGAGCTCTGCGCAGACGCAGATAAGGCAGCAGAGCTCCCCCACTGGCGAAGAAGGAGAAGTACAAGCTCCAACAGACCAGCCAAGCACCGAGAGGAGAACGGGCTCCCCCTACTGGCAACCAAAAGGGGAACAGGCGGGACTTTCAAAACCAACAATATGTGTCCCCATACCCTTCTGCCAGTTTAAAGGCAGACCAGGACACCAGAACTATTCAAGCAACCAAGCCCAACAGAGCCAACTGCCAAATAACTTCCCAATCCTCGGCATGACTGGGAAGAACTTTATGGACTGGAACCAACAATTTCAGGTACTGTTAATGAGGGAGGGGGCTTTACACCTAATTCAAGACCCACCAGAGAAGCCATGGTCCATGGAGGTGGATAGACTGCATCACAGGGCATTTTGCCTGCTTTTGGGTACCATAGATGCAACTATGTATGGGTGTATTCCAAGTGAGTCAACTGTCTATGATGTTTGGGGGAAATTGTATAACATGTTTTATTGCAAGAACAGGAGCACAACGTGTTTACTGCTGAGGGAGCTGTACGCATACAAGATTAAAGAGGGAGATAGCATGGGTGAGCATCTGATGAGATTAAGCAACATGAGGTCTGATCTCATAAGAAGGGGCGAAACCGTTACTGAACAGCACCTGATCAGCATCATCTACAATGCTTTCGACCCAAGTTGGGACGACTTTCTGACCCAATTAGACAACACCAGCGGTGACAATGTCACACTGGACTATGTCACCAGGAAACTTATAGCCGAAGACAACCTCAGGAGAGACAGGGCCGCCATACGCAGGGAGAATAGGCCACACAAAAGGGTAGTTTTCACAGAACCCACAACACGTAGGGAAGACAGGCCACACAGGAGGGCAGTATTCACAGAGCAAACCAGCCCAACACGGGAATGCTACACATGTGGTTCCAGAAGACATATTAAAAGGGACTGCCCAAGATATGCCAAAGACAGGAGGGATGCGAGATACAGCCCTTCACATGACCGAACACGCCATGATGACACACCGAGGCCGAGACGCGAGTCACGAGACGAGTACTCAAGCAAACCGAGAGACAACGAGGATAGAGATAATAGGCGGTGGAGATCACCCAGTCCAGGCAGGCGCCCTAGGCCCCAAAGAGACCAAGAGAGACACGAGCCTGATTCTATAAATGCAGTGAAACACGGCAAAGGAAGTAGACGCCATGAGACAACCAGGCCCACGGGCACCCGCCCGCAACGCTGGCTGATCGATTCCGGGGCCACCACACACACATCATGCCACAGAGAATATTTGATTCTTTTGAAGAAGACTCTTTTAGCATCAAGGTTGCCAATCAGGCACACGCTAAGGTAGAAGGCAGAGGCGACATACACATCCCTGAAATTGGACTGGTCCAAAACGTCCTTTATGCCCCACGCATTCCGTACAATGTTTTAGCCACTACTAGACTCACAGAGGACCCAGACCTGAGAATAATCTTCGGAAACAAGAAAGCATCCATTGAAAGAAGGGGAAAGGAAATTGGAAGAGTGGAAATCATAGGCGGACTACCATACTTCATTGCAGGGGAAGACGAAGAGAAACAAGTCACCATAGGATCGCTCGACAGTAATGAAGAAGAAGAAGCACAGGAAGGCACATCAGATGAACCCGAGGAACAACAAAACGAAGGACCAGAAGCGGAAGCGGATGACCTCTACAACTCCACCAGGGATGGAGAGGTCAACAGAACGAAGAAAAAAACACCAAGGATAACCATAGGGAAACCAGACCATGATGAGTGTGCACACTTACTACACAGAAAGTTAGGACACATAGGTTTTCCCACCGTCAAGAAAATGTTGGAATGCTCAGAGGGACTGAAGGTCAAAGGCTGCAAGAACTACCTGGACTGTTCTGTATGCAAGAGCTCGAAGTCCAAAACTGAGCCACGACCAAAAACTTCGGCCAGGAAGTCAGACCACCCATTCCAGCTCGTACACCTCGACTTGGTAGGACCTCTTAGAAGATCAATAGGCCAGAAGAGATTTTTCCTAACAATAGTTGACGACTTCAGCAGGTACGGTTACGTATACACGCTTAATAGTAAGGACGAGGCGTTCAGCAAGTTTAAGGAATTCCACACAAGGGTGTGGACTCAACACAACGTGAACGTGAAGCAAATGATGATGGACAGAGGTTCGGAATTCCTGTCAAAAGAGTTTGAAGAATGGATAAAGGAGAAGGGGATGCTGCACTTCAAGACTGCACCATTCTCAGCCTTCCAAAATGGGGTGGCTGAGAGAAGAAACGGGGTACTACAAACCATGATCAGATGTGCAATAGAAGACGCAGGTCTAAGCTTCTCATATTGGGGAGAGGCGCTGTTGTACTCCAACTACACGTTAAACAGGCTGTGGTCTAGTGTTCTCGGTAAGACACCCTACGAGGCAATGTACAACCGAAAACCCAAGCTGGCGCACCTCCACGTCTTCGGCGTACCTGCAGACGTGCACATACCCAAGCAACTTAGAAAGAAAGGGGACAAGATAACCAGAAGGCTAAGGTTCCTAGGCTATGAGCCAGGTTCGAAGGCATACCGGTTCATAGACCACAACCAGAGGCTGGTAGTTTCAAGATCAGCCACATTCCACGAGCACGCGAACTGGGGCAAGATACACGCGAATGAAGTATTGATGAGCGACCCAGAGCATGAAGGGGTCAAGGAAGCACTACCCGTGGCAAGGCCTGACCAACCAGGAGATACAATATGTGGCAAGTCTGAAACACAAGGAGCACGCACAAGCACCACAGACGCAGGAGACGTCGAATCCCCAAGTCCCACAAAAGAAGCGCCTAGAAGGTCAACCAGGTCGACCAAGAACCAAACCCCGAGAAGACTGGAGGATTATGTTCTGAGCATGGAGACCTACCCCAAAACACCAGCGAGCTACGAAGACATAGCAGAGCTACCACCTGAAGAACAGGACAAGTGGAGGGCGGCCATGGAGAAGGAAATGGAAAGTCTCGAAGACCTCGACGTATATACACCTGCAAGGGTACCTGAAGGACAAAAGACGGTGGGAACAAAGTGGGTATTCAAGGTCAAACAGCTAGAGGATGAACAGATCCTGTACAAGGCCAGACTAGTGGCCCAAGGTTTCACTCAACGATACCCAGATGACTACGAGGACACATATTCTCCAACGGTGAAACCAGAAAGTGTTAAGGCCGCATTAGTAATGGCAACAGTACTTGGAGAACAAGTATATCAATTCGACGTACAGACAGCGTACTTACACGCACAACTGGATAAGGAGATATACGTCAGGGCTCCACCCGGTTTTGGACGCAGCAGTGGAGAAACATGGCTGCTAAACAAGAGCCTTTACGGACTCAAGCAATCTGGCAGAAGATGGTACGAGTGCCTAGCTGAAACCATGAAGAAATTGAACTTCTCTCCAGTTAGAGAAGACAAATGTGTCTTCTTAAGAAAATCTCCAGAAGGGGTAGAAAAGGTTCTGGTTTACGTCGACGACCTGTTGTATTTTGGGAAAAGCAAGTCTAGATGCGATGAGTTCGCCAAAGGCCTACAAAACGAGTTCTCACTGAAGAGTCTAGGAAAGGTGAACAAATACCTAGGGGTACATGTGTCAAGGATAACAGACGGCTTTGCCATATCTCAGAAGGAGAAGATAATCGAGCTCCTTAACAAGTGTAATATGTCCGACGCCCACCCATGTGGGACCCCCATGCAGACGGATTTCGTAAAAAACTCCCACGAGGAGGGAGAACCATTCGAGGACATCACACTCTATAGATCCATCATCGGATCACTCTTGCACATCGCCAACTGGACCAGACCGGACATCTCGTTGGCAGTGAACCTTCTCTCACGTCACTCCGGCAACCCAAGGGCCCACCATTGGGTGGCCGTCAAAAGGCTGTTGAGGTACTTGAAGGGTACCATGGACAGAAAATTACTGCTAACCCCTCAAATAAATGACAGGATAAACATCTCATGCTATGCTGATGCCGACTGGGCCGGATGTACAAAGACCAGAAGGAGTACATCCGGCTACATAGTTATGCTGAATGGCAGCCCCATATATTGGCGCACTGAAAAACAAAAACTAGTCTCCTCCTCCACCGCTGAAGCAGAGTACGTATGTCTGTCTAACGCAGCAGATGACCTGATCTGGATAAACGAGCTAATCTCCCTCATCTGGGAAAAACCCAGCCTTCCCATTATCATTCACGAGGACAACAAAGCAGCCATAGACATGGCAAGGGCCGAATGTTTAGCCAGGCGATCCCGACACATCGATATCAAGTACAAAAAAGTAAGGGAACTCATAGGGGGAGGCTTCATAGACCTGATACATTGTGAAACTCAAGAACAGGTAGCGGATATCCTGACCAAACCACTCCCATTAGCCCAACACAGTTATTTGCTAAATGGCCTACGCCTTAGTGAGTAGGAGAACAACAAATCCAAATCACATCACGTTCTGTCCGTATGATCTCAGAAGGGGTTTTGTCAGGGATGATATCATACTGCCATGAACTACATGTACCGTAATGCACCGCTCGTGTAACCCTACCCCCTCTGACCTCCTCTGACCTCACCTAACCCTATTAAAGGACCCTCACCTACCCAACGACCCTCTCTCCTATCCTGACCACTGATCATCACTGACCGCCATGCGGCCAGTAGAAATAAAGAACTATAAAGGCAAATGAATGAGTAATGGGGTCTTTGGGCCGAACCTTCGGAAACCCTCTAACAAGCGCTGTGTCAGCTAACCCCATTTTTGCTCCTTCTCTGGCCAGGCCGGTCATGGGAAGTGAGAGCACAGTCAGTGGTTGCTGTTGTGCTCGGGGATCAATGGCCAGCTGGGAAGGAGGATGAGCAGCACCTGAGGGCTTTTCCGACACCCTCAGAACGCGATGTGTGAGTCTCTACTGGACAACTCTGTAACTCCGTATTTGGTATCTTGTATTTTGTATTCTTGTGTTGCTACTGATTGATACTTTGTATTTTGTTTACTTTGTATTTTTGCTATTGACGGCTATATTTATGCAATACTGTAACTGGATTTGATGCTATTATTGTAATACTATTTTTTTGGGGGGGGGTTATTTTGTACTTTATTATGTATTTTGTTGTGGAAACCGCTTAGAGTCACCCATTGGGTTGAAAAAGCAGTATATAAATAAGCCTGAAATGAAATGAAAATTATTATTGTTATATTTATCCATGATAAGTGTACTTACTTCAGCAACAACTGAACAGTATTTAAGATACTATCGAAACACTTTGCACTACAATACAAAATTACTGAGAGAAGGCAAGAAAGCTCAGAGGAAAACCAGAAGAAGTGGCAATGCAAGCGTGGTGCCAAAATGGCTGCTGCGCTCTTTGCGGGGCCCCCCCCACCGGACGAAGGCATCCGGGTAGTTAGGGGCGTGGCAAGCACCCTAGTAAAAGGGCTGGCCACGAGGCAGCCGAGCTGCCATTTTTGCGAAGCGACGGAGCGGAGAAGTTTTTCCCTCTTACCTCCGTCGCTTGTGTCCTTTCAGGGGAAGCCTTTTTCGGTGCAGTTTTTCCTTTCTTTGGCTTCCCAGCTAGACCAGCTATGCCCTCTAAGAAGAAGGCAGCTGCGAACGTGGCTCGATCTGCGCGGAGGCGTCAGCCGGGTCGGAGGACCGCGACTGCGCCCGCCCAGCAGCCACCTTTGGCAGAGCCCACCGGGACCGGTGGGATGGGATCGGTGGCCCCTTGGCCCGATGCGCGGCGCACGCAGGCTGCCCCGGCTGGGGCCTCGGCCCTTGGCCCGCAAACGATGGCCACTGCCCCTGGCATGGTCCGTGCGGCTGGGCCTTCTTCCCTGGGTGCACAGTTCCCCATGGGGGGATCGAGCCATGGGGGGTGGTTGGGTTCCCTGCCTTGGCAGGGCATGCCCACGGCCCCTCAAGGGCCGAGCATGGGCTCTTGGCCGTATCCGGCCCCTGGGGCACAGGGACCTGGACAGGTGCCCGTTACTTGTGGGCCGGCTGGCCCTTTGCCCCCTGTCGGGGCTGGGGGCTATGTTAACGTGGAGGCCCTCCTGGCCCACGTAGCGGCCCTCGAGGCATCACTGGCAAGGGCCAACCAAGCGGGGGCGTCTTTCGGGTTCCAGGTTGATCCTTTGGCTGCCGGGCAGCAGCAGGCGACGGGTCGGGTCGAGCTGCCTGAGGCGTGCGGGCCGGTGGCGGCCACTGCCTTGCGGCTCCCCACTCAGCAGGCGCAGCAGACTTGTGCTGATCTGGCTCCGTCAACGAGCTCAGCTTCAGTCGTGAGCTCCGACGCCCCCAGCGGGCCGGAACCCCCGGTGGGGGCGGCCCGTGGGGGTGCATCGGGTGAGTATGCAGTTCAAGCTAGTGCACCCACACAACTGACTTCTCTGGGGGGGGGCTTTTCAGTGGCCATGGCCTCGCACGGGTGGTGCGGCGGTGCAGCTGCCTCCGGCCCACCCGGCGACTTCATCCCTGACCCAGGGCCCGGGTTGGGGTGGTGCCCCCTATGCGGTAGGGAATGTGTTGGGGGTGTCCGGGTTGGTACAGGCCCCCTTTGCTTTGCCCGCACTTCCCTCTGTGCCGGTGTCGGCATTGCCGACAGCGGGGTATTCCTTGCCCCTAGGGGACCATCTGGCCCAGTCCACCAAGGAAAAGATCTGGAGGGGCGAGTATGTGGACATCTTCTCCCTTCTCAACAGGGAGCCCACCAAGGAAGAGAGGGAAGGGCAGGATGAGAAGGATAAGGAGCAGGCACGTCGTCGTAAGCTGCCACGTACATGGGCAAATTGGTTGCCAGCGTACCTAATTTACATGGCTGTTTACCTCAGGGCCAGGCAGGATCTGGCCATCCCTATGGTCCAGTATTTGGACAACATTTACCGGCTATGGTCGACTTCCCGGGTCCGTCGTGGCTGGCTTACGACGAGGAATTCCGCATGAGGATTCCACTGCACCCAGAGATGAGGTGGGACGAGCCCTGCCAGAAGCTGTGGCTTCTGTATATGACCCCCACGCGCCCGGCGCCCGGGGAGAGATATCATTGTGGACATGCGGTCCAATGAGCGGCCCCGGTACAGGTTCCCCGCCAAGTGGCCGGGCAGGGGGTTCCAGCCCGCCTGCTGTGCTGGACCTTCTCGTCCAATGGTTCTTGCAACAGAAAGAATTGCAAGTACAGGCATGAGTGTCCCTCTTGTTCTGGCCCCCATGCTGCCTCCGCCTGTCCCAGGCCGGGAGGATTCAGGGGCAGGGGTAGGGGTGGACAAGGGGCAGGTAGGACTGCCGCTGAGGGAGCGGGTCCACGGAAAGGCCCCCTCCCCAATTAATGTGGACATGCTGGAGCGTTGGCTTGCAGTGTACCCGAGGAGGGCAGACGCAGTGTACCTGCTTCATGGTTTTCAACTGGGGTTTCGTATTCCTTTCACGGGGGATAGGTCACCTCAAGACGCACCCAACCTTTTGTCACTTAGAGGAAGGGAGGAGGTGGCTGCTGCCAGCATTAATAAGGAGGTTGATGCGGGCAGAGTCGCTGGCCCTTTTCCCGCGCCCCCGTTCCCCAACCTTAAAGTATCCCCACTGGGACTAGTGCCCAATAAGTCCCCGGGCGAGTTCCGCCTGATTCATCACTTGTCCTACCCAGCCGGTCGCTCGGTCAATGATGCTATCCCTGATGACCTTTGCTCGGTCAGGTATACATCCTTTGACCAGGCATTGCGCATGGTGCGCTCATGTGGCCCGGGTGCACTGTTAGCTAAGTGCGACATTAAGTCGGCTTTTCGTCTCCTGCCGGTGCACCCGGGTGACTTTGAGTTGCTGGGTTTCAAATTCAGGGGTGAATATTATTTTGACAAAGCCATGCCTTTCGGCTGTTCCATTTCCTGCTCGGCCTTCGAGCGTTTTAGTACATTCCTGCAGTGGGCATTTGTCCGTAGGTCAGGGTCTCGGTCTGTAGCCCATTACCTGGATGACTTTTTGTTCGGGGGTGAACGGGGCTGGGACACGTGCACACGTCTCCTCAACACATTTCAGACGCTAATGGAGGAACTCGGTGTCCCTTTGGCTCCCGAAAAGACCGAAGGCCCATCCACTAAGCTAGTATTCCTGGGGGTGGAGATTGACACAGTAGCGCAGGCGTCTAGGTTGCCAGGGGGAAAAGGTGGCCAGGATAGCGGCCCTCATTTCGGGATTGCTGGCTAAGCGCAAGGCATCCCTTCGGGAATTACAGGTGCTACATGGTCACCTTAACTTCGCTTGCAGGGTGGTCGCACCTGGCAGGGCATTTGCTCGGCGCTTGTGCGATGCCATGTCAGGCTTATCCAGGCCCCATCACAGGGTGAGACTGACACGGGGCATCAGGGCAGATATGCACATATGGCTCCAGTTCCTGAGGGAGTTCAATGGGGTCTCATTTTGGAGGTCTGACCTCCTGGCTTCACCTCGCTTTCAGATACAGTCTGATGCCTCGGGATCCCTGGGTTATGGGATGTACTTCAACGGAAAGTGAGCCTATGGTGGATGGCCACCAGCCTGGTCAGGCACGGCTCGCCTGAGGGATCTCACATATTTGGAATTTTTCCCCATACTGGGGGCTTTGATGCTATGGGGTGAGGAGTGGGCCAACTCGGTGGTGCATTTCTGGTGTGACAATGCGGCCGTTGTCCACATTGTCAACTCACAGACTTCTAAATCTCCCAGGGTCATGGAACTAGTGCGCCAGTTTGTATTGCGCAGCCTGCGCCTCAATGTATTGTTCAGGGCCAGGCATGTCCCGGGGGTCAATAACGATATTGCTGACGCTTTGTCCCGCCTGCAGATCTCCCGGTTCCGCGCCTTGGCCCCGGATGCGGAGGAATTGCCCTCGCCACTCCCGGAGGGGATATGGACCTTTGGCAAGGAGAGGTGAACCGGGCGATCGGCATGTCGCTGGCGCCACGCACGCGTAAGGCATATCACCATGCGTTAGTTTCCTTTCGGACATTTTGTACCCAATCTCAACTGCCAGATACCTGGCCGATCCCAGTGGCCCACGTCCTCCGTTTCATGGTTTACCTGCATGCCCAGGGCCTTGCACCCCGCACCATAGCATCCAGGTTGTCAGCGCTGGCTTTTATGGCCAAGGTGGGAGGTCATGCGGATAGTACCGCTGATTTCCGTGTGAGACACGTTTTGGAGGGGTGGGTGCGGGAACGTGGGCGTAGCCTGGACGACCGCCACCCAATTTCCCCTGGGGTCCTTATCCAACTGGCACGGGGCTGGCATGACCTATGTTTCGATAGGTATGAGGCAGCCCTGTTTCATGCTGCTACAACGGTGGCCTTTTTTGGAGCGCTCCGCATCAGCGAGCTTGTGATGCTGTCTAAGGCGGATGCAAGTCGTAGGGCACTGGAACTCGAAGATGTCTATGTTTGCAATGATTGGGCTCAGTTGAGGATACGCTCCTCTAAAACAGATCAGCACGGTGTAGGCAGTGGAGTAAGACTGCTACGATGTTCCTTGGCAGACATCTGTCCGGTTGGTGCCCTACAGGAGTTCCTTGCACTGCGTGGCACGCACCATGGCCCGTTTTTCTGTCACCAAGATGGGTCTCCCCTCACTAAATTTCAATTTTGGAAGGTGACTGGGAAGGCACTGGCTAGTGTGGGCCTCCCTGGGGCCCGTTACGGCACCCATTCATTTAGAATTGGGGCGGCCTCTACTGCGGCTGCTTATGGGTACTCCGGGGCTGACATACGCAGCATGGGGAGGTGGGGCTCTCAGTGTTTCCAGTTTTATGTTCGCCCGCTCCCGCCGTGAGTACCGGTTTAGTCACCGCATATTTCTTCCTTCCCTGTTTTTCCTTGACAGACCCTGGGTGTCGTATCACACCGGTGACAGTATGGCTGGTGGGCCATAGCTACGTGCACAGGGCAGCGCATTACGCTGCGGTGACAGATTGGGGACCCCGACTGGGACTGGGTGCATACGCAAGTCTCACATGGTACGGTAAGCCGTACCATGGTACGGTAATACGGTAAATGTTGTGGCGGGAGCTCTTGCCATTCCTCTTTTCGGGAAGGAATGCTGACCCGCCTGACATTCTGATCATACACCTTGGGGGTAATGATTTGGGACAGGTCACTGGCTTATCGCTGAAGCATGCGATTTGCGGTGACCTCGCCTACTTACATTACGTATGGCCCGCCACAACCCTTGTTTGGTCAGATATGGTCCCACGGCACGCTTATAGGGGAGGCTTTGACCTTCAGGCCCTGGACCGCGCTAGGCGCATGGTGAACAGGGCTGTGGCCCGATTCCTTTTGACCAAGGGCTGGGGGCGGGTCAGTCGTCATCCCGCCATTAGTTTGCAAAATTATGGGCTTTATGCAGGGGATGGGGTCCATCTGTCGCGAGGAGGTATGGACCTCCTGTTGGGTGATTGGCGAGCAGGCCTGTCGACCGAGCTGACGGTCGGGGGGGGGGGGGCGTCGAGCCTTTATTGAAGCCTCTCCGGGTGGCGGGTAGCACTGGTAAGGTAAACATTTATGACCCACAGGTATCCGGCAGGTTCGCAATTGACTGGACAACACTAGATAGGCATAAGTTGTTTAAACGTTGTCCGGTCAACGACGAACCAGGCGATGGGGTGATGGCTACAGCTAGATTTTACGGATACCCTGATTTTACCCTGATTTTACGGATACACGTCAGAGGGTGGGGTCATTAGTTAGATATTGACTACGGTCAACAATTTGTTTGTTGTCAACAAACAAATTGATACAAATAGATACATTGTAACAATTGCCATTGGCAATTTTGGGTGGTACCTTACCAGTGTTACTTCGGCCTGCTTGCCTTAAGAATTATGATTGGTCAATTACCAATAGAAATTTATAATTCGGACTAGGGCATGAATCAATAAATGTGGCCTAATGCCGTTATCCACTTTCATTTGTGTCTGAGTCCTTTATTGGGGGGTGCGCCTGCAAAGTATACTATTGTCTTGGCTGTGCTATTATATTGTCTAACATGCAAGAAATCATTAGCTGAATCCTTTAATTAAGAACATTGGTTACCTTGTCAGGCCCTAGTATTTATCTGTATTCCTACTGGTGTGGAATCTATCCACACCAATATGACTAGAGGTAGTCTAGGTGAGGCATGCTGTTTTCATTAAAGTTATTCAGAATGTATTTTTTTTTACTAAAATTAATTACAACAACAGCAGAATTTATACTCAACAGTATTATCATATTTTCCAACTACCCACAGAATTGTGATTTATGTGTTTACTTTCTGTAAAACTTAATGTCGTCATCGCCATTGGCTGCTATTCATATCACAAACAGGAAAAATGCCATTGGCATGGATTTGTTTAAGGTGGATCCCAGCTTGCCATGAAGTGACCCACACACTGTGATCATGAAGCCATCTCTATGTGGCACATATGAAATGAGACATGTAAGATTTAACACCAGACTTTGATGGACTGCTGCAGCCTTGAGGATATTAACAAGGTGCACCTTCACAGCCAGTCCATCTGGCATGGTCTCTTCCACCTCCATGAACATTGGGAATCAGAATAGTGAAGTGGTTCCTCCTCTGTAGCAACTTACTACATAGGATTCTGACCAGCAGAATGATGAGACAAGATTTGTGGGGGGTTAGCTGGGTACTTCAGAGTCTCCCCTCCTCTCCATCTTCTCTTTCTATCTCTTTCTCCCAGCAGCTCTCTTTATTAACAGTTTCACACAAGCATACAGCATATGGCACACAATGACATGATCCATCATCCTTCACCATACTGTCACGCTATGCTGCACTAGCAATACTCAAACAGACATTTACACAATTGATGATAGTTGAATGCAACCTATTTCTGTATCACTACAACAGTAGAATGCATATAGCAAAGAGGAAGGAATGTTCTGTGGTTCATCTGAACAGGAACAGACATTTCCACCATCATGGGGAATGAACCACCTGTGTTATTGATCACCCCATCGGAGAATTTGTTCTCACGATTAAACTGGTCAATTTCACAAGGATGCAACACTCCTCCACTCATTTCCTCCACTGAGGGGGGCCATCACCCCACCTAAAGGGGATCATCAACCAGTAGCTGTTGGCCCCTTTAGTGATTCAGGTTATTTACCACTACCCAACACTTGGCATTGAGTTGCTGGCTGCACGGCTAACTCCATTACTTTAATGGGATGTCTGGCCAGACAGGCAAAAACTTAATGCAAATATGATTTTAAAAGACCTTTAAACCAGAAGTGGGAAATTTCAATCTTAGTGCAATATTAGGGGAGTTAGGACTATTCTTTCAGATTTACCCATTGCCCAATAATCTCTCTCCCAATGTGCCAGAATTGAAAGGCTAATTTTATTTTATTTTTTAAAAAAATCACTGTTTATATACTGTAACGATTGTTCCAACTAATTTTTGTTAATGAAAATAAATGATTCTAACTTTAGAAATCAATTTTAATTGAAAGTATCTCATGCTATTTAGTGACCAAAACATAATCACATTTCTTCTTTTAAAAATGGAGTATACTGGGTGCCCCCTGGGTTGCTTGGGATCCTTCAAAATATGACAAAATCTCACCTTTGCTCCTTTCATGAGCACAAGCTGTCTTTCTGAGCAAATTTTTGAGAGGCTTGGGGGACCCAGAGTGCAAGGAAAGCCAACGTGGCCCTGTGTTCAGCCCATAACCCATAGGCTGAACTGCGGTCTACCTTTGCTGTCAATTTATACATTTCTTTCTTGAGAATAGCAGGCATTTCCTTTCTATCATAGTGAGACCCCAATCCTTTAATGTGGGATAGATGGGATGTAATGTAGAAAAATTTGATCCATTGATCCACATCATATGCCTGTATGTTTGTGGTCTGAGAACAGCTCAGAAACATTTCATGTTGTACTTGGTCAGAGTAAGGAACTTACTGTTAGTGCTAATGCAGAACAAATACAAGTACAGTAAAACCCTGACTTACATATGCCTTGAGTTACATAAAATTCGACTTACATAATGATTTTGTGCTAAAACTATGTCCTGACTTACACAATTTCCTATGGGTTTGCTTCAAGTTACATAAAGATTCTTTTCCCTATGGGTTTGCTTTGAGTTACATAAAAATCCATTTCCCTATGGATTTACTTCGTATTACATAAAAAAATTCTATGTGTTTGCTTCAAGTTACATAATAACCCGATTTAAGCAAAAGCCTACAGAACAGACTTTTTTGTAAGTAGGGGTTTTACTGTACCTGGCACAAAGGAAAATTATAGCAATGTGTTATCTTGTTGACAGCTACAAACAGTAATAGTGGATAAGTATGCATATGAAGAGTTCTACCTGCTAAATAAAACATCTATCTCTTTTTCTCTACTAAACAAATGAATGCCAGTATTTATCAAAATCTTGCACTATTCAACAGACAGTGTAACATATACAACCCATAAATGAGTTAACAAAAATTTGATGTCCAGTTTTGATCCTCTTTAGAACTGCAGTAAACTGGGCGTAAAGCAGGTACATCAATAGTCCTTTAAGATCATTGAAGTTTAAAAATCACTAATAAAATATGTACCTCTGGGAGACTACAGCAAATAATGGTTCCATGAAGGTGATACAAAATTTATTAGCTTCCAGTAATTGCACCACTATGTCCTGTGAAATTTTCTCTTGAGTAGCAAAGAAGAATATATGACAAAAGTGCTATTTGTTGGCTTGCCAGCACAAACAGGACAATAAACAATGTAGAAGATCTTCAGCTGGATTGCAGCCAAAAAGACACTTCTGTTCCATTTCCCCTTGTTCCCTTAAAAAGTAAACAGAAGGAATTGTTTGAAACTAAGTTCTGTAAAGGCTCAGTGAATCTGGGGGAAAGTCAAAACACGTAGCTTGCTCTGAAGTGTTTCTTATTAATTCTAATGAGCCATGCTCACAAGTATGTTTCAGGTTACTCATTGCAAAGCTCTTTGAAGTCATTTCATTATATACAGATGGCTCTGTTATAATTATCTATCTATCTATCTATCTATCTATCTATCTATCTATCTATCTAATTATCCTACTCAGGTGCTTTGATGTAGGCAGATTGATTGCACACGGAGACGGCAGGCGGGCCAAACACTTCTTTATTTCAGCATGGTCAATCTGTAAATGGGATTACACTAGGAGACGCAGCTCCTTTTATAATGCATTTGAATTCCCTGCCACAATACCCATTGGTTGACGTCACTGTATTCCTTGAGCAAAAATGTAGGGGACAACGTGAAGACTGGAGCAATAACAGTATGATATGATCATTGACCAGTATTAGTTAACGTCCGCCGACACCGTAAGAACAAACGGGTGAGGTCTAGGATGCGAAGAAATAATAAATAATTAATAAAGTAATAATGAATTGGACTTAAATAAGACACTACAGATCCCTGAGGAAAAAACTGAAAATTGCTGTTATCGAAAGGAGTTCGGATCTTTGTGTGTATATATAGATACTTTGAGAAGTCATCATTGCAGACATCATTAAATTAATTTTATTTGCCAAGACAAATGGTTCCTGTCACTGTATTCCTGCCCATGATTACCCATTTTGTTGTATTCCTGACCATGATCACCCTGATTACCTATTGTGCTGTATTCCTGACCATGAACACCTGGAGGCAGGGAGTTCCCCGCGCTAGCTATTAATTGGGTGATTGGAGCTGAATGGGCTTGGCTCCGTCAGCTGTTATCTCCTTTGGTTGCTACCTGCTGAATTCCGTGCGATAGGCAGCGGAACTAGCTGCTTGCATACACAATAGGTGCTTTACTTCTTTAAAATTGAAGGCAACCCAAAAGTTTCATGACCCCAGTAGCAATATTGTAACACAACCACACAAGCAGAAAGAAAACCATATAAATTTAGAAAAACAGCATGGGCAAACCCCCCCCCCAAATATATATATATAGATATAGAGATATAGATATATATAGATATAGAGATATAGAGATATAGATAGATAGATATGTGAAACGTCTCGGATGCCTCACTAAACAACACTGTTTCAAGTTGTTTTAAAAATACATCTAGGGATGGGTGTCTCAAAATGCTCCTAAAAAGTAAAACAAAATAAAATTGAAGATTACTTTCACAAAAAAATGTAATGTTGCTCTTACAAATTTTGGAATATAATTTCACTGTGCCTTTGTTACACACACACACAAAAGGGTAAGAGAGAGACGAGGTAAAGGGAAAGAGAGAGAAACAAAGATAATGACTTCCTGAATGACAGAGAAGAGATAAAAGACAAAATAATACAGACTTTGAAGACTACCAGTTTCATTTCAGTATAATGAGCTTTATGGCTCAAAATCAATTTCCTCAGAAACAAAGCCTGTTCTTTGGAAGTAACTTGCTGAAATTAACTTCTTTGGTTATAACTCATTGGGAAAAATCCTGTTGGCTTAATTTTGTGCTTGTGTAATCCAGACTGGATGTTGGAAATATTTAATTGAAACTAATTAAGAGCCTCCTAACACTCCCTCAGGGACTATGGTGGCTCATGTGGTTAAGATGCTGAGCTCGCAGAGTGGAAGGTCAGAGTTCGATTCCCGGGTACTGCATGATAGAGTGAGTGCCTGTCTCTGTCCCAGCTCCTGCCAACCTAGCAGTTCGAAAGCAAGAAATTGCAAGTAGATAAATAGGGACCACTTTGGTGGAAAGGTAAACACTGCTCCGTGCACTCCAGTGTTGAGGCATGCCTGCCACATGTCTATGGAAACATCTGCAGATGCAGACAGCACTGGCTCTTTGGCTTTAAGCAGAGATGAGCACTGAACCCTAGAGTCAGATACGACTGGCTTTCGAGCAAGGGTGACCTTTACCATTACCTAACCCTCCCTCTTTTTTAGGTTTTGAGGCTCCCCATAGCTCTCTTGGGAACTGCAGTGGCTCAAGTCGCTAAGACGCTGACTGGGAAGTGGAAGGTCAGCAGTTCGATTCCCGAGTACTGCAGGACGGAAATGAGCTCCCGTCTTCATCCCAGCTCCTGCCAACCTAGCAGTTCGAAAGCAAGAAATTGCAAGTAGATAAATAGGGACCACTTCAGTGGGAAGGTAACAGCGTTCCGTGCGCTCCGGTGTCTAGTCATGCCTGCCACATGACCACGGAAATGTCTGCAGAAGCAGACAGCGCTGGCTCTTCGGCTTAGAAACAGAGATGAGCACTGCACCCTAGAGTCGGATACGACTGGCTTTCGAGCAAGGGAAACCTTTACCTTTACTATGGCTCTCTTTATCCCTGCAGGAGTCTTTGGAAAGCTTGGGATGTGAAGGGTGGGGCAGCCTTTAATAATAAAAAGTCACTGGCAGGATCAGAACTTTCACTGGAAATTTTGCAGCAATTATTGACCACAGAGGGTGCCAAAAATGTGTACATATTTTAAGAGATGTGATCTATGTCTTACTTTTCAAAGTTGAATTGAATTACAGTAGCAATGTGTAGTATGATGTTCACTCAAAGGAATGACTGCAAGCATCACCATGCGATAGGCAGGACTTCTTCATGTTATTCTGCCATATCTGAATCCGAATATTGGTGATCCTCATGGGGATCAGCCATGAAGACTGTCCTGAGAATATAATGCAATGGCATTTCATCTGACTTCCGCATCGAAGCATGACACCCGTACCACTGATCCAGTTCCACAAGTCACTTTCTGATCTTGAGCCCTATTGGCACACAAAGTCCTCCTCAGCCCTAGGCCAGTATGGATGAAGCTGCTGCCCTCCATCAAGATGGATTCAAGTGGGATTGAATCCACTCCGGGACCATCACCATTCCTGGTGGACTTCAGCATCCAAGCCATTAGTCCTCAGGGTTGTCATGTTAGTTAACTGCCACCTGACACAAGGCACTGAGTCCCTGGCAGTATGGTCTACTCTGTTACCATAGCAGGATAACCGGGCCAGACACGTGACAGGCAGGACAGTCAAAGAAAATGATGGAAGCATGTTTGTCATTCCAGGGGCGCAAGACTATTTTGAAAGGTGTGGTTGAGTTTCCCCCACATTCTCCTGACTTAGCACCCCTTGACTTCTACCTATGGGGGATCTTAAAGGATATAGTGTACTATAGAAAACCGGCTACACTGGTGGTAGTTAGGGAAAGAAATGAAATGGCACGGGAGGCAATACAAGTGGGCACTTTGGTCAACGTTTCTCAAGCAATAGTTTGCCATAATCAGAAGTGTCTGGATGCTGATGATAACCACTTTGAGCACCTCTTGTAGTTGTAGAAGTCAAATGTGACTTGTATTCATCTTTTTTTATCGGTATATATATCGAGTATTACAATTCTAATACAGTTTTTTCCCTTTCTCAAAATGTGCATACATTTTGGCTCCCTCTGTATTAAAGGCTCCCCTGCCCACCATATCCAACGGCTCAAAAAGGCTTCCATGGTGCAAAAGAGAGTCCTTGGTAGCCTCAGAGCCTAAAAGGGAAAGGTCAACAGAAAGTTTTAATTAGTTTTAATTAAACCTGTCCGGTACCTGATTAAGGTTTCGTCAGTGCAAAGTTACACCAACAGGATTTTGTGTATTATTTCCAGGCTAAAGTTTTGAGGGCTTAATCCACAAACCATAAATTCAGATATTTAGTAATTAATTCCTGCAAAGTTGTTCCAAAACAAGCCAACCCGCTCTTTAACCTATAATATTGCTTACTTCTTCATTCACAGGTTTTAAAACCATAGTCCCAAATACATGAGAATGCTGACAAATTCTTCAGAGATGAGGAAACAAATTCACCCACCAGCACTGGTCAAATGCCATCACTTTATCTATTCCTGCATGAGGAGAATCACATTGTACCTGTTATTATTCGCTCCCCCCAATAATTCTGTAAATTCCAACTGAGCATTTGGGGTCTGGGTCTTTTGCTGGATTTGAGAGAAGTGCAATTAATAACAATATCAATAATAACTATAAGAACTCATCTGAGGCAGCAATCCTGTACACACTTTCCCAAGAGTAAGTCCCACTGAACTCAGTGGATCTTACATCTGAATAAATATATGTCAGATCACACTGTTCCCCCTCCCCCCATTTCTTTCTTTTTAAATGATTGCCTTCACTCATCTCACTCACTCTCTCATCAACTTCATTCCTGTGCATTTGAGCCTTTTCTCTCCCCTTTTCTAATAGAGTAGGCCAGTGTAATGGGGGAGAAGTGCTGTCACTCTTTCCAACAATGAAGCCTGGCACTTGGGAGCTCCTGATAGATTGAGAATCTTCCACGCACCATCTGCAATTGTAAACAAAACACAATGTATGCTGTGCTACTAGGGAAGTGAGTCAAACTGAGAAGAGGATGAACAATTAGTGACAGAGTAAGCGGGTAAAGAAGGCAGGAATATGGAGCAGGCAGAATGGAGAGAGAAATAGAAAACCTTCAATAATACATTAGGGTTGCCATACGTCCCAGAAAACCAGGATGGTCCTGGATTCAAGGCCATTTCAATAAAAATCATGTTAAAATCCTGGATTTTTAAAACTCACTGATTAGGCATTATTTTATTTATTTATTTATTTATTTTTTACGCTTATATACCGCCCACTCAGGTACAACCCAACTCAGGGCGGTTTACATAGCGGACAGTAAATTCATAAAAAGACACGTGATAAAACAAAGTTAAAAGTTAAAAAACCCACCCCTAAAAGGTGTGCAAGTACCGAAGGGACCTTGGGGGAAGGCACACTTCTCTATACCAACCACCCAATGGTACCCCCATCCCCACCCGCACCCCAAACTTGGCCCGCCAGCCAGGTCTTTAGTTCCTTCCTAAAGGGCAACAACTCTGTCTGGAGACGGACTTCCACAGGCAGGAGGTTCCAAAGGGTCAATGCGGACATGGAGAAGGCCCTCCTCCTTGTGCCAGAGAGGCGAGCCCCACTGGCTGATGGCACAATTAGAGAGCCCCTCCGGTCTGCTCTGGTTGGACAGACAGACGTCCTTAGGGCGATGCGGTCTCTGAGATACCATGGCCCACTACCATGTAGGGCTTTAAAGGTCAAAACCAGCACCATGAATTGCACCTGGAGACAAACAGGTAACCAGTGCAGCCCCCGAAGCAGTGGTGAGGCATGGGCATAATGTCCACACCCCATCACCACCTGGGCCGCGGCATTCTGGACCAGCTGCAGCCTCTGAATAGTCATCAAGGGCAGGCCCACGTAGAGCGCATTACAGTAGTCTAGTCTGGAGGGCACCAGAGCGTGAGTGACCATGAGCAAAGAGTCCCGGTCCAGGAGCGGGTGCAACTGGTGAATCACCCGAAGTTGGGCAAAGGCCCTCCTGGCCACAGCTGCCACCTGTTCTTCTAGCAGCAGCCGTGAATCCAGGAGGACCCCCAAGTTGCACACCGGGTTGGTCTGGGGCAAAACAGCCCCATCCAAAACCAAAGATGTTAGCTCCCGGGTTAACGCAGGACCCCCTATCCATAGCCACTCAGTCTTGCTAGGATTCAGCTGTAGCCCATTTGCCCCCATCCAGACCCCAACAGCCTCCAGACAGCTGGAAAGGACTTTGACTGCATCACTGGGGTCCCCACGGGCTGAGATGTAAACTGTGTGTCATCCACATACTGGTGGTACCGCACCCCGTGGGAATGGATGATCTCACCCAGCAGCTTCATGTAGATGTTAAATAGGAGAGGAGAGAGTACCGAACCCTGAGGCACCCCATATTTTATGGGCCTAGGACTCGACCTCTCACTCTCCAACCACATTGACTGGGTCCAGCCCCTCAGAAATGAGGAAAACCAGGACCACACCGTGCCCTGGATCCCCAATCCTAGGAGCCATTCCAGAAGGATACCGTGGTCAACGGTATCGACGGCCGCTGAGAGGTCAAGAAGAGCAAGAACGGACGGATGACCGCCATCCTGCTCTCGCCAGAGATCATCCATCAGCGCGACCAATGCAGTCTCAGTACCATATCCAGGTCTGAATCCTGACTGGAATGGGTCCAGATATTCCGCTTCACCCAGTACCCCCTGCAGCTGACGTGCCACTGCCTTCTCCAGAACCTTCCCCACAAAAGGAAGGTTGGAGACAGGTCTTGTAGTTGGTTAGGATTGCTGGATCGAGGGATTGCTTCTTCAGGAGGGGGTGCACCAGAGCATGTTTCAGCAGTGCAGGAAACATCCCCTCTCAAAAAGATGCGTTAATTATAGCCCCAACCTAGCCACCTGTCACCGTCTTAGAGGCTTTTACCAGCCAGGCGGGACAGGGATCCAATGGACAATTAGTAGTGCGGACCGCCAAAAGGAGCCTGTCCACTTCATCCGGGGCAACTGGATCAAACCGATCCCAGGTAAAACCGCAAGACTGTGCACAGGGTCTCCCCTGGACCCTCCCTGTCCACGGCAAGTTTGAACCTAGAGCAAATCTGATCGATTTTCTCCACCAGATGGTCAGCAAAGTCCTCAGCCGATCTCTGCCAACCAGGCACAGGCCCCGCCCTACCCAGGAGGGACCTGGTCACCCGAAACAAGGTGGCTGGGCGATTATCAGCAGAGGCAATAAGGAAGGTGAAGTATTGCCTCCTCACCACCCCCATCGCCACTAGGTAGGCCCTAATAGCAGCTCTAGCTAGTGTCCAATCGGAATCGCTCTAGGTCTTCACCCAGCGATGCTCAAGACGTCTCTTTGCCCGTTTGAGCTCCCGCAGTTCTTCAGTGAACCACGGGGATGACCTAGCTCCACGGGCTCTGAGAGGCCATAGTGGAGCGATTACATCCAAGGCAGATGTCGTTGACCCGTACCACAGGTCAACATGTGCCTCAGGTGAATCCTGAAATTCCCCCAGTTCCCTCTGGAATCCATCCGGATCCATCAGTTGCCGGGGGCGGGCCACTTTAATCGACCCTGCCTCCTTATGATGAAGTGTCGCCCCCAGAAAGTCTAGAGCCACCAGATAGTGATCCGACCATGGCACAGGTGTTATATCTAGTTTCTGTAATTTCAGATCACTCTGCCACTGCCCCAACAAAAAGACTAAATCTGGCATGTGGCCACTGCCCCTGGTCGGGCCCTGAATTACCTGAGCCAGGTCCATAGCTGCCATGGAAGCCATGAACTCCTGTGCCACCTCGGAACCAGACCCCAGTGAAGGCAAATTGAAGTCCCCCAAAACCATCAGTCTAGGGAACTCCAAAGCCAATGCTAAGATGGCCTCAAGGAGTACAGGCAGGGAGTCCCTTACCCTGCAAGGAGGCAGGTACAGGAGTAGGACCCCCAACTGACCCTTAGGGCCCAACCGCAGGAGCAGGGCCTCACAACCCGAAATTTGTGGAGCAGTGGCCCTGGCGACTCCCAATGACTCCCTGGCTATAATGGCAACACCACCGCCCTTACCCACATCCCTAGGCTGGTGCCAAACACCGAACCCGGCCGGACACATTTCTGATAGAGGCACCCCATCCTCTGGTCTCAGCCAGGTCTCAGTGATGCATGCCAGGTTGGCCCGCTCCCCCAAAATAGAATCTTGTATTAGGGGGAGCCTTATTACAGACCGACCTGGCATTCATCAGCAGCAGCCTAAGGGCGGGGTCACCCTGGATTAGCTGCTCAGGACCTAGAGGTGAAACCGGGGGGCCAGAACATGGAACAGATACTAAGCATCGGTCCCGCATTCCCTGAGTGCAGCCCCCCACGGTTCCCGCTATAACACCCCATGCCCGTCACAACCTCTAACTGAGCCCCTGGAACATCCACCATTAACCCAGATGGAGTGTCGCCCTCTCTTCCCGGCTCGCAAGGCCATCTTTCCCTCCCTCCCTCTCTAACCCACTTAAAACATACCCTCTCACTCCCTCCACCCCAAACAGAACTCCAATGATGGGAGTCTCCTCCTCCCGGCCCTGGTCCAAGCGCTGTAAGGCCGCAGGGGTGATGGGGAGCGGGGGCACTGCCCCTGAGGCCACCAAGCAACCCCAGGTGAGGCCATAGTTCTCCTCCCCACCCTGGTCCACGTGGCACGAGGCGCGATGCTGCAGGGATGGCGAGGGGTACCACTTTTGAGGCCGCAAGCGACCCCAAGTACGGCCAATGTTTTCCTCCCTGCCCCAGTCCTGGCGGCGCAAGGCTCGTGGGTGCCGGGATGGCAGGGAGTGCCGCTTTTGTGGCTGTGAGCGACCCCAGGTACAATTGATGCTCTCCTCCCCACCCCAGTCCTGGCAGCGCAAGGCTCGTAGCTGCAGAGATGGCGGGGGTGCCATCTTTGAGGCCACAAGCGACAGCAGGTGCAGCCAATGTTCTCCTTGTAGCTGCTGGCGGCACAAAGCCCCCAGTCCTGGCGGCACAAAGCCCTCCTTGTAGCTGCTGCACCGGACCCGCACAGCTGGAAAAAATATCCCCTCTCCGAAACCAGCCATGGGACGGAAGACAAACGTCCAATGTTCTCAACGGCCTCAACCCCCAAAGATGAGACCGGCTAAACGGCGGTGGAGGCGGCCTTGGAGCCCAACCAGGAGTCCAGAAGCCGCCCTGCCTCAGGTGTTCTTGCCAGTCTCCCTCCTGAAGGCGGTGTTCTCGGCAGGCCAGGGGCTGGCCACTTTTACCTTCTCCCAGGCTGGGAGAGGCAGCCCTGGATCAGCTGTGGCCTTGGTGTCCTCTGCAGGCTGGGGCTGGTCGCTTTTACCTTCCCTCAGGCTGGGAGAGGCAGCCCAGGATCAGCTATGGCCTTGGTGTAAAATGCATTATAACATACTATTAAAATAAATTCGACTCTCACCATCAAACAAGTGATTTCCTGCCACATTGGAGTTGGAGTATACCTGGAGACAAATGTTAATGTCCTTGCCTCACAATACTGCCTGATAAGTGTAACCAATGTGTTTCCTAGAACTGAGGACATTATGAGTTAACCACAACGTGACTTCTCAGAAGTACAACAGATCATCTTACAGGAAGAATTACCTGTTGTAAATAAATTTATTTATGTATTAATATATTTAATGTGAAAATGTTTTATAGTTGTCATTATATAATGTTTGTTTTAAAAAAGGCTATTTTGTAGATAACATACCCATTTTTGTCAAGTATACTTCTGTCCTGGTTTCATGGGAGAGAATTATGGCAACTCTATACTACATTGAAGATATTTCTTAGCTTTCTTTTGTTCTTCTTTCTTTTTATTTGGTTTGCTCATTCAAGTACAAACATATATACAGTATATGCATTTTCCCTGCCAAAGAAGTTATATTGTTTTACAGTTTACCCCATGGTTTCTTGTATCTTTTATCTCCAAGCACTAGCTTTATTTTATTCAGCAAAGACAAATCAGTTAGGAGAGCCCCACTGGATGTCTTAACTCATAGAGATCATAGACAGATCTGAGTAATGGCTAGATTTTTTAAATTAAAAATTTGTTTTGTGATAGTGTTTTCATCCTAAGCCTGTGAACACTGGTTCATAGGAGTAAAAAAATTAAAAAAGGGATGGATAGGTGGGGAGAGAACATGTGTCATCAAAATACAGCAGAAAGGAGGGTATCAGTTTGCATAAAATTGCCTTTGCTAATTTCTATGTAAAATGCAAAAACAGAGATGATTTTTTTAAAAAAAATTATAATTCAATCAGAACTATAGTATCTCTCACTTGACCAGGGATTTTCAACCTGTGGCCCTGTTGTGTCCTAAACAATGTACCTATCCATGTGTATCCAATGTAACCTTTCCTTGTGTAACATTGTAACCCCAGCTGCATCTCTGTAACCCTAATAGGACGCGAGCTAGTGACCACTAGATGGCAATAGCGAGCGTCCAAGCTCATTGGTCCAAGACTCACCTAAGAGCAATAGTGCGGGAAGATTCCCGCCATCACCTTCACCTGGACAAGAAGGGCGTGACCTGAAATGACGTCACGCAGACAGTAGCCAATAGACTGTCAAGGAGCCACATTCAAATGTATAGCCACTGTATATATTGAGCTGTTCGTCCGCCATTACCACATGTTCCCTCTGACCAGCATGTAATAAAGTTGTGTTAAGCCAGCTCTTCGGCTGCCCTGGTGTCTTTGGTCCCATACACAACAGGCCCATGGGCTGAATGTGCCCCACGGTACCATTTCATGTGCCCCACCCGCCACTGCTTCCACCACACCAGGAAGTGCCATGTGGTAGAGGAAGGGCAAAATGTCCCTCTGGCCCCTCACGCTGTCTGAGGGAACGTGACCTGGTCCCCAGCTTAAAAAGGATGAGAACTCCTGCACGTGACTGAGGAAGATTATGACCAGTGACATGTATGCATGCTGAGATTGTGGTACAGTTAACAGATGTTTCAAGGTCCTAGTTCTTTATCTTTATATCAAAATTGAACTAGAAAGCCTTTCAAACAGAGGAAACTATGGGAAAGATGCCTGTTATCTGGTGTCAATTTAAGTAAAGAACAAATCTCTGTAAAAGAAGACACATGGAGAGCCTGCTTAGAAAATATTTGGTCTCTCATTCCTGATTGTTTTTGTCCTGAAAGGGGGAGAAGATATGGTCTTGCACTACCCCCTCCCAAGTATCACAAAAGTGTCTCAAACTCTTTTCTCTTACCCTGGCAGAAACAAAGTTGAGGGGAGGGAGTGGTAAACTGGTAGGAAAGTCTTCCCATTTACACAATATGGCTCTACAATTTGGAGAAAGTTGCACCATCCCTGGAGATGGGACACAACATTTCACTTCCATTGGAATGGAAATTTATGAAGGGAATAAAAAGGATACTTGTATGTCTATCCCTAATACTTCGTGTTTTGCTAACATTTCGATTAGGTGGTTCTCCTGCCTTCAGTTTTGTTCTCTCTCTATTAGCAATAGGATTGTTCTGTAATATAATTAATTTTCCAACCATTACTTTCATTATTTTGACATTAAAACAAGTCCCAAGAGAACATAAGCCTTTTTTAAAGAGTAAATTAAGCTTTCTTAAAGAATCGAGGAGCATGGATTTTTATCTTTGAAGGCAGTGACAATAATGACAACAACAAGAGATTGGTCATCTGCAACTATGGTTCATTGAGTGGTTGCTTATGAACTCATATAGTCCAGAAAGTATGTGGTATTTTCTAGAGTTCAGCAAGAACTCTGCCCCTCAGTGCATGTGTATTGTCAATTCCTACCTTTTCCCTTGATTGGATTGAAGGAGGAGAGTGCAAATGCTGGCTTGAGACTTAATATCAAGAAAACCAAGATAATGGCAATAGGTCCGATCAGTCCCTGGAAAATAGATGGGGAAGAAGTAGAAGCAGTGACAGATTTTACTTTCCTAGGATCTAAGATCACTGCAGATGGCGACTGTAGCCATGAAATAAAAAGATGACTGATTATGGGAAGACAAGCTATGAGAAACCTGGGGAATATAGTGAAAAGCAGAGACATCACCTTGAAAACAAAAATTCGCATAGTCAAAGCAATGGTATTCCCGGTGGTAATGTATGGGTGTGAGAGCTGGACCATTAGGAAAGCTGAGTGCAGAAGAATAGATGCCTTTGAAATGTGGTGTTGGAGGAGAGTCCTGAGAGTCCCCTGGACAGAAAAGAGAACAAAAAGGTCAATATTAGAAGAAATCAACCTTGACTGTTCATTGGAAGGACAAATAGTGAAGATGAAGCTAAAGTACTTTGGACACCAAATGAGAAGGGAGGACTCACTTAAGAAGGCCTTGATGCTGGGAAAGGTGGAGGGCAAGAGAAGAAGGGGGTGTCCAAAGTTGAGATGGCTAGATTGACACAATGGGCACAGAGCTGGGCAGGCTGAGGAGGATGGTGGAGGACAGAGGTGAATGGAGGAAAATGGTCCATGGGGTCGCAAAGGGTCAGAATCGACTGTGCGACTGAACAACAATCTGGACTGGACGACTTGTGGCCCTCTAAATGTTATGGTACTGCAAATCTCTCAGCCCTACCTAGCATTGCCAAATGCCTGAAATTCCCATTCAACCACATCTTGAGAGTCCCAATTAGCCTAGAATCAATGGAGCAACACAGAAAAAGGCAGCAGGGGAAGAAAGAATGCTTCTCTTTCTACAAAAGTCAAGAGATTCTGCTGGATGAAGTAATTCTACTTCCCCTTCCCCATCTTCTTAGAAAGCATACTTAAATGCAATACAGATGGACTTATATGTTTATGGTCACATATTTTGTATACAGAGCCATGTGCCTGTTAATACTAACAAACAAGACAGCTAATGATGTGATGCCATACAGGTGAAACTCGGAATATTAGAATATCGTGCAAATGTCCATTCATTTCACTTAAAAGGTGAAACAAATATATGAGATAGCCTCACTACATGCAAAGCGAGATATGTCATGCCTTAATTTGTTATAATTGTGATGATCATGGCATACAGCGTACATGAGATTATGTGATGTTTATGGGGTACATGAGATTGGGGGGTTGGGGTTTTCATAAACTGTAAGCCATAAGCATCAATATTATCACAAAGTAAGGCTTGAACTATCTGGCTTTGCATGCAATGAATCTATCTCATATATTTGTTTCACCTTTTAAGTTACATTACTGAACTGAATGAACATTTGCACAATATTCTAATTTTCCAAGTTTCACCTGTACAAAAAGTTCTAGAGCTAAGCATAGTATCTTTTAATGAAACAAAACACACACACACACTTCATTTGTATTACTCAGCAGCACACAGAATTCAACTCTTGTATGCTATTTTATGTACATGAAAGACAAATATGCAGATACAGTGAGCAGCAAGCCAGCCACAATTAGCTTCAGCTCCCTGTTAAGTGTATGCCTGTTCACAGGTCCAGGCTTGTTGCCACATAATTCATGGAACATCTCACAGAGGTCATGATATTTCTTGCTATTGTTTGAATGTTCTTCCAATAACAGAGCAACACAGAACATCTATGAAACATGGAAACAAGAAAATCCAATCTGCAGCATTATTTTACCTCTTGGAAATACAAGACAGATGATTACCCTGAACATGCTTAAATGCACATTCCTGACAAAAATTCTAAACCCTCTTGGCTTACTCAAAGGCAAATTAATTAAATTTACTCCCAGATTTAAAATAAATACAAAAATTGCTTAGATCCTAAAACAACATCTGGATGAATTTAGATTGCCTCAAGAAAACATTGCCCCTCCAAGTGTTGCCTCATAAGCTCTTTTTGAGAACAACATTAGCAAAGATTTAATTTAAAAGCCCATGTGGGAGCTTCTGAAGGTTCCTGGTGAATAACTATGGACTTTAAAGGTTACACATAGCTTCAGAAAATAAATCTAATCACTGCTTACATTTATTGAATGCAAACTCAGGGGATGAGTTCAAAACATTTTGCTGAATGAGGTGAAGCTCTCAGATGATAGCTCTCAGTATTCTACCTAGTGTATATGCTTTCTTCACAGTGGAGCGAGTGCTTCACACTGGCAAAGAGCTTGCATTCTCAACTGAACCTAGGAGCAGCAGACTACCTCCAGGGGTGCACAACTAGTTTCTTCAGATACACAATTCGGTCCTCGAAAACAGGGGAAAGGTCAGGGAGCTGCCATCACTGCCCCCCTCACACCATTTAGCATCTGACTCCAGATGAAACTTTCTGACTGAGAAAGGATGTAGAGCAGTGGTACTCAACATGGGGCCCATGCCCCACAGGGGAACTTCAATTCCCAGAAGCCTAAGTCAGTACATTGTTTGATTAGTGCTTTGGGGAATTGACTTAGGCTTCTGGGAATTGAAGTCCAAAAACCAAGGTTGGAAAACAATGGTGTAGAGGAAGTAGAACTTTGCGTGGAGAGGAATATGAGAAATTGCTGAAAGCACGAATTCCAAAAAGCAATTATCAGCCACTAGGTGCAAGAGAGATGGGGTCTAGCAGAATACTTTGACAGATCCCTTCTTTGTCTTGATCTGCTCTACTGCTTTTTAACCACAGACTGATACTCTCAAGGCTTCACTTCCTCACACAAATTTCTCCTCGGTTTCCCTTTAAGCCACATAATGAGTGGTGGCAGATCCCTTCTCTCTCAAATACATTGTTAACTTTAATAAGACTTCACCTAGAATTCCACTGAAGATTCCAAATATAACATCCATACAGGCTAAAAGAGATACTGTAAGTAGGCATGGAAGATCTCAAGAGTACAAGCTGGAGTCTAAGGGAGCTACCATGCTTCTCCGAGCCTACAGGGAAGAGGACAATTCACAGTATGAGTTAAAGAAGAGAAATCATGACTTGTTTATTTATTTGTGAGGTAACGCCCAGGCATCCATCTCTTCTCATTCCCATTGGGCACAAGGGATCATTTGCTTAGTGGAAAGGTAGTTGTGTTTGTCTTCTACTGGCACAAGGCCAAGGTACCAAAAAGCCAAGAGGGCAGGTGAGGCTGGCCAGATAACTCAATGGATACATGTACTTGTGCTTATCATGCCAGGATAGTAGGGCAGTTTGTACCTTTTCCCACCATCAACTTGCTCAGAAGCAGTTCCATTCCTTCCCATTCCCTTTTGTCTTCTGACATCCAGTCCACTAGAGGTCTAATAGAGAGCACACTAGAGGCCTCAGAGAGCCTATTCCTCTCATGTCGCAAGGGCTGCCTCATGACATCTTATGTGCTTAACCCTTAGTTTCAGATTTTATTTTACCTCAGGATATGGGATGCTGTTGAACTAGTAACCTTAGAAATGAGGAAGATAGGAAAGACAGTGAAAAGAATAGGGAGAGGAAGCAAGAAACCCTGTGGGCACAAAACTACTTCAAAAAGGTCATTTTGTGTAGGGTTCCACTGATATCCATCCTTGTTTGCCATGACTAAGAAAGTCAGCATAGCCAAAGTTAAAAGATGTTGGAAGCCGGAATCTAAACTTTATCTGAAGTGCCGCACATTCTTAATCTCTGACAAAGATGTATTCTTTATCATGGTTTTGACGGTTGCAAAGCACAGTGGCATGGCTGAATGACAGAACCATTCAGATTTTTTTTAAAAAAGAGACAAAAAATCAAACCAAATTTTTCCAGATATGATGCTTCATCTTTGCCTCACCCACCACACCCATGAGAGAATTCTAGTAGGCTTATTCTGAAACCACATGTTAAGTACATTGCACTTCAGCCAAGCAGCAGAGAAAGAGCATCTTTTCATTGTGTGCCAAAATTCCCGAGTAGAATGTGACACAGAGAAAGGATCCAAGTATATCTGCCATGCCAGTTTCTTTTTGTAGACAACTACATTGTCGCAGAATACAGCAAAGGAGAATTGATATCATAGCTATCACAGTGAAACTTAGAGGCACTCTCTTAGCTGCTTTAGTTTACCTCCTGAATGTGCCAGACCTTCTGTGTGCCAAGCAGGTGAATGACATAGGCCAGGAAAGTGTCCTGAAGTAGAAGTATGGGAATTTTTGTGCAAAAAAGTAACATTTTCCTAAACTCTGCACTGGATCTGACTCACAGCCCCCCCCCCCTAGCTGCCAAATGTTGGAGACCTCTTAGGATATGAAAAGAAGTTTAGAACTTCTCCCCAAATAGGCGATTTCTCTCTCGCCATCTCCAGCATATTGAAAGAGCAGCAAGAGCACCACCTTCTAGGCCAGGGGTGGCCAGCCTATGGCCCATGGGCGGGTCCCAGCCCTGGCCCGTGGCACCATTTCATGTGGCCCACTTCCATCCTCACTGCTACCGGAAGCGGACACTTTTACAACAGTCATAAAACATGCCTGCACATGAATAAATGTACCTGTGCCTGCCATAAGCACTCCCGTAAATGCATCCACAGCTCTCGTAAACATGTTTATGACAGCCGTGGATGTGTTTTATGGCAGTCTTTATGACAGGAGGAAGCATGTAACTGGCCTGCTCAGCTGTCTGGGGGGCGTGGTCAGGTCTGTGGTGCAAAAAGGTTGGGAACTCCTGTTCTAGGTACATGGAAGTCTTCAGCCATGGGAGATGGGAACAGCTAGTAGAGGGGGTAAAACTCATTTGTCTTGACCTAAAGATGATCTGTAATTTCTTTTCTTCGACAGCAAGAATGGCAAGGAGGTCCCTGTTGCTCTCAAAGGAATTTTTGCACTGGCAAGAATGATATTTTGTAAACAAAAAGCCAAATGTTGCACAAAACTGTGCAAACAAACAAATTCAACAAATCAGACTGTAGGTTTGCTTAAGGATTTGAAGAACTGGCTAATTTGTCCTGTTCTTTTGTGCTTGGCACATGTACGTGTTTAAGTGCATGTGCACAGATGTGCACTCTCTTTATTTCTGATCGGGATAAAGAAGTGTTTGCAAATTATAGAAACCTTGAGGAAGTAAAATGAGCTATATGCATTCCTGGTGAGGCAAAATTATATCCTACCCCAAGTTTTTCTGCAGGATGAGTATGGAAGGATTTAGCCATCATTACTGAACCTCCCTATTCTGTTCAAACTTAATAGAACATTTCAAGGTACTGTACTTATTATTATTATTATTATTATTATTATTATTATTATTATTATTATTATTATTATTATTATTATTATTATTATTATTATTATTATTATTATTATTATTATTATTATACAAATCTACCTTTTGAATCACAGTCGAGGACTCCTGTGAAATTAACAGTTCAAGCCCTAATGAAACAACTAAGAACTGTTAAGTTAACATCTAAGTATATATGCATCATCATCATCATCATCATCATCATCGGATACAAATCAACCATTTGATTCACAGTCGAGGACTGGAATAAAAATTACAGTTCAAGACCTAACCAAGGACCTAAGAACTGTTAAGGTAACGTCTGAGTGTATATGTAGTTTCTAGTAGAGCAGGTTTTTTTGGAGAGCTAGGATGTTCAAGTCCAATAAGTCCAAAATTTCCAAAAATCTAGGGCAGGGGTTCCCAACATAAGACACATGGGCTGGATCTGGCCTGTGGTGTCATTTCAGGATCTTGACACTCTTATTTTCTAAAACTCTTGTTGTTATTGTTGTTGTTGCTTTAGTCCTTTCTGTGATTAAAGATTACATGACTCAAAACCACCATACAGATTTTCATCTCACATTTTCCAGGAAAACTGCTAACAATGAACTGATTACTCAAAGACAAACGAAACAAACAACAACAACCAAAGAACAAACTCAAATCGTCTTCCATGCATGTCTAATTAAAATGTGATGGATTTTGTTATTATCCCAAAAAGAAGTATCATCATTCACCTTGAACAGTAAACAACTACAGCCTGAGAAACACTACTGATTTTTCTTGAAGCAACTGTGACAATTTTGTTGCTTAAGAGAGTGTAATAAAAATGTATGTAATAAAATTAATAAAGCTTCTGTTACCCACTTTCTACCACTGAGTTGTTACAAGTTTTACTGCAGCAACTGACTTCCACCAAAACAGACTTACAGGTGAGGTACTGTGGGGACTAGCATAAACAACAAAGATATAGACAGGAATTTTCAACTTTTTAAAGCCAGGGGCCGGGTCACACTCCCTCAGATAGCTTCGCGGGCCAGGCAGCCATTTTGCCCTTCCTCCATCACATGACACTTCATGGTGTGATGGAGGCAGTGGGGGCCAAATGAAATGGTGCCGTGGGCCGCGTCCGTCCCATGGGCCACAGGTTGATAATCCCTGACATAAAATATGATTATCTTATTTGGCCAGTAACATGCTATAGGATTCTGGCACATCTGTTGAACTTGTGGTGTTGTTGCAAGCAGTGACATTAGAAAAAGCAGAGCCTGGAAAGTTAATTCTTTTTTGTGCCACAGCTCCAAGAATCCATCATCCAATATAGCCAAGGTTTGGAAAAAAATTAGACAGCTCACAGGTCAATAGCTGTTATGTGCCATCAAGTAAAAACTGATTTATAGTTACTCTATTAGAGTTTTCAATGTAATGCTTGGGTATTGTGTTCAGCATTAATATTTAGGGAAGAAAACAGATGGCCAAGCGGTTAGAATACCAGACAAAAAGCGATACCACTAGGGAAAAGTCCAAGATACCAATTTATTATATATTTTTCTCAATGGTAATATTCAAATCAGAATTCAAAAAACAAGGTAATATAAATCTTGATTCCAGGTAATCCAGGTAATGAGTTGTATTAACTTCACACAGAGCTCAAAAATAATGCCTAAAGGGGTTAAGTCACCAAAAATATCACTTCTAATGATATTAATTGTAAATTTCAAGAGTTTTTGATCAGAAGATATTCTTCAAAAGTAAAGTTGTATCACAATGAAGATAAGGGGTAAAGCTCAAAAATAGAGTCAGCAAATGTCATTCAAGACTGTTCCGTTATAATCCAGTCTTTCACTTGCGGCTTCATCAGGAAAAGTTATCTAAACATGATAAAAATAACAATTTAAGTAAAAAATACAGTATAATACATATATACAATTTATATGCTATAACAACAATGTGACAACAAGATATGGAGAGAGCATAAAAATATGTGAAAAATACCTGTAATGAGCATCACGGAGTCTCTAAATGTGTATTCTATTAGTGCTCAAGACGCTAAAGAAGTGTAAGGAAAAAGCGTAATATATAACAGCAAAGTGTAATAAAGATAATTAATCAAGCTAAATGGAAATGGGTGTGCTCGTGATGGAGAAATGTCTTAAAGAGATCAACCATAAATCACCCTTTATGCCTCTTCCCGGACCCTCTCTACCTGGCCGGGAATGGGAGGCAGGTGCGTCACCTCCACCCTCCGAGCCTCGCCCACCTGGAGGGTTCAAAAGAGATTATGCTGGAGCCCTGCCGCCATTGCCGCCCAATGCCAAGGTGTGGAGCTCCTCCTTCCAGTCTGGCAAACCGGAGGGAGTGGTAGCATCTGCGCTGTCTCCTCACGGCAACAAGAGGACCTGTTTGTGCTCACTAACCCCTGACGTCGGGGCACAGAGAGCAGAGCTTGGAACTTTGGGCTTTGTGGGAACCGTAAGGACACAACCTTTATGGGATTGTGATAATTGTGCTGCTTTTTTGATTATTTGTATATTGAATTTTGTAATGCACATTGATTCTATGCTGTGCTGCTTTGTTAGTTGGAATTTTTGTGGTATATTTGAAGATACTGTTGTTTATAGACTAGTCTTTTTTTTGCATTGATTGTATATTTAACTATGTTGGAAGCCGCCCTGAGTCAGCCTACAAACTGAGTAGGGCGGGGTACAAATTAAAAATCTAATCTAATCTAATCTAATCAAGTAAACCAACAGTTTCACATAAAACCATGAAGGGTTTATTTTATGGATGGACACTTTTCAAAACAACACAGTCCAAAATTGATGGAATCTGTTAGAATTAGAAGGATGTCTCTATTTCATAGCATGGCTAGATATAATGAAACACCTTACTGACAATATAAATCATGGTATCTAGCACATGGAATTGTTCACTGTATGTCTTTTTATGTACATCTCTCTCCATTGCAATTAATTCAGAATGTGTGAGGCAGTGTTCAAGCATGAAAAATGCTTTGCATGTGGCTATTTTGTAATCCTATTTTATGGCTTGGGCTTCAGAGCTGGACCTTGTAGGGGAGCCATTGTTCATTTCTGTGTAATTATCCACACCAGAAGTAGGGTAGATACCAAGAGAAGCCTCAATATCCATTCCTGTCACCTTGTGTGATTGTGTTGTCAATTATTAGTCAAAAAAACACAGAAAACTTGTGGTGTATTAAATCCTTCTCTTTTTTGAAATAAAACTACATATAAAAGCAGAAGTTCACTCAAGGCAGTATTTCAGAAAAAAATGAAGATTGGTGGATGATGATGATGATGATGATGATCTTCTTCTTCTTGTTCTTCCATGTCTAGGCCAGTTGTGATACTTCCAAAATGAAGGCACCCTTTGGTGAGTTCATTCCGCAGTTCCATTTGCCTGACCTAGTCAGAGTGAAGTTGGTATCTAGTGAATGTGGTATGTATGAATGGCATGAAATCAGGATACACAATCTTTTCTTGATTTTTTCATAATTAACTAGTTATAATTAAATTCATACCCTGCGTCAGGTTAGCACCCTGGCCCTGTAAAGCTTTATTGCTGAGGAAACAATGAGCCGCCTCGTTGCCCGATATGTTGTACTGGTGAAGACAGGCACCACAAGCATGAGAAGGAACTACTACTACTACTACTACTACTACTACTACTACTACTACTACTACTACTACTCTATAGTGAGCTCAAGGTGGTATCCATGGTTTTCTTCATACCCACTTTACTTTCACAGGTCAGTCTGAAAAAGTGTGACTAAACTAAGAGTTAGGAGTTAGAACAGGGATTTCTTAAATTCTAGCCTAATGTTATTATGTCACACAATTTTACATGATTTCAGTAAATGTTCCCAAATGAAATCCATTATTGATCATTGATAAATAAGCAGGCAATAGGTCATAGTTTAAGTGGGTATTGGGCAGTAAACTCTGTTCTAAAAATGACATGAGAGATAAAATTCCTCAGTTTCTCAATGATGATTTTGGTAGTACAGCATCCTGAAGGTGCAATTTTCCTAGCTCCTATCTTTGGAACCAAGGAGAAGTGACAGAAGTCAACAAGAAGTTGCCTTATACTGCACTGTCTCATATCGTTGGTCCCTCTAGTTTTGTACCTTCTGCACTGACCTACAAAAGTTCTCCAGAACTTGATTGTTTCATAATTAACAGGCACCACAAGCATGAGAAGGAACTACTACTACTACTACTACTACTACTACTACTACTACTACTACTACTACTACTACTACTACTACTATCTGATTGGGCCTCTTCACTCTTGAACGATGGTGTCTAAGAGGTGACCTGATTGAAGTTTATAAAATCATGCAGGGTGTGGACAAAATAAAGAAGGAAAAACTGTTTTTCCTATCGCACAACACTAGAACTAGGGGCACTTCATGAAACTTTTGGGTACTAGTTCTCAAACAAATAAGAGAAAGTACTTTTTCACACAGAGGACCACTGATCTATGGAACTCCCTGCCAGAAGAAGTGGTGACAGCTGTCAGTCTTGACAGCTTTAAGAAAGGATTAGACAAGTTCATAGGGGACAAGGGTATCAATGCTATAATTATGGATACCTAAGAACAACCTCCGGGTTGGAGAGATAGGCAGGGTATCTCTCAATGCCATTTCCAGGGAATCCTAAGCAGGTGAAGGCATCTGCTTGGAAATACCCTGAAGCAAATGGTGAGCCACTGTGTGAGACAGAATGCTGGACTGGATGGGCTATGGCCTGTTCCAGCAAGGCTGTTCTTATGTTCTTATTAACTTTTGGCAGGGATACTTTGGATAATATATAGAGATGTCAGAGCTGGATTCAGAGTTTCCTGCATGCAGTCATGTACTTTACCACTAAGCTACAATGCACCCCTCTCTAACTGAATTGCACAGCTGAGTGGGGATCTGAAAATGGGTCTCCCAGTCCTAGTCGAACTCTACAACTTAAAAGTGAATACATCCTGGGTAAGATTGTCTCAGAGTCAACACACTGCAGCTTTTACTCCCATAGTCTGGTGGCTGCTGCCATGTTTCCTGCATTCATAGATGAAATAGTTAAGCCCCAAGATGTCTATCTGAATATAGCAAAAATGTGCATGCTTAATTTAGCTGTAGGTCAAAACATCAGACAGCGTGGTTTTTGTTTCAAGCCCTCTAATTCCTGGGGAGAAGGCAAACTGGTGATCTGTCTCTATAATAGAGTTTTGCTCTTTTCACTTCTCCTTGTGTGCCCTCATTCATCCCAAACCCTTCTCTAGTAGGTTCTCCAATTCTCTGGAGAGAATGTGTTTGACAGGAAATCACAGAAGGTAGTGGAAAGCCATCCCCTCACTTTTTGCTGCTGCCAGAAGCTCTCCTGGGTTGGCGAGAAGGATTAATTGAACTCCAACAAAGGTGCCAGGTTTTTTGCCCTGTCTCGTCCAAGTAGTTAGGTAGCCAAACCAATACAAAAACAGATGATTGGAGATTCAATTTTCACATGGTCAGTTTAGATGACTACAATTAAGCAGGAAATATCAAGATGAGAGGGGGTTGAATTTTTTTTCACATAAGCAATCATACTCTTATCTATTTTTACCTAGTTTTACTACATAGATACATACAGAAAAAGCTGGTGTAATTGACATTTCCATCGCTGGATTATTTTGGACAACAAATAATTGCCATGAATTGGCAGGGGAAAGATACTATTCATTCTGTAAAACTGTGAGTTCTAGCAGAACGAGAGCCATTTTGAAACACAGGCCTCATTTCTAAAGTACAAAAGTTGTTTTTCAGTAAGCAAGCTAACTGAAGATCCACACCTTTTCTTATCTGGATTGTAACAGATGTTCTAACAGCATAAAGAGAGGACAGAGGCCTGGCTACGTGTTTACAAGTCAACTCTTTCAGAAAAGAACTTAAAACCTGGCTTGCGGGTCAAGTGTGGGGTGCAGGTGGAAGGGTAACCTCCATTGGGTGGTTGGTGTAGAAGAACTCCTCCCCATGGTGCCTTTGGATCCTGCACCCCTTGTTTTTAGGGGGTGGGTAGTTTTAACTGTTTTTAACATGTGTTTTTTTTTAATTTTTATTGTGAACCGCCTTGAGTTGGCTTTGGCCGAGTGAGCGGTATATAAATGTGACAATTAAATTAAAATTAAATTAAACTCCCTTGAAGAAGCCATGGCCAGGCCTGGCATGAAATAGATAAGATGAAACTACGTAAACCTGCTTAAACACATTGCTTTGCATGATTGGTCCACGTATTTATCTGTTTGAGAGTTGGACATGCGCTTTTAGTTATCAGTTTGCAAAAGTTTAATATTCTAGTATTTCTTCTTAGAGGTTCATATATTTAGTGTGTTATGTTTATCATATTTTTGGGAATATAATAATGGGAGGAGTCATTTGCGTATGTTGTTTGAAACAGCGTAAGTTGTTTGTTCACTAGCAGACATAGGGCAGGTGTTAGAGAAGGCACAAATTTGCATGCAAGGTTTCAATAAATTGGTTCCTTTTTTCTTCTCCAAGCAACACACTGACTGAATTATTATTCCTGAATTAAGTATTTCTAAAGGCTTGTCATTTTAAGGAGTTTGAGTGACACAACCATTACATTAATAATAAATTCGTGTCAGAGATTACACTGGATTGAAAGGATTTTTGCTGGAGAAACTCTGCTCAGGGGACGCCCGAATGAGGCTTCTTTCATGTCCCCAAGTGCAGCCCTCAGGTATCGAAACCTAACCTTCCAGACTCCAAGCTCAGTGTCTTAACCACTAAGTCATTGAGTTGAGGGCTTCTGAACTATACTGCATTTCTTACTAACCACCTGTGTTTTAACAGGGGTGAACTCTGTTGTTTACAAGAGAGCCGTACCACTTGTTACTCTCCGCTTTAAGTTTTTGACACATCTTGGTGTGAGGTAAGGATAAAGCAGAAGGAAGCAAGACAATATTTATTGTGTCCATGACAACCAAAGCCTGCATAAAATAGATGCAAGATAACCCCTTGTGAATCTAACTTAGTGCTATCTCTGAACCTGGAGCAATGACCAAACTTCAACAGCCTACAAAGCACTGATTTTCAATCTCGTTGTTCTGTCAAGATTTATCTACTGTATCTATCTATCTATCTATCTGATAATAAGTTTAAAAGACGTACTCTTGGATGCATTAAAGACAAAAAACTGTATTATTTTTAAAAAGTGATTGGCAATAAATATCTTATGTTTCATAATAATTAGAAAAAAGTTGTGTGAAATACTTTGCCAGTGGAACTGCACCAGGCCCCATCTCTGGATATATTTAAGAGAGATTTTAAAATGGAGACCTTCCCACCCACTAATTAACCTAAGTCAGTCTAACCAATTAATATATAATTTCCCCCCATTTTCTATTGCCTGGAGAAGTTGCTCTTTTTTCATTTTGTCTGTTTTTATTACTTGTGTTGGTGTGCCACTATATATCCAAAGGATTGGGAAAACATTTTTGAATATTTGGATGATGTTTTTAAGGCCAGCAAATCAGCAGTTCAAGACCCAGGTAATGCATGACGGTTTATGCATGACGGTTTGAGTGCCCATCTCTGTCCTAGCTCTTGCCAACCTAGCAGTTTGAAAGCAAGAAATTGCAAGTAGATAAATAGGGACCACTTTGGTAGGAAAATATCTTGGGGACATGAAAGGAGTCTCATTAAGATGTCTCCTGAGCAGAGTTTCTCCAGCAAAAATCATTTCAAACCAGAATAATGTCTGACACAAAATTATTATTATACTGATGAAAACCACCCAGAATGAGATAATATTCCAGATAATGCATTATTTTCCATGGGTAAATTGGAATAACATTTGGTTTACAGGAAAGCCAAATGATATTAGGAGTGTAGGTGCAGCAAATAAACTTTTACACATCAGTAGGGGTTGGGAGAAACTATACCATAATCATATAGGACAGCCAGAGAGACCCCTCACCCCTGTTCTTTAAGTTTTAATTCAAAATGTTTAAACAAGGGTCCCCTGGTTTTCTTAATTTCCTTTAACTGCCTTGGCATTAGCCAAGAGTGATTACAACTAGGAAATATGGCAGCTACCAGTGTTTGCTGGAGTGGCTACTGCATACCCAACCTGCCAATAGACACTGGCTACTGCATACCCACTGCATACCCACTGCTACTGCATACCCACCTGCCAATAGACACTGCTTGCCCACCCAGCATCCGTCCGGCTGTCTTTCAGTGCAGGGATTTAATTTTAACTATGCTTCCAAATATGGTCTTCACAATGCAATACTTTTAATTATGATTTTTGAGGGTGCCTCCATGTAAGGTACAGTACTAGATGCACAGCAAGTCTGTCTTCTTCTGCTTGCTTGACTCTCTTGCCAAGCTACTTCTGCCAACCAAAGAAGGGTGGTACTTGTTGTGGTTGGTGTGATGGAAGGCAGAGCAGCTGACGGTGGGTGGAGTCAGAGCCAGGTATGGAGGAAAATGTCAGCACACATGACCAAATTTCTCTCGCTCTCTCTTACACACACACACACACACACACACACACACACACACACACACACACACACACACACACACACAGAGTTTACCATCAGGGTGAAATCTAAAGACAGAATTTGCAACAGAGTTTGTGGGTGGGGATATAGGAGCAAGAGAGAAGGAGAAGGCAGAGGAGAAGCAAGGCCACACCTGTGGTTACGAAGACTAAGACAGCAGGTGTTTGGGGGAATGATGGATGTCTCACAGATGTTGCTCCTGAACTTTTTGGATATTTCCTGTTGTTGGAGAACAGAGCTGTGAACAGCACACAACTGGAAAAATATATAATTTGTGACAATTTGTAAACTTGGTAATTATTTTCAAAACCAAATTAAAAGAAAACACTCTCCTGTTTACTCACTGGTGTAATTCAACAGTTGTAAGCACCTTCAGGATTGGGGAGAACCACACAGTACCCATGTGGGCAGTGGTTTTTTAAAGATGAATAGACTCTTTAAACCATACCTGTCAAGCACAGCTCCAGACAATAAGGGACCTGTGCAGAAGGGGATGCACAGTAACTACTTTCCCCTGCTGTCAAATTACAGGATGTCGGCGGATCTGGGCGGGAAAGTAGAAAAAGCGGCGCTGAATTATGGGAAATCCCGGCCAATACAGGATACTTGACAGGTATGTTTTGGATGGGTAAATGTACATGTTTCTGAGAAATTCTAGGAATTAAAGTCCAAAAGACACCTTCTCCAGGTCGTGAAGTCCAAATCTATTGCATACAATTTCTGTATCATATTATTTTCTTTAAACTCACAAAAATAACATTTATTTTTATATACAGTTCCCCCTCTAATAGAAACAGTTTGCTTGCAATTTCCCCTAATATTCAAACTTTTGGATGCAATATTTTGAGAGCATTGTTTAGCCAATGATTGTATCACAATACTCAGAAAAGTGTGTAGCTCGAAGGATTATTGTGTTCCAAACTGTTCATGAATCCAAGGAATGACAATTACGTTGGCTTCCTTTAAAATGTGGTCCAGGATGTGAAGAAGCTGCAGCACACACTCTGTTATGTGAGCAAATGAAGGCCACACAAGTCAGGGCCACCTGCCTTGTGACCTTTGCTTGCTCAGGTGACTGGAAATCAATCCCCATGAGGAAAGACTGAAAGAACTGGGCATGTTTTAGCCTTGAGAAAAGGAGACTAAGGGAAGGTACAATAGCATTTTTCAAATACTTTAAATATTGTACTTGAAAGATTGACATACAGAAGAAGGGCAGGATTCTCAATTAGGAAGGTGGTGAGCTCTCCAATGTTCTAGAGAATTTCGAGACAACCACCTGTCAGATCCACTTTGATTTGTAGGGCTGAGGGCAGGGCTGAGCCCTGTGTAGGGCTGAGGGCAGGCTTCATTGGCCAGAGAGGCACCTTCCAATTCCGTTATTCTAGGTTTCTGTGGTGTTGATTCTATCATGAATGTGCATCAGTGCCACCTACTGGACAACATTCACAACAGATGTAGTCTGTAAACAAAAACAAAAATGAGGTGACAACCACACTTCAGCAGTCACATGACTCCTATTCAAGACATAACCTAGTCCAGTGGTGGTGAACCTATGGCACGTGTGCCAGAGGTGGCACTCAGAGTCCTCTCTGAGGGCACACCTGCAGTCATCCCAGCACAGAGTTTGCCCCGCCCCTATACCCAGGAGTGCTGACTTGAGCTTCTGGGGACTGAAGTCCTAGAACACCTGGAGTGTCAAGGTTGGCCATCACTGCACTATAAGGACAGAAATGTGTCTGAAGAGAAGAAAACTTCAGGTAGGTTGTGCCCATGTGCAACACAAAAACAAGATTTTTCCAGGGTTCTTGGTCTGTGGAATCTACATGGAACAAGTGTTCTCTTGCACATTTGTTTCAAAACCTACAGTCACACCACAAGGATACAAGTACAGTTTCCCTCCTCTCCACCCCAACAACAAATACATTCTCTCCTGACCCCAACTGCTAGTGCCAACTTAAACCCATTGAATCAGTTATTGCATATTAAGTCAAAACCTATTTAAATCTCACTGTTTGAATGAGTCTACTCTAGTTGGGATTAATAACTAGATTTGGACTTTCCTATACTGAGAACATATGAAAAGGGCTCAGCTGTCTGTTCCACCAGTTAGTAAGCCAATAGTTATTGAACATGTTAACTAGAGAACCGTAATACTTTGCTCTGGCTTATGTGAGCCAAAGAAAGCAGCCTTAAACTCAGTATTTTCTCAACAGATGTTAATGTCATGTGAACATCAGGCTTCAAAGTGTGAACTTCTCTTTCCATAGCTACTTCTCCTGCAAGCAGCCAACATGGAAAGGGGGGGGGGGGAATAAATGAGAAGAAATCATATTTGAGACAGACAATGAAGCCTTGTTCTCAAACATAAATGAAACGCAGCTGCTATACAGCTGTGCCATTATGCTGTGCAAGTCAAAACACCAGACAAAATGTAAGTCAGTGCTCCTTAGTACAAGGGTATGAAACTCAAAATGGACCACTGGTCTCTCTCGTGACCAATGAATGAGCTATTTGGTCCCACACAGTTCAAGACTGTTTGCTACAGGAAAGAAATTTGGTATGCACACACATCTCAGTCCTAGAAATCTTATATGCTAGTTATTTGTATACCAAAGATGTTAGGATTGATGGAAGTTGCAGTTCCAATTCATTCAATTGTTTATTTATTTGTTTGTTTATACTTCAAAAACACCACTCAAGGCGGCTTACAGTTTATAAAAAATATACAGTAAAACCCCTACTTACGCAAAAAGTCTTTTGCTTAAATTGTTTTTTTTATGTAACTCGAAGCAAACCCATAGGAAAAATTATTTTTATGTAACTCGAAGCAAACCCATAGGAAAATGAATTTTTACATAACTTGAAGCAAACCCATAGGAAAAATGAATTTTTATGTAACTCGAAGCAAACCCATAGGAAATCGTGTTATGTAAATTTATGTAAATCGGGACACTTATGTAAATCGGGACATGGTTTTAGCACATAATCATTATGTAAGTTGAATTTTATGTAACTCGGGACATTTGTAAGTCAGGGTTTTACTGTACTTCATAAATAACTGATAATAACCCAAAGTCACAACCAGCATTTTGGGCTTGAAGGGCAAGCAGCACAAAATGTGTCCCCAAATCAACTTTGTAACTGATGACATGAAATAATACAAAAAGTAATTACAGCATAGAACATCCTGACAGTGTCTCTCTACCTCTGTAGAGGATCAGATGTATAGGGAGGGACACACACACACACACACACATTATATACCTCTCAGTTGGCACATGGCCTGATAACACAGCCAAGTTCATTCAAGGGACCTGGTCTATGGCCACAGGTTAAACTGTTGGGCCAATCTTTGAAGAAGGAGTGTGGCCTGTAAATTTGGCATTCTGGGGCAAAGTCTTGCTCTAGTTATGGCCTTGGTTACAGTTGCCCGCTAGTGTACTGGTTATTTATCTTGAAAAAGAAAAACCTTGCTAAATGCTTTTGCTTAATCACAAAGCAAATCTAGTAAGTGAGTGAACTTGGTGCCTGTTGCTATCTTTCATATTATCTGCTCCACACAGTAACTGCATAGGTAAAACTACACATCATGGGATGTGTAGATGTCAATGCAACAGGTAATAGTGAAACAGTGGCCTGGTTCAGGGGTCTGGGTCAATCCAATAGCTTCAATAGGCTCCAAACCCACACATGTTCCCTCTTTCTTCTACTACAGGAGTGGGGAAGACATGGCTCATGGTGTACATGCATCCTTATGGGCATATATACTATCCTCAGGACCACCCCAGAGGCCAAAACATGGCTTAAAAAGACCTCCAAAAGCAAGGGTTTTCTGCTCCTCAGCCAAGACAACATCACTCTCAAGTAGTGCTTTCTTTTAAACTTCCCTTTTTCTTTATCTGTACCTCATTATTGTAGACAGACAGGAAGAGAGACAGAAAAATAGAAATGGAAGATGTCTGTACTTGTTACAGACACACTTAGTGTGGTTTTCAGTATCTACAGCTGCTGTGTGATCCAGAAACTGAAAGGTAGAATCAAATAAACAAGAGTAGAAATAAATATGGAAACCTGAAACCCACTGGCAATGGCCAAGCAACTATAATGACTAAACTAGACTATAGCCTTTTAAAAACTGATATTTAAGAAGCAGTTTAATTATATTCACATGAAACACATTTACATAATTTAATCGACTGCAACTCGTATCTGAGAATGCATTTTTTCCTGAAGCAGGAAAAATGTCATTCACTAGCTTGAATTTGTTTAAGGTGGATCCCAGCTTGTTGTGAAATGACCCACACACTATGATCATGGAATCCTCTCCTGCAGCACACAAGAAATCAGACATGCAGGATTTAACACCAGGACTGCAATGGACTGCCACAAGGTGTGCCTTCACTGCCAGTCCATTTGGCATGGTCTCTTCCACCTCCATGACCGTTGGGAATCAGAGTTCCTCCTCCACTCATTTTGCCATTGGGCCCAATATGATGGATTCCAGTGGCATTTCCTCCACTGAGGGGAGACCATCACCCCACCAAAAGGCGCTCATCAGCCCCTAAAGGGGCTCATCTGCTATTGGCCCTTATAGATACAGTACTCAGGTCATTTACCACTGCCCAACACTCAGCATTGAGTCGTGTTGCATATAATATGCAATGGTATAATCCATCTTTAAAATACATTAGAATTTTCTGTTGCTTATTATTTTGTACAGGTTGTAAAAACATTAGATTTAATGTGAGAGCTTGAAGTATCACTAAAGTGATACTGTATGAAGACACAATTCCACAGAAAACAGTAGGATTACTGCCTTGCACAGCTTCTTATGGAAGGCCTTTGCAAATTCTTCAATAACTTTAACATGACCTGTGTTATCGCTTGAAATAATGACCCAATCTAATTAAGTGTGTGTGCTCATCTTGAACCTCCTTTGAATGGGAAAAATACTTTAAGATGAAAGTATGGTAGCCAAAGTACACTAAGTATGCAAAGCCCTTACTCACTGTTCTGGAACAGTTAGACAAAATTCTTTAACTGTCCTGTGATTTGGCTTTTATTGTTACAATAATACCTGCTATAGTTGGCTGCAGCATGAACAAAACCAATTTGTGATGGGGAAATTCCCCTAATAAGACTTGGCAGGATCAGCTATGGTTCCTCAGATGAATTATGTAATTCTCTCCATATACAGTAAAAGGTACAAACAAAACTTTGGGAAAGTTGTGAACAACCACACCCTGTCTACTATATCTCTCTAAAAAAAACCTCTCTATCTGCTTTTCTCTTTTTCTCATGCACACACATACAAGTATACCTTTTATTAACCTTCTCTTAGGATGATGTTTATTTTCAAACATAAAGATTAACACTAATTTTCTTTCAAAAAAATTAATGCTAATCTTTTATCAGTATTGGAGATCTCAGCAGTGTTCCACAAAGATTGTGGATATGTACATTTTGGCGGCGGGTGAGGGGGGGGAATGAAAACCATGTACTATATTAGGTATGGATTTGATTGTGACTTTTGGACCATGATACCACAACTGCGCTCGTGTTTGCCTTCCTTTTCTTTTGCTACCTCATGAGTCAAAATTTAATTTAATTTGATTTGATTTTTTAATTTATACGCCACCCACTCAGGCGAGCCCGAATCAGTGCGGCTTACAAAAATTTGATGTTACTGAGACCACTAAAACTAAATCAAGTTATAATCAAGTTATATTTGGTGTGTGACACCAATTTTCATATTTCTTGACTTCAGAAACTCATGATGAGGTTTGTTCTTTTATTCTTGTGGGAAGTTGTTACATGTATATGCCACATATTTGGACAATTTTATTTCTTTATTTTATTTATATCCTCTTATTTCTCCCAACACTGGTGACAAAGGCAGCTAAGGATATGACAAAACATACATTAACATATAATATTAAAACTGAACTTAAATATCTTTAGTAATTCATTATATATTTCAAAACAATGGTTGTTTATTAATCTTTATTGAAAGGGCAAGTTTCTGGAAAAACTATCCATTGCTATTATTGTGCCAAACAGGCTACAAATTCAGTGTTTTGGGGAGCAGGGGTTGGAATCCCTGCTTGTCTAAAATAGGAACCAGGCCACTGAGAAACAACAGTAACACTGGGCATCGGGGATTTCATTTTTATCTGATATTTTCCCTGCCCCCCTCCACTTAGAAATCTGAAAACCAGTGTGCATTTTTTTGCTGCAACATTTTGGATTCCTAAGATAAGAAAGCAATAACAAGAGTAATATGTGGAGCCATATTAGAATTACATAATCTGATAGCTGTTTAAAAGAAATGTATTTAAAAGCATGCAAGACCTTTTGCCAAAAGGGCAAAGCATATTCACGTTCCTTTCTAAACCAACCTCAAAGGGAGGCCTTGACAGACGACATCAGTGACGCCTCCAAAGCACAAACACAAAGGCCTTTTATTTGTTTTAAACAAGGAAATTCCGAATTGTCACAAGGAAAAAATAAACTTGCCCATGATATGGGGTCAGAAATTAAACATGAGAAGCAGGAAATGATTTAGCATAATGGATCTCACACTTCTAGATTTACAACAAGCTACGGACACCCTCCATGAATTGGTTAGGAAGTCTACTGTTTGGTTTTGAAAACATCAGCCTCTGCAGAAGGATCTGGAACAGACTTGTTAGGCAAAGCTTGGAAGGCTCAACCAGACTGGCTAAAGCAATGTTTACTTCCTAAGGCAGGAGAGCAAATGATGCCCTTCCCATCCACTTTAAGTCGTGATGCCACAAGAACTCAAACCCAGGCACCTGCTGCAGAATATCACACAATCACATCTACCTGGCATAAACAGACAATACAGTGGTACATCACTTTACGAATTTAATGCATTCTCTGGGATGTTTTGTATTGCGAAAAATTTGTAAACTAAATCATGGTTTCCCATATGCATTGAAAACCAATTAATCCATTCTGGAGGTTAGAAAAAAGTCAAAAAATGCTCCCGTCCAAGAGCTGCAAGTTTATCCACACAAGCTAACGAAACCCCAGTGACAATACAAAAAAAGGAGATAACTTAGGGCCATCTTTGAGATCAGAAATGTACCATTTTGGGAGAGCAAATCCCAGAATTCCCTAGCACATAGCATGGACTACACAGTGCAGTATAGCTCAGGACATGTGTATTCAAATCTGCATCCAGCCATGAGACTCACTGGGTGACCGTGGATCAGTCAGTCTCCTAGTCTCAACTACCTTCCAGAGCTATTCTGAAGATAAAGTGGGGATGGCAAAAGCCATATATCCTGCTTTCAGCTCGCTGCAGAAAAGATGGAATATGTTGTTGTTGTTGTTGTTCAGTCTCGCAGTCAAGTCCGACCCTTTGCGACCCCATGGACCATTGCTCACCAGGCACCTTTTTCTTCCACCATCCTCCTCAGCCTGCTCAGCTCTACGCCTGCTGTGTTAACAATTCCATCTAACCATTTCATCCTCTGCCGTCCTCTTCTCCTTTTGTCTTCGATCTTTCCCAGCATCAAGGCCTTCTCAAGTGAGTCCTCTTTTCTCATTTGGTGTCCAAAGTATTTTAGCTTCATCTTCAATATTTTGTCCTTCCAAGGAGCATTCAGGGTTGATTTCTTTCAGGATTGACTTATTTGTTCTCCTTGCTGTCCAGGGTACTCTCAAAATTCTCCTCCAGCACCACATCTCAAGAGCATCTATTTTTTTGCACTCAGCCTTCCTTATGGTCCAGCTCTCACAACCATAAATTACTACTGGGAATATCATTGCTTTGACTGTGCAGACTTTTGTTGGCAGGGTGATGTCTCTACATTTTATTATGTTCCCTAGCTTTCTCATAGCTTGCCTCCCAAGAATTCATCGTCTTTTTATCTCATGGCTGCAGTCACTATCTGCAGTGATCTTGGTTCATAAGAAGGTAAAATCTGTCATTGTTTCCATTTATTCCCCTTCTATTTGCCAGGGCATGATAGGTCCGGTTGCCATAATATTGTTTTTTTTTATGTTGAGTCAGGCCAACTTTTGTGTTCTCTTCTTTCACCTTAATCAAGAGGTTCTTAAGGTCTTCTTCACTTTCTGCCATTAGGGTAGTGTCAGATGGAATATAAATGCAACTAATAAATAAATAAATATGTGTTTCTCAAAAGTAACCAAGAGAGTTCCTTTTAATTCCTTTGAAAAATACATGGCACAAAATATACACACTCCTCTCATGCATCTCATTCATATCTCAACACCTACAAAAGGATAAAGCAGCACCACACAAAATATGAGTCAGCACATGAACCATGTGATATTTCCCCCCCCAATCATTATCGAGGCTACACTTCCTAACTATAAAAATAACTAAAAAGCCACCGTAGCTTTCTGAAAAGAGTACAACTGTCTTTCACTTGCTGATATCCTGTTACGCAGGCATGAAAAGAGCATAGCTTTTAGAACGGAATTTCCATAAGTGAAGAAATCTCTGTACATCTTATCTTTTGTGTGTCAAGTCACATGATTCAATACACAACAGATAACGTCTACCAAGATTTATCAACTTAATGCCAATTTGCTTCCCAAAATTATCTTGTTTCTGTTACTGCACAGCACAGTTTCAGCCATTAAGTTAAAACTGCAATGTAATGTAACTCATTACTTCTTAAATCTGGACTGTCATCTGCTAAAGAAGGCAAATTGCCACTTTACTTCTCATCCAGCAGAATGTTCCAGAACAATGAGGCATGAAGACCAAGAAACCTACCTCTTACTGCTGATTGACTACCCAAGAGTCACACAGCTTTTACTAGTTCATGTTTATATCTTGAGTGTTTTTGTTGCTGGAATCTTAACTCTATTTAAGACTTTTGCTCTGCCTGGTGAATTCCTGGAATCCTACTTTTCCGCTGCCAACCCAAAAATATGTCAGCAACTAGCAATCTGCATTCCTTTGTCCTCCAGGAATGGGAAGGCAGGATCCATATCTGAAGCACGCCTGCCTTTGAGGAATCCCATTCCCTACTAGACCTCCATAGTAGATCTAGTGTGCAACCTTGGGCAAAGCATTCAGTTGCCAGACACTTTTTCCTCCTTTGTAAACCTTTAACAATGAATTATTTACCTTTCAAGGTAAAATGGTACTGGACCATTCGTATGATATGTAAAGGTAATGGGAGTCATAATTAGTTCATATACATAGATTACCCAGAGGACAGAGCATCAGCTGCTGCCAGACTGTGCGCTGATGTTTACTGCATTATTTTGTATTTTGTATTTGTATACCGCTTTTCTTGTCCTAAGACAACTCAAAGCGGTTCCCAACAAAATTACATAAGAATACACAGCATATACTAAATACAGTAAAATACAATAACATATAAAGGTACAATAATCCAAATATAACAAAAAAGCAATACAATAAAATAACCATACAATAGGATGCAGTAATCAATTCAAGAACCATATGCCAAGACAAAACAGTATCATATCACAACGTTATTGTAGCCTCCCCACCCTAACTGCAACAAACCCATTACCACTACAGTCCTTGAGTCCCCACAGAGAGGCAGGGCACAGGACGCTAAAGGAAAAAAGTAGTAAAAAGAAATACAATATAACCAAACAAAAATACAATACAATAAAGCAATAAGTACAAAATATCAATAATACAATAGCATATTACAATTTCATCTTAATACCCAGTACCATCTCCATGTCAACACAATTTACAAAAGCCAAAAGAGAAGGGTACCAAGGGGAAACACAACATTACTTTCCCACCTCAGTTAAAAGGCTGCTACTTATTACTGATATAGTGCCTTCAGGGTTGAGGGGGTACACGAAAGAGCCTCCTCAAAGACTGTGGTATTTTTGAACCACATTCAGGTGTACCCTGGTAACAGCAACCCTATGTTGCTGGCTAATCTTTCTCACACTAGGTCAAGCAAAAAGAGCTGCAGAATTCTCCTTCTTCCATGTCTGGGCCAGACATGAAACTGCCTAAATGAAGGACCTTTTGGTGAGTTCATTCTGCAGTTCCTCTTGCCTGACCTAGTGTGAGAAAGATTAGCTGGCAACAAAAGGTTGCTGTTGCTTGGACGTATGCCCGATTGCAATTCGAAAATACCACAATCTTTGAGGAGGCTCTTTCTGTGTACCCCAACTGCAGAATGAGCTCACCAAAAGGTGCCTTCATTTTGGGAGTTTCACATCTGGCCTAGACATGGAAGAAGAAGAATCAGGGTTGAGGTTGGTACAAAACATTAGATGCCAGCCCATCGTGTTTACAAGGTACATTCAATGTAAAGCAGCAAGTTGAAGTCCCTAAGCATTTCTGGAAAGCAGACAATAAACAGCAATGGTCTCTTAGCACATCTCTGTTCCCATGATAAATTATTCCAGGAATAGTTCTTAGTTTTGCTAGTGATTTGGACCCCTGCCTATTATATCAATCCCCAGTCTGGAGCAGAAGATCAATGTAAGGAACCCTTCTCAGTTGGAGCCCTAAGACAGTGTGACACTGGCTTCTGTGGTGGTGTTAAATGTAATGTTCCTTTCTGAAAGAGATATGAAGTGTGCACAGTCTGTTGGTGTTGACAGCTAACTACTGAGTGCAGGGCTAGTGGCCAAGCTGCTCTTTGTATTTTGTACTTGGATGGGCAGACGTTTTAAGTATAAAATAGTGCACCCCTCATGGGACACCCTTGTGTAATTCTTGACTTATCTTCTTTAAAATACATGAAAGCATAGACCAGGAAAGTTGGCCATTACATGCCATCAAGTTAGGGACAACTTGTAGCATTCTTAACTGGGCTGTCAAGGTAGGTGAGATGTTTAAGGAGTGTTTTTCCTAAGTCCAGCTCTGTAGGTTTCCATGGCAAAGCAGGAATTTGAACCCGGTCTCCTTAGCCCTGCGCCAACACAATACCCCATGAGATATCTGCATTTTGAAAATCAATGCATCCTGAAAATGTGATGGCAGGGATTGATAATATGCACTGGGATTCAGGAGTCCCACACCAGAGCTAACTAAACAAAGAATATTCAATTATTCCTAGAATTGACGGTCTAATCAGAATATAAAAGCAATAAGCAAACAAATCAGCCCTCTCTGCTTAGCACAGTTGTGTATAAGGTCTCACTCACAGTTGCCTTGATAATGTAGCTGTTCTGGAGATAAAATATAAGCTAACAGGGAAGTCTTTAATGCTGGAATTTAAGATGGGAATGGGGATAAAACTTTGTAACTTAGTCTGCCCACATAGGAGTATCAATTAGGGAGAAAAGTGCTTTGATTTTTAAATTTATGCTGCTCTGTCCACACCATATTTAATACTGCATATACATCACAAAATAATTTTGAGATTTGCTGTGAATACTGATTCCCTCAGCTGAACCCTTGACATGGCAGTCCACAGTATCTCTCTTTTCCATTTATTAGGAGATGTTTATTTAAGCAAGAAGTTAGGACTAATAATATGCACAAAAAGCATAAGATTGTAATCTGTTAAACAGAAAGGGCTGAACGTTGTATCTGGCTTTGAGAAAAACTCCAGAACAATTTTCCTTTTATGGTAAACTCTTTTGCCGTGAAGTACATTCAGCAACTATGCTTGATTTGGGGTGGGTGGGTAATTTTTTATTTGCTTAAAGGGTTTTTAACCTGGTCTTCAATGTTAGTTTTTAAACCAATGAAATTTCAAAAATAACAAAGTGCAAACAAAATATTTAAAATAGCAGTTTAAAACAGCAAGTTTTGTTTAAAAATGAGGTTTCACAGTCTGTTAAAGGAGTTTGGAAAATATTGAGAATGCATGGGGGCGGGTTCATCTTTTGTTTGTAGGAGTACCCTAATATGGACTTCAAAATCATGAGGGGGAAAAATCTGGATGATCAAGATGTGGATGATAGAATTGCTGGTAAAGCTCACAAACCAGCTATGAGTGGCAAGACATCTTCAAGGTACAGGGAATATTTACGAGACATCACTCACTGTAATCTCACAGAGAAACGTTAACAATGCTGACTCTTTCCCCCCTTCCCAAGTATACACCTCCCAGTGTAGACGGACCTTTTTATCCAAATAACTAATTAGCTAATCAATCAGTGTTTAATTCATGCATTATTTTGTTCTGCAAAGCCAATTAAACAAAATTAATAAAAACAACAATAAGTTATAAAGTTAGCCTTCTTAGAAACAGTTCTATATATAGGAGGTTCAGAGGAAAACACTTTTTCCTCAATCACTATTGATCTCCTTAAATGGAGGAAAAACAGAAGAGATGACCTTGGTAAATCAGGGACAGACATTCTACCTGGTCATCATCATGAGTTATCTTGTCAGAAGGTTCAGAACTGCTTTCTTCCTGTACTTGCCATTAGATGACTTTAAGAGACCAGCATTTATAGTAGGAGTGGCAGTCCAGATGTTGTTGAACTATAAATGCCAGCAGCCCCAACCAGTAGAACCAATGGTGAGAAATAATGGGAGTTGCAGTCCAACATCCTCCATCCCTCTTTCATAAGTGTTGTGGCCCTGGACTCTGAGTCCGAGGATGAAAGCTGGCAGATGATGCCTCAGCCCATTTTCAGCATGGATCTAAATCCACTTGATTGGGAAATTACAAAAGCACAGCAATCTCTGCTGACAGTGATGGTGCTGAGCCATCAACATCAGAGCGTAGATTATAGCTGCGAAACCAACTCCAGGTGTGGAGAAGGGAGGCAAGAGCTCGTTTGCAGAGATCACTCCCACCTGCAGAGCTCTGAAATGCTCTTAAGAAGGCCTGTGTGCTTGCTCTAACTTTCTCAGAACAACATTTGTGCTTCTCGATGCTGCGACACTCTGACCCGTAAAACCTGCCTGCTTGATTACCTTGGACCTTCTGCCTGGAATATGACTAAGCTCTTGGATCTCCCTCTGGACTCTGTTTACCAACAACCAGCTACTGAACTTGGCTCTCCTTGACAAATGCTTTTGCTTCAACCTCAAGACAATTTTGAGACTTTGCCTCTTTCTCCCCCCCCCCCTCTCTATACAGTAGCAGTTAGGCTAGCCTGCTCTGCTTTACAAGAGAGGGGCATGCACAATAGCATAGTTACATAAGAAGCTGTAGGAAAAAGGTGGGACCTTTTATTTTTGAAATATAAGATCATCTTAATCTCTTGAACACAGGAGCACCTTATGGTCAAAGATGGAAACTACTAACTGAAGATTCAGGCTGTATTCATATGGCCAAACTTCCCTGTAAATGAGGCTGAAGGGGAAATGCTAGGATAAACAACAACAAACTGAGAAGAGTAATATTGGTCCCTTGTGCAGGGCACACAATGGGGAAAGCTCAGGCTTGTCTGAAACAGAGGAGAGGAATAAGCAAGAGCAACATGCATTCCTGACCACTTGCACAGTAATTGCACAAAACTGCATACAATGTAACAATACAAAATTAGAAATGGTTTTTATACTTTTGAAATTACTGTATTTTCTGGCGTATAAGACTACTTTTTAACCCCGAAAAATCTGTGCCAAAGTCGGTCGTCTTATAGGACAGGTACTTAACTGCAGCTTGTTTCCCCTTGCTTCATATGTCCGGCGCATATGGTGGGGGGTGCCGCGGCTGAGTCCCTGCTCTGTGCGAGGAGTATGAAGCAAGGGGAAGCAAGCTGCACACATCTTCCTGTACCTCGAGGAGGAGAACATGAGCATGGATTGGCTTTCCACCAGAACCGGCCCATTCGACTCGGAGGGCTGCGCGTCTTGGTTGAGTGTGGGTTAATTTTTATTTGGTGTGCATTGGAAAAGGGGTAGTCTATATTTTAACTGGAAAAGTTGGGGGTTGTCTTATATGCCCAGTCGTCTTATACGCCCAGTCGTCTTATACGCCGGAAAAAACGGTATTTATAATACATCTCACTCTATCAGGGCACACATCATGGTCCGTCTAGCCAGCGGGTGTTGTGATATAAAAATGGCTTAAAAATGCATGCAGATCAACTTGATTTCCCAAGTTCTTTTGTATATGTGGAATGTTGTTGCGGATATGTCTATCAATGCAAGGACTCGTCACTGAATAATGACTCCAAGGTGAGGTCATTCTATCAGATTGTGGTATTTTTGCACCACGGTTGGGTGTACCTTGGGCAACAGCCACTTTGTGTTGGTAAATCTTTCTCACGCTAGGTCAGGCAAAAGGAACTATGGAATGAATTCATCAAAAGGTGGGTTCGTTTTAGTAGTTTAGCGAAATAACTGTGGGTCATTTGTGGCAGCGTTATGTTCATACCTGGGTGCATTATGTGCATGCATGCTTCACTTCTGCTTCTGGTGGGAGGAACCACTTGACTGGCATGCTCAAACACATGACTGGCACGCTCAACCCCATGACTGGCCCATGGCCTGAAAAGTTTGGGCACCCCTGCCCTAAAGGGAAAAAATGTGGCTACTCCAACTTCTAGAAATGGAAATGATTCTTCAGGCTTACAGAGACCAATATTTGTATAAATCGAACTATGTACTGTATTCCAGTCTCCTCCAGTCAAGCACCTTCCAATGCAATCTTGTCCATACTTCTGGGAGGGGGAGGGAGATAAAAAAATGTAAAGAATAACTTCTCATTGGAGCTACAGGAAATTTCGTCTCCATAAACTAGGCATACACAAGTGGAAGGAGGATTTAGATTCTAACTGCACTTGGAAATAAAGATTTAATCCATCCTTTCCTGTATGAAATGAAGGGTTTCTACTCAATGTCAGCATGGTCAAATACAACATGTTCCCTTATATGTTGCGGAAATATTTTACTAAGTTTCGACCGTACAAGTGGGGGATAATTTTATTTCAGTTTCTTTTCTGTGCTATTTACAAAAATATCACTGATATTTTTCATATCTGCAACAGAAAGAATTTAAGCTTTAAAAATTTTTGCATGTGAGACATAAAACTCACATTTCCCAATCTATATTTTTCAGAATTGCCTTGTATGTAGCTCAGAATGATATAAAAACTGTCTCAAATTCTTAGCAAATGTATCATTTCCAAATAAATATAAGTTTGCTCAGCATCATTGCAATAAGATGATTTTTTAGAAAATGATGTAATTTTCAAAAAGGAAATTTCCCAAAGATGAGGAAACTAGTAAAATAAGAATCTGAAAGGGAAAATTGAGAGAGTCCAAACACTCCAAGAGGCATGGAGGCTGTTTACAAAAACAATAACAGAGGCCCAATTGGAATGCATACCCAAAAGGAAAAAGGGCATTGCCAGGTCCAAGAGGACTCCGATGTGGCTTACAGGAGCTGTTCGGGAAGTGATCAAGAGCAAGAAAGCTCATTTAGAAGATGGAAGGCTTGTCCGAATGAGGACAGCAGACAGAAACATAAATTCTGGCAGAACAAATGCAAGGCAACAAACAGGAAAGCAAAGCAAGACTTTGAGGAGCGTATAGCTAAAAATACTCAGAGAAATAACAAAGACTTCTTTAAGAACATTAGAAGTAAGAACCCAACTAGGAAGGCCATTGGACCATTAGATGACAATGGAAGGCAAGGGGTTATTAAAGAGGAAACAGAGATTGCAGAGAGACTCAATGAATTCTTTGCTTCAGTATTCACTGAAGAAGACAGAGACCACATGCCCAAAACAGAGCCTATCTTCGTAGGGAGGGAAACTGAAGAATTAAGCCAGATAGAAATAACCAGGAAGGAGGTCCTTGCAAGTCTTGTTAAGCTAAACACTAACAAATCACCAGGCCCAGATGGCATCCATCCACGAGTTCTCAGGGAACTTAGATGAAATTGCTGATCTCCTAGCCAAAATATATAATCTTTCCCTCAAATCAAGCTTTGTGCCTGATGACTGGAAGGTAGCGAATGTAACACCAATTTTCAAAAAAGGATCCAGGGGTGATCCAGGAAGTTACCAAACTGTCAGTTTGACATGTGTCCCAGGTAAAGTGATGGAAACCATCCTAAAAGATAGAATTAATAGGCACATAGAAGAGAAGGCGCTGCTAAAGGAGAGCCAACATGGCTTTTACAAGGGCAAATCATGCCTCACTAATCTGTTGGAATTTTTTGGGAGTGTCAACAAGCATGTGGATAAGGGGGATCCAGTTGACATTGTTTATCTGGACTTTCAGAAGGCTTTTGACAAGGTCCCACACCAAAGGCTCTTGAATAAACTTACCAGTCATGGAATAAAGGGACAGGTCTTGTCCTGGATCAGCAACTGGCTAAGGGACAGGAAACAGAGGGTAGCACTAAATGGACACTTCTCCAAGTGAAGGGAAGTAAAGAGTGGGGTCCCCCAAGGTTCAGTACTGGGACCCCTGCTTTTCAACCTCTTCATAAATGATCTAGGTAAAGGTTTCCCTTGCTTGAAAGCCAGTCGTATCCGACTCTAGGGTGCAGTGCTCATCTCTGTTTCTAAGCCGAAGAGCCAGCGCTGTCTGCTTCTGCAGACGCTTCCGTGATTATGTGGCAGGCATGACTAGACACCGGAGCGCATGGAATGCTGTTACCTTCCCACCGAAGTGGTCCCTATTTATCTACTTGCAATTTCTTGCTTTCGAACTGCTAGGTTGGCACTAGGTTGATCTAGAGGTAGGAGTAAAAAGCAAGGTAGCCAAATTTGCTGACGACACTAAATTATACAGGGTAGTGAAAACTGTGAGAGATTGTGAGGAGCTCCAGAGGGATCTCTTGACACTGGGGGAGTGGGCAAAACAGTGGCAAATGAGGTTCAACATTAGTAAGTGCAGAGTGATGCATGTTGGGGCAAAGAACCCCAATTATATTTATAAACTGATGGGGTCTGAACTCTCTGCAACAAACCAGGAAAGGGACCTTGGTGTCCTGGTGGACAACTCAATGAAGGTGTCAACCCAGTGTGCCTCAGCAGTGGAAAAAAAGCAAACTCAATGCTAGGGATCATTAGGAAGGGTATAGAAAATAAGTCAGCAAGTGTCATTTTGCCTCTTTATAAATCTATGGTGAGGCCCCATCTGGAATACTGTGTACAGTTCTGGTCGCCATACCTCCAGAAGGATGTTATGGAGCTGGAAAAAGTGCAGAGGAGGGCAAGGAGAATGATTAGGGGACTGGAACACCTTCCTTACCATCTGAGGCTGCAATGGTTGGGCCTTTTCACTCTTGAACGATGGTGTCTAAGAAGTGACCTGATTGAAGTTTATAAAATCATGCATGGTGTGGACAAAGTAGATAAGGAAAAACTGTTTTCCCTATCGCACAACACTAGAACTAGGGGACACTCAATGAAACTTTTGGGTACTAGTTCTCAAACAAATAAGAGTAAGTACTTTTTCACCCAGAGGATCACTGGTCTATGGAACTCCCTGCCAGAAGAAGTGGTGACAGCTGTCAGTCTTGACAGCTTTAAGAAAGGATTAGACAAGTTCATGGAGGACAAGGGTATCAATGGCTATAATTATGGATACTTAAGGACAACCTCGGGGTTGGAGAAATAGGCAGGATATCTCTCAATGCCATTTCCAGGGAATCCTAAGTAGGTGAAGGCATCTGCTTGGGAATACCCTGAAGCAAATGGTGAGCCACTGTGTGAGACAGAATGCTGGACTGGATGGGCTGTGGCCTGTTCCAGCAAGGCTGTTCTTATGTTCTTATGAGGGATTCATTTGCATTCTGTTAAGAAAAATTACTAGGGAAACAAAGTACAGATCAGGTAATGATCAGAGCAAGAAAGCTGCACCATGCCATACGGCTGAGCCTGTCTATCCTTAGTCTACCATCTGGACACCAAATTCACCTCTCAGGGGACAATTTGTAACATTCCAAACCTCTGGATACACTGAGGCCAAATCAGTTACCAATTTAACATTCATGCCACTGGAGGAATTCCTCTTTTTTAAACAAATGGTAACAAATGGTAACAAATGTCATTTTATCACTGCAGCAATAACCGCAGACTACAGATTGACACAAATTTATTGTGAGCATAACAACTGAGGATATTTCCATCCGATAAATCAGGTGTTCTCAACCTTTTAAAGCAGGGGGCCGGGTCACACGCCCTCAGACAGCTTCAGGGGCCGGACGGCCATTTTGACCTTCCTCCACCACATGGCACTTCCTGGCGTGGTGGAGGTGGGAGGGGCATGAAATGGTGCTGCGGGCTGCATCTGGCCCCCGGGCCACAGATTAAGAGTCCCTGCAATAAATGGACACTTTCTTTCTTTCTTTCTGAAACTGCTAGCTATTTGAAATAATGTTCACCTATCCAGAAAGTTGCTTCCCCCCACCCATTTTATACAGGACCTGGGTATGTGTGTTCCTTTATTCTGTCTTTATAGTGTGTGTGTGTGTGTGTGTGTGTGTGTGTGTGTGTGTGTGTGTGTGTGTGTAAAAAAGCCCCAAACATTTCATCAAAATGTCACACTTCATCATTTTGCTTTATGCTGATTTCTGTTGCTTCACCATGAGATGGCCTGTATATGTCTAATGAGAGGTAATTTCTTTGAATTCCGTATCTGAATCAGTATCTGTGTCTTTTGCTTTAGGAATGATTGTGTGCCAATATGCACTAGAATAAATGTACTCAAACAGAATGAGCTGACAAGGCATCTGACAGACTGAAAAATGTTTTCCTGACCATGTCATTTTCAATGATAATAATAATTTCCTGTCAGACATTATTCTGGGCTGGAAGGATTTTTTTGCTGGAGAAACTTGGCTCAGGGGATGCCCAAATGAGGCTCCTTTCATGTCCCCAAGATCTTTTCCCACAAAAATGGTCCCTATTGATCTACTTGCAATTTCTTGCTTTTGAACTGCTAGGTTGGCAGGAGCTGGGACAGAGACGGGTGCTCAAACCATCATGCAGTACTTGGGTCACTAACAAGGTGAGCTACTTAACAACTGACCCATCATTAGCTCCTTACTTTCACTGATGACTGGGGGGGAAGGACGGTGAAGTAAGAAGGGAAGTGTCTGGATATAGAAGATATTTATGATGCTGCATCAGTCACTAACTGCTAGATGCTACTAGTACTTGTGGGATGTTTTTAAAGTCTGAATCACAGGTGGGTGAATAGTGTTTTTTTTTAAGGCTTTGGGGGTGAAAAAGGGACTTCCATGTGCTTTAAAAGGTAACTGGTTACAGCTCTTTGCTTTCTGCTCACTGCTTTTGTATGCAGCTGGAAGAGAACTTTTTTAAAAAAAAACCCACTAAAACTGAGGCTTCTGTAAAATTTGAGTTTAGCTATTCAAGAATTATTAGCTCTGGGAAGAATGACTAGCTATTTGGCAACAACTCCCAGAAAAGTCACTCAGTGTGTAGATGCAGGCTTTATAATGTGCACAGCTGTTTGGTGTAATATCACAAGAGTCCAAAGCCCATATGACAAAGTGTCAAAATCATTGAAAATAGGTAAAGGTAAAGGTCACCCTTGCTCAAAAGCCAGTCGTATCCGATTCTAGGCATCAGTGCTCATCTCTGCTTACAGCCAAGGAGCAAGTGCTGTCTGCATTTGCAGACATTTCCGTGGACCTGTGGTAGGCACGACTAGCCCCTGGAGTGCACGGAATGCTGTTTACCTTCCCACCAAAGTGGTACCTATTTATTTACTTTCAATTTCTTGTTTTCGAACTGCTAGGTTGGTAGGAACTGGGACAGAGATGGGAGCTCACTCCATCGTGCAGTACTTGGGTCTTGAACTGCTGACCTGCCAACCTTCCAGTCATCAAGTTCAGCATCTTAACCACCAAGCCACCACAGTCCCATACTGAAAGTACACATAGTCAATTTGGAGTGAGCACCTATGGACTGGAAAGGGAAGGAAAATATATGTTGAGTGCAGGCAGATTTTTAAAAGGGGGGAAAGGGACATTGAGTGCTGCTGTGGCTGCTGCCACTGACTGATGAGGAAGGTGAGAGAAACATCACAGCTCTGCTCACCACGGGCCTCTGCACACATTCATCTTCATCAGAAGCACTTGCCATGGCTGCTAGTATTACATGCTTCAAAAACTATGGACTGGATCTGGAAGCCATAGGACAGAGGAAGCTTTAAGATGAGTGAACCAAAGCCAAGCAGAGGGTAGAGAGTCTCATCTGCAGCTGTGTTCTTCTGGAACCATGTTATCTATAGACTGAAATAAGAGATGTGAAGAACACTTGAAGCACTTCTCATTCCCTGTGATTTTCCAAGTCTTACCATGCTAAAGATTCTCACCCAATGTCCTCATTCAACAGGGAGATTTCAAAGGGTCTCAAAAGGGCTGAGAGAAGAAAAACAGGAGAAGGTTTTGACAAGAGATTGATGTGGCTCCCAAACAGAATGCATAAGCAACATGGGAAACTTTAGGTTGCCTTTGTGGTGGGTTCTTTGGCTTCCTCTATGTTTTTCCTTAAAATCCACACAAACAGGCAACTTGTGCATATCCAGGCCCATGTTTTAAACTGTACACATTTGTACAAGGCATTTCAAAAGCATTTCCATTCCTAATTAAAGCTTGCTTGAGCTGTGTTTCGGACACATATGAAATGCATGCTATTCCAGCATGTACACTTGTATACACAACTTTGGGAACCCAACTATGGGCACTTTCTGGAGCTCAATTTGAAATAGTCTGGGGAATGAAAACTGGGTGACATCTCCCCATCACCACCAAAGCCATCAGAATAGATTCCTCACCACATGTCTAGTAAGCCTGAAAATTTATGGTGTGTTCCTCCTCTCTCTTTTTCCTCTTTCTTTTTCAGGTGTGGCATCACATCAGTTTATCTGTATAGGTTTATGGGACATTCTACAGACCAACTGACATTCTTATATCCACTTATGAATGCTTTTAGCATTGCTCATCTAGGTTTTTAAACTGCTTTATTCCTTGTCATTTCTATATATATATAACAGAAGAGTTTGTTTGTATGTGCTCCAAAAGCTCCCACACCCCTGGACCGATCCCACTGGAATTTGGCACATACATCATCATCATCATCATGTTTAATTTCCATACCACTTTACTCAACCCAGCGGGTGACACAAAGCGGTGTACACAGTCACAATAAAAATACAGTAACACAAGAAAATATAACTTGATACAATCAATAATACAGTAAAAATACAATAATATCAGCAAATTACAAGTCAGGGAAAATAAAATACAAGATCAAATACAAAATACAATCCCCATACAGAGACCCTTCCAGTGGTGCCACCTAAGTACTCCTACTTCCCCGCAGCCAATGCCAGGCCAGGAAGGATTTCAGATAATAACCGCTTTCATCCCCGCACCGGTGGAGAGGGCAATGGGGGAAAAGCGGCAGGAGTCCGGTCTCAACGAGAGTCCTACAGCGCTGCGGGCATCCCCCATTATCCTCTGGCCAGACAAGGCAAGGGGGGGGGGCCTCCTCCTCAGGTGCAGCCAGTTCCTTTCCAGCGCCAATAGTAAGGACGATGGAGAAAACATGGCAGTGGTCTGGTCATGGAGGGAATCCGCCCATCGTCCCCACTCAGCTGAGAGTCCTTTCCTCTCTCTTGCAGCCCAGCTGGCCAGGAGAGGAGACTGAGGGAGGGAAGTGGTGGCGGCAGCGGCAGTTCTTGTCACTGCCCGATGCCCCGCTCAGCTGAGAATCCTTTCCTCTCTCTCGCAGCCCAGCTGGCCGGGAGAGGAGACTGGTCAGGGCCCGGAGAAGGAGGGCGGGAGCGAAACTCCACCGCCCAGCTGCACAGCTGTAGTTGCTTCTCTCTCCTACGGCAATGTCGGGGCCAGAGGGTGTCCTTGGGCTTGAGAGATCAGCACTGCAGGGGGTCTCAAAACCCATGGGGGGCATACACCCCCCCCAAATTGGGACACAATTGATCTATCCAATGTGTGTGTTTCCCAGTGATGTAATTGAACTGATGTCATAGTCTCAGGTAAGTTGAGATTGTGACATCCTCTGACTAGCTCGGTTGTAGCCCTCTGAGCTCAGCTGTAGTTTTCACAGTAGGTGGAAGGCAAATGGGCATGCGAGATCAGCACTGTAAGTGACCCTTGATGGAGAAGCGGGACGGGTGAGGGAAGAGAGAGATGGAGGAAGGGAGGCAGGAGTGACCCACATACACCCCATGAGGTTTCCAAAAGGGAAAGGCTGGCCTACGTTAAAGAAAAGAAAAACCTGAGCAAAGCTGGGTAATCAGCTAGTATCTGATATACTTTGAGACACTTTCAGCAGTCTGACAGAAAAGCAGCATACAAATGAATGAATAATCCTGTCCTTACCAAGGGAGCTCCTTTCCCAACTAAAACCATTGTACCAGCTTAAAAACATGTACGACAGGATGGGCACAATGCTATCCAACCACTACTTAAATGCTACTATTATGCTTTGTATAAACATGTGAACTGGAATTGTACTGGGACAGTGGGCTGAAAAAAAATCAGTCCACTTTCATTTGTATCCATATTAAGTTTTGTTTACAATTCAACATGGTAAAACAGGATGTTTTTATACTGTGTAATGTTTGATTTTAGGGAACGTGATGATTTAGTGGTTAAGATGCTGAACTTGATGACCGGAAGGTTGACAGGTCAGCAGTTCAAGACCCGAGTGCTGCATGATGAAGTGAGCTTCTGTCTCTGCCCCAGCTCTTGCCAACCTAGCAGTTCAAAAAGTAAGAAATTGCAAGTAGATAAATAGATACCACTTTGGCAGGAAAAGTAACAGCGTTCCATGTACTCTGGCATATAGTCATGCCTACCGCATGACCACAGAAACATCTTCAGACAGCACTGTTGTTTTTTTTTTACTATAAACAGAAATGAGGAGCCATCCCCTAGAATAGTACCACACTGGCTTTAAAGAAAGGGAGACCTATACCTGTATTTGATTTTATTGTTTTCTAAGGGCTTACCTTTTGAATTGGATGGTATGCTGTTTAGTGAAATCTATTTAATGTCATGTTTAACAAATACAGTATAAACCAATCAAAGTTCATGAAGATTTTAACATATCCAGCTCTAGACTATATTTAGGGATGGGGGAAAGAGGAGATTTAGAACATATCTTCCTGCCTAATAGCTCATTGTTAACATCACCCACAAATCCCAATACAACCTACACTTTGGAATAGGTAGATTTCTCTTATCTCATAACATTATAAGATTGAGCTAACAGTACAGACATGACCCTCCAGATGTTGTTGGACTCCAACCCCATCAGCCAATGAAAAATTGCCAGTGGGATCCAGAGAGCTCCCTCATACACATTTAGATTAACATCTGATTAAAGTGTCTCAAATACCTTAGTCCATGGGTTCTCAACATTTTTCAGGTGTGGGATGGACCATGCCCCTTCAGACAGCTGAGCAGGCCAGACTGGTGCCAAAAAACCTATCAATGGCTGTTGTAAACGTGTTTACAACAGCCGTGGATGCATTTATGGCCATAGTAAATGTGTTTACGATGGCTGCGGACTCATTTATGGCTGTTGTAAATGCATTTAAAGGTAAAGGTTTCCCTTGCTCGAAAGCCAGTCGTATCCGACTCTAGGGTGCAGTGCTCATCTCTGTTTCAAAGCCGAAGGGCCAGCGCTGTCTGCTGCTGTAGACGTTTCCATGGTCATGTGGCAGGCATGACTAGACACCGAAGCACACGGAACGCTGTTTACCTTCCCACCAAAGTGGTCCCTATTTATCTACTTGCAATTTCTTGCATTTACGCGGCTGTAAATGAGACCACAGGACACAGGTGATTCCAGTGGCAGCAGCCGCGGCTGTGGGGGTGTCTGGAGCGAGGTTGGGGGCTAGATTATTTGGCACTGTGGGCTGGATCTGGCCCACAGGCCATAGGTTGTGAACCTCTGCTTTATTCTGTAGCACACATATGACCAAACTACTAAACCCTATTTGAAAGATTTTAACATTCAGCACAAAAGACCCTGTACAAATAGGAATCCTTGTGTGATTGTACAGGATGGGGCATGAGAGCTTTAGCTGTTAAACAAAGATCAAGGGCCCCAAATCTACTATTTGAATAATGACACACACACATAACGAATTCTTTTTCAGTGCTGGCATTTTCTGAATGTAAGATCCTGAACTAATAGGAAGACGGTGTGATTAATGTAACATGCACTTTGGCTCTTGAGGGCCTATAAAGAAAGGGGAGACTCGCTGGATTTTAGAAGAAAATAAAACCATCCCCTTCCTTCTTAATGGCCAAAATATTAAACCCTTTAAATCTTTAGATGTCTTCTTCTCTAAGGAGTACAATTCATTTGATGTTTTTCTGGGAAGAGTTTCAAAGGGTATAATGCATAGTAGGCTTGCATTTTTTAAATATAAAGGCATATATTAGTGGATCAAACTGACCAAAAGAAAACAACCTCTTCCAAGCAGCCAGTCCCGCATCTACAAAGGAAACATTAAAATCCATCTGGGGGCAGTTCGAGTAAAACACAACATCTGTTGATCATTGGCAACACGCTGGCAGAATTTCTAAAATCCAAGCAGCTTCCACGTCATTTTCTGCCTTCTCACTTAAGATCTGAAACACAGAGATGGCAGCTGCTGCACAGACCAAGCCCAGCCCTCCGGAGTCTGCATTGCTTTGCTTTATTAAAGACATTGGCTTAATGAAGTGGGGGAGCAAACCCTCCTCCCTGTCGTGAGAGATGGATCTTTATGGGCTACCTCAGGGACAAGGTCAGAAAGGATGAGCAGAAAGCATTGACCGAATGTCTCTTTGAGAAGGCTGGTATTCTTTTAATCATAAAAACACCCTCCAATCAATTTTAGACAAAGAGATTTTAAAAAATAACCGGGAATGCTGAAGATGGAGATTTTTAATTTCAAAATACTAAGTCAGATCTTCAGTTTATTACAGTGTTAGGAATTTGGGCAGAGTTGGGTTAGGAATGAATCACAGTAATTTCTGGGTCAAAGAAGAAAACAATATTTTGATTTGAAGTCATGGCATTAAACAACAGGCTCTTCCAGCTATTTTAAGGTTCTCAGTGTCACATTTCTTTTGTCTGAAGTTTCTTTGGGCAAATGAAAAAGGAGGGCCATCCCAAAAGAACAAGAGGGCACAAAAAAAATAATAATCTCCCACCCATCCACTTTTGGTTTCTTCCTCACAATAATGTGATTCTTTATACAGAAAGAATGGCATGATCCATATCAAAAATCATGCTTTGTTTAACTCTTGGGAACTGCACCCAAGATGTTTCCAATTAAGGGCGTATCTGCCACATTGTGATGCCACTCATCACAAGCCTGAGTTTTCTAATGGATTTTTAAAGCAAGAGTATGTGATACATGCTAAGAACACTACCCATCACATCCTGTTTTAAACCACATCGTGCCTCTCCATGTCCTGAGCCAGTTTTCACAACCTTGGAGCTCCAACGGTTGTTGGACATCAACTCCCAGAAGCTTTAAACAGCATGGCCAGTAGAGGGTTCCTGGGATTCTGGCAGTTGTAATGCAACAAATCTGGAGCCCCACACATGTTGGGAAATGTTGTCCTAGCCAATCTGAAGATGTTGCACAGCTTTTCCAGTTCTCATGAAAAAGCCAAGTTCCAGTTTATGGTATCTTCATTATGTTTTGAAAAAATAGTTTGATGAAGTAGGCTGGAAGAGGTCTTGTTTGTTAAAAGGTTTTACACCAGGAATTCCCATAAAAACATGTCTTTTCCAAACCCAGAATCTGATTTAAAAAATAGTAAGATGCACAGGCATTCTAAGTAAGTTCTGATCCATTGCCAGGGAGACCACTGTGAAAGCTACTACAATCATGTAACCCACTTACTTGGGAATAAATGACTTATTTCTCTTACACAGGTATCCTCCAGAGTACATGCCATATTATTGGGGGTTCTTAACCTTTTTAAAGCCAGATTACACCTGCTCAGACTGTTTGTGGGCCAGACTAGTGTGTCCCCACCACCACCAGTCCAACTCACCAACACTTCATCCATGCTGCTGCCACCAACACTCACCACCACACCACCAGTCCGGCCCACCAACACTTCCCCCCACACTACTGCCACCACTTCCCTGCTTACTGGCCTGCCATGGGTGAAGGAGGGGTCCTGCCTATCCTTGCCCATGCTCAGCCAGAGTGGCACCCGGGGAAAGACGTTGCTGGCCGCATGCGTCTGCTGCTTCCTCTTCTGCCACTGTCCTTTTCTCCTCCGTCTTGCTTCTTACAACATCCACCCTGCTATGGAGTTGCATTAGGGACACGCCAAGCCAGGCGGAGGGGAAAAGGACAGCACCAATGGTGGCGGCGGCGGGAGTGAGGGCATGGGCCAGATCCGGCCCATGGACTGTACGTTGAGAACTCTTATATTATACAATGCAGTAACAATCAGTCTGGACTTTGCTTTAATTCTTAATGTGACAAAGAACAATAACTGTAGACTAGTTTTTAATATGAGACTAACCAATGCACATTTTCAACCAGAAAAACGCCTGCACCTGTCCTTAAAATAAAACAACCAAACCTTTGAATGAGCCCTCTTCCAAGGCATCTGCCTGCCTAACACCTTACTTCATTTTCTGCCCTGAGAGCTCACAGAATTCCTCCCTCCGATCCCATTTCTGACACTTCTCAAACCTTTTAAACAAGCCAATGAAAAATTCCCTTCAATTGGGGGGGGGGGGGGGAGGAGAGACGACTCACTGGGATCCCCATCAGAAGAATCCTGTTCTCCACGCCAAACCACAAAAGACCGTTCTTTGGCCAAGGAGCTAACGGATCAAAGAAAGAAACCCAAAGTGTACAACTCAGCCCAACTTCACGAGGATAAGATAAATAGGAAACCATAGAGCCAGCTCCTTAGCTGGCATGCAATAAATCAGGGGTGCTCAAACTTTTTGGGCCGTGGGCCAGTCACACGGTTCAGGGGGCTGGTCACTATGGCCCAGGGCCTGTATCTGGCCCCTGACGCTAATTCATCCAGCCCACGAAGCCCTCGTTGCGTGTTTCACTTCCGCTTCCGGGAGTGACGAGGGCTTCACGGGCAAGATGAATTGGCGTTGGGGGCCAAATCTGGCCCTGGGCCATAGTTTGGGCACCCCTGCAAATATCTATATCTATCTATCTATCTATCTATATCTATCTATCTATATCTATCTATCTATAGATAGATAGATAGATAGATAGATAGATAGATAGATATAGATATAGATATAGATATAGATATAGAGATAGATAGATAGATAGATAGATAGATAGAGAGAGAGATAGAGATAGATAGATATAGATAGATAGATATAGATATATAGAGATAGATAGATATAGATATAGATATAGTTAGAGAGAGAGAGAGAGAGAGAGATCCCCCCACCTTATCCATCCCCACGCCAAAAAAAAGAGAGACAATTTAAACATACGATCGATATAAATGTTTAGAAGGAAGGTGACTTACTGCAATCGCTTGCAGCCTTTCCTTGTGCAATTCCGCTTCTGCCATCCTGCGAGACGGAGGGATGGTTGCAGCAATGCCGGGGTTGGGGCGGTGGTGATGGAGGGGGGGGGGGGCAGAAAGGAGGAGGAGAAGACACTGCAGTCAACCAAAGTGGTCTCGAGTCTTTTTGGAAGGAAACTCCCGGGGTGGAGGGTGTGTGTGTGTGTGTGTGGAGGAAGGAGGCTGCCCACAGGCTCAGGGGAAGGAGCGCATTCTCGCCCCTGGGACTGGACTGGTGCCTGCCCGCCTCCTCCTGTCTCCCAGCTGCAAGGCTAACTGCTGCTGCTGCTGCTGCATTTCATCGCCTCTGCTGCTGCTGCTGCTGCTGCTGCGGCTCCCGCGCGGCGTGGCTGCCACCCAAGCCATCTATATAGGGCTCACACACACGCACACGCACACGCACACGCACACGCACACGCCCCAGGCAGCCCACAGTCCCCGGGATGGAGGGCGGGCGAGGCTGGGACGCTTGCCTTCGTGGTTGAATGAAAAGAAAATAAACCACTACCACCACCACCCCTGACGGGTGGGGGAGGGAAAGGGAAAGGGAAAGGTTTCCCTTGCTCGAAAGCCAGCCGTATCCGGCTCTAGGGTTCAGTGCTCATCTCTGTTTCCAAGCCGAAGAGCCAGCGCTGTCTGCCTCTGAGGACATTTCCGTGGTCATGTGGCAGGCATGACTTGACACCGGAGCGCACGGAACGCTGTTAACCTTCCTACCGAAGTGGCCCCTATTTATCTACTTGCAATGGCTTGCTTTCGAACTGCTAGGTTGGCAGGAGGGGGAGAGGGTGGTGGTCAGCGCCTTGGCCCCTGAGCCAGCCCCTGAGGGAGCCTCTCCACCTCGGCAGCCTACCGCAAGCAACTGGGACCTGCCTAGTGCTACTGCAGGAAGGGATGGGGGGACACCCACTGGGGTCCCATCAGAAGAATCTAACACATCCTATTCTCCGTGCCAAACCACGCTGCATTTTTTTACATATGGGGAAATTAATAATAATAATAATAATAATAATAATAATAATAATAATAATAATAATAATAATAATAATAATAATAATAATAACAATAATAATAATAATAACAATAATAACAATAATAACAATAATAATAATATTTCATGTTGAAGATTACTTTGGGTTGAAAGGATTTTTAGGGGACACCTCAATGAGGCTCCTTTCATGTCCCCAAGTGCAATTCTCGGGTATTGAAACCCGACCTTCCAGTCTCCAGCTTGGCATCTTAACTACTTAGCCACTGATGGAGCTTCTGGGGAAAACTATGGGAATGTCAGATCTTTTCTGGCAAAGTTTTTTTTTTTAAAAAAGGAAGTGCTGTCCAATTTTGTGCAGGAGGAAAATAGGATTAAGCAGCATCTAGCTGCTCTGCTTTTTATTGTTCTTTCCTAAAGGATTGGGATGAATTTACGGCATGCTCAAATTTGTGAATAAGAAAAATAAACTATGATTTGATTTAGGCTGCTATCCAGCAGAAATGTTTCTAGAAAAAGCCCAATTGAAACAAACAGAAACTGAGCAATAGTATTAATTCTTCCTTTCATTCCTCCCCCCCATTGTTGCAAGCACCAATCTGGGCAGTTTACAACAGTTGAATAGAGAAACTGCAAATGATGATGCCCTCCCCCCCCTTGTTATTTTTCATTGTTACCCTAGCAATATCTTCAGTTTGTTTCGCAGATCATTTGTAGATGAGTTATAAAATGCAAGCCCAAATTTTGTAGCATAAAAATGGATTTTCTAACATGTGAAAAGATTTTGTGCCTGTTCAGCATGCTTTAAATCAATTCTTCTTTCATGACTCTTACCTGTTGGCCTGTTTGTCTATCTAGCTATCTTCTTATTTAAATCTGAGCCACATGCAGAATGAACTACAGTTAATACTTTGATGCAATGTAGTTGGGGTCATTTTTTAAAAAAGAAACTTCAGCATCCAATTAGTTAAGCTATATTTTATTAATCAGTATAACTCATTGTATTCTTCAGAACTCATTTGGTTTCATTCTTTGGGAAAGAACAGCCACCTTGTGGAAATCCATTACACAATAGGTGTCCCCAGCATAAGCGAGTGGCATCACATAATACTAGGCACTTCTGTTTTCCAGCCAGAACAGAAGTGGCAGGGAGCCAGTTCCTACTAGGGACAGAATTAGAAACATTTGAGCAGCTAGAGTTTTATTCACCCTTCATTGGCCAACAGGCAATCTCATCTAGAACAGGGGTTCCCAACCTATGACCCATTAGCCGGAGCCAGCCTCGGTCTGTGGCAACATTTCATCGGACCTATCACCACTGCACCTGGAAGTGGAAGTGCATGTGTTTACGTCAGCCGTAAAATGCGCCCATGCATGCATGAACACACCCATGGCTGTCATAAACACGGAAGTGGGCGCATTTACGGCTGTCATAAACGTGCAAGGGAAACCTTTACCTTTAGAATTGGTCCAGCAGCTTTAAGGTTTCCCTTGCTTGAAAGCTAGTCATATCCGACTCTAGGGTTCAGTGCTCATCTCTGTTTCAAAGCCGAAAAGCCAGCACTGTTGGCTTCTGCAGACGTTTCTGTGGTCATGTGGCAGGCATGGCTTGACACCGGAGTGCACATAATGCTGTTTATCTGCTGTGTGAAAAGATCAGACAAATTATTTTATTTTCTCAGGATGCTCATGCAATCCTGCATATTGCCACTCTGGTTGCTTCATAGGATTGTTGTTAGTACTATCCTTATGCTCTCCAGCTGAACCAAACCCAACAATTGCTACCCACTTTTTTGTATTGGACTCCTCAGTGGTGATGCACCCTTTTTTTCTCAGATGAAAAACGTATAATATAATTACCTTCTGAAATGAATCCTAATGTGTGTCATGTACCGTCAAATTGGAATCCATTCAATGCTGACCTGAATAGGGCTTTAAAAAAACAAAAACATATTTTATAATAAAAATTAACTTTATTTTTTTAAAAAATAAATAAATCCATATACACAAAATACAATTATAAAAAAATTATAGTACAGACTATATGATCCACACCATCATCAGGACCTTAAAATATCTCCCCTCCCCCATCTCCATCTCCTTTAGTCACTGCACCCCACTTCTCTTAAAAAAGACATTGTGTCATGTGCTGGTATGTGACCTTCTCACTTAAACAGGAAAAATCTATAAATTATCCCCATATATCTTTAAATCTATTCATTTTTGACAATCCTTTTTACCTTAATCTCACTTCTTCTTCTTCTTGTGCTGTATCTGATTCTGAATACTGTGTTGGCAATCATCATGGCAATCAGCAATGAAGACTGTCCTGTGACTATAATGCCATGGCTTTTCATCTGCCTTCCACATCGCAGCATGACACCCGGAGTACCACTGAGACATCTCTGTGAGTCACTTTCTGATCCTGAGCCCTTTGGGCACACAAACTCCTCCTCAGCCCCAGGCCAGTATTGATGAAGCTGCTGCCCTCCATCAAGATGGATTCAAGTGGGATTTAATCCACTTGGGGACCATCCAGTGGTGGGCTCAAAATTTTTTTACTATCACACTGGGGGCGTGGTATGGTGGGCGTGGCCAGGGGGAAAGTCCTGTGTTGAACCTGAATTAGGACTACAGTACTTTATTTCAAAACTTGGATGGGCACAGTCCCACATTCCATAAGTTAAAATATCATTCATTTCATGAAAACCCATTTCCCATATTTTCTGTATCCCCTCATCTGAATAGGGCTTTTAACGGAAGTGTGATATTTAAAGAATTGTTTTATTAATCTCCCTCCAGTGAGTTTCCATGACCATACTAAGCATCTGATTCTAAATAAGGATTTCCTTAATGGATAAAAGAAACCCCCAAAGGGCATTGATGTTGAATAGCTGGTATAAAGCCCATATTCCTTCTGAGTCTTCTCAAAAAGCAGACTAACAACTAATACAAGAGCAAAGATAAACCAAGTGGTTAGGAGGCAAATGATCTTTCAGTATTTAATAGAATCCTCTTGATTTCAACATTATTAGTTGTGCAAAAGCTTCTCCAAACAGTATTTTTGTTCTCCAAACCTGTGGGAGCTGAAAATTCTATATCACCTCTAATATACTTCAGAAACCCAAAATATGCAGCTGTCAGAATCGGGTGTGAAATTTTGTTATTCCTAGCCTTCCCTTAAGAGTAAGTGAATTGACTGTTTCTTCTTGGAACACAACTGCTATTACACAGGAAAGCAGCCATAGAAAAGTTCAGCTTAGCTTCTTCCTAATTCGTACCTGTCAAGTTGCGGCGGTGAAAAAATGGGAAGCACCGCTGCATCTGACGGGTGCACATGCTCGAAGGGGTTACTGCAGTGGTGTGCATGCACGAAGGGGGTACTGCACATGCACAGTGACCCCTTCATGCATGCACACCGCTAGAGTAACCCCTTCACGCATGCACACTGCTTCCTCTGATGGGCGTGCATGCACAGTAACCCCTTTTCTGGTTGTTCAAATATGGGATGGCCATGGAAAGGACCAGGAAAGAGGGGTGAAATACGGGATACTTGACAGGTATGTCCTAATGTGCCAGTTTTCTACTGGACAGAAGCTTCTTCACGTGAGTTGCATTGACTGATAGTATGGAGGGCAGCTATCCTCAGAATTTTAGGGAGGGTGGTGCCTCCTGTCCAGTTGTGAGCAGCCTTGTAGACCATGTAAACTTTGGTTTAGAAGTGGGAGCCCTCTACGAGTCCTCACTACAGTCATGAGGCAGAGTGAGGCAACTGGTACAAGCAGCAGATGCTGAGGGGCAGGAATTATTGCTCCCCACAGAGTTGACTGTGACATGTGATTTGGAATGTTGTGTTGGAAGACCTAGCCCCATGGTTAGTACTGAAGTGAGACCCAACATATGATTTATCTGGCTTCTATAGGTGGAACAGAATAAGGTGCCCTTTTATTCATTGTCTTGGGCATTATGTTATCTTGAGATCAGTCTGCTTGGCCATTGGACCTGCCCAAGCCTATCAAATACTGATAATGCCCTGTCACAAGTCATTCAGGGTTATATTTATTTATCTATACCTATAAGGAAGGGGTGTGGCTGTACGTGTGTGGAATGCATACCTACACCCCTGGAGCCTATCCCGTAATGCTCCGCACACACCTACCTTTTGTCACCAAGATCAGCACCACGAGGGTCCGGGGGCCAAGAGTGGTGCCTAAGCCCCACAAAATTGGGGAAAGAATGGAAACTACAATTTCCATGGTACCATGGGAGAAAAAAATGGCAGTTTAACAGCCAGACCTGGATACAGAATGTTGGAGAGAGCTGATTTGCATGTTGGACTGTGATTGGTTGAGCGTGAATGACTGATGGAGAAAGGTCCTGATGTGGATTGAACAAACCCATTCCATTTAAGCCTCTACAGCCCTGGAGCAAGACACTTTCAATATACATCAATGTTGTACATTGTACAGAGAGAGACAGGGAGTGTGTGTCTCTCTGTGTGTAAGACAGTGGGTTCTGGATTAGTCACATGTGGGTGTGTGGATGTGGGTGTGCCTGAATATGAGAGAGAGAGAGAGAGAGAGAGAGACTCTGTGTGTTGGGGTGTGCCTGTAACAGGGTCTAAAAAACCTAAACATACAACAAACACCCCACGGCCAAGGCCGGGTAATTAGCACTCATCCTTCCTTCTCTACCTCCAGCCATTCTTCTCCCCTTCCTTCTTTCCTTCCCTCCCTCATTCTTACCCTCCTGTCTTCCTTTTCTCCTAAATTCCCCCCTCAATACCTACCATCCCTCCCTCATCATCACACTGGGGTGAGTCTGCCCAGGTTCCTTTACTGAGAGCCAGGGGGCATCACAAACAGTGTGGGGGGAGGCAAAAAGGAAAAATACCCTCTCCAAGCCACCCCCACCCCACGGGTTGAGCCACCCCCAAAAAAGTCAAAGACGGGTACCTATGCTAATCTATCTATATCTATATCTATATCTATATCTATATCTATATCTATATCTATATCTATATCTATATCTATATCTATATCTATATCTATATCTATATCTATATCTATATCTATATCTATATCTATATCTATATCTATCTAAAACAGAGGTGTTTGTTTGTAAGTCCTGTATGCGCTCCCATACCCCTAGACCGAGACCCCTGAATTTTGGCACACACCTACCTTGGCCATGTGGCAGAGTCTGCATTGAGGCCATGGGTCTCAGGGGGTGTGTGGGCCCCACAAAATGCAGAAAACAGTGGGAACAACAACTCCCAAGGTGCCTTGGGTGGCAGAACGTCCCTGCTGCACCCATGTGCCATGGAACCAGAGGCCCACGGCGCGGTGTGGACATTGAAAACAATGGCATGAGTGGGTATGTGTGCCAGGGTGCCCTGGTGGCAGGTGGCTGGATGCCACCGCCCAGCTGTCCCCCAGCCAAATCACCTTGGGGCAGTGTGAGGATCACCGGGCCCCTGCCTTTTGGGCCAGGGAGAAGAAACTCCATGGCGCTTGCAGGCGGCCATGGCAGCAGAGGTAGAAGGGTCCGGCTAGCCCATGGCTGCGGCTTGCCAAGGAGAAGAGGCGATGATGGCCGCCGCCCTACCCACTAGCAGGGCAGACATGGTGACGGTTGCTGAAGCTTCTGCTCCCTGTGAGGGTATGGTGCACAGGGGCCGGGGGCTGAGCTGGGGGGATGAACGCAAGCAAGGCTGGGGGTACAGGGAACCCCCAGCCAGAAAGAGCAGTAAGCGGGGCCCCGGGACGTGCCCGTCATGCCTGTGCAGGAGCGCGGGTGGCGGAGCTGGTGAGGGAGAAAGGCCCTTGCCGGATAGGTAAGGTGGGTGGGGAAAGACGACAGGGGCAGGGGGCCTGGGCCCGCGCGAAGCCAGGTACCCAGCTAGTTTGTTTATAATTTATTAAATGCATTTCTATACCACCCATCTGGAAAGTATTTCCACCTTGGGCAGTTTCCAACAACATAGAAAAATATCAGACAATTTAAACTTAAAGTACAATATAGTACACTGTATACGTTAAGCCCTTTCCCTCAGCAATGTATTTAACTTTCTTTCTGGAAATGAAAATATAAATTATATAAAAAACATTAAAACTGAAGAACCTTAATGGCTAATTTACTAATTAGCCATTGATATATGAGCTTTAAATGCCTTCCTAAACAGCATAGCCTCGAGATGTCTTTTAAAGTCTTGATATATCTTTTCAATATGTCCAGGTATGGGACCTGGCATAGCTCAATTGCCAATAAATGGCATACACTTAGACCAGAATGCCTAGCAATGTATTGTAGTAAGATGGCAGCATAACTGAAATCCATATAATACTTTTGTTTGAAATGTGTGATACTTATGTACACTCATGGAATTTAAGATGAATATTAGAGACTACTAACAGTATATGCTGCTTACAGCAAGAACACCCCCCCTGTCCCCCCCCCCAAATAGCTATAATTTAGGTAATGGAAATAATCCATGCAGTTGTATGGTATTTAGCCATGCCATCTATAGTGGGAAATAAAGATATAGTCAATATTATGTGGCTAGAACTCTTGGAACAATTGCATTCTGAGAAAGATTACAGGAAAATGAACAAAATAGACATTCTTGCTATTTTCTGGGCAAACAAAGAATGCACTGAGGGGGGAAATCTGAGAAGATTTGACATTGCCCCAGAAACAATAGTTTTGTGTGGACGTGAAGCCTGGTGTCAACTGAAACAGCCTCAGTAGAAAAGAATAATATGAAGAAGATGTCATTCCCATTAATTAATTAATTTTTTTGAACATGCCTCAAATTTGTCCAAACATTGTTTTATAGAAGGAAGGATCATTTTATTTGAACTCTGTGTGCTTTCTACATATATTTGGAGATTTTAAAAATTAACATTTCCCTCACCTTATAGGATGAGATTTGAGGAAGGGGGTGGTTGACAAATACTCTATGCAAAATGTATTTTCTTTGGTGAGAGTTTTATCTCAGGATCCAAAAAATTCAGTGAAAAGCAAAATCTGATGAATGTTTATGTTCTGATCAGCATATTACTCTGGGGAACAGAGATGAGGAAAACTCATATCAGAACTTTTAGGTTCTGCTTAACAGCCACTGCTATTTCTTTTGATCAAGTCAGCTCACTTTAGAATATACTAGCATATTTACCCGGGCTTTGCCCCGGGATTGTTTTTTCCTGAGGGTGGTTTGGCCAGCACCCGCGGAGAATGCAGGGCCGAAGGATCTGGCCACGGCCTCCTTCTCGGGCGAATGGGGAGTGCGCGGCGCGTGCCTCCAGTGCCCTTGCGTTCCCCACCGCCGCCCCAGTTAAACACAGTGGCCGGGTCCTTCGGCCCTGCATCCCCAGGCAAGCGTGGAGGGCGCAGCGCAGTAGCTGACTGTGGGGGCCTTGCCCAGGGAGGCTGCAGAGCTGAAGGACCCGGCCATGGCCTCCTCCCCAGGTGAACAGGGAGTGCGCAGTGGGTGGCTTTGGTGCCCTTGTGTTTACCACCACCCAGGGAGATGCAGTGGCCTGGTCCTTTGGCCTATGGCAGCCTTGCTGTATGCCCAGTGATGACGCCAGCGCACTGTCGTGCACTGGTGCATCCTGGATTTTTTTTCCGGATGGCTCTGGTGGCGTTTGTGCCCCACCTGCATCATCCAGACCATCATCTTTGACTAAAGGGGGTTGCAAGGTAGGTGGTGTGTGCTGGTCAGGTGCGTGGGTGGTGGTGGTGGGGGCAGCCTGGACCCACAAACGTATGGGTCTCCTTTATGTTTATAGATTACATACTGTACATCCAATAGCTTGACAGTCTAAATATCAACTGCAGAAGATTTATATCATTCCTATAAAAGTTTCATACGATGGGGGAAACTATTTGGTAAGTAATCTCTCTTGCTATATATAAAGGCTACCACCATAAAATGTAGGAGTGGGAATTCCATCTCCCCATATAGTGCTCCATGTGCTCTATATATGTGCTCTATAAGGAGCTAACCTCATCAGGGGAAATCTATTCATGCAACATTAGCTGTCACCCTATAATTTAAATCTTTAACTTGTAACCAGAGAAGTATCATACAAATTGAAAGAATAAATATGGTAATAAGAATAGGAGCAGCAACAACAGTGATAGAATAATTAGGAATAGGCATAATTAAATTGGTAGGCCCTATGGAACCTCCTGCCAATTGAACTACGATTCTAAATAGAGTTGCTGCCTTTCAGAAAAGAACTAAAGACCTGGCTGGCAAAGCAGGTATGGGCAGTGATGCACTGCAGCAGGTTCTAATGAACCGGTAGCGGAAATTCCCCTGGACCATGCCCACTTGGTTGGCCACGCCCACCTCCATAGCCCATAATGCAAGGTGTTTGGCCACGCCCACAGATTTGGCCCCACCCACAGATTTGGCCCCCCACAAAGTAGATAGTAATTTTTTTTGCAGTGCATCACTGGGTGTAGGGCACTGGGGATGCGATGACCCCCGCTTGATGGCTGATAATCACTCCCTAGCTTTTTAAATCCTCATTCTTTTAATCTTTGTAGCTTTTTAAAATTGGGTTTTTATGGATTTTTAGTGTTTTGGACTGCTGTGCTGTTTTTAATGTTGTGAGCTGCCCAGTGTCATTTTGAGTTGGGTAGCTATACAAATTTGAAAAATAAACAAAGAAGGGACCACAAACTGAAGATATCTTCCATGCTAGCTAAAGCCATTCAGGCTCTTTTTGTGAGACAGAAGGATAATGATACATGTTGCTATATAGATAGGTAATAAGCAATGACTGCGAAGAAGAAGGGAAATACTGTACAGCCAAACCTCTACATACGAATTTAATTCATTCCTCGAGGTTGGTTGTATCTCAAAAAATTCTTATCTTGAATTTCCCATAGGAATGCATAGAATGTAATTTCCTATAAGAATGCATTGAATTTCTTATCTCAAAAAATCCTATTAAAAATTATTATCTCTAACCTGGTTTTTTCTGAGATTTCTGGATGTATCTCAAGTTTTTCTTAAGTTGAGCTGTTTTATCTGGAGGTTTGACTATATTCAAACAGACTCTGGCTTGTGGCCAAGGAACTCTACCTTTGTGTATTCTGTTATACTCATTGAATAATATCTGGAGGAATTTTTTGAGGATAACAAATCATCTTCCTCTACATGAAGATTAACAAATAATAATTTCATGCTGTTAGGTAGATAATGGCACCCTTCTTCTGTGGGGTGCCCTGGGTCTGTGCAGTTTGCTCATGACTACACAGGCTGGCTGTTGTCCCAGGAGGCACAGTGGGTGTGAGATGCCGGAGCTGTAACCTCTGACTCTGTCACCAGAAATTCAAACCGATGAGCCATTCAGCCACAAATGGTCTGGTTATGTCCATTATCTATCTGTTTACATGGTTACAAAAGGTCTAGTCAGGTGTTAATGAATAGATTTTCCAGAATTATTGCTTGTGTGTAAAGCCTGCACACAAGCAGGAGCCTATCCCTTAAGCCCTAGTGATTGCAGCATGAGAAGAGCAACTACAAAACAGGTATGACAAGCACTTCTCTCTAAGCATGTTCTAATAATCTGATCCAATAACACCAGAATAGGGCTACAGAGACATACATATAGATAGAAAAGCAAGGATGAGATCCATGTGACATTCTATAAAAACACACCTATAACCCTAAATCTGATAGATAGATAGATAGATATAATTATTTTGTTGTCACAGTCAATTCCAACCCTTCATGACCCCATGGACCACCCACACAACAGACACCCCTATCCCCCACCATCTTCCTCAGTCCACCCAGCTTTGTGCCCATTGCATCAACAATGCCATCTAGCCATTTCATTCTCTGCCACCCCTTCTTTTTCTGCCCTCCACCTTTCCCAGCATCAAGACTTTCTTAAGTGAATACTCTCTTCTCATTTGATGTCCAAAGTACTTTAGCTTCATCTTCAATATTTGACCTTCCAGGGAGCAATCAGGGTTGATTTCTTTTAAGATCGACCTATTTGTTCTCTTTGTTGTTCTATTTGTTCTCTTTGCTGATAGATAGATAGATAGATAGATAGATAGATAGATAGATAGATAGATAGATAGATAGATAGATAGATAGATATTATTCCAAAGAGGTTCTCCCACCCTATGAGACTTTTGTCTCATGATATAAATCTACTGCAAACATGCATATAATACCATGTTCTCAGCCTGTTTATCATACATGGTACATGGATTGCATGGCTTTCCATGGCACAACTAGCTCAGTTCAGTTTGTTTCCCCACACCCAAAGGCAAAGTCCTTGCTACCTAATGGGAATTAAGTTATGTTGGCATATGAAGGTGAAAATCCCCAAATATCTCCCCCACTATCTGATAGCCCAGTAATAGCAACTCAATAACCAACAATTCAAGGACTGCTGTAGCTCAAGTGACTAAGACACTGACTGGAAGGCGGGAGGTCAGCAGTTTGATTCCTGAGTACTGCAGGACGGAATGAGCTCCCATCTTTGTCCTAGCTCCTGCCAACCTAGCAGTTTGAAAGCAAGAAATTGCTAGTAGGTAAATAGGGACCACTTCGATGGGTAGGTAAACAGTGTTCCATGCACTCCAGAGTCTAGTCATGGCTGCCACATGACCACGGAAACATCTGCAGAAGCAGACAGCGCTGGCTCTTTGGCTGTGAAACAGAGATGAGCACTGTTCCCTAGAGTTGGATACGACTGGCTTTCGAGCAAGGGAAACCTTTTACTAACAATTCATTGATCTCTCATGATACCTGAAATTGTTTTTCTTAGTCATGGCTTGTCCTGTTCTGCCAGAATAACTCAAATGCTAAGAGCACCAGCATTACTGTCCATGAGAGTTGTGTCTCTTAATGGGAGTAAAAAAATTGGTCTATGAACTCAGATCCGATAACACAGGACGTGGTAGTATCAAAAGGAAATCCAGAGTATCACCTCTTGCACCCCCTCTGTCTCAACAACTCTTTCTCCCTCTCATCCACTCAAAGCCTTGCACCAGTTATCATGACAGGAGCTAAAAGGATAACAGTTCGAGACTGATGGAATGAACCTGGCCCCTCGAGCAGAGTCAATGATGGCTGTCATCTGTTCCCAGAGGGCTGACACTTGGCGTGGTTGTCATTCCCTCCGTGCTGAAGCTAAAAAGCCTTATAAGGTAAAGCCTGAGCAGACGGTTAAGCACTATAAAGTGCTCCTCGGTATTGGAAATCCTCCGGGGAATGCACAGCATACCTACCCACCACCCCTGGCAAAGATTACAGCATATTTTATGACACACTCTTGTAGTAACAACTCCAAGATATTGTATCTTTAAATTTCAAACTCTGTGGGCTGCCTTGTCAAAAATAGAACAGAGTCTGACTCCCGTTTCTTAGCTGCCTTGGCTGATATGGATGAGTTAGTCCATTCACTAAAACTCTGATCGTGAAAACGCAAGATCCATCGAGCTCTCATTGTTTTGAAACAAGCAGACCTGATTATGAATAACTCTGTCAACCAGCCTTAAAAGCCACAGGTCCTACTCACTTGAGAAAGGACGTTCTCCAAGAATCCATGCAGCTAAATTAGGAAGAATGCATTCAGAAAAGTTGCATAATTCAGAAAACACCCCACCCCCAATTTGAATCTTTTTGGTGCCATTTTAATTTTCTTTCCTTAAAATGATAAAACATTAAAACATAAATGGCCAACTAGATTTGTCTTAGAATTATCTTCTTCTGTCATGTCCAGATCAAACTTTGGACTGACAAAATGAAGCCACTTTCTTGGCTTTGTCATTGGCCAAAATTATATCTTCATTGGTACATGTTTCTGGTAGTAATGGGCAGGCCAGTAAATGAGTCGGAGTCTATATCTCCCCACATTCACACAGTGTGTTGTTGGCTGCCAACCGCCCCCTGCCCCCTACATGAGCATGTTGGTCTTGCATTTAGGGACTCTGACACTCAGCCTATTCAGGGAATCATATGCAAAAATGGGAAAGTTAGTAGCAAAAAGCTATAGTTAATTTTAAGTATATTTGTACTGAGACAAGTACTGATTAATTAAAATGTTATCTTTTTTCGATTAACATTCCCATCTCTGATAAAACGTAGTTACATTTCTCTGGACTTTTAAAACTCATGTTGCCATATAATTTTGCTGAAAATAAGGCTCGTGAAGCTATTGGGAGGGTTTATTTGGAGATGGTGAGAAATCCGTTGGAAATTTTAAACATTTAGTAGTTGTGATAAGGCCAAGCAGCATCAATGGTAGATAATCATTATATCAGTAATCCAACTTTTTTCAAGATTCCTGCAGACAGACGTTTCTTTTTCCCTGAGCAGGATACTCCAATTGGTCCTTGAAACAGTCAGTGTTTTACAACAATGTCAGATATCTTCATTTTTTTATTTGAAAAACCCTTAGGTATACCTTTATGCCTTCCTGCCCTACCAGTAACAAACCTGAGGCATACCTGCCTGTAACATGTATTTTGGTTCATCCTAAACAGATATCCCTCTTCAGCATTTCATATCATAGTTCTGCTAATATCTGTGCCCTAGATCCAAAGAGCCACATGAAAAATTGCATAGATTAGATTTGTGTTTCTCAAACAGCAGCTCCTCATGCAGCAGTGGAAGCCTCAATTGAAAAGGAAAGTCATTTTCTCATGTGGTTTTGATATGACACCCGTGGCTGTCATTCAAAGTCAAAAATGTATCCTAGAACTCCCAAAGCCTTAGGCATGTTTGAAGGAGCTCTTTATTAATGTCCTCTTAAAGTCTTCAAGAAGATATCTTTCATCTTGAGTCGGCCTGTGCCGAGTAGGGCGGGGTATAAATCAAATAAACATAACATAAACATAACATTTTAAGATTTATTACAAATGAATACTGATTTATGCACTTATATACAACAGTGAACTAGTTTTCCCTTACCCTCACTTCTCCCTAAATAATAGGGCAAATAACATATATGAATTTGTTCCTTAATTAATGTGACTAACTTGAAAAGTTTTTAAAGCCAAATTTGTTGCCAAGACATTCACTGGGGGGTTCCAGTATGCTACGTCCAGTACCTTGATTCTCAGTCTTCTAGCTATGGACACAGGGTGGCAACTGCTCTTGGCTAGTGAAAAGGAAGGGCAGGTACATTTAGATCTACTTGGCTTTTCCTTTTTGGAAGGCATGCTCCAGTGAAGAAAGCAGGAGGGGCAGAGAGATTTCCCCCTGGTTAGAACACAAGAGTAGCCCAGGATCTGTACTGCCAAGAGCCAGAGAGGCTCCCCTGGGGTCTGTTTCTTCACAGTGAGTTACAAAGATAACTAATAATTAAATAATAATAATAATAAACCTTGAAAAATAACAAGACTCTAATGAAATGCCAAGTTTGTTTATTTATTTATTTATTTATTTTACTTATATGCCGCCCTACTCACGAAGTGCAACTCTGGGTGGCTCACAAATATATCAAAGCCTCAACAACACACAACACAACAAAATACCACGAGATACTAAGTACACAATAAAGCACAGTTTAACACTAAAATATCAAAATAATAATAATAACAAAGTCTTTGCTGCTCAATGTCTTCAACCGAGCCTGGGGATCAATGTCCTCAGCGGAGCCCGGGGCTCAATGCCCTCAGCGGAGCCCAAAACTCAACGTCCTCAATGGAGCTCGGGGCTCAACATCCTCATTGGAGTCCGGGGCTCAATGTCCTCTACAGCTTTAGTGGGTGTTTAAAAGCCCTCCAACTCCGGCCAGTGATGAGGGCTCGGAGGGGGCATCTGGTGACCGGCAACTTCGGCCACCCGAAGTTTCCTTAAACATGTGTGGAAAAATGCATTTTCCCACATAACAGTAAACTATAATTTAAAGATTTAAAAACTGAAAGATTATTACAAAATTCAAAGTTTGCACAAGGAAAGAAAGAAAAAAGAGAGAGAGCAAACACCAACATAGTATCAAATGAAATTTCTGCAAGGGCATCTGCTTGAAAATATCCCCCACTCCAAGGAATACAACTGATTGCTTTGTTGCTGTTGTTCAGTCGCACAGTCAATTCCGACTCTTTGCGACCCTATGGACCATCGCTCTCCAGGCACCCCTGTCCTGCACCATCCTCCTTAGTCCACACAGCCCCGTGCCCATTGTGTCTACAATACCATCTAGCCATCTCATCTTTGGCCGTCCCCTTCTTCTTTTGCCCTCCACCTTCCCCAGCATCAAGGCCTTCTCAAGTGAATCCTCTCTTCTCATTTGATGTCCAAAATACTTCAACTTCATCTTTGTTATTTGTCCTTCTAAGGAGCACTCAGGGCTAATCTCTTCTAATATTGACCTATTTGTTCTCCTCACTGTCCAGGGGACTCTCAAAACTCTCCTCCAGCACCACATCTCAAAGGCATCTATTTTTCTTCGCTCAGCCTTTCTAATGGTCCAGCTCTCACAGCCATACATTACTGCCGGAAATACCATTGCTTTGACTATGCGGACCTTTGTTTGCAGTGAGATATCTCTACTTTTCACTATGTTCCCCAGGTTTTTCATAGCTTGTCTCCCAAGAATCTGTCTCCTAACTGATTGCTAGGATAAGACTAAGGATGGGAACTCCAGAGTGGGAATTCAGCCAATAAAGGAATTGTTCTGCAAGATTTACAAGCTATTCATAAATAGCATCACATCCTGCAATGTGCAAAGCCAGTCAAATATTCACAGATAGTCAATAATACAGTAGTTAGGTCTGGTTAAACTAAAGATTTCAACAGCTATTTCCTTCCATAGACCAAGCTGCTACAATGGTTACTGGTCTTGGAACTTTTTGGGCTAAATCCAGCATTAGTTCTGCTTATAGCAGACCCACTGAAATATAATTGTGACTAAAAGGTCCCAATTCATTTCAGATGGTTTACTATAGGAGACAACTCGATAACACATAACACCAGATAGGATTGGGTTTATCCTATACCTTTGGGCAATATAATCTACAAAATCAAATTTTAATGTCTGACCCTAAACTTGTAGAACTTCTCAAGAAGAGTAAGAATATATTCTACCTCCTTAAAAACCTGATTTTGCCAGTGGGAGATACATGGAAATGATAAAGAGGGAAAATTCTGTATTGTTCTGAATTATAGGGAAAACTTCTGCTATGGTAAAAACCCGAGTCTCTTCACCAAAGATTAGCAGAAGAGAGATTGGTGCCAGTCTCTTAAAATGTTACATACAAGTTATTACATTCTCTATTTGCCCAGCAAAATTGTGTGTATTTTCTGAACAGTGAATCTCATTTCAATCTCATTTTCATTTTGTTCCTCAGATTTCCAACAACACTCTATTCCCATTGAGCTCCAGATTAAGTTGTAAGAATTTTAATACTCTGCTAAAATATGTATTCATTTATTTATTTGTAGAACATAGTAAAGGTAAAGGTTTCCCTTGCTCGAAAGCCAGTCGTATCCGACTTTAGGGTTCAGTGCTCATCTCTGTTTCAAAACTGAGGAGCCAGTGCTGTCTGCTTCTGCAGACATATTCGTGGTCATGTGGCAGACATGATTGACAAGACACCGGAGCACACAGAACGCTGTTACCTTCCCACTTAAGTGGTCCCTATTTATCTACTTGCAATTTCTTGCTTTCAAACTGCTAGGTTGGCAGGAGCTGGGACAAAGACAGGCACGCATTCTGTCCTGCAGTACTTGGGAATCGAACTGCTGACCTTCCACCTCCCAGGCAGTGTCTTAGCCACATGAGCCACTGTCCATTTTCGTGACAAGCATGACTCTGGGCAATAAAATACAAAACAATAGTAACAGCAATCTTGCTCATTTCACCCAGCCAAGCCTGTCCCAACTGTGAATGACAAAACAAACCATTTTAAAAAGGCAATGGTTAATGAACTGGCTAAAGCCTAATATTAGACAGCCCTATCTGATGGGGAGAATGTTTTTAAAGGCTGCTTTTTAAGGTAAAGGTAAAGTAAAGGTTGCCTTGCTCAAAAGACAGTCATATCCGACTTTAGGGTTTAGTGCTCATCTGTGTTTATAGCCAAAGAGCCAGTGCTGTCTGTGTTTTTAGACATTTCTGCAGACATGTGGCAGGCATGACTAGACACCTGGAGTGGATGGAACACTGTTTACCTTCCCATCGAAGTGGTACCTATTTATCTACTTGCAAATTCTTGCTTCCAAACTGTTAGGTTGGGGGGAGTTGGGACAGAGATGGGAGATCACTCGGTCCTGCAGCACTCGGGTCTCACACAGCTGATCTGCTGACCTTCCAGTCATCAAGTTCAGCATCTTGACCACTAAGCCGCCACAGTCTCGTTGTGTTTTTAAGCCCTTCTTAAAAGCCTGGAGGGGAAAAGCCTGATGGATTTCAAGATGAAAATTATTCTACAGCAGAGAAAGCTGGTTTTCTTGTTGAGACTCTTTTCACCTCTCTTAGGGTGGTGTACACTTTAATGTGCGTATTTTTATGTGATATTCTTCCAAAACCTATGCATTTAAACATTTTTAATCCCTTTAAGGTATGTGTTTTAATGTATCCTTTCCAGTTTCAAAATATGAAAGATGGACTTTGCCCCACTGGCAGTCTCAGAAGGGGTGAAATTAATTTTTTTCCATGAATACGTGCACCCAACAACAAAATTATTATCATACATGGCATTATCATACATGGCATTTTCTCTTAATTAACAGTGGGATGCAAAAGCATGATTTATATGTAATCATGGAAAAAAAACTTCTGTAGTGGGGTTATACATGGCTCTAATGCATGAAGAAAGTTGCCTGTATTCATTCCTCAAGCTGCATGGCTTCCTGAACTGAGTGGAATAGGATTTTGTTCATAAATGAGAAAGCAGCAGGGGAAATATAGTAGCAATGATGATCGTTTTATATGGCAATATTGCTCACCATCAATATTTAACTGAAAATACATCTCAGTAGGTGGTTACCAAAATTACAGTAATAACTTAACAATTTTCTTATTAAATGATTGTGGATAAAACTTTAGTCAGCTTCCACTAGAGTTTTGTATTCTGTATTAAAAATATTTGCTCAATTGGCTGCCTAAGATGGCTTTTATTAGTATAGGATCAAGAAATGGAGTATAAAGATACAGTATATGCAAGAGCACACAGGCATACACAGTCTGCAGAATGCATTTCACTTTTAGTTATAGTTCACTTTATGATGATTGGATCAGGCAACAAGAAATGTTATGAGAGATTGACCTTACTTCATGGTGGGAACTTTAAAAGCCCTTGCAAAGATATTTAAAACTTTTGACAAATTCCATGCATCTCTCATAGAAATCAAAATATTGTGATATTATTCTTAAAGTAATTAAGTCCACTGAAAGGCTGAAAAATATTCCAGTAAACCAGCTTATTAATAAATATGTCAGAGGTGTACATTGGTGGTATTTTATAGGCTCATTGAGTGATCATTTAAAGCAGGGGTGTTCAACTATGGCCTGTGGCTGGATCTGGCCCCCAATGCCAATTCATCCAGCCTGCACTGTTCCTGGAAGTGGAAGTAAAATGTGCCCACACATGTGCAGAACACTGCCGTAAATGCACCTGCAGCCGTCTTAAATGCTTTTATGACAGCCATGGGTGCTTTTATGGCAACATGCAGCTGTGCAGAGAAGTACACAGAAAGAGCCTTCTCATAGATTGTGGTATTTTTGAACCACAATCAGGCAGGCCACAGGCAATGGCATCCTTGTGCTGGCTAATCTTTCTCACACTAGGTCAGGCAAAAAGATACTATGGAATGAATTCACCAAATGGTGGCTTCATTTTGGCAGTTTCACATCTGACCTAGACATGGAAGAAGAAGCTGTGCATGGGGGGAAAAACCTTTTTCTAGTTCCATCTGGTGGACTAATATAATACTGTATGCTCGATTACTAACGAAATCCAACAAATAGGTCCTCTGCAACTTGGGATTGATGGGGGAGAAAAACATAAACATTTTTGGGGGAATCCTGTCAAAATGCCAGACAATTCCATTAAAAAATAACTTTTTGAATTTTGCAATAGTTACAGTTCTTGGACTGTAGGGTAGTGTCAGGAATCAGGATCTGTGGGCTCATGGTCCTGCCCAGCAATGGACACTTGCTGCAGCAGGAGGCAGCAGTGCTAAAACCATGCCTCGAATATCTCATATACCTTGAAACAAGGTCACCATTAATTGGCAATGACTTGACAGCCCATTAGAACAAAACTTTTAAATTACTTGTTACATTTATTATCACCCCAAAAAGAAACAAGTGTTGAGTAATTATGTTACTTATAAACCAGTTACTTCCAAACTCTGGAAATTACCTAGCTGCACCTTATCCTGGCAAAATCAGGAAAATATTGCCTGTGAAGTTTGACCAGCAAAATATTGGCTTTCTGGAAACTGTAGTAATCTATGATCAAAAGCAAGGGTACATATACAAATAAAAGACACAGATAATGTCCTCTTTTGCTGATTTCTTCACACCAACCAATTATCAAGCATATTTACCAACTGTTCTCTTGGTAAATCCTAACACACCCCTTTTCCCCAAAGGAGAATAAAGTTTCTGAAAATCCTAGACTAAACCTCCACATTCTTCCATATTCATAAACCAAGGCTATATGCTTCGCATAACTGTTTTAATTGCATTAATCCCACTGAAAGTAATAGAATTCAGCCAAAGTAAACATTTCCCAGATCCCACAGTTTCCCAGCTATGGCTAAGGGAAAATAGAATATGTATTTTTGTTCATTTTTGTTTTTACTCTACTTCATGCATTTCCCACACATTCCATGTGGCTTTCCCCACTACTACCCAAGAATTATTATGGCAGATTATTATGAGAAGATCCGGATGACCTTTCATTGGTGAGCAATGAGAAAGTCCTGCACACATAAGGTGGTACTGAAATGCAGTTAGTAGAGATTTCTTTTTTAAAAAGAAAAAGGGGAAATGATTAAGTTTTCCTTAGAGTCCGTCAGATACAACACTGTTTCCTTGATTACTGCATCACTGTTATGTTTTCATTGGTGACTGGGAAAATTCAATGTATATATGAAGTTGGGATGCCCATATAAGCAGCTGCACAGGTTTCAACTGATTTGCCTTCAGAAACATTGTCTGGGCAGAGGGGTTTGTCAAGCTGAATATTTTGGAATAGTTCGTTCTCTGAATACATTTATATATTCTATTACATGTATAGACACCTGTTTCAAACTAACAACTATAATGTACATAAAACATATGCAAGAAGTTCCCAAATTAAACCCCCAGTGTTGCAAGAGTAGGAGATGTTAAGAGTAAAGAAGCATTAATGTTCATCAACTCCTCTCTTTTGCTTTCCTTTCTTTCTTTCTTTCCCTTCATCCCTCTCTCTGCATCCCGTCAACCATGCCATTTTACCCGGGGAAACCCCTTATTTTTACCCCTCTTCCCACCCCCTCCTGTTTTATTAATTTTCCCAGATTTTCCCTTATTTTTTTAAAAACATTCCTGACCGGAGCATACCTGTCAACCATCCCGATTTGGCTGGGAAAATCCAGTAATTTGACATCTATTGACATCATAACCAGCCTCCCATTGCCAAAACCCCGTAATTTGACAGCGGGGGAAATGCTTTCCGCGCATGCGCGGAAGCGCTACGCTGCTTGCACAGCCCCTACGTAGGGGCTTCCCTTCCACACATGCGTGGAAAGCGACCCGCACACAAGCGATGTGCACAGGTCCCATTTTTCCAGAGCCACGGGTTGATAGGTATGGACCAGAGGCGAAGCTGCAGTACTTTTTTCTGGCCAGCAGAGGTCGCCATGTGGCTTTTCGCAAGTGGAAGGGGAGAGAGAGAAGGGGGGAGAGCGATATTTCATATATGCAGGGGCAAATCAGCTCTTGGTCTGAGGGCAGAGACTTCTCTCTCACTCTCATGCTTTAATGAGATTTGTTTTCATTTTAATGCTAAAGGTAAAGGTTTCCCTTGCTCGGAAGCCAGCTACATCTAGAGTGCCAAGGTTCACCATCACAGCAATAGATTCCTACATTATATGAGAGGGGGGTGTTCCATTTCTATTCTAGAGTTAACTTGGCAGGGGTGGAGGGATGTGCTTCAAGGTAAAGGTTTCCCTTGCTCGAAAGCCAAGGTTCACCATCACAGCAATAGATTCCTACACTATATGAGATGCGGGATCCATTTCTGTTCTAGAGTTAACTTGGGAGGGGTGGGGGGATGTGCTTCAAGGTAAAGGTTTCCCTTGATCAAAAGCCAGTCGCATCTAGAGTGCCAAGGTTCGCCATCACAGTCATAGATTCCTACAGAGGCCAATTTTTAGAGCAAGAATCTGCTTTTTGTACGAGAGAGCAGATCCAAAATACACGGGGAGAATTATCAGAGCTCATAGATCCAGTGTGCTTGCATGGTTGTGTAAGGGGATCTGAGTTACGTAAAGGTAAAGGGTCGCCCTTGCTCAAAAGCCAATCGTTTCCGACTCTAGGGTTCAGTGCTCTTCTCTGTTTCAAAGCCAAAGAGCCAGCGTTGTCTGCGTCTGCAGACATTTCCGTGGTCATGTGGCAGGCATGACTAGACACCAGAGCACACGGAACGCTGTTACCTTCCCACCAAAGTGGTCCCTATTTATCTACTTGCAATTTCTTGCTTTCGAACTGCTAGGATGGCAGGAGCTGGGACAAAGATGGGAGCTCATTCTGTCCTGCAGTACTCAGGAATTGAACTGCTGACCTTCTGCCTCCCAGTCAGCATCTTAGTCACTTAAGTCACTGAGCAAACAAGAAAGAAAACAAAACAAAAGTCCGCCAAGAAAATGGGGAAAGGGTCCTTTGGCCCACACAGCTTTGTGCCCATTGCATCTATAATACCATCTAGCCATCTTATTTTTGGCCACCCCCTTCTTTTGTCCTCCACCTTTTTCAGCATCAAGGCCTTCTCAAGTGAGTCCTCATTTCCCCCTTCTTTTGTCCTCCACCTTTCCCAGCATCAAGGCCCTCTCAAGTGAGTCCTCCCTTCTCATTTGATGTCCAAAGTACTTCAGTGTCATCTTTACTATTTTACCTTTAATGAGCAGTCAGGTTTGATTTCTTCGAGGATCGACCTATTTCTAACACCACATTTCAAAGGCATCTATTTTTCTGCACTCAGCTTTCCTAATGGTCCAGCTCTCACACCCATACATTACCACCGGGAATACCATTGCTTTGACTATGCAATTTTTTGTTTGCAAGGTGATGCCTCTACTTTTCACTATGTTCCCCAGGTTTCTCATAGCTTGTTTCCCAAGCATCAGTCGCCTTTTTATTTCACGGCTGCAATCACCATCTGCAGAGATCTTTGATCCTAAGAAAGTAAAATCTGCCAGTCGTATCCAACTCTAGGGTGCAGTGCTCATCTCCATTTACAGCCAAAGAGCCAGTGCTGTCTGTGTTTGCAGACATTTTCATGGCCATGTGGCAGGCATGACTAGAGCCCAGCAAGTCACATGGCTATATTTGGCCATACCCACAGATTTGGACATGCCCACAGAGGGGTGCGGCCAGAATTTCCCTTATTTTTAAATCCAAAAGTTGACAGGTATGTCTCTCTGGGATGGAATAAATGAGAGCTATTTCTTCTTCAAATGCAGTATCCAATTCTGAATATTGGCAATTCTCATGGCTATCAGCCATAAAGATTGCCCTGTAACCAGTATAATACAGTAGTCTTCCATTTGCCTTCTGCATCGCAGCGTGACAACCGCACCACGGATCCAGTTTTTATCTATCTATCTATCTATCTATCTATCTATCTATCTATCTATCTATCTATCTATCTATCTATCTATCTATTTTGTTGGATATCTATACCAGCCATCTGGGTGTTAACCCACTCTGGGCAGTGAACAAGCAGAGAAACCAATAGCAGAAATATCCACAAAAAATTAAAACCCACCACTAACAAACTAAACTAAACTAAACTAAACTAAACTAAACTAAACTAAACTAAACTAAACTAAACTAAACTAAACTAATTGGCATCTGATAGCATCCGGACTGAACCTAACTGGCGAGTTCTGTGAGTCACTTTCTAGTCCTGAGCCCTTTTGGCACACAAAGTCCTCATCTGCCCCAGGCCAGTATTGATGAAGGTTGCTGACCTCCATCAAGATGGATTCAATTGGGACCATCACCCTTCCCTTGGACTTGGGCACCCAAGGCCATTAATCCTCAGGGTTGTCAGGTTAGTTAACCACTGCATTGAGTCACTGGCCGTATATTCTACTTACTCTATTACCATAGCAGGATAACCTAGCCAGACTGGAACCTTTTTCGAGAGGCTCAGAATATTTTCTGCTTCTCAGTTTACAGTTCCTCAGCATTGAAGTAATCATTTTTCAAAATTAGCAACCGCTTACTCCTCTAACATTTCAGTTCAACAGTTGTTTTTTGGCCTATTGTAGAAATCAGAGAAGTTACTTTCTGGAATTGCACTCTCTAGTACCTCTGATTCAGCCTAGCTGCAGGACATGTTTTCCAAGATCAGAACAATGTGGTGGCTTATAGTTAGGCATTTCAATGAACCTCCAACATGCCCATTCTCTTGCTAGACTAAAGCTTAGCTCCAGTTCCTTTTGGCTATTGGATGGGGTCAGATCCTCCCTTTCTTCTCTTATTTTGTTCCTGCAGGTGAGAATGAAAGCAGTTTTATTTCATCATGATAAAACTTTTGATGCATTTGTGCACTCTGGCATTCCCACCGCCCAAAAAAAAAAAAAAGATAGAAAAACAGGGAAAGCTGCGGGGCTTTTTGTATGAACAAAAAACTTTATATTTTATTCAATGTACAAGATCTCATGCAGGAGAAAAAATATATTAGTGGCTGACCATTTTTGATAGGTATCTTGAAACAGCCATTACACTGCATCAAAAAAAAAAAATTGTCTGCTGCTTTGTCTAATCCTTGTGTCCTATGCTAAATCAAGTACACTAAATCAAAATCTGAAGTCCGAATCTGCCTAGGACATCAGGATCTTAAGTCAGCAAATATCACCCTCTTGGTTAGGTTCTTGCATTGATCATATAGGGTATATTTGCCACAAAGGTAGCAAAACCTGTCCGGTTTATTAACACAGCTGCACCTATTCATCTTTAGCTCAAAACAGACTCACTATGGCCTATCTGTACTGTCCAATAAGAGGGTTTCTCACTAGAGACAAGCCCTTGGCCCATCTCGCCTTATATATCTATTTCTGACATCAGCTCACTGACTTGCCCAGACATGACCGGCCACTGCTGGAACATGCATGCCACCAGGGGTTGTGATTCAGCTGAGGCGGCAGCTGACATAGTGGTAACCGCAACTATTTATTTATTTATTTCAAATTTTATGCCACCCACTCAGGTAAAAACCTGACTCAGGACGGCGTAGAACAATTAAAAACATATAAAAAACAGATTAAAACCCCATCATCCACCCATCTATGCACCCTCTTACTCCCACCCCATTTAAAACTAAGAACTAAAAACTAAAAGGTAAAAGGTAAAGGGAGGGGGGAAATACAAAAACACAGAAGGAGGGCACAAACTGGACTCTAACTGGAGATGAGCCAACAGGCTGGGGCTGTATTCCCATTAAGGCCCCACACCTGCCCCGCCAGCCAGGTCTTCAAACCTTTCCTGAAAGATAGCAATTCTGTCTGTAGCCTCAATTCTGTTGGCAGGAGGTTCCAGAGGGCTAGAGTGGACACGGAGAAGGCCCTCCTTCATGTGCCAAAGAGGCAAGCCCCTCTAGCTAAAGGCACAACTAGGGAGCCCCTCCGGTTCACTCTTGTTGGACAGGCAGACACTCTTGGGATGATGCGGTCTCTCAGGTAACCTGGCCCACTGCCATATAGGGCTTCAAAGGTCAAAACCAGCACCTTGAATTGCACCCGGAGGCTAACTGGCAACCAGTGCAGCTCCTAGAGTAGTGGGGAGGCGCGGGCATAACATCCACACCCCATCACCACCCGGGCAGCTGCATTCTGCACCAGCTGTAGCCTCCAAATGGTCGTCAAGGGCAGCCCCATGTACAGTGAATTGCAGTAATCTGGTCTGGAGGTGACCAGAGCATGAGTGACCATGAGTAAGGAGTCCCAGTCCAGGAGTGGGCACAACTGGCGAATTACTCTAAGTTGAGTAAAAGCCCTCTTGGCCATGGCCGCCACCTGCTCTTCCAGCAGCAGGCATGAGTCCAAGAGGAACCCCAAGATGTGCACCGGGTCTGTCTGGGGCAGAACTGCCCCATCCAAGACCAGAGGTGGTAACTCTCTGGATAACCCCGGACCCCCAACCCATAGCCACTCAGTCTTGCTAGGGTTCAGCTGAAGCCCGTTGCCCCCCATCCAGACCCCAATGGCCTCCAGGCATTCGGACAGGACTTTGACCACATCACTGGGGTCCCCACGGTTCGAGATGTACACCTGGGTGTCATCCGCGTACTGATGGTACCACACCCCATGGGAATGGATGATCTCACCCAGCGGCTTCATGTAGATGTTAAATAGCAGAGAGAGCACTGAGCCCTGTGGCACCCCATATTTAAGGGGCCTAGGACTGGATTTCGCCCTCTCCAACCACACCGACTGGGTACGGCCCACCAGAAATGAGGAAAATCAGGACAACACTGTGCCCTGGATCGCCAATCCTTTGAGCCGTTCCAGAAGGATACCGTGTTCGAAGGTAACAAATGCTGCTGAGAGGTCAAGGAGAGCAAGGATGGTTGGATGACCGCCATCCCGCTCTTGTCTGGGATCATCCACGCTACGGACCTCCGCACGCTCGCCCTCCCCTCCTTTGCCCAGTTTGGCGGGTGAGTGGAGAGGTGAGACTAGCTCCAGCTGGAGCGGCTGATGTGGGAGCTATAAGAAGAACTGACCACCACACTAAGGACCTCCGGACGCTCGCCCTCCCCTCCTTTGGCCAGTTTGGCGGGAAGGTGGAGAGGTGAGACTAGCTCCAGCTGGTGCAGCTGGTGCAGAAGCTATAAGAAGAACTGACCACTGCACTACAGATCTCCGGACGCTCGCCCTCCCCTCCTTTGGCCCGTTTGGTGGAGGGTGGAGAGGCGAGACTACCTCCAGCTGGGGCGGCCGGCACGGCGGCTATAAGAAGAACTGACCACCGCGCTACGGACCTCCAGATGCTCGCCCTCCCCTCCTTTGGCCAGTTTGGCGGGAGGGTGGAGAGGCGAGACTAGCTCCAGCTGGGGCGGCCGGTACGGCGGCTATAAGAAGAACTGACCACCGCACTACAGACCCCGGACGCTCGCCCTCCCCTCCTTTGGCCAGTTTGGCGGGAGGGTAGAGAGGTGAGACTAGCTCCAGCTGGGGCAGCCAGCACAGCAGCTATAAGAAGAACTGACCACCGCGTTACGGATCCCGGACACTCGCCCTCCTCTCCTCCTCTGGCCGGTTTGGTTCGGCCATGGACTTTGCCATCAGTACTTTGCCACCTCCCCCCCACCCCCCTGGCATGATTTTTTTTCACCGGCTGGGGAGGAGAGAGGCACAGCTGTTGAGGCCATTGTGTTCCTCCGCCCTAGTTGGGCTGGAGGCTTGGAAGGCGTCCCCATCCATTTAATTGTTTATGTATGAAATGTACTATTGAATTGTGCTCGAGTTGTTATTGTATTATTGTGTAAATTTGTATCTTATTTTTGTTCCTATTCACATCCTGTATATTATATTTTGTATCTTGTAAACCGTTTTGAGTTCCCTTAGGGGAAGTAAAGCGGTATAAAAATATAAGTATAATAATAATCCACCAGCACAACCAATGCCATCTCTGTACCATGTCTGGGCCTGAATCCTGATTGAAAGGGGTCCAGATAATCCGCTTCCTTCAGAGCCCCCTGCAGCTGGCGCGCCACCGCCTTCCCCAATACCTTCCCCAAAAAGGGGAGATTGGAGACTGGCCTGTAGTTGGTTAGGACAGCTGGGTCAAAGGTCAGTTTCTTCAGGTGGGGGCACACCAAAACATGTTTTAACGGTGTAGGAAATACCCCCTCCCACAAAGATGCATTTATTATAGCCCTGACTCAGCCTCCTGTCACCACTTTAGATGCTTTCACTAACCAGGAGGGACAGGGGTCCAAAGGACATGTAGTGGCCCGCACTGCTGCAAGGATCCTGTCCACTTCATCAGGGGCAACTGGGTCAAACCAGTCCGAGATCACACAACAAGACTGTGCTCCACCACCACCACCACCCCAGACCTTCACTGCCCACACTGGGGTTAAGCCCCGAGTGAATCCGATTGATTTTCTCCACCAGATGGTTGGCAAAGTCCTTAGCCGAACCCTGCCAATCGAGCACCGGCCCCTCCCTGCCCAAGAGGGACCTGGTCACCCAAAACAGGGTGACTGGGCGATTATCGGCAGAGGCAGTAAGGGTGGTGAAGTATTGCTGCCTTACCACCCCCATCGCCACTAGGTAGGCCCTAATAGCGGCTCTAGCTAGTGTCCAATCAGAACCGCTCTGGGTTTTCACCCAGCGGCGCTCTAGGCATCTCTTGGCCCGTTTGAGCTCCTGCAGTTCATCAGTGAATCACAGGGATGGCTTAACCCCCTCCCCCCGGGCTCAGAGAGGCCGCAGTGGTGCGATTTCATCCAAGGCTGCTGTCGTCATCCTATTCCATAGGTTGACAAGCGCCTCAGGTGAATCGAGTAGCTGATCCAGAGGAAAATCCCCCAGTTCCTGCTGGAATCCTACCAGATCCATTAGTTGCCAGGGGTGGGCCAATTTAATAGACTCTGCCTCCCTACGGTGAAGTGTCGCCCCCAGAAAGTCCAGAGTCACCAGATAGTGATCTGACCATGGCACAGGTGTTATGTCTAATTTCTGTAATCTCAGATCACTGCCACCACTCCGACAAGAAAACTAAATCGGGTGTGTGGCCACTGCACCTGGTCAGACCCTGAATTACCCGAGTCAGGCCCATGGCTGACATGGAAGCCATGAACTCCTGTGCAGCCTTGGAGCCAGTCCCCAGCGAAGGCAAATTGAAGTCCCCCAGAACCATTAGCCTAGGGAACTCCAACACCAATGCTGAGACGGCTTCGAGGAGCTCAGGCAGGGAATCCCTTACCCTGCAAGGGGGCAGGTACAAGAGTAAGATTCCCAACTGACCCATAGGGCCCAACCGCAGGAGCAGAGCCTCACAACCTGGAACTTCCGAAGCAGTGGCATGTTCCCATGTAAAAATACATATTTCTGACTATGGAGGGTCTCAGAGAGCAGAGCAATACTCACTATACTTACTTCATATTAAAATCGAGATTTATGGAGTTATATTTGTTTTTTTAAAAATGATTCCCTGCAACAAGAAGCAGGGGGAAAGGTAATCAAAATTTTAAGCACCTCTCATAATAATAATTTCATGTCAGATATTAATTTTATTTTATTTAATAGATAGATTTATATACCACCCTAATCCGATGGACTCTGGGCAGTGTACACAAGTTAAAACCAATATAAACCAATTAAAAACCCTTAAGAACATAGCAGTATTGCCCATCGCTGTGCCATTACTATCTAAAAACAAATATAAAAACAGCATAATCTTAACATTAAAAATTAATTACAGGAGGGGGGAGCCTCAGATGAGCCAGAAAGGGGAGCTTGTTGACAATCCCTGCCCCCAGTCCCATTTTGCCAACCATGTCTTCAGTTCTTTCCTAAATGGTAGCAACTGGGCCTGGAGGTGTAGTTCTACTGGGAGGAGGTTCCATAGTGTGGGGGCTATGACTGAAAATGCCCTTTTCCTTGTGCTGGAGAGGAGAACCTCCCCAACAGATGGTACCTGAAGGGTGCCCTCTCATTTTGCTCTCGTGGGACGTGTCGATGTCCTAGGGACGATACGGTCCCTGAGGTATCCTGGTCCACTACCATGAAGGGCTTTAAAGGTGACAACCAGCACCTTGAATTGTACTCAGAGACATATAGGTAGCAAGTGCAGCTCCCGCAGCAGTGGCGAGGTGCGGGTGAAATGACTAAACCCCACCACTGCACGGGTTACCGCATTCTGGACCAACTGCAGTCTCTGGATGGTCATCAAGGGCCGCCCCATGTAAAGCATACCTGTTAACCGCAGCTCCGGAAAATACGGGACCTGCGAAAATGGTTGTGCACAGGTCGCCTTCTACGCATGCATAGAACGGGGCTACGCTGCTTGCGTAGCCTCCTATGCAAGCGGCGTAGCCTTCTACGCATGTGTAGAATGGGGCTACACAAGTGTAAAACCCTTCTATGCATGCATAGAAGGTGACCTGCGCAGAAGGGCTGCGCAGTACCTCCTTCCCCCCACTGCCAAATTCTGGGGTTTCGGCAGCGTGGGTTGGGAAATGGCGCAAATTGGCGCCAAAAACCGTGGAATCCCGGCCAGTCCAGGAAGGTTGACAGGTATGATGTAAAGTGCTTTACAATAGTCCAAACGGGAGGTGAGCAGGGCATGGGTGACCATGAGCAAGGCCTCCCAATCCAGGAGTGGGTGTAATTTATTAATAACATGCACTTGCCCAAAAGCCCTCCTGGCCACAGCCATAACCTGCTCCTGGAGCAGAAGCCGCGAGTCCAGGAGGACCTCCAGGTTGCACACCTGGTCAGATCAGGGCAACAATGCCCCATCCCAAACCAGCGGTGACAACTCCTTATGAGGATGGAGTCCCCTCACCCACAGCCACTCAGTCTTGTCAGGATTAAGCTGTAGTCCGTTGTCCCCCATCCAGATCCTAACCCTCTCTAGGCAACTGGTCAGGACCTTGACTGCATCAAAGGGATCACCACAGACAGAGATATACAATTGAGTATCATCAGCATACTGATGATATCTCACCCTGTGGGATCGGATGATCTCACCTGAGTTGTAAGGATTTTTGCTGGAGAAACTCCGCTTAGGGGATTCCCCAATTAGGCTCCTTTCACATCCCCTCAGTGCAGCCCTCAGATATTTAAACCCGACCTTCCAGTATCCAAGCCCAGCACCTTAACCACTAAGCCACTGGGGGAGCTGCAGTACCTCTAATGACACTGAGCCATTGTTAAAGACTGGCAGCTTCACACATGTCCCATGAAACTCTGTACTTTTCCAACAAACTCCAATCACTGAGGTGGTAAGGAAGGTCTCTAAGTGAGGACACTGGTTGTAGTAGCCAAAGGGCGTCTGTTTAGCAACATATTGCCTGAATTTTGCCTTTCCCCCTTTAAAAAAAATTGTTCCACTACAGTTACGGAGTATGCCTCTGAGTTTAAGTGCCATTAAATGACTGAATTCTTGTGGATAGGTCAACAATTCACTTTAGAACTTTAAGATCTATCTCACCTCTCTCCTTTTTTGGTTCCTCTTTTGTTGTTGGTGTGGTGCATTGCACATCCCTAAAATATACTTCTTCACTTAAGTACTTATCACTTTGATAAAAAGTGAAATATAGTGTACTATAGTGCATTCAAAACTGCCATTTGTTAATTATTGTTTTATTACATAACCACAAGGCCATGACGAAGTATTTAATTGTAACTGGAACAAGCTTTAGTCTAGCATTCTTAAATTGGCCCACCTATTTATAGAGACATGTATTTCAATTTCCATTGGAAGGGGAAAGTTCCTTGACTCAATGCTATTTTACTTCTCTTCTAATTGTCATAGTATCAGTACTTAATTTAATTTAATTTAATAGTCATATTTATATATGCCGCCCACTCAGGCAGAACCCGACTCAGGGCGGCATTACAACAAGTTCTAAAAACACATTAAAACACTTTAAAAGACCCACATCCCACCCACTTTAAAAGACCCATATCCCACCCACCCCATCCACTATAAAAAGAAGAAGAAGAGAGAGTTCTTAATTGTTTACATAAGTCAGCAGGCGGGGACCGTGTTCCCATTCGGGCCCCACACCTGCCCTGCCAGCCAGGTCTTCAATCCTTTCCTGAAGGGCAGCAATTCTCTTTGAAGTCTTAGATCTGTTGGCAGGAGGTTCCAGAGAGTTGGTGCGGACGCGGAGAAGGCCCTCCTTCGGGTGCTGGATAGATGTGCACCCCTAGCTGATGGCACTATTAGAGAGCCCCTCCGGTCCGCTCTGGTTGGACGGGCAGACACTCTTGGGACGATGCGGTCTCTAAGGTATCCTGGCCCACTGCCATATAGGGCTTTAAAGGTCAAAACCAGCACCTTGAATTGCACCCGGAGACAAACTGGTAACCAGTGCAGCTCCCGAAGTAGCGGTGAGGCATGGGCATATCGCCCACATCCCATCACCACCTGGGCTGCCGCATTCTGGACCAGCTGCAGCCTCCGAATGGCCGTCAAGGGCAGCCCCATGTAGAGCGCATTACAATAATCTAGTCAGGAAGTGACCAGAGCATGGTCATCAGTATTCTTCAGAAGAGCATACTAAATTATAGTGAATTAATGTGGATTCTCTTTGTGAAAGTATATTTATTTCTGCCTTTACAAAAGGAACTAAACATCAGCATAACAGTTCATCCCCTTGGTCGAGAGCATAAAATGATGGAATAACACTATAAGGTGGACCAAAGCAATTTCAATTACAAAGAATTAGATGTTCTTTTAATAGGATTCTGAAAATCATTGTGGAAATGAAGAAGGGTATTCCAATTTTATTTTGGCAGTGATTTATTACACATGCTGCTGAAGTACTGGGTTTCACTTAAAGTCTAAAGTTAAAGTTCCATAGTGTAAATTTAAAAATGAAGCATGCAGCTAAATTGAGATATCTTTTGCCCATGTGAACTGATGGTGAAACTGAATGAATCTGTTATGCCAAGGAATCTGGGTACTTTTAGCAGGACAAGTACTGTTGAAATGATCTGTGTGAAGAAACATGGGGAGGAGGGGATTAAAGTACAATAGCTGAAATTTTCCAGTGAGATTTCTCAATATTCCAAGAAGAAGCACTTCTAAGTCTATATAGTCAGTGACCATAACAGACTAAGTTACAGGCAAATCTGCTGAAATATTCAGGATCTTTCACCAGACTGTCGATTAATTAAAAACATATACAGTACGTGTTCTGCAGTTTTGGCAAGAAAGAAAAGCTCTAATATCATGGAATGAATTAAAGTTTTGCTCCTGGCTTTAGCAAAAAGTAGACTTGTCTAACCTTTCACTCTCCTTCAGGCTCATTTCAATCTTACCCAGAGTAGCAGAGAGAGACTGCATACAGAGTCCAGCCCTTATCAGGGAAGCACAGTGATGGAATCGGACTCCCAAACTCTACCTAAACCACTGAGCTATCCATCCATTGTGTCATCAACAGGGTTAGAAGAAATCAAGTAACTCCAACCCACTTCAACATTGCTTTCTCTGCACAAGAAGTGACAAGGAGAATTTCTGCTTCTTACTTGGAATCTATTCATGAGCAAGAATCCAGATACTGTTCTTGCTTGTTTGTAGAGCCTACATTTAAGCAGGAAGCTCCTTTTTAGACTTGTTGCTGCTCATATAAAGCACCAATGGGGTGGGCAGGGCTTGCTTTACCAACTGTAACAATGTAGATGGTGTTGCCTACAATAATGCCTACATGAATTTCTATGCACTAGATCAGGGGTCCTCAAACTTGGCTCTCCAGGTGTTCATGGACTTCATTTATCAGAAGCCCAAGTTAGCACACCTGCCGATCAGGGCTTCTGGGAATTGAAGTCCAAGAACATCTGGATAGCCAAGTTTAGGGAACCCTGCACTAGATAAAGCATACTGTAATTATCTGAACAGCTATTCATGATTTTATCAAGGAGGTCTGGAAGCTGTCACCTAAAGACCTTCAATTTTTGAAAATCTATCTTCATAGGTTTGCACACCAATGAACACCTGTGTATGGCACAAAATATGTATAACTGTCTATGCTGCACATTGAGCTCCCTTGAAGTGATAGTTAAGGCTGCTGGATCTCACTCTTGCACCATGTGGGCTACGAATCAGGCAGCATCAGTTTAATACTGTGGGGAAACTTTTTTCCTGGGAATCTTGGCTGCCATTACTGATTTCACATGGAAGCCTTGACCAACCCAGATTCCCTGGAACACACTTGGAAAACTAATGCCTAAAATGTCTTAGTCTTTGGCAAGAGCAAAGCAAAGACACAAAAACTCATGCATCCTATGGAAGACGTCTGTAGAATTCCGGTCTTGAATTAAACACTATGACATTTATTTAGAAATATTACCCATAGCTGTTACTGAGCTCATGGGCTTTGAAGGGGGAATAATGCTAGTAATTGATGTTATCAATCTTCTCTCTGAGGCAAAACCAAATGCTATTTTGCTTTGATCTTTCTGTGTTTCTTTTGTGTACATCCTACAGTCACTTAGGCAAAAAAAAACCAACAAAAAAACAGGATCACAACCACAAGGACCCTTAAGATGCCTAGCTCACTCCACTCTAATTTTACAAAAACCTTCCTGGAACTTTCAGCTTCCTTTTGAAAGAAATATAAAAACCGAATGCTACCATCCCACTTTATGTCACCGGACAGATGATGTACGTGTGCAAATCGTCATCAAAATAATTTGAAAAGTGCTTATCTTTGGCTTATGTTTGCCTAGAGATTCCAGTCCTTTATCTTAAATAGACACAAAGGGAAATACTGTATGCAAGCTGCCTTCTATCCAGTTGTTGAGCCAGATGTAAGCTTGCTCAAGCAACTAGGATTGTAGCCAATGAATGTTGCAACACACTCAGTAAACACTAAGCCCATACTTGAAGGGAACTTACATTTTTATATAGACACTAGCAGAGTTTGCCTGGCGTTGCCGGGCTGTTTTAAAGTGTGTTCGGCATTTTTAATGTGTGCGTTGGTGGTTATAGGTGGTTTTAGGTGTGCACAACCACCACCACCCATACAATACCACTCCAATGACCAACACACACATTAAAAATTCCTGGCAAGGCAGGAGTGTTGTGTGTGTGTGTGTGTGTGTGTGTGTTGTATGTGTGTGTGTGTGTGTGTGAGAGAGAGAGAGAGAGAGAGTGTGAGAGGAAGAGAGACTGACAGATAGAGTAGACCACCAGAGGGCACTAGTGAGTTAGATAGAGTGAGGGACAGGGGAGGAGACAGTCAGACTCAGACAGAGGAGACAGAGGGTGGAGGCTATTTGCTGATGCTGTGATTGGTGTAGGTATGTTTGGACTGGAGGGAATGTTTCTTGTTAGGGGGTTGTTCCACTGTCTGTGTGTGTGTGTGTGTGTGTGTGTGTGTGTGTGTGTGAGAGAGAGAGAGAGAGAGAGAGAGAGTTTTCTGTGGGTTGGCTGGGAAACGAACTTCGGTTCCAGCCAACCCAGAGACAAGCGATTCCTTCTCTTCAGAAGGCAAAGGCACCTTTGCCTCCCGGAGAGAAGGAATCCACATCACGGAGAGGCGTTCCTTCTCTCTCCGTTGGCTGGGAAAGGAACTTTCGTCCCCAGCCAACCCAGAGAGAAGCGAGGGCGAGACGTAGAAAGCCGCACCGGGAGGGAAACTTTTAAAGACCCAGCCAGAGCCAGGAGGTAAGCGTGGTCGGTGGGGGTTAGGAAGGGGGGCTAGGTGGTGGGGCAGGTGGGCAGCATGGTTACCGGGGCCGTGCCTTGCCCCCCACTCCCTAACTGCCACTATCACGCTTACCTCCTGGCTCCGGCTGGGTCTTTAAAAGTCTTTCCCTCCCGGCGGCTTTTTTTAAGTCGGTGTGCCGCACTTTGCCAGCCTCCTCTGTGCTCATGTCCCTCAGTCTGAATGGCTGAGGGGTTGCACAGCACAGAGGACTCTGGGACTTGTAGTTCGTGCAGCGGTTTTTTTCTGAAGCTTATTTTTGATTGGCTGCGGCGAGTTTTCCAATGTTCTTTTTGCTCGCGCCTCTCAGCCTGATTGGCTGTGGTGCGGCACAGCACAAAGAACGTTGGCTATTGAAGTTCTTTTTCTTTGTTTGAGTTTGTGGGGCTCTTGCCCCACTGGTGCATTTCTAAAATATTTGTCGACCTCCGGACCCATTTCGGGCAAATGCATGAAGGCTCGGTATGGGATAGTATGGTTGGGTGTTGGATCCTTTGTCAAATTCCAACGGTTAACGCTGGGATTTATGGGTATAGATTTAAATGTTGGTATATTTAATTTTTTCATACCAAGGTTTTCTGATATTAACCAAAATCCTACAGTAATTCCCTCCCTCCTACATAGCATCTGTAATACTCATTCCCTATCTTAAAATTTCTGTAATAATAAGGGAGAGGGGAGAGCTTTGTCCCCATTCATTTGAGGATAGAGTTCTGTTTTGTTTTAAATCCTTTAGACTTTTCACTGGGTATTTTTCTGGATCACTTTGTTTAGCTGCATTACAGAAGGATTTGTATAGTGCTAGGAGAATAATGTAGATATCCAGTTTGGCACTGGATAAAGTAACAGATTGTGACTCAAAAAGCCTGGGTTTGATACCCTGCTCAGCCATAGAAACTCAATGGGAGTACATAATTGGTAAAACCATTCCTTAAATATCTCACTTATCATAATAGCCCTCTTAGGGTCTCTGCAAGTCAGGTCCAACTTGCCATCACATAAAGACAGCAGGAGAATAATGAAGGGGCAGTGATGACTTTGCCCTACTTCAACCCTAATGTATGTAGTCAGAGATTCAGAGTGCATATCTGCCAATAATGCACCCCATAATCAAGTGCCACCTTTTTCAAGATGCCCTATTAATAACAAACAGCTTCCCTACTTTGCTTTCTTACAGCAGCAGAAAGGCTAGAATGTTTCAAGACATAATGCGACAATGTCCTTGTTCACCATATATGGTGCCTTCAGGACACTCCATCTGTTTAAAAGAGAAGTGTTTACACACATCTCCTATATAAATCAAGCCAGCAAATGGCATAAAACAGGGATTCTCAAACTGTGGCCCGTGGGCAGGATGTGGCCCATCATTTTTATTTATTTATTTTATTAATCAACTTGTGCTCCAGTATCTAGTCATGCCTGCCACATCTGCAGACATAGACAGCACTGGCTCTTCGGTGGAAAACAGATGAGCATTATTACCCCTTGGGGGTAGGCAACCTACAACCCATAGTGCCAAATAATCCGGCCCCTGCCTTCACTTCAACCACCACAGCTGCCACTGCCACCACTGTAATCGGCTGTCGACTTGTTTACGGCTATCATAAACATGTTTACAACACCTGTAAATGGTGGGGGGGACCACCAGTTGGGCCCCCTCAACTGTCTGAGGGAGCGCGACCCAGCCTTTGACTTTAAAAGGTTGGTGACCCCTGCCCTAGAGTCAGAAATAACTGGCTTTTGAGCAAGTGCGAACTTATGAGTATGTATCACATGCCTTATAAAATTTTACATGCACAAGGCTTTCTTACAGACCAGTACCTATGTGTGTGCAGGTATGCATATTGGCTGGGTAGGTGGGGATGTTTGAGAAAGAAGGGGGAAGGAGAGAAGATTTAGCCAGAAAGCTGCATCTTCACATGTTCTAGACAGAATAAAGACACGTTCTCTCATTCTTTGTTGTCAAAAATAAAAATGTCACTAGAAAAAGAACAAATTTGCATACATGATTTTTATGGGAAGATGTTGGCTTAAAAATAATCACTCCCCAAAGTGAGTAGACTGTAACTTATGTGCATGCTCACTGTGATGTCCAGCTGCTAAGCTGTTGATAAGGAACTTCAGTGCCCATGCATTCCTGTCTTATGGTAATTTTTCTATAAACTGAACTGTTACCGAATAGCTTTCCAGACTGAGGAAATATTCATTTTTTTAAAAAATCTCTCTGACAGAAGTTGTAGCAGAAGAATGCACACTAAGATGGTTACAAGAAGGATTCATTTTTAGAATTGATTTATTTGTATTTCCATCAACACATACACCATGTTGTACTGACACACATGAGTTATGCTGACATATTAGTATTCAGTTTGCCCCTGCTTCCCTAAATTTCCAAAGACTCTCTGCATCTTTAACTACTGCCTTCTTCTTCTTTTTTTCTTCTTCTTCTTTGATTGATTGATTGATTGATTGATTGATTGGATTTGTATGCCTCCCTCTCAGCATACTCTGACTCAGGGTGGCTCACAAAAATATCAAACATTAAAGTACAATAAAATATAACAATATAATAGAATGTAACAATGCAATAAAATAAAACAATACAATAAAATGTAACAGTGCAATAAAGCGTACATCGACAACTGTGGCCAAGGGACCATCATCTCCTGAATCAGCCACTGGCCCTCCTCCTTCTGTATCTGAATCCGAATATTGGTGATCCTCATGGCGATCAGCCATGAAGACTGTCCTGTGAAAATAATGGCCTTTCATCTGCCTTCCGCACCGCAGCATGACACCTGTACTACTGATCCACCTCTACGAGTCACTTTCTGGTCCTGAGCCCTTTTGGCCCACAAAGTCCTCCTCCATCTCAAGACAGTATTGATGAAGCTGCTGCCTTCCATCAAGATGGATTCAAGTGGTATTTAATCCACTTGGGGACCATCCCTGTGGCCTTTGCCAAGGTTGTTAGTCCTCAGGGTTGTCAGGTTAGTTAACCACCACCTGATGCTCTGCATCGAGTCACTGGCAGTGTGGTCTACTCTATTACCATAGGAGGATAACCTGGCCAGCCTCCATTTGTTGAAATCCCCCCTTCTATCACTTCAGGGAGCACTTTCTCTATAGAGAGATTTCTCTCAGCGTAGGTCCTAGCCTTGAAATAATAAATGTATTCAACCAAACTTTGGGTTTTTGAGTACAGTTCTTAATTCTTTAAATCCTGTTTGAATTTCTGTGTATTCATGTGTAATGATGAACTAGGATCGCTACCTCTTATTTAGATTTCCTATTTTTAAATGTATACTGGGAAGGCACAACACCTTTGAATTGGGATGGAAAGAAAATGAGGCTTGATAAATTTGAATGTAGGAGAAAGTAAAAGTAGCAAGTTACCTCATCTCTTTGTGTATATCACTGCCAACTAAGTTATGGCACTTAGAAGTTAGATTAGGAATGATCAATGATTTTGCACTCTTTCCTTTCCAAAGCCCTCTCCCTTGACTTAGAGACTAATGTGTTCGAAAGAATGTTGTTATCTTTTGGACTATATCTCTGTCTGAATTTTGCAATGCAATTTTTTTGATATTTTAAAAAAACCAAATCCAATATATATATATACTGTATAGTAATACATATTCTAGGATGGAACATTTTTTAAAAGGTCTTCTTAGGAGTTTCACTGGTGAATAAATCCTTAATTAGAATCTACATCAGAAATTTATATTTAAATATTAAAGGGTTTTGCAGATTTATAAGCAGCAAATCTGCACATGTAAGAAGAAATGGAATAGAATGGAGTGCCAAATGAATATATTGATCTATCTTTCTCTGGAGTGGCAAAAAGACCCAAGGGAATGTGATGTTAGATGTACAGTGCAAGAAAAGGCTCTCCAAGTTTTTTTAAAAATGATTGAGTACTGTGTTTGTATGTGCATGTATGAAATTCGAATTATGACCAGAGGACTGGGTGAGAAGGCTGTTTCTTCCATGATTTTCCTGATGAAAATTATTCATTTATTTTAAATAAGTCAAGTACAGTACTGTATGCTGTAAATGAAAGAGAGGTCTAAATCCCATCACATGGAAACTAAAGGACCTTAGGGAACCCTAATCCAGGCAACCCCATTTATTTGCAAAAATCAGTAACCTCCAAATTTTGCCTCTAGGTAGCAATCCAGGCATTTCAAGCAGGAAACCATCAGTTTGAGATTTTTGCATGCATCATGATCCACACTGACATTAACTATGACCTTCCCCACCCCTGAAATCCTATGTGCATCAAGGTTATACAGCTTGCCTCATAGTGTGTTTACCCATCAAATGCATAGCTACTTATTAATATAAGTTAGATATCTTCTGGGCTCCATTGCCTGATTAGCTGAGAAATCTCATTTGGAACAGCATATTTATCCAACTGATAAATACACTTTCTAAATAAAATACAAATGCAAGAGCAAGCTTACAGGTTAGCTAGTGTTTTTCAAGCAATAATAAGCAATTCCCATGGTAGACACTCTTAGGAGTATGTGTGTGAAAGATTCACCACACGGCTTTCGCTTTTAAAGCAGCTTATGTTTATAGAGAAGATTCTGCATTTCCCTTGTTGACAATCTGAAATATAGTTACACACACAGGAATTGTCTCAGAGGAATTGTTCTTGAATAGAAATATTCTCCCTTGTTTCTACTCTACCATCTATGGATATGCTGCCTTACAGAGAAACCGTCATCTTTGCTTTACAATTGGCATCATGCTTAAACATGTGTAGGAGAGGTGGGCACAATGAGATTTTTTAAAGGTTGTTGAATTGTAGCTACTACCAGCCCTAGCCAGCAGAGTCAATGGCAAACCATGCTGGGATGTGCAGTCCAACAACATACTTTGCACATCCTTGGTCTACTGATTTAAGGCATATTTGTCTATACCACAGACTAATACTGGTTTTAAAATTATCCGTTTCCCCTAAAAAAAACCTCTGAAGATTATAATCGGAAGGAGGGACACACTAAGGATCTCTAATAGTGAATAAAAACTCAATTCCAAAGATTTATTTTAAGGGATGCAGGACAGATATTATAGCATTAAAATGCCAATATAAATAGTTGGCTGGATAGCTCAGAATAGCTCAGAATATCAGGTAACGGTCTATAGAGCCAGAGGTTGGGAGTTTGAATCCCCATTGTATCTTTTGGGAGAAGAGCCAGCCTGTGAGGCCATGGGCAAGCTTTGCAGTCCCAAGCCTCCCCCAGAGCAAAGGAATGGTAAACCACTTTTGAGTATTTGCTACCAAGAAAATTCTGGGAAGGGTTGCCATAAGTCTGAACTGGCTGAATGACATGCAAGTATTATTAGTATAAATGTGTGCTATAGATAGAACTGTAGCCCAGAAAGTTCCTCCTTCTTTTTTTAAAGGCATAAATTCATAAATTTATAGCTCCTGTACTGATTTATAATTTGAAAATTTAGATGAGTTTCTCCAGATTTTCTGCAACTCATTAGACTGCACCCAATTCTTTAGGCACCACATTCTTTCAAAATTAATTTATTTAATTCTCACTTCCGACTTTCAAGTCTACACTCACAAAGCAGGCAGCTCACTATGAAGTATAATTTAAGAACAGCTTTTGCAGAAGTAGTGCTGGAAGAACAGAAGTGGGTCAAAACTGTATGAATAAATATTTCTTACTATAAATATTATATTGAAAAATAATGCCCCCCAACAGACACCAAGTACTGTGTACCATTTTTCTTTTTACTCAAAACTCCAAGAGATGTACCATATGACATACCATATTTTTCGCACCATAAGACACACCTGACCATAAGACGCAGCCAGTTTTAGAGCAGGAAAACAAGAAACAAATATTCTGAATCAAATAGGGAGCCAGAGCTGTAGCTGTAGCTCACTTTGCCCAGGGCCGAAGGCGCAGAGGAAGCACGGAAGGGAAAGTGTGCCCAGATGGTGAGGGGCTGACCTGACAGCAGCTCTCGCAGTGCTTCCTGTGCACCTCGCCCAGATGGTGAGAGCCCCGACCTGCCAGCAGCTCCCAGAGGCAAAAGACCAGCCGACCTGCCAGCAGCGGCCACAGCTGCTTCGTCCTTTCAGCCATGTTGCTCTGGGACTCCTCCTCCTCACCTCCGGGACAACGAGGCTCTTCCTGAGCCCAGTGTCCCAGAGTGGCATGGCTGAAAGAACCTCACTGGATGGACAGTGAGGTCCTTTCAGCCATGCCATTCTGGGATGCCGGGCTCAGGAAGAGCCTCATTGTCCCGGAGGCAAGGAGGAGGAGGAGTCCCAGAGCAGCATGGCTGAAAGGACGAGGAAGCCACAGCTAGGAGTTGGGCAGGGCTGGGTGGTGGGCTGGTGGCCTCCTCCTCCATCCATGATGACACAGCCTTCCTGGACAGCATTCGGACAATAAGACGCACCCCCATAAGTGCGTCTTATGGTTAAAAAAATATGGTAATTGCAAAGAATAAAAGAGACAAGTAATTGTCTCTTTTTCCGCTCTGCCATTCTGAGGTGTTCTATGAAAACGTGAAGGTAAGGATGAGTGAGAATTTCATCTCACTTAGTTTTTGAAAAGAATTTTAAAAATAAGTAAATAATGCAATTTGAGATGGAACAGATTTGGAATTAAAGAAAGAATAATGCAGAAGACACTAATAGGAGACCTGAAAATTCAAATTTGAATTCTTATATATTTAACTTTGTTCAGGGTTTGCCACCACTTGCTCCTCATCTGTAATGTCTTTAACATCACAGTTTCCAGTTTTTATTGGATGACATGTCAAGAATAGCTGTATCTAGGGAACTGGCTGCTACAAAATGGCTGAAACATTTGTTTCAGTTTTTTTAAAAAATAATCTATCCAAATGCTCATGTTCTTTCAAATTCAGGATGGAAAGAAATTTGAATTTCCCATTCTAGACCAGCCTTTCCCAACCTCAGTAACCAGGTTTTATTGGACAACTCCTATCATTTCTAGTTACCATGGCTGATGATGACTGGGGATTGGGGAGGGGCAGTGACCCAATGGCATCAGTTAAGGAACCTATTGGGGGGGGGGCGGTGTCTAAGCAAGCAAAGGAAATTTTGTTCCCATGATCAGTGATTTTGTGGAATCTTTTTAAAGAATTTAGGAACTGAAGGACAAATTCATCAATAGAGCCTTTGGAGCTAGGCTTACCATTGGTAGTTGTAGCAATCCTTCTTGTGTCTCCCTTTTTTTGCTGCCACTGAAAGCAGCAACTGTGTTGTGCAACTGAGCCACCATCTTGACCTACCATTATTCTAGGATATTGTGAGGGGAAACTCTCAGGCATTGCCAAGAAATGGTGGGAGGAAATGTAATAATAATTTTTCAACGTGGTCATCTTTTTCTATAGGAATGACGTCAAGGACAATCTCAGGAAACATTGCCTGACATATTTTAGCTCAGGTTTTCTTTCTTCTTTCATCCAGCCCCACTGTTGTAAAACTCCAAAGAGTTCGACCATAACCCCTGAAGCACACTTTTTGTGACATGGCTATTATTCCTCACTCCCCACTTTAAGCAAGGCTCTGTCTAGGCAAGCAGACAAGAGTTGAGCAAGACAATAATTCAAGTATGGGATTAATGATTCTATTTCCTGCCCTCATGGAGAGTTTTCATATATTCTTTATTAAGTAACTCATTTGTCCATCAATATAAGTACCTTCCTGAAAAGTAAAAGCCTTTCTGGGGGCAAAAGGCTTGAAACTGAGCCTTCTGGCCTAATTAAAAACCTACTTCTGAGATAACCCTGCTGTGGCAATAAACACTGTGCACACATCAGTGGTGGGTTATGTACATCTGGGATTCATCTGGCCTCTGACGTTGGAATCTGGAGGTAATGGTGAGCCCTCTGCATGATGCCTGGTGGACTGCAGCTTATCCTTCATTTATGTTATAAAATATATACACCTGTCTTCTTTTTTTAAAAGAAAGGTAGAATTATTTACAGATGAAGTCATTTCCCTCCCTCCTCAAATAAACATGGACAACTCATTTTTCAAAAATTAAGAGAATTGGCCGAAGCCTTTGGTTACATGGAGGTAAAGGGTGGTGGAATACTCATAATCTTAACAGTAGGTAGAACATGGAATTTCACAGGGTCAGTCCAGTGGACTAGTAGTGGAGTCTGGATGAGGTTTCTTTCCTTTCCCTTTTTTTTTTAAAAAAGACTCCGATGTCCACAATTTCTTCTCCCAGTATGCTGGCTAGGGCATTCTAGGAGCTGTAGTCCAAAAGTAATGTTTTTAAAGGGTGGGTTGTTAGTCAGAGAGAAGTGGAGAAGACGCCAGGAATCCTGAGGTGCAATGACACCCCCCCCCCCGCAAGTTATTCCTCTGCAGCCGCCTAACCTTTCCTTCTATTCTGAGCTACACACTTTAAGAAAGATGCAAATAAATTAAAACAGTTACAAAGAAGCACAACAACGATGATCAGAGGACTGGAAACTAAGCCATATGAGGAAAGACTGAAGGAACTGGGCATGTTTAGCCTTAAGAAAAGGAGACTGAGGATAGCACTCTTCAATTATCTGAAAGATAATCATAAAGAGGAAGGGGAGGATCTGTTCTCCATCATCCCAGAGTGCAGGATGCGTAATACTGGGCTGAAACTACAGGAAACCAGATATAGGCTGAATATGAGAAAAAACTTCTTAACAGTTAGAGCAGTACGACAGTGAGAAATCCAACACTAGAAGCATTCAAGAGAGAATTGGACAACCATCTGTCAGATTTGCTTTGATTTGGTTTCCTGAATTGAGCAGGGGAGGTTGGACTCGATGGCCAAAAAGGCCTCTTTCAACTCAATTATTTTATAATAATAAATTGTGCGTCAGAAATTAATCTGGGTTGAAAGGATTTTTTCTGGAGAAACTCTGCTCAGGGGACACCCGAATGAGGCTGTTTCCATGTCCCCAAGATCCGTCATGCAGCACTTGGGTATTGAACCCTGACCTTCCAGTCTCCAAGCTCAGCATCTTAGCCACCAAGCCACCACCATGCTGCAATTATTCTATTATTTATTTATTTGTTTGTTTAATTTTGATACTGACCATCTGGGATATTTCCCACACTTAGGGTTACCATAATTCCTTCTCACAAAGACAGGACAGAAGTAGGTTTCCCTTCCTCGAAAGCCAGTCTCATCCGACTCTAGGGTTCAGTGCTCATCTCTGTTTCAAAGCCGAAGAGCCAGCACTGTCTGCTTCTGCAGACATTTCCATGGTCATGTAGCAGGCATGACTAGACACCAGAGTGCATGGAACGCTGTTTACCTTCCCACCAAAATGGCCCCTATTTATCTACTTTCCTTTTTTTGCTTTCAAACTGCTAGGTTTGCAGGAACTGGGACAGAGATGGGAGCAGATGTTTCCGTAGTCATGCAGCAGGCATGACTAGACATCGGAGCACAGGGAATGCTGTCCCCCCCCCCCCCCCGCCCAAGTGGTCCCTATTTACCTACTTGCCATATCTTGTTTGCAGGAGTTGGGACAAAGTTGGGAGGGAGCTCATTCCGTTCTGCAGTATTGGGTATTGAACTGCTGCTGTTACGGAGAACTTCAACAGAGGGCAGGCGCATTTCTCCCCACCCCCTTGTTTACCAAGCTTCTGCTGCTGCCACCTGTTGGTCGTTCCAATAGAAGTGCAAGAATTTTTTTCTTCCAAATCAAGTGGTTTGAAATCCGTGAAATTTTCATGTTTTTTATCGAACCGTGCAAGACAGTTACAAAATGTGAAAATCACGGTTTTCTGTTACATATGGCAACCCTACCCACTCTGGGTGGTGTTCAGACAAATTCAGCAACCCCTTTTAGTAGCAGCAACAGCAATCATAACAACAAAATCAATTTGCAATTGGAAATAAAAAACACAGAAAATGTAATAAATTATTTCCAGTTAAAAAATTACGCCCAAATATTTTTTTTTCTTGAGGCAACCTAAATTCTGCTTATGATGTCTGTCACAGAGGTTCATTTGACCTGATAAAAGTTATTTTTCTCTATGAAGATCTCAGAATTTCATTTCCCTCCTGATCACTTCTTCACACTTCACCTCACAATGAGTAAACTCTCCTCCCAGAGTAGGGGCAAACTGGTCACTGATCTCACTGGACTTGGCCCTCCTGTGTGCACATTTGCCACTATTTAATTATGTATTTAGAACTTACATGTTTCTCTTCTTTCTCACTGAAGTGCATTAGCCACCCTCATTATCATGCTCAGGCCACTCCGATTACAAAAACTCTTGTTGGCTTGGTCTTCTTAAGATAGCTCCTCCCTTCTAATGTGGAATGGGGCACATTGTTCCATCCACCATCTTCAAAAGAGCCTCTACTGCCAGTCCAGACTGTTTCTCAGAATGGAATGGCAGTGGAGCGAAGAGAGTGCCATGGGGGCATTTTGTTTTAGGCAACAAAATAGCTGTGGTCCCTCTAATTTTTGCAGTTTTCCAGTAAAATTCAGGTGTCCTTGGATTGTATAGCATTGGACCTGCAGTGAAAAAGTTAGTAACAGTCAGTATGTTTCCCTGTAATATAACTTGGCCACCTGTATTGATATCTTCTTGCAATGTTTGTAGTTTGTTCTTATAGGGAATGCTCTTAGTCCATGTGACATGATGCATACAAATTAGAAATGCAGACAGCTTCCACCCCCCAAACCAACAAATTGCCTGATCTCTATACAGCAGAAATTATTCTGCCTCATCAGTTCATTGAGCAACTAATGCTGCCCAGTCTCCTGATCTGATATGCAATAATGTAATATTTATTTTATTTTATCTGACATTAATAGTTAATTACACTTCAAATGGCTGTTTTGCCTTCCAGCTCTACATCCACAAGTACTACTACATTCACAAATTAATCCCCAAACACTTCCTTTCAATATACATTTAATGTATAATTGTGAGAACAGCAGAAGGCCCAGATGACTAGGCTATATGTTTGCTAATGAACAGAAAAGACGAATTTATAAGGAATCATCTTATCTTAGCTATCTATTCCAAGACAGCATGATATTTTAATCTCCTATACAAAATAGCATACAAATACCCACCCTTTACATAAATGGATTGTTTGCTAACTGTGTGCGCCTGCCCTTGCAAAGCAGGGGGAACTGGCTAGCAGTGCTGCATGGGGAGGGGGGGGGGGGGGGGACAAAGTCTCACAGGAGTCTTTCCAGGATTTATCCAAGGGTATGGTCAAGGGAGTTTAAGAGAGTTCATTTGCTAGTCAGTTGTAGTCTAAGTCCGAAGGGAGATCCAGAAGCATAGTCAGAAGTCCAAGCAAGGGGTCCAAAGTCCAACAGGGTAATCAGGTAGTCAAGGTTCAAAGGCAGGTAATGAAGTAGCAGCGTATTGAGCAGCAACAAACTTGTTCCAACAAGTTGGAAGCTTCAGCGAATGCTCCTTAAGAGCCCCTTCCTGTTGCTAAGGGCTGTCAGCTGTTGCTCATTTCTGACAACATTCTCTCGCCAAGCTACAATGCACCTGTAGGTCTTTGCAAAGCTGGAGCCTGCAACGCTGAGAGGTCAAAGGTCCACTGTCCTCATTATCTGAAATTGAGTCAGCATTGCTGGCTGTCAAATATGACAGGTCCTGATTGGGTAAAGCTGCTTCAGCATTTGAAGCGGGCTGTGGATGTTGCTCTGTCTCAGATTCATCGGAGTCTGAATCTGGGGCCATAACACTAACAAAGACAAGCAACTGATCTATTGATAGTCATTAAGCATGCCAACTCATTATTCAGATGGTTGTTCTAGTTTACCTATTAATAAGTTTGTAAGTCAGCCTTATATGTGGGTAATCAAGGCAATATATGGATTCCAAAATTATGTTCTGTGGAAAAAAAAACAGGGTATGAATTGCCTTTTGGGAACTTTGTAAGGCAGAGGTGACTGGGGTGGCTCAAGTGGCTAAGACGCTGACTGGGAGGCAGAAGGTCAGCAGTTCGATTCGCGAGTACTGCAGGACAGAATGAGCTCCCATCTTTGTCCCAGCTCTGCCAACCTAGCAGTTTGAAAGCAAGAAATTGCAAGTAGATAAATAGGACCACTTCAGTGGGAAGGTAACAGTGTTCCGTGCACTCCCACATGACCACGGAAATGTCTGCAGAAGCAGACAGCACTGGCCCTTTGGCTTTGAAACAGAGATGAACACTGAACCCTAGAGTCAGATGTGACTGGCTTTCGAGGAAGGGAAACCTTTACTAAGGTAGAGGAGGAGGAACTGAGACTACTTTTTATTTCAGAAACTATGGTCACCAAGGGCAAGGAGAAAGTTTTACTTCTACATTGACTGTACTCTTTTATTTACTTGTATTGTAAGTGGTACCATATAACTAATCATAAAACAGGACAGATATTGACAGAGAACTCCTAAATATAATAATACTACAGAAAACAGTAGGCATGAGGAAGCACCTCCTCACCTTTTCTGGATTCAGTTCCTGTTCAAAGCTCATCTTCTTCCATTTTCCAACTATTGCAGTTACCACTGAGGGCACCAGTGGGAGAAAAAGCAGGAGATCTTCCATATGTTCAAATCTTGCTCTGTGATCTGCTAAAATCTCTCTTAGATAAATTTAGTAACCAAGGATCAAGTACCTGAATTGTATCTTTCCCTTATTTCCCTTATTCCCAATTACTGTTCTCTTTTCCTTTCCTGTTATATCTTTATACAGCTGAACAAACCTGAAAACCTTCCCAGGTGAAGAATGGGGCAAAAATGAGGCAAATGAATAAACAAAATGTGACTTGACCCATACAATCACTTACAGACCTTCTATTCAATTTGATTTGAATTTAATGGGCTGGTATTCTGTAGGGTTTTTTTAAAGTCATGGTAAAATTATTCTTGTTTAGAAACATAACTTGAGACTACTGCTATGAATTCCATCTGCTCAGGGGATAAGCCAAGACACAAATGAATGGAAAGAATTCAGCTTAAGTATTCTTAGGGAAACACTCTGCAACCCTAGATCTATCTGGCTAAAAAGAGCATTCTCTAGGACAGTGCAGGGTCAGAACCTCAGAAAGAATGGCAAGTACTGACCCAAAGACTGTGAATTTCAGTTTCAGAACCGTGGAGAGCAATTCTGCCATGAAGATAAAAGATAATTTTTGAACACCATCATAAAATGGTGATTCCCAAACCTGTGGCCGTTGAGATAGTTTGGAACTCAACTTCCTGAATCTCTTATCCACTAATCAAGTTAACTGGGGCTGATGATAATAGTCCAAAACCTTTGGATAATCAACGTTTGGTTGATCAAAAGCTGAGACCCACTTACTTGGAGTAAATGATGATTTTAGCCAGTCCAGAAGTGTCCTCACAGGACTTTTATATCCTAAGTTACAGCAACTGCCTTCCAAAGAACCATTATTTTCCCCCATAGTTGCTGGCTTTTTCTAAGGGTGAGGTTTCCCGTAGTTGGTTTGGTTTTAGAATGCTCTTCTGGGCGGCCTTCTCCTACAAGAAGCCTAAGGACCACTTCCCAGTATCAGGACACAGTGGCTCCTCTCTGTCCCTGAGTGGACAGGATGTGAGATCTCAGGCTCTCTTATTCTGACAATTGTTGTTCATCAGAGAGCATGTGCTGGTTTTGACTTTTTTTGGGAGCTGCAACCACTGGAGACCTCAGTCCTCATGGCATCTTGGTCTTTGCTTTTAGCCCACTGAGTTAGAATTTTAGTACATCCAGGTGAGTATTACACTGACAAGGCAAAGACACACTTCCCAGACAAAACACAGCCTTTCAGCAACACTTACAATAATGTAATATAATTGTTTATATTAGAACATGCAACTTGTAAGTATTAAATATGAAGAACATGGATGAAGCCCACAAATAAGCACAGCTTGGTTTTTTCCTAGTAGTAGCAGAAGGTACTTATATAACTTAGAAAAGAAACAGAGAGAGGATACATTTTGCACAGGATAATATTCTAAAAGTTGTTCCACAAAGCCGAGTTACCTTAACAAAAGGTCCCTAACCTTATTATAAAAGATCATGGCTTATTGCTGAAGTGAAAAATGTGTGTTCAGAATCACATTGTCTGGTAAAGATAGCCTCACTGGCAGATCTCACTAGCATAACCAAAGGATATTTTTATGAATATGTTTAGATTACCATGAACGAAAAACCTCAGAGGATCTGGCAGCCAATTCTCACAGCCCCAGGATCAACCCAGCAGCTCACTTTCCCTGAGAATGAGCAAATTTCATTATTTATTTATTTGATCTATTTATGGAGTCTGGCCAGGTTATCCTGCTATGGTAATAATGTAGACCATACTGTCAATGCCTCAACAATGATTGTCAGGCAGAGGTTAACTAGCCGACAACCCTGAGGACTAGCAGCCTTGGGTGGCAAAGTCCTCAGGGAAGGGTGATGGTCCCCAAGTGAATTAAATCCCACTTGAATCCATCTTAATGGAGGTGAGCAGCTTCATCAATACTGGCCTGGGGCTGATGAGGATTTTGTTTGCCAAAAGGGCTCAGGACCAGAAAGTGACTTGCGGAATTTGATCAGTGATATGGGTGTCATGCTGTGATATGGGAGGCAGATGAAAGGCGACTGCATTATATTCTCAGAACAATCTTCATGGTGATTGCCAATATTCAGAATCGGAAGAAGAAGGAGGAGGAGAAGAAGAAGATGATGTTGGTGGTGGTGGTGGTGGTGAAGAAGATGAAGAAAAAGAAGATGATGATGATGATTTATACCTGACCTATCTAGATACATGAGTTTCTATTCTTGGCAGCTTACACAATTTTACAATGTTTAAAAACAACACAATTACATAACAACAAAATCTATAGTACGTCCAGTTTGTGTCTGCGTTAGCAATCTCAAACATAATCAAAATCGAGAACGAATAAAGACATTTAAGCCTGGACAGGGGCTTCTGGAGACCCAGCAATCCTTTAGGACTGTAACTTGCCCAGAAGGAAGATATTTTTATAAGCATAATTAAATAAATGTGTCTTCAAAAATGTATTGAAGATCAACATTGAAGAAGCCTGACACAGCGATTTTAAAAATCCAAAGTGATGTTGGAAGTCCATGCCCAGTTTCATAGTTTGGCAAGGAAGATTGTGGACCACAAAAGCAGCCTTGGCTGGTCAACATGTAGCCCAAAGACCAAATTGTGCCCACCTCTGAGCTATTAGGTAACTCGAGTTTCAATCCCCATCTAAATCCAACCACATTTTATTCAATAGGATTTACATTATTGTTGAACAGCAAACCTTACTCACTTCAAAAGGTTTGGGAATAAAACTGTATTTAGACCTAATATCTTTAAGAAACCCAACTCTAAACATTCTTAAAGGACCACCAGCAAAGACAAACAAAATAAATACTTCATCTCTTCACCCCACCTTCCAGTCCGCCAAGAGCATGGGATTGCCTAGCATACAAAATTCCTTTTAAATCAGTCCTTTGCTTACTTATTATGGCAGTTGGCACCGGCTCAACACAGCTCTAGACTGATTTGAGTTTTAGTTTCTGATGTGGGGCTCTCTGTCCTTTGATACAAAGAGTGAAAATTGACTTGTAAACAGTGAAATGAGATATATCCATTCCTCTCCAGTTATGCTGTGTGCAGACAGTGTGCTACAGAGCTGCCATTGAAGGAGCCTTAATTATGAAAGGAAATATGGAGACAGACTGATGCAGTACATTCAATGGTTTTAAAGTAGAGCAGAATTGCTTCTGATTAAGGAATAGCTGATTTGGCAGCAAGTATTAAATGAGAAGGATAAGCATGCTCTCTTGGTGTTTGCTTTATGGGCTGCCATCCAGAAATGGAAACATAATGTCCTTGGAATTTGCCCAAGTAGGTCTCAGTTCCCCTCCGGTGGTACCTTTCAAGCATGACTTGGGGAAGAAGCTAGGGTTAAATAGAGTACAAGAAGAGGTAAATGTTTGCAGATCTTAGATAAATACTTTCTTGTTTGTAAGGGGACATTTTGTGTATTTCTTTGCTTTCAAGGTGGGCATCTGCAGTTATTTTGTTCTTGAAGAATGAGATGAAAATTATAGTAAGTTGTCTTTTAACTGGTAAATATTTTTCTATTTATGAGAGGAGTGTTGTTTTTGCATTTGGAGAGTCTTTATTTGTTTTATTTATTTATTACATTTCTATACCGCTCATTTTGTTGCAAAATGTCACAAAATTCTCTCTTTTTGTTGTTGACGTTCAGAATGCTTGTATTTTGTACAAAACGTTTGCCATTTTATACCAAAGAAAAACTAGGGACACAAGAAACACCTTTTTTGCATGTTTCATAGTTTCTGCTAATACTGCTGTTGATTGAAAAAGTGTTGCTCGTCACTCTTGTGCAGGAGTGAAAAATATCATAGTATGGGGCAATCTTTTTCAACATAATGACTTTATGGATCAAGATACCCCCCTCCCAACAAAAATTCTCGCATGGTACAGCAGAACACAAGACATATAAAAAGGCAGATCCCCCAATACCTTGCATTCTCAAAGGCTAACTAAACAGGGCAGCCGCATGTTGAATTTTACAATGCACAGTGCTCGAATTGTTGTTGTTGTTCAGTCACACAGTCAATTCCAACCCTTTGCGACCCTATGGACCATTGTCTTCCAGGGACCTCTGTCCTCCACCATCCTCCTCAGCCCACCCAGCTCTGTGCTCATCTTTGGCCGCCCCCTTCTTCTTTTGCCCTCCACCTTTCCTAGCATCAAGGCCTTCTCAAGTGAATCTTCCATTCTCATTTGATGTCCAAAGTACTTCAGTTTCATCTTTACTATTTGACCTTCCAATGAGCAGTCAGGGTTGATTTCTTCTAAGATTGACCTATTTGTTCTCCTCACTGTCCAGGGGACTCTCAAAACTCTCCTCCAACACCACATTTCAAAGGCATCTATTCTTTTGCGCTCAGCCTTCCTAATGGTCCAGCTCTCACAACCATACATTACCACCGGGAATACCATTGCTTTGACTATACAAATTTTTTTTTTTACAATGTGATGTCCCTACTTTTCACTATGTTCCCCAGGTTTCTCATGGCTTGTATCCCAAGAATCAGTCATCTTTTTATTTCATGGCTGCAATCCCCATCTGCAGTGATCTTAGATCCCAAGAAAGTAAAGTCTGTCACTGCTTCTACTTATTCCCAATCTATTTTCCAGGGACTGATAGGGCCTGTTGCCATTATCTTCGTTTTCTTGATATTGAGTCTCAAGCCAGCTTTTGCACTCTCTTCTTTCAACCAGAACAGGAGCTTCTTGAGGTCTTCCTCACTTTCTGCCATTAGGGTGGTATCATCTGCATATCTCAAACTGTTGATGTTTCTCCCAGCAATTTTGATCCCATATTGTGATTCCTCCATCCCTGCATTGCACATTATGTGCTCTGTGTATAAGTTGAAAAAGCAGGGTGATAAAATGCAGCCTTGTCTTACTCCTTTTCCAAACCACTCTATCATTCCGTATTCTGTCCTCTATTTCAGGGATAGAGAATGTGTGTTCCTCCAAATATTGTTGAATTGTAACTCCTACCATTCCTCACCATTAGTGAGGGCTGCCAGGAGACCGCAGGGCTCCTGGGAGACCACAGCATCTACAGGGACCACAGCATCTTCCCACCCCTGCTCTCTCTGAAGACATACTTTTTGCCTAAAGCAGTGTTCCCCAACCTTTCTCCAAAGGACTGATCAGCCCTGTGTGGTGCCTGGGCCCATGTTGAGAACCACCAGCCTAAAGGATTGTTCACAAAAAAGAAACATTAAAAGAGGAACAATATCTTGAAACTTCTCATCCATAGTAGCACTGTAACCTAGACATAGTCTATTTAAAAGGATAGGAATTATGTCAACATTTCCATCTCTAAATAAACACATACACGCAATACATGTACATGCATACATGCATGAACACAAGGAGGTTTTAGGTAATCCAATGCAGACCTTGAAAAAGTAACTTCTTAGACTAAAAGGTGTTTTTTTTCCTGCTGTAGCATCCCAACTGTGGAATGTGTTGCCCTTGGTGGCTTGACCAGTGCCAATATCAGCACCCTTTCAGTTCCAAGTCAAGATGTAAATATTTATAAGAGCCTTTGGGGGTAGTGGATTGTGGCCTGCATAGATTTTAGTGCAATGTTTTTAATGTTTTAATTACTTTCTGCTGTTCAATTTTGAATTGTTTAAATATTCTTATCTATACCTATAAGAATGGTTTGGGCCATGCGTGTCCGGATTGCGTGTCCACACACGTCCAGCCCATCCTGTAATGAGCTGACCACACTTACATTACCTCCCGGACAACATCACCACGAGGGTCTGGGGACCGAGAGTGGGGCTAACGCCCCATGAATGGAAAAAAAGCACTACACTACCCAGCATCCTCTGTGCCTCGGCATGCCTCAGCCAATCAGGCATGAGGACACGAATGCAGAGGAGGTGGGACAGCTGACGCACACAACAGGAAAAAAATGGCTGTCACGCCTGCCTTTCCCCCCTCAACAACTGCATCAGCGGAGTTCACCCAGCAGGTCTGCTGGGGAAAAAAGAAGGCAGGGAGGAGAGACCAGAAACACAAAGGGCCTCTCTGGTGGACATAAAAATCCATCTTCCTGCTGCCGCCGCTGCCACTCCAACCGCCACTGCAGAGAAGAGAGACCAGCAACATGAAGGTAAATAGCTGAGGGGGGGCAGTGGTGGAAATTGCGGTGGCAGGGAGGTGGCTTTTTAGGGCTGCCGGAGAGACCCTTCATGTTTTGGGTCTCTCCTTCCAACCTTCTTTCCACCACCACCCCCAGCAGACCTGCATTCTGCCTTCCACCCTTCCCTGCCTCCCCCCTCACCGGTAGGGAAAGGGGGAAATGGAACACTTCCGCCTCCCACCCTTCCCTGCTTTCCCCCCTTTACCAGCAGGGAAAGAGGGAAATGGAAGGCTTCTGCCTCCCACCCTTCTCTGCCTCCCCCCTTTGCCAGTAGGGAAAGGGGGAAATGGAACGCTTCTGCCTCCCACCCTTCCCTGCCTTCCCCCCTTTGCCGGCAGGGAAAGGGGAAAATGGAATGCTTCTGCCTCCTACCTTTCTCTGCCTCTCCCCCTCGCCGGCAGGGAAAGGGGAAAATGGAATGCTTCCGCCTCTCACCCTTCCCTGCCTCCCCTGTCACTGGCAGGGAAAGGGGAAAATGGAACACTTCCACCTCCCCCCTTCCCTGCCTCCCCCCTCACTGGCAGGGAAATGGGGAAACGGAACCCTTTTGCCTCCCACCCTTCCCTGCCTTTCCCCCCAGCAGGGAAAGGGGGAAATGGAATGCTTCTGCCTCCCCCTTCCCTCACTACTCACCTGGGTGCCACCTCCTCACCTGCAGCCTCCTCTCTCTCTCTCTCTCTTTCTCTCTGTGTACCCCCCAAAACCACCTACTGACCTGCTGCCTCCCCCTCCCTCTCTCTCTCTCTATCTGTGTGTGTGTGTGCGCGCCCCCTAAACCACCCCACCAACCAACACACAATGCAAACCTGCCCGGCAAGGCCAGGCATAATAGCTAGTTTTTAAAATTTTTAATACAGCTTTTTAAGATGCCCTGAGGTTCTGTGACACAGGACAGGCTATAAAGGTTTAAATAAAATAAATACAACTTCCAGAATCTATCAGTTAGCATGTAAAAGCAGCAGATTTTGGATGTCATGAAAGGACAATAAATTATTCGTTTATTAGTAAATGTATTTATTTATTTATCATTTTTTTATCGCCGCCCAACTCGACAACGACTCTGGGCAGCTTACAGAAGTTAATGATATCAAATGCTAAAAACACATAAACCCCCAATAAAACATATTAAACCCCAATTAAAAACTCTCCCACACTCATAAAAAGAGAGACTTCTCAACTGTTATTTAAACCAGCTAGCAGGTGGTTTATTTAATCTGCTGCTCTGCATTCATTCTATTTCTATATTTACTAGAGTTATCATGGATGTTACATCCCAAAATACTGTTAGGCACCTTGTCCATTTTGTAGAAAGGACAAGTTATAGATATCCTCATTTTTTAAAAAATAAAAATAAAAAAATAGAGTGGCGGGGGGAGGATGATGATAACTCTGCAACAAAGAAGTCATTTTCCTTATAACTAGCTTGTTGCGGGATGGCAGCAGTAGGCTAAGCATGAGATACATCTGGGCAAAGTTACTGTAAACAACAGCTTGCAAAAATTCTGCAGTCAGTGTGATTAATGGCAAAGATGCCATTGCAACCGTAAACCAGAAAATGTGATTTAGCCAAGGTCTGATTTAAGACATGATATCATGTCTAAAGCTACTTTGTGAGCTGGTTGCATGAGGAATACTGGAAAAACAACAACACCCCAACCTCTCAATTTCATTATCCAGGCTATGAAAAAATTATTCTACACTTTTTCGTTGTTACTATCTACTGGCCTCTTAGATTTTGGATTATGCTGGCATATGTCTAAAACTCCAGTGAAGCATCTGACTTGGCAATGGAGCATAAGGTCTCCAGCAGTTAAAATTAGACCAAGAAAAAAAAACATATGATCAGCTTGAAGCCAACAAGAAAAGCAATATTTGCAGGGTGGTTTGGGTGGGACTGAAATAAGGAAGCATACCACTGCCTGCTTTTTGAAGTGAATAATTATTGCAAAACCTAAATAGAAAGGCAGCTCACTAATATCTTTGCCCTGTTATTTTATTCAAAACAATCCAGCAGAGTTTCTTTCTGTCTTGTTTTAGCAAAACATAATAATCTCCACTCTGCTTCAGACTGCATCTTGTCACTATAGCCAGTAAATGCCAGATGTAAATGTGAGTATAAATAAGGTTATTCAACAAGGGGGCACATGGGGCTTTGAAATATTTGCCATTAAAAGATAATCTCATTTGTCCCCAACAGTATGGAAAATTAAGAAGCTTGCTCATGCATTCCATCTCATTGATTACTCACTAACTGATGGGTCACATTTGAATATGTGATTTATGCAACATCAGGTGATAGAAATATGCTTTTGTTTGTTTTGTGACATATTATACTAACAAATCTAACCAGCACCTGATGTTATGGTTTTTTAAGAAAAACAGTCACAACAGAAGAAACCAAGTGTATAAACTAAAGGACATGGTGATAAATTCTGAATTGCAGCAACTGCCTGGATGATTTATCAATAACAACAATTTGGGGGAATTGAAGACTTTCATCCTGCCCCCAATGGCTTTTTGGTAGAAAAAAAGTGGTTATACAGGACCTAAGACAGACAGGCAGGCAGGCAGGCAGGCAGGCAGGCAGGCAGACAATGGAACTGATGACATCATCAAGCTTATGTAGCATAACCTATGCAACAGGATTTCCACCTATGAGTTATTTTTGTATTTCATTTTAAACTCTGGTACCAAAATCCCCTACAGTTGGTCCTGATTTATTTCCAACAATTCTTTCCATTAATTCATTTTTATGTTATCAGATGTTCTGCCCCCCTCCTATAGAATGGAGACCTCAAAGACTGTAGTGACAATAGGGCCATCACACTAATTTCCCACTCAAGCAAAGTAATGCTCAAGATTTTTTAATAAAGAAATGTACTATATATGGAACAGAAAATGCCAGATGTTCTAGCAGGATTCAGAAAAGAAAGAGGCACTAAATATCATACTGCAAAGTATTCTTTAAATGTCAAAGAATTTCAGAAGATCCATCTGTGCTTTATATATTAGAGTAAAGCCTTTGATCATTCTAAAAGAAATGGGCATGGCACAATATTTGGTTGTCTTGATGTAGCCATTAAACTCTGAACGGGAGGCTACTGTTGGGACAGAACATAGACAAACAAAGGTTTCCAGTTGATGAAAAGTCAGATTAGAGTGTATTTTATCTCCCTAAATGCTGTCATATGGAAAGCTGAATTAGATTAAGATAGAAAAGAGTGAAAACTGGTAAAGAAACATCAATAATTTAAGATATGCAGATGACACCATCTTACTGGTAGAATGGAAGCGCGGCGCCAAAATGGCCGCCACGTTCTTTGCGGGGGGGCCCCCACCCGGACTCAGACATCCAGGTAGTTAGGGGGCGTGGCCACCCCTCTTTAAAAGGGGTGGCCACGAGGCAGCCGAGCTGCCATTTTGCGAAAGCGACGGAGAGGAGAAGTTTTTGCTCCGTCGCTCTTTGCCTTTTTGGGGAAGCCGTTTTTGGCGGCGGAAAGCTTAGTGCGCTCTTCGCCTCTTCCTCTTTGGCTTCCCAGCCATCGTTCTGATCCCTGGGAAGGGATCCGCCTTGCTATGCCTCCTAAGAAGAAGGCTATGGTGACTTCGGCTCGCCCGACTAGGAGGCAGCAGTCGGGTCGGAGGACCGCGACTGCGCCTCCCCAACAGGACCCCTTAATGGAGGCACCCACCGGGACCGGTGGGATGGGACAGATCAGGCCATGGCCCGTGGCTCTCCAGCCTCTGACCGGCCCTACAGGGGCTTCGGCCCCCGGCCCGCAGTTGCCGGCCATGGGCTTTGAGCAGGGGGGAGGGCCTGGTGCGGTTGCACAACAGGGCCTACCACCGGCACCTCATGGGCCGGAGTTTTGGGCATGGCCCTACCTAGGGCCAGGCTCTCAAGTCAGGGGCCCTGGACCATTGCCCAGCGGGCCGTCCGGCCCACCTGGCCCCCTTTATGCAGGGGGATCTGCGACAGTGGATGCACTACTGGCCCGCGTGGCGGCGCTAGAGGCATCCCTAGGGATAACCAATAACCCCATGGGGGGGGCTGCGTTGCCATCTGGGGCCCCCTTTTGCCAGCAGGTGACCGTGGCAGCCGCCACCCTTCAGCAGGCGGCTGGTCGGGTTGAGTTGCTTGAGGCGCACAGGCCTGTGCCCGCCGCGGCCTCGCAGCTCCCCGTACAGCAGGCACTACAGTCAGGTAGTGGTCGGATGTGTCCTCAGAGCTCGATTTCGGTCGCAAGCTCCGACGCCCGCCGTGGGATGGAACCCCCAGTGGGGGCGGCCCACGGGGGTGCACCCAGTGAGTATCCGGTTCAAACTAATGTCCCCACATCACACTCCACTTCTGGGGATGGGTTCCAGTGGCCATGGCCTTGTAATGTCGGGGTGGGTGGCCATCAGTTCCCAGCTTACCCGGGTGCAGCTTGGTCTCATACTGGTGTGACATTGGGTGGGGGGGTTTCCGCCCCAGGGACTGCAACGGGTGTAGCAGGGACGGTCCAGGCACCTCTCTTGATGCCCCGTATCAATACTGTGCCGGTTTCGGCATTGCCGACAGCCGGGTATTCCTTGCCCCTCGGGGATCATTTGGCCCAGGCCACAAGGGAAAAGATTTGGCGGGGGGAGTACATAGATATTTTCTCCCTATTGAACAGGGAACCCACCAAGGAGGAGAAGGAGGGCAGGATGAGAAGGATAAAGAGCTGTCTCGCCGTCGCAAGCCACCACGCACATGGGCCAACTGGTTACCCGAATATCTCATATATATGGCGGTGTATCTCAGGGCTCGGCCTGACCTGGCCATTCCTATGGTCCAATATTTGGACAATATTTACAGGGCAATGGTGGATTTTCCTGGCCCATCGTGGTTGGCTTACGATGAGGAATTTCGAATGAGAGTGCCCCTACACCCAGAGATGAGGTGGGATGAGCCCTGTCAGAAGCTGTGGCTTTTGTATATGACCCCCACGCGCCCGGCACCTGGGGAGAGGTACCATTGTGGACCTGCGGTACAGCGAGCTGCTCCAACTCAGGCCCCCCGCCAGCTGGCGGGGCAGGGGGTTCCAACCCGCCTGCTGTGTTGGAACTTCTCGGCCAATGGTGCATGCAATAGAAAACAGTGCCGATACAGGCACGAGTGTCCCTCTTGCACTAGCCCCCATGCCGCCGCTGCGTGTCCGCGAGCCAGTGGGTCACGGGGCAGAGGTAGAGGTGGACAAGGAGCGGGCAGACCTGCCACTGATGGAGCTGGTCACTCAAAAGGCCCCCTCCCCGGTTAACGTGGTTATGTTGGAGCGGTGGCTCTCAACTTACCCGAGAAGGGAGGATGCTAGGTACCTCCTCGAGGGTTTCCAGCGGGGCTTCCGCATCCCATTCAAGGGAGAGTGGTGCCCCCAAGATGCCCCTAATTTACTTTCCCTTAAGGGCAGGGAGGAGGTGGCCGCTCTAAGTATTGCTAAGGAGGTTACTGCAGGTCGGGTTGCTGGCCCCTTTCCCATGCCACCCTTTCCCAATCTGAAGGTTTCCCCTTTAGGGTTGGTGCCCAAAAAGACCCCTGGGGAGTTTCGTTTGATTCACCATTCGGTCAATGATGCCATTCCTGATGACCTTTGTTCGGTCAGGTATACATCATTTGACCAGGCCCTGCGCATGGTGCGCTCTTGTGGCCCGGGTGCACTTTTGGCAAAATGTGACATTAAGTCGGCATTCTGTTTGTTGCCTGTGCACCCGGGTGACTTTGAGTTATTGGGTTTTAAATTTCAGGGGAACTTTTATGTTGATAAAGCCATGCCTTTTGGCTGCTCTATTTCCTGTTCAGCATTTGAACGTTTTAGCACTTTTCTTCAGTGGGCCTTTGTTCGCAGGTCTGGGTCCCGGTCTGTAGCCCACTACCTCGATGATTTCTTGTTCTGGGGTGAACGGGGCTGGGACACGTGCACGCGTCTCCTCAACACATTTCAGATGCTAATGCAGGAACTTGGTGTCCCTTTAGCGCCCGAAAAGACCGAGGGCCCTTCAACCAAGCTCATATTTCTGGGTATTGAAATTGACACGGTCTCGCAGGCATCCAGGTTACCCATGGACAAGGTTACCCGGATCACTGCATTGATTTTGGCCTTACTGGCCAAACACAAGGTGTCGCTTCGTGAGCTCCAGGTTCTCCATGGTCACCTTAACTTCGCATGCAGGGTGGTCGCGCCTGGCAGAGCTTTTGCTCGACGCTTGTGCGACGCCATGACTGGCCTATCCAGGCGCTATCATAGGGTCCGACTGAACAAGGGCATGAGGGCTGACATGTTGATCTGGCTTAAGTTCCTTAGGGACTTCAATGGGGTGTCATTTTGGAGGGCTGACCTTTTGGTTTCCCCTAGGTTCCAGGTTCAGTCGGATGCCTCGGGGTCCCTGGGTTATGGGATTTACTTTGAGGGGAGGTGGGCCTACGGCCGATGGCCTCCAGCTTGGAGGGGCATGGATCGTTTACGCGATCTTACATTCCTTGAGTTCTTCCTGATACTGGGAGCTTTGATGCTATGGGGCGAGGAGTGGGCCAATTCAGTGGTTCATTTCTGGTGTGACAATGCTGCGGTAGTGCACATTGTCAATTCCCAGACATCTAAATCACATAGGGTCATGGAGTTAGTTCACCAGTTTGTGTTGCGCAGCCTACGCCTCAACGTGCTCTTCAGGGCCAGACATGTGCCAGGTATTAATAACGACATTGCTGATGCTTTATCCCGCCTGCAGATCCCCCGGTTCCGCGCCTTGGCTCCGGACGCAGAGGAATTCCCCTCGCCGCTCCCGGACGAGATTTGGACGTTTGGCAAGGAGAGGTGAACCGGGCGATCGGCATGTCGCTGGCGCCCCGCACGCGTAAGGCGTATCACCATGCATTCAGTCAATTTAAGACTTTTTGTGCGCAACTCCAGTTGCCCGAGATTTGGCCCATTCCAGTTACACACGTTCTTCAATTTATGGTCTACCTACACAGTCAGGGCCTGGCTCCCCGCACCATAGCATCCAGGCTGTCAGCACTGGCATTCGTGGCCAAAGTGAGGGGCTCTGCTGACAGCACAAATGATTTCCGTATACGACATGTTTTGGAGGGGTGGACACGGGAACGTGGCCGCCGCCCGGACAATCGCCACCCTATTTCCCCAGGGGTTCTTACCCACCTTGCACGAGGCTGGCATGACCTGTGTTTTGACAGGTATGAGGCAGCTCTGTTTCATGCGGCTACCACGGTGGCCTTTTTTGGAGCGCTCCGCATCAGTGAGCTGGTGCTACTGTCTAAGGCGGATGCGGCTCGTAGGGCACTGGAACTCGAAGATGTCTATGTCTCCAATGAGTGGGCTCAGTTGAGGATACGGTCCTCAAAAGTGGATCAGCATGGCGTAGGCAGTGGTGTCAGACTGCTACGATGTTCAATTGCAGACATCTGTCCGGTTGGTGCCCTACAAGAGTTCCTTGCAATGCGTGGTACGCACCCTGGCCCGTTTTTCTGCCACCAGGATGGGTCTCCCCTCACCAAATTTCTATTTTGGAAGGTGACCGGTAAGGCACTGTCCAGTGTTGGCCTCCCCGGGGCTCATTACGGCACCCATTCATTTAGAATAGGAGCTGCTTCTACTGCGGCTGTGTTTGGGTACTCTGATGCTGATATATGCCATATGGGGAGGTGGGGATCGAAGTGTTTTGAATGATATGTTCGCCCTCTTCAAATGTGAGTACCAGTTAAGTCACTGTCCTGTCTCTTTTTATTTTACAGACCCTGTGTGTCCCCGCACACCGGTGGCAGTATGGCTGGTGGGCCACAGCTATGTGCACTGGGCAGCGCAGTACGCTGCGGCAACAGAGTGGGGACCCCAGCTTGGACTACATGCAGCCGCATGTATCAGGTGGTATGGTAAGCACGGAATGTTATGGCGGGAACTGTTGCCATTCCTTTTCTCCATCAGGGATGCTGAACCGCCTGATGTCCTGGTGCTGCACCTCGGGGGCAATGACTTGGGCCAGGTCACTGGCCTTTCTTTAAAACATACGATCTGCAGCGACCTGGCTTATTTGCATTATGTGTGGCCTGCCACAACCCTGCTATGGTCGGACATCATACCGCGTCATGCTTACAGGGGGGGTATCAACCTCCAGGCCCTTGACCGCACTCGCCGCTCGGTGAACAGGGCAGTGGCCCGGTTCTTTGCTGACAAGGGTTTGGGGCGGGTCATCCGACACCCCACCATTAGTCTCCAAAATTATGATCTTTACACAGGGGATGGGGTCCATCTGTCGCGCAAAGGTATGAACCTCTTTTTGGAAGATTTGCAAGCAGGCCTGTTGACCGAGCTGACGGTCTGGGGGGGGGCGGTGAGTCTTTATTAAGCCTCCCCGTGTGGCGGGTAGCACTGGTAAGGTAAATATTGATGACCCACAGGTATCCGGCAGGTTCGCAATTGACTGGCCAACACTAGATAGGTACAAGTTGGTTAACGTTGTCCGGTCAACGACGAACCAGGCAATGGGGTGATGGCAGGAGCTCTTCAGCATGCATCACCCCGTGATTTTACGGATACACGTCAGAGGGTGGGGTCAGTAGATAGTTTATTGACTACGGTCAACAATTTGTTTGTTGTAAACAAACAAATTGATACAAATGGATACATTGTAGCCAATTGCCATTGGCAATTTTGGGAGGAACCTTACCAGTGTTACTGCGGCCTGCTTGCCTTAAGAATTATAATTGGCTGAGTACCAATTGAAATTTATAATTCGGACTAGGGCATGAATCAATAAATGTGGCCCAATGCCGTTATCCACTTATACCGGTGTCTGAGTCCTTTTTTGGGGGGTGCGCCTGCAAAGCAGCAATTATTAAAAATGACTGGGAATGGTTAAAGTAGAATATACAAAAGCAAGACTACAGCTGAACATTTATTGTTATTATGTGGAAGGCAATAGACAAACACTTAATAAAGGATTTCACAGTTTTGAGTCTTTACCTGAGCAGGGCTGTCAATGATATGACCTTTCAGAAATAGTCAATTCATAGTGTCTCTATATGTTGGAAATAACATGATGATAGATAACAACAGTATTAAACTACTGGAAGTTTTTTTTTAATTAAAAAAAACCTTTCCTGATCTACAGCAGACCATTCTAGAGATCCATCATTGATCCCAAGTGATCTTCAGTCTGCCCTGCCTTTCTGTAGGACTGGCTACCAACCACTGACATTAAGACATCTCCTTACTAATCATATTCCAGGGGTCTGTTGAGGTTGGAAATAATCCTGGATTTGTTGTTGTTCAGTCGCACAGTCGGTTCCGACCCTTTGCGACCCTATGGACCATTGTTCTCCAGGCACCTCTGTCCTCCACCATCCCCCTCAGCACTCCCAGTTCTGTGCCCGTTGTGTCTACAATACCATCTAGCCATCTCATCTTTGGCCTCCCCCTTCTTCTTTTGCCCTCCACCTTTCCCAACATCAGGGCCTTCTCAAGTGTATCCTCCCTTCTCATTTGATGTCCAAAATACTTTAGCTTCGTCTTTACTATTAGCCCTTCCAATGAGCAGTCAGTGTTGATTTCTTCTAAGATTGACCTATTTGTTCTCCTCGCTGTCCAGGGTACTCTCAAAACTCTCCTCCAACACCACATTTCAAAGGCATCTATTCTTCTGCGTTCAGCTTTCCTAATTGTCCAGCTCTCACATCCGTACATTACCACTGGGAATACCATTGCTTTGACTATTCTAATTTTTGTTTGCAATGTGATGTCTCTGCTTTTCACTATGTTCCCCAGGTTTCTCATGGCTTGTCTCCCAAGAATCAGTCGCCTTTTTATTTCATGGCTGCAATCCCCATCTGCCGTGATCTTTGATCCCAGGAAAGTAAAATCTGTCACTGCTTCTACTTCTTCCCCATCTATTTTCCAGGAACTGATTGGGCCTGTTGCCATTACCTTGGTTTTCTTGATATTGAGTCTCAAACCAGCTTTTGCACTCTCCTCCTTCAGCCCAATCAAGAGGTTCTTTAGGTCTTCCTCACTTTCTGCCATTAGGGTGGTATCGTCTGCATATCTCAGATTGTTTATGTTTCTCCCAGCAATTTTAATCCCATATTGTGATTCCTCCATCCCTGCATTTCGCATTATGTGCTCTGTGTATAGATTGAATAAGCAGGGTGATAAAATGCAGCCTTGTCTTACTCCTTTTCCTATTCCAAACCACTCTGTCATTCCATGTTCTGTCCTAACTGTTGCTTCTTGGTTCATGTACAGATTTCTCAGGAGGCATATGATGTGCTCTGGTATTCCCATCTCTTTAATTACTTGCCACATCTTGTTGTGGTCCACACAGTCAAATGCCTTAGTGTAATCAATGAAACAAAAGTAAACTTGTTTCTGGTATTCCTTTGTTTTCTCCATGATCCAACGTATGTTGGCAATGTGGTCTCTAGTCCCCCTGCCTCTTCTGAAACCGGCCTGCACCTCTGGTAGTTCTCTCTCCACATGCTGCTGAAGTCTGTCCTGTATTATCTTGAGCATCACCTTGCTGGCGTGTGGGATGAGTGCAATTGTTCGGTAATTTGAGCATTCTTTGGCGTTGCCCTTTTTTGGGATTGGGACGTATACTGATCTTTTCCAATCCTGTGGCCACTGTTTTGTTTTCCAGATTTGCTGGCATATTGAGTGTAGTAATTTGACGCCATCATCTTTTAGCGCTTTGAAAAATTCGACTGGGATACCATCATATCCACTAGCTTTGTTGTTTGCAGTGCTCTTTAGGGCCTTTATAACTTCGCTCTCCAGGATGTCTGGCTCGAGTTCAGTTTTTTCATCATTGTGGTTATCAGGAGTGTTGAGGTCCTTTTTGTAGAGTTCCTCTGTGTACTCTTTCCATCTTTTCTTAATCTCTTCTGCATCAGCTAGCTCTTTTCCGTCTTTGTCCCTTATCATGGTCATTTTTGCTTTAAATGTTCCCTTTATTTCCCCGATTTTTCTGAAGAGATCTCTAGTCCTGCCTCTTTTGTTGTTTTCCTCCATTTCTTTGCACTGTTCTTTTAGGTAGTTTTCCTTATCTCTCCTTGCTTTTCTTTGAAATTCTGTGTTCAGAAGGTTGTATTTTTTCCTTTCTCTTTTGACTTTTGCCTTCCTTCTTTCCTCTGCTATTTTAAGAGCCTCATCAGACAACCATTTTGCTTTCTTACGCTTCTTTTCTTTTGGTATGGTTTTCTTTGCCGCTTCCTGCATGATGTCCTTTATCTCTGTCCATAATTCTTCTGGCACTCTGTCTATTGCGTCCAGGCCATTATATCTGTTCATCACCTCCACCGTGTATTCTTTAGGGATGCTGTCTAGGTGATATCTGTCTGGTCTTCTTGTTTTCCCTATTTTCTTTAGTCTTAACCTGAATTTTGCGATCAGTAGGTTGTGATCTGAGCCACAGTCTGCTCCAGGTCTTGTTTTTGCTGATTGTACGGAGGTTCTCCATCTTTGGCTGCAGAGTATGTAGTCAATTTGGTTTCGGTGTTGGCCATCTGGTGATGTCCATGTGTAAAGTCGCCTCTTGTGTTGCTGGAAGAGAGTGTTTGCTATGACCAGTGCGTTCTCTTGGCAGAACTCTATCAATCTTTGCCCTGCTTCGTTCTGTACTCCAAGACCAAACTTGCCTGTTATTCCCTCCACTTTTTGATTTCCTACTTTGGCATTCCAGTCTCCTAATATAATTTGGACATCATTTCTTGGTGTCTGTTCTATGAGGTGTTCTAGGTCCTCATAGAACTGGTCCACTGTGGCTTCATCTGCACTAGTGGTTGGTGCATAGACTTGGATTACGGTGATATTGAAAGGTTTGCCTTGAATTCTGACTGACATCATTCTGTCATTTTTGAGGTTATATCCCATTACTGCTTTTCTTACTCTCTTATTGACAATTATGGCTACTCCATGCCTTCTAAGGTTTTCTTGTCCACAATAGTAGATATGATGGTTTCCAGAGCTGAATTCACCCATCCCTGTCCATTTTAGCTCACTGATGCCCAAGATGTCAATGCTTATTCTTTCCATCTCATTTTTTCTTTCCATCTCAATCCTGGATAGGAATTTAGATATTCAAGTCCAATGCATATGCTATAGTTAACCCATCAATAAGGCTAAGTCACACTGGTGTTCCAACATGGTGATTTAGGCTGACTTTGTGTCTGAAAAGTGAGTTGTCTAAATGAAACCTGTGTTTAGCTTCCAAAAGTCAATCACAAAACAATATGCGATCTGTAACATAATGTTGAACCTGTAGCTTGCAGGCGACACATTAACCAAACTTCAGTGACAGAACCCCTCCGAAACATACATTTCCAAAATCTCTGGGGAGAGATCACAAGAGCCAAACCACTTTAACTCTGAAATGTATACATGACCTTGAGTTATTGTTTTGATATTCGTGGCTCTTGTGAGGGCTTTATTAGCGCTCTTGACAGTACATGACTGTTAACCTTCAGTTGTCACAGTATGGCAGCTTTCATAAGCACTGTGTTCCATTTGAAATACAGCACCCTAATGAATATATCTGTATATTTTAAGAAGTCATATGTTATATACAAGGAGATATAAAAATGCATATACATAAGAGATGTTATTAAGGGAAGCTTATTTTATGACTTCAAATATTTTCCTTATGTTATCACATATTTGAGACAGTATATGAGTCTCATAAAATTAGGCTTTATTTTAAAAGGATATGTTTATATGTTTCTTTCAAAGAGTAATAGATGTATATATTTTTACAGTACAGTAAAGGGGAAAAAAGAAACTTGAAACTAATATATTTTCTTCACAGATCCATAAGGGATTGTGAAGTGTGGGCTGTATGTTTAACAAACAAATGAAAGAAATGCCCTCAAAAATATTGATTATCTTGGAGCAAATATCCCATATAGAAATTCCTCATCTAAGTGACTAGGTCTTTGCATTGACATTTCCTGAGAGGCAAAACCTACTGATAGTCATTGTGGTGATGTCACTGGAAATGGCTTTGCTCTATCACAGGGATACCCAAACTACAGCCCATGGGCCAGATCTGGTCCCTGAAGCGATTTCATCTGGCTCCTGACACCCTTGCTGCTCCCAGAAGCACAAGTAAAATGTGCATTAGCAGGAGCATTAGGAAATCGTGCATGCGCAGAACACATTTACGACAGCTGCAGGTCGTTTATGGCAGCCTTCTGTGCATGCGTGATTGCATAATGTCCCATGCCTGCACATTTTACTTCTGCTTCCAGTGGGAGGAACCACATGACTAGCCCAATCAGCTGTCCATGGGGGGGGGGGGGTCAGGCCCACAGCCCAAAAAGTTTGGGTACCCCTGCTCTATCATTTTGTATCACCACATAGCTCATAACATTTACAACCAGGGTGGCCAAAATGCAGTCCAGGATTCAGACTCCACCTTCGCCACTAAGGTTGTTGTGTTCCCTGAGCAGGCAGTGCAGTTGGGTAGCACTATGAAAACCTCATACATTCTTGTGTTAAAACAAAGAACTCAGAGAGCTGACACTTGTTAAAACAAAATCATCCTTCTTGGAGGCTTTGCCAAGCTCAGTCTGCCTCTAAAAGAAGGCCGTTGTTCCCAGAGTGCCTTGCTTTAGAATGAGATGATGCTTTGAAGCAAAGCAGAAGTGGTCTTGCCCTACATCTGGCTGCTGTGGCACGACACTGCACCAGCAATCAGCACAGCCCATACTGAGATTGGGAGAAGCTGAGTTGACCATTGGACCTGCTAAATTTCCCCACCCCAGGTTTTGAAAAATGGAACCCAGCCTCCATATTGTGAATCTCTATGCTCAGTAGAACAGTATTCCTGCCAGCTGTTGGAAGAAGCTTAGAGGCTCACAACAAGCTAGCTGCAGTCTTGGGGGCAAATACCCCATGTAATAAATCAGTCCTAAAGATAGGAGCTTGCCATCTTCACACCAATAGTAATTTCCAAGAGCTAGCAACAGCTCCCCGATGTGGTAGACTTTCAAACTGCAGGTGGTAGCTTCTCAATGAAATACCTTCACATCTTGAAGAGAAAGAGACTAGGGCTGTGCATTAGATAAATCGAAAACCTGAATTACAAATTGAATCAGCTGGGTTTGGCTCAAACTGTATGAGGTCCAGATCAAAAAGAAATGGCTTGATTTCAGTTGCAGAGTGAAGTGAAAGGGGCCTGGAGGGATTTGAACTAATCCAGAAGTCTAGAATGAATAGACAAAGCGTTTCCAATGAAGTGGCAAGATCAAAGGGCCAGATGGCAATACTCAGTGACAGCTCTTACATGGACTTGGAACAGAACTAGTCACAGGGCTTGTGAGGTGGGACTGTGTGCGGTCACTTGCTGTTTGTTATGTACTATCAAGTTGGAATCAATTTGTAATGACCTTATTAGGGATTTTCACAATAAGTGGAATGTTTAAGGAGTAGCTTCACCAGTTTCGATCATGCAGTGAGTTTCTATGCCTAAGTGAAGATTTGAACCAGGCCTCCCAAGTCCAAGTCTGTCACTATCCACTACACCACACTTGGGTGCACACTGAAGTCACTAAAGTGATCTATGAGATGATCTAGGAGCCCTGATGGTGCAGTGGTTAAACTGCTGTACTGCAACCCAAAGGTTGTGAGTTCATTCCTAACTAGGGATCAAGGTTGACTCAGCCTTCCATCCATCTGAGGTTGGTAAAATGAGTACCTAGCATGATGGGGGGCAAAATGCTATTGAACTTGTGAACCGCTATGGGGTGGTATATAAGTGTGATTGGTTTCGTATTCTTTCATTCAGTTCTTTGCCATTCTTTTGTCATGGTTAGTTGTGTTAGCTGTCAGAACTAAAGAGCCCTTAGGATGTAAGTGTGTAGACTGCAGTCTGAGCTTAATTTAAGACATCTTTTTACAAACAGTATTGTCAATGTGACACCAGCATCCTTTTGCTTGCTCTCCCTTTTGCTTTTCTAATATGCTTTGGTTAAAAAAAAAATCTGTTTAATTTTATGTGAGTCTGAATGTATTTTATATAGAGATCATGCCTGTCAAGTTTTGGATTTGGAAATAAGGGAACTTTCCCGGCAAATGCGGGATACTTGACAGCTATGCTTATCCTGTGCTGCCCTCCAATGGTGGCAATAGGGTATTACAGTCTAATTAATAAGGGATGACGGCTGGAAAGAGGGTATAATAAGGGGTTTTCCTGGCCAATAAGGGATACTTGACAGCTATGATAGAGATACCGCCTAATCTACTTCCTACCTGCCTCATTGGACCTAATAGTTTATACTGGGTCCTTTTCTCCATTTGGTGTTCTTCCCTCCACCCCTGTTTTTTCTCTCTTTGCCTTTCAGTGAAATTCTGTGAGCATTAAACATGGTCTCTCTGTGGCACTATTTAGTGTTACAGTATGGTAACTATGAAATGTAAACCACAGAAATGTTCTTTAGAATTGTAGAATGGTGGTTTCCTGCAGGCAGACTATTTGCCTGGAGAAACTATCTTCGAATAGCTGCCTGTTTCTGCCAGACCATATTTGCCAAAAACTGCTATCTGTCTGCCTGTCTGTTCAGTGCTGAATGCGCATCATCTGTCTTTCACTGCAGTATGTTTATCCACCATCCTAATTCTTGATTAAAATGAAATTAAAAAAAAAACACCTTGCACCAACACTTCTTTGGTACAGTTCTTAAAAGATAACCTTGAATATTTTCTATGGTATTAAAGAAGATGCTGTCTATACTAGTGACAGTAAGAGGACAAAAGCAGCATGAATTAGGAAGATAAAGTACTCATCTGAATATAGATACTTTTAAGAATTGCATTTTTAAAAATAGAACGTTGTAAAGGTAATCAAACCTCTCAATCTAAGTGGTTGAAATTTACCAGGTTTATTTCTCTCTTTAGCTTCTATCATACCTTCCAATGCCATACATGTCTGTATTTTTTAAAAAAATTACAGCAGTATTGGTTTTCCAGCACAATTCAACAAGAGTCTGGCAACTGAAGTGTATAAATCAATTTGGATCTGGAGCAGAAATATTATTGGGTGGAGCACAAATGACTTTGACCTGAGTTGTGCTCTATCCTGAACCTCTGATTTGGCCTCCATATCACACATAAGGAACCTTAGGTAAAGGTAAAGGTTTCCCTTGCTCAAAAACCAGTCGTATCTGACTCTAGGGTTCAGTGCTCATCTCTGTTTCAAAGCCAAAGAGCCTGCGTTGTCTGCTTCTGCAGACATTTCCATGGTCATGTGGCAGGCATGACTAGACACCGGAGCACATGTAATGCTAATACCTTTCCACCAAAGTGGTCCCTATTTATCTACTTGCAATTTTTTGATTTTGAACTGCTAGTTTGGCAGGAGCTGGGCCAAAGATGGGAGCTCATTCCATCCTGTAGTACTCGGGAATCGAACTGCTGACCTTCCGCCTCCCACTCAGTGTCTTAGCCACTTGAGCCACTGCAGTCCCCAAGGAACCTTACTTACACAGTCCAAAAAACAACAACACACAATTCAGAGCTTGAAAGAATTCCACTGAGAAGTTGCCACTGCCATCCACAGGTTAACCACATACTCAAAGAAATATAAGGGAGCTCCCTGTTCTCATGTTCTGGTGTATTTCTGATCTCTCAGTTATTCTTTGGTTCTAACTCATGGCTTAGTCCTCGACACAGTTCAAACAAATTATTATTATTATTATTATTATTATTATTATTATTATTATTATTATTATTATTATTATTATTATTATTATTATTATTATTATTATGTGAGGCTGCTGGAAGAGTTTATCTGGATATTTGAGCAGTGGTGGACTCCAAAATTTTTACTACCACACTGTGGGCATGGTACGGTGGGTGTGGCCACAGGGAAAGTCCTGTATTGCACCTGAACTAGGACTACTTTATTTCAAAACTTGGATGGGTGAAGCCAGCCAGAGTTTCTGCTACTAGTTCTGGCAAACTGGTGCGAACCTGCTGATGCCCACCACTGTATTTGGGACTTCCTATCATCAGTACATTGATGACACACAACTCTACCTCTTTTTTTTATCCATCTGCAGTTTATGACATTTAGTTCCTTAAATGCTAGTTGCTGTACTGGATCAGATGAGGATGAACAGGCTGGAACTGAGAATCCAGAAAAGATGGAAACCTTGGTGGTGGTGAGGTTCCAGCCTCCTTCCTGTAGAGTTGTTCTCCTACATTGGATGATGAATTTTGAATCCAAAATCCAAATCCAATTTGAAGTTTGTGTTAGTGCACATCTCTGGTCTATTGGAATTGAAGAAGAGTTAAGATTAAATGGTTCTGTAACAGATTTAGATTCCTCTTATCCAGTTAAGTCTACTGATCTAGTGGTCAGCTCTAAGGTCTTATGCAGTGGCTGCCCACTCCTCCAAAGGCATTTGAGAAACAAAATGACTGCCCCTTTGAAGCTGTTGGGACAAAACAGCCACCATCACCATGCAGGCAGGGCAAAATGGCCATCCGGACCTCAAAGCTGACTGAGAGAGCATGACCTGGCCCCCACATTGAAAAGGTTGGGAACCCCTGCTCCATTAAGTAGTTAGCAGTTACGGTACTCACTTCCTCAAGGTAGCTACCATGATATCTGCAATTTTCAGAAGTAATGAATAACTTTCTCATTATGCAAAGGTAACTTTGTTACTTTCTGTTACTTTTTAAAAATTAGAAAGCTATCTGCAATACAAAACAACCTTACATAGTAAGACTTCACACTCCTTGTAAGTATGACAGTAAACAAAATCAATTAAGCTGCAAACAAGAATGATGCTATTCCTTATTACATTAAGTAACAATCATATTTAGGTGTGTGGATTGGGTTTGGAAATTATGGTATCTGTCTGCAGAGCCAGAGTCTGAATTCCCACTATGCCTCCTGAGAAGAGCCGGGCTGTGTAGTCTCATGTCCTAATCAAGACTGACCATTCCAAAGTGGTCCAGAGTAGCTCACTCCCTGCCATTAGTATAGCTGCAACTTTTAGTGTTACTTCAGCCAGTCTTCTGGCATGCTGGCTTGTTCAGATTGCACCCATTTAAGTAATCCATTAGCCACTACCAATCACATAAGTACTGCTGAAACAAAACTGATGGAGAAATGCTCCCAAGCAAATTCTGTTTCAGCATTAAGCATTCTTACATATTTTCTTCTTCTAGGATCCCTGCCCTTACGGCTTTTTTCAATTACATGTGAGTTTATTTTAAGAAACCCACAAAAACCCTATAACATTGAGGTACGGCCTGCTACTCATCAGGCGCTGAGATTTTCCTGGCATTCACATTCCATATATAAACTGGACTATATTTGGCATCCCAGGTCTAATGTAGATTTTTTGTGTGGAATATCCATGTTTTTGCATCAGGGCTACAAATTGTATGGGTTCTGGGAGGTTGTAGAATGCTGAAAGCTTACCCCTGAAAGGAGAGAGAGGCTCACTGTGGGGTCCATTCCTTTGCCAATGCCGGTGTAATTGCTGCAATGCTCTTAGCACTTTCTTAGCACAGTGTGCAAATACAATGGCAAGGTAAGCATCCCAAGCATCAACAGGGGCTCTGGATTCAGGATCCTAAAACTTCTAATTCCTACAAAATGCCTTTAGTGTATGAGAACCAAGACACAGGAAACAGCCACGGGCTGGTTTAACTCAGGTTTATTGCATGGTGGACAGAGGGAACATGAGGTAATGGCGGATGCATAGCTCTATATATACAGTAGTAAAACATTCGAATGTGGCTCCACGAGAGCCTATTGGCTCTTGTGCGCGTGACGTCATTGCTGGTCACGCCCTTCTTGTCCAGGTGTAGGTAGTGGCGGGAAACTCCGCGCTGTGGCCTTTGATGAGTATGGACCAAGAGAGCTTGGACGCTCGCTGCTGCCCACTGGTGGTCATTAGCTCGCGTCCTCATACAGGGTTTATAGTGATACAGCTGAAGGCTATATTGTTACTTGTAGGAAAGGTTACATTGTTAAGATACATTGTTATCACATGAAGAAGGTTACACTATTAGAACACAACAATGCCCATGGATCAGAACCAAATCTGCATAAACTGAGCAACTGTGTAATGTAGACAAGTTACCTTTTTGGACTGCAAAGCCAAAAATCCTCTAGCCAACCTTGTCGTTGGCCATACTGTTTGGCAAAGTGTATCAGCTGTAGCCAAAAACATTTTCCTCCTCCTCCTCCCGTGTCTAGGCCAGACATGAAACTGCCAAAATGAAGGCACCTTTTGATGAGTTCATTCTGCAGTTCCTTTCGCCTGACCTAGTGTGAGAAAGATTAGCTGGCAACACAAGGTTGGTGTTACCATGGAATGCCCGAGTGTGGTTCAAAAATACCACAATCTTGGAGGAGGCTCTTTCTGTGTACTCCCTAAACACTTTCCTAAGCCCTATGGTTATATTTTTTAAAAACATTAGAACCAATGGAAGTATTAGTGAGGGTTTTTTTTATTTAAAGCAAACACATTGTAAAAATGGGATGAGGAAAGGAGGAAAACAAGGCTGCATTGACAGGGCTTAGAAAGTGGACTCCTCTTCCCCCTCCCAGTGCCTTTGAATCGCTCCATAAATGGAAGCCTCCAGTCTTAAATGGAGTCTTGGAAGAGATCCTAACTAGGGCATGTGTACTCGAGAAAAGCTTTCAAACTAATTATACACTCTTGAAAGGAACTCTGGCAAACCATTGTGACTGATCTGCTATAAATGGGAATTGCAGCTCTTGGCATTCCCCTAACAAAAATGAAAGCTTTTCAGGAAGGCCAGGCCAGGCGGTGGCCGTCTGTGCCTGCAGGCGCCTCAAGAGTGCTTGGCTTCCTTCCATCTGCCTAAGGGTGTGTGTGAGTGTGTGAATGTTTATGCCAAAATTGAGAGTTCCTTATGGTTTGCCATGCCATGAGGGATTATGTGCTATCAACTATAGATTCTATAGCATATGTAACATGTATATGTAATATTTATATGTAAATATGTAATATTTTCTGACTGCAGCGATGTACGCATTTATCGTGCTTATTGTACAATGATAAGTCTTAGTGTTTTGTAAGGTGGACGGGGTATGCGTGTATCTAGTTTTCCCATTTTTTGCCCCACTTAACCATATGCAGTGGGATTACCTCTAGGAAATTCCATAAATCTCATCAACACACGTTTTTCCCACTCAGAAAAATAACTGATTTTCCAAAGCAAGATAAATTATTGTGGTTGGCTGAAGCTAGTGGAGATACTATCAGGACCAAAGATTCCCTATACAGTAGAACCTCGGATAAAGTTCAAACTCCGTTCCACAAGTTTGGACTTTATCCAAATCAAATGGGCGATGCATCGGATAATGTCTAAAAATGGACTTTATCCGAGGTTCCTATACCAAATACCTCAGATAATGTTCATTTTTTAAAGCAGTTTTGGATTTTATGTGATATATCACGTGTGCATGAAAACCGCGACTTTATCCGAATCGGACTTTATCCGAGGTACCACTGTATTTAGTTTTAAGTTCATGGGAAATTTAACAGTTTTTCCCCTGTAGAGCACCCTCCAGATGTTCTGAAATACAACTCCTATCCATCATGTCCAGGATTCGGGGATGATGGGAGTTAAGTCCTAAAATATCAGATGATGTCAACTCAAATTTCTTGAGTTTAGTTGACTAGATTACACAGAAAGAGCCTCCTCGGAGATTGTGGTATTTTTTGAACCACAATTGGGTGTAACCCAGGCAACAACCATGTTGTGCTGTCTGATCTTTCTCACACTAGGTCAGATGAAAGGAACTGCAGAATGAACTCACCAAAAGATGACTTTGTTTTGGCAGTTTCATGTCTGGCCTAGACCTAGAAAAGGAAGAGGCAATATTTAGCCAAAACTACGTTGATAATCCAATAGTCCCAAATTGCTGATATGTGCTCCAGTATGTTTCTCCTAAAAGTATTTATGCTGTTGCTGTAGTACTATTTTAATAAATAATATGAGAGTCTCAGCTCCTGGCAATTGATTTGACAAGTAGAGCATCTTACTGTGGAGCCACAATCGGTGATATTTGGCACATATTATCCAATGAAGTTCATGAAGCAGAAATAGGATTAAGAGCAACTACACCCAGATACGACCAAATTATTAATTTTACAACCTCCCAATTTAGGAGAGTCCTGTTGGGACAATTACTGTGTGTAAATTTGATCACTGTTCTGTTTCAATACAAAATAGCATGGTTATTACACAAGCATCATTACACCTGCAAATAATTGCTCAGTAGGATCCAGGACTGCAAAATCTAGAAATTAAGAGTAGCAATAGTATAAGTAGCGGGATACCCTAAGGATCTATTCCCTATGTCTACACCCACTAATATTATTACAGACTGTGAATTGGATGATTTGATGTTCTTAAGGCTAGTATTAATTTATTTTCCTTTCCTGATTTTAATGCACTCAACACCTTCACATCTCTCTTACAGTCACTATGAAACTACTTATTTCTTCAATTTTTTTTACTTATTTCTTACTGCTGCAGTATGATATTTTCAGTGAGATTATTAAGAAGACCAAGTCAGCCTATTCTCCTGGCTTGTACAGTATTTTTTCCTAGTCTGAGGTCTCTTGCTGTCTCCCCCCGTTTTAATTAGGCCCAGTACTTTTTTTAAAAAAATTGTGTGATTTAATGATGTTTTTAATATGTTGTTGGTAGTTGCCCAGAGTGGGATAAAACCCCAGATGGGCGGGGTATAAATGGAAGATAACAACAACAGCAACAGCAACAGCAGCAACAGCAACAGCAACAGCAACAGCAACAACATAATTACGTTACCTTAACAGCTCTTAGGTCCTTGATTAGGGCTTGAACTGTTAATTTTATTCTAGTCCTCGACTGTGAACCAAATGGTTGATTTGTATAATAGTAACAATACCTGCAGACAAAAATATTTGTTTTAATACCCAGAAGATTAGTGTGTGGGTTTAACTATTAAGCTCTATGTAGCTTGCGTCCAAGCTATCTCAAAGACTACATCTTCCTTTATGACCCTGGGTGTTAAGATCTTTAGGGGAGACATTTCTCTCCATCCCACTACCCTCACCTTTCTAACTGTTCCTCAAGTCTGGGACTCCCTTCTCATGGAGGACCAGCTGGCCCCCTTTTTGTTGTCCTTCTGCAAACAGGCAAATACATTTCTCTTCATGCAGTTTTCCCCTTGATGACTGGCTGTCTAACCTTTTTTTAAAAAAAAATGGGACTGCTGTGTTTTTGTTGCTTCTAATGTGTTTTAATATTATTATTTTCCTAAGTTTATTTATTTTTATTAGATTTATACCCCGCACTACTCAAGCACAAGGCCGACTCAGAGCGGCTACAACACTCAATAGTCAATAGACTAGTTTAAATGTATTTGATGTTTTAAAATATGGTAATAATTTATTGCTTTTACCTTGTAATACCGTTTCTCTTTAATACTATAATATTATTTTTTAAAGGAAATGTTGGAATAAAAATATTGTAAGTAAATAATAAGTTTGTATCAGGAGCAGTTTGATCATGCGTCCACACTCAATGCAGAGAAACTGCAGTATTACTCTCCAAATAGTGACTGACTGGAAGATGACAACCAACAAGGCCAATAGAGAAAATTATAAAGAAGAAGGTGTTACCGGTACCTTTTTTGGATCACTAAATAAAAAAATCATTGTGAGCTATCTTGATTCAAGATAGCTCACAATGATTTTTTTAAAATTTAGTGATCAAAAAAAGGTATTGCCTTCACCTTCTACATTTGTTTTGTATATGGATCACATGGCTGATTTGTTTGTTTAGAACAAATTATATAGACTTGTAGCACAGACTGTCTTCTGTGAGCAGGTATTTTGGTAAGCAATAAAACTATTATGGCTAGAGCTATGAACATGTGACTCAGTCCCATAAAACCTAATAGTGGAAAGTCTTCCTGGCTGAGCAAAATAAGATGCTTAGTGTGCATTTAGAAGACATACTTCATCCAAGTGATAAAAGGCATCTTTCATAGCATGTGATTCTCCTCAAGAGCATAGCTTGCATTTAATGTGCTTTGTTTCGTGATGTGTTATTAGAGGGTAAGCCCAGACTTAATTTTTATTTTTGCACAGGTTTCTGTGAGGAAGTAAGACAATGGGAAGAATTGCATGAGAAACTCGATGTTTTGCTGTTGCCAGCGTAGCAGATTGTGTAATATGTCTCTGTGTGGGAAAGACTGCATCGGGAAGGGATTGGTCATTGCTAGCATCAGAAAGCTCATGATGCTAGGTCCATGTCTTTACTGTAGCTAAACTTCAATGTCTGGTGGTAACTTTGGCATCATTTCAGCACCAAGTCAAAACATGTTTATTTATTAGTGTCTTTGGGGGTTGATTATCTTGGCCTGCACCAGTTTTAATGCAATAGCTTTAATTTTATGTGTTTAAACTCTTTAATTTCAAATTGTTTTGATGATTTCATCTTTTTAATCAGTTTTATGTGGTTCAGTAGCTCAAATTGAGCTCTTGCAATATAGGACAGGCTAAAAATTACTTTAAACACTCCTTTTTAATATATACTTTAAGTGCCCTATTTTAACTTCTGTCTCTTGAAATATTTTAAGTACCCACATTTTAACTTCTGTTCCTTTTGATGTCCTATGCTGGTCTTGAACTGTAATAAAGATTGATATATTGACTTAAAATAAAATAAAATTCTAAGTGGAATGCTAGACATTGCCTTCGTGAAAGTAGGCAATCAAAGGAAACTCCAGATAAATACAAATGGTTTTCTGATCTCCAGTTTACAGTCACAGTCATGCAACCTGTGAACGGGCAAATTTTTCCCCAAACCAAAGAGTGGTTGCACATACAGTCCATCTGTGAAAAATCTTTATAAACACCTCAGCTGATGAAAGCACAGCTTGGGGACTCATCTGATCTCTCTTGCTCCAGGAACCTCCATAGCCCTATTCAAGCATTATGAAGTGGAAGGGTGAAGAGGAGCAAGGAATGCTCTAAATGCATTCAGATGATTATGATGACAAAGCTTTGTATGCTGGGAAGCCCTACCTTTTCAAGTTTCATAAATAGAATATGAATAAAACTTCCTTGTAGACCTTCTGTGGCAAAAGGAGGAGATGAGGAAGGGAGAAAATGGAACAAAAGGCCAGCATCCATTGGGGATATACCTGCTGGTGCAACTGTTCCCTTCAGTAGTATAAGGAGAGGGTGATCTTCACTCTCTACTACTATCTGAAAACTACAAGTTGGTTATCTGGGTAGTACTAAAGGCTGCAAGGAGGGAAGTAAGAAGAATACCATGTCATCAGTAAAATGTTGGGCTTTGGTTCATAAGAGGTGTCAGATCATGCCTCATAATCAAGATATTGAGCCTGATTTTTCAGTCTCACCCTAGGTATACTAAAGATCATTGACATATTTATTCAATTAGCAACGTCTAAAGAATTCAGGGAGTCCTGCATGTTTTGTTCAGAACTCCTCAAATATCGCAGAGAGTGATTAAAATTGATCTTATCAAAGTACCATCTGTTGCAGGCATAGCATCCTGATTTTCCTCCTTTTATAAATATTTTTTGTTTTATATATTCTTTCTTTAGTCATGGGGAAGACAGCAAACAGATCCTTCTTTCTGATTCTGGACTGTGTTTAGGAATCATTTCCTCCTTCTAAACATTTAATTTCCTTTCTTTCATCTGATCAAAAGTAGAAGATATTAAGACTTGATGGGACTTTCCATATTAGTTACTGATACTGAAAAAACCACCAGAAGATTTCCAAATGAAAAAATGCAGCTGCAATACTCCCTGAAATTTTTATTTTTTATCTTGGAAAATCAGATATGTTTCTGTCCTGGAAACGATATGAAAACTGCTCAAGTTCATATGCAGTACATATCACCTTACCAGCAACCTTTGGCAATTTTACTTCTTTAATATATATGCTAGGATTAAGTTCACTGATGTATAAAGAAGAGGCAGTTTCCAAGATCAAGATAAAATGGTGGACTCATAACTAGAACTGTGGCTAAGCAAGGAAATTAGATTTTCAATAGGTCATCATGTGAAGAGATATGTTTGCCGAATGTTATTGAACTGATGACAAGCAGGAAGAAGCTCCCAAAACCTTATACACAGAAGACCCACCATTAAAATTTGCTTTTCTTTAGGCCCGGCTCAGCCTTTAGAGTGATATGAAAAATTTATATTACATTAATCTCTGCTGATGCCAACAACTAGCAGAGGTCACCCATATTTAATTCTATATTCTCTGGAATAAATTATACCAAAAAGTGTCAGCTAGTCATGCTACCACTTGAGAAGCTCATGTTTCCTCCACAGATTAAGCATCCATCAGACGGAGAAGTTGGAGGAACTTGGGAATTTTGGAGTTCTGAGAGTACAGAAACAGCTCAGAGTATTCAAGTATTCTTTTTTTTAAAATCAAAATTATTTGTTAATTGTCTTCAGAAAAAGAATGTTGTTTTGTTATTAGAAAAATAAACTGTGGAAAGAGCAGACCAGAATTCTAATTTAAGGAAACTTTTAGCTATCTTTATTGAACAACCAGGCCCATAAACCCTTAACTGATCTCAGGATTAGAAACTGAATGTCTATCAGCATTGTACCAATGCTGATAGAAATAGCAAACAAGCTTAAACACTGAACAACTATCCTGATAAAAGTGCCTTTGCCAAAAGAGTCAGCAGAGGGAACTTTGTGAGCTTGTTTTCACCATGGGAGCTCCTGACCAATGGAGCTGTCTCTGAAAGTGCCTTCAAGTACCATGCCTCTGGTGGCAATAAGACCAAGAAAAGGGTGTTCCCCACATATCTTAAAATGCAGGCAGTTTCTTATGCGGAATATAGTCACCCAAATGGTATAGCCATGAGTTGTGTAAATCTTTATAGGTTACAACCAGCACTTTCAATTGTGCTTGGACACATAATGGTATCCCAATGACCACAGAAAACCTACAAGGAAAAGACCACAGCTTGATTGACTACAATAGCAGTATCTCTCGCACAGCACTGGGAATGGACCCAGAACATCAGGAAGCATGAGTGCCCTTGATGGCAACCATATCCCCAGATGCTATCTGGGATTCATCCAGGAATGACAGTCCCTCAGCGCCTGAATGGGCAAAGGGTATTCCGTGGCTTCTGATGATTCAATGAGCCTACTTCTTCCAAGCTAGAACAGGCAAAGGACAGCCCCCTAGCTACCCTTAAGGGGATTTATTTATTTATTTATTGACTGAGGTTTCAATGGTGCCAGGAATGTGTTTGCTATACCTGGACATCATTAAAACCTTGGCCCCACCCCATGCCCTGGATTCAAGGCTATCCAGTGTATACCTAAACTTCTTCTTCAATAGGAATTTCAGTGTTTCTTTTCAAGCTGGCTTCTAGCCTGCTTATTCATCAGAACCCGCTTTGGCAACCTTTACAGCAGGATCTAGCTACAATATGTGTGTTCCTGTTGATTCTCAGTGCCTCTAGATGCCACTGAACATGAGTTCCTTCAAGGCTTCTTCTTCATCATCCGTGTCTAGGCCAGGCATGAAACTGTGAAAAAGAAGGTACAGCAATACCCCACATAACGTTAAAGCTTGGTTCCATAATTCTTAATGTTGTACGGTTTCTCTAACATTGTGCGATACATGTATCATACAACATTAAACCCTATGGGATGTATCGCACAACGTCAAACTCCATAGAGATACTGTTTTCAAAAACCAAGATTAGGGCATGAACTATCAATCAGGCATTAAAAGTGAAGTATCACACAACGTTAATTTAACATTGTGCAGTGCAAATTTTTCTTCAAATTTCTTAACGTTGTGCAGTTTTAATTCTGCAGTTCCTTTACCTAGTGTGAGAAAGATGAGCTGGCAACACAAGGTTGCTGTTACCAGGGCATTATTCTAGGAGTCTCTTTCTGTGTAACCCATATCTAAACTGTGAACCCAAGACATTATGGGGAGAAACTGTGAACCCAAGACATTATGAGGAGTGTAACACAGACAGAATCGCTATGCCTCAACTTCCTTTTCAGGTGGCCTTCAATTTCCCATCATTACCTAGTCAATTATTGGCAGTACACACTGATTTCTAACTAACATAGTTTCCTAGGATTTAGACAGAAAGGAGAAAATCACCTAAGTGTCATTAGCATATTGATGCTGCCCAACAAAATCCAAACAGTTTCTCCCAATAATTTAATATCTGGATTGAATAGCCTGGAGAGCAGGATACAGTTCTGAACATACCTGTCAAGTATCCCGTATTGGCTGTGATTTCCCATTTTTCAGTGCTCGTTCCTCCCCTTTCCTACCGCCGTCCCATATTTGAATGGCGGGGAAAGGGCTTACTGCACATATAGGCCATGGTACGGATGCGCAAATGGGCTACTATGCATGTACAGCGATGTTGTGCATGTGCAAATGAGTTACTGAGCATACACATCATGCACAGTAATTTCCCGTATTTTGCGGAGCCACGCTTGACGGGTATGGCTCTGAAAGGAATAGCAAACCAATGATTAAAGGATCAGTCATGAGTCCCTCAGGAGGACTCATCATCCTATCCCCTAGGAAGGAACATAGCCACTATAAAACACTACTCAAAAATCCTGTCATGAAAAGGCAGCCTTCAAAGAGGGGTACACAGAAAGAACCTCCTCAAAGATTGTGGTATTTTTGAACCACAATCAGGTATAAGAACATAAGAACAGCCTTGCTGGAACAGGCCATAGCCCATCCAGTCCAGCATTCTGTCTCACACAGTGGCTCACCATTTGCTTCTGGGTATTATTCCCAAGCAGATGCCTTCACCTGCTTAGGATTCCCTGGAAATGGCATTGAGAGATATCCTGCCTATCTCTCCAACCCGGAGGTTGTTCTTAGGTATCCATAATTATAGTGATTGATACCCTTGTCCTCCATGAACTTGTCTAATCCTTTCTTAAAGCTGTCAAGACTGACAGCTGTCACCAACTCTTCTGGCAGGGAGCTCCATAGACCAGTAATCCTCTGGGTGAAAAAGTACTTTCTTTTATTTGTTTGAGAACTAGCACCCAAAAGTTTCATGGAGTGTCCCCTAGTTCTAGTGTTATGCGATCGGGAAAACAGTTTTTCCTTATTTATTTTGTCCACACCGTGCATGATTTTATAAATCCTGATATATTCTGGTAACGGCTACATTGTATTGCTGGCTAATCTTTCTCACACTAGGTCAGGCAAAATGAACTGCAGGATGAGGTCACCAAAAGGTGACTTCATTTTGGCATTTTCACATCTGCCTAGACCATACCTGTCAACCCGCAGCTCCGGAAAAACGGGACCTGCGCAGATCGCTTGAGCGCAGGTCACTTTCCACGCATGCGTGGAAGAGTTTTACCCCTTCCACGCATGCGCGGAAGCGCTACACCACATGCGTAGGAGCTGCGCAAGCAGCATAGCGCTTCCGCACATGCATTTATTTATTTATTTATTATTTTATTTTTCACGCTTATATACCGCCCACTCAGGTACAACCCAACTCAGGGCGGTTTACATAGCGGACAGTAAATACATAAAAGACACATGATAAAAAAGTTAAAAGTTAAAAAAGTTAAAAAAAACCCCACCCCTAAAAGGTGCGCAAGAACTGAAGGGACCTTGGGGGAAGGCACACTTCTCTATACCAACCACCCAACGGTACCCCCATCCCCACCTGCACCCCAAACTTGGCCCGCCAGCCAGATCTTTAGTTCCTTCCTAAACGGCAACAACTCCGTCTGGAGACGCAGTTCCACAGGCAGGAGGTTCCAAAGGGCTGGTGCGGACACGGAGAAGGCCCTCCTCCTTGTGCCAGAGAGGCGAGCCCCCCTGGCTGATGGCACAATTAGAGAGCCCCTCCGGTCCGCTCTGGTTGGATGGACAGACGTCCTTAGGGCGATGCGGTCTCTAAGATACCCTGGCCCACTACCATGTAGGGCTTTAAAGGTCAAAACCAGCACCTTGAATTGCACCTGGAGACAAACTGGTAACCAGTGCAGCCCCCGAAGCAGTGGTGAGGCATGGCATCACCACCCGGGCCGCGGCATTCTGGACCAGCTGCAGCCTCCGAATGGTCATCAAGGGCAGCCCCATGTAGAGCGCATTACAGTAGTCTAGTCTGCATGGAAAGTGTTTTCCCCCGCTGCCAAATTATGGGGTTTTGGCAGCGCAGGGCGGGTTATGACGTCAGTTGACGTCAAATTATGGGGTTTTCCCGGCCAAATCGGGATGGTTGACAGGTATGTCCTAGACACAGAAGAAGAAGAAGAAGAAGCCTTCAAGGAACTCATGTTCAATGGCATCTAGAGGCACTGAGAATCAACAGGAACACACATATTGTAGCTAGATCCTGCTGTAAAGGTTGCCAAAGTGGACTCTAATGGATAAGCTGGCTAGAAGCCAGCTTGAAAAGGAACACTAAAATTCCTATTGGTTCTCATTACTGGGTCTGCTTACTAGGAGAGTGATGAGAATTGTAGTCCATCAACATGAGGGTCACACATTCTTTGTGCTGTTACATGATTTCTGTAATGTCAAGTTCCAATTTAAGTGGCAACTGCAGTTTCTTTTAACTACTCACACTGAGCCAGTAGACATACCTTAGAAGTGGTTCACACAGAATGGTGGAAAACTTTTAACATAAACCAGACAAGTAACTATAAATCAGATGGACTGGCAGCTAAGCACTCATGGTTGTACTGAAGGGACAACGAAGGCAGGGGAGATAAATTCTAACCAAAACAACTTGTGCAGATTAAAACTTAAATAATACGTCAGTGTCTCCAAACAGAATGTGAAGCTGGGGACAAAGTTAAAACACTCTGGCTGGTTGAAAATAGGGGATGGAGAAACCCTGGCTGGTCAGGACAGGTGCTGGCAAAAGACTATGTCACTATAAAAGGTGTTACGTTATTTAAGACTGTGGCTTTTAACATAGCTTTTGTTGGGTTACAAAAACCCTGTTCAGCTGCATTTCGAAAGGCAATTTTAAAGAAATTCTTGGAGGATTTACCTCAGACAGCAAATCCAGGATGCTCAGAACTAGGGCTGTGCACTGAATAATCAGTCTGATTTGGACAAATCTGCATGAGATACAGGATGAGTTCTCAACCCTTTAAAGCCAGAGGCCGGTTCATGCTCCCTCAGACAGCTTCAGGGGCCAGACTACCATTTTGCCCTTCCTCCATCACTTGACACTTCCAGGTTTGGTGGACGTGGTGGCGGTGGCAACATGAAATGGTGCCATGGGCCGCAGGTTGAGAATCCCTGTGAAACAGAATGAAGCTAAATGGCTACATTTGGTTCCATAGGGAAGTTAATTTTATAAAGGAGTTTGAATCTGGAGCACAAATTGAACTGGGTGGAAGAAATATCACTTCAGCATTTTTAGTTTTAAAAAAGTTTTAACATTTTTTTTAAAGGTGCCTCTTATGGAAATCTCTAAAACTAGTTTCCAGAAATATGGCACATCTACTCCACTGTTTAGAGTTTATCTAGCTCCAAATCCCATGTACATCCCTGAAGAAGAAGAAACACAGAAAAAGTTAAATCCATTTTGTTTTTCCAAAATAAGTCAACTGGAAGCTTAAAAATTAATTCAGATCTGGGGCCCAAATCAAATTTGATGGTAACCAAATTGATCCAGACCAAATCAGAATCTATTTGGAAGTCCCACATTGGTCTCATTATCCAGTTGGGGGACTCATGCTCACTCAGAATGACTGATAAGGAAAATTGTACCTCCCTTTTGTTGTTCAGTCGCACAGTCGATTCCGATTCTTTGCGACCCTATGGACCATTGATTTCCAGGCACCCCTGTCCTCCACCATCCTCCTCAGCCCACTCAGCTCAATGCTCGCTGCGTCCACAATGCCATCCAGCCATCTCATTCTTGGCCGTCCCCTTTTTCTTTTGCCCTCCACCTTTCCCAGCATCAAGGCTTTCTCAAGTGAATCCTCTCTTCTCATTTGGTATCCAAAGTACTTCATTTTCATCTTTATTATTTGACCTTCTAAGGAGCAGTCAGGACTGATTTCTTTCAAGATTGACTTATTTGTTCTCCTCGCTGTCCAGGGGACTCTCAAAACTCTCCTCCAACACCACATCTCAAAGGCATCTATTCTTCTGCGCTCAGCCTTCCTAATGATTCAGCTCTCGCATCCATACACTACCACCGGAAATACCATTGCTTTGACTATACAGATTTTTGTTTGCAAGGTGATGTCTCTACTTTTCACTATGTTCCCCAGGTTTCTCATGGCTTGTCTCCCTAGAATCAGTTGCCTCTTTATTTCATGGCTGCAGTCACCATCTGCAGTGATCCTAGATCCCAAGAAAGTAAAATCCATCACTGCTTCTAATTCTTTCCCATCTACTTTCCAGGTGCTGATAGGTCCTGCTGCCATTATCTTGGTTTTCTTGATGTTAAGTCTCAGGCCAGCTTTTGCACTCTCTTCTTTCAACCTAATCTGTAGCTTCTTTAAATCTTCCTCACTTTCTGCTATTCGGGTGGTATCATCTGCATATCTCAAATTGTTGATGTTTCTCCCAGCAATTTTATCCCATATTGTGATTCCTCTATCCCTGCATTGCGCATTATGTGCTCT